>OX328275.1:17500-2517500 GCA_946814005.1 Chamaenerion angustifolium
CTCAGGGCATACGCCGCAAGCCTCAGGGCTCACCCTGCGCCGCAAGCCTCAGGGCTCACCCTGCGCCGCCCTGCGCCCTGCATCGCCCTACGTCGCCTTGCGCCCTACGTTACCCGTTGCCCTACGTCGCCTTGCGCCCTGCGATTAGCGTTGCCCTGCTGATCCCTGCGTCGCCCTGTTGCTCCCTGCTTCACCCTGCGTCGCCATGCGCTGCCTTACGCCCTGCGTTGCCCTGCTGCTCCCTGCGTCGCCTGCTGCTCCCTGTTTCACCCTGCGTCGCCCAACTACCTGCGTCGCTTTGCGCCCTGCGCCGCCCTGCGCCCTAGGCCCTGCGCCGCCCTGCACCCTGCGCCGCCCTGCGCCCTGCGCCACCTTGCACCCTGTGTTGCCTTGTGCCACCTTTGCGCCCTGCGCCCTGCGCCCTGCGCACTGCGCCCTGCATCGCCATGCGCCCTGCGCCACCTTGCACCCTGCGTTGCCTTGTGCCGCCCTGCACCCTGCGTTGCCCTACGCCCTGCCTTTCCAGCGCCACCCTGCCCCCTGCGTTGCATGCGCCACCCTGTGCCCTGCGTTGCTCTACGCCCTGCGTTGCCATGCGCTGCGCCACCTTGCGCCCTGCACCACCCTTGCGCCGCCCTGCGCCACCCTACGCCCTGCGTTGCTCTGCGCCCTGCGTTGCTCTGCGCCCTACGTCGCCTTGCGCCCTACGTTGCCCAGCGCCGCCTTTCGCCCTGCGTTGCCCTGCTGCTCCCCGCTTCAACCTGCGTCGCCTTGCGCCCTGCGCCCTGCGTTGCACTGCGCCACCCTGCGTCGTACGCCCTACGTTGCCCTGCGCCCTACGTCACCTTGCGCCCTGCGCCCTGCATCGCCTTCGCAGCAATGTGCCTTGCCTCGCCCTGCGCCGCCCCGTGCCCTGCGACGCCCTATGCCCTGCCTCGCCCTACGCCCTGCCTCGCCCTGCGCTGCCCTGCGCCCTACCTCGCCCTGCGTCGCCCTGCGCCGCCCTACGCTGCCCTGCGCCCTGTCTCGCCCTGCGTCGCCTTGCGCCGCCCTGCGCCCTGCGTCGCCTTGCGCCCTGCCTCGCCCTGCGCCATTTTGCGCCCTGCGTCCCTCTGCGCCCTACGTCGCCTTGCGCCCTACGTTTCCCTACGCCCTACGTCGCCCTGCGCCTTGTGTTGCCCTGCTGGTCCCTGCGTTGCCCTGCTGCTCCCTGCGTTGCCCTGCTGGTCCCTGCGTTGCCCTGCTGCTCCCTGCGTTGCCCTGCTGCTCCCTGCGTTGCCCTGCTGCTCCTTGCGCCGCCCTGCCTCGCCCTGCGCTTTGCGTTGCCCTGCGCCACCCTGCGCCCTGCGTCGCTCTGCGCCCTACGTCGCCCTGCGCCCTGCGTCGCTCTGCGCCCTACGTCGCCCTGCGCCCTGCGTCGCTCTGCGCCCTACGTCGCCCTACGTCGCTCTGCGCCCTCTGTTGCCTTGCGCCCTACGTCGCCTTGTGCCCTGCGCCCTGCGTTGCTCTGCTGCTCCCTGCGTCGCCCTACGCCCTGCGTTGCCTGCGCCACCCTGCGCCCTGCGTTGCATGCGCCCTACGTTGCTCTACGCCCTGCGTTGCGCCACCTTGCGCCCTGCACCACCCTTGCGCCGCCCTGCGCCCCCCTGCGCCCTACGTTGCTCTACGCCCTATGTTGCCCTGCGCTGTATGCCGCCCTGCGCCTTACGTCGCGTTGCGCCCTACGTTGCCCAGCGCCGCCTTGCGCCCTGCGTTGCCCTGCTGCTCCCCGCTTCACCCTGCGCCGCCCTGCGCCCTGCGCCGCCCTGCGCCACCTTGCACCCTGCGCCGCCCTGCGCCCTGCGCCACCTTGCACCCTGCGTTGCCTTGCGCCGCCCTGCATCGCCCTACGCCCTGCGTTTCCAGCGCCACCCTGCGCCCTGCGTTGCATGCGCCACCCTGCGCCCTGCGTTGCTCTACGCCCTGCGTTGCCATGCGTTGCGCCACCTTGCGCCCTGCACCACCCTTGCGCCGCCATGCGCCACCCTGCGCCCCCCTGCGCCCTACGTTGCTCTACGCCCTATGTTGCCCTGCGCTGTATGCCGCCCTGCGCCCTACGTCGCGTTGCGCCCTACGTTGCCCAGCGCCGCCTTGCGCCCTGCGTTGCCCTGCTGCTCCCCGCTTCACCCTGCGCCGCCCTGCGCCCTGCGCCGTCCTGCGCCGCCCTGCGCCCTGCGCCCTGCGCCGTCCTGCGCCGCCCTGCGCCCTGCGCCGCCCTGCGCCCTGCACCGCCCTGCGCCACCTTGCACCCTGCGCCGCCCTGCGCCCTGCGCCACCTTGCACCCTGCGCCGCCCTGCGCCACCTTGCACCCTGCGTTGCCTTGCGCCGCCCTGCGCCCTGCCTCGCCCTACGCCCTGCGTTTCCAGCGCCACCCTGCGCCCTGCGTTGCATGCGCCACCCTGCGCCCTGCGTTGCTCTACGCCCTGCGTTGCCATGCGCTGCGCCACCTTGCGCCCTGCACCACCCTTGCGCCGCCCTGCGCCACCCTACGCCCTGCGTTGCTCTACGCCTTGCGTTGCCCTGCGCCCTACGTCGCCTTGCGCCCTACGTCGCCTTGCGCCCTACGTTACCCAGCGCCGCCTTTCTCCCTGCGTTGCCCTGCTGCTCCCCGCTTCAACCTGCGTCGCCCTGCGTCGCCTTGCGCCCTGCGCCGCCCTGCGCCCTGCGTTGCACTGCGCCACCCTGCACCGTACGCCCTACGTTGCCCTGCGCCCTACGTCACCTTGCGCCCTGCATCGCCTTCGCAGCAATGTGCCTTGCCTCGCCCTGCGCCGCCCCGTGCCTTGCGACGCCCTATGCCCTGCGTCGCCCTATGCCCTGCCTCGCCCTGCGCTGCCCTGCGCCCTACCTCGCCCTGCGTCGCCTTGCGCCGCCCTGCGCCCTGCCTCGCCCTGCGTCGCCTTGCGCCGCCCTGCCTCGCCCTGCGTCGCCTTGCGCCCTGCGCCGCCCTTCATCGCCCTGCGCCGCCCTGCGCCCTGCGTTGCCCTGCGTTGCCCTGCGCCACCTTGCGCCCTGCGTCCCTCTGCGCCCTACGTCGCCTTGCGCCCTACGTTTCCCTACGCCCTACGTCGCCTTGCGCCCTGCGCCTTGCGTTGCCCTGCTGGTCCCTGCGTTGCCCTGCTAGCTCCCTGCGTTGCCCTGCTGCTCCCTGCGTTGCCCTGCTGCTCCTTGCGCCGCCCTGCCTCGCCCTGCGCTTTGCGTTGCCATGCGCCACCCTGCGCCCTGCGTCGCTCTGCGCCCTGCGTCGCTCTGCGCCCTGCGACGCTCTGCGCTCTGCGTCGCTCTACGCCCTGCGTCGCCCTGCGCCCTACGTCGCCCTGCGCCCTGCGTCGCCCTGCGTTGCTCTGCTGCTCCCTGCGTCGCCCTACGCCCTGCGTTGCCTGCGCCACCCTGCGCCCTACGTTGCTCTACGCCCTGCATTGCCATGCGTTGCGCCACCTTGCGCCCTGCGCCACCTTGCGCCGCCCTGCGCCCTACGTTGTATGCCTCTCTGCGCCCTACGTTGCCTTGCGCTCTACGTTTCCATGCGCCGCCTTGCGCCCTGCGTTGCCCTGCTGCTCCCCGCTTCACCCTGCGCCGCCCTGCGCCCTGCATCGCCCTGCGCCCTACGTCGCCCTGCGCTCTACGTTGCCTGTTACCCTACGTCGCCCTGCGCCCTTCGTTGCCTGTTACCCTACGTCGCCTTGCGCCCTGCGTTGCCCTCCACCGTCCTGCGCTTTGCGTTGCCCTGCTGCTCCCTGCGTCGCACTGCGCTGCCTTACGCCCTACGTTGCCCTGGTTCACCCTGCGTCGCCCTACTACGTGCGTCGCTTTGCGCCCTGCGTCACCCTACGCCCTATCCCGGCCTGCGCCGCCTTGCACCCTGCGCCCCCGGCACCGCCCTACGTCACCATGCGCCCTGCGTTGCCCTGCGCCACCCTACGCCCTGCATTGCCCTGCTGCTCCCTGCGCCCTACGTCGCCCTGCGTTGCTCTGCTGCTCCCTGCGTCGCCCTACGCCCTGCGTTGCCTGCGCCACCCTGCGCCCTACGTTGCTCTACGCCCTGCGTTGCGCCACCTTGCGCCCTGCACCACCCTTGCGCCGCCCTGCGCCACCCTGTGCCCTGCGTTGCTCTACGCCCTGTGTTTCCCTGCGTTGTATGCCGCCCTGCGCCCTACGTCGCCCAGCGCCGCCTTGCGCCCTGCGTTGCCCTGCTGCTCCCCGCTTCACCCTGCGCCCTGCATCGCCCTGCGCCTTACGTCGCCCTGCGCTCTACGTTGCCCGTTACCCTACGTCGCCTGCGCCCTTCGTTGCCTGTTACCCTACGTCGCCTTGCGCCCTGCGTTGCCCTCCACCGTCCTGCGCTTTGCGTTGCCCTGCTGCTCCCTGCGTCGCACTGCGCTGCCTTACGCCCTACGTTGCCCTGGTTCACCCTGCGTCGCCCTACTACGTGCGTCGCTTTGCGCCCTGCGTCACCCTACGCCCTATCCCGGCCTGCGCCGCCTTGCACCCTGCGCCCCCGGCACCGCCCTACGTCACCATGCGCCCTGCGTTGCCCTGCGCCACCCTACGCCCTGCATTGCCCTGCTGCTCCCTGCGCCCTACGTCGCCCTGCGTTGCTCTGCTGCTCCCTGCGTCGCCCTACGCCCTGCGTTGCCTGCGCCACCCTGCGCCCTACGTTGCTCTACGCCCTGCGTTGCGCCACCTTGCGCCCTGCACCACCCTTGCGCCGCCCTGCGCCACCCTGTGCCCTGCGTTGCTCTACGCCCTGTGTTTCCCTGCGTTGTATGCCGCCCTGCGCCCTACGTCGCCCAGCGCCGCCTTGCGCCCTGCGTTGCCCTGCTGCTCCCCGCTTCACCCTGCGCCCTGCATCGCCCTGCGCCTTACGTCGCCCTGCGCTCTACGTTGCCCGTTACCCTACGTCGCCTGCGCCCTTCGTTGCCTGTTACCCTACGTCGCCTTGCGCCCTGCGTTGCCCTCCACCGCCCTGCGCTTTGCGTTGCCCTGCTGCTCCCTGCGTCGCCCTGCGCTGCCTTACGCCCTGCGTTGCCCTCCTGCTCCATGCTTCACCCTGCGTCGCCCTACTACGTGCGTCGCTTTGCGCCCTGCGTCGCCCTACGCCCTGTTCCGGCATGCGCCGCCTTGCGCCCTGCACCCCCTGCACCGCCCTACGTCACCATGCGCCCTGCGTTGCCCTGCGCCGCCCTACGCCCTGCGTTGCCCTGCTGCTCCATGCGCCCTACGTCGCCCTGCGTTGCCCTGCACCTTGCGTCGCCCTGTGCCGCCCCGCGCCACCTTGCGCCCTGCGTTGCCCTGCGATGCCCTACGCTCTGTGCCCTGCCTCGCCCTACGTTGCCCTGCTGCTCCATGCGTTACCCTGCTAGTCCCTGCGTCGCCCTCCGGCGCTGCACCCTGGTTTCGGCACTCCGCCGTGCGACCGGCGCTGTGCCCTGAGCCCTGACCCCTGACCCCTACGCTTTTGAGCCCTAAGCCCTGCACCCTGAGCCGTGCACCCTAAGCTTTGAGCAATTTGTCGTGCCCTGCACCCTGAGGCCTGCACCCTGAGCCCTGTGCCCTGCAGCCTCAGCCTTATGGCATGAGCCCTGCGCTGCGCCTTGCAGGTGAGCCCTACGCCTCGCGCCCTGCGCTCTTGAGCCCTTCGCTCCTACGCTCTTGAGCCTTGCGCCCAGCCCTGAACCTGGAGCTGTGCGCCTTGAGCCCTGCGCCCTGTTCCATGCGCTCTACAACATGAGCCTTGCGCCATACGCCCAGTGCCCTGACACATGCGCCCTAACCCCTGAGCCCATGCGCTCTTGATGCCTAACGCCCATGCACTCTTGAGCCCTGTCCCCTGCCCCGAAACCCCGAACCCGAAACCCCGAAACCGAAACCCCAAACCCCGAACCCCGAACCCGAAACCCGAAACCCCGACCCCCGACCCCGACCCCGAACCCCGAACCCCGAACCCCGAACCCATAACCCCGAAACCCGAAAACCTAAAACCAAAAACCAAAAACCCAAAACTCAAAATCCTAAACCCTAAACCCTAAACCCTAAACGCAGGGCGCAGGGCTCACGACGCATGACTCAAGGCTTAGGGCTCAGTGCTCAAGAGCGCAGGGGTCACGGCGCAATGCTGAGGGCGCAAGGCGCACCGCTCAAGGTGCATGGCGCGCGGCTCGCCCTACGTTACCCGTTGCCCTACGTCGCCTTGCGCCCTGCGATTTGCGTTGCCCTGCTGCTCCCTGCGTCGCCCTGTTGCTCCCTGCTTCACCCTGCGTCGCCATGCGCTGCCTTACGCCCTGCATTGCCCTGCTGCTCCCTGCGTCGCATGCTGCTCCCTGCTTCGCCCTACTACCTGCGTCGCTTTGCACCCTGCGCCGCCCTGCACCCTGCGTTGCCTTGCGTTTCCAGCGCAACCCTGCGCCCTGCGTTGCATGCGCCACCCTGTGCCCTGCGTTGCTCTACGCCCTGCGTTGCCATGCGCTGCGCCACCTTGCGCCCTGCACCACCCTTGCGCCGCTCTGCGCCACCCTACGCCCTGCGTTGCTCTACGCCCTGCGTTGCCCTATGTCGCCTTTCGCCCTACGTTGCCCAGCGCCGCCTTTCGACCTGCGTTGCCCTGCTGCTCCCCGCTTCAACTTGCGCCGCCCTGCGTCGCCTTGCGCCCTGCGTTGCACTGCGCCACCCTGCGCCGTACGCCCTATGTTGCCCTGCGCCCTACGACACCTTGCGCCCTGCGCCCTGCATCGCCTTCGCAGCAATGTGCCTTGCCTCGCCCCGTGCCTAGCGACGCCCTATGCCCTGCGTCGCCCTACGCCCTGCGCTGCCCTGCGCCCTACCTCGCCCTGCGTCGCCTTGCGCCGCCCTGCCCTGCCTCGCCCTGCGTCGCATTGCGCCGCCCTGCGCCCTGCGTTGCCTTGCGCCCTGCGCCGCCCTGCCTCGCCCTGCGCCCTGCGTTGCCCTGTGCCACCTAGCGCCCTGCGTCCCTCTGCGCCCTACGTCGCCTTGCGCCCTGCACCTTGCGTTGCCCTGCTGCTCCCTGCGTTGCCCTGCTTCTCCCTGCGTTGCCCTGCTGCTCCCTGCGTTGCCCTGCTGCTCCCTGCGTTGCCCTGCTGCTCCCTGTGTTGCCCTGCTGCTCCTTGCGCCGCCCTGCCTCGCCCTGCGCTTTGCGTTGCCCTGCGCCACCCTGCGTCGCTCTGCGCCCTACGTCGCTCTGCGCCCTACGTCGCTCTGCGCCCTACGTCGCCCTGCGCCCTACGTCGCTCTGCGCCCTATGTTGCCTTGCGCCCTACGTCGCCTTGCGCCCTGCGCCCTGCGTTGCTCTACTGCTCCCTGCTTCACCCTACGCCCTGCGTTGCCTGCGCCACCCTGCGCCCTGCGTTGCCTGCGCCACCCTGCGCCCTACGTTGCTCTACGCCCTGCGTTGCCATGCGTTGCGCCACCTTGCGCCCTACACCACCCTTGCGCCGCCCTGCGCCACCCTGCGCCCTGCGTTGCTCTACGCCCTGTGTTGCCCTGCGCTGTATGTCGCCCTGCGCCCTACGTCGCCCAGCGCCGCCTTGCGCCCTGCGTTGCCCTTCTGCTCCCCGCTTCACCCTGCGCCGCCCTGCGCCCTGCATCGCCCTGCGCTCTACGTTGCCCGTTACCCTATGTCGCCTGCGCCCTTCGTTGCCTTTTACCCTACGTCGCCTTGCGCCCTGCGTTGCCCTCCACCGCCCTGCGCTTTGCGTTGCCCTGCTGCTCCCTGCGTCGCCCTGCGCTGCCTTACGCCATGCGTTGCCCTGCTGCTCCCTGCTTCACCCTGCGTCGCCCTACTACGTGCGTCGCTTTGCGCCCTACGTCGCCCTACGCCCTGTCCCGGCCTGCGCCCCCTGCACCGCCCTACGTCACAATGCGCCCTGCGTTGCCCTGCGCCGCCCTACGCCCTGCGTTGCCCTGCTGCTCCCTGCGCCCTGCATTGCCCTGCGCCTTGCGCCGTCCTGCGCCGCCCCGCGCCACCTTGCGCCCTGCGTTGCACTGCGACGCCCTACGCTCTGTGCCCTGCCTCGCCCTACGTTGCCCTGCGCCCTACGTCGTCTTGCGCCCTGCATTGCCCTGCTACTCCATGCGTTACCCTGCTGGTCCCTGCGTCGCCCTCCGGCGCTGCGCCCTGGTTTCGGCACTCCGCCCTGCGACCGGCGCTGTGCCCTGAGCCCTGACCCCTACGCTTTTGAGCCCTAAGCCCTGCGCCGTGAACCCTAAGCTTTGAGCAATTTGTCGTGCCCTGCACCCTGAGCCCTACACCCTGAGCCCTGTGCCCTGAGCCCTGTGCCCTGCAGCCTCAGCCTTGTGGCATGAGCCCTGCGCTGCGCCTTGCCCGGTGAGCCCTACGCCTCGCGCCCTGCGCTCTTGAGCCCTTCGCTCCTACGCTCTTGAGCCTTGCGCCCAGCCCTGAACCTGGAGCTGTGCGCCTTGAGCCCTGCGCCCTGTTCCATGCGCTCTACAACATGAGCCTTGCGCCATACGCCCAGTGCCCTGACACATGCGCCCTAACCCCTGAGCCCATGCGCTCTTGATCCCTAACGCCCATGCTCTCTTGAGCCCTGAGCCCTGCCCCCTGCGCTCGTGCACCCTGCACACTGCGTCTACGCCCTGCACCCTGCGCCCTTGAGCCCTGAGCCCTACGCTCTGCGCCCTAATCCCTAAGCCTTGAGTCGCGCGCCATGCAACCTGAGCTGCGCGCCATGTATCCTGAGTCGTGCGCCCTGCGCCCTGCATCTTGAGCGCTGCGCCCTGACCCCTGCGCTCTTGAGCCCTGAGCCCTACTCCTCGAACTCTGAGCCTTGAGCCCTGCGCCCAGTCATGCGCTGCGCCCTTTACCCTGTAGCCTGAGCCTTGCGTCGTGTGCCCAGAGCACTGCACTGCGCACTGCGCCCTGTGTCTTCCGCCCTGCGTTGCGCCCTGAGCTTTTAGCCTGGCGCTGCGCCCTGAGCCCTGACCCCTACACTCTTGAGCCCTGCGCCCTAAACCTTGCGCCCTGCGCCTTGAACCCTAAGCTTTGAGCCCTGAGTCGTGCACCCTGCGCCCTATACCCTGCGCCCTATACCCTGCGCCATGCAGCCTCAGCCTTGTGGCATGAGCCCTGCGCCTTGCCCCCTGAGCCCTGCGCCTTGTGCCCTGTGGTCTTGGGCCCCGAACCCTGAGCCCTGAACCTGGAGATGTACGCCTTGAGCCCTGAGCTCTGCGCCTTGTTCCATGCATTCTACATCCTGAGCCTTGCGCCCTGCGCCCTGACCCATGTGCCCTGACCCCTGAGCCCATGCGCTCTTGATCCCTAATGCCCATGCGCTCTTGAGCCCTGAGCCCTGCACCCTACGCCTTGCGCTCATGCACACTGCGGTTGCGCCTTGTGCTATGTCCTGCACCTTGCACCATGCGCCCCGCCCTGCACCCTGTGTTGCGCCCTGCACCCTGCACTCTGCGTAGCGAGCCCTGTCCTGAGCCTTGCGCCCTACGCTCTTGAGCCCTAAGCCATGAGCCTTGAGCCTTACGCCCTGCAACCTGATCATTGTGTCGTGAGTCGTGAGCCCTGCAGGCTAAGCCTTGCGGCGTATGCCCTGAGCCCTGAGGCTGCCTTCACCCTGCGCCCTGACCCCTGCGCTCTTGAGCCCTAAGCCCTACGCGTCGAGCCCTGAGCCTTGAGCTCTGCGCCCTGAGCCATGCGCCCTGATCCCTGAGCCTTTAGCCGCGTGCCATGCACCGTGAGTCGTGCGCCCTGCACCCTGAGTCGCGCGCCATGCACCTTGAGCGTTGCGCCTTGCGCCCTGACCCCTGCGCTCTTGAGCACTGAGCCCTACGCATCGAGCCCTGAGCCTTGAGTCATGCGCCATGAGCCCTGCGTCGTGAGCCCAGCACCCTGAGCCTTGAGCCGTGAGTCGTTCGCCCTGAGCCATACGCCCTGGCCTGCCCTGCGCCCTACCCCCGCCCTGCGCCTTGTGCCCCGCTCTGCGCCCTACGTCCTGATCCCTGCGTCTTACGCCCCGAGCCCTGAGCCTTGAGCCATGCGCCCTGAGCCCTTCGCCTTGAGCCCTGCCACATGCGCTGCACCCTGCGCCATGATCCCTGATCCCTACGCCCTAAGTCGTGATCCTTGCGCCTTGATCCCTGCTCCCCCCATGCGCCATGCTCCCGTCCTGCGGCTGCGCCCTGTGACTTGCACCCTGCGCCCCGCCCTGCACCCTGCGCCCTGACCCCTATGCTCTTGAGCCCTAAGCCTTGAGCTTTGAGCCTTACGCCCTACACCTTAAACCTTGCGCCCTGCAACTTGAGCCTTGAGCCGTGAGTCGTGCGCCCTGCGCCCTGAGCTCTGTGCCCTGACGCCTACGCTCTTGAGCCCTGCGCCCTGAGCCTTGCACCCTGAATTTTGAGCCCTGAGCCTTGCGCCCTGCGCCCTGCAGCCTGAGCCTTGCACCTAAAGCCCTGCGCCCTGAGCCATGCGCTGCCTTAGCCCTGACCCCTGCGCTCTTATGTCGTGAGCCCTACACCCCGAGCCATGAGCATTGCGCCCTGATCACTGAGCCTTCAGCCCTGAGTCGTGCGTCCTGATCACTGAGCCTTCAGCCCTTAGCCGTGCGCCATGAGTCGCGCGCCATGCACCCTGAGTCGTGCGCCATGCGCTTCGCCCTACGCCCTGACCCTGCGCTCTTGAGCCCTGAGTATTACACCCCAAACCCTGAGCCTTGAGCCCTGTGCCTTGAGCCATGATCCCTGAGCCTTGAGTCGTGCGCCCTGAGCCGTGCGCCATGCACTGCGCCATCAACCCTATACCCTCGACCCTATACCATCGCCCCTCAACCCTCGACCCTCAACGATAGACGTTAGACTCTTAACGCTCGACTGTAGACCATCGACGCTCGACCATCGATCCTCAGATCCTTGACCCTCAATCGCAACCCTAGACCCTTAACACTCGACCATAAACCCTCGACCATCAACCCTCAACCATAAACCCTCAACCATAAACCTTAGACTCTCGGCGCTCGACTGTAGACCCTCGACGCTCAACCATTGATCCTCAGACCCCTAACCCTCAATCCTTAATCCTAGACTCTCAATACTCGACCATCAACCATCAACCATCAACTCTAGACCCTCAACCCTATACCCTCAAACCTCGACCATCAACCCTTGACCCTCGACCTTACCCCATCCGCCCTCAACCATCCACCCTCAACCATCCACCCTCAACCCTCGACCCTTGACTATCGACCCTAAACCCCTCAAACCTCCACTAACAACCCTTCACCATTAACCCTAGACCCTCAACCCTAGTCCATCGACCCTCAACCCTAGACCCTCCACACTCGACCTTTAACCCTCGACCCTGATCCCTCAACTCTAGACCCTAACCCTCCACCATCAACCCTAAACACTCGACCCTCGATCATTGACGTATAACCCTCGACAATTGACCATCGATCCTCATACCCCTGACCCAAAACCCTAGACCCTCCACCATCGACCCTCTGCAATCCACCCTCGACCTTCAACCTTTCAACTTCGACCCTCAACCCTAGACCCTCCACTCTTGACCTTCGACCCTAGATCATCAACCCTTCACCATCAACCCTCAACCCTTAAGCCTCAACTCTAAACCCTCAACTCTAAACTCTCGACCCTCAACCCCTGACCGTCGACCCTCCACCCTAAACCCTCCACCCTAAACCCTCAAGCCTCGACTCTCAACCATCAACCCTCCACCATCAACCCTAGACCTTCAACCCTAGGCCCTCGACCCTCAACGCTCGACCCTCTCCCCTAACCCTCGACCATAGACCCTCAACCCTAGACCCTCCAAACTTGACCTTCAACCCTCGACCCTCATCCCTCAACTCTAGACGATCAACCCTCGACCATCAACCCTCGACCATCGATCATTGACGTACAACCCTCGACAATTGACCATCGATCCTCAGCCTAAACCATCAACCCTAGACCCTCCACCCTCCACCATCAACCCTAGAACATCAACCCTAGACCCTCGACCCTCAACTCTCAACCCTAGACCCTCCACCCTCCACCATCAACCCTAGAACATCAACCCTAGACCCTCGACCCTCAACTCTCAACCCTCGACCCTCCACCAATAACCCTCCTCCATCAACCCTCAACCCTTGACCCTCAACCCTCAACTCTCCACCCTCAACCACATACCCTCGACCCTTAACCGTAGACTCTAGACTATCAATGCTCGACTGTAGACCCTCGACCCTCGACGTACGACCCTCGACCATTGACCCTCGATCCTCAGACCCCTAACCCTCAACTTTACACCCTCAACCCTCAACCCTAGACCCTGCACCCTCGACCCTCAACCCTCCACCCTCCACATTTCACCTTTGACCCTCGACCCTCAACCATCCACCCTCCACATTTCACCTTCAACCCTCAACCCTCAACCCTCCACCATCAACCCTCCAACCTCAAGCCTACACCCTCAAGCCTCGACCCTCAACCCTCGACCCTCAACTCTAGATCCTCGATCGTCGACCCTTGACCCTCAACCCTCGACCATCAACCCTCAACCGTATACCCTCGACTCTCGACGCTCGATTGTAGACCCTCGATGTACAACCCTCTACTATTGACCCTCTATCCTCACACCCCCGACCCTCAACTCTCAATCTAGATCATCAACCCTAAACCTAAACACTAGACCCTCAACCCTCCTCCATCAACCATCAACCCTCCATACTCAACCTTTGACCCTCCACCTTTGACCCTCAACCCTCCACCTTCGACCCTCCACCCTAGACCATCAACCTTCAACCGTAGACTCTCAACCCTCCACCGTCCACCTTCGACCCTCTAGCCTAAACCCTCAAACCTCGATCCTTGACCAATGAGCCTCGACCCTCGACCCTCAACACTAGACCATCAACGATCAACCCTAGACCCTCAACTCTCCACCCTCCACCCTCGACCATGCACCCTCAAACCTCGGCCCTCAACACTCGACCATCAACCTTCCACCCCCCAATCCTCCACCATCAACCCTAGACCCTCGACCCTGGTCCCGCAACCCTACACCCTCGACCGTAGACTGTAGACCCTCGACGTACGACCTTCGACCATCGATCCTCAAGCCCTCGACCCTTAAACCTAGACCCTAAACCGTTGACCCTAAACTCTAGACCCTCGACCCTCCACCCTCTACCATTGACTCTCCACCATCCACCCTTGACCCTCAACCATCAACCCTAGACCCTTAACCATCGGCCCTAGATCCTAAACCCTCGACCATTAACCCTAAACCCTTGACCCTAAAACTTCAACCGTAGAGTCTCAAGCCTCCACCCTCCACCTTCGACCATCAACCATCCACCCTAAACCCTCGATCCTTGACCCATGAGCCTCGACCCTCGACTATCGACCCTCAACCCTCGACCCTGGACCTTCGATCCTCGACCCTCGACCCTCCACCATAAACCCTCGACCCTCGACCTTAAACCCTTCACCCTCGACCCTCGACCCTAAACCGTCAAACCTAAACCTTCAACTCTCAACCCTAGAACTTCAACCTTCTACCCTCGACTTTCGACCCTAAACCCTCGATCTTCAACACTCGACCCTCCACCCTCATCCCTCCACCAACAACCTTAGATCCTCAACCCTAAACTCTTGACCCACAACCCTTGACCTTCAACCCTCCACCCTGGACTGTAGATCCTAGACTGTAGACCTTTTACGTACGACCCTCGACCCTCCACACTTGACCCTCCACCCTCCACCCTAAACCCTAGACCCTCAACCTTCGACCCTCCACCCTCAACCCTCAACACTCGACCCTCCACCCTCCACCATCAACACTAAACCCTCAACCCTAGACCTTCGACGTACGACCGTCGACTCTAATGCGTTGACCCTCGAGCCTTAGACCCTCAACTCTCAACTCTAAACCATCAACCCTCGACCCTAAACCCTCCATCGTCGACCCTCCACCCTTAACCCTCCACCCTCAACACTAGACCATCCACCCTTGACCTAGACCCTCAACCCTCAATCCACGACCCTAAACCCTAGACCTTCAACCCTAGACCCTCAACCTTCAACCATAGACTCTCAACCCTCCACCTTTGACTATCCACTCTCGACTTTCGACCCTAAACCCTCAACCCTCGATCCTTGACCCATGAGCCTTGACCCTCAACCCTCGATCCTCAACACTAGACCTTTGACCCTCAACCCTCAAATTCCAGATTGACGTCTAGAGCTTGGGGTCGGCATGATATTGCGCCACCTCATTCAAATTGATCCTCATTTGGTGACAAGTAAGGGAGTGATAGGCTGAGCTTATTGAGACTCTCCCATTCCTCGTGTGGGGCCATCGGAGGATGTTCTTACTACGATCCCATGTGGAGTACAACATCAACATCGCTTTGTTGTACAACCTCCCTCATGGCAGCTTCATTCCACATACAATATTATGTGTCAATCCAGACTCCTACCTTCACGACTGCATGTGCTGAGTTGAGCTCTCTCGGCAGCACTTTGTTGTTGGGATATTAGTCGCTGCTAATTTCCACCTTGCAAGACCTTGGGACTCGATGTATTAAGAGAAATTCAAACGACACAGAAATTTACGTGGTTCACTAATTTGGCTACGTCCATGGCTGACACCTACACTTTCACTATAGATAAATAGTGTTACAAATTGTATCACACAATATGTATCGCTCACACTCTAAAATACTCACTCCATATTTTTGGCTCACAATACAACACTATTTTCTCCTACACTCAAGACACCAACAACCGTTTCTTTTCTTCTCTCTTTCTTGTGGTTCGTGGTTATCTTTCCTTCAGACATTGTTGGCTTCTTATAGATGTCAAAAGGATGACAATCTTCAGTGCTTTGGTTGGCCACTTTGCTGAGTGTCTTCCCCACTCTGCATAGTGCCTTGCCCACTGATGATGAGTGGCTTGCCCACTGATGAGTGGTGATGGTGACCCAAAAAAATCTTCATTCTCAACAATCTCCCACTTGAAGATTTTAACTTCACCTGCATCTATGAGTGAACTGGGTGTGAGGCTTACCTGTCTTCTATTATTGAAGACCTACTGAAGCTGAGCACAGCTTCAGTTTCTCTGTGGTGACTGACTTGGTTAACATGTCAGTTGGGTTCTTGCTGTCTTGGATCTTCTCAAGTGTTAAAACTCCATCCTCTAGTCGAGATCTGACGAAGTGATAACGAAGTCCAATGTGCTTGGTCCTTGAATGAAATGCAGAGTTCTTTGCGAGATGTATCGCACACTGACTATCACTATGCAAAACATTCTTCACATGTCTTAGACCCAATTCTGCTAACAAGCCTTGTAACCAAATCATCTATTTTCTTGCCTCAGTGACTGCTATGTATTCTGCATTTGTGGTTGATAGCGCTACTATCTTCTGTATCTGCGAAATCCAACTGACTGCAGTAGTCCCCACTGTGAATGCATAGTTGGTAGTACTCCTCATGTTGTCTACCTCACCAGCAAAATCCGAGTCTACAAACCCTTGTAGTCTCAATTCGATTCTTCTAAAACGCAGGCAACTATCAGTAGTGCCTCTTAGATACCTTAGTATCCACTTGACTGCTTCCTAGTGTTGCCTTCCAGGATTAGTCATGAACCCGCTCACTGCTCCCACTACATGAGCAATATCTGGTCTTGTGCAAACCATGGCATACATGAGACTTCCAATGGCTGAAGCATATGGAACCTTAGCCATGAAGTTCCTTTCTTCTTCCGTCTTGGGTGACTGCTCCTTGGATAGTTGAAAATGACTAGCCAATGGTGTGTTGACTGCTTTCGTATCACACATGTTGAACCTTTTGAGAACACGTCCAATGTACTCCGCCTGAGATAACTCCAAAGTACCCTTTGGCTTGTCTCTATTGATTCTCATCCCAAGAATCTGCTTTACTGCACCCAATTCCTTCATCTCGAACTCACTCGACAATTGCTTCTTCAAAATTTTGATTTCACCCATATTTGAACATGCCACTAACATGTCATCGACATAAAGTAGCAAAATAATATAGCTGGACTCAAACCTTTTGAAGTAGCAACAATGGTCAGCATTGCATCTGAAATAGCCATTCGTTTGCATAAACCCATCAAACTTTTTGTACCATTGCCTTGGAGCCTGTTTCAATCCATATAAGCTCTTCCGCAGTTTACACACGAGTTTCTCCTTGCATTTTCTGAGAAACCCTCCTGCTGCTCCATGTATATATCCTCCTCGAGATCACCATGGAGGAAAGCAGTTTTGACATCTAACTGCTCAAGTTGCAAGTCTTCTGCTGCAACAATTCTTAAAACTGACTGAATGGTCGTCGGTTTTACAACCGGGGAAAATATGTCAGTGTAATCGATACCTTCTTTCTATGAAAGCCCTTGGCTACAAGTCTCGCCTTGTACCTTTTGGAACCGTCATGTTCCTCCTTGACTCGATACACCCACATGTTATGTAATGTCTTCTTTCCCATGGGTAACTCATCTAGATCCCATGTCTGGTTAGAGATAAGGGACTCCATCTCTTCTTTCATTGCATGCTCCTACTTGCTAGAAAATTCTCCTTGACATGCTTCATCATAGCATTCAGGTTCTCCTGCATCAGTAAGCAACAAATAATTCATGTACCTTCTATTTGGTATAGAAGGCCGTGAAAATCTCCTCAATACTAGAGATGAAGAAGATGGAGATTGTGGTTGATCAATCTGTTATGTGCTGCTTTGCGGTGTCTATTCCTCTAATTGGGACTCTCAACTGCTTGCTGCACTATACTTCTGTCTGGGATATCATCTGGATCAACGTACATAGGATCGCTATGTGCTACACTACTAGGTTGTAGTGTATTTTTGTCCTTGTACATCACCTTTTCATTGAATATCACGTCTCGACTTCTGATCACCTTCTTGGTCTGGTCATCCCAAAACTTGTACCCAAGCTTATCTCCCACATATCCGATAAAGGTGCATTTTAGTGACTTGGAGTCAAACTTTCCCCTAGCCTGATTACTAATATGCACATATGATACACAACCAAAAACTTTCAAATGGGAAAGTTTGACCTCTTTTCCGCTTCATACCTCTTCTGGTATTCCGAACTCTAGCGAAACAAATGGTCCACGATTGATCAAGTAAACTGCTGTATTGACTGCCTCTGTCCAGAACTGCTTGGGCAGTCCTGCATGTATACGCATGCTTCTAGCTCTCTCAGTCAATGTCTGGTTCATCTGTTCTGCTACACCATTCTGTTGTGGTGTCTCTAGCACAGTCCTTGCTAGTCTGATGCCATTCTCAAATCAGAACTTTATGAACTCCATGTCATCATACTCGTCACCGTTGTCGAATCTCAGTGTTCTGATCTTTAAACCTGTCTCATTTTCTACCTTGGCTTTCCACATTTTGAACATTTCAAATACTTCAGATTTATGTCTCAATAAATAAACTCATACCTTTCTAGAATGGTCGTCAATGAAAGTCACAAAATATGACTTTCCGCCAATGGATGAGACAGTGGTTGGACCCCAGACATCCGTGTGAACTAGCACATGCTTTTCTTGCTTTGCTGCTCTGTCACTGTTTATGAAGCTACCTCTCTTCTGCTTCCCAAAGATGTAGCTTTCACACAAGTCGGTGTCAACTGACTTTAGGTCTGGTATTCTTCCCTTGGAATGCAAGATCTTGAGACCCTTGTCACTCATGTGACCAAGTCTCTGATACCATAAATTAGGATCGTCTTTGTTGTATGCAACTGCAATTGACCCACCAGTGTTCGTAGTCGTATAGAGTGTACCACTCTTCTGGCCATGAGCGACTGTCATCACACCTTTAGAAACCTTCCAAGTATCTTCATTGAAGGTTGTGACATAACCTTCCGTTGTGAGCTGCCCTTCCGAGATCAAATTCTTTCTCAAGTCAGGAATGTGTCTCGCATCCCTTAACTTCCACACATATCCATTTAATTTATATGTACATCACCCTTGCCAACCACATCGCGAGGTTGATCATCACCAAGATATACCTTGCCAAGATTACCTAGTGAATAACTCATTAAGAGTTCTCTGTTGGAGGTCGCATGAAAGGAAGCGCCAGAGTCTAGCACACATGACTCTGACTTGCTCTCCAAAGAGCATACCAAAACATCGTCTGCCTCTTCTGCTGCGATGTTTGCTTCAGGCTTGCCTTACTTCTCTTTTTTCGGGGATCTACACTAATTTTTGTAGTGCCCGATCTTCCCGCAGTTCCAACACTCAATCACTTTCTGGTTCTCATTGTTGAAATTTTTTAGATTTTGTGACCTCCCATTCTTGGACTTAGACTTGGACTTATTGCCCCCTCCATTCTTGTTTGAATCTCTGATTTTGCTCTCTACGTTCAAAGCTGACCCTGAGCTAGAAGCGTCATTCGACTGATTTCGAATTTCTTCAGTCATAATGATGTTGACCACATCATCAAACTTCAGTGTTTTCTTTTTCCCTGCAGAACCGTTGATTACAGTGGCTATGCCTTTCCAACTATTGGGCAACTGTCCAAGAATTAGACAGGCACGTATCTCTTCAGTGAACGTCATGTTCACTGCTTCTAGCTCCTCTGTCACTTCTTTGAACTTGTTGAGATGCTCTCTGAATGGTGTTCCTTCTGACATCGTCATGTTGAACAACTTCTTTATCAGGTGAATTTTATTTGCTGCAGAAGGTTGTTCGTACATACTGGAAAGGGGCGCCATGAGAGATGCAGTTGTCTTTTCATTCTTGATGTTGTAGGCCACTGATTTTGACAGTGATAGTTGTATGTGCCCGATAGCTTTCCGATCCAGCACCACCCACTCTGACTCTTTCATTTCCTCTGGTTTCCTACCCAAAGGTAAATAAAGATCCTTCTGATACATGTTGTCTTCTATTTGCATCTTCCAGAATCCAAAATTTGTGCCATCAAAATGAGAAGTTTTGGACTCTTTCTCTAACGTCATTGCTCACACTCGAACATATAGGATGAGTACAAAAATTATTTCGCAGAATAATTTCCGTAAACGTCTTCCTTGTCTTTGATTCGCCAACCGAAGGCTCTGATACCAATTGTTGGGATATTAGCCGCCACTAATTTCCACCTTGCAGGACCTTGGGACTCGATGGATTAAGAGAAATGAAAACGACACGGAAATTTACGTGGTTCACCAATTTGGTTACGTCCACGGCTCACACCTAACTTTCACTATACACAAATAGTGTTACAAATTGTATCACACAATATGTATCGCTCGCACTCTAAAATACTCACTCCGTATTTTTGGCTCACAATACAACATTATTTTCTCTCACACTCAAGACACCAACAACCGTTTCTTTTCTTCTCTCTTTCTTGTGGTTCGTGGTTATCTTTCCTTCAGACATTGTTGACTTCTTATAGATGTCAAAAGGATGACAATCTTCAGTGGCTTGGATGGCCACTTTGCTGAGTGTCTTCCACACTCTGCTTAGTGTCTTGTCCACTGATGATGGGTGACTTTCCCACTGATGAGTGGCTTCTCCACTCAGATGAGTGGCTTCTCCACTTGTTGAGTGGCTTGCCCACTCTGATGAGTGGTAATGGTGACTCGAAAAAATCTTCATTCTCAACATTTGTATCTCTCTACCGATGAAACCCATCGATCCACAAAAATCTTGATTGATAGTCCATCACCAAGGGACCATACTCCTTCTTGTAACAATACATCCTTACCAACCAAGAGGCTTTACCAACCCCAAGAGAATCTTCCTCCTTTCCCAGCAATGAAGAAAGTTATTCGAAGGAAAATATAAGTATTTCATTACCTTGACCCCGAGTAAGTTTGGTTCAGACAACATTCTAGACGTCATGTTAGCTAGCAAAGCCGAATTAAACGCGTGGAGTTCCCGAAATTCAAAGTCACGTTCTGGATAATTAATAAGTAAAATTCAAATGAAAGATTTGTGAGTAATTGATTTCGACACTTTAAGTCACAATTACAAGAACTACGTAACTGCGACTTTTGTGTGTCTATTGTGGTGTTATTAATGAATAACAAAACGAAGCTTACGGGGAAAACAACTGTAAATTAACTGCTCATGCCGCCTAACCAGTTACCATGTACCTTAATGGGGAAAAGACCGTCGTTGCAACCATCATTTCCCTTTCATTAGTCATTCTTTTGTGTGGAATTCGTCACGATATTTAGTGCCAATAATAGAAAAGCATCGTATCAAATCTATATGCAATTATGAGATATTGGAAAGATAAGGGGTCCTATATATTAATTACCAAAAGTTGTAATGCCAATGAATATATATTCTTCCATTACATGATAATGATTAAAGACGCCACAAATTAAAGCAGACTGATCACCTATTTGGAAATGATATCATCAAAGGTAATAAAATCACGTTTAACTAAAATAAAATAGATTTCTACCAAAAAAAACTAAAATAAAATAGAAAGTATGATCAACAGAAAAACTTCAGAATTTGTGCATTTATATTATGTTGGTATATTTTGAATTTGTGAAAATCACCCATTTCGATTGGATTAATGTGTTGAACAATACATATAAGACTTAAGATTAATTTTGTAATGAAGATAAGATATATAATATTGCTTGTCATGTAGTTTAATTGAGTATTTTCAATTTTCATTAGAGATCACCGATTGCATCTGAGAATGGTTTAGAAATCCATTTGACATGATTACTTATCTAAACCAAGCTATGCAAATACTTGCTTCTAGTAAATTTCTACGACATAGTTATCTTGTTAACTAAACTAATTATGAATATATATCATAGTGTCTGAGCTAGACGGCCTTGATATATCTAACCCACTTCCAATAAGTTAAAAATCTGTATGAGTTCAACTCTAGCAGACCGATGAGACCTTTTTCCTTCCATCCATCCATCCATCCATCCATCCAATACTAGGAAAAGAATAAATTAAATAAAAGGTTCAAAGAAACAAAGTGAAAAAGTAATTGAATTGGCTCCCCACCACCACCTATAGATGAGTAATGATGGCGTGAGAGAGTGGAACTGGGGTCTCATATGTAAAAAGGGTCAGTTCATACACAAAAAGGAGTGTCTATATATATATATGTGTGTGTGTCAATCCCCATGCAAAAAATAAAGGAGACCATACTCAAATTTAAAGTAGTAAATATTCTACAAGAAAATGATGGTGTCTCCCTATCAATATATGTGAGAGATATGAATGTTTCTTCATTTACCAAAAAAAAAAATATATGTGAGAGAATACCAACTTAAATATAATTTATCTTGCTAAAAACAAATCTTTGCAAATACATTCAAATTATATCATTAACTATCACTCATTAATTCCTATAACCAAACATGTATCATTATTGAATAGTGAGTGAGAAAGCCCTATCTATATAAGACACACAAACTAGCTCTTTGTATAATATGAAGTTCATGCAAACCCTAGTTAGATAGTTATGTGAAGCCATTGTTAGTTAGCTCATAAAGCACATTATTGTTAGATAATATATTGCATGTTAGGATACTAGTGAGATCTCCTAAGTCCTAAGTATGCATGCAGTCTCATTGGACCCCTAAACCAAATAGAACTCAGTCAGAGGGGAGAGGGACATGGGGAAGTTTAGATACGAAATTTGCTTTACTAGATTCGATCCACTATGCGAGGAATTAAATTATATTATGTAAAGTTATTTAACAACCTAAATAATATTACATTAGATATATAATTCACACTTTTTTTTAAGGATCAATTAAAAAACTGTAAAAGTTGCAGAGAACTTTTTGACTGCAATAGCTATAAGGAGAGCTCTACTACTACTATGTACGTATGGTATGGGCGAATTCCTTATATCTACCTTTTTACCCACCTCTTTTGTATATTTTTAATCTATATTTCGTACCCATACTTAAAATGTGTTTTCTACTTTAGCAAGTGGTGCATCGCGCTTCAAAGTTCAAAGTTGGTCCTAAAATGGAATTATAGTTGTTACATTGAGTACACTTATACAGTATAAATAATCTGTATCCTAATCAAATAACTTTTCTAGTCAGTTTGCACTCGCACTCTGATCTCTTTTAGGTTATCATTGTTGTATAATGTATTATCATTACAGTGATGAAATTTGTTTCTTATACTATCGACCGTCTCAGTGCATGCAAAAGTTTTGACGAAATTAAAAATTATTTTGACATTAAAGAAGTAATGAAATGCCACAATCTGTCATATTTTCCCCGGTCCCTCTCTCGGTTCTTATTGCCTCAAAGAAGGAACGATAAATTTAAGATAGGATCCTTCAGAAGCTAAGCATATTATTCTCGTCTTGGTAATGTTGGTTGGCTGGGAAAATTGTTTCAACGGCAAAAAAACATTTATAAGCAAGAGAAAGAATACTTAAATTAAACACCAAATTTTCTTTCTTTTTTAAGCAATAGACTTAATTATAATTAGTAAAGACATCATTCGAGTTTCGAGTTTGGTGCGTTAAATATATTGACTAGATAAGAAGAAGAAATATTAGGAACATACTTAGCTTTCATGAAACGTAACTTTTCTTTTTTACATTTTCATTTTCTAGGGTTTCCTGTTGTGGGTGGATGAGGGAAGACCTTCCCAAACTTTAATCAGTCTCTCTTTGATTTCAGCATCAAAAGACATTACTTTCACTTTACCCCCTTTTAATTACATATCAGTTTCTACCATCCACAACATACAATTGTATATGAAGTTTGCATTTGGAATATATATGTTCAATACAAGTGTTCATTGTATCCACAATAGTATTTGCAACTTGGTGTATCATTTGTTTAAAATTATTGTTAAATAATTTTAAAATAATTAAATATTTTTCTAGATGTTACATAATGCCCTTATAAATTTTACTAATATTACAATTGATCATGTGATAATATACATTTGATTACAAGTTAATGTTTAATTTTTACATTTTGTATAGACAATTTAGTTGCGGGGCTTATCATAATTTCTCATTAACTATATTCGATTATACGATAGATATATCTGCTATTCCCTAGGGATAAGACTTAGCTCCATCCTCAAGGTCAATTATTTCACGGTTAACATACTTCAGTAGTTATGTATCTTGATTAATTGGTTATTCTGTGTGCATAATTGTTATATATCTTTGGACATGTGAATATTTGGTTAGAATGACTTTTTATGAAATGAAAAGATAAAAATACTCTTCTAACTTATTTTCATTTCTTCATTTGTCCTTATCTCCTTTATTTGTTCATTCATGTAGCTTTCTTCGAAATTTCTTCTTTTTCTTCAAATTTTTCTCTTTTTTTTTTTCTTTGAAATCTTCTTCTTCAAGATCCTTCTTTGAAATCCAAAAACCTTTTATGAAATATTATATTTCTTCTTCAAACGAACCCATATTGAATTTTTGGCTTCGATTTGCGAAGAATAAGATAAACGTAAAGATAAACATGTACATGAAGATGAATATGAAACATGATAAAGATAATGGGAAAGGCAAAATCATCATTTTAATGATTATTTAATCACATTTGTCAAACATGAGTAACTAAATAGCACAAGCTGTAATCAAAAAGTCACACGTGTTGAAAGATACGTAACAATTTAGTTACGCGAAAAAAAATGTATAACTAAGTAGTCACGTTGAACAAAGATACGTAACCATGTACCCTCAAATTATAATTACTATTGCTTTTAGTCCTCAAGAACGCCAATTCATGAATCATATATCACTTGCCATGTCATGTTTGACGTGTCTTTTAAGGATGAAAAGAATAGTTGTAATAGTCTGAGGACGTAATTCAACTATTTCTTTCCTCGTTAGTGAAGCACGCTCCCACTCTATTTTTGTATTCTTATGCATGGCAAAGCATCAATGGATAGAAGATGACCAGATAGAATTTCGCAGCTTTTCCCAAACAACATGTATAGATTTCACCCATTTTTTTCAGTGTATTTTAAGTTGGACCCTATATTAATTTCTCCTTTAAGGTGGGACTTACAAAATAAAAATAAAAAATTATCATTATAATTGAATCTAGATCATATCCTCCTGACATTTAATTTTGTTTCCAATGGTGTACGTAGCCTCAAACCTAGCATGCAATACACACCTATCATAAAATTGTTTCTATTTTTTGACTAAATTTTCAACTACTATTAAACAAATTTTATTGGGTAAATCACGGGGGGGAAAAAGAGTAAATTTCATGCCTTCTTGTATAACTAATTAACTATAACACAAAAGACAAGTTAATTGCTAGAAAAATACAAATGTAGAAGTAAAGTAAAGAAAGGTTGTTATGCCACGCGGATTTAGCTATAATCCTTAAGAAGAATGAAGTTCATTGATCAATATACAATTATACAATCACTATCGAGTTGTGTATATGCATATATATATATATGTATAAATAAAGAAAAGATGTGTGGGAAGGGAGAGGCCAATAATGCATTGAAGAAGAGGAGACAGAGAGTTGCTTTTTGGGTACTTGGGGAATAAAATGCTGTCTCTCTTCGAGGATTGGCGTGATAATAAATACACCTTTTTCTTTTCGTTTTTTCATTTCAAAACAAATCTTAAATCTAGATTGTATAATATAGACGAGAAAGAACCAAAAGAATATATATATATAAAGGAGATACTATTTTAAATATTATCTATCTCTTCTCCTTTCCCATTGCAGCAATTTGGCTTTTCTTTCCACCTTCACCATTACTACTTTTCTTGAATTACAACTTGCTTTGTCTGTCTGTCCATTCAAACTTTAAAAGATTGACGTGGAAGAAAAAAAAATTGGGTTATTGGATAATGGATATAGTCGTTCCACTTATAATTACATGCATGTAGTAGTAGTACTGCGCCCTCACATCCATCAGCTTGTTTTTCTTTCTTTCATTTTTATGATATGAGAAAATATATCTTACCCATATTAATATATGGTTGTTCTTGCTTAATTCATAGTGAATTTAAGTAGTATTAGTCTCGAAAGAAATAAGGGAGAGAGATAGAGTGTTGGTAAATCTTATGTTGGACTGAAATCTTCTTTTTGCAGCTTTTGATCATCTTGAAGATGATAATCATAAAAAAAAGGTGCATCATGCCATTAAAGTTACACCGTATATATCGATATTTGCAAGTGATCCTAACATCAGAATAAAGACTCAAACAAATCATGATTATTAAAAGTTGCAAACCCAAGCTACCTCTCTCAATCTCATTCAGCAAACAGACACCCATATACTAACTCCATTGTCCATCGCCCTCGCCCTCGCCCAAAAAAGAAAGTCTTAGCTTCATACATACATGATTACCTCAGTCTGTCCACACCCTTCGTTCGAGTGTGAGGTCACAAATGGTATTAAAACCATTCGAGGTCGTGATCGGATGATAGAAAAAACAATTAATTACGGACGCACTTTAAGGAGTGCTTGGCTAGTGAGTATTAGACTTGAGCGTTATTGTCATTAGATATCAACCTTTGTTTGACTAATTAATACTAGCTAAAATATTAAGAAAACTAAAAACTAGTTGGTTAGTTAGTGAGAGCAACTACCCCATTCGAAGAGTATATCTACGTACCGAGGATGAACGTATGGTTTGTTTACCTCGTTGAAGAATGAAGATCTCATAATAATTATTTATATACGTACAACGTAATAAACTTACACATGTCATAAAACCAAAAGGGAAGGGGGAGAATGAGTGGAAATAAAAAGCTGAAAAGTAACACTGATTAAAAAGAAGACCAATAATTAATAATCAATCAACATGAAACAACAAGTATAAGGACACATATCCTGACTAACTCTAATGCTTCAAAGTCTCTTTTGACTGAACTTCTGGCCTTCCTACGTACCAACCTTGTATCTCTCTCTCAAAATCATTCACTTCGATTCGTTAACTTGTTCAAAATCCCACGGCTAGCTCTTGGTTGGTGGTGGTGGTGGTGGTGGGAGAACAGTCTAAGCGTGTAGAAGAAAACGTGGTTAGGGAAAGGAACGCTCTAGTAGTTGTTCCGTTGGGGGGGTGGGGTTAGGGTTGGGTTGGGTAAGTTATGCGTGGAGAGGCAAACACAACTTGTTCGGTGCACCAAACGCTCACATCGGAGGCGGCTTCGGTGCTGAAGCAATCTCTAGGACTAGCAAGGAGGAGGGGCCATGCTCAAGTTACTCCCTTGCATGTGGCCTTCACTCTTCTGAGCTCTAGGGCTAGCGATCTTCTCCGAAGGGCCTGCCTGAAATCTCAGCCACCAATTCAGTTGGCCTCTCACCACCCGCTTCAGTGTCGGGCGCTTGAGCTTTGCTTTAATGTGGCACTCAATAGGCTACCAACTCTTACTACTTCTTCGATGACGACGGGCCCTTTGCTACACCATGCTCATCATCAACAACCTTCTCTCTCCAACGCTCTCGTGGCGGCTCTGAAGAGAGCTCAGGCTCACCAAAGAAGGGGCTCCATCGAGCAGCAACAACAACAACAGCAGCAGCAAAATCAACCTCTTTTGGCAGCTAAGGTAATCATCTACACGATAGAAATTCAGGTTTCACTTCTTTTTTTGGTTTGGGGTACAAGTAAGGATTTACAGACTCGCGCGCTCACTCAAGCAACAAGGGTTTAGTTAGATGGTTTAGGGTAGGGTTTAGTGAAATATTATGTTATTGAAATTTCGAATTATTACGGATTTTTGTATTACAGGTTGAGTTGGAGCAGCTCGTGCTGTCAATCCTTGATGACCCAAGTGTGAGTAGGGTTATGAGAGAAGCTGGATTCTCTAGCCCATCTGTTAAGTCCCACATAGAAGACTCCTTAAACTCTTCTTCGGTGTTTCAGTATCACTCTAATTCCATTAGTGGAGTTTACTCTTCACCACCTTCTCCTTCCAAAGACCAAGTAAATTGCTTTTGGCCCACCCAATATTTCTTCAACCACTCCACCGGTTACTCTGACCAAAGCAACCCACTTCTGTTTCCTCTCAAGAACTCTGCGTCTTCCTTCAAATTAGAGGATGTAAAGTTGGTTTTGGACGTGATGATGAGCAAGAAGAATAGAAATACTGTGATCGTTGGAGACTCTGGAACACTTGGGGAGACCCTAGTGTGGGAACTGAGGGAAAGAGTAGAGAGAGGAGACCATCGTCTCCCTTTGGAGCTAAGAACGTCTCGGTTCATCAGACTGCGGTTTGAAGCCGAAGCTCTGAGGCTGATGAAGAGGGAGGATGTGGATGAAAACTATCTCAAAGAGCTTAGAAGAAAAGTGGAGGAGTCCTCAACAATTAACAACAAAAGTGGTAACAATAATGGAGGTGGTGGAGCCTGCATTATTTATGTTGGGGACCTTCAATGGGCAATTTACCCCCATGAAAGTGTTGATGGAGTTGATTATCTTGTCAAGGAAATCGCAAAGTTGGTCACGGATATTGGAAGCTCAAGATCAGCTAAGGTTTGGCTGGTCTCCACGGCAAGTCTTCAGACATATATGAAGTGTCAAATGAGACATCCTCCTCTTGATGTCGAATGGGGACTTCAGACTGTGTCTGTTCCCTCTGGTGGTCTTGGCTTGAGCCTCAATGCTTCCAGGTTTGTAATTCTATATGTAACAACTAATCACAGTGTGTTCATGATGCATAGTAATAATTGTAGTAGCTAGCTAGCTAGTACTTAAGTAGGTGAAAATAATCCAAGAAAGAGCGTATAAATCTAGCTTAGCAACTAACTTCCAGCGAGCTAGGCTCATCATAGTAACCTTATACCATAAATAAATGTTAATACTAAGTAAATAATATTCTTGAGCAGTGGGTCCTATCCATGTAAGCTAGATAGACTCGGATTCTACTGTCATTTTCAAATTCCTTGTAGAAAAGAATGCGTTCGTCGATGACGGTAGTTTAAATTATATATATATATATTACACAATATATACCAACATCATAATAAAAGTTTCATATTCGAAGCTTTTGCTTCTCAGAATCTTTCTACTGCTCTGTCTCTGCAGCTAGCAGAGAGAACTGTATATATATACACATTCATCTATATAGGAACACACAAAGACAACATTATGATGTCAACCTTTTTTTTTTGGAAAAGAATAATGCTCTTCTGATGAGAGACCAGACCAGGCGAGCGTGGATGGATGAAACTGTGTCGTGCTTTGTTTTCTTCCTGGAATTTGTCGGGTTATCTGATTTATGTCTGGAACGAGAACCATATATCACTCCCAAATTTACTTTTAACCGTGAAAAAGAATTTTTTTCCCCGATGGTGAAAAGCAAAGCACAGATATATGCATGCACCTCAACATTTGTCTGTGTTCATGCGTAATTTCACCTGCTTTTAATTTGTGCATGTTTATAAACCACTGCAATGATTAACTTTTAATTGTAGTAAAAGCAAATTAAAATAATATAATAATTGGTTAAAGATTATTCTTCATCCTCTAATAATTAAAATAAATAAACTTATTTTACTTTTTAGATGAATTTGTCTTTTTTCTTCCACTGAAGGTGTAGTGATAATTGCTTGTCTCGTATTTCGGTGGCCCTATCAATTATCATTGTGGAACCTGTGTAGCTGTGGCATAACTGATTTTCTGTTTCATGATAACATATATGTATGGGATTTAGATATAGCAAGATAGATCAAAATGATCATAGAACCAAAGTTAATATTAATTATAGCACGCTCTTTCATTGTTAATTGCATGGTAAATTAATTGACTGAATGATTGTTTGATCAGCTTGAATGAACAAATCATTCCGTTGCTGAAATCTCCATCCACCATGGAGGAGAAAGATAAACTGAACTGCTGTGGTGAATGCTCCTCCAACTATGAAAAGGAAGCTGATCTGTGCAAGTCTAACCATAACAGACTCTTATCTTCCTGGTTACAGACCCAATGCACCGAAGTCGACTCCCACCATCAGGTACGATCCTAACCAAAAATATAGAAGGGAACAACCGGATTTCATGTCAAGTGTGATGAGATGTATGTTAGTCGGGAAAGATAAAGTTGTTAACTATTTGAATGATTCAAATTTCAGGATGAGTTGCTGGAGTTGAGGAGAAAATGGAATAGGCTGTGCCAAAGCCTGCACCATGGAATAACTAGCAGGCAAACGGCCACACCATTGATCTATAGCACCCAATTAAGCCCTATAAGTAAGCCGAAGCAGTGGTGGGTTCCTCAAAACGAGAGCTTATTATTCCCCGACACAAGCTCCATCTCCTTCGCAGTTCCAGTGGTTTCCAACTCGGTGCCCCGGTTCAGGAGACAGAACTCGTGCACGATCGGGTCTCCGAATTTGAGCTCATTGAGGAACGCTGAGGACAAAGAGTTGAAAATCACTCTTGCTCTAGGAAACAATGATCACGTTACTGCGGAATCAGAGAACAAGCACAACAACGGCAGCAACATTGAGATGGCGAGATGGCAAAGGATCAACATGTGTAGTAGGGTTTTGAAAGAGTACATCCCATGGCAAAGTGAGAATATTCCTGGAATCGTGGAAGTGATGCTTGGGAGTTGCAATGAGAAAGGCGACATTTGGTTTCTGATTCAAGGGAATGACCAGATTGGGAAGATGAGGATGGCCAGTGGGATCGCCAAGTCCATGTTCGGGGGTGACTCATCAGTTCTTCACTTAAAGATGGGAGCTACCCTAGATGAGGGTAAAGTGCTCACTAGTGCTCTTCAAACTAGAAATGACCCTATTGTGATCCTGGTGGAGGATTTCGATTTGGGTGACACACGGTTCGTGAAGCTGTTAACAGACCGTTTTGAGAATGGATCGGCCAAACTGGGTCGAATGATATTCGTGTTGACCATGTCGGGGAATAACGATGTCGTTAAGCGGACTGTGACGACCATTCCGATGGTCTTGAAAGTGTACAAGAAAGGGTCTCCTTTGAACAAGAGAAAAGCAGCCAAGGAAGAAGATGACTACTACTTCTTGCTGAGAAGAATCCCGAAGAACCCCAGAATCACAACCATTGATCGGGGAATGGAATCAAACAATACTTGTAAAGACTTCTCTAGGCAATCAAGTTTCAACAGCCTGGATCTCAACATACGGGCTGATGACCTAGATGATGCAAGCCCAGTTTCAAGCGACCTGACTCGAGAAATGAATGAAGCACATATGATAAGCCCGTGCGACCGTCTTGTTCGATCCATCAAGAACAAGTTCTTCTTCAATAGGAGCCCTGCTCGAGATAGGGAAATGAAAGAGGTGATTGGGTCGAAGATGAAGGCGTCGTTTGACGAGGTTTACGGTGGGGGTGGGGGTGCACATACTAATAATGAGGTTAACCTTGGTATAGAAGATAGTGTGTTAGAGATGGTTTTATTGGGAGGGGGTGATTCTTTTGTTAACAATGTGTTTGAGAGGTGGGTTAAGGAGATATTTAAGACAAGTTTGGAGAGGGGGAAACTGATCATTAACATGGGGGGCAATGGTATAAGTTTTAAGTTGTGTGTTCATGTTGGGAATAGAGGGGGAGGAGGAGGGGGTGGGGGTGGGGGTGGTTTCTTGGGTACAAATCTACCCAGCAACATCGTAGTTAGTGAGGAACCGATCGAGGAGCATGTATAAGTAAGTTGGCGTTTCTCTTTCCCACGCAGACAGACGACGACTGTTCGCGTGCCGTGCATGTAGGAGTATGACACGTGCAGTACCACCTGTGTAACTGTTTTTAAGTTTATAAATATCTGTCGGTTGGTTTGGTTTGGTTTGGTTGGTGCATCTTTTTTTATTCTTCTTCAACTATATATATATCAACAAAACAAATTCGTCTCGAGCTCAACGAACTGCTCTCCACTCTTTTTTCTTCGGACACTGCTTTGGCCTTCAAACAAACCCACACTCCCTCTTTTCTAGGGTCTTGCTGCAGTTCATTCCTCCCACTAAGCCACCAAGTACCTAATTTCCAACAAGTCCTCAAGTAACTTAAATATTCTCTTTCCTTAGTAATATCTCCATTCGAAATTACAAAGGCTAATCAGTTAAAATTCATTTAAACAGGTAAGGTCGGAACTTTTAGTATGAATGTAATATCGGCTGGCCTAGATCCTAAAGAGGGTACCACCTATTATCGGTCAAGGCTCTTTAGAGCTACCAAGATGAAATGCAACAGGTTGGACCGGACCTCCTTCTCATGGACCCACTGAACTAAAAAGTTACCTATTTAGGAACAAAGTCACATGGATGAAGTGGGTTATTGTTGTTTAATTAATTTTGAAGAAAATGAAAAAAGTTCGTTTGTTTTTTAAAGGATAAAAAATACTGCTCTCATTTTTAGTCAGATTTTTAATTTTCTTCATAAAGTTAAATCGTAAAAAAATATATCTCATGCTTGGCCAAAGTGCAAATTTGTCCCGTCAACTTTTCCATCCAATTTTAATAGAATAAATTTTAAAAATTGCAAAAATAACAGAAAACTTTCAAAAATATCACAATTTAATAATTTTAAATTTTTTCAAAGTTACAAATGAGTCACAATTCGATCGGACTCGATTGAACCTCAATTGAGCCTTAAAAAATTGAGATTCAATTGTAACATTTTAAAAGGGTTAATATTGTTGCAATTTTTAAAACTTATTTTGTTAAATTTGGATAAAAAAATTACGATTGTGGCAAATTTGTATTTTGATCAAATATAAAGGAATGAAATTTTACAATTTAAATTTTAGGTGAAAAACTCAATCAAATATTGTAAAAAAATACAATTTTAATTTTAATACAAAAAATCTAAATCTAAAAATAATAATAATAATAAATTAGGTAGCAATTTATATATTTTATTCCTTGTTAAATAAATAAGAATGTCATGGTCCGTACGCGGTGGGTACTTTGAGGACGTCATTGACCGCCGCATTTGTCGGTTTGGCGACTGGGACGGTTTGTCTTCGTACGGCTCTAGTGGACTTTCAGTATTCATATTTCATATTTCATCCAGTGAATTAATTACATATTACATTTACATAGTCACTATAATATAATTTTGTTTAATGTATTGTTATATAAAATATAATATAAGAATAAAATAATTAAAAAAAAAACTGTATAACATCTTATTATATATATATATATATATATTCATTTTTTAATTAAAAAATTAATATATTTATTTATAGAATTAACTAAAAGATATTATAAACTTTTATAACAAAAGTGAATATCAGTTTTTTATAATTATTATACTTAATTAATATTATTTTCTCATACTAATGAGTAATGTTATCAGATTAACATTGAAACCAACTTTTTCTTATCTTGCAATATCGTTACGATACTGAAAGTCAAAGGCGTCACAATTATCAGTTAAGCTCTTTAGACTTGTCAACTCATCTAATTTAACATTATTGTCGAGATAGTCAACATTTTTTTCCAGGATATTATCACATGGGAGTTGTTGTATTTTCCAAGGAAGTCCACAAATACATTCCAGCATTTCTCATCAAGAGAATCATTCCTATTGACCTGCAACTCGTAGAAAGAAATTTTTGTTAAGTAAAAATCCAAACTAATTTCATCATTCAACTAAATAGGATGGCTTAAGCAGCATTAAAAAAAATGAGTAATATATCTAGTAATATACGCCTTTTTGAAATTTAGAACAGACACTAGCTTCCAAGAATTAATATATGTCTTTAGAGTATAACAAGTGGTTCGCATGCGTTTCAGGACACTTAAGGTACTACGACCCCACGTATCATGCATGCAGTTGAACTTAATTCTCACACACAAAAAATTGTATAAATATAATTTGTTTGAAATGAAGGAAAGCTACAAAAGAACAGAAAAAACATCATTAGTTTCTGCCGGTAACATCCCTTATAGTTTTAGGGTTGACATCCTCATGTGCCTTTCTGGCCTTTAAACAACACATTAGGGTTTATATGCTTGGAATAAATATCAATCAATCAGTAATCCTTGTTTTGATGATTTCATTTTTAAATGGAGGCAGATTATCTAATTTAAAGAAAAATGCTTGTACTTGATTAGATTAGATGGGGTGAAATTAAAAAACAATGAGGTTAAGATGATAAGATCAGAAGAGAGAAAGAGAGTCGACTTTTGAAATTAGGTGCTGTTGACGTGTCCCTACGTCTATTGCTCGTACAGTCGTACTTGAAACTCCTCCTAGACCACGTGGTTGGTAACTCCTCCGTACAATAGACGATCTCTTCTGTATTGTATTTGTGTTAGCTTGGCCTCTCCTACTTACTTACTCTCTATATAAATTATAACAGTTAAGCGAAGAGAGAGAGAGAGAGAGAGTTGGTCTTTCTTCCCATTTGCTTTCGTCTGTATTATTTACGTAAGGAATAATGGACGCACCGCAACAGAACCACGGTCTTCTTCTGCAGAAGAAGAAGAAGAAGAAGAGTAGCAATAATAACATTACCATCAGTACCCATCATCTACCGTCTGCTCATCATCATGTGCAGAGATCTACTTCTTCTTCTTCTTCTTCAGCAGCAGCAGCAGCTAAAGAAGAAGAAGAAGAAATATTCGTGGATATGAGTGGTCTCTCTCTCCATACTCTCCAGGCTGAAGTAAGACCTTCTCTTCTTAATCTACCCATCATCACCAAGCTTGACCTCTCCAACAACAATCTACAGGTATACGTCGTAGAATGTTGTATCTTGGGCTTTGAAACGTTATAAATATAACAAATTCGGATTGATTGCTTTGATTCTTGCCGTTTGTTTTAAATAATCAGTCTTTATTCTTATGCTTATTATTTATTATTCGGAGAACGTTATCAGGTTCTCCTATTCGATCCAGTACTGATATGGTCAAATTTGGGTATATTGTTACTTTTATTTACCTGTTGCCGCCTGGTCATGTTTCCTGATAAAGGTATATGCCCATCTCTTTTGTCTGGTCTGATTGGTCACACAAAATCCAACCTCTTCTATGGCCATGTTTCGTCTTAATTATCTTCTTTACGATTTAAAATACAAATGATTGTTTTTATTTTCGCATCCATTAATTAACCCATGCATATTCAATTTATTGGACGGACGACAGAATATACCGGAGTCTTTGACGGCGAGGCTGCTGAATGTGATGGTGTTGGACGTTCACTCAAATCAGCTTAAAACGCTACCAAATTCAATCGGCTGTCTCTCCAAACTTAAAGTTCTTAATGTTGCAGGCAATCTTCTGGATTCACTCCCAAAAACTATTGAAAACTGCAGGTAATTATTATACATCTGATAGCACAATAATGATACAGTTTTCTTTATAAAAAAAACACGCACCGTTGATGTTGTTGCTGAGAAATAATCTTTCAGAACATTAGAAGAATTGAATGCAAACTTCAACAAGCTGAGGAAGCTGCCGGACACGATCGGGTTTGAGCTGATCAACCTTAAGAAGCTGTCTGTGAACTCAAACAAGCTTTTGTTGCTTCCTCCGACACTGTCCTACATGACATGTCTCAGGGTGCTAGATGCCCGGCTTAACTGCCTTCGATCCTTACCTGATGATCTTGAGAATTTGGTCAACCTTGAGGTTCTCAATGTGAGCCAGAACTTTCATTACCTAGAGTCACTGCCCTGCTCGGTGGGCCTTCTGGTCTCATTAGTTGAGCTGGATGTAAGTTACAACAACATATCCACCTTGCCTGATTCCATCGGTTGTCTCAACAATCTGACCAAGCTATCTGTGGAGGGAAATCCACTTGTATACCCTCCACCTCAAGTTGTGGAGTGGGGCATGCATGCTGTGAAGGAGTACCTCAGCAACAAAATCAACTCCAACCATCACAAACCCAACAAGTCCTCGTGGTTCAGGAAGATTGTCAAGTACAACACATTTAATGGGAACCGTAACAGTAATAATATGATGTCCAGAGACAAGCGCACTGAGAAGGAGAGGCAAGGGTTCCTTAATATGTCGGTGGACTATCGATCCATCGACGGGCTTACTTCTCCGAGGTACATGGGGGGGATGTTTTCACCGCGTCGCTTCTTCTCACCTCGAGCATACTTCTCTCGATGAAGATGAACAAGGTTTACTAGCCAGAAGGGGATGGATGGATGGTATATAGCTAGTAGCTGACCTGTAAATATATATATACATATCAAGTTTTATGAAGGATAATGTTTAGAACCATGTATATTTAGCTGAGCTCAAACCAAATCCACCTAAGCCATAAGATAAGACATCAACAACGCCGAAAGCAAGCAAGCCATTGAATCTTATAGTATATGATGCAAAGAAAGCATCCCATTCGCATATTGCATCCTCACTTTCTTATACTTGTCTAGCAGCGCCATGTAGCTCGGAACCACATCCTCAAACATCACCTCTTTGCACAACTTTGATTTTAGTATTTGGAACCAATTCTCCACTGCTTCTCGATCAGTAGTAGTACTGAAGAACCAACCAAGTATGTCTTCAGATGAAATCTCACACAGATTAAGATTATAATCAGATTCTTCTTCTTGTTCCAAAATCTGAAGCCATCGGATTCGTCGTATAGGGTCCACAGCTTGTTGACTACCCATTTCTAATCGGGCAACAACTTCCATCACCAGACTTGACTCATCGCTATTAGAGATCCTACTCAGCAAATCATAGAATATCTCTCTTTGACTATGGAAAAATGCATCATTCATACTGGATGAGGCAGAACCAATCAGGCAAGCTCTTCGAAACATCAGATCAGACTCTCCCAACAATACAATCATCACGTGCAGAAAATGACATAACCAACCAACATACTCCGGCGATACGCCCCCCTCTTCCTCCACTGCTAAACTTTCCTTCAGCTTCTTAACCCAACAAACAAGCGCAATATGAATAAATCCCTCCCACCTGTGCCACAATATATATACATATGAAAACTACTAATATCAATCGAGGATAAAAACATACATATCAATATACATGGATGTATATAACATAATATTGAAAACCTTACATCTATATGGAAAAATGACCAACAATTTCAAAGTCTTGATATTGCTACTATAAATGCATATACACTGATGAACCTAACTACCCACGGCAAGTGAATAATAAAATAAATGGAAAAAACTAAGAGAATTGGTACTTACTCAAAAGGCGGCTCAACTTCCACAGCAAGGGTGAGATGTAAAGACCAACCATCGCAACCTTGTTTTACTCCCACATCGACTGTGTGTGCCTCATGTACAAAGCCTCTAGGGATATAGAGCATATCTCCTTCCTTGAGAGAAATGTGCATGCTTCCATCATCTGAACTGTTATTATATGTGCCAATAGGAGGTTCATATAGCCGAGGTAACTTAACCTTGGGAGGAAATATTGCCCACTGTTTGGTTCCAAACAGCTGAAACACAAAAACACAGTGATCATCATAATGACGTGCTAATCCTTGTGAATTCGATGGTGTCAGATAGAGATTGGCACCAACTGATGGTTGACCAAATAAAGATGCCAATCCTTCAGTAACAGCAGTAATGGACTTGAGTCGGAACTCCATGCCACGTAATGCTATTGTGTAGCCTTTCTGCAGAGCTTCTTCACACTTCGTAATGTCATGAAAACTTAAAACTTGATTGAGACCTGACCTCTTTGGGAAAAAATGGATCTCTTCCTTCAAATTTCCCTCCATCTTTAAAACCCTAATGTCCTGTATGTAGATAATAGGTATTCCCAAGTTATCCCTCTCTTGTTTCAAGTAGTTCAAAATGTCCAGCTCATCTGAAGCAATAGGTGGGCAAGCCACCATTTTCTGGAGGAGCCAAGTTACAGATTGAGGAAGTGCATCTTTAGAATGAAGAGGGTCTAGAACTGACCAAAAACTATCATTTTCATTTGAGGTTGTATTCATGAAAAATGGTGATGCTTCCCAGTGATTCTCCAGGAAATTTTCAAAACTAGACTCAAGCAACCCAAAAATACCATTTTTAATATCTTCAATTGGAAAAGCAGTTGCATGAGGAACTGCAATAGACAGTCTAAAAATGCATTCTGCCAAATCATTAATGTTCCAATTCTTCAAGCATTTGCTACACTGTTTTTCGCATTCCGAAGCAGCGTCAGAGACCAAAACTTGACTGTGCAATTTAGACCACAAGTCTTTTAGACGGCCCAAGAAAGACTCCAAGAGTTGAATTGATATTCTTTCCAACTGCTTGATGTTGCAGCTGTTGACAAGAGTAACAATTGAATCAAGAAGTAAAGTAGAAGACTCTTCTTCCTTCTTATGAGTTGTATTCATACATTCCTCGTCCAGAGTACCTGATTCCATCGAGCAACTACGTCCCTGAAGAAAACAATTTCTACTCTTAATTGGTCAGAGTATGTTCAACTGAAACAGACAGACTTGTAAACATTGCCTACTAATATGCTCAGGCATATATATGAGTTTCAGATTTTGGAGATAGGATGAAGAGAAAAGCAATTATTAAGTATTAGATAGAGAAAAAAAATCAAGTGGGGACAATAGTAACTGAAGAATGACTAGTTAGTCACTCACATGAGGATCTTTAGAGCACTGAACTGAAGAAGCCTCTGCCTCCCAATTGAGCTAGTAGATAGATCAAGGATAGAGGTGCAAACAGCTGCTGTAAGCCTTTTACTTGAACTGGTTAATAAGGCCAATAATAAACTCTGAATGATTTTTCCATCCGATGCAATTTGCTGATTCATTTCGAATGATCTAAGGGAAGCAGCTCCAACAACCTTTGCGCCAAGAGAGGCTATATCCACAAATCTGCACGCACAATATCATCATCATAAGACAGACAAACCAATCAGTGCAGTGTGCACCTCATCACATGATCAACTCGAGTGCAATAGAACAGAGCGAACGACTATCATCAATTACGATAGACGAGAGGAGATACATCAATCAATACATACCTGGAATTGAGGATGACCGGAATCAAGCACAAGATGGATGACGGAAGAATCTGGTGGTCGGTGAGTAGTGAGCAGTGGGCATCAGAAGAAGAGAGGAGATAGATACGCAGACGAATTAGGCATTTCCTGATTAGGGTTAGGGCGAGAGAGTTTGGCTCTTCCGGCAACTTGGAGAGGGAAGCTAACATCACCGAGAAGAGAGTGTCTGCATCTGAGTATAGGTGGAGAGGTAAAGAAGACCTCCTACTATTCCTAGATGAAGAGTGAATTCCAGACCTTGAATCTCGTCGACTCCGACGATGAGTAGCGATGCTGCTCCGACCATTTCCTCCCACCATTATCTAAGTCTTTCTTCCTCGGTCGACTCCTCCCTGTTTTAATCTCTGCAAATATGGAGCTAACTGCTGTCATCGAGGAAGCGAATGCCTCCTTGCATCTTAGAATCCCTCTTCGGCGAATCTTCAAAACCAATTTAATCCCGGAGAGGAGATCACGTAGATCAGGCCCATTCTACTTTAAAATTGCTACAACTTTTGACCTCCGTCAACAAGGCTTTTCTCCCCGACATCCACTGCCCACAATACTTAGACGAAGAAGTGTAGATAAGTAAACTAAATAGTTAGAAATAAAAAAAATCAAATAAGTAAGAGTAATGGATTTAACAAAGAGCAAATAAGTCGTTCCACTTTCTCTTTAGGAGGTGCATTGTTGTAATTGGGTTGGAATGCGCATCACTATTTATAGAGAAACTTGGGATTTGCAAGTTGAAGACCGGTTCAGGAGTATGAGATCATTTTCTATCATATAGAAAGAGTTGTTGCATAAAATGTATTTGCTACTGTTTTCCCTGATTCAAGTGGTGTCCATAGGTATGCCTGGTACCTTGCCAACAACTTCAAACAATGTTGAAAGAATAATCAATTGAAGTCAAAATTTCAAGAAATAATTTGGACAACCTCTAAGGAAAAGTTTAAAGGTATGTGACAGTGGTTCGATGAATCGAACAATGGCATGTACCGAAGTTGTTTAGCCAATTATGGGACTTTCAACAAGTGGTCTCTAGCACACGCGATGGAGGTTGTAGATACAGTGTAATGACAACCAATGATTCAGAGGTCCTTCAATAAGATATTGAAAAATGTGAGGTCATTAGTCGTTATTGCATTGTTTTATGTGACATTGCGCAGAATGGTAATGTATTAGGTCGCACGTACGACCAGGTACGTAAGGGAACAATATGAGGAAAACGACTTGCTTGGAAAAGTTAGAGGGTTACTAAGGGAAGTTGATGAGTCATTTAGGCCTTTTAAGGCAAAGACCTTTATCTACGGAGAATTGTACTCAGTCAAGTGGTGTGGTGGGGACTCCTCTCGTGTAAATTCGCAACATAAAGAATGTGACTGAGGTGAATAGACATTGTTTGGAGGACCATATAAACACGTCATGTGTGTGATCCAACACGCAAATACAGAGGTGACACCATACGTTGATTCTCATTTTAGTCTAGGGCACTACATGTGAACATACTTTCACCTGTTCGAACCTTTACCAGTTGAGTATAAATGGTCAGTATGGGACTGTTCAATCCTCAAATGTTCATCTCTCCACGAGGGCGCAAGAAGATTAGAAATTTAGAATTCCCAACGAGATTGACACTAGTTAAGGAACCAAAAATAAAAAAATGTATATAGTCAAACAGGCCACAACAAAAGAACTTGTAAAGAGTAATGTTGATAGTTGATGTTAAATAACCATTTAAGTACCTCAAGAATAAGTATGATTCTGTAACTCATAATGTAACATCGTTTATTTGTTTGTAGTTTATTTGTTTGTAGTCGATGTTTGTAAACTTAATTTAAATTATAACTTAACGGTGTTGTATCATTTGTATAGACTTTTAATTTGTTTATCTATTCAATCAATTTTTTTTGAGATGGTACTAAAAAGTAATGTTTCTAAATTATATGGTATTTGGGTACTCAACATTTTTCAAAGAAAATATTTTTTCTTAGTCTTTAAAAAAATTGAAAAAACGATGTTGAATAAACAAACAGTAGGTACCCTCGATGATGATTATTTTTATGCAGCACCAATGTTTTAACATCATCCACACTTAACCAACAACAATGCAGCAGAACTTTTTGGAGGATAAGACAAAGTTATTAATAATAAAGCATAAGATGAGAAGATACAATCCTATTGTCTGTTGTAATCATTCTAAACACCAAATGCCATTAACACCTACAAAGCATGCACATGTAAATTGCCTAAACATTCCTATATAATATATCCACACTACAGATCATGACCGATCATTCATTGAAGGATAAGCTACATGCATGCATACTCTTACCCATTGCCTTTGCAGCATCTGTCGCTTTGAAATTGCTATGCAATTGCAATGTCATTATAGATTCACGGGATTGGAGTCACGAGAATTTGGGCTTGGGCATGTGGGAGGTGTTGTGGTGAGCGGGGCCGAGCTTAAGAATCCAATGCCGAAGGCCTTTCCTATGGTCAACAAAAGTTGTTGTTGTTGGAATTGGCGCCAAGTTTAAGGTCCCATCACGAGCAAGAGATGTCTCGAATTCCTCCAGCACCTTCACTATCTGCCAAAAGTCAGGCCTCTTCTCTGCTTGGATCGACCAACAATGCTCTATTAATGCCTGTAGTGCTGCTGGGCAACCCTTTGGGATGGTCGGCCTTATATTCTGCATCCCATCAATATCTCTCAATTCTTAGCATCATTACAATTATATATATATATATATACTGTATAATAAGTAATATATACCTTACTAAGCACTGCATAAGCAGCTTGTATAGGAGTCATATCCTCGTACGGAATTGTTCCAGCCACCAATTCCCATAAGATAAGTCCAAAGCTATACACATCAACCTTTCGTCCATAAGTATGTTTACGCTTTATCATTTCAGGTGCCATCCATCGATAGGTCCCTGGATCTTCAGCTAATGTGTCACAATAAGCTGCATCACAAGCTATCCCAAAATCAGCAACTTTCATCTGAAATTCTTGGCCTATTAGAACATTCTCTGGCTTGAGATCTCGGTGAATGACTCCTTGTGAATGAACATATTCCATTCCTCGAGCAATATCCATTGCGATTCCAATAAGCTTTTCTAATGGGAGTAACTTATGCTCAAGCTTGTGCAAGTACGCCCTCAAAGAACCTTTTGACAGGTATTCAGTGATTATGCAATAAACTGGAGGATTTTTGCAAGCTGCCACAAACTGCATGGATACAAACCAACCAACCAGAAATAATCATCAGCCCAAAACATACATTTTCTCTTTACAGAAACTTCACAATTTTCACAAATCAAACAAACTATCAGGACTAATATTTCTTTATGGCCAGCAGATCAACATTGTAAAGAAAATTTTATAACCCCGTCTAAGAAAAAACATTTAAAACGTTACCTTTATGACATTCTGGTGGTGCATATGGGATAGAAGTGTTACTTCCCTAGCAAATTGTTTCTCTAGTCTAGCAGCCAAAGATCCATTTTCATCATCATCAGGTACCCTAATAAGTTTCACTGCAACAGGGTCATCCCTGTAGATTCCATGGTATAGCCGACTGTGTGCCCCATGGGCAAACTTAGGTCCAAGTAAAAGCTTAGACATGTCAACTGCCCATTCCTCTGCTTCCACAGCCATGACCCTCCCCCCCGCATGATCAAAATATTTTGCCCAAGTTGATTCCTTTCTGCCTTCTTTTGATTTATTACCATTGATTTTCATTGAAGAAAATTGCTGCAATGGGATATTTTTTGATGATGATGATATGGAACTTGATGTTTTTGATCGATGATACTCTTTCTGAAACCATCTTCCCTTGTCAGAAGATCCTTTCCTCTGTGGAACTGGAGTTGAAAACCGCTTTTGGGTAGACCTTGCCTCCTTAAATGTATCTGAGAGCTTTGTTCGAGGAAGTGGAGATAAGGATCTTTGTTTGCTGAAAATTGGATGCTGCTTTGTTTGAGCATATGAAGCAGCAGGTGAAACTGATTTCTGACTGGAGACACATCCATGTGATTTGAGGCTTAAATTCTGTTCAGTCTCAACCGTGAAAGGAATAGCAGACAACCTTGAGGGATCTAATCGGTGACAGACAGTGTGAGAGAATTTCGTCCTTCTTACCCATGAAGGGACCTCATCATCCATGTTTACAGAATTTACAGAAATAACAAATGTTTAAAACACCTTATATCCACGAATGTGCTTGATCTTCTCCTGCAGAACAACAGAATTATCATTAGGACCACATTTGAGAGTATTTACATCAATGCAACTCAAACTATCAAGTTTCTTCAATCCCATTAAATTAAACCTAACAAGGACAATATAACCGTAATAATGTTGATTCAGTTTAAACTAATGGTAGAAATTTATCAGAAGTAGACTTCACCATGAGAATGTGTGCATATGGTCTATTTGTGGGGTGGGGGAAATAATACAGTGGAAGCAGCAAAATCACGTGACAACTGAAATATATCCCGACGGAAGATCTCAAGTCTTAAACTATAATGTATGATTATGATAAGTATAAATATATGAAAACACCATTGAGCCAAATTTACTATTTAAATATGTAATACCAATTGTGCAACAAAATTAATAGCTGAGAAGTGGTAAACTTTTATTTATAATAAGATTTTGAGGGAGAAAGGAACATGAACAGATTCAAAGTACATGCATTGTGAGAATGCAGCAATAATGTTGGAAAACCACATCCTTGTGAATTGGAAGAAAAATCAGAACAAATTGGACCTGGTAAAGATTGTATCGATGTAATGTTCGCACAAATAAACAAAGAAGATTCGAAATACTTTGCCATGCGTCTTTCTCTCAGCAGATGCAATCTGGACAGAGTTGATTCTCAAGTAGTTATAGTTATCAGTTAGATATTGGTAAAAACATACACACATATATATATATATATAATACAGCAAGGCAACAATAACATACCAGTTTACTTGATTATTCTTTCTTTCACGACTGTAAGAGAGAAGGGTTTTTCTTGGCATGGAAAACAAATTCGTCTCTGCAGGAAGAACTGTCCATTGATCCAGAAGTGCATAATCATCATCAGTTAATTTAATTGAGAAGGAACAAGTCAACAGCTAGCTATCGCTCCAAATTATTACAAATTTACAACCTTTTTTTTTCCCAATGAATTCAAATGAAAACCACAGCTGATGGAATTAATCACTCATCCTGTTAATGATAAATAAATAAATAAATAACACCGATATCTCAACAAAAGAAAAAGGGTAACGGTCTTACCGTCGAGAGAATAGCAGCAGAACCTGTCAGCTTCAAATGAATTGAGGAATTGTCTGCATAATCACAAGCAACAGAGATCAGCTAAAACGGGCTCTATCTACATACATGCAAACACATATAATGATAATAATACGTGCAGTGCAGAATACTACAGCCGCAGCAGTCAAATTTACCTCTCCGTCCAGATCTAGCTATCTGATCATAGCGACACCCTGCCCTGCCTTGCCTTACCGCGGATTCCTCTTCTTCGCCCTTTCTTTTTGTGAGAAGAGAGGAGGGATTTTTTTGCGGAGCATGAAAATTGTTGAACGGAAGTAGGAAGGGACCGGAAACGCTGTCGTACCGTGCGGCACCCGGCTCAGAGTCAGCTCCTCTTCCGTGGACCCGTAGGGACAATCATACGAAGCAATTTTATGATCAAAATTTATTATTATATAGAAAATTAAAACATCAGCCGATGGAGTTGAACAGGTATGGCCAGATATATCAGACAAATAGAAAGTGTTAATTGTAAAATAAATAGCAAGTATTAAATTTTCAAAACAATATTAGCTGAAATTTAGATTTAGATAGTTATTTTTTTTGTTTAAAAAAGTATTTAGCCGAATATTAATTAAATCACATATATACATATAATATATCTATATCTATATCTATTTTAAAATGACGCTATACTTAATAGATGATGTCACCGAGCTCTTGAAGGGATGGGAATAAACTGCAGAGCCGTATGAGAGGATGTCTTGGAACAGTTGGAAGTTGGATGAGATGAATCGCCTCCTGACCTACCTACACCATACGTATCGTCTACGTGGACAGAAATATCCTTAATTAATTAATTAATCGATTCCCCTGGGCCCGCGCGTTGCTGGTGAGAGTCGTGGAGCCCACCTAGCAAAGCTCAGTTTTCCTTCTCCTCCTCCTTTATTCTTTATTAAAGTCAAGAGAGAGAATGATAGTGCAGTATCATTAATTCGTTATTATACGGTAAATTGTACGGTTCGCGCGGCGGATCTGCCGTGCGGGCGACTTAAAGCAACTAGGACGGTGCCCGATGGGTCCACCGATATGGGCTCGAGCGCTACGGCCCATCTTCTATATATATTCAAAATTTTAAGGGTTATTATTTATTTAAATTTATATTATTTATCTTTGACAATTTTATCTTTTAGTTTAAATTACTATATTTTGTTACTTTTCACCAATAATATCCCACATATTAATATTAAGACTTACGACAAGTCTTACTAGCGAAATAGAAAATAAAAAAAGAGAATACGATTTTTTTTATTAATTGGTTAAAATATAACATAAATACATAATTCAATATTTGAGGGATGAAATATGAAAATAGAATGGAATTAAGTCAAATAATATATATACCCTTTAATTCAATATGTCTAATGCATAAAAAATAGAATAATTAATTTAATAAAAATATACTTTATTTAGATGTTTAAATTAATTAATAAAACTAGAAAACATAATTAAATTATATTAAAAATATACTTTAGTAATTTTTTTTTAAATAAATTAGATTATAATGTAATGTTTGATAAATGAAATTTGTTAGAATAAACTAAATTATTAAATATTTAATATATTACAAAATTAAAATAAATGATATTAATAAAAATATAATTAAAATGTAAAACTTTTGGGGTTCAATCGAGTCCTAATCGAATCAGGATTCAAATGTTACATTTGAAAAAAATTAGGATGTTAAATTGAGACATTTTGAATTTTTTTTGTTATTTTTGCAGTTTTCAAAACTTATTTGGTTAAATTTGGATGAAAAAATTGACGGATAGAGCAAACTTGCACTTTAGCGAAACACAAGATAAATAAATTTTACGATTTAAATTTTATTGGAGAAACTATAAATTTTGCCAAACATTAAATGACAATGTCGTATTTTACCATTCAATATAATAAAATTATATATTGCGTAAAGCATGTATCAACTCTCTATAATATAAGAAACTTTAAGTATAATACCATTTTAGCCCTAATGTAAATGTTTGGATCAAAATCGAGTTCTCCAATTATTTGGCTAAAATTTATTTAAATTGAAAATTTAAGAGTATTTAACAAAGGGAGATTCTATTTGCAGACCATCGACCTCTAAATACAGACCACTTTTGTGAAAAGACTAAAACGCCCTAATACGTTTTTACATATTTGCCCTTACCTATTTTAAAAATAAAAAAAAATTACTAAACAAAGACCACTTATTTTTTTCACCCCATAATTTACATATTTTTTCAGTCAGTCAAAATTTCATTAACCTACACCCTAAACCGTTTTTTCAATTAGCATATTGTTTACTGGCCAAAAAAAAATAAAAAAATTAGCATATTGTTGGCCAAAAAAGAAATCAGTGTCACAAGCTGGTAACCGAAGCACCACCGAAGAACCTATACACCACCGTGTCACCACCATCAACCGATCGGAATCACCAATCACCACCGATCAGAATCGGCAAACCCGACCAACAGCCTGTCACCAGCACCGACCACAGCCACTGCACCGACCAGCAGCTCCAGCATCGGCGAGCCGCACCACCACCCTAAACCGCGTCGATTATTCAGCCAACCATCCATCACCAACCGCAAATTGGTACGTTCGTTTAACAATGTATACGGTTTAACAATGTATAGGGTTTCGAAGCATTAATCAGCTGTTCATGGCGGAATCGGCAAAAGCGTGCCGATTAAAGGTAACATAATCGGCACGCTCCTGCCGATTAATCATACTTAAATTGGTCTGAAGTACCCGTTTTTTACTGCTTAAATCGGAAACCATCAACCGTTTTTCACTAAACAAATCGGTAACAATCAGCCGTTTTTCAAGCCAGGAATCGGCAAGTTCATGCCGATTTGTAATGTAAGAATCGGCAAGGCTTTGCCGATTTATAATGTAAGCTGTTTAGACGTTAATTTTTTAAGACAACCCATTTTTAATTTGGGATATGTTGGTGTTTTTTTTGGAATTATAAACTATATATGTTCTTATGTTTAAACAGTTGTATACGGTAATACACGAAGAAAATTTACAAATGGATGATAATACACGAAGAAGATCAACAGAATCTTCACACAAAGGCAAAGAAACATTATGCTATTCAAGAAAGAAGCATAGAGTTGTGAAAGAAACCGGATCTTCTTCTCGCAATAATCCTTCTACACATCCTGTTCGTACGTCTGCAAGAGATGACTCAACACCGATCTATATGAACCAAAACGCTCACAAGCAAGCAAAACACGTGGTCTCCTGCGAATTCCATTGACATCAGAGGTTTTAACTACTATTACATGTCCATGTCGTTTTCCAACCACTCGGGCCCATTCAATTACATCATCTATTGTATGGTATATCTACAATAAAAAATATAAGAAAAAAATATATTTAGAAAAATAAAAATCATATAAATTAAAGAAAAAATATCAAGTACTCACATCGAATGTAGTATACTCGCTAGTATAATCCACCAATACTAACTCGTTATTACACTGAGAAGAATCCTACACGTTATTCAATTTAAATATGTAAAAAAAGAAAATTAACAACAGTAAAACGAATAAAAGATAGTAACACGTACAAGGTTCGACGATTCATTGGTGAGATAAAGGATTTCCGTTTTTGGTTCGACGGTTTCATTATAATTTGTTTCATGAACTTCATTGTCATTCATCTTATCCAAAATAGAATCCAAACCTTCTAGGTTTTTCATGTAATTCGAATGATCCATAATGTACGGATTAAAAATAAGAATCCTGCAATGAACAATTTAAAATGAAGTAAAGAAGATATTATACAGAATCGGCAAGGGTATGCCGATATGTTATCTAATAATCGGTAAGTACTTGCCGATTTTATATATAAAAATGATAAGTTATTGTCGATTAAATGAAGATAAAACGATAATGCTGTGCTGATGTATTTGTTATAATCGGGTAAACCAGACCGAGGTGATGATAATTAATCGGCATGAGCGTGCCGATTATATGTACTTAAATCGGCATGAGCGTGCCGATTCCATCATGGCCGAACTTCACCAAAAAATCGTCGTTTTTTTTTTCTAAACCCTAAACTAATTAAGGCAACATACCGACTAGTGTTTCTAAATTCGCGATGGTGCCCTAGACTGATTTGCAGCTGGTGGTGGTTTGTGGCAGCTGGTGGTGGTTTTGTGGCGGACGGTGGTGGTTTGTGGCGGCTGATTTGTGGTGACTGGTACCACAAAAAGTTGATCGGATGAACGATTGGAGTGTATGTTGATCGGAGACGTGACTTGTGCTAAAAAACAAATATAAAGAATGATAACAGATATAATAATTTTGAAGATAAGTATAAAAGATGTGGAAAAAATAAGTGGTCTTTGTTTAGTAATTTTTTTTTATTTTTAAAATAGGTAAGGGCAAATAAGTAAAAACGTATTAGAGCGTTTTAGTCTTTTTCACAAAAGTGATCTGTATTTAGAGGTCGATGGTCTGCAAATAGAATCTCCCTTTAACAAAATAGGAGCATCACACAACTATTTAAGCCACTGTTATCAGAACCGGATCGACCCTCGAACCGAAAAGGAGGTCGGTTCTCGATTTGTCAAATCCAACCCAGTTCAATGTGTGATTCACTGTTTATACGTAAAAAAAATTATAAATACAAAGTTACAAACTAAATAATTTCAAACACATACCTACGGGCCTAAACTTTTTTTTTTTCGGGCCCTAAACGTTTAATTTACCAAAAAAATGAAACGTGCTTGCTTTGACTGGACTGACTTGACTGATTCTGTGTGCTTGAGCTTCCTTCTTTCATTTTCTGGTTGGTTGGAGCTCCACAAACACCATGATCAGATAATTCCACTTTCATGGAGCTGAGCCACCTTCCCTGTCGTTTGCCTTGCGCCTCCACCACCACGGCATTCACAAACCACAGGTTCAAACTATGCTTCTTCATCAATCCCATTAGAAGATCAAGACCTCCTCCGTACGACTACCTGGCCTCCCATCCGTCCCCGGAATCGCACAGGAAGGATTCACATCCTGTTGTAGTGTATGGAAAAAGCCGCGGAGGAGGAGAGGCGGAGACAGCGGTGGTAGACAAGCCCAAGCTCTGGAGATTCCAAGTGTCCGAAGGTCATCCAGCACCGTTTGGGGCCACACTTCTAGATGACGGTGTTAATTTTTCCATATTCTCCATAAATGCCGTCTCTGCTACTCTCTGTCTCTTCACTCTCTCGGATCTCCAAAAGGTCAGCTGCTGCATTTACATATATGATGATTGATTAAGTAACTTCTTCGTTGATCGCCGCTTTGGAATTTTTCTTGGATCTGCTTGATCGTGTGATGTTTGATTACAGTAACTTCCTCGTTGATTGACGACTTCATTACTTCCCACAGTTGTGCTTTATAGTCTAGTTTATTTGTGCTTTATCGTCTAGCTTATTTGTTTCTGTGACTGACTGATCTCTTTTTTCATCAATGGTGTAATACAATGCAGAACATACCGACACATCAAATCCCTCTTGATCCTTTCATCAATAGAACTGGGCATGTGTGGCATATATTTCTGAAGGGAAATTTTAGAGATATGCTGTACGGTTACAAGTTTGAAGGGATTTTCTCTCCAGAAGAAGGGCACCGGTTTGATCATTCCAAGATCCTCTTGGACCCGTATGCAAAAGTTAGTACTTCATTCCTTTTCAATACATGCAGTATCGTTGTCATTGTGCAATGTTTTACTTATTATTATTATTATTTATAGCAATATATTTGTTCTCACCAGTTAAGTGCTAAAGTATTTGTTGGTTATTTTTTGCTGTCAATCATTTGGGTAAACAAATACATTATCTGTTTCTTTTCTTAGGCAGTAATAAGCAGAGGAGAATATGGTGTTCTGGGTCCTGAAGGAAACTGTTGGCCTCAAATGGCCTGCATGGTACCTTTCGCTGAGGATGAGGTATGCATTCATGGTACCTCCCGCTCTGTTCCAATTTCAGCCTTTTCCGTTCCTAGTGAATCTGCTAGTTATTTCACCCGATTTCTCCTTACCACACACTGGAAACACCAAGAAAGAATGCACCTGATGTTGAACTATTTAAAGTTCAGAGGGCCTATCTGTGTCTGACAAGTGGAAATGCCTTAGGGACCTTGTAAAATAATCAAAGAATGTTTGTGTCCATGGATTACAACGAGAATCCATCCTTTGCAATGCTTGAATACCCGTTTGAGGAAAATAGTGAAAGCTTTGCGAAATCGCATGCTTATGTTCATTATTCATGATCACAGGACATAGCAATGAACTGTCGTGATGTCTGATTCAATTCTCTCTCCACACTCACTCACTCAGATACCCACAGACGCGCAACATTTTTGTAACTATGTTTTTATCACTTGACTGCACACTGGTGACTAAAGCTATTAAAAGTATATAATGCAATGTTTTGCAGTTCGATTGGGAAGGAGATCTACCGCTGAAGCTCCATTCAAAAGATCTCATAATATATGAGATGCATGTGCGAGGCTTTACAAAGCATGAATCAAGCGAGACTGAGTTTCCTGGTACTTACCTTGGTATGGTGGAAAAACTTGATCACTTGAAGGTGAATATATCTCGTTTTTCACAGACACTCGCTAATGCATATCCTGTTTTCGCTAGTAACTTAGTTTTGGTTTTGTTACTACAATGTCTCCAGAGATACATCCAAATAGTAAGTCAAGATCATGGAATTCGTGATATTTGTGTTAACATATGGCCTGATACACATTATGTGGTCATTTTTTCTTTCTAGTTTCTTTCTCATCTTAACCTCTTGGACCTCTTGTCTATATAACATACAATGGTTTGAGTTTATTTTTACCACGCCAACAGCTTGTGAACCATCTAACAGTTGCTTCATTCTCCATTTAGTTGATGAGAGTAAGATTGGAGAGACAACACTTTAGATTAGATATATGATTGAAATTTGTTTACTCAATTTCCTCATTTTGCATTTTTGCAGGAGCTTGGCATCAACTGTATAGAGCTAATGCCATGTCACGAGTTCAATGAGCTTGAGTACTATAGCCACAATTCTGTATTGGGTGATTACAAGTACGTCTCTCTTAACTGGCCCATAATCGTCTAGTATTTCCTTTATTTTCCGTCTTTAAACATAGGAGCAAGTGTTTTCCTGTGATAGCTTGATTTGAATCTGATATATCCTGGACCCTCATGTTAGCGGTGCCTTGTCTTTTAGCCAAAGCTAAACGCTTTTATCAAGTTAAGATGTTTTAATTTAAACCACATACGACTGATAGACTAGAAGGGTCTGCATTAAACCAAAAGTTTAAATTGTCAGGTCATTCAATGCCGATGACTTATATTATGTCCTTGGTTGAATATGGACTTTGATACTGCAATTTTTCATATGCATATGTTCCTTAACAATGAGTCGGATCTGAGATTGAGGTGCTGGTTCCTATGCTTGAGAATGTGCCTTTTGTGTCTCTACATATGGATATTATAACATGAGCTTGTTACACTGACTGTAACATGGTTGCCAGCACCCAAAGTTGAAGCGGTTTTGACATTCTGCATCCTCATGAGCTTAAAAGCATGCTTTGCTAGTTGCATCAATCCCTCAAAAGGTCATCCTTTTTATTAAAAATGGAGTTTAGAAGTTTTCTTTCATCAAATCTCTAATGTCTCATGATTTGGTATCTTCTTCATTTATTAGTTGCGTATAGGGTAATATATTTGTCTCTGTCTTTCAGGATGAACTTTTGGGGGTATTCAACTGTCAACTACTTTTCTCCAATGATTAGATACTCATCTTCTGGCATGCGCAATGATGGCAGTGGTGCAATAAATGAAGTTAAACTTCTAATTAGAGAAGCCCATAAGCGAGGAATCGAGGTGCCATCTATTTATTAGTGATCTGATTTATCGTCAAGATTCAAGTTCCTTCTCTAACTATATGTTAAGCAGGTAATCATGGATGTTGTTTTCAATCACACTGCTGAAGGAAATGAAAATGGTCCCATTGTTTCTTTTAGAGGAATTGATAACAGTGTCTACTACATGCTTGCGTCAAAGGTATTTTTTTCAAGTAGTGGAGTGTAGACATATTCTTCCCTGACATAGATAGGAAATGTCTCACCATACTATCACTTTACTGTCTCTATAAGGTGACAATGCCTATATAGTGTAGACTATTTGTTTTTTTAAATTTGGTGTAACGTATGTTCTCTCTGTAATACTGTCTAGAGATATAGTAGCTTGATTAGAGGCCAAAAGAATGAGATGATATATTTGTTTAGTCTGGTAAGTAAAAAAAAATGCATCCACCTCAACTTTCTAATAGGGGAGTGCATTCTATCCATCCCTCTGAGCTTGAAGTTAGTTTATATAGTGATGGATTATTTTTCCGTTCTTTCAGTTCCCTTTTCATTTTAGTGAGATTATTTTTATTTCCTATTAAGTATTTAAACTTTGTTTGGTAAATAGAGTGAAAACCCAGCCTGAATATTTATTATTTGATCCACTATAACATTACATTGTTTTGCTTTGTTTCAGCTATTGAGTGTTGTTTTTCTTTCGGTTCTTTTCACCCTAAAATTTGATGATAGTGTTTATTAGGGGGCGTTTCCTGCCCCTGCCTCTTGCTGTGAAGTTCCATCCAGATTTTTTTTTTAATCTTGTAAATTAGTTTAAATGAACCAGATTATTAGAAAAGGAAGTTGTAAATTTGCATGTTATTGTCAGTCAACCTTTCTTGTTAATGGCATTTTCATTGACAGGGAGAGTTTTACAACTATTCTGGTTGTGGGAACACATTCAACTGCAACCATCCGGTTGTTCGTAAGTTTATAGTGGATTGCTTAAGGTAGATAATTATCTCTTCTTAATCTTCTATTATAGACTGTTCCACCGTATCTGCATTTTTATAGTACCCTGGCATTATGAAGGTGCTGCTGTGATACTAAATTTGTTTTCTATCAGGTTTCTAGAAATGTGATTAATTGGACTTATCACTTTTTTTGTTTGTTAATGCAATGACAGGTATTGGGTAACAGAAATGCATGTAGATGGGTTTCGCTTTGATCTTGCTTCTATAATGACCAGGAGTAGCAGGTTCATGTTCATCATAATAAACCCTTTGATACACTATTCATGGCTATTCTACTGCTTATAGGTAAAAGAGTTGTATATTATTGACTTTCTATCTATTGTTTAAGCCTTTGGGATGCAGTTAATGTGCATGGAAGCCCGATTGATGGAGATTTGTTGACAACGGGAACCCCTCTAAGCAGCCCTCCACTTGTAGACATGATAAGTAATGATCCAGTCCTTCGAGGAGTTAAGGTATGTATTCGGTCCTGCATAACTTCTTCTGCGAAGATACAGCCCTACATATATTTGCTTACTGAGGTTAAGTTTCATAGTTTGGCATGAAAAGCATAAGTGTAATGTTCTTAGCTCTGACTGTATTTCTCATAATATGATCGCATCTTGAAAGGAACATTTTTCTGTCTGAAAGCTCATTGCAGAAGCATGGGATACTGGAGGTTTGTATCAAGTTGGTTCATTTCCTCATTGGGGAATTTGGTCTGAATGGAACGGCAAGGTTAGTGTAGAATCTGTAGATTTTTACTATCCTAATTTTTGTTTATCTGGCATGTTTGGTATGTGGAATAAGAATAAGAAATAGAGAATTATAAATCGGAATAAAAAATATAGGATGAGAATATGAAGGTGTTTGGTTGACTGTTTAAAATAGAATATGAATACGGATTCCAATGTTTGATTGATAAAATTATATATAAAAATTGAATGAAATTAGGTCAAATGACATATATACCTTTTACTTTAATTTGTCTGATATCTAAACAAATTAAATTATAAAAAATAGATTTAATAATTTTAATTAAAAATATATTTGTTACATACTTTAAAATAGATTTAATTATGATAAATAATTAAATTTAATTTATTCGAAACTTTAGAATAAATTAATTTATTAAAATATAATTCAATTAAAAATATAATGTATTAGAAAAAATAAAATATAATTAAATTAAAATATAATATAATATATTAGAAATTTTAGAATAAATTAAATTAATTATGACATATATTTAGGTTTAGATATTTCCATAATTAATTAAAATGGTTGAGGACAGTTTCATCATTTTGGTCTTATTCCTTGGAAGTACCGAATAGTCATTCCATCCAAAAACTAAAAAATGACTATTCAGGGATTTTCCAAACTTCCGATTATATATTCCGCAAAGTTTGGTCAACGGATTTTATATTCCTATTCTTTATCTATTCTTCCAACCAAATAGCCGGTAAAACTTGAAACTGATATTATGAGTTTCTGGGACTCCACGTTTCCATTGTAGTTGCCCATTATGTTCAGGTTAATTTTGTTTTCCTCTTCCAGTACCGAGATATAGTGCGGCAGTTCATCAAAGGGACAGATGGTTTTTCTGGTGCTTTTGCTGAATGCCTCTGTGGGAGCCCAAACTTATACCAGGTGTCTGTTTCTTTACCGTATACCATGAACTTTTGACAACCCTGATATAAAAGTGATGATTTGGCATTCATCTTCAATAGTCAATTTATGCTGGATTGTCAAACATAAATAAATTATGCTGCATAGAATCTGACAGCAAATTGGTCCTGATGGATGGACAGGAAGGAGGAAGAAAACCATGGAATAGCATCAACTTTATATGTGCACATGATGGTTTTACCTTGGCTGACCTGGTTACATACAATAACAAGCATAATTTGGCCAATGGCGAAGACAACAATGATGGGGAGAGCCATAATAATAGCTGGAACTGTGGACAGGTATAGGTGAAAGTCATATGCTGTTTGTTGTTTTCTTCAATAAACCTTAGAGGCAAGTTACATATCGATTTCTTTTTTCTGTTAATGACCACAGACAAGATTTAGTAAAACTTATTTGGTACAGCTACTAATTCTCTTTTGAACTGAGCATATCTTGATCAGAGTGTAATACTTCGCCAAAATTAATATATAGGAGGGAGAGTTTGCTAGCATGTCAGTGCAGCGGCTGAGAAAGCGACAAATGCGAAACCTCTTACTCTGCCTCATGGTCTCTCAGGTAGCATTTTATTAAGTTGGTATAGTTTTGCAGTTATAATCATACGGTGACTAAAATATGTACGCTTAGCTGTGACATTAGGTATGAGCTCATGGTGATGAACGGAAGGGGGAAAAATCAATATCCAGTTTGTAAATTTAATATGTTGGTAATTCTGTAATTGTACTACTAAGTGGTCTATGTCTTAGCAGGGGGTACCAATGATATCCATGGGAGATGAGTACGGTCACACCAAAGGAGGAAACAACAATTCATATTGCCATGATAACTTTGTAATGTCCGACACTTGGTTATCTTTGATCTTCCTCTCTGTCGTACTTTTGCTCAATTTGTAGCTACTTAAGTTTGTTAATACTAACTAATACTTCTACTACCAAACCAATATTCTGCATTTTTCTTTCCGTGGTTTTCTGTGTTGTGCAGATCAATTATTTTCGATGGGATAAGAAAGAAGAATGTGAATCGGACCTGTACCGATTTTGTCGCCTTATGACAGAGTTTCGCCAGTAAATATAAAGATTAGCCTTTTTCTGAACTAGCTATGTTTATTCAAAGAATTATTTAAGTGATCTTGTATTTGTGTTTGACGTGTTGAAATGATGCTGGTCTGTCTTGTAGAGAATGTGAATCACTGGGATTGGATAACTTCCCAACAGCTGAAAGATTGCAGTGGCACGGTCATGTTCCTGGGAAGCCAGATTGGTCCGAAACCAGCCGTTTTGTTGCCTTTACTTTGGTACCTCCGTGATCTTTCTTTCTTTCTTATGCAAAAAGCATTTATGCGCTTGCTTCTTCATGAAAGAAATGTTATTGATATTCTTCTTCTTCTGCGGTATGTTGGTTGGAATGGAAAGAGGGATGCAACTAAAGGGGAGATGTATATTGCCTTCAACACTAGTCACGTGGCAGTGGTGGTTTCACTTCCAGACCGGCCTGGATACAGATGGGAGCCCTTGGTGGACACAGCGAAGCCTGCACCTTTCGACTTCATCACCAGTGATCTGCCTCAAAAGGAGATTGCAGTTAGACAGTACGCTCATTTTCTTGATTCCAATACCTATCCCATGCTCAGTTATTCCTCCATTATCCTCTTCCTCTCCCCACAGGACTGACGCCTCCTCCAACTCATCCACTTCATTTATTTATTGAGTCAGTCAAACTTAATCGTTAGAATCAAACATAATCCTCTCATCTCCTTCTCCAACTAGCTTGTTGAAGAATAAATAACTATTAAGCTGTTAGAATTTTATCCTTCCTTTTGGTATGCTGTGACATAATAGATATGTATGTATAAATAATGACAGCATATATTAATATATAAGAAGATATGTGAAGCACACTGTAAATATGTCAGTAGCAAAGTATTTAAAGTTTAAGAAGAAATAATGATCATTTCAATATGCAAGTGTTCTTTCTTTTTCTTTTGTTGGTCAAAATTGAACTACTAAGGAAAATGCACTTTGCGTTGCCATAACTTTAACTTCTTCTGATCTGACAAACAAAAAATGCCAAAACAGAAAACTCTGGCTACCCAATAGGAATCTATAAAACGCCATAACGAAAACTTTCTTCAATTTTCATAATCGATGCCCTCATCGTCATCATCCATATCGCCATCTGCATTGGTTCCTCCCATTATGGTCAAGAAAAGCAAAACCGACACGAGCTGCGATATTAGAAAATATTTCGCCCTTCGCTTGAAGGTTTTCTCCTCTGGAGTTCTTTCCTTTTTCATTTTGCTTCTCCAACCTATTCAACAAAATTCGAATTCTCTGATAAATTGGCGTATAACTATCAACAAACTTTTGACACAACTTTAAAAAACATGTCCCGCTGCATATTTGATCATTATTGGATGTTCTTCGCAGATTCAGCTACTATATCATGCTTACTAAACATTTATTCTTCTTGATCATGATATGACTTGGGTGGACTAAACATCTAGCTTATCTACCATTAATAAGAATCAAAATGGAAAGTACACATTAAGCTGCATGAAGCTAAAGTACTTACTCGATTTTGATGGGTTTGGTCTGGAAGCTGATGATGAAGCGCCAGAAGGGATCTCGGTTGGAGTAGATGATGAATCATTTTTTTCAACCACTTTGCGATGTCTTTCAACATATTTTACAATATTTTCATAACCTAATAGTCTTGTTCGCAGTAATGATGCTTCCTGCATCATAAAGTACAGTTACATTACGACTCTTTCGATTTATTATTTGCGGAAATGATTTAAATACATTGATGATAATAATACCAGAAAACACTTACGGGTAAGGCTTGGAGGACAAACATTGCATGAGCAACAAAAGCTGCATCTAAACTAGATGGTCTGCAAAAATACAAAGTTGGGCCATCAATAAAATGATTCCCTGCATCTAACAAGAATGAGCACCCAAACAAAGAATTGATTAATTTTCACCTGCTAAAGAAAAAATCATCTTCACCTAATCGAGTTGACAAAGCACCATATGCAATTGTTGCTCTGCGATAAATCTGCCATAGATTTAAAGACCAATCGGTGAATTTTGCATATCATCATGAAATATGATATAAAAATTAGGTTGAAGATGAAACCTTGGTCTCCATCCGTTCAGCATTGTCTTTTGTGATCCCAAGTCGCTGTTTTACAGTGTAAACCTGTTTCATGTATAGAAGCTTCCCTAATGGCCATGGAAGATCGGAATAGTATATCTTATGAGCAGTAGATTCATCGGACCCCAACCACAGCTCATACAGGACTGCATCTTCAAGCCATGAGCCGATCATTGCCTTCATTGCTACAAAATCAGGAACTGAGCAGAGATCCGAGTCCAAATCAACAATACCATCCTCCTTCAAACTTTCAATAATTCCTCCTTTTTCGTTATTGTAAGCCACATATTCCCCAGATTCAACATACGGAACTTGATCTGAGATGTAAAGAAAAGGCATTTAGAGTCATTATACAACATCAAGATCTTGAATATATTCTATAAACATGGAAGCATAAGATCTTCAACATCTAGACCTTCTCCTACTCTTTTGAAAACTTAAAATCCTCAACACATTATGCATTCTGACTCCAAATTAAACCGTTCTAACAAGAAATCCGTAGCGTCAAGACAACTTCAAGATTCCATCTTTAAACTTTTCCAAAGCTCAATAAATCAACTTTAACTATAAACTGAACCATTCTGCTTCTGAGTGACATCTAGGCAAGTTTTCATTTTGAAACATTCAATCAAGGCATCCATCTCAAATCAAAACGGATTCCGTCTATTTGGCATGCAGCAGACTGAGTAAACAAGCAAATGCAAATGAGTGAATGAATAAATAAAATAGATTACCAGAATCAGGATTCATCAGATTGAAATCCAATTGGAATGGAATTTGAGCGAATTTGAGGTAAACATAGACTGGCAAGCAATCGGGGCATGCAGTGGGTAGCTCGAAGCAAGGCTTCCGAGTCACCAGAGTGAAATTCTTACTGCTCGGTGCCTCCATTACAGTAACAAGATACGAAAAAAATGAACTACACACGAAAAAAAGCTAATTGAAACTTTCTGAAGTGTTAATAGAAATTTCGATCAGCTACTGTCTTGGGGAGTAGGAAGGAGACGAAGAGTAGAGCTTCCAGCCTCCAGGGTTCGCCTTCTGGGTCCGATTGCGCAGATCCGATACTTTAGAGTCGGGTTTGGTTATTTCTTCCGGGGGTTTCTGTTAATGGGCCGAGAATGAAATTAGTTAGGAGCTAAGACCAGACTCTAGGCCCCCGATTCTTTTTTATTGGCCAACCTCGATTAAACTATATAAATAAAAGTAATGTTGACAAAATGTAATATTAATAATTAAATATGGGAATTTTTTTAAAAAAATAAACTTAATTTATCTCTTGATTCATTTCTTTGTTATAATCAAATCTTACTACTGCTCAAGATAAATAATAAACAAAGGAAAATAAAAATCTTGATTGAAAAATGGCCAAATAAAGGGATAAAAACATCGAGACCCAGAGACAACCACTTAATCGCCATCTACATTAAATCCACGCCCTTCCTTACCACCATCTTCTTCCCCCTCCCTAAACCCTAATAAGTTACAGCTTCAAGAAAGTGTGACCACCTTCCTCGTTTTCAGGAGCATAAAAGCGACACCGTCTCATCATGATCAAGTGAGACACGCACCTACCCTAAACGACATTATTTATGTCTAAATTCACAAAAAAAGGACTACGACGACAAAGGTCACAAGAACCATCAAGCTTCAAATTATATGCAGGCACGAGGGTTCTGTACTCCAGACGCAGCACCTTTGACGTGAGAGCATGTTGCCATGGAGGCACCCACCAACTTGGACGATCCAGAATACCCCAAATTGATGTCTTCGAGGTAGATGTTCTGACACGGCGCTATGCTGCTGCAGTTGAGGATCACAGCCAATGGAGAACTCGATGTTCCTCGTATGTTCTTAAACCAGACATTCTTGATCTGCACCTGCGAGGACTGCCGTCTATCGCACTGGTTGTGGGGGCAGTAGTTCTGGTCAATAATGATGGGTTGGTTCACGTGAACCATCTGAATGTCGTCAAAGGTTACATTGTTGACCGTCAACTTAGACGATGGGGCCCAGGTCTTGATCCTGACCCCATTCTGTGTACCTTTCAGGATACTTTTTCTAACGGTAATACCTTCCACGTCTCTCTCGTTACTAGTCTTGCCCAGACTTCCAATGCTGATGCCGTGACCGGGACCACAATTAACCTGGAAAATATCAATGTTCCGTGACCCAGAACCCATCGAGATGCAGTCGTCACCCGTGGCAATGATCGAGTTGTGGATTTTGATATTCTCTGAATATCCTAAGTGGATTCCGTCCGTGTTGAGGCTTTCTTCCGGCGCAAAAATCTTCATGTTGTCGAACCGGAGATTCTTGCAGCTGAAGACATTGATGTGGAAAGTCTTGCTGTTGTACGAGGTTACCCCGTCTATGTTTGAGTTCGTCACAAAATCAAATCGTATATTCTGCACACCAACAGAGATATGTTCTTAATTAGTGAATTCACAACTCTCTCTATATATAAATTCGAATCAATCGCAAGATATACATCATCTGATCAATAAATCTCTAATGATATAATTTCTGAAAAAAATAATAAGGAAATGTACTTACAACGGCTTTGATGCCGGCGGTTGAGGACCAAGCCGATGCACCTTGACCATCGAACCTTCCGCCACCGTAAATACTGAGACCGTCAATATAACGGAACGAGATCCAATAGTCTTGATTGTCTGTGGAGGATGCAGCTCTAAGGGTCCCACGAAGGTTGAAGTCGACCGGACCCTTGCACGGTCCGGAGAGAATCATCGGACCCACCAAGAACTGACCTTTAGGAACCACAACCCTGCTGTGTCCTCCTTGCTTGCATGCTCGGTTCCACGCATTCAAGAAAAACTAGAAGAAGAAGAAAAAGAAAAGCATTTGTCATGTGATGTTACAAGTTTATATAATCATCTAACACGAGTACGGTATGTTGAAATCTCGTTTCACCTGCGTGTCGTCGTGACAGCCTTGTCCTCGTGCGCCGTGTTTTCTGACATTGAAGTTGCGAATGAAATGAGGTTTCGCCTGAGTTATGGTGGCAAAGACGACGATGAAGAAGAAGAATATTTTGCAGAGGAATGAGTGCAACATGAAGGCCATTTCTCCTTCCTCGTGGTTCTCTTCTGTAACTGGTCGTCCTAATGAATGGGGATGAGATTTTACGTATTTATATTTGTATTTTATATATATACAGTGAAGGAATCATATCTATCCCTTGATGGAATTTAGTGAAACGAATTATTTTCCCACCCACCCACAGTAACCCATTGTTTGTAAGGTGAAATAAAATCATGGAAATAATATATACTTACATGGTAAGTTAAACACATTTTGGTAACAAATCCTTGGAGTTAAAGTATTGGAGAGCAATACTATGTACTTGCTGCTTGACCAATTGCGTTACGTTGACCAACTTCCTCGTGTCATTGACTCTTTTTAGGGGTGTCGGAGTCTTAAATTGGTCAAGATTTCCGTACACAAAATATTATTTTTGATGGAGTAAGTTGTAAAATGCTGAGTGGGTTTAATATTGATTTATAAAAGTATGTTTTGTTATCTGTAAAATACTTGGTATAAAAGTGAGTATATTAATTTGTTAACACAACATTAATAAAGTGCTTCTGTAAATAATATTATTTTGAAAATATTTTTTCAAAGCAACTATAGGGTACTGCTGCTTTCTGAAAAATTATATTTTTTTAAAATAAATGAAGGGAGACCTCCCCAACTAACAAGAGTTTGTGGTCATTTACTTGTTGACTGCGGTACCTAAGGTTGGAATTAATGAGGAAGAAAGAAAGAAAAAAAAAACATGTATCTAACTGTGAATTATTTGAAGTAAATTGAATTTATTTGTTTTTATACATTTTTTAAAATTAATTTTAAAAAACTTAATTAGTACAAATCTCTACACTGATTCCTTCCAATTCCTATTCTTTTCCGGTTTGGTATTTCCTTTCGATTTTCCTAATTTGCTAATATTATTGCAATGCACAGAATCTGCATATATAATTTCCTTCCACTTTTAATTAATTACAAAGGGCAACTGCTCAAAAATTATACACCATCTTTTAGTTTACGTATATGAATCATATATTTTTTCCATTTTGAACAAGGTATATTATGATGTAACCACACATTACAATTTTTCCTAATTAGTTATAAAAAAATTCTTATTTCCGTTCTCACTTTATTTTGATATGGTATCTCTAAATATAAAAAAGGAAAATTTTACCCTATTAAGTATTGAAAATGAATTTAATTTAAACTCCATAAATGCCAAAAACTTGGCTTTGAAAAAGCACAAGTAATTAAATGACTACATGGATCTGCAATAGGAAACTAGTAATTAAGTTAGGTGATATAAATAATCTTCCTTTTTAACTAACCATAAGTAATAACATTCCTATTTTGCATGTTAGATTATTAAATGGTTCATTAATTATTTTATTTTTTTATTACTAGCCAAACAAGGGTAGGCTATGTTTCATGTCCAAATTGTCTAGAAATTTCACCGTCAATAGGTTTGAGATGCTATCTGACTAAACTAATATATTATGATACCAATAATAAAAGTTTGCAAACTACACATCCTGCATTCAAACACCAAACCCTAAACATCACCACTACGACTTGATACGAACTCCCTTTTCTGCACCTCGAATGGTGCAGTTCTTAACGACGATCCCACTCACGACATCCACCAACTTCCTTCATATCTCCATCCCGAGGCTGCCAATGCTGATGAATACCGTGCCCAGGCCCAAAGAACACTCCGATGATCTCGACGCCGTGAGACCCAGGGCCGAGAGAAACGCAGTCGTCGCTTGTGGCAATGTTGGACTGCAAGATTCTGGCATTGTTTGATGCTTCGACGTGGATTCCGTCAGTGTTGGGGTCTTTTGGGGTGGCGATCTTCACGTTCTGGACTGTAATAATGTTGCGGCTGTTGTGGATGACGTTGTGGAAATTCTTGCTGTTTAGGCCAGGGACATGATGATATTGGATCCATGAGTTTGTCACTTTTCGTAGCCTTAGTGTCTGAATTATTAATATATATATATATATGGATCTACATAAATTTTAAATTTTTTTTATAAGGTGATAATTATCGGAAATTTTATATACATCAAAACTATAGATGTAACCGGTGTGATATTATTAGTATGAGGATATAAATTTGTGTCCAATCATCTAATTTGGCATGTGCTATCTATGTTTCAAATATGCTTCAACTTTTCTAACATCTGAAATGGAGACAGTATGAATACTAAACGTATCATACGAAACAAAAGCGCAAATACATGAATATGTCTATCGAATAAAAGAAAGTGTTGCACTTGACACAATATTGTACAAAAATTACGAAATAATCCAAATTCTAATTAATTTTATCATATTTTGATTAAATATGATAGTAATATACTTTATAGTGTATAATTATTTTATGATTAAATATATCTTTGGTAAATTCTGTGTCACTCTATTTTAAATATAGTCAGAAAATATTCCCCCCTATATTCAGTTAGAAAAAACAAATGTTGACATGACAGAAAGGGACTTAAAATATTCCATATGAATATTATGTGAACCCATATATAATTTAAAAATGCATTATATATATATATTTTCCAAGTTATGCAATCCATATAGTAGCAAACTTATAAGAAAAAAACCCTACATATATACATTTGCAAAGCTTAACTTGTGTTCGATCGAGTAGACAAGACAACGTCGTACTCTATATGATGTTGTCTCATTGCATTGTTGTTGTTGCTTTGTGCCTCTCCATAAGCTCCACCCTAATAATTGCAGCTGCCACGGTCTTCAACCTCACCCTCCCTCACCAGCACACTGACCCAGAAACCGTGGTTCGACAATTTCAGAGGTAAAAGCATTATCGTATATGTCTGTGTTATTGGGAATGCTTGATCTCCAAGTAATCACTTTCATTATGTTTGATATAGGAGAGTGAAGGAATACTCCATTGAGAGAAGAAAAAGAAAGTTGCTTGTGCGCCAAGAAAAAGACCAGTGTGGCACAGGCAATCCGATCGACGATTGTTGGCGCTGCAACCCTGATTGGCAATCGAATCCACAAATCTTAGCGGAATGTGGGATCGGGTTTGGCCGCCAGGCCTTTGGTGGCAAAGGAGGAAGATTCTACATTGTGAAGAATCCATCCGATTCGGATCCTGTAAATCCAGCACCAGGCACTCTTCGGTTCGGTGTTACCCGAGCTGAACCCTTATGGATTCTCTTCGAAGGTAGTGACCGATATATAACACAACCCTAAGTTTAATGCACAAGTTATGTTTCTATAGGAAAAAGAAGTGATAGAATCTGCACATGAAGTTGTTGTCGATCAATTGAGCTTACTCTCTGTGATATATAATGTCTGTCTCTGTGAAAATATTTAGGTGACATGGTTGTTAAACTTAACTACGAGCTATTGATCAATAGTTTCAAGACGATCGATGGTCGGGGGCATAATGTGGAGATCATCGGAAAAGGTTGCTTGATCATTGAGTCCGTAAATAATGTTATCATACACAACATTCATATCCACCATTGCAAGCCCTCCGACGGTGCACAAATCCGGAGAAGCCCTACAGAGGTACAAATTGATATAGCAGAAAGAAACATCATACTATTATTGACTACTCAATTTATAGAGTAAAAATATAACATGATGATTTAGGTAGTTGGACGAGGACCATCGGATGGAGATGGAATATCGGTACATAGCTCATCCAACGTTTGGATCGACCACTGCACTCTATCTTACTGCACAGACGGGTTGATCGACGTCACCTTCGGTTCCACCGCCGTGACAATCTCTAGTTCCTACTTCTCCAACCATGACAAGGTCATGCTTCTCGGACACAACGACGAATTCACAGAGGACTCCCGTATGCAAGTCACGGTGGCATACAACCACTTTGGTGAGAAGCTGACGGAGCGGATGCCTCGATGCCGACACGGTTACTTCCACGTGGTCAACAACGATTACGAAACCTGGGGGATGTACGCGGTCGGAGGAAGTGCAAACCCGACTATCAATAGTCAGGGGAATCGGTACCTTGCCTCGGAGAAGATGAAGGAGGTGACGAAGAGGATAGATGCGAAAGAGAGCGAATGGAGGAGATGGAACTGGAGATCGGAAGGAGACGTGATGGTGAACGGGGCGTTTTTTGTATCCTCTGGGGACCAATCCAGTGCAGCGTACGCTAAAGCCTCCAGCGTTCTGCCACTTTCAACAAGCATCATCGAGCGGGTGACTGGAAGCTCCGGCGTACTAAGTCTGCCGAGGTAGCCATCCTTGCTCCGCCGTCCATACTATATAGATTTAGAATAGAAACCGAATCTAAAAAATGGATACCACGTGTCGACTAACTGAGCTTCTTCTGATCATATTCAACTGCAGCACCACATTCAGTCCAGGATACGATTCTGGGTGGTCCAACGTTACGTTCACTCCAGGAGACAATTACGGCGACGGGACCAGCAGACACCAGACACCGATCATCTTCACCATTGCACTGGCTCTGTCAGTTCTGGGCAGTATCAACTAAAGAAAGATACTGGCTAAAAACACACTAAAGAAAGATGCAATTTTTTATTTTTATTGTGGAAAAAAAATACTACATTGCCACCTTATGTCTGAATCAATACAAGGATTGCTCTCTTTGCTCCTTTGTACGTCTTTTTTTTCTGTCGTTTTACTTTAGAAAAAGAAAACGTGCAGCACGATTTAACAAAGAGTAAAAAAACAATAAGCATATACCAAATGAAAGTTTCCATTTCATTTAATCCACACAAAAATCCTCATAGAAGAAGCAATTTTACGTTTACTATTAAAAGATGGAGAAAAAATCAACAAAAGCTTGAGAAATTAAAGGAGACAATAATAAAGCTTCTAATCGAACAAGGAGAAGCCCATGTCATCATCACTCTCCTCCTTCTCTTCCTTCTTCTCCTCGACAGGAGCTGCTTCAGCTGCTGCTGAGGCTCCACCACCAGGGGCTGCAGCTGCTGCACCGCCTCCGATGTATCCACCACCACCTCCACCACCAATGATCACCTGGTCAAAGGCCAATCAGAACACATAAACTAACATTACAATCATAATGACAAGAAATTCATAAGACAGATCCATGTAACAAATCAAGGTTAGACAAGATGCAAGGCAAAGGGATGCAAAGAAACCCAGAAGTAACATTTTATCCACAAGATGTGAAACTTTAGAAGGATTCAAGAACTCAATCGACTCCAACTTCCATGATTTATAAAAGGATTTATATACACAATGCTTATATAGAAAATATCCAAACATTTGAATATCAGTAAATCTTTAGCCAAAGTTCTAACAACTTTTATTGAACAAAGCAAAAGGGAATGCTTTTTCTCTATGTATTCCTCAAAGGGCATCTACAATGAAGCAAAGAAGATACAAATTTGAAAATAACTATCTAATATAGAATTGGGATTCTTTTGCATTCAAAAGGATTGATTTTGATCAGTTAGGGCTACAGAAGGCGGTTGAACAATAGAAAAGGCAGTGACAACAGCAAGCAAATGCACAGAAATCAACAGTAAGTGTAGTCAAAATGTCAAATTTGAATGCTATATCCGCTCAATTATTTCAAAGATTAAAAGAAGCGAGTAAGGTAATCAGTTTTTTTTCTGGCTTTACTACACACGATGCTTACACCACAGATAATATCCATTAAAAATTCATATATAAGCAACTCTGGACCTAAGGTTCAAGAATTTCACCTCAGTTGAAAAGGAAATGATTTTCTCTATCTATTCCTACAAATCCATTTACAATGAAGCAAAAAAAGTCTGCAGATTTGGAAATAGCTACATAGATTAGAATCAAAATTTTGTTGATTTGAAGAAAAAAAATACTTTATATTATTCTCAGGAGCCTGCACATCAGAAACAATTCAATCATGGTCCATAAATTAGACAAACGAAAATGAAAGTCTATTCAATCACCTCAATGCCAGGTACTATGCAAAATGGATCAGAATTCAGAACTAAAGAAACAGCTGAAATCTCGGCGTAGTCAAAATGTCAAATTTGAATATAGATCAGCTCAAATTCAAATATTATATCGATCGAGGAATGGTGTAAAATGCTATATTGTAAGAAGAGATACCTGGAAAACAGCTGAGGAAGGAGTGATGAGGGAGAAAGATGACTGGACGCCACCAGACGAATCGGCGGAGAGAGCAGCCTGGACGAGCTTCCTCTGGAGCTCAAAGGAAGTATCTCCGGAACCCTCGAGATCGCCGGAGAGCTGCTTAGCGGTCCACTCGCCGCCGGTGTTTCTGCAGACGAAGGTGAAGACTCCCATTGCTTTTTTTCACTCTCAACAACGTATATAGCAGAAAACGGCAGTCGCAAAAGGAAGATTAGCAGAGCTCCATCGAAGACCTTATAAGTTATAAGAACAAGAATAGTCCAAAACCCTAGATCCCTAAATTACCGTTATACCCATACTATTTTTCTAGTTTCTTTCCTATATTTCCAATTTGCATAAAAAAGGGATTTGGCCAGGAAAAAAAAATGGACAACAAAAAGAAAGAAAATGGTATCTTTATATATATTATAACAGTAAAAAAATAGGTGATCAAAGTGAATATTATATAGAGAAAATAAAGCAACATCCTATAGAAAAATTAGTTCTTCCTCAAGTTTAAGAGTGATTTGCAGGGGGGGGGGGGGGGAATATAGTAAAAAATTACTTTTTTATTTACCACATTTTAATCATAACTATTACAACTATTAAGAGAAAGCTTGATTTTTTCTTAATCCAAATGAGGCGGAAAACATAAATAATCAAGTACATTGATGAACGTCTTAAACTTCATTAAGATACAACAATCATATGTAAAACCCAGTTTTGAACTAACATCATAGAGGGCACTGCAAAATCTGTTGATGTTTATCTATACTCGAATTGGGTTTAGTCGATTAGAATCAACAGAAAACAAAGACACCCTTCTCCGATGTAATCATCCTCTTTGATGCAGACGAACCCACAATCCTCTCCAACTAATTTCAACACACAGAAGATAAAAAGAAAAATAGATGATAAGCTTCAGATAATATGATAGATCGATACACAAATATATGAAGGTTACAAACTATAATACAGTATGAAATTGTTACCCGTAACTGATCGAAATGAGAAAAGAGCACAGTGCATGTCATGCTATCAGATCCATCCAGCATATTTACAATCTGCAACAAAAAGTGCAAGGTTTAAGACATCATCCTACGATGTTTTACCGATTTCAAATGCACAACAAAATGGAGGCTTGTAAGATTAAGAAATTCCCACCTCGGGATAGAACTCCTTTCTTTCAGGTAAAGAATAGATTATCAAATTTCGAATGCCTCGAATCTGCAGAATCAAATAGATTATTACCACTGAGACCAGATCCTCTTATATATATATATATATATATGGATGTATCTGTATAAAAATGTGTTTTTTAACCTTGTATCTGTGATAAAAATGTGCTCTTTCAGTGTAAAGCATCATCTTGCGTTTTCCTTCAAAGAACCAAATCCGTGAGCGAGAGATATCGCTCTGTTTCGTGTACCTACAAGAACGATAGTAAAAACATATTGTTTGTGAAATTCCAGAAAGATACCTTAAGAATGAACTACGAATTGTAAGGAGGTGCCTTACTCCCCAAGTAAACAGATGGAGGCATTCTGTGACTTCAGAAAGTTTCTGACACGAACAAACTCGAAATACGAACTGATGAACAACATGATCCCTCCCTGTACGGAATCCTTTATTTTTGGAAATACCTACAAAAGGAAAATATTCAAATTAAGAAAGTGGATTTTAAAGTGGATAAGACACAACTTTATAGGAAGAAAACTACTTTCTTAGAGAAATATTCAAGCCGAGCATCACTAGCGTCTTCAATTGATTTAGCTTCGAATCTTTCATATATCTGACGAACTTGGAGTAACACTTTTGGAAGAACACCTTTATAGTCACAGACCAATTTCACCTGAACAAGAGAATGGAATGGTTAAACGAAATGAAATATAATGTTCTAAATTATAATTATGAAAAAAATAAATTATGATGTACCTTCCCCGCATAGTTAACAAAATGACGATTGAACAAAGCATTCATTTCTACAAGATGGAGATTAGACTATGATTCAAAAAATCGATACTCTCTAGTGCCCGTCTAATGAAAAGGATAGAGATTTACCGGGGTTCAAATAGTTACTCAATATTATTGACTGACGATAAAATCTTGAATGTCCATCATAATACCTACAACAAAAGGGAATATTTTGAGTATTCAATCAGGGAAAATAAATAAATGAGTTGGGTGAAGAATTTTATGATGATATACCAATGTCTAATGCGGTTAATGTCCGTTTTGGACTGGGTTAATGGCAACTTATTCAACTGCTGTACTACCGTATCGACATGAGACCAATTCTGGAATTTTTCAGCAAAGGTATTATTATAAAGAGATCAAAATCAAATGAAAGCAGAAAAAAAATGAAGATACGAGAATAAATTTATTGTGACACCTGCATTGCGATAACATCTGCATGATCGATAATCAGAATCTGTTTTGCACGAAAGAAGAATATTAAGGTTAATAATAAAAAACAATTATGCAGATAGATTTCAGTCATGTAAACTTCAGCCATATATAATGGTCTAATAGAAGAGATGACAAGGTGGACAACCTCGATAGAAGTAAGATAGTCAACATCTTTCTCCTTCTCTCTTTCAGCTTCTCCAATTTTCTGTAAAAAAAATGCAGTATGCATCATATGTATTGATTATTGAATGAATAAAAGCAACATAATTTGAACAAATTATTGACTAAGAACTGTTAAAAGACAACTAATTTGGTGCTTACAGTGATCAAACCAAGAGGAGAAGCCACAATAATGTCCGAAGTATGGAAATCACTGAACAACTTAATGCTTTTCCTAAAAAATAAAATGAAATTTAATACTAAGGTAAAAAATATTAAAGTAAATTAGATAATGACAGTGGGTCCCAAAAAGGTAGATTACCTAGTAAACTTGATGCCAATCATGAAGTGATCGTCATTGTTTCCGCCAAAGAGAGCACGGAAATCAGAAGGTTTCGAAGTCTTCTTAGACAAAGCATCATTTTCGTCAGCATCTTCAGCTGCATCACTGCCAAATTCATCAGAGAATCGGTCCATATGCTCTACATTAACCTGAGAAAATAATAAACCAGACACGTATTTAGGACGGATCTTCAGCATCTAGATCATCATCACAATTTTCTTTATCTATAAAACAGCTGAACACTTAATTCAAGGAACATAATGAAGAGAGAAGGTAATAGTGATACCTTGCAATTTGAAGGTGTTAAGTGAAGTAGCCTCTTTATAACTCGGAATGCGATGCTTCTAAGAGGCAGTAAGATCAATACCTACCAAAAATAAACTTAGAAAATAAACAGAGACCATTAAATACTATAAATTGGTAAAGTCGTTTAACATACCTTAGGACGAGTGAAGCCTTGATCACGCAAGCAATCGTTGTACAGTAGTTCATCGATCCCAGATTTTTCATTCTTGGACAGTTTTGAGTCGTTCTTTTTCACCACATCGCCAGTTTTAAATACATGATTCAACTGCAAAACATACTCCCCAGTTCAGCTTTAATTTGGAAGCACCTGTGATCTGGAATTGAAAATACAAGTATAATCTTAGCATAATAATAAAATTGAGCACATACAGAATGCATGAGATAAGCATCCATGATGTTTGAGTCTTCTCCGTGACCCTTTTGATAGAACGGCTTCTTGTTGCAGTGCAGTATGTCCCGATAACTGTTGCCTAATAAAGTAAGTTTAGAGAAAAATCAAATGAGACAAATAATTTTAAATTTGCAATTATAGTCATAACCATCTGAATTAAGGCATCATTTGAGGCTTTATGTTTGATCAAGAAAATCATTCACAGTGACAATAGACACTAATAAGTATGTAAATATTACTAGTTAAAAAGAAGAAAATAAATTATAGCAATCACATTTCTCCGTCTGATCTTGAATTAGTTTCAAGCAAGCTACTTACAGAGAGAGAAAAAAAGTCTCTTGGACTTGAAATCACTGCTTCCATTTGTCTTGTATATATTTAACCAGTGTTGGTACAAACCCGGTTTGACCTCAGATGCCAAATTCATATTGTCATCCTACAAGTATAGAAGTTTCAAGTACTATATGAACACATAATCCCATCAGTTGGTGCTTCTATAAAATTTTCACATACAAGACCATAATGTCTGGCAGAAAATTCAAATTTTAAAAGATAAATTTCGGCAATGGAAAAGCCATGCCATTATAAAAGGACAAATCGGCAAAAAAAATAGCATCAAAAGGTATATCAATCAGGAATTGAAAGTGGTACCTTAATGAAACACTCTCCAGTTCCCTTCCATTTACAATTTGGCATATCAACAGACGGAATCTCCCAGTTGTACTTCCACTTCTTCTTTGACAGGTCATCAGCCTCTTCATTCGATAGAGTATGCCCAAAATGTACATTTAAAGAGCTTCAGAAGAAACAAAAAAGAATTTTTTTAATTTCTACCAGGAAATTCTTGTTATATATACTACATTTCATACAAGCATCAGTGCGGGTGGCTCACCTAGTACCGGCAGAAGGAACCTCCACTGTATTCTCTTCACCAGAATCTGACGCCTCACTGTCTGACTCAGCTTCAGTATCTCCATTGTCAGACTCTGATTCAACATCTTCAGTTTCTTGAGGAATATCTAACATACCATTGCTGCCAAGGTTGTTTGGAAACTCATCATCATTACCTACAAGGACATATCTGTCAATAAGATCCAAATTTAAGGAGTCTCAACAGTCAAATTAGAGAGATGACTAGGAAAATGACAAACTTAATCAGTAAATGTCGAAAAAATTACCCACCATCATCAGAAGCATCCTCGTCGGAGTGACTACTTGCATCAGATTCATCTTCTTCAGAATCACTCTTGCCTTCTTCTTGCCTTTGTCTGCCCATAAAGCGATTGATGTAAGACTTAATAATCATATTTATATTAAATGTAGAGGATATATAATATAAAACTCAGCATGAACTGACATTAAACAAATAGAATAACTAATAACTTCATGATGACATTATCTTCGATCACACGAACTACAGTTTGGAGCCATCTTCAGTATCAACAATTATTAATAGAAATTTTCCCTCTTTAACTTGGCTTAGGAGTAAGGATATTGCAAGCATCCATAAACTGTTTCGAAATTACCTCCTTTTATAAGCATCTGAAAGGGATTTGCTCCCCGACTTTAATGTGGACAACAAATTGTCATACATAGAACGTTCTTTATAAACTTCCACATCTTCCGACATTGCAGGGCTCACATTTTCTGCAGGTGCAAGAATCAAGTTAGAATTCTGTCTGAGATACTAGATACTGCTGTTACATTTAATATTTGATAGAATGCTGAAAAAATGGCTTCATAGTCTAAATACACTGAAAAGATGGTTACTAAGGCAACCACAAGAGCGTGCCTGATTCAGGAGAAGTAGGTGGGCTTTGATCAACAGGTTCTTCCGTTCGAGCCTTTTTCTTGCTAGCCCCGCGCTTTCCATACTTATCAGGTGCGTTCTTCGTCCTCTTTTGTCCTGAATTACTTGGGAAGGTTACTCAAGTATAAATACTGACCACACACTTAATCCTAGCAATTGAGAGACACCATCATTTTATGCCTCAGTGAACCACTTCCTCAGTGTATATATAAGCCCAAAAATGTCAAACTCAAAAAGTGAAGCATATTGGCATTCACGTACTTCAAAATTCAAGACTTACTTCAAGCACCGTGAAGAATAAACCATTATGAAGCAAACCATTATGAAGCAAACCATTATACCATTGAACCGTACTTTCAAAATTCACTACCTTGAGTGACAGTGTTAGTATACGAAACTCACCGCGTTTACTTCCAAATTTCGCCATACAATCAACGGTAGTCCGTCTTGGACTCACTAGCATACGCAGAAAAAAGAAAAACAGTATTTTTATATTTCCTTCACCCTTAATAAAAAATCGAGCTCAATTGCTTCGGAATAGAGAGTGGAAAAGGTGCCGTAGGCAAGAGGATGTAAAGGAGGTGGCTTTGAGTGGTTTCGACAGCAGAGGAACAAGAATAAATCGGCGTCAGTTTGAATCTTTGATGTTTGGAGAAGACGGAGCAGCGACAGGCAGGGATTGCTGAATGACGGGCTTCAGTTTCAGCAGGGAACAAAGATTCTGTTTGGGCTACCTCCCTCCACAAGGGCCCATTCTATTTGGAGGCTCAGGAATAAAATTCAGATTTCGATTACTTTATTATTATCATATATTTATCTCAATCTGCCATAGCATTTAGAAGTTAGAACCATCGCAAACTTTAAATTGGAAATATATTATTTTTATTAGTTTGAACTATTCTGATGATAAATATTATTTATGTAAATTCTTTGAATATATAAACATGATGTTTCATTCAAAAAAAAATTTATGATATATTTATTTTGGTTTAGACATCAAATTATTAACTATTTAGAAAATATTACTTTTTGAGTTTTTTCCTTTAGCTTAAATTACTAATACTTCAACAATAACTATAATTAGATTTATAATATTAAAATTAAATTAGGGTTTAAATACCTCTAAAATAGTAGGTTATTATTCATAATAAAGCAACCTTATCTATTTATTGTTAATTTAGCTCTTAAACCACTTTTTTTATTTGATGAAGAAATCCATTAGTTAATTAACACCGAATTTGCCTCTCTCCCAAAACATCTCTCATTTCCTATTAACTAGTTTCTATTTCTCCATGCAAAGCGGCGTCCAGCTCCACCCTCAGCCGTTGAAAAAAGCTTCTCTTTTTATTGTTCATCTCTTTCTGCTTTTCCGGGATTTACAGTTTTAACTGTAACAAAATTATAACCCTAAAATACTTCTATTTTCCTGCTCAAGAAAAAAAAGGGTAAGAAATCAGTTTTTTAGGCAATTAAGGTTACGCAACAACTACCTCCGTTGTTTTACCTTTTTTGGTGCATGTTTGATGATGTTTTTAATTTGTTTCCGTTTCTAATCCTGGTATTTGTTTGTGTTGGCATATTAGATCACAGGGTAAGGAACAAGCATGACAGGAAACAGAGAGCATTTCAAAGATCCAAAACATTCTTATTTTGACAGAAGGCAGGGATTGATTAGTTCTTGAATTTCATGGTTTCTTGTCAGTTTAACTTTGGTTCATTACTGCTTGCTTTGATCATCTCAGGATCATGCAAATGTAAGAAATTTTGGTAGCAGAAAATCATGATTTCTGAACAAGATGGATTTTTCATGAAGTTAGTTATTCTTCTGTGCACATTAAAAAAGTTGTGTTGTGGGAATAAAATTGACATCAGAAAAGTATTTTTGTGCATTATGAGCATGTAACTGAAGTCATGAACTGATCTTGTGTTTTCCCTTTCTTTTATGGCGTAGCACAGTTAGAAAATAAAGCTTCAATTGGAAATTCTGCATTTTTATTTCTCACAGGTGATTCTATATTCTATTCAAGTATTCATCCATTGATTTTGACATGATTGATCTTAACCTTACTTATCTTTCACCCTTTGACTCCAATCTAGAAGTCAATTTGGTGGAGGAGTAAATATCTAACAAACATCCATCATGTCCATATTGATGAAAGATCTAGATCCAGCTTTCAAGGGAGCTGGACAAAAAGAGTATCCTTTTTTGTTTTTTCACAGTAAAACATCTTAATCTATAGCGACGCTTACCGTCGCTGTTTCTCAATTTCAAATGATATTCATACATTTCGTTTCAATTCAAGTTTGTTTGATTAATTTCCCAAGTTCGTTGCATAGTTTTGTATTTCCTAACTATCTGCAGTGGTTTTGAAATATGGCGCATCGAAAACTTCAACACCATTCCCATTCCAAAAGCTTCGCACGGGAAATTTTTCACCAGAGATTCATATATCATTTTGAAGGTAACTCTCAATAAGTATTTTTTTTCCTGTGTATATGAATATGAATAATGTTTATGATTCATTGCTTATATTCAGACAACTACCACGAAAAGTGGTGACTTGCGCCACAACATTCACTATTGGCTCGGTAAAGATACTAGTCAGGTGAGTCCTTAAGGTTGCTTGAATAGCAAGTTTTTTTTAAAAAACTAATAATGAACTTTATGTCAAAAATTAGGATGACTCCGGCACTGCAGCAATCAAGACAGTTGAATTAGATGCAGCACTTGGAGGACGAGCTGTTCAATATCGCGAAGTACAAGGCCGAGAAACCGACAAATTCCTTTCTTATTTCAAACCATGTATAATTCCTCAGGAAGGTGGTTTTGCATCTGGATTTAAACATGCCGAGGAACAAGAACAGAAGACTCGATTATTCATTTGCAGAGGAAAACACACCGTCCAAGTTAAAGAGGTTCCTTTTGTTCGATCTTCACTCAACCACGAAGACATATTCATTCTAGATACCAAGTCAAAGATATTCCAGTTCAATGGTTCCAATTCATCCATTCAAGAGAGAGCTAAGGCACTCGAAGTCCTTCAGTACATTAAAGACACTTATCATGATGGAGAATGTGATATAGCATCGGTCGGTAAGTAACAATTTCTATAGTGAACCATTCTTCAATGGGTTTAAGTTAGTTTTCTTGCAGAGGATGGGAAATTGATGGCCGATGCTGAAGCTGGAGAATTTTGGGCCCTCTTTGGTGGTTTTGCACCATTGCCAAGGAAAACGACCATGGAAGACGATGAAAAGACTAACAATTCTTACCCTACTAAGCTTCTTAGGTAAAAACTTATGCTTAGCAGTTAGAAAATACTCTTGTAAGGAATCACCTACAAAATGCAAACATTGGCGTCACTAACTGTAAGGAAGATACTCATACTTAACTTTATCTGTCACTATAAAGGTATTAGGTATAGTTCCTGCTTTGGGCATTTTTAGGTGGTTCGGTAACACAAACATGTTCTTTATCTTATATCTGTTGCAAAACTTTATTGTATGCTTAGGGTTGACAAAGGCCGGACTGACCTCATGAAGGTTGAGTCTCTGACAAGGGAACTGCTCAAAACAGATAGATGTTATATTCTCGATTGCGGTCTTGAAGTGTTTGTGTGGGTCGGAAAGGCAACAACGTTAGAAGAAAGGAAGTGCGCATCGAAATCTGCAGAAGTAAATGGCACACATTAACAAACACTATGAATGTCATGCATTTGTTTCATATGCAAACTCTCTCATATCTCTCTTGAATATAGGAATTAGTCCGCAACCCTGATAAACATGAAAAATCCCGTGTCACCCGTGTGAACGAGGGATTTGAGACCGTTCCATTTCGATCAAAGTTTGACAAGTGGCCTCAGACTGCAAATGTTGCCGTCCCTGACACTGGGAGAGGGAAGGTTGCAGGTAATTACTTGCCGTTAAAACAATCAAACAAAAGATTAATCCAACGATTATCGATTCCAAATACTAAAGTTTTCAGCGGCTGGCTCTATTTATAGATCTTGCATTATTTTTGTAATTCATGTTGATTAGACAAAAATGCATTTAAATTCAAGGATTCCTGTAAAGCAAAAAAGATTGTTTGCCTCTGAAGTTAATTCCTACTCTAATGATCATTTGGCTTATGAGTTGAACCTATGTTTGTGGGAGCTTCCATTGCTTCAATAAATCACTTATCAACTATTTTGCAGCACTTCTAAGGCGACAAGGAGTTGATGTTAAAGGACTTGTGAAAACCGCACCCGAAAAAGAACAACCTGAGCCACATATTGACTGCACCGGAGATTTACAGGTCTGTGTGTCTATTAAACTAAGATCTTCTTTAAAACATTTCTATGTTATGAGATAGTTGATAGTTACAATATATATACTTATAGGTATGGAGAGTGAACGGATCAGAGAAAGTTCTTCTTTCTGCCTCAGAGCAGTCCAGATTCTACAGCGGAGATTGTTACATCTTTCAGTATTCTTACTCTGGTGGTGACAAGGCGGAATACCTTACCGGGACATGGTTTGGAAAGAAAAGTGTTGAGGTAAGAAACTTGATGTCTAAGTCATCACTTTTGAATCGGGTTACCATTCTCCAATGTTGGTTGATGACTGTCCACATTATGGCAATGAATGGTAGGAAGATCGAAACTCCGCTCTTTCACACGCCAACAAGATGGTCGAGTCCTTAAAGTTTGTCGTTACTCAGGTAACTACAATTTTCCCCTTGTTGCTAAAACTGTGTTTTATCTCTTATCGTGTTATAACAAAGGTTGCCTTACCTCCAATATTGATGACATTTTATGATTGTGGCTAACTTTTTAGGCTCGCATTTATGAGGGAAGTGAGCCGATCCAATTCTTCGCGATCTTTCAAAGCTTTATTGTTTTCAAGGTTAGTAGTAATACCACAAGTGATCAACTACATTTCTTGATCAGATAGCACAAATATCGACTACTAAGATCAATTCGTTTTTAATTTTTCCGATACCAGGGTGGTCTAAGTAACAGATACAAGAAATATATAGAGGAACAACAAATCCCCGACGAGACATATAGAGAGGACGGGCTAGCCCTGTTTCGAGTTCAAGGGTCTGGACCTGAAAATATGCAAGCTATTCAAGTTGAACTGGTACGAACTAATCAAATTCATGTGTTATCAATACTGAAATCAACAACTTCTCGTACCTACATTTTATTGTAGGTTGCATCGTCTCTCAATTCTTCGTATTGTTTCATACTACAAAGTGACCCGTTTGTCTATATATGGTCGGGAGGCCTAGCAGCAGCAAGTGATCAGGAGCTTGTCGAAAGGCAGATTGATATGATAAAGGTCAGTTTTTTTCTTCATAAAAAGCATGAACAGATTTGGTAACGGAATAATGGTTTCTAGCACGGGTATATCAAGATTGAGTCGCTTCTTTTTTGCAGCCAGATGCACCCACAAAAACGCAGAAAGAAGGGACAGAGTCCGAACAATTTTGGGAGTTGCTTGGAGGAAAAGCAAAGTACTCTAGCAAGAAGATCAGGAAAGACCATAAAGGCGATCCTCACCTATTTTGTTGTTCTCTCGTAAACAGTACTCGTAGGTGTCACCCATCTCGTATATGCACTATCATTAAGTTCAAATTTAACATTGGAGCTCACTTCAATTTTTTTTCTTGGTTCTCCCATCGTTGTAAAAGAAGATCTGAAGGTTGGTATCGGATATATCGAGACATTCATCGTATTATATATATATATATATATATATATATATATATATATCGCGTGTTACTTACACCACTAAGCTAGCTGTTCTTTTCTTACTGCAGGTGACGGAAATTCATAACTTTGATCAAGACGATTTAATGTCTGAAGACATATTCATCCTTGATTGTTGTTCAGCAATATATGTCTGGATTGGTCAAGAAGTTGATTCCAAGAGACGAAAATATGCATTGACAGCAGTCGAGGTACGAACCGAAGCTTTTGCTTAAATGCTACGAGTTTAGGGAGGACTTACATTGTTGATCTTCTTTGCTATTTGTTTCTTCAGAAATTTGTCGAGTATGATTTCTTGATGGAGAAGTTATCGTGCGAAGTTCCGGTGTTTATCATCACGGAAGGAAGCGAACCGCGTTTCTTTACTCGTTTCTTTACTCGTTTCTTCATGTGGGATGCTTCCAAAACTGGGGTAAGAATACTACTACAAAAATAGGTTTTGGCATTAACATACTAGCCCTCATCAAAAGCCAGAAGACCTGACTCTAAATCCTTTTAGCGACGGTAAATTTTTACCATTAGATTAGCCCGTTGATTGCACTTCAACCTGTACCAATAGGATTGAAAAGCTGTAAAATATTTTAGTGTAATTGGATTGACTAGTTGACCAATAGGATCATAGTATCACATTAAACAAGTTAGGAGGGTGCAGAGTGCACGCTTGTTTAAGTATATTATGATTCATTGTATCAGAGATTCATCAGTTACTTAGAGACGAGCAATGGGGTCAAAGGGGGCAGCGCCCCTGGGCTGGTTCCCAGGGGTGTGAGCCCCTGACTGGGGTAAATTCATTGTAAAAATTTGAATTTTGGAATTAAGAACTTAACATTTTAACCTCAAAATTCCCGGGTTTTGGACAATTGCTTTGGAGCCAAGCTTATGCCGAAATGTTGCAATGACTTCGGCTCCAAGTCATCATCCCAAGGTGTCCCTTTGTTTTTTGGAGCCAAATTTTGAATTCAAGGGACATGGTTTGGCCGAAATGTCACATGAGTTGCCCAAATGGTGTAGTGTCTCTTCGAAAGGGTGTGGTGTCTCTTCCAAAGGGTATCTCAAACATTCACAATCTTTCTCAAGTTCTAATTCATTATTCTGGTTTTATTCGATTGAAAGTTTGGGTGCCTCCAAATTGTTTCAATCTGAAAGTGTTGTCACGACTTCAGAATAATCCAAGAAACCTCATTCGAAAGTTCAACAAGATTGTGTATCTCATTCGAAGGTTCAACAACAAAAGCTGTCGCTAAAAGGTTTTTAGGGTTTAGAGAGACAAGCTTTGCCAATGGCCCGGTGTTCTGAAGTGGTTTGTTTCGGGTGTAGATGCACGGGAACTCGTTCCAGAGGAAGCTCGCGATGTTGAAGAACGGTGGAAAACCGCTAATCGATGTAAGTATACCGATTTATTGTACAAAACTCTGGTATGTCTATGACACAAAAACTGCAGTTTCTAGCTTTGTTGAGTTGGTTGATGATATTGTTTGAAGCCATGACAGAAACCGAAGCGGAGGGCTCCAGTCTTGCACGTAGGAAGATCCAACACACCTGAAAAATCTCAACGGTCGAGAAGTGTGTCTTCTACAGGTGACCGCCCTCGCGTGAGAGGACGATCGCCTGCTTTCAATGCATTGGCTGCCAAGTTTGAGAACCCTAACGCAAGAAACCTCTCGACTCCTCCCACAATGGTTCAGAAGAATCACCCCAAGGCCGGATCTCCTTCTCCAGATTCAACGAAAAAGCCAATGACGACTCTAGTGAAGTCATCCACCATTGCTGCTATTACCTCATCTTTTGAGAAATCACCCATTATTGCAGCTCGAGATCTTCTCATCCCCCGATCGCAGAAATATAAGATCGATAAAAGCAAGTATTTGCTACGTATTTTAGTTTTGATGAACTTCATTCCTTCAGTTTTCTCTTCATCCATTACAATAGAAATCATCTCTTCTACTAGGAAAATAGGAAACTATATCGTCTAAAATTTATTCTATAATATTTACTTTGCTTTACAACAGTCAGTCAAGAGACACTGAAACCCGAACCTGAGCCCAACACCGAGGATACTTCCTCCATGAGTAGCATTCAAGAAGATAACAAAGAGGGTGAAACAGAAGATGAGGATGGGCTTACTGTGTACCCTTATGAACGCCTTACGACAACCTCGGGCAATCCAGCACCAGATGTTGATGTTACTAAACGAGAGGTTCGTCAGTAGATAATTTGGAAGAATCCTCAATCTTTTCTTGGAGAACAAGTTATCTAGGTTTAGTATTTTCTTGCAGGCTTATTTGGGTTCAGCCGAGTTCAAGGTGAGGTTCGGACTGTCAAAGGAAGAGTTCTATAAGTTGCCGAAATGGAAGCAGAACAAGCTCAAGATAGCCCTTCACTTGTTCTAAGACGTTCTATCTGCTTATTCATTCATTCATTGTTGTTGATTTTCTTCCACGCCAAGGCATCTTGCAATATTACTGTAAATTGTGGCATAGAGATTGTTGGAGATGGAAGTTCATGTATACTAAAAAAAAGTGTTGAAAATCAAGCACAAATTTGTCTGTATTTAAGTTTGGTTGAATTAACTCATAAAATAAATTGCGATTTTCAGAGACATATTAAAACTCAAATTCTACTAAATAGATTATTTTGTAAAGACTTATAATCCTATTTTCATGACAACTAACACATATTTTTTATTTATTTTATTGAGGGAATGTATTAATTGATCTACTTAATATACTGGGTGTGTATAGTATTGGTCAGAGAATAATATGTAAGGTTGAGATCAAACCCATCAACCATTTGACTTTAAAAAGAAAACAAATGCATAATATTGATTGCTAATTTAATGAGTCTAGTCAATATATAGTTTTGCTTGATTATTGGTGTTCTCTTATGGGAAAAAATAAATAAGATTAGTGGAAATTAATTGTTTAGAATGGTAATGACTAATGAGTATTGCTTATAAAGTTGTGAAGTAATTAAAGTTAATTGTCAATCAATTATTAGCACGTCAATCACATATAGACAAACCCTCCATGTGAGTTTGGTTAGTTGTGGACATTCCATGGTTTATATTTATAATAGGTGAAAGTTAAATGCATAAATAACTATACTTATTTAAATTTATATATTTTTCTTCATAATGGAATGAAAATAAAACATAAAAAAGGCTTTGTGAAAATTATTTTTCTAAAATATTGTTTTTCCCATGCATGCTAAGTATTCAAGACATTTCATTTTGTCTTAAAGTAAAATAGTCATTTGTTGGACATATTTCTTTATCTATTGGGTAAATTGTTTTCTGTAATGTAAAATGAAAAAGTTTAGTTCGAGAAATCTGATATCCATAATAATCGAAAAGTACTAATCAGGTAGTAATTTGAGATAAACCAACTTCTATTAGGGATGGCAATGTATAAGGACCGGTTTATTGTATTAAACTTACAAAAAATAAACACGCACGATAAGCATATCGTTCATGTTTCTCAACACGAAAATGATATATAATTTTTTTTTTGTCCATGTCGTATTATATCGTATTATTTAAAATTAATAAGTTATCCGTTTCCATGTGAGATTTATAAGAAAATATCAAAATATAGTTAACTATTCATCCTAAGAATTACAAATTTAAACACCAAATTTCATGAGAACTTATTGTAGAATTGACCAACTTTAAAAATTAAACAAGTACATGATTTTTCAAAAGTTATTAAACGAAATTTGTTCAAAGGTATACTAAAAAAAGCACATTTACAATTATAAATTTATTTTGTGCGTCGTGTTTTGATACATAATATGAAAATTACATCATATTATTATGTTTGTGTTATCATTTTATCATATACTTTAACTAACACAATTTTCATGTGTGTTCATAAGTATGGTGTTACTTAAAAAGTTATGAACCCTAATGTATTTATGATCTTACCAAACCCTAAAAAAGTTAGACAATTGCATGCACACTTAGCTTCAATAAGGGCCCAATCATCCCCCAATGTCACCACCATATATGCTTAAAGAATATTTCATTACTCTATTTCTCCTATTTAATATTAATTACCTCAAATAATGTTAAATCTTTTTGCCTCAACTAACCACATTCCCACCTTCATCTTATTAGTGTAGTTTTCATTTAATCTAATTCCAGGTTGTATCTGCTAAAAAAGTGTGTGAGTCTATTTATGCCACCTAATATTTCCACCCCATCTCCTAATACATATAGTTATCTATATAATCTCAAGTACTATTCTTAGAATAATCACAAGATTGTAAAATTTTACTTAACAAGGACAGTAAAACCCATTTTGATGTCTAATTTCATTTTTGCATAGAAAGCAATACAATGGAACCTCTTGTCCCAAAAACTTAGCTTTCTATTTTTTTAACATTAAGAGAGGGTTTGATTCTTTGAATAAAATATGAATTAGAATCCAGAATTCATATTTTGTTATCTGACCTAAAATTTGTGGAATAGTCATTTTTTGTCTTGTGAACAAAATAACTATTATGGGACATCTCGAAATAAGAAATATGACTAAATGTTAAAATTGCCCCCAATCATTTTAATTAATTATAAAAATACCTAAACCTAAATATATTCTCGTAATTAATTTAATTAATCTTTTTAATTTATTTTAAAAATGTAGACTACAAAGAATATTTGATAAGTAGTAATAAAATATGGGAGGTGAAGTTGAATTATATTGTTTGGTATGCGTAACAATATAAAATATATAATGTTAAATAGCGGTATTTAGTCTAATAATAATCTAGAGGATTATATATTTTTTTATGTAATCTTTAATGGATTACATGTCTTAATAGTGACTTGTCAATTCAAAAGATTAATGAAGTTACAATTACTACATCATTAGAGGGGAGTAGTTTAGAATTACATCACCATGTTTTTTAGTTGATAATAGCTGTCGTTTCTAGACACTTTCTTTGCTATGAATAGATCGAGCAAACACTTGTCAAATATATTACAGAACAGACCATATAATTAACCTCAATACTTTAATAATGCAATGTCGATTCTTCATCATGAAAGTTTTTATAAGTATAAATAGACAACGGACCAGACTATAGAAAACACAATCAACACAACTGTTGAAAAAGGAATCATCAAAGCAGCTGCCATGGAAACTCCAACTCCAAGGTTTCTGTATTTTTTCATCCTAGCTGGTGTCCTCTTCAGCTATGTTTCTGCACAGCTCAAGACTGACTTCTACAAGAACACCTGCCCAAATGTCGAGTCTATAGTTCGATCTGCTGTCAACAGGAAGTTCCAACAGACTTTTACCACAGCTCCAGCCACGCTTCGGCTATTCTTCCACGACTGCTTCGTTCGAGTAAGTCCTGATTCTCTAGAGTTATTGATTGAATTATGTGTCTTTGATCGAGGGTGTTTCTTGTTTTTCTAGGAAGAAACTGTTAAATGTCTGAACATATTGAATTTCCCTTCCTAGACCTTTAGCAACGGTTATATCCATCAGTAAAAATGTGATTTATAGGGAAATGAAGTTTCTCGCAAGACACGGTTTCCTCTACAGTTGGATACTAAAGACTGAAACTTTCTGCTGTTTTTGTAGGGATGTGATGCCTCAGTGCTGATAGCGTCACAGACAAACAATGCAGAGAAAGACCACCCTGATGACCTTTCACTGGCCGGAGATGGATTTGACACCGTGATCAAGGCCAAGGCTGCCGTAGACAGCAACCCTCAGTGCAAGAACAAAGTCTCCTGTGCTGACATTCTTGCCCTGGCTACACGAGATGTTATCTCTCTAGTATGTTTTCTCAAAATCTCTTCCTCATGATCTTTTTTTTTTCACGTTTTAATTGTGTTGGTATTTGTCTAGACGGGAGGACCGTTTTACAAGGTGGAGCTCGGAAGAAGAGACGGAAGGATCTCGACCAAAGCTAGCGTTCAGTACAACCTTCCTCACCCAGAATTCAATCTAGTCCAGTTGAACACGATGTTCGCTAGGCACGGTCTGTCTCAGATGGACATGATCGCGTTGTCAGGTGAACTCATAAACTCGATCATCACATTCCTTAACTGCATAAAGATAACAAATCTGAATAGAATTATAACATTTGATTTTTTTAGGAGCTCACACTTTGGGTTTTTCCCACTGTGGTAAGTTCATGAAGAGGATCTACAACTTCAACACAACACACCCGATCGACCCATTGATGAACACAACGTATGCACTTCAACTCAGACAACTGTGCCCGACCAATGTCGATCCGACAATTGCGGTACACATGGACCCCACCACGCCCAACACATTTGATAACGCGTATTTCATGAACCTTCAACAAGGTATGGGGCTGTTCACCTCCGACCAAACACTCTTCACCGATTCAAGATCAAGAGGAGCCGTCAATCTCTTTGCATCCAACAATGGAGTTTTCAATCAGGCGTTTGTCTCAGCCATCACCAAGCTCAGCCGAGTTGGGGTCCTAACAGGAAGCCAAGGGGAGATCAGAATCGACTGCACCCGTCCCAACTAGATAAGACCATGGTTTACTCTAGCTAGAGCCTAGAGTAGTTGATTCATTTCATTTTGGTTGCTCATTTCTAGTATCATCATTTGAGAGGGACATTGTTTGTAGTTCCACCAATAAGGTTCCATCTCATAAATTCATGACAATACACCAGTAACAATTATTAATAATACATAGAATAACATACGAATTTACAATTTGATCGAGTATCAATCAACAGTAAAAAGAATTCTCTAGTTGACATACAATTATGTGATTTTCCCTAACAATTTTTCCCTTTTTCTATATTACTACTACTAATTGTGTTACTCAATTACTTTTCTACATCACATCCAGTTTTTCAGTAGTCGTCTTCATCGTCGTCTCTGGATCGAGAGAATATCCTCACAACAGCAGCTGCAGCTCCCAGAAACAGAGCCAAGGTATCGAATCCACCCCCACCCCCAACAGACACAGAAGGGCCAGGAGCAAAGAAGGAAAAAGGAGACCAGCCCCACCCTCCATAGCCATACCCACCACCTAAGGGTGGAGCAACTCGTGGGTTAACGTAGATGGTCGTTCTGCAAAACAAAAAATTACTATATTGTTTACTTTCAAAACTTACACATTCTTTAAACAACAAAGTTGAACTATTACTATTGTGACAGAGAGGATTGTGATATTCAAGATTGAAGAAGGATCTGACAGCTTGTATCTAACTGAAACTATAAAATCATTAACGTTGAATTAATAAACATTAAGAATGATAATATTATCAAGCTCTCGTAGCTCAGTTGGTTAGAGCACCCGTTTAGTAAGCGGGAGGTCTTGAGTTCAACTCTCAACGAGAGCATTATTAAAAATTTTGAAAAATGTTTTTTTTTTCTCCATTTGATGCCAAGTTTCATAGCATTTTTCATAAGCACTTCCCTCAGTCGGAATCTTCATCGGACCGGTGTCTGCAGGAGATGGTGTTACCAGAGCTCATAAACCTCTTGTTGGGTTTGTGGGGTGGAGTGTGGATGTTGAATAAGAAGCTCTGCTGAGAAGAAGCCACCAACATGTTTGCAGTTCTTCCGCAACTTCGTATAGACGAAGTTGAGTGTAAAGATCTTTCCTTTGCCTCTGCGGCATACTGGAAGAGACATGGTGACCCTCGGCATTATCTGATCAAGGAGAGACCACATGGTGCAACGCTAGTGACTAAGAGAAGTTTCAAGATTTTATCTCTTTGCTATATTTTATTACAACATGGCTTTGGCTCAAGAAAGGTTACACTGAAATTTTCAAAATCGAATCTTCGTTATGTCTGAGGCTGACATTTTATAACATTTCTATTTGTTTTAGATACAATATGTATTATGTAGTGACTGGTGTTGCTATCCAACCCAACTTTTGAGGTTGAATTCTGCTCAAATATGAAGAGTTAGAACTCAGCATATTCAAAAGAAAAGATTTCAAAGATACTATGTTGTCTTTTCAAGATAAAATATTTAATACAAAGAGAACTGCTTTTGAATTAAGTTGTTCCCATGAAAGCTTTTGAAACTTGGATTTCAACAGACAGCTCAGACAAGGAGAGGATAAAATAGAGTTACATAACATTACTTCTCCTAAAAGAAGAGACCATAAGTAGCAAAATATAGTAAAGAGCAAGAGAAGGAAGTAAACATTAAGCCTTTCTCCTGAAAGGCAGCAGCAGTATCAAAAGTACACAGAAAATGAACTGGAGAACAACAAAAATGTCTGCAGTTTGGGAGAGATTTTATGACAAATCGAAACACCTCTCTCCCTTGCTCTACTGACATTTAGAAAACTAGTTAGGCCCTTTTTTTAAAATTAAGGAAAAAGTCTCTTTTTTTCCGCCAGGATTGAAAATCATTCATCCTCCATGATAGATAACCTTCTTCCCTCATTCGAAGATAAACACTATTCACATCACACGGTGTAGTGCTGCTGAATGGTGTCAATGTCTAGACCCTTCAGCTTCACCACAGACTCAACATGTCCCTTCAGTGTAAGCACTTCCCTCAGTCTGAAATCCCCAAAAAAAGGCAACATTAACGCGATGTTTCATAGCAAAGATCAAAGAAGGGATGGACAACAATGTCATTAAAAAAACATACCTTGCAACTTCAGCTCTTCTCTTAGCTTGCTCAGCAATCTCAGAGAGCTCTCTGTAGCTGCTCTTCTCATGGAAGAGGCCTGAAGACTCAGGTGGCTGTAACCCATGAAGAGTCCTCTGAGCATGAGCCCACTGTGCCTCCCTCTCTTCTTTTCCATAATCTTTCTTGGTGGTGAAAGCAGTCTGAATAACATGTTAGTTAATTAGTTACCTTGAGGTCTAAGAAACCCGATTTGATCGATTGAATTGATCAGGGAAGTTATTGATTACCTTATTGTTCAACAAATTGAGCCATGCCTTGCCACTCTGGACGTATCGGATGAAAAACTTAAGAATGTCTAATGGAATGTAAAAGACGATGCTGTAAATCCAGATAACACCTGCCCATCCCCATCCGCATCCTTTGATCTCAGCAAATCCCCAGTTGGCGTACACCGCAATCAATGTGGCCACCTAAAATCATTATAAATGATTGTTAGAGCATAACTTATTGAAGACATTATAGATATTTTGGAGTGTAAGGTACTGAAGAACTTAGAGATAGCTTGGGGTACAAGGTATTGGAGAAAATCTTACCAATTGGGCAACGACGAAAGCAAAGAGTAGGAGAAGACCGGGGCGTTCAACGTAAGACCAGCTTCGGGACCGAGTAACGAAAATCAAAGCTTGACTCACGATACTGACTTGGAGGTAGAGAGCCGCCATCATTTCCTCGCGATTGTATCTAATTGATCGTACACCAAATTTCTCCTAAATTCATTTAAAAAAAACAGGTTTAAGAGCAGCAACACTATAGGAAAATGAGGCTTTAGCAACATCGAAAAAAATTCGTCACTAACTAAGGGTTTTAGGAACTGAAGGTTTCTTTCTTACAGGGAAAAAGTCTGTTTCCTTCATCGCCCAGAAGAAGATGACAGTCATGATAGCGAGATAACTACCAAGCACAATTCCGGTGGCGAAGATCTCCTTCAGCCTCCAGCTGTCGGGAAGGGGAGATGGCTTCACACGATCCTTCGAGATTGTCATAATTGTTCCTGATTAAGCAACATTAATCCAAATCAAGTTAACACAGAGATTCAACCTTCAAACAAATTTAACTTTTTTTTGCAAATAGTAAGGAACTAGATCACTAACCATCATTGAGAATGGCAATGATCAGAACCATGAAAGGTGAGAAATCGTATTTCCATATCAAAGCAATGAGCATAAACCCTAACTGCAAAAAAAAACACATCCAACCAAAATATAAGCTAAATATATAGAACCATAAACTCTCGATTCCGTATGCGTCATATACTTACCACTATACGAATAGTGATAGAAACAGCGTAAATCTGAAAGACAAACAAAACGGAATGTGTCAGGGAATAGAACACACAAAAAAGAACCACCTTAAACTAAAATCGATTGAGGGAGCGAGTGTCTAACAGTGTAGTTCTTCATTCTCTGGAAGATGGCTCGGCTAGTAAGCACAGCACTGATAATGACACTCAAACCAGGCTCAGTGAGGACAATGTCAGATGCGCCTCTTGCAGCGTCTGTGGCATCATCAACAGCTATTCCGATATCAGCCTTCTTCAAGGCGGGGGCATCGTTTACACCATCACCAGTCATTCCACATATGTGCTTCCTCTCTTGCAACTTCTTCACGATCTCGTACTTGTGCTCTATGAACGGAAACAAAGTCAGAGAGCAAATTAAAAATTGTTTAGGATGCAAAACAGAGTAGTGTTAGAACTTTAAAGGTGAACAAACCAGGGAACACTCCAGCGAATCCATCAGCCTTCTCAATGAGTTCCTCAATGGGAATGGAGGCGAGGCTGGCGTCCTTGTGGTTGCCGAGAAGGGAAGAAGAAGGATACATGTTGGTCCCCATACCGAGTCTTCGACCCGTTTCCTTAGCAATGGCAAGTTGGTCACCAGTAATCATCTTGACATTGACACCAAGGTTAAGAGCCCTACGAATGGTCTCCGCACTGTCGTGTCTGGGCGGGTCAAAGAGTGGCAACAGTCCCACAAACTGCCATGGGGCACCAGCACTTTCCTTAGATTTCTCTGGCACTTCCTGCAAACCAAACCAAATCTAACAAGTTAGTTATTGAGCCCATAGAGTCGAAACTGACTCAATCGAACCGCTAACTACCTGTCGAGACACGGCCAAGGACCGGAGACCACGTTCAGCGTACTTGTCGATCATGGCAAACACTTTCTTCTTAAAGTCTTCCCTACAATTGCAGAGCTCCAAGATTTGCTCGGGCGCTCCCTTGCTGGCTCTGTGCCAGTTCCCGCTCTCATCAATGTAAGTCAACGCGGTTCTCTTGTCGACAGGGTTGAACGGGAAGAAATGCACCTCTCTGATCCCCGCTCTCGCCTATTTACCACGTAAAGTAAGTACCTTGGGACACAAGTAACAAAACCAAAGAAAAATTTAGTATCTTTGGGTGCAAGTCACTAGATTCTACCTCTTTAGGATCGGCGAGCATTCCAACAATGCAAGCATCAATGGCGTCCTGATTCTCAACTCTAGAAGCTCTGGCGGCAAGAAGAAGTACATGTTCCTTATCCATATCTTTAATAAAAACTTCGACCAATCCCCGGTCGACACTGAGTTTGTTCAAGGTCAAAGTCCCGGTCTTGTCACTACACAAGACATCCATTCCAGCCAGTTCTTCGATAGCCGTCATTCTTTTCGTGATAGCACCCTGTTGGGAGAGCCTGTGGGACCCAATAGCCATGGTGACCGACAACACGGTGGGCATGGCGATGGGGATTCCACCTATAAGGAGCACGAGGAGATTGTTGATTCCGTCTCTATACTTTCTCTTCTGGATTGGATACATGACGACAAGCTCGATAGCGATTCCGACCGCGATGGAGCAGATACAGAAGTTTCCGATGGCGGTAAGAACCTTCTGGAAGTGCCCAACTTGGTTGGTGCTGTCGACGAGATGAGCCGCCTTACCGAAGAAGGTGTGAACCCCGGTGGCAATGACAACAGCCTCGATTTCTCCTTGCTTGCATGTAGACCCCGAGAAGACCTCGTCTGATGGGTTCTTGGTCACGGGGAGGGATTCTCCGGTAAGGGCAGATTGGTCAACCTTTAAAGGATCACCCTCCAGAAGACGGGCATCAGCCGGGATAATGTTTCCAAGCTTGATACTGATGATGTCTCCGGGAACCAAGACTGCGGCATCTTGCTCACTCCATTTCCCATCCCTGATCACCTACATTAGCCAAAAAAAACTAAACATATTACTAATGTTGTCTAAAGAGGAAAGGCAACAAGAAGCTTCGGTCTGGCCAATTCATGCAAACAAACTGAATAACCAAACGTACGACAAGATTGTTACCTTCGCTTTGGGAGCGAGACCAGCCATTAGAGCAGCAGCAGCATTACCAGCGTTGTTCTCTTCAATGAAACTGATGGTGGAGTTGATGACAAGCAGACAGATGATCCCAACAAAATCTTGCCAATCTGGGGGCTTCCCACCACCGTTTGCCAGAGCTATGGCCATGATAGCAGCCATCTCCATCACCCATGATAGAGGGTTCCACATGAACCCTAGAAACTTGAGCAACTTGCTTTCCTGTCAAATTTAAAAAAAAAAAAAAAATTAGTTTCATTCCTCCAACGTTAACATATTAGTTAAGATTGTGTTGTGTGAACGACCTTTTTCTCTTCCAGTTTGTTGGGTCCGAAGATGGTGAGACGATTCTCTCCTTCCTGAGAGGACAACCCTTCTTTCGTACATTTCAACTGTTCAAACACTTCCTCAATCGGGATCTTCTCCTGCAGATTGTCGATTCAAATTAAACCATGATAAAGACCACATCAAGTTTAGTCAAGCTATTCATGAACAATGATGTAGGAGACATGAGATTAACTTAATATAATCATGTAATTAAATAGATTAAATTAATCAATCATATGAGGTCATGTTATCGTTGTTGTTATGTCATAAGCTAATTAAAAAAGTCAACTTTAGGAGAGTGATATGTTAAAAAGACTTGCGTGGATGTGCGTGCAGCATTGCTTGAATTTATTTTCACATTATTGAATAGTCTACGCATATTTAAAATTAAAAAGAAGAAACATTTTGGCTTAATAAAATGGTTACATACATTATTTACTTTTTTTTGGTGGAATAATAGTACACAAACCACTTCTATCAAACATGGCATATATTCGGCAAGTGGGATGGACATGTCGACATCCACATTACCTACTACTTGTACATAAATTCCACTCAAAATTTGATAAGCATTCTACGACTTTTAATATATTTGTGACACATGACGTGTACTAGTATAATAAATAAAAATAATAATTAGATGCTGCGAAGTGCTATCATTTTCCTAACCGGAACAATATAAACTCTAGTACTAATGTCTTTTGCGAATGTATTATTTATTTATTGCGTAGCAACATAGGACGTGGCTAAGGAGATTTAAAAAAACAGTAAATAACGACAGTATCGTCTCAAATTATATTACAAAAAAATTACTAATATTTTTATAGGGATACAAAATAATATCTTTTATTTTTCTTTCCAAAAACAAAGAAAAGGTTTCCATGGTATTCAAAATAATACCAGATGGTTTGGTATGCCAAAAAACCTTCCCAATATGGTAATATGATTATGGTCCCATATTCAGTTTTAATTTTTTTAAATAATTTGCCAATTTCAAGACTTTTAAATAATTGTCACTAATGAAAACCATTTTCCTTTTTTGGTAGTTATATAAGTATATATATAATAAATGAAAATCTTAGTTCTAAATTTATATTTATGGAATTATTAAGAATTTGAAACCAGAAAAAAAAAAAAAGATATCCAGAAATAAATATCGCAAAAAACGGATGGTAGTGGTGAGAACTCCATCGCAAGCGTTGACCACAACTGCACCTTGGTGTGGGTCCCAGACAGCCATTTGCCCCATGTGATTGGAGCGTGCGCATCACGATTGGAGTCAAATCCGGACAGCCCTGTCCGGCGGTGAGACCGGGGAGTAAAATACCGGACTTTGAGGGGTAATTTTGGAATTACGTAATTAATGGTGTCAGAACCGTTGAACGTGAGAGTCACAAAAAGTAACGGTTTATAATAAAAGTGCAAAAAGTCTGAAGTACCACGGAAAAGTACTTCTATTTCCCAACGGCTGAAAACAAATACGACGACGCTTATGTATTGTAAAAACCTTTCTTCTATTGGGTAATAAACAAAAGTTAAAAATTAAAAAATATTTGATAGGGTATAACCCTGAACCCAATGATACGATTTGATAATAATTCTATATATTGGAGGAAAAATCCCATATGAAATGCAGTGGGCAATTAAAAAAGGGAAGAAAAAAAACGAAACAAAATTTTTTTTGTAACGAAAATTTTACTTTTTTTATTTTAGATCAGTGAATTACTCATTTAGTAGAAATTATATATTATGTACCTAATAATTTATTCCTACTCTTGCCACTTTGGTTTCTTTCTAACCAATAGTTGATGGATCGTCTATCCCTAAACAAATTTAATGATATCGAATAGTGTGTGCCTTTAAGAGGAATTGCAAAAAAAATAAAATATGGTTAGAAAAAGAATCACCCTTACCTATATTTCTTGGGAAAATCTCAATATTTAAAAAAAAAACTCTAATCCAACATCATCAATAACAAGAATATTTATTAATTTAACACACATAACCTCTTTAAATTTAAAAAAAAAAGTCTTAATCATCTACATGCAATATTTTCTATTGAAAGAGAAATAAATCTTATAATTATGGTAAATCATGGAGTGTTATAGAAGCAAAGTTGAAGATCTCCTGGTTATTTATTCTTTATTTTTACATATAAAAAAAAATGCTTCTAAGACAAAGCCAAAGAACAGTTCACAGTTGACTCTACTTTCTAGTTCAGGACTCAATTTGGAGATCTCTTTGTTATCTCCAAAATCCCGCATGTTTTCTCGGCAGCCAAACAAACGCTAAACCTGTCTCTATTTATCTAATCAGCAATTTTTCCTCTTTTTCACTATTCCTGAGTAAATCTTGGAAGCATGCAATTCAAACCTTTTGACTTCACTATCCAGAAAGGAAGAAAACAAAGTTTGTTTTTTTCTTTCAAAATTTATTATTCTTACTGAAGACTTTACAGCCTTGATCTCAAACACGAGATTTCTAGTTTTCCGTCAATAAAAAATCATTAATTTTCAAGAACAAAAAACTATTTTTGTTAATTTGATTCAAGAGAGCTATAGCCCCATATGAAGAAACATAAGAGGATGACAAACAGGATCTGAATACTGTCGAATTGCAAAGGTACCATGATGTCGGATCTAAGCAGCTAATCAGACCAAACATGAAATTGAAAAAGACTAGAGAAGAGAAGAGGTTTAGTTACCAGATCAACGGTTTCATTCTTGATTTCCTCCAAGCTTAGAGTTCCCATGGTGTCGTCGTCTGGGTTTTGATGAGCAGATGGTGAAGAAGAAAACTACGTCAAGAACTGTATTTATATATGTATGAGGAGAGGGAGAGGGAGACCCAATCAAGGAGTGGTGGAGGTAGAGGAAGATGAAGAAGAAGAAGAATACGGAATCGATTCTCTCTTAAAGGTGGGTAAGGAGAAGGCCCTCCTTTTATACACACGGGTCTTTCTTTTCCTCTCATTCATAATATGACTCCCCCTTCCTACTCTAGTGGGCCCCATGCCAACCTCTTTTATCTTTTAATACAATTGTTATTCTTTAAAAAACAAATTAAAAAAAAAGTCTAGCTGTAAATAAGTGAACTCTAAACTGAAATGAATACGGGAATTGAAGTCGAGAAGTTCTCTATTTAGAGTATGTCACGGCTAAGAATGAGTTGTAATGTCCTGTCTCCTACCCGACATAGTAAGATAATCATGTCATTTAGGATGCTACATAGTCGATATGTTCGGATAATTAAGTAATAGGATGTTTTGCTTACATAAAATTTGTGATTAAGCTGCCTTTGTACTGAGGTTGTTTGGACAAAAGGATATGAGAATGAATTACTTCATTTCTCATTAACCCAATAAAAATAGACAAAAAATAAAGATTAATAAAAACACAGAGACGAGACGATAATTATAATTCAAAAACAGAGACGTAATTTTGTGTTTATCCTTAACCATGGTCCATGCATATTTAAAAAGTCACCTTTTCTATAGTTTTGTTTGAAGATATTTACTAAAAAGCATCCAAGTATGACAATCCATCATCATAATTATTTTGAAGAAAACGACTTTGTATTGATTACCTTAGAGGTGGAAATGGGTGTTTGAAATTCATTTTCAGTATTACTAAAATATTTATAAAAAGATTATTAATCCATATATAGCATATTTTTTATTTTATTTTAAAAAAAAAACATCAGTGAAGATGCTCTAAGTTTATTTGTGTCTTTATAGTAAATGGGCATTTATCTGTGTGCCATTAGGGGACCAGCGCTTCCAACAAAACCATGTGGGATTCTATTTAGTATTTACATGCATTGTGCTGCAAAAAACGACAGTATAGAGGAGAGGAATAATTTTTTTTTTAAATACGATAGTATCCCATAAAATTTACGTCAATTTTAAAATTTTATTTTAAAGTTTAAATGAAAAATCTTCTTGAAAGACCATCTATCAATCATTTAGTAATGTGTGATTTTTCATCATGTTCAAACATTAGGAGAGCTTTTAAACTTTAAAGAGAAATGTTAAAATTAATATAAAGTTTAAGGAATAATGTCATATTTTTTGTGTCATAAAGATAAGACATTTTATGACTTTATGGTGAAAGAAAATAGAGACCAATCATTACTCATTAGAGTGAACGGTTATGAATATTTTATAAATTTTCAAAATTAATTTAATATAAATTAATTTTCAAAATTTTGTAAATAAACTATTTAATTAGTAATGGAACCTACTTAGAACATTTTAATACTCAAAACGTACTATTACTAACAAATTTCGAGTTTATTGAAATTATGTTTTTCTAAAATGCATACTACAATATTTTTTTAAAATGTAATATATAATGACTAAAATTAAAGTTAACTATAGAAAATTAACAAAAACAATATTATTTATAATATATTATTAATATTTATTTATTAAGATATGTATATATATTCAATTATGATACTGGTACCCTATTATTGGAATCAAAAATGGAATAATTTATCCTATTCTTATATTATTTTTTTCTTCAAAATCCTACATAATACCAAATATCATATCTAATCCGCCTAATCGGTTAATTCCAAATGAGTTTCAGATCCAAATAATAATTTGCTCATCCTACCGGGATTATCATTAATATCAATGTATCTGGAATTGCATGATTTTTCATAAATTAATCTCCCCTAAAAATAAATGTCCTTTCAAAGGTAAATTGTAAACTTAAATAAAATAACATAATTGGGTCAATACTGTATGTGGAATTACCAAATACAACAATAAATAGATACATTAAGAGAATTGGTTATTTAACAATTAATGCAGGTAATTTAACAAATAAAAGGAGGTGAAGAGAACAAATGCTCAATAGTAATCCATTATCCAAAATTTCCTAAATTTTTAAGCACATGATTACAATTATTAATTACTTCTCTTTCTCTATATATATATATAAATATTTTTTCTTCCTTATAATAAATTAGTTTTATTTTAAATGTATTTTTTTATTTTATAGAATTGAGTTTAGGTTTGAGGCCCAATAATTTCGAAAGAGCATCCTGAAACTTATTTATTCTTCATTTTTATTCAATTTTGTACTTTGAAAAGTACCTCAATACCCCAAAGCCCCAATATATATTAAATTTATTTTTATTTTTTAAATTACTTAAATAAGTTAAAACCTGATTTAATTTCAAATAGAAAAACAACAATCAATCTCAATATCACACCTATGGAAAATAAATGTTATTTAAAACGAAAAATCACTCAACTTTTGTGTAGAAAATACTTATAATCAATAAAATTTTAAAAAATAATTATAACTGGTGGGATAAATATATTTTTGCTTGCATTTTCTAGTTTTTTTTAGTTGCTAAAATTGCTGAAGAATAAAAAAGGTGTACATACAAATTATATAGGACAAAAAGTTAAATACCAAATAGGTACTCGAACTTTGAACGTTTTATGAATAGCTACCCAAATTTTGAATTTTAAAAAATGGCTACCTCAACTTTGACATATAGGGCAAATAGCCATCTCTGTTAAATATGAACGGAAAATGACGTGGCAACACATGATTAGTCCATAATTTTAAAAATTATATTATTTTTTTAAAATACTAAAAAAATTAGAAACATTCTAAAAAACTGAAAAATTAATAGAAAAATATAATATTTTGATTAAAAATATGAAGAAAAAAAATTATTAGTTTTTTTTATATTTTTCAATACTAAAATTATATTAAAAACTCTTATTTTTCCTATTAATTTTTGAGATTTGTTTAGTATTTTAAAATAATAATATAGTTTTATTAAAATTATGGATCAATTATGTGCTATCACGTCATTTTCCGCCCATATTTAACCAAAAATGTAATGCAGGTAGCGATTTGACCCATGTGTCAAAGTTGAGGTAGCTACTTGCACCATCGTTGAAAGTTGAGGTAGACATTTTTGAAAAATTAAAGTTTGGGTAACTTTTTGTAAAACGTTTAAAGCTCGGGTAGCTATTTGTTATTTAACCTTCAAATAAACTAAACTATTATTATTTATATTATCCTTGTAATTGTCACTAAATATATATTTCAATTTTCAATAATGGAGACTGGAGAGAGTCGAGCCGCAATGCCGCATGTTGTGAAGGCTGGACTGGACGGGAGAGAGGCTGGACTGGACGGGAGAGAGGAACTTGTATTGACCGTTAGATTATTTTAAGAGGCATTAACTATTAAGGATTCAACGGTGACTTTAAATAATGTCATTATCATACCAATCTAAATCTTGCATAAGCATGACAGAATAAACGGTGTTAAGAGTTCAATTTGTCCTAAAATGTTACCTAATCATATTATTGTCCATAAAAATAAATCAATCAATCAATAATGGATTTAAATATACAAATTTTATGTATATTTTAATTAGATATTATTTACGGTGCGTTTGTTTGACGGAATTCGGAATTCGGAATACGGAATACGGAATAGGAATTGGGAATACGGAATAGGAGTTAAGAATATGAAGTTGTTTTTTTGGTGGAATTGAATAGAACAGAATAAGGAATTTTGTTGTTTCTTTGGTGGAATTGTGTACGGAATAGGAATGGAATGGGGTAAAATGACATATTTGCCCCTCTATGTATATGTATAGTATATAATCAAAATAATTTGTATTAATGAATTCGAAAACTTTAAAAATTAATAAAAACGTTTATAAAAAAAATAAAATTAAAAACGTTTTTTTTAAATTTTTTTTAAAAAAAGACCCACTTATTAATTCTATTAAAAAAAATAAAGAATGTAAACATGACCACATACATAATACATCTTACATACATAATACAAAATGTTGTTAGTCACCACATACATTACACAAAACGTGGGTTTGTCCTTAATCAAAATTATACATACATGTCTACCCGATGAAACTATGATAAGTCTACATCTTAATTGCCCGCAACCACTCGAGCCGGTTGGCAGGCGCCACCCCAAAAAAGACCAGAACCATTTTCTCCTTAGTGAAGACCAGATTGTGCGCCTTTTGCACATCCTCCGTCGTGACACCGGGAAGACTCCGAACTGCTTCATCAAGCAGCGATAGCTGTTTGTCAATCGCATCTGCGTGCGTCACTGTCTCCCTTAACGACTCTGATATCATGGATCCAACATTGTTCATCTCTGCACAGAGATGTTGCACATCCTCACTAACTCTCTTCCTTTTACGACTTGTAGACGTGTGACCTTGTGACTGACCTTGTGACTGACGTGCTGCAGAGTCTCGTGTGTCGGGCTCCGGTTGGTGAACAAATTCTGGAAGTTCTGCGTCCACGTCTGGGTTGTTGGACAGTTGTATCTCTGCTGAAGCAACAACTTCATGAACCGTTTGAGATTGCAACCCCGTCGCTCGATCTCTTGCGTAGATTCGTGTCAGCTCCTCAAAGTGCGGGAAACTCTTGTTCTTAAAAGGCGCAGCTTCCTTGTGTGCCTACAACATCATATAACAGAAAAACGTTTTGGTCAAACTAGACAAGTATTGTTAACCCGTAAATGTAGTTCCAACTTACTTGGACGTAGACTGCCCAGACGTCATCTTCTGCAACAACACATTTCTTGACCTCATCCCAACCAAACCCAGAGGTATTTTTCCCGTGAACCATGTCGTACACAGTACTCCATTGTGCCTTCAACGTCTTCAAACGAGACTCGATGTGCGGTTTCGCCTTCAAACCACACATTGGGAGCCGTAGGCTCAACAACTTCTCCAGTTCAGGTAAAAAACCCACCTTGAATCCTGTCTCGGCATTCCGGTGGCCTTGTGCGTGCAACTCACTCATTGATGCAATCAGTGCTGCATCTTCAATTGGAGTCCATTTATGTCGGGATGTAGACATACTAAAACAATGAAGACTTTAGCATCACATGTACGTATCAGTCATCACATATAAACAGACAACGTATGAATGCATTAATAAACCGAACAAATGTCTCCAATAAACAAACGTACATACTTTGAATAATTCAAGTACCATTACATGACATCAACTAAATAATAAAACCTTGTTTGTGAAAACATCATCTAGAAACAGGCAACACATAACCAAGCATTACCCGGTAACTACATTTCCAATCCAGTCGTTATACATAGTTTCCGCCAGCTGGTCTCTCCAAATGTTCCTCTCCGCTGAAGCGCGTACCTCGCTGATAAAGTCCACAGAATCAGGTTGGTCTGATTCAAAATCAAGAGGTATATCATCCTCTAAGGGATCATCCATCTCCCTTCTGATGAAATTTTGGAGCAGGCAACAAGCGTGTACAATTCTGTTGTGAACTTCCATTGGGTAATACGACGTGCTCCTTAGTATGGACCATCTCATCTTCAGTAGCCCAAAACAGCGCTCTATCACATTCCGAGCTCTCGCATGTTTCATATTGAAGTACTCTCTAGCATTTGTTGGTTGATGCCCAATGCGCCATTCATTCAAGTGATACCGCACTCCTCTATACGGGGCCAAAAAACCCTCAGCGTTGGCATATCCAGCATCAACTAAATAGTAACAACCACGAGGGACCCTAAGCCCGTGGTTTCTAGACAGCGCATCTCGCAAAACTCGACTATCAGCAGCTGATCCTTCCCAACCCGGTTGTACATAAATGATTTGCATATCAGGGGAACACGCAGCTAGAACATTGGTTGTAACCTGTCCTTTCCTGTTTCTATACCTAGGTCTGTCAACCAAGGGGACTCTCAGCTCAATGTGGACCCCATCGATGGCACCCAAACAGTTCTCGAAACAACTCCATCTATCATCGCTCCCCGCCCGTGTTATCGGTTCAGGTTTATGGGTTAGCACAGTGTGACACCGTAGGATACTCAAGATAACTTGGTTAAAATATTTACTGACAGTTGAACCGGATCTCCTAAAGTCAAACTTGATCACCCTATTTTTCTTGTGATGCGCAAGAATGTATAATGTCATCGCTACTTGCTCATCTACGTTGACATATCTCGTAGACCTAAGACCACCAACCTCGCATAACATTTGACAGAGCCTGCTAAAGCAGTGCCTATTCATTCGGAGTTGGTCTCTATAATCGGTGTCATCCGAATGTAGAAGGCCCCTAATGTAGTTTCTTTTGGCCACCTCATACATCGACAAGGCTCGGGTGGGTAGTCTGTGCAGTTTCATGTGCGCCCACATACGCAAAACAACTGTCATAATCAGTTGGAGGAACCTAACATCACACCTCCTCCGCAGTGTTATATGTTGTTTTCTACGCTCGGAAGGCATAACTGAAAACGTACATAACCATTTAGACGGTGTTTCATCTGCGGGTCTCCTAATATAACTATGTCGAACATCATGGATTCTGGTTCGTTTTGAACCCAGAACCCAGAACAGCTGATTCTGGGTTCAAACGAACCCAGAACAGCTGATTCTGGGTTCGTTTTGAACCCAGAACCCAGCATCCGCTGTTCTGGGTTCGTTTTGAACCCAGAATCAGCAGTTCTGGGTTCGTTTTGAACACAGAAACTGCTGATTCTGGGTTCGTTTTGAACCCAGAACAGCTGATTCTGGGTTCAAACGAACCCAGAATCAGCAGATTCTGGGTTGATCTGAACCCAGAATCAGTTGAGTCTGGGTTCATATCAACCCAGAATCAACTGATTCTGGGTTCAGACCAACCCAGAATCATCGATTCTGGGTTAAACTCAACCCAGAATCGATGATTCTGGGTTTACCTGAACCCAGAATCAGCTGATTCTGGGTTGGTCTGAACCTTCGATTCTGGGTTGGTCTGAACCCAGAATCGATGATTCTGGGTTGGTCTGAACCCAGAATCTGTTGATTCTGGGTTGAATATGCTCGTAAACCTACTCCTAAACACAATTAACAACCTTGCAAGAACAAGAACAACATTCAGAAACCGGATGAACAGCCGAACGTAGCAATTGAAAACGAACAACAACTTAAGGGCAGCTCAACATACAGAAATCAGCTCAACAGCACGAACACGAACAACAATTGAAGCAGCACTTACTTGTTGTGGCAGCTGATTGCAGACGAACAAGAATCAGGCGGACGAATTTGTCAACAGCAACCCTAATCTATCACGAACGCAGCAGCTGATTCTGTTTCCGAATCGATATTTAAAACAAAAGGGAAATCCGACAAACCGTTCGCTGGAATTGATGAAGCTGAAGCCGACAAACCGATCGGTGAGATGTGACGGTGGGAGCAGCTCCTCGGATTGAAGACGAACCCCAGCAACTCTCTTCCTTCAGCTCTGTCCGTAATGAAGACGGTGGCATGCCTCCGTAATTCCGCCAAACAGTCGAGGGCATTTCAGTCATTTGGGGTCGGAATCCGGATTCCGGCCCGTGTGGGCTTAGGGAATCCGAGGTTTTTACCCGGATTCCCTAAGCCCGGACCGCCCGGATTCCCTAAGCCTTAGCCACTCCAATTCTGTGAAACGAACGGGCTCATATGGATTCCCTAAGCCCAAATCCGGGCCTAATCCAGAAAACGAACGGGCCATTATAGACTTGTATCGAAAACTATTTACAAAAATAATAGTTTTTTTGTTAACGAATATAGATATACCCGTTATTACTATTTAAGCTTTAAAAAATTAAAAATCAAAAACTTAAAAAAATACCTTCTATCCCAAATAGCATGAACACAAATGAGATTAATGAATTGATTTAAATTTGTTGATAAGAACAAAAAACTGCTATTTTTAGTAAATAATTTGTTTATAAAAAATATATTTTGAAGAGAAACAAAATCCAATTGAGTTTAGAATCAACCTAGACTTTTATAAACTACGTAAAAATGTAAACCGACAATAAATAATTTAAGTTAATTGACAAAAAAATTATTTTGAAGAGAAAACAAAATCCAATTGAGTTTAGAATTAACCTAGACTTTATAAATTACGTCAAAATGTAAACCATCAATAAATAATTTAAATTAATTAATAAAAAAAAACTATTTTGAAGAGAAAACAAAATCCAATTGAGTTTAGAATTAACCTAGACTTTTATAAATTACGTCAAAATGTAAAACATCAATAAATAATTTAAATTAATTGATAAAAAAAAACTATTTTGAAGAGAAAAAAAAATCTAATTGAGTTTAGAATTAACCTACACTTTTATAAATTACGTCAAAATGTAAACCATCAATAAATATTTTAAATTAATTGATAAAAAAAAACTATTTTGAAGAGAACAAAATCCAATTGAGTTTAGAATTAACCTAGACTTTTATAAATTACGTCAAAATGTAAACCGTCAATAAATAATTTATATTAATTGATAAAAAAAACGTGTTTGAAGGAAAAAAAATCCAATTGAGTTTAGAATTAACCTAGACTTTTATAAATTACGTCAAAATGTAAACCATCAATAAATAATTTAAATTAATTGATAAAAAAAACTATTTTGAAAAGAAAACAAAATCAAAATGAGTTTAGAATCAACCTAGACTTTTATAAATTACGTCAAAATGTAAACCATCAATAAATAATTTAAGTTAATTGTGTCTCAATCAAACTGAGATGTAGACATAGTAGACTTACCAAATGGGTGATTTGAAAGAAAAAAAATGAACTAATTTTAAAATTCTAAATTAAAACTGATATTTTTTAAATAGAAAATAACCTCAGGTAACAAAGAAGTTTGTGAAAAATATTTTAAAGGGTAAATAGAAGCCGGAACTATTTTATAATACATAATTCCTTTACAATTTCAAATTAAATCATGAATGTTCTTAAACTTTTTTTTAGTAAAATTCAAACATATTTTAGAGAATCATAATTTATTTTAACAGTTGATTTAAAATTTAAATTAGAAACACATACTTAACAAAAATCATTTAATTCTTATGTGCCCTCCATTTCTTGATATAATTTTGTTAAATTTATTAGGTTTGTCATAATTAATTAAAGCATTTTAATATTTATTTGACTTTTTATATCTACCTTATCCCGACGAGTCAAGTCTCAAATCTCTTGTTGGCCGAAAAAAAGTCTCAAATCTCAATCCAACCCACCAATTTGGAGAAAGAAAAGTATATATGGCCGTCAAGCCTTTGCAGCTACGTACGAACTTTCTATTATGACATTTTATAATGACCTTAGATATTTACTATTACATAAAGTAAATTAATAATATATTTAATTTTTACCGCAGCCCATGTGGATTATATATTATGCTCAATCATATAACATTAAATATCTAAATTCAATTGTCGTTTTTATAGGAAAAATATGGATAGCATCTACAACTCTAATGTAATTAACTTTGACTGTAAAATTATCTCCTACTCCAAAATAATTAATATTTTTTATCTCTACTTTAATTTTTATTCTAATATAAATAATTCAGCTAGACTTTTTTAAAACAACTAATATCCGAATTTGATCGAGTGTAGCCAAAATTTCTAAATAATCTTGACACGATACTATCTATATACGATCTAGGTTAAATGGTGAGGATGTATATCTATTCTTGCCTTGCACTATAGGTCAACTTAATTAATTTAATTTGTCTCTATATTAATAGTCTCGATCATATAGTATATACGGTACACGCATTTTATTTTTCAAACAACGCGTTCTTTTTCACAAAATGGTCATGGTTTCATTGGACCACACATATATAGTCCTCGATCTATATATAGATGTCTGATTTTTCTTCCTACCCTGTGATTTTCTCCATTAATGGGTATATACAATTAGTAATATTATTTGTTTTTTTTATACGATAGATGAAAAATGAAAAATACAATTAAAATAACCATGCAACTAAAACGTGTAATCATCCTCTTCATCAAGATAAGGAGACAATGCATGCTCATATCTTCAACGTTTTTTAAATAGGGGAATAAAAAAAAAAGAGATTTTAGCAGTAATATTTTTTTTTCGGGTATATTTTTCAGGTAAAATATTGCTTTCTCTCCTTATTTATATTTGAATGTGTTGACAAAAAAATATATTTGTATTTTAAAAAAATATTTAAATGAAAGTAGTTTAGAAATAGAAAAATAAATCAAAATATATTTTCAAATTTTACATATGAACCTCTATTTTTAAAAAAAAAAATTGTAATTGTTACCATTAAAGCTATATGAAGCGATTATTACTCTAATCCGAGTGAAAATATACTATAAACAATATTTTCCAGATTAATTATATTTTAAATAATAATGAATGAACAGCACACATGCTGTAGTCATCGAGCAATAATGGAATTAATTTAGTAATATAATACTATATGTTTTGACTTTGTATTAATTTTTTAAATGTAAAAGCATGTATCACTATTTCATTATAACTTAGAAATATATCTATATAAATAGTCAATATGATATATGTCAATACTCTGTTAATAAAAAAATCCATTATTTTCCAATATATAACGTATAATTATTTCCTTCCCTTATTGAAAGGGATAGTGTAAATTATTTTCAGTTATTGATGCGTGCATACCATGTATATATGTACGTCATCACTCAAATACATTTGTGCCATGCACTTACATAAAGGTCATGTACTATGCTTATATAAAATAAACTTTCCCGTTATTAAATTTGAACCTTCCAAAATTGCATTTTAATTAATTAAGCTAGCTCTTCTAGTTAGTTTAATCTAAATTAGAAGGTATAAAATAAATAAATAAATACATGGAAATTACATGCCATATTAATTACTCTCTCTATATAATCTATCTAAAAAAGAATAGCAATAAATTTATTTACTATCTAAAATTAGTGGTTAGTAAAAAAGATTACTGAACCGAAATCCCGACAAGACCGGTCCGAGATCGGCCCAACTAGGACCGAGACCGAGCGAACGATTATTAGGGAGCTCGGCCGCTCACGGATCGAAGGAGAACATGAAAGTTTTTTCTCTCTCGGCTACCGCTCACGAATCCTCTGCCCGAAAGGGAGCTCCTCGTTGTCCCTAAAGACCATCAATCTGACATCGATGAGGCAGCTGTAGATAACTTCGATGAAGGTCTTAAGGGTGTTGTGGCCTCCGAAGTTCAAGAAGACGTCGTAGGTACAACCTCCTCCTGTAGTCGAGGACAATGACCTACTACTGAGCAGCTCGCCTGCCTCGCCCACCTCATCAGCTCGCCCGTCAGCTCGCTGGAAGCCTGGAACCACCATCGGAAAGGGATTTCAAGGTTCGTATCCTCTTCATTCCAATTTGTGCAAAAAATGTTACTCGATCACTTTAACATTAAAATTTCACTACGGGAGAAAAAATATTGGCGTCTCCTTTTACTTTGAGCCGTAGAAATTGATTATTTTTTAAATCAAAATCAATTTTCACGGCTCAACTTTTTCAGTCATCCCTTATTAAATTATTATTTTTATTTAAAATTTACTTGAGTTGTTAATTTTCACGGCTCATAGTAATTGAACCGTGATAATTATCCCGACACTTTGTATCACGACTCAACTTCTGTTGAGCCGTGATAATTTAACGACTCAATTAATGAACCGTTAAAAATATATTTTTTAGCCGCTATTTACAATCTCTCTCGTAGTGTTTGGTTTCAATTTGGGATGACTATTCAAAAACGTTACCCAAAAATCGGAGCCCTGTGTAATGATTTTATTCCGGGATTGTATCATATGACAATTTTTTTTTTTTACTGAAAATTTCAATCCAAGACCGAGACTGACCCAAGTCAAGCAAGACCGACTCGGACGAACTTTTTAGATCGAAGTCGGCCTCGGTCCTCCACAAGTGAGGACCGGAATTTCGGGCTCAAACTTGTGCTTGGTCTTGTCCAAAAGACCGGTCTATCCTGTCCAAGATCACCTCTATCTAAAATCATTTTTAAATTAATTTAATGATGTAATTTTTTTTGTAATGACAATTGCTATTTATTATTCTGAGAGTTACAGTTTGCAAGTTGAGTTTGAAATTTCTTCCGCATGCATCTGCAAGATACGTTAGCTTCGGTCACCATTTGTCGATATAATATAGGTTAGATAGGGTAAAGTTGGGCACGACACTTTTATGGTGGCATGCATCGACACATATCATGTGGGGACCGACACTAAAAATAACGAAGCATTCAATTACACAAATACATTTGTAGCTACGTCGTTTCATATATGGTCTAACTATATAAAGCAACACATACAAATGTTGCGATTTTTTATATAATTCGAATAAAATAGGTGAGAATTTTAATTTGTATTGTGTGAAAATTTTGGGAATATTTCTTTTAAAAAAATAGAAATATATAGGTATGCCCTTTTCCAGACAGGATGAATATTAGACATCTCACTATGGTTGAACTTTATCATTATTGTAGAATAAAAATATATCAAAGGTACAACCCCAAAAGATTACTCCAAATATATACTAAAGACTAGGGGTGAGCTTGGGCGGGCCGGGCCGGTCTTTTTGGCAAGACCGAGCCCGAGCCCGAAATTTCGGTCCTCACCTTTGGAGGACCGAGACCGATTTCAGTTTAAAAAGCCCGCCCGAGTCGGTCTTGCTTGACTCGGGCCGGTTTCGGTCCATTACCGAAATTTTCAGTAAAAAAAAAAAAATACTGAATCAGTACAAATTCAAAAAACCTGAAACCCATAAGTACAAATCCAAATTCAAACTGAATGCACCGCATACATGTACATCAGTAACCATAAGTAAAATGACCGAAACCCATCATTACAAACTACAAAGTACCAAATACATCCAAATTCAAACTGAATTGACACATTTCCACAAATGCTGCATTTTCTGAAGAACATTACTCGATGCGTTCTTGAATCTGAATAATACTCCCATTTATCAGTGGACCGAACCTGCAAAGAGAACATTGACATAGGAATCTGAATAATACTCCCATTTCCAACATTTGACATTGACTTGCTAAACTAACACATTTGTACACTTTGCTAGCTCTGGTCATTTTTCTGTTAGGTGTTTCCCAATCCCTTAAACTGCAAGACAAGATAACATGTGAAGATGAATCAAATCAAGAAGATAAAATATTTGAAATTCAGCAATCTGGAGTAATGTAGTTCCTGTATATTAAATCGAACAAGTTTAAACTGATTGCATAATATATATATATAATCTGATATGCTATGCATAGTCATACAACAGTACCACTATCTGCAAAAATGTCGATGATTTCTTGATGAACATATGTAACAATATCAACGAGCTTCTCCATTATCTGCAATAACCGACTTAATGCTAAGAAAGGATAAATCTGACCACATTTCCAAAAGAAGTAATATCAAGGGGTACTTTAGTTAAGTTGTCAATAATTTATAATTACCTCCTCTAAATTCTTAGACCAAAGAGACTTCTTTTTCAAGGTCCGTACAAGCTTTCTTTGGTGCTTTACAATGTTGAAATCCACAGATGAGCTTACAGATGTGTGTTGAGCCAAAGTGCTCAGTTCTTGCATAGTTGCTTCGGTTTCTTCTCTAAGTTGCCTCTGTCCCAAGTCATCTGTATCTGAATCTAATCTGTATTATGAACATCATTGTCAGGTCTCAGACAAAGAACACACACAAACACAGAATAATATGTCTAATGAAATCTAGATTACCTTGAAAAGAAACGATCCAAGTTATGCCACTGAGGATCCTTGCATAAATCACCAAATCTAACAATTTCTCGAGAGAACACCTCAAGTTCTTCTCTGTGCACAGCAAAAGAAAAGTACAAAAATATTATCAACATAGGAGACAAGAACGACATATGTAGCACAAGAAATAGATTGTTCATGTTATGTACCGACCTTTTGTCAGCAGCAGCAATCATCAGCAACTCCTTTGTGTCTGTAGAAACTAAAAGCTGGACCCCTTCTGTTCTGAGTGAAAAACTTCCTTCTGTAATAACAACATCCCTTTGTCAACATAATAACAATCAGTAAATCGACATCCCATACATAATAACAACATCCCTTTGTCAACAATCAGTAAATCGACATACATCCCTTTGATGCAATAATGAGAGCAATCAGTAAATTGATACAAATCGAAGTAAATTGAAGAACAATCGAAGTAAACCCTAAACAATCGAGAGGCGACACGGTGAGGGCACTTACTAGAGGCGAGAGGCGACACGGCGAGAGGCGGAGGCGAGGGCGGAGAGGCGGCGACGAGATGCGGAGGCGGAGCTGTGGAGGCGATGGAGAGACAGACGAGGGTAGGGGAGAGTTCAGACTTCAGACTTCAGAGGCGGGAGAAGAGGGGAGTTGGCTGCTAAGTTGCTGACCTAGTATTAAGTATTAGGGTTTTAGGCAATTCGGGCCGGTCCGGTCCGAATCGGGAATTTCGGGCAAAAACCCGAGACCGAGACCGAGCCCGACTTTAGAGGAAAAAACCCGCCCGCTCGGTCTCGGTCCTAGTCGGTCTCGGTCTTAATCGGGCCGGTTTCGGACCGGTCTCGGGCCAACCAGTGTTTTTTGCTCACCCCTACTAAAGACACATAAATATCATATAATTATTGAAGAGACAAGTCATTAAGTGTCACATGTAAATAATTGTTTTGGAACATGACAAACGCCTTCCACTACCATTAACAATAATAACCTACCTACCTCTCTCTCTCTCTCTATATATATATATAGTTAATAATAATATATAAGGTTAACTCTTTCATTGACCTCTACATTGGCAATCCCAAGTGGTAGCTTCAACGGAAATGTGGACCATTTGTGTGTATTGGATTGAAAAGTCCGTTCAGAAATTTCAAAAGACAAGGAAGATTTGAAACATTCCTACTCATGAATCAATCAATTAAGGACTTTGGGTTAAGACTACTCATACTTAGGAGATGCTTCTAATCTTATGCTTTTGCACTTTTAATTGATAGGTAATTATTTTAGTCATTTTAAATCAGAAGAGTGGTTTAGAATATAGTCCATTTTAAATTTGGTAGCTCATTATTTTTAAAATGAGTTAATATCATTTAATTTTTCATATTGTATCAAAATTTGTATATTTAAATATTTGCAATGCCAAGTTATAAACCCATATATATGACTTATTCAAAGTCTAGCTCAATTGTGTATCTATCTATCTATATAGTGTACACTCTTTGTTCCATTCCATCATCTATCATTGACTATTCTTTTCAGTTCTATATAAGTAAGTATATATAATTAACTCTCTCTCTCTCTTATCCTAGATGATGGTGAGAAAGAGGAGGAGAAGTGTGCTCTCTCAATCTTGGTGGATCATATATTTGGAGGTTTGTTATCTTTCTGTTTTGTTATTTATATAAAAGGAAGTGACATAAATTACTATAACTACCCGTATTGAAAAATTTGATTTAAAACTCATATAAGTAAGAAATATACTATTTAAGTCTAATGGAAAACAATATATAAACTGAAGTGAGAACAACGTGTTTAGTTAAAAGACAGTTTTTTTTTTCGAGTTTGATGTGTTACAAATGGTATCATAGTTAATTAGGGTCCATGATCAAGATTGTGAGATCAAAACCATGTATAATTGAGAGAAAATAGTTGGTCAAACCATGAAGAGTATCTATCAAGTATAGAACTTGTCAGCCTAATACGTTTACCGTAATTGAAGATTCTAATAACAAAAATCGCGCACTTTAATTAAGGAATCATATACATCAGAAATGACTATATAGGATACAAAATGTAGTATACAAGTTTAATAAGAATTGATGTATCTTTTTGAGTCTTTTAGTATGAAAATCTCTTCCCATCCTTTCCTCATAATAAAATGGAAGGTACACTAGAACATCCACTATCTCTCTCACCGGCCAATTTCTCCTTTATACTCAAAAACAATCCTAGCTAGAGATATGCCTCTACATAAAAATAAAATTTATGTTTATTTTTAAAACATTACAAAGGTATAATGTGATTTTGACTAACTTAAACCCTAACTTAGATTGGATCTGTTTCTTCTCATGCAAGGCTCCGATCGAACAACCTACCATTGGACTCCTGTGTTCACTGGTGGAAATATATAACATTTAGCGACAGACTGTGTTTCCGTCGCCAAAAATGCCTAGACAAAAGTGTGATTACCGACAAAGCAAAAAGTACATTTCTATTTGGGCTCCTCTGGGATCGAAATAGCCCATACAATAAGCCCAATTGTGGATGCTATTTTCATAATCATTTAGGCTCGAATCCATTCATTAAATTGGTATACTTTAGACAATCTAAGTAAAAGTAGTTTTTTTTTCTCACTCAAGTAAAAGTAGGGTTTGAAAACCCTATTTTTTTGGTTCGATTGTTTCAATCCATATTTTCGTGTTTTTTTTGCGCACTCAAGTTATAAAAAACGGTTTGAAAAAACGTTGAAAACTGAATCGAACCAAAAAAACACGAAAATATGCAGTCTAGTTATAGTCGCTTTTTGTACTTTAATTCGGATTTTCACTTCGATTTTGATCTAGAATTCTAAACACTACTAAGATTGAACTTATTGTTAATACTTATATAAATTATTATAATTAATCAATTAATATAAAATATTATTAATATGTTTTAGTTATTCAATTGATTTTAATAAAAAATTACGTAATCATTGAATTATTTTGTTATTTAATGTGATTTTGAATACTGTTTTTATTTTAATAACCATTTTATCGTATTTTCGAATTAAACCAAGAATGAGTATTATAGAAAATTTAAATCGAAAATATAGATAAAAAAGAAAACAAAGAAACAGTCCTGCTGGTCGTACTTTTCGCCCCCTAAATGAAAAAAACTCGAATGAGATCAATAATTAACTCTTTTAATAATCATCATCAATTTGTGTGATTCGAGTAGATTCCTGAGGTCATCAAATTGTATGCGGTTACGATCATAAACCACATTCGAGGTATCGATAAGTCATGACGCATTGAGACTATCATTCAAAATGATCACCTTTTGCCGATACTATTAGAAACCTTTCTTGGAGATGAATTACTCGAGTCTCAATCAATATACGGATTGGATTGCAAAGGTAGGTCTTTCGGGAACGTGTCATTACGACGGAATTCATCACCCCACCCCCATTATACCCCACCCCCATTATATTGAAATGTACTCGTGAATTTTGATTGGCCACAAAAAAAAAAAAGAGTAGATTCCGGCGACCTTAATGTGAGTCGTAGTACCCAACAAAAACCTTGTCACAAAGACCGAAGAGAGCTTTGGTTGACTTGGTATTTCTTTTCGCACATTGTTGACTTGGGAATGGAAGTTCAATAATTGTACTTGTTAATTATTATAAGGATGGAGGTGGGATCACCAATAGGACAAGTCTAGAGACAACAACAATAAAACATTAATGCTAGAAAGCTATTTTTTTTTGGCCAACTATAACTTCAGTATATTAACCTGAAAATTGGGGTTGAGAAGAGTCCATACTCATTACAATATCATTCTGAACTAACTCCAAAAGCGGGGGTGGTGGTTGGGAAAACCAGTCATCTCGACCCAACCCCGCACTAGCATTTTTAGCTACCCAGTCCGCACAAAGATTCGCGGTTCTTGGGATCCTAATCCATGACACAGCCCAGATGGGCCTCGCCAAGGTGAGACTATTCTCAATGATAGTCTCAATTTGCCAAAACTTTTGTATAAAACATGCTTAATAACAACCTCTGAATCCGACTCTATCAAAATCGACTCCCACCTATTCACTAAGGCGAGCTTAACACCTTCCAAAATCGCCTGAGCCTCAAGGAGCACCACAGAAGTCGACACCTCCTTGTTGTGATATCCTCCGATGACACCCACACCACCTCGACCCGACTGGCTCGACCACGCTCCATCACAGTTGATTGTGATGAAGCCTTCAGCTGGACGTTTCCAACTCAACTCTCTGCTGCATTCCAAGCCTGCAACGAGCCCCTGCTGCATACTCCTTCCCTGCTGAGACAGAGACCTCACCTGGGCAGAGCTGGTTTCTTGGGCCACATGCAAGGCTGAATTGTAACCGCAGCAGCAACTGGACTTCTTCCTTGGAATACCGCAGCACATCTGGCTTTCCAGATCGACCAGCTCCCTATCAGAAGCAGGTTCCACCTGGTTTGGGTCGCAAGTCTGCTAGAGTCGCTGTTCGTTCTCCTCTGTTCTAGCCACTCCATCACTGAGGCAGCTCCTCTCCGCACATCAGTTTCACCCAGCAGGACCTCCCATACCTGTTTCACCCAAGGACAGTACCAGAGCATGTGTTCCAGCGACTCCGAGAGATTACACATTTGACACAACGGGGAGACGTGCATCCCTTGTTTCGCCAACTCATCCCCTACGGGATCTAGCATTCAGTTTCCAGGCGAAAACGTTTATCTTTGGCAGCAGCTTAGAGCTCCAGATGGCCTCCCACGGATTCTGAATAGGCAGCTGACCTGCCTGAGCGCTCTGTCCATGGCCATCCCCTCCATCTTGCTGTTGACGGATGAAATGGTAGGCTGAACGAGCTGTTACCCGCCCCTGCCTCTCAAACGGCCACCTAAGAGCATCAGGTCTTTGGATTAGTGGGATGGGAACCTGCAGGATGAGCTGAGCCTCCTCCTCCGAGACAGCCTCATTCCAGGAGCGGTCACTTGGATCGATTCACTCCTCCAAAATCACACTCGCTTGAGGTTCTGTAATAGGCTGCAGTCCAATTCTGGTGTTCTGACGACCCGTGATCCAAGCATCGGTGAATGGTCTAATCGATTTTCCATCCCCGACCACCCAAACCGTTCCAGCTCAGACTGAATCTCTGCCTGCCAACAAGCTAGTCCATGCCCAGGAGGGTCTGCCTCCTTTCACAGCTGCAAGAAATTCAGACTGAGGGAAATAGATTCCCTTTAACACACGAACCCATAAGGCGCCTGGATCCTCCATGACCCGAGCTGCCATCTTCCCCAACAAGGCGAGGTTGAAAGCTTGTAATTCCCTGAAACCGAATCCACCCTCTGCTTTAGATCTAGTCATAAGCTCTCACCGTTTCCAATGGATTCTACGGTCCCCGTTAGATGCTCCCCACCAAAAACGAGCAATCATATCATTAACCTTCGAACAACAATTCTTATGAAATTGAAACACAAATGCATAGGGGTTAAGCAAATTACACATTTGGACACGGAACTTATTTGGAACTGACACTTTTAGTAGGTTACGGGTAGACGTTTTAAAAATATGGTAGATTTCAAGGGAAAAATTTGAGAACCTATTTATTCGGTTTCAGTTTTTCTATCTGGGTACCCTAAAATAACCGTACTGGTTCTCTATCTATCTATCTATATTAAAAAAGAAAAAAGAAACCCTAAAGCTAAAGGAAGCCTCAGTTTTCAAACTTGTCATTTGAAGAGAACCGCAACATCCTTCAACCCTCGGCCCTATGTGAATCACACATCAATCAGCGTCTTCCACGATGACGTCACCTCTTGGTGTCATCTCTCAACGTCTTTTCTCAACATCTTCCACGATGGTAGTCTCCCCGACGGTAGCCTCTCCGACGGCAGCCTCCACGTCTCTCTTCCTACGGTGAGCATCCCCCGTCTCTTTCTTATCATTTCTCTCTGATTGTTATAATGATAATCTGATTGATAGTGTATAATCTTCCTACGTCTCTCGATAGTATAAGAAAAGACATGGACAAACATTATACACATCCTTCGGGATTGCATGATTGTAAGGAAAGTTTGGAATGATATTGGTATTTCTTATGGTTTAAATGACTTCTATTTGTCTAATCTTTTATCTTGGCTTGAGTTGAATTGCAGGTTCAAACATTTTTATGTGAAAAGAATTGAATGAAGATTTATCTTCCCATCAACCATTTGGTTTATATGGAAGAATATAAATTCTTATGTTTTCAATAACCCTTCTATTTCAGTTGATGTCTCTACTTTAAGTTTGATTCAGACTAAGAGCATCTCAGACAACTTCAAGAGGGAAAAGATTCATCAGAGAAAAAAGACCATCCAAGTGGGTTAGACGCCTCTGGAACATGGATAAGTTAAACTTAACACAGTTGACTCAACAATGGGGAACCCAGACCCAATAGGAGGAGCGGGGGTAATGCAAAATTTATGAGGAGGTTGGATAAAAGGCTTACAAAGGCGTATTGGAATCACCAATAGTCTCGTGGCAGAATTGCAGGTTATAAGAGACAGTCTAACCATGACGGCGAATTTGGGAGTGCAAGATCTCCATGTCAAAGCAGACGTACAAGAAGCAATTAACTTGATAATTGAGGATTCAGATGCATATAAACCACTACTGCTTCTCATATTGGATTGCATGAAACTTAATTTGAATTTTAACAAATTCAAAACCAGACACGTGTTCCGGGAAGCAAATGGGGTGGTGGATGCTTTGACTAAGGAAATTGTTAATGTGGATGAGCACTTTCATACTCTAACCAATCTTCCCTCGGACATTTTGAAGTTTCTCGTGTCTGATAGTGAAGGAAAATTCACTACTAGAATAGTTAAAAACAATTAATTTTTAGTTTTGGTTTGTTGTAATTTCTATTAAAAAAATATATTTTAATAATCACTTATATTTAATACATATGATTAAACAATTGAAAATTAAGTTAATATGACTGAACGGTTACTAAAATACTCTCATTCTTCCTTTATTCTTCATTTTCATATTTTTTTTATCTTCAGTTTCTTTAAAAATTAAAATTGAATTTCGAAACCATAAATCTTAGTATTTCTAATTTCGAAATCTTAGATTTTTGGAGACAATAAAGAACATGGATCATGAAGAAGAAAACAAAGAAAGAGTAGAATTATTATTTTAACGATTATTTAATCACATTTGTTAAACATAAATATAAGTGACTAAATAACATAATGTTTAGCTAAAACTTCATATTTTATTTTAAAACGTAAGTGACCGTTAGTTAAAAAATAATAATAGTATGATGTAATAAAATAATTCATTTGTATTTATATATTAAAACGAGATGCTATAAATATTTAAGCTATGTAGTGAAAATCCTAGAATAGTTTTATGAGTATTATTATCTTTAGATCTATATTGTAATGGAAATAAAACTTGTAACTTTTAATTAAAAATATCAATTCTAATTATTATTTGGAGTATTATTTATTTCTAGATCTAACCATAATGAAATTTTTTACGGGATGATCATTATAATTAATAATATTATTTTATTAATCAGATCATGTGATCACGGTTCCCGGTCAGACTAAATTAGCCTAACACCTTGACAATATGCATTGCTAAAATAACAAACAAAATATATTAATTGATAAGAAAAAAAAAGATTTAAATAGTTAACACCCAAAGTTCATATTTTTAATTAAAAAAAGAGTGATAGATTTCTTGAAATTGCCGGCAGAAAATGAAATGTTCCACTCCTTGAAATTATTTAATGGTTGAAAATTTCTCTATCCCTCGTCTTCGTTCCTCTCTGACACTTCACCCTTGTGGACTGTCTGGCAGATACACAAACAAAAACTTCCCACCGCTCTCCACAATTAATCAATCAAAAAACTTCGATTCCATTCTGTAAATACTCACAATACATATTTATCCAGAGCACCAAGCAAATACAGCTCCTTCTGCTGATTCAGATCTCTGACTCCGCTCACCGGTCAAGATTTGGACAGTAGGCAGATCTTTCAATCAGGATTGGACGGCTGTTTGAAAAAAGGCACATTTACGTCTTCGTTCAGCTCAATCAGGTATTTTTTTTTTCTTGATTGATTAGGCTTGGCGACGGAGGAAGTGGGAGCAACGTCTTTAATTTGGGATTCAAGGATGTTTTTTTTTTTTTTTGCTGATCTTGGAGTTTCAGGGATGGGGTTCTCGATCATCTGCTTTGTTGTTTATTGAAAAAAGAAACATTTTTTGTCAGCTGAGGCACCAATTAAACCATCTATTTTCTAATTCAGCTTTGTAGTTATAAAAATTTGGAAAATCAAGATTTTGGAACAGATACGAAATTGAGTTTGACTTTGGTGAATTGAATTGTTAACTTGGCAGCTTCACACAATTTGGTAATTTGGGGAGCTGTATATAAGAATTTTGATTAAGTTGCTTCCGATCAAGTTGTTGAACAATAGTTCTTACTCTAACTAATACTTGATAAAGCTGATCTCGATCAAACAATGACTTCTTTTTTGTTCCATCTGCAATTTTAAATCATGTGATTGATTAATAATGGACAGGTTTGTTTTTGTCCTATCCTGACGAGTTCTACCAAATGATTTATTGTTCCAGAAATCTGCACGAGGTTGAATTCCTTCAAACTTTAGCAGATCGTGATTGTGAGGATATGTATTAACATGAAGGCTGCAAAAATGTGGCGCCTAGGAATGGGTCAAGTCCAATTTTTGGCAGGGCAGCGACACCGTCACAATATTCGGAGACCATTGTGGATTATGGCGATGGTTTGTTTGATCAGTTTGTTCCTCATATGTGCCTACACTTATCCACCTCGGAGTAGTTCTGCTTGCTATTTGTTTTCCAGAGGTTGTAAAAGTATGCCTACTTGGCTTCCACCTTTTCCAAAAAGAAAATTTAGTGATGAGGAGATTGCTTCCAAAGTCGTGGTTCAAGATATTTTAAACTGGAAAATTGAATCCAAAAATCCAAAAATCGCATTTATGTTCTTGTGTACAAATTCACTACCCTTTGAGAGGCTTTGGGATAAGTTTTTCCAGGTATGTTCCCCCATTTTAAATATTTTCTCCTTAAATTTCATGTTTTTTTTATGTTGCTTATTTGTATGATATGGTTGATTAAGTTTGTTGTTGTTCGCTCCATTAGGGTCATGAAGGAAGATTCTCTGTGTACATTCATTGTTCAAAGGAGAAACCAACACATGTGAGCCGTTACTTCATTAACAGTGAGATACGCAGTGAACAGGTTAGACATGTATTCTAATTGCACATAATTGGATCTTGTGTTCAAAATCAGTCTTTTGCAATTTGTATTTGAAAATGTGATCTAAATGAAAATTTTGGGTATGTATATTAAAAGATTTCATTTGCCGAGTGGAGTCATTACTGTTACGTGGATGAGTTTGCATAAAGTTGCTTCTTTTTGCTTTTATTATTAGCCGATGCAAGCTTGAAATATTTGAGAGAAATGTACAGGTTTTTTAAATACTGCCGTCCAGTCTACTGCTTAGTTTCTGAAAGAAACTCTAAATAGACATTCTTTGATGCATTAAAAGTGCTTATATTTTGTATTTCATGAACAATTGAAGTCATGTTTCTATGATGGTTAATGTTATAGAATGTATATTATTATGCATAGGTGGTATGGGGCAAAATTTCTATGATCGATGCTGAGAGACGATTGCTGGGTAACGCTCTTAAAGATCCCGATAACATGCATTTTGTATTAATTTCTGATAGGTAATAATATATCAAACTCAATTACATTTTTTTTCTTTTGTTTTGTGTTGCTTACTTTTCTTATTTCATTAAATTCTCAGTTGTGCACCACTTCACACTTTCGACTATGTCTACGACTATCTAATGCACACAAACATCAGCTTTGTTGACTCGTAAGTTCTGTACTGTGAAATATTTCAATTTTTTTTTAAAGATCTCCATTCCTTTACCTATTAAAATACAGCATAACAAAAACCTGAAAGCTTTTGTTTTTGTAATCTAAGCTTTTATGATCCCGGTCCGCATGGGAACGGGAGATACACTGATCACATGTTGCCTGAAATTGAGAAGAGAGACTTCAGAAAGGGTGCTCAGGTACTTACCATTTATGTTCAAGCCTGAAATTAGGATATACATATATATACGTAAGCATTGCACAAGCAACATTTATGATGCAGTGCCTTTCATTTACGCAATCAGTTATAAATAAAGTAATACAGAAAATGTTATCTGCAGTGGTTCACGCTGAAGCGGCAGCATGCTGTCATAGTGATGGCTGATAATCTCTACTATGCGAAATTCCGAGATTACTGCAAGGTAAATCTATTTTATTTTCATTTTTACTAACTACCTCTTTCAAAATTTGAGAGTTGAAGCTTAGAAAAGCTCGGTAATCTAAATCTTCTTTTTTTCTTCTTTGTATTTGTTGCATTGGCTTTGGTGTTTCTTGATTACAGCCCGGTCTGGAGGGTCGTAATTGCATTGCAGATGAGCACTACTTGCCAACTTTCTTTAATGTAAGAAAAGAACTTTAATCATCATGTAAACTCTTTGATTGTATCCCTAAAAAAAGTATGATTTTGATAAATTTCTTGGATTTAGCTAATCGACCCGGGTGGCATATCAAACTGGTCTGTGACACATGTTGATTGGTCTGAAAGAAAGTGGCATCCCAAGTCATATCGAGCTCAAGATGCTACATACGAGCTCTTGAAGAACATCACGGTACTTTGCTGAATTGTTCTTGATATATTGTCCTTTCCACTTGTTCATTGTCCTAAATGTTGTTCTTATCCTTCATTTTACTGGTGTTCATAATTTAAGTCGATCGACCTGAGCATCCACGTGACAAGTGATGACAGGGTAAGCAATTCTCACTTCTCAAGTTCAAAATTCTCATAAACATCATTATCAAAAGTATAGAACTTAGTGCTTCCATGGATGGATTTTGAATTTTTGTTTTACATTTACATAGCATGAAGAACAAATAGAGCGATGCATGTGGAATGGAGTGCAGAGACCGTGTTACCTATTCGCTAGGAAGTTCTATCCCGAGGCATTGGACAACATGTTGCATCTCTTCTCCAATTACACCTCACACTACTGAGAGATGTTTTTGTTCCTTATATTAGTTGGCTATATTCTTTGGTCTGATTAGCAGTTAGCTAGATTTCGACCCCTATTAGACCGACTCTCTCTATCTTAAGAGCAGCTGTAAATTGCCCGAGCTCATCGAGGATCAAGAACTTGCTGACATGGCTAGTATGAAGAAATGAATCTTGATTCTTGTTTGTCTTAACAGCTTTTGTCAGTTTTGTTATACTGCTTGGTGATTTTAAGATAACAAGTTTTTGATTCCTTAATTATTACTACTGTCTTCTTCGGTTGGTCTGTCTTTGTGGAAAGTTACCACCTTTGATATTGTTAAAGAATGCGTGTACAAAACTGAGTCAATCCTTAACTGATCAACTTTTGACACTAAATCTTTCTAAACACTTGAAGACGGGAAGATGCATTGACTTGGTCTATGTGGGGTATATTGATAGAACCAGTTTGAATTTGAGTTCTGATTGAATTAGTTGATAAAACGAGTCTGAGTTTGAATCTGAATGGGGGAGTGCAGCACCGTCCTTGAACCAAGAGAGCTAACTCTCACCGGAGGAGATAACTTTACCTTATGATCTCCATTTCTAATGGCTTCGTTCGCGTTGTATATAACTCTATGATCTCCATTTCTAATGTCCTTTATTATAACTGTTCTGAATCAGTTTATACAGCAACAATTAGCTTGGAAACATGCTTTTTTCTTTGTATCAGAGATAGAACTAGAACTGAACTTCATATTCACCTGTCCCAGTGGCCTTTAATCTCATATATTGTCTTGGAGGAGGATACATCGATGATCTTCCCCTCGATAGATCTATCATTGGCAAAGACAATACTTTTCTTGTACGACAAGTCATCTCTGAGGTTCAATTCTTGGCAAGAAATGATTACTTTTCCAACCCACTCAGCTCCAGGTGGTAAAAATCGAATGAACAGCTTCGGAGAATTCATCGTATAAGTTTCTCCATGCTCCAGGAGCTTAACACTCCTTGTACCACACACCTCGGTTTGAATAGAAGTGCCTATATTTAGTAATTCATCTTTTCTCAACAAACTTGTAGACAAAGTAACAACGTTGTATGAATAAAGTTAAGGTATCGCCATGAATATACCAAAAAATCTCGGCACTGGGTGTTGGCACCAGATCATTTCGATCTTTCCTTTGTTGTCAGTTGCGTGAAGGGCAGACACTGGTGGATGGTGAAACACCTAAAAGTTTTATTTAGTTCGAAAACAGAACATGCTCAACTATATTACAGCTAAAATTGAATAGATTTTAAGTTTCTAGCCTCACCTGTTCAAGAAGAACATTGAGATCTCCGACCGAGACATGGTGTGTCTCCCCTAGAATCGGGTTAAAAGGAGCAACCCCGAAGATCAGAGGGCGGCCAATATTAGAAATGCTCCAAGCAACGACAGATATTAATCGTTGCTGTGGAGTTTCGGCTTCTGTGCATTTCCCTAACAAATCAGTCCCAGTACACTGATTCGCCAAAACATTGAAGCTGAGATTTGTGGAGGTTGAAGATAGGTGGCAACTACACACAGAAACACCAAGAACATGCAGTTCAATAAAACATATCCTTAAAACACGATGCTATTATAACTGGAACCGAGACTTTGTGACGATTTTCTATAGACTTGCTTGGAAATTGGTGAGATCTGACCCTTTTCTGACGTTTTTCAATAGACTGAAAATTCTCTGCAGTATATTGGGAGCTCGATTCTTAACCTCGGACTCTCCTTCCAACGTCATTGGTGGTGTCAACACTACTTTGTTACTAACGTTTTCTTGGGTGCTGACCTGTTTATGCAAAACTAACATTCAGATCATACTCCAAAACAAATAATTACTTATAAAAACGTCTTTTTTTTTGTGTGTGTGTGAAAAAAGGAATAATTTCTCTTTTTTCTCCAATACGAAGAAGACCAAAAAAAAATAGAAAACATTCCATTTGGAAGAAACACGTTAAAGCATGCAGCACCAAGAGCACGACAACGCAAAAACAAGTCGCTTTCTTTATTATTATGGGAAAAGTATGAAAAACCACCCGGATGTTTGATTTTTTTAGCAACTGGACTCGGATGTTTTTTGTCGCAATTAATAAGTGTCGTATGTTTCATTTTGTTTGTAATACCACCTTCCATCAATTTAACAGGTTAAATGTCACGTGCCTTGCACGTGACACCGTTAAATTTGAACTGAGTCGTGTAAAATGACAAGTATACCCTTGTCATCTCGTTACCTTCTTCCTTCGATTATATGTTTGTATTTCCTCCCCAAATTCCAAAATCTATCACCTTTAAACCGAGAAACTCCTCCCTCTCTAACGATACATGGAGAAGAACGAACCAGTTGTGATGACGGGTTTAATGGATGACTGGAGAGCTTGCAGAGACTGGGTCACCTCCGAAGGGAAGCCCAACCTTAACTTTTTCTCCGACAACTTCGGAAAATCAATAGTTCAGGTAATGCACCGACGCTGAAATTTCACGGTCGCCTTCTTTGTGTATTTTTTTTATTCTCTATCTTATTTTAGGTGCTTTGATCCAGTTCATAGTATGCGGTGGTAGATGGTGTAATTTGATATCCTTAAACAGCAGAAAGTTCGACTTTTGTTTCTGGGTTGTCTTCAGAAATGTATTTTTTTTCTTGAAGTTTGATCAACTTGTTGCACCCAGGTTGCAGATTGCGGCACCAGAGAATTCACTGATCAGAAGAGGTTGGATATGTCTGTCTCGGATTTTGTTCAAAGATGGACAATTATGCTTGAGGAAGGGCATTCTGATATTTCATAGGGCGACAGCAAGTCAGTGCTGTATTTGAAGGACTGACATTTTGTTAAGGTGAGCTTCATCGTCACTTTCATATCCATGTATCTAAATTTCATGTTAATTCTCGGTGGCCTTGCTTCTTTCATGATGATGATGTAAGTAGACTTTTTCCCTAAAATTTCCAGCTCCGTCGTGAAGCATCTACTATCAAAATTTTCATTTCCTCAGATCTAAGCAGTATTGTTGCATGTTTTGCATAACCGTGTCTCCAAAATCATAAAATTAATTTGACATTCATCCAGCCTATCAAAGGAATTTGCTCCGCTAGCAACTTCCTCGAGGCACTATGTCTGTTGTTGTCAATTGGTTTGGTCATGTCTCAACATTTGAAAGTGAACAATACTAATTTATATCGGATTTGAACAATACCGTATCTTCGAAATTAAATCAAGTAATTGACTTCATTACCTGGTTCGAACGTAAGACGAGCTGTAATTTGCCAAGGGAGAAGTGGGAAGAGTTGGGACGTAAGGATGAGTGGGTTTGCAACTGGTTCAAACGTTTCTCATATAAAGGATGAAATATACATGCTAGGGGTATTTTAGGTATATAGCACTGTAATTACATCACGTGCAAAACATGTGACTTCAAATTAACGGAATATGAAACGAAGTGACGGAAAAGCTTACTTACCAACAATTGCAAACATATGAGTGTAAAGACAAACTATATGGGTGCAATTACCAATCTGGCGAAACATCCGGGTAGTAAAGACAAACTATATGTTTTTTTTTTGTGTGTGTGTGAAAAAAGGAATAATTTCTCTTTTTTCTCCAATACGAAGAAGACCAAAAAAAAATAGAAAACATTCCATTTGGAAGAAACACGTTAAAGCATGCAGCACCAAGAGCACGACAACGCAAAAACAAGTCGCTTTCTTTATTATTATTGGAATTAAAGCTAATAGATATTAATTGATTAATATGAAAATAAAGTATAGAGAAGGGAAATACGGTAGAGCAAGCCGGCATTGGATTTTGCTTACGTCCGGGACGAGAAAGACAGGGGTGCTTAACGATAAATCAACCAATTAATTACTCAATAAATATTGCAATTAACGCTTTCTTAATACCCTCTCTGTCTAATCTCATCTCCATGAAGAAGGGTCACCGGAAACCCGCCGACCAAAAAGGAACCACCTCCATTCTTTACCCAGAAAATCACTAATGAACACTCTACTACAACCACCGTCGTCGACATAAGCAATATATGTATCTACATCCTGTAACTTTAAACTAAACATGCAATAATATGAAGAGAGAGAGAGAGAGAGTACCATGGGGGAAGTGAAGATCTGGAGCGTCGTGTGTTGTGGGAGCTTCGTATGTTGTTTGGAAATGGAGGTACTACTGGAAGAAGACGAGCAACTGGTTTTTGTTACGATGAAGGGGTGGTGGGATTTGTTTTCTGCCTTCCTTAACTGAACAAGAACCTCTTTTTTAGAATAATTAAGTATACGTTTTAAGTCATCGACATATTAGGTACTTGTTGAAGGTTTGTGCGGAATATTAAAAATTTATTTAGTTTAGTGTTATATAAATTTAAATAAAGTAAAACAACATTATTATATAATAATAAACATAAAAATATTATTAATTACATATTCATAGTTTAATTAAAAATAATAATCTAACATATTTATAAAATATATAAAAATTCAACTTATTTAATTATAATTTTGGTTAAAAATTGCAAAAAATTATTATAAAGATGAATATTGGTTGTTTATAATATGATAAGGCAATAAGCTGTAATTTGTTTTTGGTAAAATAAAATATTTCATAAAAAATGTTATTTTTTCAAATCATATGATTTATTTTCCTACTCTTATTTTTTTTTTACATTTCCCCAAACCTTATTACAATTTGCCAAATATATCTATTAGTGATATTACACTATATAACTAAATATATATAGAGATAATAATTAGATATTATTTGTTCAATGTATTTCTATTTTTTTTTTATCCTTCTCAATATTAATATTAAATGGTACTATTAATATTGTTTGATTATTTTTAAATTCAATTTACAATTTAGTCAAACAAAATAAATAAAAAACCCGTAAATTTATCATTAAATCAAACACACTACTAATTAACTTACAAAACTCATCAAGTGAGGGGGAGGAAACTAGCAGTATCCTCTCCTCTTCATCTACAATACCAAGTTATGGTTTACCTTTATAACACCATTTAACAGAAGCATCACCGAACTTTCACCATCACTCCTTATTCCGGACAGGTACAAAGAATAGTACAAATAAACATCGAACCAGCCCGAACCCAAGGAAGACAAGACACACTTCCGGTTACTGACGATACCCCATTGCCGCCACCGGAATCTGAACCTTGTGTCCTCGACTTCCCTTCATCTGAATCTCCCCAAAGCTATAGGTTCCAGGCAAGGACCGGACTGTCAAGGTTGCAGTGAACCTTTTAGATACCCCGGGTTTTAGAGTCATTTCTGAGGGATTGACCTTGAGTGAGAATGCAGGGTCCATCCTGGTAGTGATCGTGTAGGTCTCCTCATCAGCAACATTGGTCACTGTCCGAACCACGGTTCGGGTCCCCACTAGGTGAGAGATCGTGATCGATGGTGAGTTGAGATTGGATGGTCGACCGATTGTGTAATTGCAGGGCGAACCTGTGTAGTTCGTTATCTCGTGAGAGTCAATCCCTGGTGTTGTGCAGAGGAACCCCAAGTAATCCTCATACCCTATACAAGTTCATATAATTGATCAGAAACAAAGTATAAGTGCAGTATGGAAGTCGGAAAAGTTCACCAATCTATTGGACAGATATGGGTTGAAATCATTTAGAAACTCCACAAATAAAATTTCTAAAAGATGATTGAAAATTGCAAATTTGGGACCATATTTGCTATAAGATGCATCATATCCGCAGCTACCGAAATGGAAACAAACCTGCATCAAAGATGAGTCCAGGGTCTAAGGCAGCTCGGGGGTTCACATGGCCACTGCCATAATCAAAAGGAGTGGCTGCAACTAAGCTCATGGATTCTGTCTCGGAATACTGTTGAGCCTGAAGAGGCCTTCCTGCCCTGTCCAATTTCGTTGAAGTTGTCATCAGAGCAGACTTAATAGCTGCAGGACTCCAATGAGGATGCCTTCTCTTCACAAGAGCGGCTATTCCTGCTATATGTGGAGCTGCCATGCTGGTTCCCGATATCATAGCAAATCCTTCCCCTGAAAATTACCAAATAATGATGAGTTGAAATAGTTCATAAAAACAAAAGAAAGAATTCAGTGAATCTGAAGTTAAAGTACCAATATTACCAATATAATTAGGCTCATCAGTTCCGTTTGGCGACCATGCAGCCCAAATGAGAGCACCTGGAGCCAAAATGTCGGGTTTTAGAAGATCTGCATCTTGGAAGCTGAAATCTTTAATGTTGGGGCCTCTAGCAGAAAAGAGTGCTACTTGAGGTGCTGACTTGTGCAGAATTGGCATCAAACCATCCCCAATGCTACCCATTGCTTTGAAACTCTTTATCCTTCCGGTCCAATCTCGTGCGGTGGAAGAGTTGTAGTAGTCTATGAGATCCTATATTATTACAAATCACATAGAATTATCAGAAATCAAATCAAACCCGTCTATCACATTCATCTCCGATGAGCTTAAGGGAAGAACCATACCATGGATTTGGTTACATCAGTGATAAGAATCCCAGGGACACCAACTGGGACCGGATCAAATTTTGTCCCGGGAGACACATTTTCAACAGCGAGGACAAAACCAACTGCACCGAGGTTCTTGGCTGTCTCTGAAACTTTCTTGATGGATGCAGTACCAACAACAAAGTTGAATGAATACCCACACAGAAGAATATTCCCCTGAACTAGATTCCGATTCAGAAGCTCCGGTCTCTGACAATCTGTGGGGCTCAACTTCGACGATGAAGAACCAAGCAAGACATCATTTGCAGCAACTAGGGTGAACGATTGGTTTCCATGGGTGGAAGCTGCATTTGATTTGAACCATAATGTTTTGGATAAGATTCAGTAGAATAAGAGCGATTGCTAGTCGATTCATACATAAAAAAAAAATCATTCCAAAGTCCTCTAAAATGCTAATCATGTGATACTTACGAGATAATCCAAGTCCTGGCAATATTTTACCATTGCCGAGGATGAGATGATTTTTGTATTGACGATCATCAATTGCAGCAGCAACCGACATTATCCAAGGACTATAGGAAATCAATGTTTTTGGGAAAGGTCCTCCGTTTCCAGCAGCTTGAGCAACAAAGACCCCAGCCTTCACAGCTGAGAGAAGCGTTGCATCAAAAGGATTCAAGAATGTGGTCTTGGTGGTGGCTGGAGGGCTATTTGGTCCAACTGAGAGATTCAGTATGTCAACACCGTCATGGACAGCCTTTACCACAAGGTAGATTCATTAAATTAATTTCCAGTTACATCCCTGGTGTAGATTCATTGAGGCAAAGAATCAATTATTACCTGATCAATTGCTGCCACTACATCAGCAACGAATCCCCCGAAAAGTCTATAAAGTGCTTTGTAAACAGCAATCCTGAATGCAGGGCTCCAACTTTTAGAATAGAAAATTCTAAACTAAGACTTACGTGACAGAGATTGTTTAACATTATCACCTTGCTCGAGGAGCCATTCCACTTGCTCTCCCAAATTCATGTCCATGCATTCTCACTGGAATTCCATTGTTACCAGCTGCAATGGCTGCTGTATGACTGGAAATTTCAGAGGAACCAAACTTTAGTGATTATATTGTCATTTCATATCTAATGTGGTTGATTTTGTCTTATTACTTGACAGAAAGTTATGATATCTAACCTGCCATGGCCATCACCGTCCATCGGAGAAGCAAAATCAATGGTTGGATTAAATGCTCCTGCTGCAATTGCAGCTTTTGCAAAATATTGCGCTCCAATGATCTTTCCATTGCAGAAGCTCTTCTTTGTATCAGGATCAACATCACACTTTCCTCTGTACTTTGGAAGTGGACCATACGGTTCGGTATTGTGGGATGCAAAGCTAGGGTGGTGAGGAAAAATCCCTGAATCGATAAAGCCGATAACAATGTCCTCTCCTGCCTTGTCATGGCCTCCTCCTGTTGGCCACACTCCAGTAGGAAGTCCCAAGAACTGTGGAGTATGAGTAGTAAGTTTCCTCACCTTCCAATCTCGCTCCACTGATTTTACAGCAGATGTCCGTCTTAAGGTTTCCGCCTACTAATATATATGGATAGCATGTGGTCATAATATTGCTAGTAATAAAATGCAAAAAACTATGCGAAAGTTAGAGTGCAAAGTGAATCTTTTTTATATTTGAAAACGGTTGACTGCCCTACTCAATCACTCTTTACCCGAAAATGACAACTTTTTTTACTTTCTTACTAAGTTAGTTGTGCACTATAACTATAAGTTTCACACTTCGTACAATTTTACTTGAATGAGAATCACAGACAGAAGGTGTCACCTGTTCAGCAGAGATATCAACTGCAAAACCATTTATAAGGTGTCGATAGCTGTAGAGTTTCGCATATGTTCCTTGATCGAACAACATCCCCAGAAGCATATCATGTTTCTTCTCCAAGTGTTGGCCATAAGCTATGACCAATTCACTGCATCAAGGCCACAGAAAACACAAAGGAAGAGTCAAGATTGACGAAAGACAATCTTCCTAATGAAAAACGTAATAGATAATCGTTTATTGGTTGCCCATGTTACGCCTTTATTAAAGTTAATCGTGGTGAATTAAGAGTTCAGAATATTTCAGCTTACGTATGCTTTTTTTTATTCAACACCATACCATACAGAAAAAGATTGACGTGTTAAAAGTCAAATACAGCAATAAGCATATTTGTTTTTACTTGTTCCATCCATTCCTTGACAAAGATGCCCCATAATAAAGAGACCCCACCCCATCAGAGAAAAAGGTCCATCTGCTTTAAACTGTTGTTTTCACATTCTTGGCAATATACCAGTTACCAAACTGGAAAGCATAAGCTAGTGTCATCATACCTGTTAGAGTCAATCTTCTTATCAGAGTCTACAGCTGTGGCCTCAAACCCATCAATCCCACCTGTATAACTTACTACAGGATCACCTTCGACTGTAACTATGTAAATTTCGGCATCTGCAGCCACCAGAAAAGCAGAAAACAATAGCAGAATGAGCAGTGGAAGTTCCATAGCTCCCATGGAATGTCAGTGGCCCCTTCAGAACTCCTCCAGCACTCTGTTGTACAAAAATCAATGAATTAGTAACAAACAGATGATTGTCTAACTATATAGTACCGGTAGCATATTAAATACCCAATAAAAAATTCAAGATCAAAATCGCTGCCAATTAAGATATTCTTTATTTGGATCTCATGATTTTTATATTCTTTTGCCAGAATTGAAACTGTACATTCTACTGATCATAAAACTGAGAAACAAGATCAAAATTTGCATAAACTTGTAATACGTTGATTAGTACATCCAGAAGATGGAATATAGCTACAGCAGCTAGCTAATATAATAGCTGATCGAAATAGAGCAAAGAAACATAATGCAGTAAATCATTCTCATTTATGACAAAAAAAAAAAAAAAATCATTCTCATCAGAATACAAGTTACAGTTGAGTTACTTTCTCTACTGCAATTAATTGATGTGATGACTGATGATTATGATAAATTTATACTGAAAAATAACAATCCCTAAAAGCCCAAATCAGTTCAGGATGGAAATTCTGAGAAATACCAAAGCAGAAAATAAATCAAAATCCGGTTAGAAGAATGAGCTGCTGATTCAGAAGCAGCTTTGAATCAAAGCTCTAGAGGAAACCTCCATATTAGAACAAGCCTTTTTTTTTTGTTCAATAACAAGCCTTTAAGTAACCAGTAAGAGCAAGCCCTCAGCAGTGAAAAGGAAGCTCTTTTAGAGGATATGAAATCCAAGTAACGAATAAAATCGAGCATAAAAGCAAGTAGCTTTGGACTCACACTGGACACGGGATGTGTACCGCCGGAATGGATTCGAGGACACGCCACGTTGCAGAGAGGTTGAGCTGATGGAAATACTGTGAGAGGTCAGGTGAACTGCCTTAGTGAAAGAACTGTGCAGTTCCCTCAGTTTGTGTGGATTCAGATAGAGAGAGAGAGGTGGGGGATCAAATGATCCGCATTTTGGGTGGTTATAGTAGCAGTAGCAGTGTAATGAGAGAAAGGAAGAAGGGTAAGTTAGGGTTTTTCTCTTCACTGGTAATTGCAGAAGCAGATCAGACAAGACGCCATTGATTTCTCATACTCACAGGACAACAGTAGGGAGGAATTCAATTGGATTCTCTTCTCCATTTATGTGAGCTTTACTTTCTTTATTTTCTTATTTTTTTAAAAAAATATTTACTTAGATTTAGATACTTAAGTTTCCAATTCCAAATTATTTGGATTATGATCCAAAGAATTATTTAGATTTGAACAATTTCTTCTCTTAATAATTAATTATTCGTTATAAAATAACTGAATTAGTAAGATATTTCTATTAGATATCACCAACTTAATAACTTATTATTATGGCAAGCATACTGGCAAAAACTCAATTGCATATGGTTATAGTTTTTTTCTTCAAAATGTGTATTTTATTTTTATTTTCAATTAATTGTTTGATGGAAATAATATATATATGAATTGGCTAACATTTTATTATAATTTTATCATCTAATTGTAAATGTAAATGTTATTTTATTTTTGTATTCAAAAAACTATTGTAATATTATTGAGGGCCAATAGAGAAATTTAATACCGATTATATGAAACTTAAACTTAATGCATATGTTAGAGTTTGGATTTTTTTTTTTAAGTATTATAGATGAAGAATGAATATGATGGCGTTAACTTTATTGTGCGCAGTAAAAAAAATAGGGTAAAAAATAATTAAATGTAGAATGATAAAAGTGGGATAGCAAAGTTCCTCCCTGCCCCACGAAAAGTGTTTAGAGTTATTCTTATGGTTATTCTTAGGGGTGTGAATTTGTGTGTATTGTTCCCTAACTTTGAATATACTATGATAAATAAACATATTATATGTGACACATAAAATAACAAAAAAACTCCATATTTACATGATACAAGTTGTGTCACATAAAAAAATATGATAAGAAACAAACATAACACGAACCCAAAAATTTCATAATTTATTTTTTCAATAAAGTTTCAAAATTCACAAGTTGTGATTTAAAAACAAGCATGAGAACAAATTCAAACATAAGAAAAACACAATTTTTATTTATTTATGTGTATATTTGTAGACCAAATATGTTTTGATACAATTATTAAAATTCCTTTAAACACAAAATATATTAAAATTAAACTCATGTACGTATAAATATAAATCGTTACAAATCGTATAATCATGTTAAATTAAAAATTATTAACCTTATTTTTTTTCCCATTTTGAGTGGATTTTTTTTTAAACGATTTTGTAGATCTAAATACATTTTTGTAATTTTAGATCATTAACATAAATGTTAAATTCAATTCTAAGGTGATAGAGATCGAGTGGAATTCGAATTTCGCTTCCCTTTTGTGATACTCTGTCCCGCATTGCATAGAAATAAGTGTTTAGGAACTCATATACGCAGATATATACTACTCAAGTCAAACAGAAAACTGTGATATCCTGTCCCACATCAGATAAAAAGAAGTGTTATGAAACTCATAGAAACAAAGATGTACTACTCAAATTCAACAAATATTCCTTATTTTCTTGGCCCAAGTGAGGACAACGGTTTCAATCATGTTGGGCTGGGCTAGGGAGGACAATCGCTCGGGTTTGGGGTGGGTGTTACAAATGGCATTAGCTTCGCGCCCAGGATCGTGATCAAGCTTGTAAGGTTGAAGACCCGTGCCAACATGAGAAAATAGTTGGTCAAGTCCTTGAGGGTATCTCACAAGTATAGGACTTGCAAAACCGAGTCACCTACTAGGGGCAAAAATTATGGACTCGGTGGTAAATTGTGATAGTTTGCCCCACATCATATAAAAAGAAATTATTTGAAATTCATATAAGTAAAGATGTACTACTCAAATCCAATAGTGATTCCTACTTTTTGTGGACCCAAGTGATGACAACAAGTTCAGTTAGTCTGAGTTGGGTTAGTGAAGACAATCGCTCGCGCTTAGGGAACCCTGAAGGATATCTGAAAGGTATAGGACTTGCAAGACCGAGGGCAACGATTATGGACTGAGTCGCGACGAGGACGTCACACGCTTTTAGGGGTACATTGTGATACCGTGTCCCACATCACATAGAAATAAGTGATTTAGAACTCATATAAATACAGATGTACTATCAAGTCCAATATGAATTCCTCATTTTTTTTAACCCAAATAAGAATAACAAACTCAATCGCTTGAGTTGGACTAATGAGCACAATCGTTCAGGCTTGAAGTGGTAAACCTTTTAACTCGTATAATCAAAATAATTTCTCTATTGAATATTAGGGGTGAGCTTGGGCGGGCCGGTCTTTTTGGCAAGACCGAGCCCGAGCCCGAAATTTCGGTCCTCCACTTTGGAGGACCGAGACCGAGACCGAGTTTGGTCTAAAAAACCCGCCCGAGTCGGTCTTGCTTGACTCGGGCCGGTCTCGGTCCATTACCGAAATTCTACAAAAAAAAAAAAAAAACTGAATTATTACAAATCCAAATACATCCAGTCATCCAAATTCAGTACAAAGTAGTACAAAGTGATCCACAAAGTACCAAGTACAAAACTAATCCAAATTCAGTACATCTACAAACTATTTTCCACAAAGTACAAAGTGAATAATGCTGAAATATAAGTAACAACTAATTCAATAAAAATGATAAAGATTGTTATTCTTGCACCAAGATCACGCCAAATTCTTATCTCTATCTCAATTCTCATATCAGCTGGTATAGACTGTCTCGGCTGTTCCCGATTCAAAGACAGCAAACGACACTAAAAGTTGTAATTGTTCAAAAATTTAAATCTACGAAGCTCATACCCAAAAGGAAATACTGCCAGTTGGAACTAGAGAGCTCTGAGATCAAACATAAACTCCAGAGGATAGAAGCATGAACAACGATCCAAGTCCCTGACCACGGAAAATGGTAAGTTAGTGGGATGCAGATGTGGATATTACCCACAGAAATTATTATAACTATATATATATAACCAAGAAGATGGATGCTACTCCGCCTGTAGTCAGCTCCTTGCCAAGGAGCTGACTACATAATTGGAACAATTCTTGGTTCAGCAATTTGGTAAAACTCGGTCCGGTCCGGTCCGAATCGGTAATTTTGGGGAAAAACCCGAGACCGAGACCGACTTCAAAGGAAAAAACCCGCCCGCTCGGTCTCGGTCTTATTCGGGCCGGTCTCGGACCGGTTTCAGACCAACCTTGGTCCAACCAATATTTTTTGCTCACCCCTATTGAATATATAGAACTATATCCTTTACAATACTCAGATACTACTACTAAATTTATTATTATGTAAGTATACTAGATATTTATCATTAATGATTGGACAAGAGAGGAGTGTTTTTTTTCTTTCTATTTTGTCCAACGGTCACATGAGCAGAAACCACATGGGAAGTCTCCTCCACCCAAGTTGTCGTGTTCCTTGTACACCACATGGCACATGTTATTAGTATTTAGTAGTATTTCTGCCCCTCAAAATGAATGAAGTCCGACATTTTTCTTATTATTTATACATTTATTTGGCTTAATAATAATAATAAATGAACTTCACAAAAGATGCAACGTTATATAGGAAAAAAATAAATAAATCCCAACATTTAAAATATATATATATATATATGTATATTAAATTGTAGGGTGATTTAGCAAATTAAATTGCGGACTTTGGTTTGCAGGATACCTTTTTATTCTAGAGAATGATTTGATAGGTCATTTGGAATGATTTACAAGTCAAAAAAGTGACTTAATAATTAATGTGTATGGACCGACATGATTATATATATACAAAAGGGTAATATTTTATTTAATTAATACATCCTTTATTAAAAATTAATTGCTACATTACTTTCCATTTGTTGTAGTAATTAAAAATAGAAGTATTATTTCGGGTTGACTGGATAGAAGACCGAGTTTTCACGTGACCAAATCCAAGCCTAACATATAATTTGTTTTTTTCAAAACAATCTTAATCGAGTTCGAGTACAAAATATTATCTGTAACAATATATCTAAGTAATGAGGTTGAAGGTGAGATCACCCAATCCAGTGGACACAACACCGACAAAGCATTTTTCGCAATTCAGTACGCACAAGAGTTAGCGGATCTAGGAATATATTCCCACGCGATTTCCCGAATCGAAGCCGATAAGGTCATTGCGTTTGACAAAATGGGATCAATCCTCCATGCGAAATCCCTACGATGAATATGGTTGACGATATTTAAAGCGTCTATCTCTATAATAATCTTCAACCATCGTTTGTCGATGGCCAATCGAACCGCCTGTAATACGGCTTCCGCTTCAATTTCATCAACCGAGCCCGCCAGTTTAACCGTGCAGCAACCTTCTCGCACCACGCCCAACGAGTTCCGAGCAATCACCCCGACACCTCCTCTATTAGCGACACCAAGTCCCGTCGCAATTAAAAAATAGAAAGATAGATACGGTGAATATGACGTCCGACACCAAGCCAACATATAGATAGATAGATAGATAGATACGGTGAAAATGACGGGCATCCCTTGATTGGGGTTAAAAAGGAGAAGACGGTCAGTCCCACTAGAGGTGGGACCGTCCATTGACTTATCAATTTATCATCATCAATATCTATCATCCCTTTCTATATAATTCTTATTTCTTAATAAGAAAGTCCAGTGTCCTCTCTACTGCAATGCAAAGTAAAGTTCCAGACACAAAGGATGAAAAAAAGGCCCAATAAGCAGTCACAACTTTAGCCTTCTACTAGTCTAGGCTAAACAAAGTTCTATTGGACTTAGCTTTAGCTTAGGGTGGATAAAACGGTCTAAAAATTTACATATATTTTATTTAATAAAAGTTAGAGATGAAACAAAGTTTTATTTTCGTCAATACACATTTGAGTGATTTTTGAGTCAAAAAATACCTGCCAAAAAGTTGTAACCGAAGTGATGTAAATTATGTAAGCATATGATGTCCAATAAAATATTAAGAAAACTCTTTAAAATATGCTACTCCTTCATCTTATCATTTTGCGGTATCCTTGAGAATTATTTTGTTGATAATCTGCTAGAAAAAATTGCTTACGACTAAAAATTGCTTACGAGTAAAAATGATTATATGTCTAAAAATTACATAAATTCAATGTTCTGTGTCCTGTATAATATAATTCGATGATTAAAAAATTGGTGTCGTACTAATTCTTTGATATTTCAATTAATTCAATGTCCCGTATTAAATAATATATAATTATCCATAAATTTGCTACACTTCGAATGTTGAGGAAGGAAATGTCATCCACGAGGTGGTTATGGGTCGGTTGGATGGTGACAACATTCTCATGCACTAAGTCTCAACTTTTAGTTTTGTGTAAATTTAGCCCTAAAAAATATATTTATTTTCATCTTACCCCTTCTAATTCTTACATTTGCCCTCTCTAATTTTTTTTTGCTTCGACTATTTACCCTTAGACTAATTATTGCCCCCACTGAACTAAATTTCTGGCTTCATCCCTGAACATTCTTATTATGTTTGTTGCATATGTAGAATAATCCTTACTCGTACTATGTTCAGTTCATAAAGACAGTGTTATCAGAACCAAACTGGATCGACGGTCCGACTGGGAACCAAACCCCTGTTCAATTTGGTTCAGATAAAAGACTTACTTGCAAGTAAATATTGTTTGAACCGGTGTGAATCATTTTTTTAAGGGAAAAGTATGGAATTGCACCCGGATGTTTGCCTTTTTTTGTCGTTGGACCTATATGTTTTTTGCCGCAATTATTTACACCCGTATGTTTCATTTTGTTGGTCATTGCACCCAACGTTAAAAAATCCCGTTAAGTCTCACGTGCTTGGCACGTGTTGTCGTTAAATTCGAACCGAGGCCATGTAAAATGACCGAATTACCCCTAAGGCAAACCATCACCTTTGTTCTCTCAGTGCAGCTTTCAAATTTAGTTCTCTCAGTTGTTCCGCCACTGTATATCGATCCTCTTCTATTTCAACAGCATGTATTTCGAGCTCTCTCAATTTTTCTTCGACTTGTTTTTCTCTCAACGCCAACTTCTCCTTGTCCGAATCGAACCTTGAAAATCTCTCTTCAAGTTCCTTGCTCTTGCGTTCTAATTCATCTTCTTTCAAATCTAATTGCTTATCTTTCGCTTCAATCTCCTTAATTTTTTTAGTAATCGACATGATAAGAGAATCCCAACAAATGTCGCGTTGCTTTTCCTTCGTCGTCTCCATCTCTACTTCCGCCAACGTCTCCTCCGCTTATTTTCTGCTAATTCTTCCTCTCTCCGTTTGAAATCCCTCAATTGATGTGTAATCTGCTCAAGGCATCCCTAAAGCCAAACTCGAGGGTAAGCTGTGCGTGAAAGTTAATCTTTTAATCTACTAAAAAACTGTATGCAAAATGATTGATATCATCTGGTGGTTTGTCTAACTCCTTCTAGGCTCAATATTTTCTATCATATCCACTTAGTTAATAAGAATATGGAAATGCTTTTCTTGAGGTATATGTGTTTGGTTTCTATCCGCAATTAGTTTAACACTGCCATTGGATGATTTCGGTGGATGCCAAATAGAGCAATAAATCTTATAATGCGTATGACAATCAATTGATCCCACTGGTTTATTGAAGGTGTGACACAACCCCCTGCATGATCCGCGGTTCACGGGAAATCGAAGCTGCCTTGTTGAAGCATTTGGGAGTAAAGCGCAACGGTGACTATTTTGTTCCAAATAAGTATCCATCCATCCATAGTTCTGTGTTAAGATTAGCTGTCGTCTCATTAATCTATGTCTACAATGGTTTCAAAATACAGAACTTACAAAAGATGGGCTCTTCTCTGTTGGAAAAATGGAATGCATGGTCTGTAAACTGTTCGCCTTATCACCATTTTGTAGTGGGTCACTCTTTGAATTTATAAAACGAGCTCAAGACACTTGACATTAATAAGGGACGGATCCTCTTTTATCTGTGGAACTAACAAATTGTTTTTGGCAGGGAAGTTGTGTAAATGCTCCAATGATCACGGTGGCTGACTTACTCTAATGGCTCACGGTGGCCGACCAACTCCTGAAACTACTTAGTCTCCAAATCAAGAACGCAGAAACCGCTCTGCAGCGACTCCTATCGAGCAGCTCTGACGCCTTGGCGGCGAAGAGTAAATTTCTGTAGTATATGTTTAGTTTTTTATTCTTCCAAAAATATAGGGAAAAATATATGGTGATCATAGATTCGGACGACGATTTTGTGCGGGTGAGATCAACTGCCCCAGAGTTATCACATTGTCGGGCACTAGTGTTATCTCCCCAACCACTTAAAACAGGTAAAACAAGGAAGAAGACACCAGTTCAGGGTACTCGCAGTTCACCCCGGTTTGGGCGACGATCTACTCAGTGATAGTATGTTTGTTAGGTGCACTGATATTTTGTAATACGTTCGGTGCGCTGATGTTGCAGTGACATTTTGGTTTGTTAGGTTGGGTGACTACATTTTGTGTTGGATATTAGGTCTGTGGAACCTTCGTTTGTGTTAAAACAGGGTTGTTTGGGTTCTGTTGGATTGTGTGTTCTGTTGGTCTGTGTTCTGTTGGATATTAGGTTAAAACAGATTTGTTGGCGTTCTGTTGGTTTGTGTTCTGTTGGATAACAGATTGGTTTGTATGCTGTCTGTCAAGACATATGGGTGTGTTTACCAATTTTTTGCCAAACATAAGGGTGGAAAACCAAACAAAACAACAAACATAAGGTACAACTGAATAACAACGTATACAACTTATGTGTCCACAATGTCTTCATTAAACATTCATCAAGTACAACTGAATGACAACGTACACACTATAAAACAAAAGTGTTAAACACAGCTACATCTTCAACAGAAGTCCAGCAACAACGAAAAGTAAGAACACTATAACACACAGATGTTGCTGATTTCTGCTACGTAACACAGAAATTTGGTTGTTGAGTTCGGATTCCTTTGACATAAACTTGGTCATGGCTCTCCTTCCATACACACACATAGGTGGATCTGCCCAAGCAAAGAAATCGCAACTCCTCTTCAAAGAACTTGATGGCTTCATAGTAGTAACAAGAAATTAGGGTTTCAAAAAATCCCAAATTGGTTCACCGTAGACCAATCGGTCATATAAACGCAATTAACACAACAAATTGGCTTCATTACCTGGTATCTTGGACATGCAAAGAACACCCGACCGAAATTTTTATTCGTCCACGCTGTTGTCGCACGACATTGGAGTTGGCAGTAGCACATAGGTTCCATGGACGTCATGTTCGGCTTCGATGCCCAAGATGAAGAAGAACGAGAAAAGCATTCATCATACTTACCACCCATGATGTATTGACATACAGATTCGGACGTGGGAGCTTCAAAGATGCGTGTGTGAGAAGTGAAATGGGAAGAGTTGGCTGGTATGAAAGGAGAACTGGCTGTGCAAATTCAATAATAAGGCTGGGGGTATTTTCGGTATACCAGGTCAGGTATAACGGTTACTGTGAGAAATGGACGGAAAGGCTCACTTACAAACAAGTGCAAACATATGGGTGCAAGAACAAACATCATGGGTGCAGTTACCAATTCTGGCAAACATCCGGGTGCAATTCCATACTTTTCCCTTTTTTTAAACCGACCGCTTCCCGATTTATTTTTGGGATGTTTTTTTTACAGACCAATCATTTTTTTTCGGTTTGATTTTATTCTGCACAAATCAATTGATTTTGTTATGCACAATCCGACTAGGTTAAACCTTAAACTGATTTTTTAGGAAGAAAGGGAAGAGCTACCTGGTTCGTCTAAGGAATAAAGGGGAGAGGAGGTGGAGCGGGCTGGTGGCGAGAGATGATCGATGGAGGTGGGGTGGTTGGTGGGGGGCGAGTGGATGACAGGCGATCTAGTGGATGACGGGCGATTTGGGAGGAGGGACGGGGACATGAGAGAAGCGTTGAGAAGGGGACGGGAAGCGGCGGTTGGGAGGGGTCCGGTGAAGGGGAGGAGATGAGAGTTGAAAGAAGGTAAAGAAGAAGAAGATGAAGAGAAGAGTTGGAGAGGAGCGGATGGAGAAAGGAAGAGAAGTAAATAAGAGAAGTAAATAGAAGAAGAAGAAGGAAGTGGGGTACGGTACATAATAATAAGAAGAGAATATAAATAGTGAACTGCTAATTGTACCGAATGAATTGGGAACAGCCCCTAACCAGTTCGAGAGTCGGTTTGATTATGATAACACTGGATAAAAAATAAAATGCTGCCCATAAATATCTATTTAATTAAGAAATGAAATGCTTAACCATTAGACCATGTTACAATGATTCTCCTAAAGAGATTGGTATGACTGTTGGAGTGTTCCACCAAATTTTGCATGGAACCAGTATATGTAGTATATCTTGGCCAAAAAAAAAAAGAGAGTATATGTAGTATATAATTTATTATGATTATAATATTATGTATAGTGTCGGTCCGTGTAGTCTCGTTATAAAAAAACTTCTAGTTTGCGGTCTTCGTTCATTGGTCGGTTCATCTTGACGAGGGGCGTGGCTAGGATTAGCTCGTACTAATTATAATATGTTATATTACTAGGTCACAACTAAGGTCATTTTCCAGGTACAAATAGAATTATATAGAGTTATGGGGATACAAAAACATTAATTTCATGTTGGACGAAGTGGATTGGGTGAGGTTGATTTTCAATCAAGTTGGAATTCAATTAACAAGAATATTTTAAAAAAATGTTTGGTTAATTTTGTAATTAAAAAATATTTAATAAAAAATTGACGTAATATATATTTAATATCATTTTTAGATATGTTAAAATTTTTAATTAAAAAACCTTTTGATACAAATAGAATCATTTTTAAAGTTCTGTTCTCCGTAATGTATATTATTTTAAAAAAAAATGTATTGTAAGGTATATTGGGGGTTGTATAGCCGGCCATGACAAACTTTCTTCCACTTAAATTTCATTATCATGTTCCATTTAAATTTCATTATCATGAGATAGCGTTTTGTATACACTTTATTTATAACTAGTCTATGGATTATGTGTTATTCAACGATTGGAAGGTGATAAAGTGCATGTCATTTTCGGCAAGACAAGGGTGGACATTTACTAAGTGACATTAATAAATTTATTAAGGTTTAGAGTTTAGACGTGATGTTATAGGGTCAAGCGATTAGCAGTTAGCACCTCTCACCCAATACAAGGATTGAATTTGTTTACATAATCATATTTATTTTTTATATAAAAATAAATAAATAAATTTTATTTAAACAAAATGATCCGTCCGAAAATTAAAATGACTTTTTTAAAATATTTTTCTTGTACATATACTCACTTTTTTTTTATATAAAAAAAATCATATTAAGATGTCATAATTTTGTATTATTATAATACATTATTTTTATAAGGATATGTCGGAGTTGTTGAGTAAAAGTAAAACACATTAGAGACTAATCTTTTGATTCCGATACATTAATTTAGAGTGAAAAAGTTTGATAGGTACTGAAATAATAATATGGTTGATCTAGTAGTCGGTGACTTAATCATATTTTAAAAAATATATTATTTATTTAAATTGTTTCATTTGATTTATCGTAACATATTTAAATAAATATATAATTAATTAATAGAAGAAAACTGAAGCCCCAAAATAAACTTGAGTGTCTCCAACACGATAATATGTTGTTTTTTGGTCTTGGCTGGTGATGATGGATCGATGTCCTTCTTCTGGTTTGCTCCACAAAATGTGTCCCCACGATCAGTTTCTTCCCCACCAATATTCCATTTCCATCTATGTGCTTTCCTCCTCTCTCCAATTCGCCATTTTGTTTCTTCTGGATCACACTCTCCTTCTTCTTCATCACCAGCGCCACTCGCCTTCCTTCTTCTCCACTACACAGCTCTCCCTCTCGGGTGCATAATAAAGGGCTTCAATCAGGAGGATGACGATGATGTTCGCATAAATCTCGTGTCTTTTTATAATTCTGAGTGATTGGGGGAATTGCGTTGTTGTCCCTAGCTAGTTGGTATCATGTCGGACCTGGCTGCTCCCCTGCGGCCAGCATTGCCTCCTCCTGAATCTCCCTCTAGCCTCCGGGGACCATCTGATCAGAATCGGCGGTTTGCGGATCTGAGAAGTGTGGAGTGGCGGGTCAATCTCGGGATTTTGCCTTCGTCTCCTGCTTCTTCTATCGATGATCTTCGACGCGTCACTGCTGATTCTCGGAGAAGGTAGGTCAATTCTCTTCCTCCATTTATTGAATTGCCTGTATTGATTCTCAAATTAAAAATTCTCTCTTTTGCTGTATCATGTATCTGATAACGTTATCTGATATATGTTGTATTATGCATTTTTGAGCTGCTAGCCTTATGTAGCTAAGCTGATATACTGCTTCTGGAATTAGCTTGAGATGCTGTAGTAATGTCAGTGAGAAATTAGAGTTTCCTCGGTGGAATTTATGTGTGCAAATTCTGTCAAATTGAATTTGATTTAATTCATTCGAACAATGTTATTTCATTATCATGCTGTTTTATTGATCTGAGTGTAAATTCTCTTAACTTATCAGGTATGCCAGGTTAAGAAGGCGTCTGTTAGTTGATCCTCACGTATTCAAGGAAGGAAGCAATTCACCTAATCTTGTGATCGACAATCCTTTGTCACAAAGCCCAGGTCACCTTCTGCTATTCATTCAATTGAGCATTACCTTGATGTTCTTAGTTCTTGTACATGGAATCTACAGAGCAGAAACCTATCAAATTATGCATTTTTACTAATTAAGATGATTTAGCTATATTCATACTAGTTTGCTGATATTTTTTCTACCCATGATTTGATTTCCAGACAGTACATGGAGTCGATTCTTTCAAAACGCAGAGTTGGAGAAGATGGTGGACCAAGATTTATCACGCCTCTACCCAGAACACGGAAGCTATTTTCAAACACCTGGATGCCAAGGCATGCTGAGAAGGGTCTTGCTGTTGTGGTGTCTAAGAAATCCTGAATATGGTTACAGACAAGGTAACGATGATGTTGTACATTTTTAAGAACATTTGGGATTGCATAGTGTATTTATGATGGATTTATCGTATTTTAGAATCCCTTATGATCCTTTGCTTCTTTTTATACAGGGATGCATGAACTGTTGGCTCCTTTGCTATACGTTCTTCATGTAGACATCCAACGTCTTGCCGAAGTGAAAAAGCTCTACGAAGATCAGTTCATCGACAAGTTTGATGAACTCTCCTTTGACGAAGTCGATCATCGATACCACTTTGATTTCGAGAGATTCACCCGCGAGAGTGAACCCGATTCTCAAACTGCAGTTAAAATAAGGAGCATCGATGAACTCGATCCCAAAATTCAGAAAATCATCCTCTTAAGTGATGCTTATGGAGCGGAAGGTGAACTGGGTGTTGTCTTGTCAGATAAATTCATGGAACATGATGCTTTCACCATGTTAGATGCCTTAATGAGTGGTGGAGGCAGTGGTGTAATATCCATGGCTGATTTTTTCTCGCATTCTCCATTAGAGGGAGCTCGAGCGGGGATGCCGCCAGTGATCGAGGCTTCGGCTGCTCTCTACCATCTTCTATCAACAGTGGACTCGTCTCTCTACAGTCACCTCATAGAGCTGGGGGTCGAGCCACAGTACTTCGCGCTCCGATGGTTTCGAGTTCTCTTCGGGCGAGAATTTGAATTACGGAACCTTCTGGTCATCTGGGACGAGATTTTCATGTCGGACAACAGTAAGCTTGATGGCCCCACCAAAGATGACACCTTTAAGCTTCTGGGTTCGCGTCGAGGCGCGTTTATAGCCGCGATCGCCGTTTCCATGATTCTGTACCTCCGATCTTCTCTTCTCGCCACTGAATATGCAACATCATGTCTCCAGCGTCTGCTGAATTTCCCTGAAGAGGTCGATATCAACAAGTTAATGGCAAAGGCGAGATCTCTGCAGGTTCTTGCGTTGGACTCGAATGTGAGATCATCTTCTTCGGCACCACTCGAGATTTATTCCTACGAGCGAAGCAAATCATTGGTGGTTGTCAGGAGCCATGTCTCGGATTCTGTCTCTCCGAAGACACCAAAGAATGTGGTTCCAGAGAGCTATTGGGAGGAGAAGTGGAGAGATTTGCACAAAGAGGAGGAGCTTAAGAAATCGGCACCAGTGAAGAAGAAGCGATGGTCAGATCGTCTACGGTTGAGTTTTTCGAGGACCGAATCGGACAAATCGCCCTCCAAGGCATCTAGCAGTGCACATGAAGTGAATTCGCCTTTATCGGTGGAGAACGAGAAGAAAGATGGGTGTTCAGTCGAAATCGAGTCGGATGTTCGAAGTTACAGTGGAATCACTGGGAGCGAAGAGAACTCTTCGATATTCTCGGACCTGCCGAGTCCTCCGACTGGAGACAACGAGACTGAGAAAAGCAGTATTTGTTCGAACGTATCAACCGATGAGAATGAAGATTCGAACAATGAATTGGTAGAGGAGGAGAGTTGTTTGAAATCGGAATTGTCGAAGGATAAGAGGGTGAAGTTTCAATGGTTCTGGAAGAGGAATTCTTCAGAGATGGTGGTGTCTTCTTCTGATAAAGGAGAGGGTGGCAGCGTTGATGGTGGTTTGAAAGTTGAAAGTAGCCGAGAGAACTCGTTCGGGTCTGTTGGGAGTGACGGTTCATGCACTAATCCTCCAATTGGATGCAGCAAAGACGATTTGGTGGATGAGAAGGTGATGATGGGTACCTTGAAGAACCTCGGACACTCCATGCTCGAACATATTCAGGTAATTAAAAGGTTTCACAAACAAGGCAACCTTAAATCATTGTCATTGTCATTGCTCTGCGTTAAGTCATTGTACCGTGTTTGTAGGTGCTTGAATCGGTGTTTCAACAGGATCGAGTGCAGCAAGGTCAAGTGACAGCCATGGCAGCTCTGAAAGAGTTTCGTAAGATCAGCAACATTTTGTCTGAGATGTAAGAAGGTGAACATCTACAAATTATATATATATATAGAGAGAGAGAGAGACAGAGAGAGAGACAGAGATAATAAATACATTGATTGTATTGTATATAACTATTATATATATAGTTGATTGCTTCTTTGAAAACCAAACTCATGCTATATGGTCGAATATGGCCTTTGCAACTTTGATAAAGCTGCAATAATGGCTTACAAACTCATACATTCATGAAATATGATCTCTTTCTTTATATCATACACTAGAAAATATGTACATAGAATTTCGCACTATCTTGAAAGAACTTTACAACACTGTATGTTATTCCATTGTAACCCCTCCCCTCCCCACTATGCATGGTTGGTTTGATGTTGAAAGGATCAAGACTTATGGTGATGAGTTAATGTGGTCTAACTCTAGTCTATAGAAGATAGTGGTGGTTGTGAGGCTGCTGAGGAGTATAGCTTGGAAACGGATCTCCAAACGGGTTCGAATGGTGAGGGTTTGGAGATTGTTGTTGTTGGTGAGGAATCATCATCATGTTCATATTGCTTTGTTGTTCCTCCAACTGGTAATGTTGTTGCGGTTGAAACATCATTTGTTGGTGTTGGGACATCATGGCCATCTGCACATTGGTCGGGGCAGCTGTCATGAATGGATCAGGCTGTTCAAATGGGTTCGGTGCTGCTGACTTAGGCATGTGCCCGAACCCATACCCTGCATGTGTCATCCGTATCTGTCTCCTAGACACTTCATCCTCGTACAGACTGTCAAGCAATAACTTGTCGAATCCACCACCCTGAACAACACAGGACCGATCATATGTTGTTTAACAGAAAAAGGAACAGAGCTACTAAGTTGCACTTCTGTATTAGTTCAAGGGTTAAATACTAAATAGATACCCGAACTCTGACCGTTTTATAAATAACTAACTCAACTTTGAATTTTTAAAAACGGCTACCTAAACTTTGACACCTGAGGCAAATAATTACCTTGGTTAACTTTTCTGTTAAAATATGGACGAAAAATAACGTGACAGCACATGATTGGTCATGATTTAAAAAACAAAATATTTTTTTAAAAATACCAAAAAAATCTGTTTTTTTTTTGAAAAAACAATAGAGAAAATAAGAGTTTTTAATATAATACTTTTATTAAAAATATGAAATCATAAAAAAAATAAATAAATAATTTTTTATTTTGTTTCATATTTTCAATAAAAGTATTATATTAAAAACTCTTATTTTATCTATTGATTTTCCAATTTTTTTGTTATTTTTAAAACATAATTTAGTTTTTAAAATCAGGGACCAATCATGTGTTGCCACGTCATTTTCCGTCCATATTTAACGGAAAAGTTAATTGAGGTAACTATTTGCACATTTGTCCAAAGTTGAGGTAACCCTTTTTTTAAAATTCAAAGTTAAGGTAGCTATTTGTAAAACGACAAAATTTCGAGTAACGATTTGGTATTTAACCCTTAGTTCAACCATCATATCGGGCACAAATTCATGTAACAATTTGATAATCAACAAAGGGTGTAAAAGATATTGCTTGACAGACAAGTAAAAGAGTAACAGACCATTTTGGTTTCTGCAGGAGGACGAGTGTTGTTGCTCGGAGTTGTGACCAATGCAAGCTCCCAACCAGAACCACTCGACCCGAGGATTAGATCCCAACTATTACCATCATCTGCTGAAGATGATGAGGGATCTTCAGTTCCTGCAATATATATATAGTCGGTTTTGACATAACGATACAATCAATTCATTCCAAACCAGCATTCATCAATTGAGTAAAAATCCAACGAATTGAAAACCAACCGTGCGGAACTATTGCAAGCGCCATAGCATTACTTTGTTCGAGCTCTAATGTTTTTCGGTTCACTTCGGTTAAGCCCTGCACAGAATTTGTAACACTCACGCTTCAATGAAACAACAAGGAAAAGAAAACCGTCTAAACAGTAGGGGTCTGGTCTTTAAACATCAATACCAGTAGATCTCCTTCTGTTTCTACCAATGGTGGGGCTTCTGTCTCTTCTTCAAAGTTAATCAGTTCTTTCTCCTCCTCGACTTTCTCAATCTCCTTTTCTTCACTTTTTTGAGGCTGTGGAGGTTCTTCTTCTTCTTCTTCTTCTTCTTCTTCTTCTTCTTCTTCTTCTTCTTCTTCTTCATCATCGTCTTCCTCTTCTTTCCGAGGCGATTCTTCAGTACCACGGTAGTCCTACATAATCAAATTCACAACTAAAATTTTCCATGTCCGAATACCATGCCAAAGCAACAACCTCTTACCAATCTCTTGCTTCTCAAGGAACCATCCTGAGGAGCTGCTTCTCTAATGTATTCTTCCATAGTGGTAAGAAACGATGGAGGTGGCTGATGTCATGTCAATACACACATCTTCAGTTTTCTGGAAATCAAAGCTCTCCATTCATCAGTTAAAAAAGGAAGAATCAGACCTGTCTTAACATGGGGAACTGAAAATTCCTTGCAACCTCCAAGTGTTTGCAGTAGTCGTAAAATTCAGCTAAATTTTCAGCCTGCGAAATTACAATATTTTTACATACAATTTACAGATCATAATCAGTGAGTTATGATATGATCTTCTACTAACCTGCTGACCAGCTCTTCGGTAAATTTCTAAGGCTTTCACTGCATCGTGCCTTTGCATATCAAAGAACTGCAGATGTGGAAGATTGGTAATATTAGTTTTGAAACAAATCAAACCAAACCAAAGCAGAAGAATAGGTGGTTGTGTCAATGCATCAAAATCTATATACCATGTCAACTAGATTGATGATTCCATCGTTGATGGCACAATATATTTTGAAGCTCTCTTTTAGTACCTACATCAGAAATTTGATATGAAGTTAGTTACAACAAGCACAACTGTAGAATTGTAACGACCTAAACCACTAGCACAATCCAACCGAAATATCCTTAATTAGGCTAAGAAAATATGAAATAGATTGAGTTTGAGTAATACATCTCTTGTTATAAAGGGTACAAATCACTTATTTCTTCCAGCGTAAGCTTAAATGACCATTACTCATCACTAGTCCAACCTAGTTAAATTGAGACCGTTGTTTTTATTTGTGTTCAGAATATGAGAAATCTTGATTGGGTTTGAGTAGTATGTCTGCTGATTATAAAGGGTCCAAATCATAATTTTTTTCCAACCTAAGCTCGAGTAACCACCACTAACTAGTCCGTTATCCTCACTTGAATCAAGAAAATGAGAAGTTCCGTCTGAGCTCAAGTAGTATTGCTTAAAAGGGGTCCAAATTATTAATTTTTCTTTCTTTCCAACCCAACCTAGTTTGTTGAGTTTACTATCCTCACTTGAGCCTAGAAAAAGGAAATTTTGGACTTGAGTAGTACATCTCTTATAAGGGGCCTAAATAACTTTTTTCTTTCCTACCTAATCCCGAGTGACCACCACTCAATATACCAACTCAGTCATATTGATGGCAGTGCACTCAATTGAGCATAGAAAATGATAAATTTTGTATGTCTCTTATATGGTGTCCAAATCATTCTTTCCAATATTACAAGAATAAATGAGAATGATAACAAAATCCTGCTTACCAAAGCCAATGCATATTGAATCAGGTAATTGCAGTAAGCTTCTCCTTCAGGCTGCATGCATATATATATATATAGTCATCAACATCTACTCAATACTTCAATTTTAATACAAGTGAAAGCCTCTACCTGACATCCAATGAGACGATACAGAAGCCGCTGTAGTGCAGGAAGCTGCACCAACAATTCATGGTTGTTCAACAGACGTGTTCTACTATGTGCCTGGGAATTTTATTCAACAAATATAAAATTCTATCTTTAAGTTCTTCAATCAACATAATGTCTTTTAGAAACAATCTGGATAAACACTACAAAAACCTTTGAAGAACCCGGTGATGTCTTTGTCAAGCGCTCTGTCTCGATATCATATCTCAATACCCTAAAACACTCAAGCCGTTCCTCTAAGAACTGTGCATACGTTCTCACCCATGCAGAACAATCCCAAGCTGCAACAAATAAGAATAAAAAAGTATGAGATCGATGCATTAGAGATAATGATGAAAGCTTGGAGCACAAGTCATCTATCTTACCAAGAGGGCTCGAATCGTCTTTAAAGTGTGTCATTTGGAAAATGTATCCTCTACATGAGTAATTCAACAAATCTTCTCTAAAAGTTGGGTCTCCTTCACGTAATGTTCTGTGGATAACTATCAATGTTTTTAGAGCAACCTGTTGTAGATTGTATAAAATGGAGAAGTAAATTAGCCAATATGAAAGTATTTAAAGATGAATAAAGACAGATGAAAGAAGAGATTACAATCCAATTCCTTGTCTTGGATAACCTCTTTGAGAGTGCATTGATGCAATACGCCACATCTGCTCTCGGTCGAACAACCGAAGTTGCAGAGAAAATTTCTGTGGAAAAATTACACCCATAATAAGAAACAGAAGCACGCACCATCCCATCTGCATGGTGTAATGAAATGGGGTCACTTACTTCGAACGTGACGTTCCTTTGGGGGGAGTTCGACGTGGTTGGTGGCCTTGACAATGGCAATATCCAGTTCCTTGAGAATGACAAGTTCATAGGAACATATTATGATGCAGTAATGTTTCTGTAACAAAACAAAAGAAAGAGAAGAAGAATGATACCTTGAATTCACTATTGACCTTTGCAAGCCCAACCTTTGTGGAATCTTTGAGGGCTCCATAGGCTTTCCTGAAGCTCTGAAACGTCCCCATTTTTGTTGTCTCTCACGATAACAATGTATGTAAAAGGGATTATGGTTTCAGGAAAGAGAGAGAGAGGTGGAAGGAGGAGAGGGAAACTCCATATCTCCCATCAACCTGAGCTGTTGTTGCGACAAGGATGAAGAACAATTGGGTATGCCAAATGCCGGCTCTGTTTCGAGGTTTGTCTCTTAAATATCCTGAATCTGCGCAACAACGACACCCAAATGACGACCAACAATTGACTTAGGTTCCGGCCTCACGTCACCTCATCAATAGAGGATAGATGGACGATACTACGAATATATATTATGATTAATTAAAAAAATCAGACCTTACATAATAACACGTGATTACTCCATATGAATTTTTAATATATTATTATTTTATTAAAAAAGTATATTAACAAAGTTCTCCATTTTTATGTAGTATAAACTTCAAAATACTTGATAGTACTAGAAAATTCATAACGTTGAATTACATGTTTGGTACTGTTCATTTAGATATAAACGAAATGGTCATACTTTCATTCTGGAAATCTTCCACTCTTTAAGACATTCTCCGCAAGATTTTCATTACAGTGAGGAACATATACTCTTACAGTTTCATCAAGGAAATAAAATGAGCAGACACCACTTTCTTCAGCTAGCTGTAAAATAGAGCAAAATTAACCTCCTAAGCCAGCTGAACAAAGGTTGGGTGGCCGACTCTGAGGATGGAATGGAATCGAACTCGTGATGCTGCATCTTGCAGAGCCATCTATTCTGTGCAATCCTTTCTTCAAGTTGTTTGTTGTAGTATCCTCTTATTGTGAACCATCCAATCGACGGCGTTTAAGTCGTGGTCTCAGCAGTTCAATGTACTTGAGTTGCTTCAGGACTTCATCTGTTTCCAACTCCTGAGGAACTGCACAATCAGCATGGCTTGGATCCCACAACAACGAGCAAAAGCACTCCCAGTTCTCACTTTGCACTTCAAAAAGAGGCGCCCTGCAGAACCCAAGTTCTTCAAAGTTAAAATCTTAGCTTTGAAATGGAAGGCAACATCATATCATTAATTCCTTAGCAAGAGATTACTTACCTGCGCCACTTTCCACATACAGTAGTTCCATCGGCACCATCTCTTGCATCATCAATAACCTGTCTACACTGTAGCCAATTCCCGATCGTGCTCAGCTTTGAAACCCGCCCAGAATTCCTCCCCTACAACAAGAATAAATGTGGCAAACACCTTTTGTTTGTAAGCGCTACAACGTTTGCTGAAAATATGCAGAAAATGCTTACTTGGAAGTTACTATACTGTGAAGGATCCAATTCTACTGGGTCACCAATCATGTCAGTATCCCTACACAGACAAATCATATTCCAATTCATCAAATAACAATACTACTTTGCATGGAAACAATAATATTTACTGAAGAGATTAAGATACACTTACATAGTTAGTGGACCTGTCCAATCCGGAACTTCTGCTTGAAAGCCTTTACCAACCCGAAGACTCGTTGTATAAGGTTCAGTATCTTGTAGCATTAAAGAAATCAGACTTGATTCATCATTTTTTGATCTGCTGGTCTCACAATTAATTCTTGCTGATCTTCTACTAAGGCTACTTCTTTGCTTCACAAGAATATGCTTCTCTTTTAAGCATGACCCACAAAACCAATCGTCATCCTCTTCTACCTCTTTTACGCGAGGATTGCAGCAATTCAAATGAAACCCCTCATCGCAGTGATCACATATCAACATCGTTGTTGCCTTATCTGCACGTCCACAAGCTTTGCATGGACAAGAAGTGCTGCTTGTATTAGATAGTGAAGGTGGGACAGCCTTTTCAAGCAATCCTCCACTTAATGGAACATCATCACTACCTTCTATACCGATTATTACACTAGAAGATGAGCATTCCCCAGTTTCATCGACTTCGGGTATCAAGGGAACAGATTTTGATGAACAGCTGTCATTTACACTGTCAATATCTATGATTTTGTGTTGTTGTTCACCACTACAATGTTCTTCTCGAACCATGCATCCATTGACAGTTTCTGACTCCGTACGGATATTAATGGGGTCCACATGATCCTTTTCTGCAACTGAAGGACAATTATCCATTCTTTCCATGTCTTCTGGTGATGCCCTTTGGTTCTTCCGCTTGTAAACAATATTGAACATTGGATTTTCTGAGAAAGTGCTGACAGATGACAGCAATACGCTCGAGGAACTCAAGCAATCGGCATTTTTCTTCTTTTCCATGAGTGGAACATCTCTGCTGCAGCCACTAAGAGAATCTTCACTGCATTTTCTACACATCTGCTGTGGCGTCCAGACGTATGAATGGTGATGGTAAGCAGAAATATTGTCTCCCAAGACTTTAACTGACACAGGAAGATTTTTTTTCTTCCAGTCAACATGTGGTGCTTCATACTTATTTACATCATAAGAAACACAAATCATCACAAATTTGCATCATGCTGCTTCTAGAAAGCTTTGCCACGCAGAAGCTCGTTTTGAAAAAAAATCATGACAACAAAGTTTATGCAGTTACATGTATAATGCGTCAAATTATTACGTCCTCGGATAAATGACAGATGCAAAATACATCCATGCATAACAACTACAAAGAATATCTATATAAGGCATGCCTTTTAACCTTTTTGCAAAGTTTGCTAAAGCACAAATACTTGCAAAATACATACATGGAGTTTAGCAAAATTAGAAAATGTAGCCTGCAAGTATTTTTAAAACAAAAATACTAGCCAACCAGTAATTGCCAATCAAGTTTTATGATAAGAATCAGAAAGACTTCTAGGTTTCAGATAGCTAACTGCCGTCAAACCACTTGCATCAGTTGACAACTTCATACATTTTATTTAAGTTTCAACTCTTACATTCCTAAAGAAAAAGGCGAGTCAAACACTAAGAATCGCAGCTTGCCACCTGCATCCATATCTTCAGCTTGATAACCATAAATGGAAGATCAAGCACGCTTTCCCTAACGTGGAATTATATCACTAAATAGCATATTTTAAACCTGAGTATGTAGTGTTGAAACACAACGTATGTGCAAAGCAACGAAGGCAGTAATTATTAGATACTGTGGATCTCGGACCTAATGATTCATGTACGCCAAATCAATAAGAAAAAGGATCTCCTCCAACCATAGCTCTTTTGACTTCCAAAAAAAACAATTATCATAATCTAGTTCACTGCTCATTAAACTCTTTTAACTGCTGGAGTTTTCTAGGCACAAAGAGCATGAACACCAAGGTTGCTGCACCTTTTCCCTCCACATATATTAGCACAGTAATATGCCCGTAACCGAACTTGCAACTTAATCAGCTTATCTAACAGAGTACAACTGATTGTAGTTCATGCAATACTGTTTTAGTTTAACATAATAAATTTAAAGAAAGAACAAAGCAGAGAACAAAACCTGCTTACCCCAAAATCAGAATCCTTTCATGCATTGAATTGATTCAACCAGACCCTTTCAGTGCGAAAGGGTGAAATTCTCCGGCTTGGATATTAAGTATTCAGTTTTGCAACCTAGGTTGTAGATATATGAAGGAAGATGACGGATGGAGGCTAGAGATGGAAAGAGAAACAAACTGACACAACAAGAAGAGATGACAAGGCTCCAGAGTAAACAGACTATAGGAGCATGGCGTTTCCAGATTCAAATATCGTAGCGCTGCTCGGAGCTCTAGGAAGACGTAAAATGAGGTGAGTATCAAGGCCCCCTGTTTTCTTCTTCAAAATAGAACCGATGTTAGTGAATAACCAGAAATGAAAAAATAAAGTTAATAGTACGTTACGTTATACTTAATTTACTCATAAGATTCTTTCCTATACCAAATTAGTTTCTCTTTTTTACCCTTTTCTTATGGACGCGCAATTTATTCTCATACAAGGAAATATCATTGCATGCCTAGTTACAACTAAACAGTTAAAATAATAAACGTTGTATATCTATTTCCTATCCAAATGAAACCATGACAAACCAAGAGAACATAATCATACTTAAAAGAACATCATCCATCACTTATTTAGCAAATACAGTGCCAACACATACATTAATAGGGAGAGTTCCCATTATGGACTACGTATCTATACATAGGCGATATTTGCCTTTTACAAACATAACCTAAAATGTCCTACATTTAGCAATTTGAAAATCTTGAAGCGGAAGCAAACGAAAACAATTAAAATATTAGGCAACGTAAAATCATAAAATCAACTTACTCAAGTAATTGTTTGGACAACACTCTTTAGTGGAGAAGCAGGGAAATAGAAGGAAAGGGAAGGGATTGAAGGGATAACAAATATCTTGTTTGGATAGGTCTCATTAGAGGGATGCAAATGTTGGGGGTAGGAATCTCTCCCTTACTTGAATAAACCATTACAGAGGAAAAGTGGAAGTTTTTCCATTCTACTATTTTTCTGTTTTCATACTTACATTCCTAAGACAGCACATGCTAACCCGCCAACGGATACCAGGCACTTCAAATTCATGAATCCCAAAGTCGAGGGATAGCTAACCTGCCTGCCAAGGATACCAGGCAGTTCAAATTCATGACTCCCAAAATTGAGAGATACATACTCTGTCTACTTCCCTCTTGTCAATTTAATTACCAATCCAGAATAAGATTTTGTTTACATAGCCTTGTCTTTTGCTCCATATTTCCCTCAATCCAATCCATCGTTCCACCCAATCTGTCACACAAGTGGAACCCTAATTGAAGTTTCCAAGCTGCATCATTCTCACTTCTAAACGTTATTATCTGACAAAATATACATCAAGCAAGTTCAAACTTCCCCTACTTTATCCCAATTCATCTTCCATATATCTCAAACAAGCGCAAATGCAGAAATCAAACTCCAGTAAAGTGAAAATCACAGGGCATTCCCTTTCTCATGAAGCTAAATCACGGAAGATGGCAGTATAAAATCAATTTACAAAAGCATGCACAAACAAATAAAAGATAAAGCAACAAATCGAGGGAGAAATGTCTCACCTTAGTGTTTGTTAACGCCTCGAGCACGCAGAAGAAGTTGTAGAGGGGGAGGAGGGACAAAGAGGGGTTACGATTTGATTTGAGAAAATGAAACGACGAGAGAGAGAATGGACCGGGGACCCTGACAAGGGAGAGCACCGGATAATTCAAGAATAAGAGAAGGATGTTTTTTCTTTTAATCGAACTGTAACTAGGAATTATGTCACTGCATATTTAGATTATACTCACAACACGCAGTTAATTGTTTTAACAAAAAAATAATATACAACCCATAAAATAACACGACACAATATTCACTTTGATAATTAATTTTTACGGCTTTAGAGGTTATGAACCGTCAAATAAAGTTGGCTCGTGCCACATTCATATTTTCGAGGATGAATCAGTTATATCTATGTTTAAGGTCGTTCATAATCTGCTGCGCATATGAACAATGAATGTTCCTCTTCATCCAGAACGTATAGAAGACCAACAAATTTTAGGTCTATCTTGGTCATCATTAGGAAAATGACATCAATTCCCTCGACATATATAATCAATTCCCTCGACATCAATTCCCTCACCTTGGTACCCCTTTGAGTTTTCACCAATTTCGTAGTTTGCCAATAACTTTTCACTTGGACCTCTGGTTTTTATGAAATTCGTTTTATAGGCATTCTTACCCATTATATATGATTGTAGAAGCGTCTATACCAATTCTTATTTTGGACCACGAAACACTTTTTTTGTTATGATACCTCTTTCAGTTTGGATCGATTTCGTAATTTATAAATATCTCCTCACTTGATGCTCTATTTTTTAGAAAGTTCATTTTTTAGGTCTTCTTACCCGTTATATAGGATTTTATTAATATTTATACTAATTCTTATTTTGAATCAAGAATGACCTTTTTTTTTTGTGATGGTACCCCTTTGAGTTTTCACCAATTTCGTAGTTTGTCAATATCTCCTTACTTGGAGCTCTGTTTTTTTATGAAACTCATTTTATACGAATTCTTACCCATTATATATGACTGTAGAAACGTCTATACCAATTCTAATTTTGGACCACAAAGCACCTTTTTTGTGGTGGTACCCTTTTGAGTTTCGATCGATTTCGTAATTTATAAATATCTCATTACTTGGTGCTCTATTTTTTAGGAATTTCATTTTTTAGGCCTTCTTACCTGTTATATATGATTTTATTAATATTTATACCAATTCTTATTTGGGAGCAAGAAGCACCTTTATTGTAATGGTACCACCTATTAGAGTTTTCACCAATTTCGTAGTTTGTCAATAACTCTTAACTTGGACCTCTGTTTTTTACGAAATTCATTTTATAGGCATTCTTACCCATTATATATGACTGTAGAAGCATCTATACGAATTTTAATTTTGGACCACGAAGCACCTTTTTTGTGATGGTGCCCCTTTGAGTTTCGATCGAATTCGTAATTTATAAATATCTCCTCACTTGGTTTTCTATTTCTTAGGATATTCATTTTTTAGGAAATTCATTTTTTAGGCCTTCTTACGAATGATATATGATTTTATTAATATTTATACCAATTCTTATTTTGGAGCAAGAAGCATCTCTTTTATGATGGTACCCTTTTGAGTTTTCACCAATTTCGTAGTTTGTCAATAACACTTCACTTGAACCTCTGCTTTTGACGAAATTCATTTTATAGGCATTCTTACCCATTATATATGACTGTAGAAGCGTTTATATAAATTCTAATTTGTAGCCACCAAGCACCGTTTTTGTGATGGTACCCCTTTGAGTTTCGATCGATTTCGTAAAATATAAATATCTCCTTACTTGGTGATCTACTTTTTAGGAAATTCATATTTTAGGCCTTCTTACGAATGATATACGATTTTATTAATATTTATACCAATTCTTATTTGGGAGCAAGAATCAGCTTTTTTGCGATGGTACCCCTTCGAGTTTTCACCAATTTTGTAGTTTGTCAATAACTCTTCACTTGGACCTCTATTTTTTTTAAATTCATTTTATAGGCATTCTTACCCATTATATATGACTGTATAAGCGTTTATACCAATTCTTATTTGTAGCCACCAAGCACCGTTTTTGTAATGGTACCCCTTTGAGTTTCGATCGATTTCATAAAATAGAAATATCTCCTCACTTGGTGATCTACTTTTTAGGACATTTATTTTTTAGGCCTTCTTACGAATGATATATGATTTTATTAATAGTTATACCAATTCTTATTTGGGAGCAAAAATCAATTTTTTTGTGATGGTACCCTTTTCAGTTTTCACCAATTTCGTAGTTTGTCAATAACTCTTCATTTGTACCTCTCTTTTTTATGAAATTCATTTTTATAGGAACTCTTACCCATTATATATGACTGTAGAAGCGTTTATACCAATTCTAATTTGTAGGCACCAAGCATCGTTTTTGTGATGGTACCCCTTTGAGTTTCGATCGATTTCGTAAAATAGAAATATCTCCTCACTTGGTGATCTACTTTTTAGGAAATTCATTTTTTAGGCCTTCTTATCTGTTATATATTATATTATTTATATTTATAATAATTCTTTTTTTGGAGCAAGAAGCACCTTTTTTGTGATGGTACCCCTTTGAGTTTTCACCAATTTCGTAGTTTGTCAATAACTCTTCACTTGACCCTCTCTTTTTTATGAAATTCATTTTATAGGCATTCTTACCCATTATATATGACTGTAGAAGCGTTTATACCAATTCTAATTTGTAAGCACCAAGCACCGTTTTTGTGATGGTACCCCTTTGAGTTTCGATCGATTTCGTAAAATATAAATATCTCCTCACTTGGTGATCTACTTTTTAGGAAATTCATTTTTTAGGCCTTCTTACGAATGATATATGAGTTTATTAATATTTATACCAATTCTTATTTTGGAGCAAGAAGCACCTTTTTTGTGATGGTACCCTTTGAGTTTTTCACCAATTTCGTAGTTTGTCAATAACTCTTCACTTGGACCTCTCTTTTTTATGAAATTCATTTTATAGGCATTCTTACCCATTATATATGACTGTAGAAGCGTTTATACCAATTCTAATTTGTAGCCACCAAGCACCGTTTTTGTGATGGTACCCCTTTGAGTTTTGATCGATTTCGTAAAATATAAATATCTCCTCACTTGGTAATCTACTTCTTAGGAAATTCATTTTTTAGGCCTTCTTACCAAAGATATATGATTTTATTAATATTTATACCAATTCTTATTAGGGAGCAAGAAGCAACTTTTTTGTGATGGTACCCTTTGAGTTTTCACCAATTTCGTAGTTTGTCAATAACTCTTCACTTGGACCTCTATTTTTTATAAAATTCATTTTATTGGAATTCTTACCCATTATATATGACTGTAGAAACGTTCGAGTGATAACAGAAAACATTTGATCTTCTATTTTGATCAACAAAATTAGTCGAAACTCAAAGGGGTCCCAAAATAGTTGATTTTGGTCCCAAAAATATGTTTTATATTAACATTACGACCTCAATATATATATCAAGTTAGAATGCGAATAAAACTAATTTCACTGAAAACGAAGTTGTGAGTGATGAGATGTTGACAAAACTACGAAACTGGACGAACAATAAGGTGCCAACTAGGAAAAATGTATTTAACGTCTTATATACAAGTAATAACAGCAAAAAATAGATTTATATTTTTAGTTAGAATGTTTAAATTACATATTCTATCGAGTATGGAAGAATTCAAAATTTATTTAATCGAAAATAGAGTTCCGATTGAGGAGTTATTCAAAAAACAACAAAATTAATCGAAACTCAAAGGGGCATCACGTAAAATAGTTGATGTTGGTCCCAAAAATATGTATTAGATTAACATTAATACCTCAATATATATCGAGTTAGAATGCGAATAAAACTAATTTCACTGAAAACCAAGTTGAGAGTGATGAGATATTGACAAAACTACGAAACTGGACGAAACAATAAGGTGCCACCTAAGAAAAACGAATTTAACGTCTTATATACGAGTGATAACACAAAACATTTGATCTTCTATTTTGAGTAAGAATGTTTAAATTACATATTCTATCGAGTATGGAAGAATTCAAAATTTATATCATCGAAAATAGAGTTCCGATGGAGTAGTAATTCAAAAAACAACAAAATTAGTCGAAACTCAAAGGGGTACCATCACAGAAAATAGTTGATTTTGGTCCCAAAAATATGTATTATATTAACATTAATACCTCAATATATATCGAGTTAGAATGCCAATAAAACTAATTTCACTGAAAACCAAGTGGAGAGTGATAAGATATTGACAAAACTACGAAACCGTACGAAACAATAAGGTGCCACCTAGGAAAAACGTATTTAATGTCTTATATACGAGTGATAACAGAAAACATTTGATCTTCTATTTTGAGTAAGAATGTTTAAATTACATATCCTATCGAGTATGGAAGAATTCAAAATTTATTTCATCGAAAATAGAGTTCCTATGGAGGCGTAATTCAAAAAACAACAAAATTAGTCGAAACTCTAAGGGGTACCATCACGATAAATAGTTGATTTTGGTCCTAAAAATATGTATTAAATTAACATTACGACCTCAATATATATCGAGTTAGAATGCGAATAAATCTAATTTCACTGAAAACCAAGTTGAGAGTGATGAGATATTGACAAAACTACGAAACTGGACAAAACAATAAGGTACCACCTAAGAAAAACGTATTTAACCTGTTATATACGAGTGATAACACAAAACATTTGATCTTCTATTTTGAGTAAGAATGTTTAAATTACATATTCTATCGAGTATGGAAGAATTCAAAATTTATTTCATCGAAAATAGAGTTCCGATGGAGGAGTAAATCAAAAAACAACAAAATTAGTCGAAACTCAAAGGGGTACCATAACGGAAAATAGTTGATTTTGGTCCCAAAAATATGTATTATATTAACATTAATACCTCAATATATATCGAGTTAGAATGCGAATAAAAATAATTTCACTGAAAACGAAGTTGTGAATGATGAGATGTCGACAAAACTACAAAACTGGACGAAACAATAAGGTGCCACCTAGGAAAAATGTATTTAACGTCTTATATACAAGTAATAACAGCAAACATTTTATCTTCTCTTATGACTCAGAATGTTTAAAATATATAATCGATCGAGTACGGAAGAATTCAAAATTTAGTTCTTCGAAAATAGAGTTCCAATGGAGGAGTAATTCAAAAAACAACAAAATTAGTCGAATCTCAAAAGGGTACCTTCACGCAAAATAGTTGATTTTGGTCCCAAAAATATGTATTATATTAACATTAATACCTCAATATATATCGAGTTAGAATGCGAATAAAACTAATTTCACTGAAAACGAAGTTGTGAATGATGAGATGTCGACAAAACTACGAAACTGGACGAAACAATAAGGTGCCACCTAGGAAAAATGTATTTAACGTCTTATATACAAGTAATAACAGCAAAAATTTGATCTTATATTTTGAGTCATAATGTTTAAATTACATATTCTATCGAGTATGGAAGAATTCAAAATTTATTTCATCGAAAATAGAGTTCCGATGGAGGAGTAAATCAAAAAACAACAAAATTAGTCGAAACTCAAAGGGGTACCATCACGGAAAATAGTTGTTTTGGTCCCAAAAATATGCATTATATTAACATTACTACCTTAATATATATCGAGTTAGAATGCGAATAAAACTAATTTCACTGAAAACGAAGTTGAGAGTGATGAGATATTGACAAAACTACGAAACCGTACGAAACAATAAGGTGGCACCTAGGAAAAACGTATTTAACGTCTTATATACGAGTGATAACAAAAAACATTTGATCTTATATTTTGAGTGAGAATGTTTAATATATATATTCAACCGGGTACGGAAGAATTCAGAATTTATTTCATCGAAAATAGAGTTCCGATTGAGAAGTTATTCTCGAAGGGGTACCCTCACAGAAAATAGTTGATTTTGGTCCCAAAAATATGTATTATATTAACATTACTACCTTAATATATATCAAGTTAGTATGCGAATCAAACTAATTTTACTGAAAACGAAGTTGAGAGTGATGAGATATTGACAAAACTACGAAACCGTACGAAACAATAAGGTGACACCTAAGAACAACGTATTTAACGTCTTATATACGAGTGATAACAGAAAACATTTGATCTTATATTTTGAGTAAGAATGTTTAAAATATATATTCGATCGAGTACGGAAGAATTCAGAATTTATTTCAACGAAAATAGAGATCCGATTAAGAAGTAATTCAAAAAATAACAAAATTAGCCGAAACTCAAAGGGGTACTATCACGGAAAATAGTTGATTTTGGTCCCCAAAATATGTATTATATTAACATTACTACCTCAATATATATCGAGTTAGAATTCGAATAAAACTAATTTCACTGAAAACCAAGTTGAGAGTGATGAGATATTGAAAAAATTACGAAACTGGACGAAACAATATGGTGCCACCTAAGAAAAACGTATTTAACATCATATATACGAGTGATAACACAAAACATTTGATCTTATATTTTGAGTAAGAATGTTTAAATTACATATTCTATCGAGTATGGAAGAATTCAAAATTTATTTAATCGAAAATAGAGTTTCGATGGAGGAGTAAATCAAAAAACAACAAAATTAGTCGAAACTCAAAGGGGTACCATCACGGAAAATAGTTGTTTTTGGTCCCAAAAATATGTATTATATTAACATTAATACCTCAATATATATCGAGTTAGAATGCGAATAAAACTAATTTCACTGAAAACGAAGTTGTGAATGATGAGATGTCGACAAAACTACAAAACTGGACGAAACAATAAGGTGCCACCTAGGAAAAATGTATTTAACGTCTTATATACAAGTAATAACAGCAAACATTTTATCTTATCTTATGACTCATAATGTTTAAAATATATAATCGATCGAGTACGGAAGAATTCAAAATTTAGTTCTTCGAAAATAGAGTTCCAATGGAGTAGTAATTCAAAAAACAACAAAATTAGTCGAATCTCAAAAGGGTACCATCACGGAAAATAGTTGATTTTGGGCCCAAAAATATGTATTATATTAACATTAATACCTCAATATATATCGAGTTAGAATGCGATTAAAACTAATTTCACTGAAAATGAAGTTGAGAGTGATGAGATATTGACAAAACTACGAAACCGTACGAAACAATAAGGTGGCACCTAGGAACAACGTATTTAACGTCTTATATACGAGTGATAACAGAAAACATTTGATCTTATATTTTGAGTAAGAATGTTTATAATATATATTCGATCGAGTACGGAAGAATTCAGAATTTATTTCAACGAAAATAGAGATCCGATTAAGAAGTAATTCAAAAAATAACAAAATTAGCCGAAACTCAAAGGGGTACTATCACGGAAAATAGTTGATTTTGGTCCCAAAAATATGTATTATATTAACATTACTACCTTAATATATATCAAGTTAGTATGCGAATCAAACTAATTTTACTGAAAACGAAGTTGAGAGTGATGAGATATTGACAAAACTACGAAACCGTACGAAACAATAAGGTGACACCTAGGAACAACGTATTTAACGTCTTATATACGAGTGATAACAGAAAACATTTGATCTTATATTTTGAGTAAGAATGTTTAAAATATATATTCGATCGAGTACGGAAGAATTCAGAATTTATTTCAACGAAAATAGAGATCCGATTAAGAAGTAATTCAAAAAATAACAAAATTAGCCGAAACTCAAAGGGGTACTATCACGGAAAATAGTTGATTTTGGTCCCAAAAATATGTATTATATTAACATTACTACCTCAATATATATCGAGTTAGAATTCGAATAAAACTAATTTCACTGAAAACCAAGTTGAGAGTGATGAGATATTGAAAAAATTACGAAACTGGACGAAACAATATGGTGCCACCTAAGAAAAACGTATTTAACATCATATATACGAGTGATAACACAAAACATTTGATCTTATATTTTGAGTAAGAATGTTTAAATTACATATTCTATCGAGTATGGAAGAATTCAAAATTTATTTAATCGAAAATAGAGTTCCGATGGAGGAGTAAATCAAAAAACAACAAAATTAGTCGAAACTCAAAGGGGTACCATCACGGAAAATAGTTGTTTTTGGTCCCAAAAATATGTATTATATTAACATTAATACCTCAATATATATCGAGTTAGAATGCGAATAAAACTAATTTCACTGAAAACGAAGTTGTGAATGATGAGATGTCGACAAAACTACAAAACTGGACGAAACAATAAGGTGCCACCTAGGAAAAATGTATTTAACGTCTTATATACAAGTAATAACAGCAAACATTTTATCTTATCTTATGACTCATAATGTTTAAAATATATAATCGATCGAGTACGGAAGAATTCAAAATTTAGTTCTTCGAAAATAGAGTTCCAATGGAGTAGTAATTCAAAAAACAACAAAATTAGTCGAATCTCAAAAGGGTACCATCACGGAAAATAGTTGATTTTGGGCCCAAAAATATGTATTATATTAACATTAATACCTCAATATATATCGAGTTAGAATGCGATTAAAACTAATTTCACTGAAAATGAAGTTGAGAGTGATGAGATATTGACAAAACTACGAAACCGTACGAAACAATAAGGTGGCACCTAGGAACAACGTATTTAACGTCTTATATACGAGTGATAACAGAAAACATTTGATCTTATATTTTGAGTAAGAATGTTTATAATATATATTCGATCGAGTACGGAAGAATTCAGAATTTATTTCAACGAAAATAGAGATCCGATTAAGAAGTAATTCAAAAAATAACAAAATTAGCCGAAACTCAAAGGGGTACTATCACGGAAAATAGTTGATTTTGGTCCCAAAAATATGCATTATATTAACATTACTACCTCAATATATATCCAGTTAGAATGCGAATAAAACTGATTTCACTGAAAACGAAGTTGAGAGTGATGAGATGTCGACAAAACTACGAAACTGGACGAAACAATAAGATGCCACCTAGGAAAAATGTATTTAACATCATATATACGAGTGATAACACAAAACATTTGATCTTATATTTTGAGTAAGAATGTTTAAATTACATATTCTATCGATTATGGAAGAATTCAAAATTTATTTAATTGAAAATAGAGTTCCGATGGAGGAGTAAATCAAAAAACAACAAAATTAGTCGAAACTCAAAGGGGTACCATCACGGAAAATAGTTGATTTTGGTCCCCAAAATATGTATTATATTAACATTACTACCTCAATATATATCGAGTTAGAATTCGAATAAAACTAATTTCACTGAAAACCAAGTTGAGAGTGATGAGATATTGAAAAGATTACGAAATTGTCGAAACAATACGGTGCCACCTAAGAAAAACGTATTTAACATCATATATACGAGTGATAACACAAAACATTTGATCTTATAATTTGAGTAAGAATGTTTAAATTACATATTCTATCGAGTATGGAAGAATTTAAAATTTATTTCATCGAAAATAGAGTTCCGATGGAGGAGTAAATCAAAAAACAGCAAAATTAGTCGAAACTCAAAGGGGTACCATCACGGAAAATAGTTGTTTTGGTCCCAAAAATATGCATTATATTAACATTACTACCTTAATATATATCGAGTTAGAATGCGAATAAAACTAATTTCACTGAAAACGAAGTTGAGAGTGATGAGATATTGACAAAACTACGAAACCGTACGAAACAATAAGGTGGCACCTAGGAAAAACGTATTTAACGTCTTATATACGAGTGATAACAAAAAACATTTGATCTTATATTTTGAGTGAGAATGTTTAATATATATATTCAACCGGGTATGGAAGAATTCAGAATTTATTTCATCGAAAATAGAGTTCCGATTGAGAAGTTATTCTCGAAGGGGTACCCTCACAGAAAATAGTTGATTTTGGTCCCAAAAATATGTATTATATTAACATTACTACCTTAATATATATCAAGTTAGTATGCGAATCAAACTAATTTTACTGAAAACGAAGTTGAGAGTGATGAGATATTGACAAAACTACGAAACCGTACGAAACAATAAGGTGACACCTAAGAACAACGTATTTAACGTCTTATATACGAGTGATAACAGAAAACATTTGATCTTATATTTTGAGTAAGAATGTTTAAAATATATATTCGATCGAGTACGGAAGAATTCAGAATTTATTTCAACGAAAATAGAGATCCGATTAAGAAGTAATTCAAAAAATAACAAAATTAGCCGAAACTCAAAGGGGTACTATCACGGAAAATAGTTGATTTTGGTCCCCAAAATATGTATTATATTAACATTACTACCTCAATATATATCGAGTTAGAATTCGAATAAAACTAATTTCACTGAAAACCAAGTTGAGAGTGATGAGATATTGAAAAAATTACGAAACTGGACGAAACAATATGGTGCCACCTAAGAAAAACGTATTTAACATCATATATACGAGTGATAACACAAAACATTTGATCTTATATTTTGAGTAAGAATGTTTAAATTACATATTCTATCGAGTATGGAAGAATTCAAAATTTATTTAATCGAAAATAGAGTTCCGATGGAGGAGTAAATAAAAAAACAACAAAATTAGTCGAAACTCAAAGGGGTACCATCACGGAAAATAGTTGTTTTTGGTCCCAAAAATATGTATTATATTAACATTAATACCTCAATATATATCGAGTTAGAATGCGAATAAAACTAATTTCACTGAAAACGAAGTTGTGAATGATGAGATGTCGACAAAACTACAAAACTGGACGAAACAATAAGGTGCCACCTAGGAAAAATGTATTTAACGTCTTATATACAAGTAATAACAGCAAACATTTTATCTTATCTTATGACTCATAATGTTTAAAATATATAATCGATCGAGTACGGAAGAATTCAAAATTTAGTTCTTCGAAAATAGAGTTCCAATGGAGTAGTAATTCAAAAAACAACAAAATTAGTCGAATCTCAAAAGGGTACCATCACGGAAAATAGTTGATTTTGGGCCCAAAAATATGTATTATATTAACATTAATACCTCAATATATATCGAGTTAGAATGCGATTAAAACTAATTTCACTGAAAATGAAGTTGAGAGTGATGAGATATTGACAAAACTACGAAACCGTACGAAACAATAAGGTGGCACCTAGGAACAACGTATTTAACGTCTTATATACGAGTGATAACAGAAAACATTTGATCTTATATTTTGAGTAAGAATGTTTATAATATATATTCGATCGAGTACGGAAGAATTCAGAATTTATTTCAACGAAAATAGAGATCCGATTAAGAAGTAATTCAAAAAATAACAAAATTAGCCGAAACTCAAAGGGGTACTATCACGGAAAATAGTTGATTTTGGTCCCAAAAATATGTATTATATTAACATTACTACCTTAATATATATCAAGTTAGTATGCGAATCAAACTAATTTTACTGAAAACGAAGTTGAGAGTGATGAGATATTGACAAAACTACGAAACCGTACGAAACAATAAGGTGACACCTAGGAACAACGTATTTAACGTCTTATATACGAGTGATAACAGAAAACATTTGATCTTATATTTTGAGTAAGAATGTTTAAAATATATATTCGATCGAGTACGGAAGAATTCAGAATTTATTTCAACGAAAATAGAGATCCGATTAAGAAGTAATTCAAAAAATAACAAAATTAGCCGAAACTCAAAGGGGTACTATCACGGAAAATAGTTGATTTTGGTCCCAAAAATATGTATTATATTAACATTACTACCTCAATATATATCGAGTTAGAATTCGAATAAAACTAATTTCACTGAAAACCAAGTTGAGAGTGATGAGATATTGAAAAAATTACGAAACTGGACGAAACAATATGGTGCCACCTAAGAAAAACGTATTTAACATCATATATACGAGTGATAACACAAAACATTTGATCTTATATTTTGAGTAAGAATGTTTAAATTACATATTCTATCGAGTATGGAAGAATTCAAAATTTATTTAATCGAAAATAGAGTTCCGATGGAGGAGTAAATCAAAAAACAACAAAATTAGTCGAAACTCAAAGGGGTACCATCACGGAAAATAGTTGTTTTTGGTCCCAAAAATATGTATTATATTAACATTAATACCTCAATATATATCGAGTTAGAATGCGAATAAAACTAATTTCACTGAAAACGAAGTTGTGAATGATGAGATGTCGACAAAACTACAAAACTGGACGAAACAATAAGGTGCCACCTAGGAAAAATGTATTTAACGTCTTATATACAAGTAATAACAGCAAACATTTTATCTTATCTTATGACTCATAATGTTTAAAATATATAATCGATCGAGTACGGAAGAATTCAAAATTTAGTTCTTCGAAAATAGAGTTCCAATGGAGTAGTAATTCAAAAAACAACAAAATTAGTCGAATCTCAAAAGGGTACCATCACGGAAAATAGTTGATTTTGGGCCCAAAAATATGTATTATATTAACATTAATACCTCAATATATATCGAGTTAGAATGCGATTAAAACTAATTTCACTGAAAATGAAGTTGAGAGTGATGAGATATTGACAAAACTACGAAACCGTACGAAACAATAAGGTGGCACCTAGGAACAACGTATTTAACGTCTTATATACGAGTGATAACAGAAAACATTTGATCTTATATTTTGAGTAAGAATGTTTATAATATATATTCGATCGAGTACGGAAGAATTCAGAATTTATTTCAACGAAAATAGAGATCCGATTAAGAAGTAATTCAAAAAATAACAAAATTAGCCGAAACTCAAAGGGGTACTATCACGGAAAATAGTTGATTTTGGTCCCAAAAATATGCATTATATTAACATTACTACCTCAATATATATCCAGTTAGAATGCGAATAAAACTGATTTCACTGAAAACGAAGTTGAGAGTGATGAGATGTCGACAAAACTACGAAACTGGACGAAACAATAAGATGCCACCTAGGAAAAATGTATTTAACATCATATATACGAGTGATAACACAAAACATTTGATCTTATATTTTGAGTAAGAATGTTTAAATTACATATTCTATCGATTATGGAAGAATTCAAAATTTATTTAATTGAAAATAGAGTTCCGATGGAGGAGTAAATCAAAAAACAACAAAATTAGTCGAAACTCAAAGGGGTACCATCACGGAAAATAGTTGATTTTGGTCCCAAAAATATGTATTATATTAACATTACTACCTCAATATATATCGAGTTAGAATTCGAATAAAACTAATTTCACTGAAAACCAAGTTGAGAGTGATGAGATATTGAAAAGATTACGAAATTGTCGAAACAATACGGTGCCACCTAAGAAAAACGTATTTAACATCATATATACGAGTGATAACACAAAACATTTGATCTTATAATTTGAGTAAGAATGTTTAAATTACATATTCTATCGAGTATGGAAGAATTTAAAATTTATTTCATCGAAAATAGAGTTCCGATGGAGGAGTAAATCAAAAAACAGCAAAATTAGTCGAAACTCAAAGGGGTACCATCACGGAAAATAGTTGTTTTGGTCCCAAAAATATGCATTATATTAACATTACTACCTTAATATATATCGAGTTAGAATGCGAATAAAACTAATTTCACTGAAAACGAAGTTGAGAGTGATGAGATATTGACAAAACTACGAAACCGTACGAAACAATAAGGTGGCACCTAGGAAAAACGTATTTAACGTCTTATATACGAGTGATAACAAAAAACATTTGATCTTATATTTTGAGTGAGAATGTTTAATATATATATTCAACCGGGTATGGAAGAATTCAGAATTTATTTCATCGAAAATAGAGTTCCGATTGAGAAGTTATTCTCGAAGGGGTACCCTCACAGAAAATAGTTGATTTTGGTCCCAAAAATATGTATTATATTAACATTACTACCTTAATATATATCAAGTTAGTATGCGAATCAAACTAATTTTACTGAAAACGAAGTTGAGAGTGATGAGATATTGACAAAACTACGAAACCGTACGAAACAATAAGGTGACACCTAGGAACAACGTATTTAACGTCTTATATACGAGTGATAACAGAAAACATTTGATCTTATATTTTGAGTAAGAATGTTTAAAATATATATTCGATCGAGTACGGAAGAATTCAGAATTTATTTCAACGAAAATAGAGATCCGATTAAGAAGTAATTCAAAAAATAACAAAATTAGCCGAAACTCAAAGGGGTACTATCACGGAAAATAGTTGATTTTGGTCCCAAAAATATGTATTATATTAACATTACTACCTCAATATATATCGAGTTAGAATTCGAATAAAACTAATTTCACTGAAAACCAAGTTGAGAGTGATGAGATATTGAAAAAATTACGAAACTGGACGAAACAATATGGTGCCACCTAAGAAAAACGTATTTAACATCATATATACGAGTGATAACACAAAACATTTGATCTTATATTTTGAGTAAGAATGTTTAAATTACATATTCTATCGAGTATGGAAGAATTCAAAATTTATTTAATCGAAAATAGAGTTCCGATGGAGGAGTAAATAAAAAAACAACAAAATTAGTCGAAACTCAAAGGGGTACCATCACGGAAAATAGTTGTTTTTGGTCCCAAAAATATGTATTATATTAACATTAATACCTCAATATATATCGAGTTAGAATGCGAATAAAACTAATTTCACTGAAAACGAAGTTGTGAATGATGAGATGTCGACAAAACTACAAAACTGGACGAAACAATAAGGTGCCACCTAGGAAAAATGTATTTAACGTCTTATATACAAGTAATAACAGCAAACATTTTATCTTATCTTATGACTCATAATGTTTAAAATATATAATCGATCGAGTACGGAAGAATTCAAAATTTAGTTATTCGAAAATAGAGTTCCAATGGAGTAGTAATTCAAAAAACAACAAAATTAGTCGAATCTCAAAAGGGTACCATCACGGAAAATAGTTGATTTTGGGCCCAAAAATATGTATTATATTAACATTAATACCTCAATATATATCGAGTTAGAATGCGATTAAAACTAATTTCACTGAAAATGAAGTTGAGAGTGATGAGATATTGACAAAACTACGAAACCGTACGAAACAATAAGGTGGCACCTAGGAACAACGTATTTAACGTCTTATATACGAGTGATAACAGAAAACATTTGATCTTATATTTTGAGTAAGAATGTTTATAATATATATTCGATCGAGTACGGAAGAATTCAGAATTTATTTCAACGAAAATAGAGATCCGATTAAGAAGTAATTCAAAAAATAACAAAATTAGCCGAAACTCAAAGGGGTACTATCACGGAAAATAGTTGATTTTGGTCCCAAAAATATGCATTATATTAACATTACTACCTCAATATATATCCAGTTAGAATGCGAATAAAACTGATTTCACTGAAAACGAAGTTGAGAGTGATGAGATGTCGACAAAACTACGAAACTGGACGAAACAATAAGATGCCACCTAGGAAAAATGTATTTAACATCATATATACGAGTGATAACACAAAACATTTGATCTTATATTTTGAGTAAGAATGTTTAAATTACATATTCTATCGATTATGGAAGAATTCAAAATTTATTTAATTGAAAATAGAGTTCCGATGGAGGAGTAAATCAAAAAACAACAAAATTAGTCGAAACTCAAAGGGGTACCATCACGGAAAATAGTTGATTTTGGTCCCCAAAATATGTATTATATTAACATTACTACCTCAATATATATCGAGTTAGAATTCGAATAAAACTAATTTCACTGAAAACCAAGTTGAGAGTGATGAGATATTGAAAAGATTACGAAATTGTCGAAACAATACGGTGCCACCTAAGAAAAACGTATTTAACATCATATATACGAGTGATAACACAAAACATTTGATCTTATAATTTGAGTAAGAATGTTTAAATTACATATTCTATCGAGTATGGAAGAATTTAAAATTTATTTCATCGAAAATAGAGTTCCGATGGAGGAGTAAATCAAAAAACAGCAAAATTAGTCGAAACTCAAAGGGGTACCATCACGGAAAATAGTTGTTTTGGTCCCAAAAATATGCATTATATTAACATTACTACCTTAATATATATCGAGTTAGAATGCGAATAAAACTAATTTCACTGAAAACGAAGTTGAGAGTGATGAGATATTGACAAAACTACGAAACCGTACGAAACAATAAGGTGGCACCTAGGAAAAACGTATTTAACGTCTTATATACGAGTGATAACAAAAAACATTTGATCTTATATTTTGAGTGAGAATGTTTAATATATATATTCAACCGGGTATGGAAGAATTCAGAATTTATTTCATCGAAAATAGAGTTCCGATTGAGAAGTTATTCTCGAAGGGGTACCCTCACAGAAAATAGTTGATTTTGGTCCCAAAAATATGTATTATATTAACATTACTACCTTAATATATATCAAGTTAGTATGCGAATCAAACTAATTTTACTGAAAACGAAGTTGAGAGTGATGAGATATTGACAAAACTACGAAACCGTACGAAACAATAAGGTGACACCTAGGAACAACGTATTTAACGTCTTATATACGAGTGATAACAGAAAACATTTGATCTTATATTTTGAGTAAGAATGTTTAAAATATATATTCGATCGAGTACGGAAGAATTCAGAATTTATTTCAACGAAAATAGAGATCCGATTAAGAAGTAATTCAAAAAATAACAAAATTAGCCGAAACTCAAAGGGGTACTATCACGGAAAATAGTTGATTTTGGTCCCAAAAATATGTATTATATTAACATTACTACCTCAATATATATCGAGTTAGAATTCGAATAAAACTAATTTCACTGAAAACCAAGTTGAGAGTGATGAGATATTGAAAAAATTACGAAACTGGACGAAACAATATGGTGCCACCTAAGAAAAACGTATTTAACATCATATATACGAGTGATAACACAAAACATTTGATCTTATATTTTGAGTAAGAATGTTTAAATTACATATTCTATCGAGTATGGAAGAATTCAAAATTTATTTAATCGAAAATAGAGTTCCGATGGAGGAGTAAATAAAAAAACAACAAAATTAGTCGAAACTCAAAGGGGTACCATCACGGAAAATAGTTGTTTTTGGTCCCAAAAATATGTATTATATTAACATTAATACCTCAATATATATCGAGTTAGAATGCGAATAAAACTAATTTCACTGAAAACGAAGTTGTGAATGATGAGATGTCGACAAAACTACAAAACTGGACGAAACAATAAGGTGCCACCTAGGAAAAATGTATTTAACGTCTTATATACAAGTAATAACAGCAAACATTTTATCTTATCTTATGACTCATAATGTTTAAAATATATAATCGATCGAGTACGGAAGAATTCAAAATTTAGTTCTTCGAAAATAGAGTTCCAATGGAGTAGTAATTCAAAAAACAACAAAATTAGTCGAATCTCAAAAGGGTACCATCACGGAAAATAGTTGATTTTGGGCCCAAAAATATGTATTATATTAACATTAATACCTCAATATATATCGAGTTAGAATGCGATTAAAACTAATTTCACTGAAAATGAAGTTGAGAGTGATGAGATATTGACAAAACTACGAAACCGTACGAAACAATAAGGTGGCACCTAGGAACAACGTATTTAACGTCTTATATACGAGTGATAACAGAAAACATTTGATCTTATATTTTGAGTAAGAATGTTTAAAATATATATTCGATCGAGTACGGAAGAATTCAGAATTTATTTCAACGAAAATAGAGATCCGATTAAGAAGTAATTCAAAAAATAACAAAATTAGCCGAAACTCAAAGGGGTACCATCACGGAAAATAGTTGATTTTAGTCCCAAAAATATGCATTATATTAACATTACTACCTCAATATATATCCAGTTAGAATGCGAATAAAACTGATTTCACTGAAAACGAAGTTGAGAGTGATGAGATGTCGACAAAACTACGAAACTGGACGAAACAATAAGATGCCACCTAGGAAAAATGTATTTAACATCATATATACGAGTGATAACACAAAACATTTGATCTTATATTTTGAGTAAGAATGTTTAAATTACATATTCTATCGATTATGGAAGAATTCAAAATTTATTTAATTGAAAATAGAGTTCCGATGGAGGAGTAAATCAAAAAACAACAAAATTAGTCGAAACTCAAAGGGGTACCATCACGGAAAATAGTTGATTTTGGTCCCAAAAATATGTATTATATTAACATTAATACCTCAATATATATCGAGTTAGAATGCGAATAAAACTAATTTCACTGAAAACAAAGTTGTTCGTGATGAGATGTTGACAAAACTACGAAACTGGACGAAACAATAAGGTTTCACCTAGGAAAAATGTATTTAACGTCTTATATACAAGTAATAACAGCAAAAATTTGATCTTATATTTTGAGTCAGAATGTTTAAAATATATATTCGATCGAGTACGGAATAATACAAAATTTATTTCATCAAAAATAGAGTTCCGATGGAGGAGTTATTCTCGAAGGGGTACCATCACAGAAAATAGTTGATTTTGGTCCAAAGAATATGTATTATATTAACATTACTACCTTAATATATATCGAGTTAGAATGCGAATAAAACTAATTTCACTGAAAATGAAGTTGAGAGTGATGAGATATTGACAAAACTACGAAACCGTACGAAACAATAAGGTGGCACTTAGGAAAAACGTATTTAACGTCTTATTTACGAGTGATAACAGAAAACATTTGATCCTATATTTTGAGTGAGAATGTTTAATATATATATTCGACCGGGTACGGAAGAATTCAGAATTTATTTCATCGAAAATAGAGTTCCGATTAAGAAGTAATTCAAAAAACAACAAAATCAGCAGAAAGTCAAAGGGGTACAATCACGGAAAATAGTTGATTTTGGTCCCAAAAATATGTATTATATTAACATTACTACCTCAATATATATAGAGTTAGAATGCGAATAATACTAATTTCACTGAAAACCAAGTTGAGACTGATGAGATATTGACAAAACTACGAAACTGGACGAAACAATAAGGTGCCAACTAAGAAAAACGTATTTAACGTCTTATATAAGAGTGATAACAGAAAACATTTGATCTTCTATTTTGAGTAAGAATGTTTAAATTACATATTCTATCGAGTATGGAAGAATGAAAAATTTATTTCATTGAAAATAGAGTTCCGATGGAGGAGTAATTCAAAAAACAACAAAATTAGTCGAAACTCAAAGGGGTACCATCACGGAAAATAGTTGATTTTGGTCCCCAAAATATGTATTATATTAACATTACTACCTCAATATATATCGAGTTAGAATTCGAATAAAACTAATTTCACTGAAAACCAAGTTGAGAGTGATGAGATATTGAAAAAATTACGAAACTGGACGAAACAATACGGTGCCACCTAAGAAAAACGTATTTAACATCATATGTACGAGTGATAACACAAAACATTTGATCTTATAATTTGAGTAAGAATGTTTAAATTACATATTCCATCGAGTATGGAAGAATTCAAAATTTATTTCATCGAAAATAGAGTTCCGATGGAGGAGTAAATCAAAAAACAACAAAATTAGTCGAAACTCAAAGGGGTACCATAACGGAAAATAGTTGATTTTGGTCCCAAAAATATGTATTATATTAATATTAATACCTCAATATATATCGAGTTAGAATGCGAATAAAACTAATTTCACTGAAAACGAAGTTGTGAATGATGAGATGTCGACAAAACTACAAAACTTGACGAAACAATAAGGTGCCACCTAGGAAAAATGTATTTAACGTCTTATATACAAGTAATAATAGCAAACATTTTATCTTATCTTATGACTCAGAATGTTTAAAATATATAATCGATCGAGTACGGAAGAATTCAAAATTTAGTTCTTCGAAAATAGAGTTCCAATGGAGGAGTAATTCAAAAAACAACAAAATTAGTCGAATCTCAAAAGGGTACCATCACGGAAAATAGTTGATTTTGGGCCCAAAAATATGTATTATATTAACATTACTACCTCAATATATATCGAGTTAGAATGCGAATAAAAAAAATTTCACTGAAAACCAAGTTGAGAGTGATGAGATATTGATAAAACTACGAAATTGGACGAAACAATAAAGTACCACCTAAGAAAAACGTATTTAACGTCTTATATATGAGTGATAACACAAAACATTTAATCTTCTATTTTGAGTAAGAATGATTAAATTACATATTCTATCGAGTATGGAAGAATTCAAAATTTATTTCATCGAAAATGGAGTTCCGATAGAGGAGTTATTCAAAAAACAACAAAATCAGTCGAAACTCAAAGGGGTACCATCACGGAAAATAGTTGATTTTGGTCCCAAAAATATGCATTATATTAACATTACTACCTCAATATATATCCAGTTAGAATGCGAATAAAACTGATTTCACTGAAAACGAAGTTGAGAGTGATGAGATGTCGACAAAACTACGAAACTGGACGAAACAATAAGATGCCACCTAGGAAAAATGTATTTAACATCATATATACGAGTGATAACACAAAACATTTGATCTTATATTTTGAGTAAGAATGTTTAAATTACATATTCTATCGATTATGGAAGAATTCAAAATTTATTTCATTGAAAATAGAGTTCCGATGGAGGAGTAAATCAAAAAACAACAAAATTAGTCGAAACTCAAAGGGGTACCATCACGGAAAATAGTTGATTTTGGTCCCAAAAATATGTATTATATTAACATTAATACCTCAATATATATCGAGTTAGATTGCGAATAAAACTAATTTCACTGAAAACAAAGTTGTTCGTGATGAGATGTTGACAAAACTACGAAACTGGACGAAACAATAAGGTGTCACCTAGGAAAAATGTATTTAACGTCTTATATACAAGTAATAACAGCGAAAATTTGATCTTATATTTTGAGTCAGAATGTTTAAAATATATATTCGATCGAGTACGGAATAATACAAAATTTATTTCATCAAAAATAGAGTTCCGATGGAGGAGTTATTCTCGAAGGGGTACCATCACAGAAAATAGTTGATTTTGGTCCAAAGAATATGTATTATATTAACATTACTACCTTAATATATATCGAGTTAGAATGCGAATAAAACTAATTTCACTGAAAATGAAGTTGAGAGTGATGAGATATTGACAAAACTACGAAACCGTACGAAACAATAAGGTGGCACTTAGGAAAAACGTATTTAACGTCTTATTTACGAGTGATAACAGAAAACATTTGATCTTATATTTTGAGTGAGAATGTTTAATATATATATTCGACCGGGTACGGAAGAATTCAGAATTTATTTCATCGAAAATAGAGTTCCGATTAAGAAGTAATTCAAAAAACAACAAAATCAGCAGAAACTCAAAGGGGTACAATCACGGAAAATAGTTGATTTTGGTCCCAAAAATATGTATTATATTAACATTACTACCTCAATATATATAGAGTTAGAATGCGAATAATACTAATTTCACTGAAAACCAAGTTGAGAGTGATGAGATATTGACAAAACTACGAAACTGGACGAAACAATAAGGTGCCACCTAAGAAAAACGTATTTAACGTCTTATATACGAGTGATAACAGAAAACATTTGATCTTCTATTTTGAGTAAGAATGTTTAAATTACATATTCTATCGAGTATGGAAGAATGAAAAATTTATTTCATCGAAAATAGAGTTCCGATGGAGGAGTAATTCAAAAAACAACAAAATTAGTCGAAACTCAAAGGGGTACCATCACGGAAAATAGTTGATTTTGGTCCCAAAAATATGTATTATATTAACATTACTACCTCAATATATATCGAGTTAGAATTCGAATAAAACTAATTTCACTGAAAACCAAGTTGAGAGTGATGAGATATTGAAAAAATTACGAAACTGGACGAAACAATACGGTGCCACCTAAGAAAAACGTATTTAACATCATATATACGAGTGATAACACAAAACATTTGATCTTATAATTTGAGTAAGAATGTTTAAATTACATATTCCATCGAGTATGGAAGAATTCAAAATTTATTTCATCGAAAATAGAGTTCCGATGGAGGAGTAAATCAAAAAACAACAAAATTAGTCGAAACTCAAAGGGGTACCATAACGGAAAATAGTTGATTTTGGTCCCAAAAATATGTATTATATTAATATTAATACCTCAATATATATCGAGTTAGAATGCGAATAAAACTAATTTCACTGAAAACGAAGTTGTGAATGATGAGATGTCGACAAAACTACAAAACTTGACGAAACAATAAGGTGCCACCTAGGAAAAATGTATTTAACGTCTTATATACAAGTAATAATAGCAAACATTTTATCTTATCTTATGACTCAGAATGTTTAAAATATATAATCGATCGAGTACGGAAGAATTCAAAATTTAGTTCTTCGAAAATAGAGTTCCAATGGAGGAGTAATTCAAAAAACAACAAAATTAGTCGAATCTCAAAAGGGTACCATCACGGAAAATAGTTGATTTTGGTCCCGAAAATATGTATTATATTAACATTACTACCTCAATATATATCGAGTTAGAATGCGAATAAAAAAAATTTCACTGAAAACCAAGTTGAGAGTGATGAGATATTGATAAAACTACGAAATTGGACGAAACAATAAAGTACCACCTAAGAAAAACGTATTTAACGTCTTATATATGAGTGATAACACAAAACATTTAATCTTCTATTTTGAGTAAGAATGTTTAAATTACATATTCTATCGAGTATGGAAGAATTCAAAATTTATTTCATCGAAAATGGAGTTCCGATAGAGGAGTTATTCAAAAAACAACAAAATCAGTCGAAACTCAAAGGGGTACCATCACGGAAAATAGTTGATTTTGGTCCCAAAAATATGCATTATATTAACATTACTACCTCAATATATATCCAGTTAGAATGCGAATAAAACTGATTTCACTGAAAACGAAGTTGAGAGTGATGAGATGTCGACAAAACTACGAAACTGGACGAAACAATAAGATGCCACCTAGGAAAAATGTATTTAACATCATATATACGAGTGATAACACAAAACATTTGATCTTATATTTTGAGTAAGAATGTTTAAATTACATATTCTATCGATTATGGAAGAATTCAAAATTTATTTCATTGAAAATAGAGTTCCGATGGAGGAGTAAATCAAAAAACAACAAAATTAGTCGAAACTCAAAGGGGTACCATCACGGAAAATAGTTGATTTTGGTCCCAAAAATATGTATTATATTAACATTAATACCTCAATATATATCGAGTTAGATTGCGAATAAAACTAATTTCACTGAAAACAAAGTTGTTCGTGATGAGATGTTGACAAAACTACGAAACTGGACGAAACAATAAGGTGTCACCTAGGAAAAATGTATTTAACGTCTTATATACAAGTAATAACAGCGAAAATTTGATCTTATATTTTGAGTCAGAATGTTTAAAATATATATTCGATCGAGTACGGAATAATACAAAATTTATTTCATCAAAAATAGAGTTCCGATGGAGGAGTTATTCTCGAAGGGGTACCATCACAGAAAATAGTTGATTTTGGTCCAAAGAATATGTATTATATTAACATTACTACCTTAATATATATCGAGTTAGAATGCGAATAAAACTAATTTCACTGAAAATGAAGTTGAGAGTGATGAGATATTGACAAAACTACGAAACCGTACGAAACAATAAGGTGGCACTTAGGAAAAACGTATTTAACGTCTTATTTACGAGTGATAACAGAAAACATTTGATCTTATATTTTGAGTGAGAATGTTTAATATATATATTCGACCGGGTACGGAAGAATTCAGAATTTATTTCATCGAAAATAGAGTTCCGATTAAGAAGTAATTCAAAAAACAACAAAATCAGCAGAAACTCAAAGGGGTACAATCACGGAAAATAGTTGATTTTGGTCCCAAAAATATGTATTATATTAACATTACTACCTCAATATATATAGAGTTAGAATGCGAATAATACTAATTTCACTGAAAACCAAGTTGAGAGTGATGAGATATTGACAAAACTACGAAACTGGACGAAACAATAAGGTGCCACCTAAGAAAAACGTATTTAACGTCTTATATACGAGTGATAACAGAAAACATTTGATCTTCTATTTTGAGTAAGAATGTTTAAATTACATATTCTATCGAGTATGGAAGAATGAAAAATTTATTTCATCGAAAATAGAGTTCCGATGGAGGAGTAATTCAAAAAACAACAAAATTAGTCGAAACTCAAAGGGGTACCATCACGGAAAATAGTTGATTTTGGTCCCAAAAATATGTATTATATTAACATTACTACCTCAATATATATCGAGTTAGAATTCGAATAAAACTAATTTCACTGAAAACCAAGTTGAGAGTGATGAGATATTGAAAAAATTACGAAACTGGACGAAACAATACGGTGCCACCTAAGAAAAACGTATTTAACATCATATATACGAGTGATAACACAAAACATTTGATCTTATAATTTGAGTAAGAATGTTTAAATTACATATTCCATCGAGTATGGAAGAATTCAAAATTTATTTCATCGAAAATAGAGTTCCGATGGAGGAGTAAATCAAAAAACAACAAAATTAGTCGAAACTCAAAGGGGTACCATAACGGAAAATAGTTGATTTTGGTCCCAAAAATATGTATTATATTAATATTAATACCTCAATATATATCGAGTTAGAATGCGAATAAAACTAATTTCACTGAAAACGAAGTTGTGAATGATGAGATGTCGACAAAACTACAAAACTTGACGAAACAATAAGGTGCCACCTAGGAAAAATGTATTTAACGTCTTATATACAAGTAATAATAGCAAACATTTTATCTTATCTTATGACTCAGAATGTTTAAAATATATAATCGATCGAGTACGGAAGAATTCAAAATTTAGTTCTTCGAAAATAGAGTTCCAATGGAGGAGTAATTCAAAAAACAACAAAATTAGTCGAATCTCAAAAGGGTACCATCACGGAAAATAGTTGATTTTGGTCCCGAAAATATGTATTATATTAACATTACTACCTCAATATATATCGAGTTAGAATGCGAATAAAAAAAATTTCACTGAAAACCAAGTTGAGAGTGATGAGATATTGATAAAACTACGAAATTGGACGAAACAATAAAGTACCACCTAAGAAAAACGTATTTAACGTCTTATATATGAGTGATAACACAAAACATTTAATCTTCTATTTTGAGTAAGAATGTTTAAATTACATATTCTATCGAGTATGGAAGAATTCAAAATTTATTTCATCGAAAATGGAGTTCCGATAGAGGAGTTATTCAAAAAACAACAAAATCAGTCGAAACTCAAAGGGGTACCATCACGGAAAATAGTTGATTTTGGTCCCAAAAATATGCATTATATTAACATTACTACCTCAATATATATCCAGTTAGAATGCGAATAAAACTGATTTCACTGAAAACGAAGTTGAGAGTGATGAGATGTCGACAAAACTACGAAACTGGACGAAACAATAAGATGCCACCTAGGAAAAATGTATTTAACATCATATATACGAGTGATAACACAAAACATTTGATCTTATATTTTGAGTAAGAATGTTTAAATTACATATTCTATCGATTATGGAAGAATTCAAAATTTATTTCATTGAAAATAGAGTTCCGATGGAGGAGTAAATCAAAAAACAACAAAATTAGTCGAAACTCAAAGGGGTACCATCACGGAAAATAGTTGATTTTGGTCCCAAAAATATGTATTATATTAACATTAATACCTCAATATATATCGAGTTAGATTGCGAATAAAACTAATTTCACTGAAAACAAAGTTGTTCGTGATGAGATGTTGACAAAACTACGAAACTGGACGAAACAATAAGGTGTCACCTAGGAAAAATGTATTTAACGTCTTATATACAAGTAATAACAGCGAAAATTTGATCTTATATTTTGAGTCAGAATGTTTAAAATATATATTCGATCGAGTACGGAATAATACAAAATTTATTTCATCAAAAATAGAGTTCCGATGGAGGAGTTATTCTCGAAGGGGTACCATCACAGAAAATAGTTGATTTTGGTCCAAAGAATATGTATTATATTAACATTACTACCTTAATATATATCGAGTTAGAATGCGAATAAAACTAATTTCACTGAAAATGAAGTTGAGAGTGATGAGATATTGACAAAACTACGAAACCGTACGAAACAATAAGGTGGCACTTAGGAAAAACGTATTTAACGTCTTATTTACGAGTGATAACAGAAAACATTTGATCTTATATTTTGAGTGAGAATGTTTAATATATATATTCGACCGGGTACGGAAGAATTCAGAATTTATTTCATCGAAAATAGAGTTCCGATTAAGAAGTAATTCAAAAAACAACAAAATCAGCAGAAACTCAAAGGGGTACAATCACGGAAAATAGTTGATTTTGGTCCCAAAAATATGTATTATATTAACATTACTACCTCAATATATATAGAGTTAGAATGCGAATAATACTAATTTCACTGAAAACCAAGTTGAGAGTGATGAGATATTGACAAAACTACGAAACTGGACGAAACAATAAGGTGCCACCTAAGAAAAACGTATTTAACGTCTTATATACGAGTGATAACAGAAAACATTTGATCTTCTATTTTGAGTAAGAATGTTTAAATTACATATTCTATCGAGTATGGAAGAATGAAAAATTTATTTCATCGAAAATAGAGTTACGATGGAGGAGTAATTCAAAAAACAACAAAATTTCGACTAATTTTGTTGTTTTTTGAATTACTCCTCCATCGTAACTCTATTTTCGATGAAATAAATTTTTCATTCTTCCATACTCGATAGAATATGTAATTTAAACATTCTTACTCAAAATAGAAGATCAAATGTTTTCTGTTATCACTCGTATATAAGACGTTAAATACGTTTATTTCATCGAAAATAGAGTTCCGATTAAGAAGTAATTCAAAAAACAACAAAATCAGCAGAAACTCAAAGGGGTACAATCACGGAAAATAGTTGATTTTGGTCCCAAAAATATGTATTATATTAACATTACTACCTCAATATATATAGAGTTAGAATGCGAATAATACTAATTTCACTGAAAACCAAGTTGAGAGTGATGAGATATTGACAAAACTACGAAACTGGACGAAACAATAAGGTGACCACCTAAGAAAAACGTATTTAACGTCTTATATACGAGTGATAACAGAAAACATTTGACATTCTCACGGAAAATAGTTGATTTTGGTCCCAAAAATATGTATTATATTAACATTACTACCTCAATATATATCGAGTTAGAATTCGAATAAAACTAATTTCACTGAAAACCAAGTTGAGAGTGATGAGATATTGAAAAAACTACGAAACTCGACGAAACAATAAGGTGCCACCTAGGAAAAACGTATTTAACGTCTTATATACGAGTGATCACAAAAGACATTTGATCTTATATTTTGAGTAAGAATGTTTAAAATATATATTCGATCGAGTACGAAAGAATTCAAAATTTATTTCATCGAAAATAGAGTTCAGATTGAGGAGTAATTCAAAAAACAACAAAATCAGCCGAAACTCAAAGGGGTACCATCACGAAAAATAGTTGATTTTGGTCCCGAAAATATGTATTATATTAACATTACTACCTCAATATATATCGAGTTAGAATGCGAATAAAAAAAATTTCACTGAAAACCAAGTTGAGAGTGATGAGATATTGATAAAACTACGAAATTGGACGAAACAATAAAGTACCACCTAAGAAAACGTATTTAACATCTTATATATGAGTGATAACACAAAAAAATTTAATCTTCTATTTTGAGTAAGAATGTTTAAATTACATATTCTATCGAGTATGGAAGAATTCAAAATTTATTTCATCGAAAATGGAGTTCCGATAGAGGAGTTATTCAAAAAACAACAAAATCAGTCGAAACTCAAAGGGGTACCATCACGGAAAATAGTTGATTTTGGTCCCAAAAATATGCATTAGATTAACATTACTACCTCAATATATATCCAGTTAGAATGCGAATAAAACTGATTTCACTGAAAACGAAGTTGAGAGTGATGAGATGTCGACAAAACTACGAAACTGGACGAAACAATAAGATGCCACCTAGGAAAAATGTATTTAACATCTTATGTACAAGTAATGAAAGCAAAAATTTGATCTTATATTTTGAGTCATAATGTTTAAAATATATATTCGATCGAGTACGGAAGAATACAAAATTTATTTCATCGAAAATAGAGTTACGATTGAGGAGTTATTCTCGAAGGGGTACCATCACAGAAAATAGTTGATTTTGGTCCCAAGAATATGTATTATATTAACATTACTACCTTAATATATATCGAGTTAGAATGCGAATAAAACTAATTTCACTGAAAACGAAGTTGAGAGTGATGAGATATTGAAAAAACTACGAAACCGTACGAAACAATAAGGTGGCACCTAGGAAAAACGTATTTAACGTCTTATTTACGAGTGATAACAGAAAAAATTTGATATTATATTTTGAGTGAGAATGTTTAATATATATATTCGACCGGGTACAGAAGAATTCAGAATTTATTTCATCGAAAATAAAGTTCCGATTAAGAAGTAATTCAAAAAACAACAAAATCAGCAGAAAGTCAAAGGGGTACAATCACGGAAAATAGTTGATTTTGGTCCCAAAAATATGTATTATATTAACATTACTACCTCAATATATATAGAGTTAGAATGCGAATAATACTAATTTCACTGAAAACCAAGTTGAGAGTGATGAGATATTGACAAAACTACGAAACTGGACGAAACAATAAGGTGCCACCTAAGAAAAACGTATTTAACGTCTTATATACGAGTGATAACAGAAAACATTTGATCTTCTATTTTGAGTAAGAATGTTTAAATTACATATTCTATCGATTATGGAAGAATGAAAAATTTATTTCATCGAAAATAGAGTTCCGATGGAGGAGTAATTCAAAAAACAACAAAATTAGTCGAAACTCAAAGGGGTACCATCACGGAAAATAGTTGATTTTGGTCCCCAAAATATGTATTATATTAACATTACTACCTCAATATATATCGAGTTAGAATTCGAATAAAACTAATTTCACTGAAAACCAAGTTGAGAGTGATGAGATATTGAAAAAATTACGAAACTGGACGAAACAATACGGTGCCACCTAAGAAAAACGTATTTAACATCATATATACGAGTGATAACACAAAACATTTGATCTTATATTTTGAGTAAGAATGTTTAAATTACATATTCTATCGAGTATGGAAGAATTCAAAATTTATTTCATCGAAAATAGAGTTCCGATGGAGGAGTAAATCAAAAAACAACAAAATTAGTCGAAACTCAAAGGGGTACCATAACGGAAAATAGTTGATTTTGGTCCCAAAAATATGTATTATATTAACATTACTACCTCAATATATATCGAGTTAGAATGCGAATAAAACTAATTTCACTGAAAACGAAGTTGTGAATGATGAGATGTCGACAAAACTACAAAACTGGACGAAACAATAAGGTGCCACCTAGGAAAAATGTATTTAACGTCTTATATACAAGTAATAACAACAAACATTTTATCTTATCTTATGACTCAGAATGTTTAAAATATATAATCGATCGAGTACGGAAGAATTCAAAATTTAGTTCTTCGAAAATAGAGTTCCAATGGAGGAGTAATTCAAAAAACAACAAAATTAGTCGAATCTCAAAAGGGTACCATCATGGAAAATAGTTGATTTTGGTCCCAAAAATATGTATTATATTAACATTAATACTTCAATAAATATCGAGTTAGAATGCGAATAAAACTAATTTCACTGAAAACGAAGTTGTGAATGATGAGATGTCGACAAAACTACGAAACTGGACGAAACAATAAGGTGCCACCTAGGAAAAATGTATTTAACGTCTTATATACAAGTAATAACAGCAAACATTTTATATTATCTTATGACTCAGAATGTTTAAAATATATAATCGATCGAGTACGGAAGAATTCAAAATTTAGTTCTTCGAAAATAGAGTTCCAATGGAGGAGTAATTCAAAAAACAACAAAATTAGTCGAATCTCAAAAGGGTACCATCATGGAAAATAGTTGATTTTGGTCCCAAAAATATGTATTATATTAACATTAATACTTCAATAAATATCGAGTTAGAATGCGAATAAAACTAATTTCACTGAAAACGAAGTTGTGAATGATGAGATGTCGACAAAACTACGAAACTTGACGAAACAATAAGGTGCCACCTAGGAAAAATGTATTTAACGTCTTATATACAAGTAATAACAGCAAACATTTTATATTATCTTATGACTCAGAATGTTTAAAATATATAATCGATCGAGTACGGAAAATTCAAAATTTAGTTCTTCGAAAATAGAGTTCCAATGGAGGAGTAATTCAAAAAACAACAAAATTAGTCGAAACTCAAAAGGGTACCATCATGGAAAATAGTTGATTTTGGTCCCAAAAATATGTATTATATTAACATTAATACTTCAATAAATATCGAGTTAGAATGCGAATAAAACTAATTTCACTGAAAACGAAGTTGTGAATGATGAGATGTCGACAAATCTACGAAACTGGACGAAACAATAAGGTGCCACCTAGGAAAAATGTATTTAACGTCTTATATACAAGTAATAACAGCAAAAATTTGATCTTATATTTTGAGTCATAATGTTTAAATTACATATTCTATCGAGTATGGAAGAATTCAAAATTTATTTCATCGAAAATAGAGTTCTGATGGAGGAGTAAATCAAAAAACAACAAAATTAGTCGAAACTCAAAGGGGTACCATCACGGAAAATAGTTGTTTTGGTCCCAAAAATATGCATTATATTAACATTACTACCTTAATATATATCGAGTTAGAATGCGAATAAAACTAATTTCACTGAAAACGAAGTTGAGAGTGATGAATTATTGACAAAACTACGAAACTCGACGAAACAATAAGGTGCCACCTAGGAAAAACGTATTTAACGTCTTATATACGAGTGATCACAAAAGACATTTGATCTTATATTTTGAGTAAGAATGTTTAAAATATATATTCGATCGAGTACGAAAGAATTCAAAATTTATTTTATCGAAAATGGAGTTCCGATAGAGGAGTTATTCAAAAAACAACAAAATCAGTCGAAACTCAAAGGGGTACCATCACGGAAAATAGTTGATTTTGGTCCCAAAATATGCATTATATTAACATTACTACCTCAATATATATCGAGTTAGAATGCGAATAAAACTAATTTCACTGAAAACGAAGTTGTGAGTGATGAGATGTCGATAAAACTACGAAACTGGACGAAACAATAAGATGGCACCTAGGAAAAATGTATTTAACATCTTATGTACAAGTAATAAAAGCAAAAATTTGATCTTATATTTTGAGTCATAATGTTTAAAATATATATTCGATCGAGTACGGAAGAATACAAAATTTATTTCATCGAAAATAGAGTTCCGATTGAGGAGTTATTCTCGAAGGGGTACCATCACAGAAAATAGTTGATTTTGGTCCCAAGAATATGTATTATATTAACATTACTACCTTAATATATATCGAGTTAGAATGCGAATAAAACTAATTTCACTGAAAACGAATTTGAGAGTGATGACATATTGACAAAACTACGAAACCGTACGAAACAATAAGGTGGCACCTAGGAAAAACGTATTTAACGTCTTATTTACGAGTGATAACAGAAAACATTTGATATTATATTTTGAGTAAGAATGTTTAATATATATATTCGATCGGGTACGGAAGAATTCAGAATTTATTTCATCGAAAATAGAGTTCCGATTAAGAAGTAATTCAAAAAACAACAAAATCAGCCGAAACTCAAAGGGGTACCATCACGAAAAATAGTTGATTTTGGTCCCGAAAATATGTATTATATTAACATTACTACCTCAATATATATCGAGTTAGAATGCGAATAAAAAAAATTTCACTGAAAACCAAGTTGAGAGTGATGAGATATTGATAAAACTACGAAATTGGACGAAACAATAAAGTACCACCTAAGAAAAACGTATTTAACGTCTTATATATGAGTGATAACACAAAACATTTGATCTTATATTTTGAGTAAGAATGTTTAAATTACATATTCTATCGATTATGGAAGAATTCAAAATTTATTTAATTGAAAATAGAGTTCCGATGGAGGAGTAAATCAAAAAACAACAAAATTAGTCGAAACTCAAAGGGGTACCATAACGGAAAATAGTTGATTTTGGTCCCAAAAATATGTATTATATTAACATTACTACCTCAATATATATCGAGTTAGAATGCGAATAAAACTAATTTCACTGAAAACGAAGTTGTGAATGATGAGATGTCGACAAAACTACAAAACTGGACGAAACAATAAGGTGCCACCTAGGAAAAATGTATTTAACGTCTTATATACAAGTAATAACAGCAAACATTTTATCTTATCTTATGACTCAGAATGTTTAAAATATATAATCGATCGAGTACGGAAGAATTCAAAATTTAGTTCTTCGAAAATAGAGTTCCAATGGAGGAGTAATTCAAAAAACAACAAAATTAGTCGAATCTCAAAAGGGTACCATCATGGAAAATAGTTGATTTTGGTCCCCAAAATATGTATTATATTAACATTACTACCTCAATATATATCGAGTTAGAATGCGAATTAAACTAATTTCACTGAAAACGAAGTTGTGAATGATGAGATGTCGACAAAACTACAAAACTGGACGAAACAATAAGGTGCCACCTAGGAAAAATGTATTTAACGTCTTATATACAAGTAATAACAGCAAACATTTTATCTTATCTTATGACTCAGAATGTTTAAAATATATAATCGATCGAGTACGGAAGAATTCAAAATTTAGTTCTTCGAAAATAGAGTTCCAATGGAGGAGTAATTCAAAAAACAACAAAATTAGTCGAATCTCAAAAGGGTACCATCACGGAAAATAGTTGATTTTGGTCCCAAAAATATGTAGTATATTAACATTAATACCTCAATATATATCGAGTTAGAATGCGAATAAAACTAATTTCACTGAAAACGAAGTTGTGAATGATGATATGTCGACAAAACTACGAAACTGGACGAAACAATAAGGTGCCACCTAGGAAAAATGTATTTAACGTCTTATATACAAGTAATAACAGCAAAATTTTGATCTTATATTTTGAGTCATAATGTTTAAATTACATATTCTATCGAGTATGGAAGAATTCAAAATTTATTTCATCGAAAATAGAGTTCCGATGGAGGAGTAAATCAAAAAACAACAAAATTAGTCGAAACTCAAAGGGGTACCATCACGGAAAATAGTTGTTTTGGTCCCAAAAATATGCATTATATTAACATTACTACCTTAATATATATCAAGTTAGAATGCGAATAAAACTAATTTCACTGAAAACGAAGTTGAGAGTGATGAATTATTGACAAAACTACGAAACTCGACGAAACAATAAGGTGCCACCTAGGAAAAACGTATTTAACGTCTTATATACGAGTGATCACAAAAGACATTTGATCTTATATATTGAGTAAGAATGTTTAAAATATATATTCGATCGAGTACGAAAGAATTCAAAATTTATTTCATCGAAAATAGAGTTCGGATTAAGGAGTAATTCAAAAAACAACAAAATCAGCTGAAACTCAAAGGGGTACCATCACAGAAAATAGTTGATTTTGGTCCCGAAAATATGTATTATATTAACATTACTAATTCAATATATATCGAGTTAGAATGCGAATAAAAAAAATTTCACTGAAAACAAAGTTGAGAGTGATGAGATATTAACAAAACTACGAAATTGGACGAAACAATAAAGTACCACCTAAGAAAAACGTATTTAACGTCTTATATACGAGTGATAACACAAAAAATTTAATCTTCTATTTTGAGTAAGAATGTTTAAATTACAAATTCTATCGAGTATGGATGAATTCAAAATTTATTTCATCGAAAATGGAGTTCCGATAGAGGAGTTATTCAAAAAACAACAAAATCAGTCGAAACTCAAAGGGGTACCATCACGGAAAATAGTTGATTTTGGTCCCAAAATATGCATTATATTAACATTACTACCTCAATATATATCGAGTTAGAATGCGAATAAAACTAATTTCACTGAAAACGAAGTTGTGAGTGATGAGATGTCGATAAAACTACGAAACTGGACGAAACAATAAGATGGCACCTAGGAAAAATGTATTTAACATCTTATGTACAAGTAATAAAAGCAAAAATTTGATCTTATATTTTGAGTCATAATGTTTAAAATATATATTCGATCGAGTACGGAAGAATACAAAATTTATTTCATCGAAAATAGAGTTCCGATTGAGGAGTTATTCTCGAAGGGGTACCATCACAGAAAATAGTTGATTTTGGTCCCAAGAATATGTATTATATTAACATTACTACCTTAATATATATCGAGTTAGAATGCGAATAAAACTAATTTCACTGAAAACGAATTTGAGAATGATGACATATTGACAAAACTACGAAACCGTACGAAACAATAAGGTGGCACCTAGGAAAAACGTATTTAACGTCTTATTTACGAGTGATAACAGAAAACATTTGATATTATATTTTGAGTAAGAATGTTTAATATATATATTCGATCGGGTACGGAAGAATTCAGAATTTATTTCATCGAAAATAGAGTTCCGATTAAGAAGTAATTCAAAAAACAACAAAATCAGCAGAAACTCAAAGGGGTACCATCACGAAAAATAGTTGATTTTGGTCCCGAAAATATGTATTATATTAACATTACTACCTCAATATATATCGAGTTAGAATGCGAATAAAAAAAATTTCACTGAAAACCAAGTTGAGAGTGATGAGATATTGATAAAACTACGAAATTGGACGAAACAATAAAGTACCACCTAAGAAAAACGTATTTAACGTCTTATATACGAGTGATAACACAAAAAATTTAATCTTCTATTTTGAGTAAGAATGTTTAAATTACATATTCTATCGAGTATGGATGAATTCAAAATTTATTTCATCGAAAATGGAGTTCCGATAGAGGAGTTATTCAAAAAACAACAAAATCAGTCGAAACTCAAAGGGGTACCATCACGGAAAATAGTTGATTTTGGTCCCAAAAATATGCATTATATTAACATTACTACCTCAATATATATCAAGTTAGAATGCGAATAAAACTAATTTCACTGAAAACGAAGTTGTGAATGATGAGATGTCGACAAAACTACAAAACTGGACGAAACAATAAGGTGCCACCTAGGAAAAATGTATTTAACGTCTTATATACAAGTAATAACAGCAAACATTTTATCTTATCTTATGACTCAGAATGTTTAAAATATATAATCGATCGAGTACGGAAGAATTCAAAATTTAGTTCTTCGAAAATAGAGTTCCAATGGAGGAGTAATTCAAAAAACAACAAAATTAGTCGAATCTCAAAAGGGTACCATCACGGAAAATAGTTGATTTTGGTCCCAAAAATATGTAGTATATTAACATTAATACCTCAATATATATCGAGTTAGAATGCGAATAAAACTAATTTCACTGAAAACGAAGTTGTGAATGATGATATGTCGACAAAACTACGAAACTGGACGAAACAATAAGGTGCCACCTAGGAAAAATGTATTTAACGTCTTATATACAAGTAATAACAGCAAAATTTTGATCTTATATTTTGAGTCATAATGTTTAAATTACATATTCTATCGAGTATGGAAGAATTCAAAATTTATTTCATCGAAAATAGAGTTCCGATGGAGGAGTAAATCAAAAAACAACAAAATTAGTCGAAACTCAAAGGGGTACCATCACGGAAAATAGTTGTTTTGGTCCCAAAAATATGCATTATATTAACATTACTACCTTAATATATATCAAGTTAGAATGCGAATAAAACTAATTTCACTGAAAACGAAGTTGAGAGTGATGAATTATTGACAAAACTACGAAACTCGACGAAACAATAAGGTGCCACCTAGGAAAAACGTATTTAACGTCTTATATACGAGTGATCACAAAAGACATTTGATCTTATATATTGAGTAAGAATGTTTAAAATATATATTCGATCGAGTACGAAAGAATTCAAAATTTATTTCATCGAAAATAGAGTTCGGATTAAGGAGTAATTCAAAAAACAACAAAATCAGCTGAAACTCAAAGGGGTACCATCACAGAAAATAGTTGATTTTGGTCCCGAAAATATGTATTATATTAACATTACTAATTCAATATATATCGAGTTAGAATGCGAATAAAAAAAATTTCACTGAAAACAAAGTTGAGAGTGATGAGATATTAACAAAACTACGAAATTGGACGAAACAATAAAGTACCACCTAAGAAAAACGTATTTAACGTCTTATATACGAGTGATAACACAAAAAATTTAATCTTCTATTTTGAGTAAGAATGTTTAAATTACAAATTCTATCGAGTATGGATGAATTCAAAATTTATTTCATCGAAAATGGAGTTCCGATAGAGGAGTTATTCAAAAAACAACAAAATCAGTCGAAACTCAAAGGGGTACCATCACGGAAAATAGTTGATTTTGGTCCCAAAATATGCATTATATTAACATTACTACCTCAATATATATCGAGTTAGAATGCGAATAAAACTAATTTCACTGAAAACGAAGTTGTGAGTGATGAGATGTCGATAAAACTACGAAACTGGACGAAACAATAAGATGGCACCTAGGAAAAATGTATTTAACATCTTATGTACAAGTAATAAAAGAAAAAATTTGATCTTATATTTTGAGTCATAATGTTTAAAATATATATTCGATCGAGTACGGAAGAATACAAAATTTATTTCATCGAAAATAGAGTTCCGATTGAGGAGTTATTCTCGAAGGGGTACCATCACAGAAAATAGTTGATTTTGGTCCCAAGAATATGTATTATATTAACATTACTACCTTAATATATATCGAGTTAGAATGCGAATAAAACTAATTTCACTGAAAACGAATTTGAGAATGATGACATATTGACAAAACTACGAAACCGTACGAAACAATAAGGTGGCACCTAGGAAAAACGTATTTAACGTCTTATTTACGAGTGATAACAGAAAACATTTGATATTATATTTTGAGTAAGAATGTTTAATATATATATTCGATCGGGTACGGAAGAATTCAGAATTTATTTCATCGAAAATAGAGTTCCGATTAAGAAGTAATTCAAAAAACAACAAAATCAGCCGAAACTCAAAGGGGTACCATCACGAAAAATAGTTGATTTTGGTCCCGAAAATATGTATTATATTAACATTACTACCTCAATATATATCGAGTTAGAATGCGAATAAAAAAAATTTCACTGAAAACCAAGTTGAGAGTGATGAGATATTGATAAAACTACGAAATTGGACGAAACAATAAAGTACCACCTAAGAAAAACGTATTTAACGTCTTATATACGAGTGATAACACAAAAAATTTAATCTTCTATTTTGAGTAAGAATGTTTAAATTACATATTCTATCGAGTATGGATGAATTCAAAATTTATTTCATCGAAAATGGAGTTCCGATAGAGGAGTTATTCAAAAAACAACAAAATCAGTCGAAACTCAAAGGGGTACCATCACGGAAAATAGTTGATTTTGGTCCCAAAAATATGCATTATATTAACATTACTACCTCAATATATATCAAGTTAGAATGCGAATAAAACTAATTTCACTGAAAACGAAGTTGTGAGTGATGAGATGTCGACAAAACTACGAAACTGGACGAAACAATAAGGTGGCACCTAGGAAAAATGTATTTAACATCTTATGTACAACTAATAAAAGCAAAAATTTGATCTTATATTTTGAGTCATAATGTTTAAAATATATATTCGATCGAGTACGGAAGAATACAAAATTTATTTCATCGAAAATAGAGTTCCGATTAAGGAGTTATTCTCGAAGGGGTACCATCACAGAAAATAGTTGATTTTGGTCCCAAGAATGTGTATTATATTAACATTACTACCTTAATATATATCGAGTTAGAATGCGAATAAAACTAATTTCACTGAAAACGAATTTGAGAGTGATGACATATTGACAAAACTACGAAACCGTACGAAACAATAAGGTGGCACCTAGGAAAAACGTATTTAACGTCTTATTTACGTGTGATAACAGAAAACATTTGATATTATATTTTGAGTAAGAATGTTTAATATATATATTCGATCGGGTACGGAAGAATTCAGAATTTATTTCATCGAAAATAGAGTTCCGATTAAGAAGTAATTCAAAAAACAACAAAATCAGCCGAAACTCAAAGGGGTACCATCACGAAAAATAGTTGATTTTGGTCCCGAAAATATGTATTATATTAACATTACTACCTCAATATATATCGAGTTAGAATACGAATAAAAAAAATTTCACTGAAAACCAAGTTGAGAGTGATGAGATATTGATAAAACTACGAAATTGGACGAAACAATAAAGTACCACCTAAGAAAAACGTATTTAACGTCTTATATATGAGTGATAACACAAAACATTTAATCTTCTATTTTGAGTAAGAATGTTTAAATTACATATTCTATCGAGTATGGAAGAATTCAAAATTTATTTCATCGAAAATGGAGTTCCGATAGAGGAGTTATTCAAAAAACAACAAAATCAGTCGAAACTCAAAGGGGTACCATCACGGAAAATAGTTGATTTTGGTCCCAAAAATATGCATTATATTAACATTACTACCTCAATATATATCCAGTTAGAATGCGAATAAAACTAATTTCACTGAAAACGAAGTTGAGAGTGATGAGATGTCGACAAAACTACGAAACTGGACGAAACAATAAGATGTCACCTAGGAAAAATGTATTTAACATCATATATACGAGTGATAACACAAAACATTTGATCTTATATTTTGAGTAAGAATGTTTAAATTACATATTCTATCGATTAAGGAAGAATTCAAAATTTATTTCATTGAAAATAGAGTTCCGATGGAGGAGTAAATCAAAAAACAACAAAATTAGTCGAAACTCAAAGGGGTACCATCACGGAAAATAGTTGATTTTGGTCCCAAAAATATGTATTATATTAACATTAATACCTCAATATATATCGAGTTAGAATGCGAATAAAACTAATTTCACTGAAAACAAAGTTGAGAGTGATGAGATGTCGACAAAACTACGAAACTGGACGAAACAATAAGATGCCACCTAGGAAAAATGTATTTAACATCATATATACGAGTGATAACACAAAACATTTGATCTTATATTTTGAGTAAGAATGTTTAAATTACATATTCTATCGATTAAGGAAGAATTCAAAATTTATTTCATTGAAAATAGAGTTCCGATGGAGGAGTAAATCAAAAAACAACAAAATTAGTCGAAACTCAAAGGGGTACCATCACGGAAAATAGTTGATTTTAGTCCCCAAAATATGTATTATATTAACATTACTACCTCAATATATATCGAGTTAAATGCGAATAAAACTAATTTCACTGAAAACGAAGTTGAGAGTAATGAATTATTGACAAAACTACGAAACTCGACGAAACAATAAGGTGCCACCTAGGAAAAACGTATTTAACATCTTATATACGAGTGATCACAAAAGACATTTGATCTTATATTTTGAGTAAGAATGTTTAAAATATATATTCGATCGAGTACGAAAGAATTCAAAATTTATTTCATCGAAAATAGAGTTCCGATGGAGGAGTAATTCAAAAAACAACAAAATCAGCCGAAACTCAAAGGGGTACCATCACGAAAAATAGTTGATTTTGGTCCCGAAAATATGTATTATATTAACATTACTACCTCAATATATATCGAGTTAGAATGCGAATAAAAAAAATTTCATTGAAAACCAAGTTGAGAGTGATGAGATATTGATAAAACTACGAAATTGGACGAAACAATAAAGTACCACCTAAGAAAAACGTATTTATCATCTTATATATGAGTGATAACACATAACATTTAATCTTCTATTTTGAGTAAGAATGTTTAAATTACATATTCTATCGAGTATGGAAGAATTCAAAATTTATTTCATCGAAAATGGAGTTCCGATAGAGGAGTTATTCAAAAAACAACAAAATCAGTCGAAACTCAAAGGGGTACCATCACGGAAAATAGTTGATTTTGGTCCCAAAAATATGCATTATATTAACATTACTACCTCAATATATATCCAGTTAGAATGCGAATAAAACTGATTTCACTGAAAACGAAGTTGAGAGTGATGAGATGTCGACAAAACTACGAAACTGGACGAAACAATAAGATGCCACCTAGGAAAAATGTATTTAACATCATATATACGAGTGATAACACAAAACATTTGATATTATATTTTGAGTGAGAATGTTTAATATATATATTCGACCGGGTACGGAAGAATTCAGAATTTATTTCATCGAAAATAGAGTTCCGATTAAGAAGTAATTCAAAAAACAACAAAATCAGTAGAAAGTCAAAGGGGGGAAAATAGTTGATTTTGGTCATAAAAATATGTATTATATTACCATTACTACCTCAATATATATAGAGTTAGAATGCGAATAATACTAATTTCACTGAAAACCAAGTTGAGAGTGATGAGATATTGAAAAAATTACGAAACTGGACGAAACAATACGGTGCCACCTAAGAAAAACGTATTTAACATCATATATACGAGTGATAACACAAAACATTTGATCTTATATTTTGAGTAATAATGTTTAAATTACATATTCTATCGAGTATGGAAGAATTCAAAATTTATTTCATCGAAAATAGAGTTCCGATGGAGGAGTAAATCAAAAAACAACAAAATTAGTCGAAACTCAAAGGGGTACCATCACGGAAAATAGTTGTTTTGGTCCCAAAAATATGCATTGTATTAACATTACTACCTTAATATATATCGAGTTAGAATGCGAATAAAACTAATTTCACTGAAAACGAAGTTGAGAGTGATGAATTATTGACAAAACTACGAAACTCGACGAAACAATAAGGTGCCACCTAGGAAAAACGTATTTAACGTCTTATATACGAGTGATCACAAAAGACATTTGATCTTATATTTTGAGTAAGAATGTTTAAAATATATATTCGATCGAGTACGAAAGAATTCAAAATTTATTTCATCGAAAATAGAGTTCGGATTAAGGAGTAATTCAAAAAACAACAAAATCAGCCGAAACTCAAAGGGGTACCATCACAGAAAATAGTTGATTTTGGTCCCGAAAATATGTATTATATTAACATTACTAATTCAATATATATCGAGTTAGAATGCGAATAAAAAAAATTTCACTGAAAACCAAGTTGAGAGTGATGAGATATTAACAAAACTACGAAATTGGACGAAACAATAAAGTACCACCTAGGAAAAACGTATTTAACGTCTTATATACGAGTGATAACACAAAAAATTTAATCTTCTATTTTGAGTAAGAATGTTTAAATTACATATTCTATCGAGTATGGAAGAATTCAAAATTTATTTCATCGAAAATGGAGTTCCGATAGAGGAGTTATTCAAAAAACAACAAAATCAGTCGAAACTCAAAGGGGTACCATCACGGAAAATAGTTGATTTTGGTCCCAAAAATATGCATTATATTAACATTACTACCTCAATATATATCAAGTTAGAATGCGGATAAAACTAATTTCACTGAAAACGAAGTTGTGAGTGATGAGATGTCGACAAAACTACGAAACTGGACGAAACAATAAGGTGGCACCTAGGAAAAATGTATTTAACGTCTTATTTACGAGTGATAACAGAAAACATTTGATATTATATTTTGAGTAAGAATGTTTAATATATATATTCGATCGGGTACGGAAGAATTCAGAATTTATTTCATCGAAAATAGAGTTCCGATTAAGAAGTAATTCAAAAAACAACAAAATTAGTCGAAACTCTAAGGGGTACCATCACGATAAATAGTTGATTTGGGTCCCAAAAATATGTATTAAATTAACATTACGACCTCAATATATATCGAGTTAGAATGCGAATAAATCTAATTTCACTGAAAACCAAGTTGAGAGTGATGAGATATTGACAAAACTACGAAACTGGACAAAACAATAAGGTACCACCTAAGAAAAACGTATTTAACGTGTTATATACGAGTGATAATAGAAAACATTTGATCTTCTATTTGAGTAAGAATGTTTAAATTACATATCCTATCGAGTATGGAAGAATTCAAAATTTATTTCATCGAAAATAGAGTTCTGATGAAGGCGTAATTCAAAAAACAACAAAATCAGTCGAAACTCAAAGGGGTACCATCACGCTAAATAGTTGATTTTGGTCCCAAAATTATGTATTATATTAACATTGATACCTCAATATATATCGAGTTAGAATGCGAATAAAACTAATTTCACTGAAAACAAAGTTGTGAGTGATGAGATGTTGACAAAACTACGAAACTGGACGAAACAATAATGTGTCACCTAGGAAAAATGTATTTAACGTCTTATATACAAGTAATAACAACAAAAATTTGATCTTATATTTTGAGTCAGAATGTTTAAAATATATATTATATCGAGAACGGAAGAATACAAAGTTTATTTAATCGAAAATAGAGTTCCGATTGAGGAGTTATTCAAAAAACAACAAAATCAATCGAAACTCGAAGGGGTACCATCACAGAAAATAGTTGATTTTGGTCCCAAAAATATATATTATATTAACACTACTACGTCAATATATATTGAGTTAGAATGTGAATAAAACTAATTTCACTGAAAACCAAGTGGAGAGTGATAAGATATTGACAAAACTACGAAACCGTACGAAACAATAAGTTGCCACCTAGGAAAAACGTATTTAACGTCTTATATACGAGTGATAACAGAAAACATTTGATATTATATTTTGAGTAAGAATGTTTAAATTACATATTCTATCGAGTATGGAAGAATTCAAAATTTATTTCATCGAAAATAGAGTTCCAATGGAGGAGTAAATCAAAAAACAACAAAATTAGTCGAAACTCAAAGGGGTACCATCACGGAAAATAGTTGATTTTGGTCCCAAAAATATGAATTATATTAACATTAATACCTCAATATATATCGAGTTAGAATGTGAATAAAACTAATTTCACTGAAAACAAAGTTGTTCGTGATGAGATGTTGACAAACCTACGAAACTGGACGAAACAATAAGGTGCCACCTAGGAAAAATGTATTTAACGTCTTATATATAAGTAATAACAGCAAAATTTTGATCTTATATTTTGAGTCAGAATGTTTAAAATATATATTCGATCGAGTACGGAAGAATACAAAATTTATTTAATCAAAAATAGAGTTCCGATTGAGAAGTTATTCTCGAAGGGGTACCATCACAGAAAATAGTTGATTTTGGTCCCAAGAATATGTATTATATTAACATTACTACCTTAATATATATCGAGTTAGAATGCGAATAAAACTAATTTCACTGAAAACGAAGTTGAGAGTGATGATATATTGACAAAACTACGAAACTGTACGAAACAATAAGGTGGCAACTAGGAAAAACGTATTTGACGTCTTATTTACGAGTGATAACAGAAAACATTTGATCTTATATTTTGAGTGAGAATGTTTAATATATATATTCGATCGGGTACGGAAGAATTCAGAATTTATTTCATCGAAAATAGAGTTCTGATTAAGAAGTAATTCAAAAAACAACAAAATCAGCAGAAACTCAAAGGGGTACAATCACGGAAAATAGTTGATTTTGGTCCCGAAAATATGTATTATATTAACATTACTACCTCAATATATATCGAGTTAGAATGCGAATAATACTAATTTTACTGAAAACGAAGTTGTGAGTGATGAGATGTTGACAAAACTACGAAACTGGACGAAACAATAAGGTGCCACCTTGGAAAAATGTATTTAACGTCTTATATACAAGTAATAACAGCAAACATTTGATCTTATATTTTTAGTCAGAATGTTTAAAATATATATTCGATCGAGTACGGAAGAATTCAAAATTTAGTTCTTCGAAAATAGAGTTCCGATGGAGGAGTAATTCAAAAAACAACAAAATTAGTCGAAACTCAAAGGGGTACCATCACGGAAGATAGTTGATTTTGGTCCCCAAAATATGTATTATATTAACATTACTACCTCAATATATATCGAGTTAGAATTCGAATAAAACTAATTTCACTGAAAACCAAGTTGAGAGTGATGAGATATTGAAAAAATTACGAAACTGGACGAAACAATACGGTGCCACCTAAGAAAAACGTATTTAACATCATATATACGAGTGATAACACAAAACATTTGATCTTATATTTTGAGTAAGAATGTTTAAATTACATATTCTATCGAGTATGGAAGAATTCAAAATTTATTTCATCAAAAATAGAGTTCTGATGGAGGCGTAATTCAAAAAACAACAAAATTAGTCGAAACTCTAAGGGGTACCATCACGATAAATAGTTGATTTGGGTCCCAAAAATATGTATTAAATTAACATTACGACCTCAATATATATCGAGTTAGAATGCGAATAAATCTAATTTCACTGAAAACCAAGTTGAGAGTGATGAGATATTGACAAAACTACGAAACTGGACAAAACAATAAGGTACCACCTAAGAAAAACGTATTTAACGTGTTATATACGAGTGATAATAGAAAACATTTGATCTTCTATTTGAGTAAGAATGTTTAAATTACATATCCTATCGAGTATGGAAGAATTCAAAATTTATTTCATCGAAAATAGAGTTCTGATGAAGGCGTAATTCAAAAAACAACAAAATCAGTCGAAACTCAAAGGGGTACCATCACGCTAAATAGTTGATTTTGGTCCCAAAATTATGTATGAAATTAACATTACGACCTCAATATATATCGAGTTAGAATGCGAATAAATCTAATTTCACTGAAAACCAAGTTGAGAGTGATGGTGACAAAACTACGAAACTGGACGAAACAATAAAGTGCCACCTAAGAAAAACGTATTTAACCTGTTATATACGAGTGATAACACAAAACATTTGATCTTCTATTTTGAGTAAGAATGTTTAAATTACATATTCTATCGAGTATGGAAGAATTCAAAATTTATTTCATCGAAAATAGAGTTCTGATGGAGGAGTAAATCAAAAAACAACAAAATTAGTTAAACTCAAAGGGGTACCATCACGGAAAATAGTTGATTTTGGTCCCAAAAATATGTATTATATTAACATTAATACCTCAATATATATCGAGTTAGAATGCGAATAAAACTAATTTCACTGAAAACGAAGTTGTGAATGATGAGATGTCGACAAAACTACAAAACTGGACGAAACAATAAGGTGCCACCTAGGAAAAATGTATTTAACGTCTTCTATACAAGTAATAACAGCAAACATTTTATCTTATCTTATGACTCAGAATGTTTAAAATATATAATCGATCGAGTACGGAAGAATTCAAAATTTAGTTCTTCGAAAATAGAGTTCCAAAGGAGGAGTAAATCAAAAAACAACAAAATTAGTCGAATCTCAAAAGGGTACCATCACGAAAAATAGTTGATTTTGGTCCCAAAAATATGTATTATATTAACATTAATACCTCAATATATATCGAGTTAGAATGCGAATAAAACTAATTTCACTGAAAACGAAGTTGTGAATGATGAGATGTCGACAAAACTACGAAACTGGACGAAACAATAAGGTGCCACCTAGGAAAAATGTATTTAGCGTCTTATATACAAGTAATAACAGCAAAAATCTGATCTTATATTTTGAGTCAGAGTGTTTAAAATATATATTCGATCGAGAACGGAAGAATACAAAATTTATTTCATCAAAAATAGAGTTCCGATTGAGGAGTTATTCAAAAAACAACAAAATCAATCGACACTCGAAGGGGTACCATCACAGAAAATAGTTGATTTTGGTCCCAAAAATATATATTATATTAACATTACTACCTCAATATATATCGAGTTAGAATGCGAATAAAACTAATTTCACTGAAAACCAAGTAGAGAGTGATAAGATAATGACAAAACTACGAAACCGTACGAAACAATAAGGTGCCACCTAGGAAAAACGTATTTAACGTCTTATATACGAGTGATAACAGAAAACATTTGATCTTCTATTTTGAGTGAGAATGTTTAAATTACATATCCTATCGAGTATGGAAGAATTCAAAATTTATTTCATAGAAAATAGAGTTCCAATGGAGGAGTAAATCAAAAAAGAACAAAATTAGTTGAAACTCAAAGGGGTACCATCACGGAAAATAGTTGATTTTGGTCCCCAAAATATGTATTATATTATCATTACTACCTCAATATATATCGAGTTAGAATTCGAATAAAACTAATTTCACTGAAAACAAAGTTGAGAGTGATGAGATATTGAAAAAATTACGAAATTGGACGAAACAATACGGTGCCACCTAAGAAAAACGTATTTAACATCATATATACGAGTGATAATCCAAAACATTTGATCTTATATTTTGAGTAAGAATGTTTAAATTACATATTCGATCGAGTACGGAAGAATACAAAATTTATTTAATCAAAAATAGAGTTCCGATTGAGAAGTTATTCTCGAAGGGGTACCATCACAGAAAATAGTTGATTTTGGTCCCAAGAATATGTATTATATTAACATTACTACCTTAATATATATCGAGTTAGAATGCGAATAAAACTAATTTCACTGAAAACGAAGTTGAGAGTGATGATATATTGACAAAACTACGAAACCGTACGAAACAATAAGTTGGCAACTAGGAAAAACGTATTTGACATCTTATTTACGAGTGATAACAGAAAACATTTGATCTTATATTTTGAGTGAGAATGTTTAATATATATATTCGATCGGGTACGGAAGAATTCAGAATTTATTTCATCGAAAATAGAGTTCCGATTAAGAAGTAATTCAAAAAACAACAAAATCAGCAGAAACTCAAAGGGGTACAATCACGGAAAATAGTTGATTTTGGTCCCAAAAATATGTATTATATTAACATTACTACCTCAATATATATCGAGTTAGAATGCGAATAATACTAATTTTACTGAAAACGAAGTTGTGAGTGATGAGATGTTGACAAAACTACGAAACTGGACGAAACAATAAGGTGTCACCTTGGAAAAATGTATTTAACGTCTTATAATCAAGTAATAACAGCAAACATTTGATCTTATATTTTTAGTCAGAATGTTTAAAATATATATTCGATCGAGTACGGAAGAATTCAAAATTTAGTTCTTCGAAAATAGAGTTCCGATGGAGGAGTAATTCAAAAAACAACAAAATTAGTCGAAACTCAAAGGGGTACCATCACGGAAGATAGTTGATTTTGGTCCCAAAAATATGTATTATATTAACATTACGACCTCAATATATATCGTGTTAGAATGCGAATAAAACTAATTTCGCTGAAAACGAAGTTGTGAGTGATGAGATGTTGACAAACCTACGACACTGGACGAACAATAAGGTGCCACCTAGGAAAAATGTATTTAACGTCTTATATACATAATTTATTTAATCAAAAATAGAGTTCAGATTGAGGAGTTATTCAAAAAACGACAAAATCAATCCAAACTCAAAGGGGTGCCATCACGGAAAATAGTTGATTTTGGTCCCAAAAATATGTATTATATTAACATTACTACCTCAATATATATCGAGTTAGAATGCGAATAAATCTAATTTCACTGAAAACCAAGTTGAGAGTGATGAGATATTGACAAAATACGAAACTAGACGAAACAATAAGGTGCCACCTAAGAAAAACTTATTTAACGTCTTATATACGAGTGATAACAGAAAACATTTGATCTTCTATTTTGAGTAAGAATATTTAAATTACATATTCTATCGAGTATGGGAGATTTCAAAATTTATTTCATCGAAAATAGTGTTCCGATGGAGGAGTAATTCAAAAAACAACTAAATTAGTCGAATTCAAAGAGGTACCATCACGGAAAATAGTTGATTTTGGTCCCAAAAATATGTATTATATTAACATTACTACCTCAATATATATCGAGTTAAATGCAAATAAAACTAATTTCACTGAAAACGAAGTTGAGAGTGATGAATTATTGACAAAACTATGAAACTGGACGAAACAATAAGGTGTCACCTAGGAAAAACATATTTAACGTCTTATATACGAGTGATCACAAAAACCATTTGATCTTATATTTTGAATAAGAATGTTTAAAATATATATTTGATCGAGTACGGAAGAATTCAAAATTTAGTTCTTCGAAAAAAGAGTTCCGATGGAGGAGTAATTCAAAAAACAACAAAATAAGTCGAAACTCAAAGGGTACCATAACGGAAAATAGTTGATTTTGGTCCCAAAAATATGTATTATATTAACATTACTACCTCAATATATATCGAGTTAGAATGCGAATAAAACTAATTTCATTGAAAACCAAGTTGAGAGTGATGAGATATTGACAAAACTGAACCAAACAATAAGGTGCCACCTAGGAAAAACATATTTAACGTCTTATATACGAGGTATTACAGAAAATATTTGATCTTCTATTTTGAGTAAAAATGTTTAAATACATATTCTATCGAGTATGGAAGAATTCAAAATTTATTTCATCGAAAATAGAGTTCCGATGGAGAAGTAATTCAAAAAACAATAAAATAAGTCGAAACTCAAAGGGGTACCATCACGGAAAATAGTTGATTTTGATCCCAAAAATATGTATTATATTAACATTACTACCTCAACATATATCGAGTTATAATAAGAATAAAACTAATTTCACTAAAAACTAAGCTGAGAGTGATGAGATATTGACAAAACTACGAAACTGGACGAAACAATAAAGTGCCACCTAAGAAAAACGTATTTAACGTCTTATATACGAGTGATAACACAAAACATTTGATCTTCTATTTTGAGTAAGAATGTTTAAAATATATATTCGATCGAGTACGGAAGAATTCAGAATTTATTTCATCGAAAATAGAGTTCTGATTCAGAAGTAATTCAAAAAACAACAAAATCAGTCGAAACTCAAAGGGGTACCATCACGGAAAATAGTTGATTTTGGTCCCAAAAATATGTATTATATTAACATTACTACCTCAATATATATCGAGTTTGAATGCGAATATAACTAATTTCACTGAAAACCAAGTTGAGAGTGATGAGATATTGACAAAACTACGAAACTGGACGAAACAATAAGGTGCCACCTAAGAAAAACGTATTTAACGTCTTATATACGAGTGATAACACAAAACATTTGATCTTCTATTTTGAGTAAGAATGTTTAAAATATATATTCGACCGAGTACGCAAGAATTCAGAATTTATTTCATCGAAAATAGAGTTCCGATGGAGGAGTAATTCAAAAAACAACAAAATAAGTCAAAACTCAAAGGGGTACCATAACGGAAAATAGTTGATTTTGGTCCCCAAAATATGTATTATATTAACATTACTACCTCAATATATATCGAGTTAGAATGCGAATAAAACTAATTTCATTGAAAACCAAGTTGAGAGTGATGAGATATTGACAAAACTGAACCAAACAATAAGGTGCCACCTAGGAAAAACATATTTAACGTCTTATATACGAGGTATTACAGAAAATATTTGATCTTCTATTTTGAGTAAAAATGTTTAAATACATATTCTATCGAGTATGGAAGAATTCAAAATTTATTTCATCGAAAATAGAGTTCCGATGGAGGAGTAATTCAAAAAACAATAAAATAAGTCGAAACTCAAAGGGGTACCATCACGGAAAATAGTTGATTTTGGTCCCAAAAATATGTATTATATTAACATTACTACCTCAACATATATCGAGTTATAATAAGAATAAAACTAATTTCACTAAAAACTAAGCTGAGAGTGATGAGATATTGACAAAACTACGAAACTGGACGAAACAATAAGGTGCCACCTAAGAAAAACGTATTTAACGTCTTATATACGAGTGATAACACAAAACATTTGATCTTCTATTTTGAGTAAGAATGTTTAAAATATATATTCGATCGAGTACGGAAGAATTCAGAATTTATTTCATCGAAAATAGAGTTCTGATTCAGAAGTAATTCAAAAAACAACAAAATCAGTCGAAACTCAAAGGGGTACCATCACGGAAAATAGTTGATTTTGGTCCCAAAAATATGTATTATATTAACATTACTGTTGGATATCGATAGTGACAGCCCAGTAAGGAAAAAGGCCTCGAAGGCCCAATAACTATAGAGGGGGTAAACCCATATCATTCGAATCGGACCGGCCTCCATAGAGTGACCTAGAACCGAGCCCAAGGACTCTGAAGAACACCTTGAGTGCTCGCCATTCTTCACTAAGGCCGCGACATCTCACTGCTCGCCCCGAAGAGAGCCTTGCCTCTCTCCTCTGGTCCCACAAAACCGTTAATAAGGAGGTGGCCATGATATCCCGCGTATCTCGGTCACATATTCACTAAAGATTAGATTTGGTAACTGCAATATCTAGCAGTAACTGCCATATCCCACGATCCGAATCTTCAGTAACATAATATACACTAAGATATTCAGCTGCCTTATACGGTTCTATCTCTCTTACCCTATAAATACCCTTGCTTTACATACGTTCTTTACGTTTTGAGTTTTATACACACATATACTCATTTAAGCATCGGAGAGGGACCCAGAGACACCCCCTCTGTTGCGCTCCCCTACCTGCAGGTTCACCGGAGTTGGAGCAGAAGCGTCTTCCTAACCTTGTCTGGCATTCAATTCACTGCCAGATCAGCATCCAGAATTTCACGATCCAACATTTGGCACCGTCTGTGGGAAACGAGCAATTCAGCCATGAGAACTCGATCCCAAAGCAACCGTCGGAATCAGACTAGGGAGCGATCCTCAGATAGCTCTGATTCCGCCGCCGCTTCACCGCTTCAACAGGAACCTGCCAGCCGAGCAGGAGTTAATGTTGTTCCCCTGCGGACAGCTCGAGAACATGTCGGTGATTCCAGACCGACCCCCGCTGCTGATCAAAACGGAGCCCTGGCACCGCAGACAGTCCACATTGTGGGGCAGGATATTAATTTAACCCCCGAGATGGTCTCCCTGCTGGAAGCCATCCTAGGGAAGGCGCGCCGCCAAACCCCTGCTCCTCAAGAAAACAATCCCTCTCCTCCTAAGGAAAACCACCGCCCTGCTGCCACAGGGCCCTCACCTTCGGAAGCGGCAAATCCTGGTCCCACTGCGCCTCAGAAGGATCAGGAGATGACGTCAGGACAGCAGTCCTTACCTCTGGCACACACCAAGGAACCAGCAGCCGCTTGTACGGCCAATCCTTCCGGTCCTCCTCCACCCGGAACCTCTCCCATGTACTGCACTGTGGATCAGATGGATGACCCCCTCAACAAAAGGCTCCAGGAAAGACAGTTGACAGTCGTAGCTCCCTTCAAGGAGCAGTCCTCTCATCCTTTTACCGACGGGCTCGTCGCTATCAAAATCCCGAAGGATGTGGTTGCTCGGGCCATACCTGAGTATAGCGGTGGAGGAGATCCCACCGTGCATGTCAACAAGCACGAGGCCTCCCTTCTGGGTAAGTCAAACGATCCCAATCATTTGGCTTTGCTATTTCCATCTACTCTTTCGGGTTCGGCTTCGTCCTGGTTCTTCGGCCTCCCTGCAGGATCAATCGGAACTTGGGCCGAGTTAAGAAGCAAGTTCCTGGAGAGATATATGGGCGAGCGCCAGTTGCTGAAGAGCGTGGTCGCCCTTGACTCAGTCAAACAGCAGCCGGGAGAGTCGTTGTCCAATTTCTACGGGCGTTTTCATCAAAACGTCACAGAATTAGATCGCCGAATCTCGGATGGGGAGATCATTCGAGTCTTCTACAGAGGTCTGGATGTGGCCAACAAGGCCTCGAGAAAGCTGCGAAACAGCTATCACGTGAAGGAGATTGAGACGTTGGAGGAGTTGGCATCCAGAGCAAAATGTTTCATAGACCTTGAGCGCGCAAACATCGAGGCTAACCTCCTGACGACCTCGCTAAGGGTGACCCATGAACCCCGACGTGATGGTAAGAAGGAGGTAAAGAAGGAGAAGAAGGGAAAGGAAAGCAAGCCCCGGGTCGAGTCTCTTCCAGCGCCTCGCCATCCAGAGGTTCCTGAGTACTTCACGCCTTTAAATAGGCAGATCTCAGCGGTACTAGTCGAGATGGAGAGGAGATCCTTGGCAAGGCCACCGATGCCTCGTCGAGGTGGGCTGCCCATGGGCAAGGAGGTCGAGAGCTACTGCAGATACCATAAGTGCAAGGGCCATAAGACAGATGACTGCAAGATTTTGAAGCGGGACATAGAGAGGCTGATTCAGGGGGGAATGTTGAAAGAATTTGTAGCAGGGCGAGACCGAAGTCGAACGCCCCCCAGGAGGCATCGTTCGCCAGCCCCTGCGGATCAAGCTGAGCCTTCTGGAAGCAAGAGGAGAGTGAATCTGATTGCGGGAGTATTCGGTGCAAGCGGCGAGAGGTCGAGCGCCAGAGAGGTCTATGCCACTCAGATCTCTACAGTAGTTCAGTTGGGGGAAGCGGCCCCGACCTGAAGAGAACATTGTCATCTCATTCTCTGAAGATGATTTGGCACATGTCACCACGCCCCACAACGATGCTCTGGTCATTACGGCAGATATTGACGGCTGTGATGTTGCAAGAATTCTGGTCGACGGAGGCAGCTCGACAGACATCCTATTTCTGGACGCCTTTGAGAAGATGGGCAAGTCCAAGCGCGACCTGAAGAGGGTCGACTTTCCGCTGATCGGGTTTGCCGGAAGAACAACTTATCCACTGGGGGCTATAACCATGCCAATGATTTTTGGCGAGAGGTGGAAAAGCATCAAGGTGTCGGTCACTTTCCTGGTGGTCGATTCACCTACATGCTACAACGCCATCATAGGGAAGACCACGATCAACCCAAATAAGATTGTGGCCTCCACTGTCCACCAAAAGATGAAGTTCCCTACTCCGAACGGGATTGGAGAAGTGCTAGGAGATCAGCCTTCCTCGCGGCAATGCTACGTGAACTGTTTACGCAGGAAGAACCAAAGGGAGGCGCTCGCCATCGAAACAGAGGCCGACCCCCGCGAGGACTTGGCTCGGCCAGCACCCATGGAGGAATTGGAGGAGGTCGAGATCTATGGTCCAGACAAAGAGGTGCGCATCGGGACCACCTTGAAAGAGGATCAGAAGGAGGCCATGACCGCCCTCCTCAAGGAATTTAAAGAGCTCTTCGCCTGGCAGCCGAGCGACATGCCAGGAATCAGCACAGATATCATCTTCCATGTGCTCAGGATAGACCCCTCCATCAAGCCGATCGCCCAAAAGAGAAGATCATTCGGGACAGATAAGCGTTTGGCGATCAGGCAGGAAGTCGGCAGGTTGATTAAAGCTGACTTCGTCAGAGAAGTATGATTCCAGAGCTGGGTCGCCAACCCAGTTTTGGTCAGGAAATCAAACGGCAAGTGGAGGATGTGCGTCGACTTCCGCGACTTGAACAAGGCTTGCCCCAAAGATTCATATCCCCTTCCGAGGATTGATCAGCTGGTCGATGCTACCTCGGGTCATGAGATGCTGAGCTTCATGGACGCCTACTCAGGCTACAACCAGATCAGAATGCATCCCGACGATGAGGCTCACACCGCTTTCTACGCTGATGGGGACATTCTGTGCTACAAGGTGATGCCCTTTGGCCTTATCAATGCCGGGGCAACGTATCAACGGATGGTGAACCGGCTATTCCAGGACATGCTGGGAAGAAACATGGAGGCCTACGTGGATGATATGCTCGTCAAAACCATTAAGGGCAATCCTCACACGGCAGACCTCCGTGAAGCTTTCGAATGCATGAGAAGACACAGTGTTCGCCTGAATCCTGCCAAATGCGCCTTCGGGGTCAAGTCCGGTAAATTTCTGGGTTTTATGGTCAGTGAAAGAGGAATCGAAGCAAACCCAGAAAAGCTAAAGGCCATAGAGGAAATGAAGTCGCCAACCTGCCACAAGGAAGTCCAGTGCCTGAATGGACGCCTAGCTGCTCTCAACCGCTTCCTCTCCAAAGCGAGCGACAGGTCCCTCCCATTCTTCAAAACCCTGAGGGTCAACCGCAAGTTCGAGTGGACGCCAGACTGCGAGGAAGCATTCCAATCCTTGAAGAGGCATATCCAAACACTCCCAGCTCTGGCAAATCCCGTTCCAAGCGAGCAGATTTTCCTTTATCTAGGCATTAGCGATGTGGCAGCCAGTGTTCAGAGTCCAGTGTATTTCATTAGCAAAATGTTCAACTCAGCAGAAATAAAATATGTCCAGATTGAGAAGTATCTCTATGCCTTAGTTATTGCTGCTCGGAAGCTGAGACCTTACTTTCATGCGCACGACATCACGGTCCTCACCAATCAACCTCTCAAAAACTTCCTGATGAAGCCAGATTCTTCAGGAAGAATGGTCAAGTGGGCGATCGAGCTCATCGAGTTCAAGATCAAATTTGCGCCAAAAACGGCCATCAAAGGTCAAGCACTAGCTGATTTTATAGTGGAAAGCACGAGTAACGGTCAAACAGAAGCAGAAAACAGGCCAAGTCAGTTAGCAGACGACAATCAAATCTGGGAACTCTATACGGATGGGTCTTCATCAAAAGAAGGCTCGGGGGCAGGTTTAATTCTTATTCTTCCTGAGAGCGAACCTCTGAAGTACGCGATCGCCTTGACATTTCCGGCGACCAATAATGAAGCAGAATATGAGGCTCTTATCACTGGACTCAGACTATCAAAAGGAATGGGTATAACTGCGCTTAAGGTGAAAAGTGACTCAGAGCTTATTGTCAATCAGGTTAATGGCGCCTACGAGGCAAAGGAAGAAAATATGAAAAAATATATCGGCATTGCCAAAAAGCTAGTCGTGGAAATCCCAAATTTCGCGATTGAGTTTATTCCTCGCCAAGAAAACCAGATGGCAGATTCTTTGAGTAAACTAGCCTTCGGAGGAGCGACAGTCCAGGATGTACAATTTCTGGAGAAAGCTTTATGTTCAGTCCTGGAAAGCAGAGCAGAGGTCTTCAACATCCAAGGACAGGTCACATGGATGACCCCATTCCAGAATTATTTGAAAGAAGGAATCCTCCCAGAGGACGAAGGCGAATCAACGAGGATTAGAAGACTCGCAGCCAGTTATCTAATCATCGATGGAGAACTCTACAGAAGATGCTATTCGACACCTTACTTGAGGTGTGTTGCTCACCCTGAAACAGAAAATGTTCTTCGAGAAGCTCACGAAGGGGCAGCAGCATGTCAGGAAGGTGCTCGATCACTAACCAGAAAAATATTCAGATTGGGATATTACTGGCCGACCTTGGGAAAAGATGCAGCCGAGTTAACGCAGAAGTGTGAGATTTGCCAGCAGTTTGCACCACGATCGGGTCGACCATCGACATTATTATCCCCAATGGCGGGTGCCTGTCCTTTCGCTCAATGGGGAATCGATATATTGGGTCCTTTTCCCATTAGCACTGGTCAGCGTACTCACATTATAGTGGCAATCGACTACTTCACTAAGTGGGTAGAGGCGAAAGCTCTAGCTTCAACAACAGAATTCCAGGTCATCAAGTTCCTGCAGGTCAACATATTCTCCAGGTTTGGCATTCCTAAGGTAATCATCAGTGATAATGGTCCGCAATTTGTTGGAAAGGAGCTGAAATGGCTCTGTAAATAATATCATGTGGACCATCGTTTCAGCTCAGTACATCATCCTCAAACGAATGGGCAAGCTGAAGCAGCCAACAAGGTTGTCTTAGCAGGACTCAAGAAAAGGGTTCGAGCATTCAAAGGGAACTGGGCAGATGAACTGGAAAACGTATTATGGGCAATCAGAACAACGCCTAAGGCGGCCACAGGAGAAACGCCTTTCAATTTAGTGTACGGATCAGAAGCAGTAGCACCAGCCGAATTAGCTGTGCCTACCCACAGAGTCTTACACTTCAACGCAGAGGCAAATGAGATCGAGCGCAGAACTGACCTCGACTTAGCAGAGGAAAAGAGATGGCTCTCGGAAAAGACACAGGCAAATATGCGCTTGGCGACCGCTCGGTATTTCAACAGAAAAGTCAGCGCTCAGCAATTTTTCATGGGGGAGATGGTTATGAGAATAAATGAATTCACAAGGCTGGACAGTAAAAACAAACTTTCAGCCAAATGGGAAGGACCGTACAAAGCAGTAGAGATCGCCGCACCAGGATCCTACTATTTGGAAACCACCGAAGGCGAGAGGTTACCCCGTCCATTTAATTCTGAGCATTTAAGAAGATTTTATGCATAGCTTGTAATCAAACTGTTATGTCAATAAAAGAAAGCCATTCCTTCATAAAGCGTGTCCACTCGAAGCAAGCCGAAGCCAAAAGCCCTATCGCCAAAGATAGGCCAAAAGCCCTAGCAACAAAGCTAGGCCAAAAGCCCTAACGCCAATGTCAGGCCAAAAAGCCCTAACAACAAAGTTATGCCAAAAGCCCTAGCAACAAAGCTAGGCCAAAAGCCCTGACACCAAAGTCAGGCCAAAAAGCCCTAGCAACAAAGCTAGGCCAAAAGCTCTGACGCCAATGTCAGGCCAAAAAGCCCTAACAACAAAGGCAGGCCAAAAAGCCCTAGCAACAAAGCTAGGCCAAGAGCCCTGACGCCAAAGTCAGGCCAAAAAGCCCTAACAACAAAGTTAGGCCAAAAGTCCTAGCAACAAAGCTAGGCCAAAAGCCCTGACGCCAAAGTCAGGCCAAAAGCCCTAGCAACAAAGCTAGGCCAAAAGACCTAACAATAAAGTTAGGCAAAACAAAAAAGCCCTAGTGACAAGGCTAAGCCAAAAGCCCTGACGCTAAAGTCAGGCAAAAAGACCTAGCAAAACGTTAGGCAAAATACAAGCCCTGACGCCAAAGTCAGGCCAAAGAAAGTTTAGGCGATCACTATCGATGATAAAGCCTGAAAAATTACAAATCCCCTGTTATTATGCCAACACCTTAAAGGTTTAAACCTCAAAGAAGGTAATATCTCTTTGAACTTAGAAGTTTATGCTTTTAAGTGTCAAAAGTATTATCCTTAGAAAGTTCGACTTATGATTGGTCTAAGGCTTTAATGGTCGACGACATTACAAAGCAAGAAAAAGCGGAGAGTAATTATGATTAAGACATTGGAAGAATAGCCAAACATGTTCAAAAAGGCTCATGAATACAAAAAGGCATTCAATAGAAAAACCCAAGTCTTAAATAAATAATTACAAACCAAAAACAGAAATTACAGAAATAGTTATCTAAAAAAGATAAAAAAAAATACGGTCGCCAAGGAGTTGGGGACTTCAAGCTTTGGGATCCTCGGGGGCAGGGGTGCTCTGCTCGTCTTCGGGGGCAGAAGTACCGGGCTCGCCTTCAGGAGCAGCCTCTTCAGCAACAGAGGGCCACGAAGGGCGACTCCGCAAGAAGCTCTTCAAGGATGCCACTTCCCCAAGGGGAAAGTTGGGGTCGACCGCCTGGACCTCCTCCACCAGGTCTTGGAGAAATTCGGAAATGGTCGACTTCATCACTTTCAGAGCGCAATCTTCAAAATTCTCGGAGGCCTTGAATGCCTCGACTACGCTCTGGGGCGAAGGGACGACTTTCAACTGTGCAGTTAGCCGATCCCTCTCCTCCAGGGCGATCCCCCTGGCTTCGGTAGCAGCCCTTTGGGCCTCCGCAGCTTCCCTTTGCGCCTCGGCAGCGACCCTGCGAGCCTCCGATTCTGCCCCTTGCGCTTGAGCTTCCTTTAGCTCAGCCTCTAGGCGAACTCGGATGATCTCCCCCTGATCTAAACACAGGTGAAGGGCGTCAAAGTCCTGAAGAGCAGCAGCGGCATCAGCCTCCCTCTTCTTGACGTCAGCGAGGAGGCGCTGCTCCTTCCTGAAGTACTCCTCTCGTGACATTGAGATGTACAATCCTTTGAATGAGCAGCGCCTTCAGGTCTCTAGAATGAGCTGCTCCTTCAGCGCTGCTTCTACTACCTTCTGACATTGAGATGTTTGGTAAACTGGATCAGTCTTCAAATGAGATTTTTTTTTTGTTAAAAGTATAAACCATTTAAGAATGTATATAAATCATGAGAATGAACCTCGTGCATTTCCTCCATAGAATTTGCACCGTCACCACTGTGATAGATTCGACAGGAGGAGCCTCCAGCATTTGTAGATTTACACTCTCTTAGTGCATCATCCTTTGACGTCATGTCAGCCTCCAAAAAGTTAAACTGCTGTAAGCATTATATAGATCCGGTATCCACAACTGTGGCAGAGAGGCTTAGATAGAAAATAAAAAAAGCTTACCATTTGATTGAGTTCAATCCCCCAAGTCAAGTCCTCTGTCGATGTAGCTTCTATAACATCATGATCATTATCTGTCAATTATGATTAAAACAGAACCAACAATTAATCGAGACCCGACTTAGAGCTATCTAAGATATGCATTTCACAAAGCTTATACAGTTAAATGCTAAAATGAGTTAGTCATCCAGCAGCATGTTAACACATTTTATCAATCCGATTGCTTGAAACACTGTACCTTTATTCTGTTGTGCTGATTGCACCAGAGTGTTAAACTGGATACATTGAACTGGATATTGAAGCTAGAATACTTAGCATTCAACCTTAACATTCATTGATGATACTGCTTTATTATCTAAAGTTTATGTGGAGCATGTGCATATCTTCTAGTATTGTGGATCATGTGTGCCAGGTATGTTTTAACACTCCCCCTCAAGTTAAATAGTAGGATCCCCGATATTTAACTTGCGCAACACATTTCTGAAATTTGTTCCGTTTACTGCCTTGGTGAGTATATCTGCAAGTTGATCTTCAGAACGTACAAACGGAATTGTGATAATTCCATTCTCTAGTTTCTCCTTTATAAAGTGCCGATCAATTTCAACATGTTTGGTGCAATCATGTTGAACTGGATTCTCCGAAATGCTTATAGCTGCACGATTATCACACATTAACTTACATGATTCCTGGATAGGAAAATCAAGTTCAGTTAACAATTTGTATAGCCATAGCACTTCTGTGACACCTCGAGCAATTCCTCTGAACTCTGCCTCAGCACTTGATAGTGTCACCACATTCTGCTTTTTACTCTTCCAAGTAACCAGATTTCCTCCTATCATGGCAAAGTAACCTGAAATTGATCTTCTGTCTATCGGATTCCCTGCCCAATCTGCATCTGTGTATGCCTCTATTCTGAGATGACCATTATTCTGAAACAATACTCCACTTCCTGGTGAACCCTTTAAATATCGAAGGATTCTAAGAGCAGCTTCCATGTGATCTGCTTGTGGCTTATGCATGAACTAGCTTACCACACCTACTGCATATGCAATATCTGGTATGATATGTGAGAGATAGATCAATTTCCCTACTAAATGTTGGAATCGTGCTTGATCTGTCGGTTCAGCTCCTTCTACTATCCTCAATCCATGGTTCAATACCATTAATGTGTCTGCTGGCTTACAATCCATCAATCTTGTTTCTACTAATAAGTCTAGAATGTATTTTCTTTGTGAAATGAAAATACCTGTCTTAGACCGTAGTACTTCAATCCCCAAGAAGTACTTGAGTTCCCTCAAATCCTTCATCTCAAATTCTTGAAACAGATTGCTCCTGAGATGAACAATTTCTTCTTTATCATCACCTGTAATGATCATATCATCCACATATATAATCAAACAAGTTACTCGACCTTCTCTTCTTTTGATGAACAGAGTGTGGTCTGAATTATTCTGTCGGTAGCCATATTTCTTCATAGCCACTTTGAATCTCCCAAACCATGCTCTTGACGATTGTTTGAGTCCATATAGCGCCTTTTTTAATTTACATACATCTGATCTCTGGAATCCTGACGTGAAACCAGGCGGTGGTTCCATATAGACTTCTTCCTCTAAATCACCATGCAGGAAGGCATTCTTCACGTCAAATTGGTGTAGCGACCAATTTTGATTTGCAGCTATAGAAAACAAGACTCGAATAGTCTGAATTCGAGCTACTAGAGAGAATGTCTCTGAGTAATCAATGTCATAGGTTTGAGTATATCCTTTGGCCACTAGTCTTGCTTTATATCTCTCCACGGATCCGTCAGCCCTGTGTTTTACTGTAAACACCCATCTGCAGCCAACCGCTCTCTTTCCGTGAGGCAGATCACACTTCTCCCATGTTTGGCTCTTCTTCAAGGCTTCCATTTCTACTCTCATGGCTTGCCTCCATTCTGGAATCTTTAATGTTGATTCCACTGTGCTGGGTATATCTTGAGTATATACTGCAGTAGCAAAGGCTTGTGCAGCTGGTGTCAGACTCCCCCTTGCCAAGTTTGCTACTGGGTACTGATTGCCTTTGGGCTGTACTCTGGTTCGTATCGGATAGGAGGAACGCCTCTGTTTCTCCTGGCTGGTAGTACATATCTCTCCTGTACTGGTACGTCTTTCTCCTGTACTGATAACTCCTCCGAACCATTGTCATTAGAAGTATTAGAACCAGGAGTTACCCAATTAGAACTACTAACCTCCGGGATATTAGTCGGGGTTGACGGGGTTGAAGCATCCGAGACGTGTATGATGGGAGTCAACGTCTCAGTGGTTCCACCAACTTGCTATGTTGGGACTATCTCAGGAAACACTGGAGTGGTCAAAGTTGTCACAGTCAACCAATCTAATGGAATACTATCATGACTCTCCCCCTGGACAGAAGATTGGGATGGATAGTAGAACTCAGTTTCTATAAATGTACAATCAATTGTAATATACATGCGATGATTTTTAGGATTAAAACAGCGGTAGCCTTTTTGATGAATCTCATACCCCACAAAGACGCATTTCACAGAACAATGATCAAATTTAGAACGATCTGTTTTAGGGATATGTACAAAAACAAAACATCCAAATATATGTGGTTGGAGTGTCAAGGTTGTTGGAACACTCATATGACTAGATAAAACCTGGAGAAGTGTTTGGAACTGAATCACAGTAGTAGGGAGACGATTAAGAAGATAGACAGAAGATGCAACGGCTTCTGGCCAAAAAGAAGTTGGAACATGTGACTCTAGCATTAATGCTCTAGTCATTTCTAGAATATGTCGATTTTTTCGTTCTGCTACTCCATTCTGTTGAGGAGTATGTGAGCAAGAGGTTTGGTGTATGATGCCTTTGTTCTTAAGGAACTGTTTGAGTGAGGAATTTACGAATTCTCCGCCATTATCGGAACGGGGTACCTGGATTTTTTCACTAAACTGAGTCTGGACTAGATTGTGAAATTCTACAAACTTAGTGAAGACTTCAGATTTATGTTTAAGGAAGTATACCCAGGTCATGCGAGAATAATCATCAATAAAAAGCACAAAATACCTAAAGCCATTACTCGACATACACGTACCATTATTTGGAGCAGGGCCCCAAACATCAGAGTGAATTAAAGAAAAGACTGACTTGACTCTAGATTCAGACAGTGAATATGACTGTTTATGGCTTTTAGCAAGAATACAGGTCTCACACACAAGTTCTGTATTTGACGGAAATAAATCAGGGAATAGTTTATGAAGGTACCCTACATATGGATGACCTAACCTTCGATGTCACAACCATTGTTGCCTGGTGACTGTCCTGTGAGCAAGCATTGCAGTTCCGTGTTGAATCATTTCCTCCACATAATACAGGCCCTGATGTTCAATTCCTCGCCCAATAACTTCCCCCGACTGAATATCCTGTAGTAAACAAAAATTGGGATACATTAGCACCACACAGTTTAACTCTCTTGTTACATGACTGATAGAGAGTAACTTGCACGCTAAGCTAGGCACATAAAGACAATTCTGCAATTTAATTGTTGGAGAAATATCAATGGTTCCGGCTCCCTGAATCGGTATTACGTCTCCATTTGCTGTCTGAATCATTTCCCGTCTTGGTGCCGACTGACTTGTAAAATCTTTCTTGTCAAAACTCATACTGTCTGTGGCCCCTGAATCAAATAGCCATTTACTGTTTTCTTTCATTCCGACATGACTTGCGGTGCCGATGATTGGTGGAGTGGTTGCATTCCTGACACCAAATCCACGGTCAACACGGTCTCGTCGTTGACTCTGCCACCCTTCAGGAAATCCTTTGAGTTCGAAGCATTCGTCCCGACTGTGACGAGACTTTCCACAATGGTTGCACCTTCTGTTCCTCCGGTCCATGCCGAGTCACAAGATGATGTAGTAAACTGAATCAGCAAACAAGCCAGAATAGTGAACCAAACTACTAAACCAGTTATGAGTTTTGAACTGAACCGGATTACTGAACCGGATCGGACTACTGAACCGGATGACTGAACCGAACCGAATTAAACACTGAACCAAACCGGATTAAACCAGCCAATCAAACCAGGGCTGGTTTAATACCAATCTGTCCCCCCACGTGAGAGATATACTTAGATTTGCAAAGGATTCCTTGGATGTTCTTCAACCGAGACTGTCAGAGGATTCCTTCGCATGTTGTCGTCGGTCTGGAGCATCCGTGTGCTGTCGGTTTGGACAGAAGCTGCAACTCACCTCTGCTCAATATCAGAGAACGAAGGAGCTCGGTCCTGCAGAGAAGGGAGCTGCACGGGAAGCAAATGACTGGAGCAACGGAGCTGGTGTAACTGAGCTTGCGGAGCTGCACGAATGTTTCGAAGTGAAGACTCTGGACGAGCTGCGGTCTGGACCGCTCGACTGGAAGCTCGGGTCGAGCTGGACGGCGCACGTGGAGCTACGGGCGTGAAGACTCTGGATTCGACTGCGGAGCTGCGGAGTCTGGACGACTGCTCGACTGGAAGCTCACGGACGGGATGACTGACTTGGCAAGCTTCACGGCGAGCGTGGAGCTGACGCCAAGGCGGAGTTCACGGCGAGGACGACACACCGAGCTGGGCTGGCCTCGACTGGAAGCTCGGGGCGAGTTGGACTGGAAAAAGATACGTACTAGAGGAGCTGCAGAGGAGTGACCCGCGAAGCTGTGGTGCACGCGGGTGCAACGAAGCTGAGCTCACGAACTGACAGTGGAGATCGCACGGTGGACTTCACACGGATGAGAACTGAACTGAGCTGGTGGACTTCACACGGATGATCGGGGCTTCACACGAGAAGCTGGCCCATAAGTTGGTCGAGGACTGGACAAGACGAGTTGGGCACGGCTGACCTGAGCGGGACTGAGGTAACCCTAATTTCGAATTTGCTCTGATACCATGTTAAACTGGATACATTGAACTGGATATTGAAGCTAGAATACTTAGCATTCAACCTTAACATTCATGGATGATACTACTCTCTATTTGTATTACAATACAGAAATCTATAACTAAAACTAAACCCATACAAAGTATATGAAATCTAGAAAGTTAAGACAATAATACATAAAGCTAAGTACATTATTATCTAAAGTTTATGTGGAGCATGTGCAGGGACAGCATCTTCTGGTATTGTGGATCATGTGTGCCAGGTATGTTTTAACACAGAGATCTCTTATTGAACCGCTTATGCAAGTGCAAGAGCAAGATCCATAGATCCGACGTCATCATTACTATAACCAACCTCGTGCTGCCCGTGTCGTATCAGTTCTTTTAATTCCTCAAAGTAGTTCTGAAATATCTCACAGGCAACTATAGGTGAACTCCTGACACCTGTTATTACATAAAACCATATTCATGCTTAAGAAATTTACATCAAACAAAATCCATAAAAATGGAGCTATAGCAAATTATCAAGGGGGGGAGTGTTTGCTTAGTTGAAAACAACCCCCCTTGGTGCAATTTCAGGTATAACACTCACCAACTGAGGAAAAAAGAAGACTTAAACCAAATGTTATGGAAGAGATTTTACCCTTGTTATCTTTCACAATAAAGGCACTAGATATGCCCTCAAGAACACGGACACCATCACAATGGCCTAATGCGGTTTTGACCCCGAGACTGAAGTGTCCACTCCTAGTAGTCTCCCAAGAGCTGTAATTAAATGACAACTCTCCCAGCACCCCTTTCCCTCCCTCAAGCATCACTTCCAAGTCACCTGTCACTAGTGGCTCATTCCATGTTAATCTCAAGTCATTGCCATCAAAATGCTCTCCTGTCCAATAATTATCACTAGATGATGATGATTCTTCATAAATGAAGTCACCATCAAGTACCGAAACAGTCAACCTTAACATTGATGGTAATTCGATTTGCATAACTCTATCTGTGATTGGGTCTACCAAGATGACATGTATTTGAGATCCTTGTTCACCTTCAACCTTTTGGCCAACATATATAGGGGACGGAATCATTGTCATGAAACAGAGCTTCAAGTGCTGTGGCGCAGAGACTTCTATGCTTCTTGTCATAGGCCTGTCATAGAAGAGAAGAGTTCGCAATAATCACATATAAGAAAATTGCTTCAGATATCAAAAGAACTAATTGTAGCGCTTATTAGAAAATGTTTTACCTGAGAGATAATTCTTCCTCAAAGTTGTATACTGGTTTGTGAGAGCGCTCATTCGTCAATTTGTGTTCACCAAATACCTCAACATCAACTTTATCCCTCTTTGATGCTTTACTAGTATTGAACTTTTCCATGAAGAAGGCGTTCACTCTTAAACTCAAACCATTCATCTCTGGCACCAATCCCTTCATTTGCTGAATCTGATTAGCTAGAAATGCACTCAAATTGCTCTTAAGGGAAAAGCTACTGCAAGGTTGGCTTAATATTTTAATGGCATACTTCCCTAAAATCGGAAATTCATAGCCAAAAGAATTCCACCATTCACCTATATTACAATACAGTTGAGAAAATAATCAGTTAAACTTTGCAAGCAATACGTAAGAGGCATCCTGCCTAGAAGAAAAAAAAAAAAAAAGTGATGAAGCAAAAGAGAATCTCTGACTCACAAGGCGAAAGTCTTTCTGCTGCTAGCTTCTTGAAAAGTGATGGATTTGCTAACATCTCACGATAATGAAGTGTTTGATCCACAAAAGCTGCTCTATCATCGACAGCAACTAGTTTCTTTAGAAAATACTCAATGCCTTCATCCATTTCTCTCCTGTCTTCAACTGTCTTGATGCACATGTATTGAGGATTCACGAAAATTGCAGCTTTATGGATTCCGTCGATGACTTGCCTCCTTTTACACCCAGAAACACCCCCAAGTGTCAGGCAATTACTGGAGCTGTTGTTACAAAGTTTACCAATTTCTTCCTCAGCCATCTTCATCAACCTATACACGTCATCGAAGCCTAGCTCACCAATATCATCTAAATGAAGAACTTGAAAGAGTGGATTTAGAGCCATCTGGAGCTTTTTCCCTTGGTCCCAAAACTCGTCGTCCTTGATGATCCGAGATACTTCATTTCCATTTTCTTCCTTTCCATAGATATGAGCAAGCCACTCAGAAGATTGCACAAGCTTAACCAACTCTTCTTTGGCTTCAAAGATTGCCCCAAGCATGTCATAACCTTGACATTGCTTCAAATATTTGCCCCCGCTATGCTTCTTCATCAGGGCCAAAATGTCCTTATTGTTACATGTATAATCGAAAATAAGCTGAGCTGAATCAAATATAGTTTGAACCCATTCGGCTTCGATGCCAATTGTTTCAAAAAGTGATTGGATATGATGAGCAGCACATTTTGTTACACATACATGGGGATACATTTTGGTGAGGAACTCTTCAAACGACCCTGCCCATACACTGTCATCTACAATACACTGCACAATGTTTTCAGCACCTACATCAAGTATCACTGAAACAAAGAATTCCTCAAGTAAGGATTTTTCTCTTGGGAGTTCACATGTATTTAGCAGCACCGCGCTTTTTTTAGAGCAAGCAATAATACTCAAAAAGGATGGCCCTTCTTTTTTGCTACACCAAACATGAGGCACGACCGTAAAACCAGTTCTTTCCAATGATTCTTTTGCTCTAGCGACACTTTGCTCAACTTCCTGCCGGAATAATGGAATTAGCTCACTTCTAAGTGTGGCAGAGCTTGGTGGAATATAATTACCGGGACCACATTTGCAGAGTGCATGAACAAGATTAAGAAATGATGTTGATTCAACAACATTGCAGTCAATGTCATTTATCTCGAAGAAGTTTGCAATCAAATTATGGACCTCGTTGCTGCAATTCGTGTCACTTATCTCTGACAAGGGGCTGTCTGAATTGGTAGAGGTGGATCCAGATTTTCGTTTCTTATTATTATGACTGAGCCCTTTATCCATGGCTTCTTCCTTAAGAGCTTCTGGGACATCATCCATGGCTTCTTGTTTAATAGCTTCTGTCACATTATTGCAAATATGTACACCTTGTCCTGTGATTCCGGCAAGATGGTATCTGAACCTCACAACACTCGTTGTTGCAGGAAAAAATTTTCCACAGAAGTTGCATTTAAATTTGTTACCAAATCGCTTTGCGTGAATCCAAAGCTTGTCCTGTTTCCTCCCCATTATGGTATCTGATATGCTGCCTAAACACAAAAGAAATTCCATTTACAATTTGACATGGTTGTTCCCCTTTCAATTGAAAAACATCAACTACAAACATGTTCTCTATCTATAGCATATATTTTTGTGGAGGAATTCGACCCAGGATCTCTACAACCTCTACATTGGAAATTGCATCCTTATACCACTATAGCATATATAGTCCTGAGTCTCATCTGAATTTACACAAAAATCTCAGAACATGCATGCCCCCAGAATGTCTCTACTATATCCATCTCGACCAAGGTCTAACTCTAACACCATGTTTTTTGATATATACATACTCAGAGTGTTGGAAGTTTCTGAATTTAGTTAGTTAATTTTCAGTTCAATAAAATCCCTACTTTGTAGGATTAGTTAGTCTGTTAGCTCATTTCTAGGCTTCAATGTTAGTGTTGTTATTTATGTTCTTATCTCCTTGTATCGGGTCTATAAAAGGCCAACAAGTTTGCTGAATAAGAGCACAAGTTCCCAAACGTACCTGAGTGTGTGAAGAAGTTATGAAATAACAAGTGGTATCAGAGCCAGGTTCCGATCCTGGGACCTGTGGGTTATAGGCCCACCACAGTTCCTTCGCGGTGTTCTTCTGGAGTATTGTCTTGAGAATGGACTTGTCAATTGAGGCAAAGAGATAGTTCTTTACCTTGAGATCCATTAGCTTTAGAGCAGCTAATTCATCTCTTTGTGGTCCAGACAAAATTGTCCCTCCTGTAGGCACAGTGTAACCCATCTCCACCAGGTGCCACCACTCCTTGGTGGAAAAGATCCTCCGAACACTACAAACGACTTCAACTACATCGTTTGTGCCATAGAAGAATTGAAAGATACCAATACACTTTCGATCGATGCACTTCAGAGCTCTCTTCTATGCCATGAGTATAAGTTGGTGAAAAGCAAGCCATCTGAAGACCAAGCCCTCAAAACCGTAGAAGGTAGATATCAAGGAGGAAGAGGGTCATCACGAGAACGAGGCAGAGGTGGCAGAGGTGGTGGAAGAGGAAGAGGCTATCTCAACAAGGCCCTTATTGAATGCTTCAAGTGTCACAAACTAGGGCATTTCCAATATGAGTGCCCTAGTTAGGAAAAGAGAGCCAACTACGTAGAACTCGAGGGAGACGAAGAGGGGATCCTGCTCATGGCACATGTAGACGAACATGAAGTCAATCGAGAAGAGGTATGGTTTGTAGACTCTGGCTGCTCCAATCATATGACAGGCAATAAGAGGTGGTTCTCAAAATTGAATGAAGATTATCGCTCGAGTGTTAAGCTAGGAAACAATGCAAGGATAGAAGTAATGGGAGAAGGGGAGGTCAGAATGAAGGTGGGTGGTCTCTCAAACACCATCAAACAGGTATATTATGTACCTGAATTGAAGAACAATCTCCTAAGCGTAGGGCAACTCCAAGGGAATGGGCTAGCAGTGTTGATGAAGGACAACAAATGCAAAATTTATCACCCATCTAGGGGCCTAATCATGCAAAGTGAGATGACAACGAACCACATGTGATCCAAGATGAGGTAAATTGTCTGAAAACCTCTACAAATGATTACTCTCATCTATGGCATCGTCGATACCCTTCCAGGGACTGAAAACACTGGCGGAAAAGCAAGGACTACCACTAATGCAGATATAAGAGAAACTATGCCCTAGTTGCTTGGTCGGGAAGCAGACTCGAGAATCCATTCCACGACAGAGCCACCGGAAAGCAAGCAGGCGGCTTCAACTTTGTCCATGCAGATCTTTGTGGCCCGACAAAACCAGCATCCAACAGTGATAAAATGTATTTGATTGTATTTTGTGCATGAGAAGTCAGAAACTTTTGAAATATTCAAGAAATTCAAAAGTATTGTGGAGAAAGAAAGTGGAGAGTCGATTACATGCCTTAGAACTGATCGAGGAGGGGAATTTTGCTCAACTGCATTTAACCAATTTTGCAGGAAGCAAGGTATTTCCAGACAACTCACTGCTACCTACACACCCCAACAAAATGGAGTAGTTGAGCGATGAAATCGAAGTCTCATGAACTTGGTTCGTTGCATGCTAGCTGAAACCAAAATGCCCAAAACCTTTTGGGCAAAAGCAGCTAACTTAGTAGCATACGTGATGAATAGGAGTCCAACCACGGCAGTCAAGGACCAGACACCCAAAGAGGCTTGGAGTGGTCACAAACCGTCAGTCAATCACCTCAAGGTGTTTGGTTGTATTGCTCACGCCCATATCCCAGATCAGCAGAGGAAGAAACTCGACGACAAGAGTGTGAAGTGTGTGTTCATCAGCCTCAGTGAAGGTACAAAGGCCTATCGATTGCTCAACCTAATCACCGGGAAGATCATAGTAAGTCAAGACGTCAAATTTGAAGAAAACGAGTGTTGGCCATGGGACAATGCAGCAAAGGAAAAACCAGGTCATGTCCTGATCTGGGATGACGAGGACTTGGACAAGGAAGGTGAATCAATACAAACAAGTGAAGAGCAAGAGGAAGAATCAATTCTTGAAGTTATTGTCGAGACCCCACTCCAAACCAAGGGAGAATCAGTAGACCTCCTCAATGGTTGCAGGAATATGAAACTGGAGGACTATCAGAGGAAGATTATGAGTCCAATATGATACACTTTGCAGAAGTTGGAGAAGTTGGAGACCCCGGTTCATTTGAAGGAGCTGTCGCAGCTGAAAAATGGAAGAAGGCGATGCAAGACGAAATCGAGGCCATGGAGCCTCACTACTCTTCCTGCTGGTTCCAAAGCTATTGGAGTAAAGTGGATTTTCAAAACAAAGCTGAATGAACGAGGAGAAGTAGAAAAGCACAAGGCACGACTAGTTGCCAATGGCTACTCACAGAGATATGGGTTGGATTACAAGGAAGTCTTTGCACCGGTAGCTCGATGGGACACCATTCGCTTGATTCTAGCCATAGCTGCACAAAATGGTTGGAATGTGTATCAACTGGATGTGAAGAGTGTCTTCTTACACGGCAAGCTGGACGAGGATATATATGTGGAGCAACCTCAAGGATACAAGAAGCATGGAGAAGAGCATAAAGTCTTCAAGCTGAACAAGGCTCTATATGGGCTAAAACAAGCCCCTAGAGCGTGGTACAGCAAGATTGGATCGCATTTCAATGCTTCAAAAAATGTCCAAGTGAGTCAACCCTCTTCACTAAGACCGATAAGGAAGGTAAATTACTCATGTTAGCATCTATGTCGATGATTTAATATTTACTGGGAATGATGCTACTATGTCAATGAGTTCAAGAGCTCAATGCTCGGTGTTGAAGTCAGTCAAACCGAGCAAGGAATTCACATCAGCCAACGCAGGTATGCAGAAGAGATATTGAAAAGATTTGGAATGCAGGAAAGTAATGGACTCAGGAGTCCAATGGTTCCAGGGTCAAAGATCGATCGAGATGAAGAAGGAAAGAAAGTCGATGCCACTCAGTATAAACAGATGGTCGGGAGCTTCATGTACTTAAATGTGACAAGGCCAGACCTGACTTATGCAATAAGTCTAGCAAGTCGATATATGGAGAAGCCCACTGAACTCCATTTGCAAATGATCAAAAGGATTCTGAGGTATGTAAAACACACCACCGATCTGGGAATCAACTACAAAAGAGAAGGAGGGGAGCTCTTAGCATTCTTAGACAGTGATTATGCTGGAGATACTAATTATCGTAGATGCACTGGTGGGTATGTATTTCTACTAAGCTCAGGAGCAGTATCTTGGAGCTCCAAGAAGCAACCAGTGATCAGCCTCTCAACTACAAAAGCCGAGTGCATATTAGTTGCCGGTTGTGCCTGCCAAGCAATATGGGTACGGAGAATTCTAGAAAACTTGGGTGATCATGAAAACAAGTGTACTACCATATGTTACAGTTCTGCAATTAAGTTGTCAAAGAATCCAGTTTTCCATGAGAAGATCAAGCATATACATATCCGATATTTTTTCCTTCGTGATTTGGTAGAGGATGGATTCATCAATCTGCAATTCTGCAGATCGGAAGAACAGATTGTTGATATTATGACAAAGCCTTTGAAGCTGGAGTCATTTGTGAAGATGAGGGAAGAACTTGGCGTGTGTCCGTGAAGTAAACTGCCTGCTACTGCATCCAGTTTAGGGGAGGATTTGTTGGAAGTTTCTGAATTTTTGTTAGTTAATTTTCAGTTCAATAAAATCCCTACTTTCTAGGATTAGTTAGTATGTTAGCTCCTTCAGTACTGTTATTTCTGTTCTATAAAAGGCCAACAAGTTTGCTGAATAAGAGCACAAGTTCCCAAACGTACCTGAGTGTGTGGAGAAGTTCTGAAATAACACAGAGAAGGGCCTCAATCAATATTATAGGATGTTGTGGCAAGGAAGCAAGAATGTAAGAGGATGAAATTCGTAACTAAGTTGATCCTGCATCCATCCAATTCTAAAATACGTATAAATTTCAAAAAGACAAGGAGATCATAAATAAGCAACTACAAGTTTCATGAAGACATTGTCGTTGAATTACATATAAATACATAGAAGTTATGTTACCTGACAGTTAATAATCTCTGCAGCAGGGCTTCGGCCTTTTTCCTGGAAGACAGATCAGAAAATGAAGCTAATTTAGATGAAAAGAGGATGTCATTGGCTCTGGAAGAAGAAGTAACTGAACTGCCGGAGCAAAGGGCAGACTCAAGTCGTAGGCAAAAAGCAACAGGCAACAGTCGTAGGCAGCAGATCATTATAAACGACGCGTTGACTGGAAAATACACGATGTTTTCAACAAAGAAACGCGTCTCGTCCCGTACTTTTTCATGTGGTATACCGTATACAATTATGTGTAATTAGAGAATAATATGTATATAAATTTAGAGTAATTATAAAATTGAAAGTATTATATATTAATAAGCCGAAAAAATAAATACAAATTACTTTTTAATTATAATTATTTATTATATTTGTCTAGTTAATTAATAAAATTAATTCAATTTAAAAATTGAATACGCTTTTAACTAATGCTATTCAATTTATTCTTTAACATCCTATAACATTTATTATTTATAAGCCACTCATTATAGACACAATTAAATGCTAATGTTGATATACTAGCTGATTTTCAGAGTCGATTATGTCTTGATTTTTTATATGCACATATACACACGAAGTCGGGTAGGTAGAACTATTGCACTTGCCCTTCGCTTGTGTGGATTAGTTTTCAAGAGAACGTGAAAAATGCGAGGAGAATGTTTAATTACTCAAGAGAAAATGAAAATAAATAACATGAAGACGCTTGTAGGAGGATATTAATGTTGTTATTGATAAAGTTGTGATGCATGAAAATTGTAGAAGTATGATGAGTATAATTGCACGACGATGTTTGTAATGTGATGGTTGAATATTGATAGAGTTGTGATTAGGGGTGTCAAAACGGGTCATGGGTCGACCCATGGGTCGTGTCGACCTTGGGTCGTGTCAGGGACCCTCTGACCCAAACCTGACCCGTGTAATAGTATGGGTCAGTTTTTGAAACCCAAACCTGACCCGCGGGTTGGTGGGTCAACCCGCGGGTCAGAATGACCCGCCAGTAATGGTAAGGGTTGGGTCAGATTGATTCGTTCGACCTCCATGACCCGCGGGTCAATCTGACCCATTCGACCCATCATTTCAATAAAAACCAAAAATAGATTAAAATATATAAATGGAACGGGTCATGGGTTGACCCGTGGGTCAAGGCTTCTGACCCAAACCTGACCCGTGTTTTCACGGGTCATCCATGGGTCGTGTCAAAATGACCCATGGGTCAAAAACTCTGACCCAAACCCAACCCGTGAGCGGGTCAACCATGGGTCACCCACGGGTTGGGTCAAATTTTGACACCCCTAGTTGTGATGATTGAAAATTGTAGAGGTATAAGGAGTATAATCAGTATAATAAAAAATTGAAGAGACTACTTTGACTTTTAATATTGAGGAGAATGAATTTCAAAAAATTGATTAATAAATTACGTAAACTGTTTTTCTTCCGTGGATAAGTTTTCGAGAGAACGATGAAAATGTGAGGAGAAAGTTTAAATGCTCAATAGAAAATTAATATAAAGAACATAACGAGGTTTGTAAGAGGATATAAATATAACTATTGGTAGAGTTATAATGCAGGAGAATTGTAGAAGGATGATGAGTATAATTGCACAAAAATGTTTGTAATGTGATGGTTAACTATTGATAGAGTTGGGATGATTGAAAATTGTAGAGGTATAAATGATATAATTGATATAATAAAAATTGGAGAGACTACCATAATTTTTAATATTGAGGATAGAAATTGTAGAATAAATTATGAATCAATCTTCATTACTTAACCTAAATGCATCTCTCGAATTAAAACTATGACACTAGTATAGAGGTACAATTAGAAATCTCACTATCAAGCACTTACATGCCATGTCATCCCATCCATGCTGCACAAACACAACATAGACATCGTTCGAGAGTTGTGTTTCTGTTATGCATGGGGTCTGAAATGTCGTGCTGGAAGAGAGGTAAGACAGATTACAATGCAGACAAGGATGACTCGTTAATATATATGATCTTTCAAAGGTTTAAAAGTTCCAGGAAGTTTGCTCATTCTTATGAACTGCAAAAGATTCAAACGAATTCAAGTATCAATAAGAAATCACGTTTGTATTACTTCTAAAATTTATGGAATCAAAAAATACGAAAAGCTCACAGAAGACAGACTTCTATGGAGCAATTTTCACAGCAGGAGCTTCATCTTGAGGTTTCATTGCAGGGAAGAGAAGAACCTCCTGCAGATTAGCATATCAGCAAATCAGGAATATATATACATTATACATATACATATACATGTCTATATAGTGAGAGAATTATGGACCTTGATGTTCTGTGAATCAGTGAAAAGCATAGTAAGGCGGTCGATCCCCAATCCCCAACCACCCGTAGGAGGTAAACCGTATTCAAGAGCCGTGCAAAATGTCTCATCAATAGGCATTGCTTCATCATCACCAGAATTTCTATCCTGAAAGACACCACACCAAATGTAAACAGTGTTATGCTCCAAATATATTTCTTCCTTTGGTCAAGAAATTAACCGAAAATGTTGCCATGAACTGAGAACAAAAAACAAAATTCTGAATGTGTTATGTATTATTATCAATGGTAAAAATGCAGTCTTTACACCTTGAGTTGTTCAGCAAAGCGCTGTCTTTGTACTACAGGATCATTCAACTCCGTATATGCATTTGCTACCTGAGGGAAGAAAAAAAATCAATCAGAGAGGAGTTGATTTAGAAACTCAAGAATCAATAAAAAAAATGAGCTTGAGTGATGCATACTTCATGCTTGTTGACAAACAATTCGAATCTTTCTGTCAGGCCCGGTTTCGATCTGTGCCATTTTGCCAATGGACTCATTATCTCTGGATGGTTGATGATGAAAGATGGGTTCACACATGTTTCCTCCAAAAAGTGACCCACAAGCTGAAATTGCACAGATTCAATACAAATTTAGCAACAAATTTAATTTTACCTTCTTATGATGAAATAAAGAATGTAATTCGATCCAAGAAAATGAATTTGACATACTTTATCCAACAATCGGGCTGTGGTTTGAGGTGGGGGGCACTTGACATCAAACCTTGCACAGGCATCTGCCAAATACTTGTTACATTCGTCGCTCGAGAAATCCTTTGGAATATTCAGACCAGCAATCTTCTCCAATCCCTCCACCATGTCTATCCTCCTGTGATAAATTGATTCATAACATTACATACAATATCAATGAATGTCTCCTTCTCCCAATTTCGTAATGCGGGAAGTAGGTAGAAATCCAACCTAAAGGGGGGAGTAAAGTCAATCTCAATCGGATCATTGTCCAGTCCATTTGCATGGTACTTGATTTTGTAGCCACCAGTGAGTTTCTTTGCCATCCCTGGCGTCAATTATTTGCAGAAAGTGAACAATCCTGATGAAATACAGTGTAACTTCTTCTGTAACCATTAAACTGAAATCTTACCACTTAGCATGTCCTCGGTCAGTTTCATTACATCATTGTAGTCCGCATAAGCCATGTAAAACTCACAAGTTGTAAACTCAGGATTGTGAGTCAAGTCAATGCCTTCATTCCTAAACTGTTTTCCTATTTCATAAACACGGTCAAGCCCACCAACCACTAGCTCCTTAAGAAAGAGCTCAGGTGCAATACGCATGTACAGAGTCATGTCCAAGTCATTGTGATGGGTGACAAATGGACGGGCAGCTGCACCACCCGCAATCATATTCATCATAGGTGTTTCAACCTAAAGAGGAAGCATCGAAAAATACATCAAATAAACTACAAAAATGTGACGTAATAAAAGAAGGTGCTCAATAAAAATCACAAACCTCCAAGAAATCAAGATCATCAAGAAACCTCCTTATATGGGAGATGATCTTCGATCTGGTGTTAAAAATCTGTTGAACCTCTGAATTAAGCATCAAATCCAAATAACGCTGACGGTACCTTGTTTCCTGCCATCAGTGTTGCATAATCCTTTTAAGTATTACATAACTAAGACTAGAATCAGAACAAGACACTTTGAACAATCCCATTGGTATTCGGTGAGCACGTAAGCACACAACTACTTGTGTTTTCAATTCGGTGTCAATAAAGATACACTGGAATCTACTACTGTTCCCATGAAAAAGGTACTTTTCCTCAACAATGGTAAGAATGAAAACAACTTACAGAACAATATCATCACAGAAGTTCATAGATGTTGAAATCATACCTGATCTTTCAGAACGTATTTTTCAGGATTCCTAGTCATTCCCGGTTGCCATTTCTGTAGCAGTAGTAACACATTAGTTTGGAACCAGTCTGTAATGCAAGTCACTTTGAGATAAATGTTCACCTGCAAAATTGCACTCTCAGGAGCAGCAGCTTTCTGCTTCGGCATCATGTGAAGACAGTGTGACAAGACTATAAATGATCTGGGGAATATGCTAAGTTCACCTCTTTTGGTCTTACCTGTAAGAAGGGAAGAAAAAATCATAGTTCATACAACAGTGAGAGAAGACCATATGGCCCCTTCTGTTTGCAAATAAATTACCTATAAACTCAACAAAACAGTGATATATTGTATATACAGCAGCAATATGCAACCTTAAGAAATCTACTGATACCAACCTGGAAATCCCGTGATACCCACAATATCACCCCGTTTCACATTTCCGTGAAATTTTGAAAACTCACTTTCCTCCATGCCTGACTTGCTGCATACAAAGAACTCAAAGAAAATTTAGGGGATAGAATGACCAACAAAAAATGAACCCCAACAGATATACTGAACAAGATAAACCACGTGCAAAGCTTACCGTAGATCGGCCATTACTTGGACTTTCTCACCACACTGCCACAAGTCATAAAAGAACAGCTTGGAAGATGAAGAACGTTTGCTCATAACTCGCCCTTCAATAAGATTATCATGAGATATAAGGCAAAGTACATATCAGAATGTATCAAAATCAACAAGTTGAAATCGCATATGGATCAAATACCAGTTAATGATACTGAAACATCTTCTAAATGTTCCTCCTTATTCAAGCTTCCATACTTTTTAATGTAATCGACTACTGTCATTGAAACTTGGAATTTGTGAGGATACGGATTTTTGCCCTCGGCTTTCACAGATTCGAGATATCTCAACCTGTTTTCCAAGTATTGCTGCATAACCATGGAAAAAATCATCAAAAACAATTAAGTAGACTTGACAGTTGACCCCTAGAATAAACAGATACAAATAAGTGAAAAGAAGAAAGAAGTACCGTAGGATCCATATCCTCATCATCAGCTGCTTCAGATTTCTGATTACTCTTAGTGGTGGAAGCAGCCTACACAGAGCAGAATATTAACAACGAATCATGCAAATCTGCATCAAAATCTCTGAGTGGAAGAGTCAGAAAACTCAGACCAGACCCACCCTAAATTTACGATATATATGTATTGAATTGTCAAAACCACCCTAAATTTACTAGGTGTCTCTCAAATGCTAATCTAATTCAAGATGCATCCTTCTCTCAGTCCAACATAGTTGAAAGATGCAGACATTTTATGCTCTCTACAGTCCCAATCTAAATCCTTCCATGGCTTTAATAGTAGAGTATAGTCACCCAACTATTGTGACGCACATAAGACGCAATCGCATACACCATCTCGGCGAATTTGCTCGAGCGTTATATCTAGACAAGTAAAGAAAAAATTTGCCAGTAGAATTAAAAACACAAAATTTACCAATTTGGCAGCCTTCTCAGCTTCTTTGCGTGCTTTTTCCTCTGCTAGCTTCTTCCTCCTCTCTTCCTTCTTGAGTGCACTGCAATACGTTACCGCGAATAAGAAAATTACGAGACAAACGTAGCCGGAGACAATGACAACACCATTTTCTTAACCAAGACCTTCACAAAATCTAAGACCACGTAAATCATAGAGGATGACAGAGTGAACAGCAGGTAACTCACTTTTTGCTCGGACCCTGTTCAGCAGGAGCATCGCCGGCAGCATTGTCCACGGATAAGTTCTCAACTCCCTTCACCGCCGCCTCCACTGAACTTCCATCCATCGCCACCGCTGAGATAGAGATGCAGGGTACTGTGTCGACGGTGGAAGCTAGGGATTGAATTTCTGAGAAACGGTAAGTCTGCGTATAGAAGGAGCTAAGCAAATGGTAGGGTTTTTGAGAGAAATCCTCTGGGCTGGCGATATGATATGACCATATTACCCTTAAATTTGACCTGTCCTTGCAGTGGGCATAAGTTTTGGTATTTTTATTAATTATTTAATTTAATCACTTTGACTTTTATTATTAAAAAATATATTTTTTTTGCAATATTATAAAATAATTAAATTAAAATCAAATTTATAAAAGAGAAAAATATTCATTTAGTATTAAAAAAATGGTAACCTGATAATATTCTAGTAAAATTTGTAAATTTTGAGGTTATTTTCATCTTCCAATAGCACAAAGATTATTGTGTTTTTATTTTATTTTATCTTCTCCATTCATTTCTCTTCGTTCCTACTTTCTGCTGCTGCTCACCCCAAAAGGCCAAAACCCTCTCTTCGTGGCTCCTTTTGATTCCACAGGTCCTTCCACGAATACCCATCTCCTCCTTCCACGTCTACAACTTGAGTTTCGATACATTCATCCGCCATTTTTATCACCCTTGATTGAAGACCTAATGGGGTGAAGACTTGGCCTGAGCTCCCAATTGCCGCTGGAGATGGAGTGGGACAGCAATTCGGATCTTAGCGGGGACGATGAGGAGGAGGAACTTGGGTTTATGCTCAGCGATGGGGGCGCTCTCCCTTTCCCCGTCGTGGACTTTCTTCACACTGCCCCTTGCGGATTCGTTGTCACGGATGCTCTCGAGCACGACAATCCTATCATTTATGTCAATACAGTCTTCGAGATGGTCACTGGGTATCGTGCCGAGGAGGTTCTTGGTCGCAACTGGTAAGGGTACTTTGATTTTCATCATTTTTGTAGCTTGTTTAGAATCAAATTCCAATTTCTGTCATTTTGTAAACGAGTTAGGGTGACTTTATTGAAACGTTAGGTTGTCAATGATCAAGTTAAATTTGTGATTATTAGGCGCATTCTGTTAGGTATATAGGTTTCAAAGGTTACTGCCACTGCCACCACGGAGATAAATATGATCGAGACAGATAAATTTGTCACTTTTTGTACTTCATGATTATGATTCAATAAACTGTTTTGTACACTTCGAACTCCTGGTGCAAGTTTGTATGGCTCTTATTTGATTTGAAAGGATAGGTAAAATGAATCATCAGGAACTTATCTCATACAAAGGCCATAATGTCTTCCATCGATTCTCAGCATCTTTCCTAAGTTTGTTTTTATCTTAGCTTTTGAATAATAAATTATGTTGGTCTTCCTGTCCAATCAACAGTCATGCAGGTCTTAACTTCTTCTTAGTTACCTCATATATCGGTACTTGTGATATGGATAGTAAATTGAAGGTTGAGCTGGGTAGGAAAGTTGAAGCTTGAGCTGAAATTGCCTCATATATGAAGGTGCTAGTTAGGACTGGGATTTAGTGAAAAATTATGGAAGCAACCTTTTTCTATGCTTTATGACGTTATCCACCAACCTTCTTGTCCAGGCAACTCCTGTCTTTCAAGGAGTAATCCCCAACCAGCTCTCAAGTATGTAGAGACTCTAGCACCTTTTAACGTGCTCCCAGTTTGCTCTCTTTGAAGGTTTCTGATACAGATCACTTAAAGATTTTATCATCTTTGCTTGAAATCAGGATAGTATGGTATCTTTGGGGGATTTAAATCTTTATCTGAAGCATTACACGGCTTAGGATTTGTGGCGATCTTGTGTTCTTTCGGGAGGAATGATTAGTAGTCTAATGGATATTGTGTATGATTTGAGAAACTTGTCTGCACTTCTAAGCAAATTTTAGCATTAAGAGACAATTATCTGGTTGGAAAACCTTGCCCTCCCAAGTGTACTTGCTCTTTTGATTCGATAATTATAATTAGGATAGGAATATGTGAGGTAGAGAGTTGCCACAGAGAGTAGTAGGCAACACTTAGGTAGAAGTAGAACCTTTCAAGGCGCAATTATAAGAAGTTAATGGTCTGAAAATGCAGTCTGTTTTTCTTCTTATTCTAAAGTATTTCATTTTTTTCCTTCATTTTTTCCCTTCTTTCATTTTCGTGAATTACAGTACGAGGTATGCGAATCCTCTCACTACTTCAGCATTTCAGGCTAAGCATGCCCATTTGAGTATTTCTCATGTTTTACTGAAGTGAAGTATCTCTTATGACTTGCATCGGGTTTCTTTTGGTGGGTTCTTAAAATGCCAGACTCAAACATTTGTTTTGATGATTGAATCGATATTCCTGCAAAAACTGAGTTATTTAGCAGGCGTAGAAGGTGCAGCAGGTACGAAAAATTGATTTTTTGGAATCACACATTATCACTTACATTACAGTACTTAGTATGAGTCTTTTACTTTGTGCAGTGCCTTCCTTTTACTCCTTCAGTTAAGCCTTTTAAGATTTTCATAGAAAGAAGATCAAGATTACTCAAGGTTCATAACTTCATTTTTTGAACATCTATTCGGTTAATCTAATATTTTGTGATTATTCCTTGCAGCCGTTTTCTACAGTGTCGAGGTCCTTTTGCCAAACGGAGGCACCCGTTAGTGGACTCAACCGTAGTTTCTGAAATAAGGCGATGTCTCGAAGAAGGGATCGAATTCCAAGGCGAGCTGCTAAACTTCCGGAAAGACGGGTCCCCCATCATGAATCGACTGCGGCTAACCCCGATCTGCGGGGATGACGACATCATAACCCATGTGATCGGGATCCAGTTCTTCACCGAAACCATCATTGACTTTGGACCTGTCTCCTTTAAAGAATGTTCCAAATCCAAGGATGTTCATCTTCCACTGCGTGCCATTCCTTCCGGAACCCGAAACGTGGCCCCCTCTATCTGCGGAATCTTCCAACTATGCGATGAGGTTATATATTTGAAGATTCTGTCGAAGCTGGCCCCGCGAGATATCGCGTCCGTTGGATCTGTTTGCCGAAGATTATACAAGCTGACGCAAAACGAGGATCTTTGGAAGATGGTTTGCGAGAACGAGTGGGGAACAGAGACGACTAAGGTGTTGGACACGGCAAAGAAAATTGGGTGGAGTCGGTTGGCGAGGGAACTGACAACCTTGGAGGCTGCCACATGGAAGAAGGTGACTGTCGGGGGTGCAGTGGAGCCCTCGCGGTGCAATTTCACAACATGCGCGGTCGGGAATCGTGTCGTGCTCTTTGGCGGAGAAGGAGTCAACATGCAGCCGATGAACGATACGTTTATATTGGACCTGAACTCGACGAACCCCGAGTGGGAGCATGTCCAAGTCAGCTCCCCACCACCTGGCAGGTGGGGCCACACGCTGTCGTGTGTGAACGGTTCCCATCTGGTGGTCTTTGGGGGTTGTGGAGGTCAAGGGCTGCTGAACGATGTCTTCATGCTGGACCTAGACGCGAGCCCACCGGCCTGGCGAGAGATTTCGGGGCTCGCTCCTCCGCTGCCTAGATCATGGCACAGCTCCTGCACCCTCGACGGCAGCAAATTAATTGTCTCGGGAGGGTGTGCAGATTCTGGAGTCCTACTCAGCGACACCTTCCAGCTGGACCTCTCGATGGAGAAGCCTGTTTGGCGGGAGATCCCCGCTGCATGGGCCCCACCTTCCCGGCTCGGCCACACATTGACAGTGTACGGAGGGAAGAAGATTCTGATGTTCGGAGGGCTTGCCAAAAGCGGTCCCTTGAGATTCCGATCCTCCGATGTTTTCACCATGGACTTGAGCGAGGAGGAGCCCTGCTGGCGGTGCGTGACAGGGAGCAGTATGCCCGGAGCGGGGAACCCAGGCGGCGTGTCCCCTCCACCTAGGCTCGACCATGTGGCTGTCAGTCTTCCAGGTGGGAGGATTCTGATATTTGGGGGTTCCGTCGCAGGCCTCCACTCCGCATCCCAGCTATACCTCCTGGACCCCACTGATGAAAAACCGACGTGGAGGATTCTGAATGTTCCTGGTAGACCACCGAGGTTTGCATGGGGACACAGCACATGCGTGGTCGGAGGGACCCGCACAGTTGTCCTCGGTGGACATACCGGAGAGGACTGGATGCTGACTGAGATTCACGAGCTGTCATTGGCTAGTTCGTTATTGAACTGAATTGCAGGTATATATAGTGGGTGAAAAAAAGAAGAGGATAGAGATTTGGTTTGGTTTGTTATTATGATGTTATGGTTACTGAGTTGGACAAACCAATTGTCGTTTCAGTATTGTTTTTGTTTTGGGGGGTTTGAGAATGTTTATGATTAGATTTGGTAGACAGACAAACAGACAGAAGTAGGTGTTCTCTATTAGAATTGCCCTTATGGCATGTACGCCGTACGACGATGGTGTGTAACTTTAGTTTAGTTTGTAAGTTACTGATGTGTTAATATCCCTTTGCCTCCTTGTAAATAATCAATCCATAGGATAATGTTTGGTCAGTTTCGTCAAAACTACAGAAATATCACTTGATAATGAATGTCTTATGGAACGGCGTATCTGCCCTGCCCTAATAATAGGAAGAAGAAATAGATGCAAGAAAAATCATCGGGACTAATGGAGGCTCAGAGTTCTGCATCATCATCATCATCATCCTCAGTGATCCCCAAAAGCTTAGCCAATTCCCCACTCTCATATGCTTCCATGGTATCTGACAAGGCAGGGATTTGGCAACTCAGTAAAACCAAACAACGTGAAAAGCATAATTCGAGAAAAGTGGAAGGGAGGGGAGGGGAGGGGAGAGTTGGGTTGATTACCATCAGATCCTCCAATGTGCTTCCCATCAATGAACACTTGAGGTACTGTCCTCCTCTTGACTACTTCACCCAATGCCGTTTGGATCATCCATCCATCCTCTGCAGGCGATGAACAAAACCAAGTACATCCATCAATTCCTTAGTGTAAAATTGATGTAAGCAAAACAATATATGGAAGCAAAAAGAAGGGCATTTTTCCTGCACCAAACTGCTATTCCATTATTTTGTATGCAAGAAACGAGGGGGGGTACTTTCTTGTAAGAATTACAATATTAGAAATGTAAGCCAAGATTACAACAAATACATCACCATAACCAAACCAACTACCCCATGAGAATGCAACTAGAGAAGACCCAATGAGTTACTTCTTCAATGTATGTAATCAACACAATCAAATTCATAATGAAAGCAAATAATTAGGCATTTTTCTTTCACCAACTGCTATTTCAATTGGGTGATTTTCAGAGCCAGAGTAACGGTCATGTTTCCTAATCAAACAAATCGCCAAATAATTATTACAAAGATAAAAAAAACAATGAGTTACTTGGAATACTGACCTCTCTCATCAAGCTCAACAACAAATGGTGTCTGGTTCAATTGTCTGAACACACTCTTAGCTCTCTTGCAATACCTGCCATCCATTCAAGATGAGGAATATATAAAACAATCATCAATCAAGATCATCAATACCATTACGTTTCAACATGTGAGTATCTTAAGAACAAACAGCTAAACATTCTATCTCCATGCGCTAAAAATCACGACAAGGATAATGGTTTATTTGCCAGTTAGAGACTCAGTAATCAAGGTTCAAAACATATTGAACTCTCCTTAACAAGTTGCAACAAAATTTTGCAATGATATTCTATAAGAACATCATAGTTTCTTCAATTGCGGCAATTAAATTAATTTAAGACCATTAACTACGAGACATTTAGATCTGAGCAAGCACGGCAAGAAGATAACTTGGCAGCATTCACAGAGAATTTATGCACTCCCCAATCCTAGCCCTTATTCAAGCAATTCGCATCTCGTACAATCTAGTATTCATCAACGCATGCACAATTCGAAGAAAAAGATTCAAATCTTATGAAATGGAGAGCAAGAGAGGACTACGGGCAATAGGATTTGGAGAAGATGACGATCTGGTGAGAGGAGACGGTCTTCTTGACAAAATCAGCAGCGGCAGCTTCTTCAGTGGTGGCAGCCGCCACCAGCAGGAATGCTGAGAGGGATAGATACACGATCCACGGCCTCATCGTCATCGCCATTGATGAAGAAGAAAGAACGAAGCAATTTCTACTTTGATCGGATCTGATGTTCTTCTCTGCTTCCCGACTGTATCTGTAAATCTCCAGTTACAACTTTGCCCTCCTCTACAGATACTTTTTATCACGGTTAATTACCATCTTTGGTGATTGGTAATTGCAAAATGTTTAGACATGTTTCAAAATGTAATTAATTGATTTTGTCATATCACTAATTGGTTACACGTGTTTTTTATAATGTGACTAATTGGTTAATCTGATATTAAACCGTCAATTTAGCATGCATGTAACACGTGAATCATGTTTAACTAATTTACGACATTTGAAAAGACTCATCTGCCCTTTTGCATGAGTCTCCCCCTATTTTCACCCATTTCTGTCATAAGAGTGTTTTGTTTCGGATTTTTTCGGTGAGACTTTCAACTTGCTTCTCCTCTCCCGGCTGTGCTCCTCCATCTCCGTGTGAAAACTCAGGTATACTCTCTGTCCCTTACTGTAACCATTCCGAACAATAGTCAAACATGTGTAATTAACATTTTATCAATTCACTCAAATTTTCAAAGGAGCAGTAACAAAAATTGCGTGTAAAAAAATTTCAATCCAGAAAATATAAGTTACACCTATTTTGATTTCATTCTTTTATTCTGGTTGGGTATTAACTATTACGTTAAATATCATATTAGAAAATAACTATTTATATCGAGTAAAAAGGTAAATTGCATCAATAAAAAAGTAAATGGGGCAATAAAAAAAGTAATTTGACATCTCAAGTCGACCGATTGAACAATATGATATTCCTTTCCGTGGAACCCAAGTCACGTCTTTCTATCCTCCGTTTATTCCTATAAACATTACCCAATTATAAGGTGAGAACAGCCAAATCAAACAATGGTCATTAACTTCATCTTCTTCCTCCAATCATCAATGCCAGAGCTTCATGCACATCCCGAGCGGCCCAACAGACGACAATGTCGTGTTCGAGATCTTGTCCGAGAAAGTATCCACGAGCTGTTCTGCCAACGAGGCGGGATCCTCGACAAACGTATCCACATACACCTTCACAATCCTCACTTCCGGTTGAGTGGCCTGCAAGCTATACCAAGTTAGAAACTTCTGGCGGAAATTCTTCTCAATGTGGCCCTCACACTCCAACCATCTTATCAACTTCACGTAGAACTTGAAATCCCGATCAGAATTCCCGATCCCCTTCTTCGAACTGCTCCCAGATTGACCTGGCACGTTAGTGACCCAACCCGGCTTGTTCTCTAACTTGCAGGGCGGCGTAGTGGGTTGTCTAGCTCCAGCAAACAGGACACGTTCCCCGTCACCCATGCTTATCTCTTCATTGACTTGGTCATCCGGCGTATTGGTTTTGGGGTTGGGACATGACAGATTAGCAGGTCCTGTCAGTGTTTCTTGTTCGACAAGTTTCTCGATTCGGGTCCCACAGGAACCGAGATTGTTGGTCTCGTCTTCAACAGAGGAGGGGTTGGAGAGGCTGCTGCTGTTGGTTACTATAGGGCTTTGGCTTCTTTCTCCATTCGAGTCCTCATCTACCCAAAAACTTGTTGAGGATCGAACTTCAAACCTAGTCAGCTCTCTACTACCATCGAAGCACACGACTTTGAAGAAATACTCAGTCGATGGAGTAAGGCCCAAGAAAACGAACCGAGAGTGGGGGTAGGAAAGAGTGGATGTGGGTTCCAATGCGTGATCTGCCTCACCGGAGCTGCGATGCCATAGACTGTACCGAAGAAAGCTTCCGGAGGGAGGACTGATGGATCCTAGGTTCATGGTAAGTGATGTTGGATTGATATCATCAAACCGAACCATTTTCGGAGAAATCAGAATTGAATCTGCATAAAAGTATATGTTATGAGCAACTAAGTAGCAAAACTTTAGAAACCCATTCAGCATACCCGAAATTACATCCTATCCTCTACCAAAAAAAGAGGAAAAAAGAGCTACCTTGTGCAGTGGATACAAGTTGTGGAGCTGCTGAGGAGCTCGATACGATCGGGTCGAGCATTTCCAGTGCAGAAGCGCAGAGCTTTTGGATAGCTTGGCCAGAGGAAAGGCGATTCACGATTCCCCGACCCATTTTTACGGGGACTACAGAGAGTGGGCCCACTTCAGACTCGAGCATTTTTACTGCATCCTCCACAATCTCATAAAGCATAGTGTACTTCTCTGTTCCCTCAATAAGTTTCTTAGTCAATGCAAGGCGGTAGCACAATATGTCTACCCGTCTAGTTTCTTTCGCCAGCAACAGCTGCTTTCTCCAACATCTAATCATCATATACAGGCTTAAGAATCAGGACAATGTGCAAAATCAAAGTTTCTGGATGAATTACAACAGAAGGGAAATATTATATAATTGAGTTTATCAGCAATTCAGCATGATTGGAGTAAAGAAAAGGAAGGAATCCATTCTGAATTTAAGAAGATGAAAATTTCAAAAGCTGGAACCATGAACAATAATTATGATCAATGATAATTACAAGAATCCAGTCAAGTTTCTAGGTATATAATTGGACTTATCAGTATGTTTGGAGCAAAGCAAAAAGAATAACCCACTTTTCAATCTTCAGGAGATGTGTATCTGTTCAAAAGATGGAAACTTTATAAAAACTGAGCAAGTACAAATGGAAATTATAAGAAAAGGCAAAATCACTACTAAAAGTTGCTTGTGTCAATGCCTGCAGAATTCAACCCTCTTAGAGATTAAAACCCGATGTCAGTAAAAATAAGCAGACGAATCGATAGCAACTAGTAATAGAATGAATCCGATTCATCACATAAAACGGAATGCAATAATCAATCTTAAAAGGATTCATAAGATAAAAATAAAATTGAAACCAAATGGTCACCATAGTGACTATATATCAAAATAAGCTCAAGATCATGGGATTCAGAATATTTACCGAAGCATGTCATTTATCTATATCAAAATAAGCTCAAGATCATGGGATTCAGAATATTTACCGAAGCATGTCATTTATCTTCCTGCAAGAAACACAACAAAAGCACCCATCGTATCTTGCTCGGTGTCCATCTTTAGCAATGCAAGATTTGACATTCTTCAGAGCACACTCGAGATGACAAGACATTCCACATGAATTCCCTGCAAACGGAGGCTCAGAACTGCATGTGAGCCACATGCTTGGGTCCTTATTATCATCATACTTATGACAGATGCAACAAGAACACCTCTTGCAGAACGAGTCTTCTTTACTTAAATTTGCCTTGCATGCCGTATTCTTGCAGTAGGTTGATTTATCTAAATCATATACACCGGCATTTACTGGACCACAGCTCGTTGTTGGAACAGATACATATGATGAATATTCGGCCTTCCTCTGTCTCTTGGAGAATCTTTGTTCCGATTGCTGATCTGAGTCTAGCGTGGCCTCGGATTCTCCAGAGTTTTTTCCAGACACTATTTTTAGAAGATGTTCTATCATTTTGAGCTTAGTGAGGCCTGTGTATTTCCTCTCTTTGCCCATCTCTGCACAAAGGATCTGTAGAATCTCCTGGCGGCTCCACAGTTGTAGTATATCGGAAGCACCGTGAGACCATTTTGATAATTGGTACACGAAATCTCTCTTTTCGTCCAAACACATCTTGCCAAATTTCGATGGACCAACCAAAACTCCTAAAACGAAAGGGATATGACCATATGAGTGATAATGAAATTGATGATTATAATTATAAACAAAGTCTAAGATGGCAAAATTGTAGGAGCTTCAAAAATTTGTCATATTACAATGATGTAAGTTTTCAAAACTAAATACAATAAATTGCCATTCCGAGCTTCAATCAAAGGAGACAACATGAACCAAAAGATATTATTACACATCCTCATTGCCAGAGAACAAGAACGTACATAAACCAAATGGTTCAGTATGCAGATTAGGGTTGACTTTGCAATGAAGTGACACTTGAATTTGTTCAGAAATTCAAGGAACAGCTCAAAAATCAACGTTGACCTTCATAAATTCAAGCTCAAATCAACAAAAATACAAATATTCCAGGTGCCCATCACGACAACAATAAGCATACCATTGATCGGAACAAGCAATCAAGAATAACAAATCTTCAGCAATAGTCAACCATGATTTGGGAACGGAGAAATCCTTACCATCGGAAGAATCCATCGAAGCAGCTCTCCACGACTCAGCTCAAACCAATCACATTACTGGAAAATTCCCAAATTTGAGTGGTCGAGAAAACTATGAAAGGTAAGCAATGAGGTTATACTATTATTGATTGAAACAATACGGGCAAGATACCCATCGAAGAAGAAGATGGGTAATGGAGGAAGAACATATACAGAGTGACGGCGGTTGAGCATCTTGTACCATTAAAGGAACGAATCAACTACTGCTTCTCTCTCACTCACTCTCCGTCTCTCTCTGTGGTCACTCTCGCTGGTGGCTGTATCTAGCTAGCTAGTGCCTCATGGCAGAGATGGGGTCCGTCCTCCTCGTTGGGGACTGGAGAGAGGAGACGACGACGAAGAGACAACTGCGCCGCAGAGAAAGAGAGAGAGAGAGGAGTAAAATAATAAATATTAATATTAATTAAACAAATAATATAAAAGGACTTTTTTAGGCCAATGAATATAAACGGACTGGCTGGCCAATAAATATGTTTGCACTCGCGCGTAGACGATACGCGTCGGAATGTGCGAACTGCGAATGGGACACCAGAAGCTGCCACAGTGCAGACGTTGAAAGTATTTTTTTCTTTGTTACAAACAAATATTAAAATTCATATGATAAAAATAAGTTCAAAAATAAATTTAAATATTATATATATATATATATGTTTAATTGTGATCATGAATATATTTGTAAAATTAGAAGTGTTTTAGATATTTATTAATCGTATTTAAATATATAAAAATTATTTAAACACATAATATGTTAAAGTCGCTCATATATATATAAATATAAATTATTATATATTATTTAATCGTATCATGTCGGCGTGTTATATTAGAAATTTTAGAAAATTTGAAATTGTATATAATGTTATATTTTATGATTGATGATATTATATATGAAATTATATTTACCCGTTTATTGATATTCCTTTCAATTAAAATCATGACTTCATCCATGCAAATTGCAAAATGCTCTTATTAAAGAATACAGGTCGGCCTACGTTTCTCAGTAAAAGCCGACACAATATTCGGCCCAATGGGCTCTGAAATGGTTTCCCACGAATGATATTTGATTATATGTTAAATCATGTATCTATTTAAAACAAAAAATAGAAAGAAATATAGTTAGTAGATATTTGAATTGTGATTTGAACGATGTAAAAAAAATTGACTTACGAATTAACCATACTCTCTATCGTAAATTAAGATCTAAAATTTGACTTAAACAACCTAATTCAGACCCTTTAAGCCAAAATTCAACACATTTAAGATATTCTTATTTTTTTTCTCTAATTCTTTTAAATCTGTTTTTATTTTTTTTCTTCCTATAATTAATTAATATTTATTAATCATATTGTAGATCAAATATATTAATAAATATTGTCTAATATATACCGTTATGTATATAAACAGAATTATAAATCAATTTTTATAATTATAATAGTTTGATTAACAGTAATAAAATACGTTTTTCGAATTATTGTTGTGTTGTACTCTACTTGACCCTTCATCTCCTCGTGCGTGTTCGAGACTTCTAGCTCATCTATAATATTCCACTTAACTAATTAATAATTATGCCCAATTATATATCGACAGGTATCTCATTTCCTCAATTAATTAATGTGATTTGGTTAATTACCCCGGAAAAGAACCAACAATTTTGTACTGATTTGGTTAATTACCCCGGGCTGGGTGTCATCACTCCCGACCCCTCTGTTTTCTTTACTTATGTCTGATCTTAGTTTGTATTCGAACAATTCCTCTATTACGTTTTAATGGAAGTCGTTTGTTCTATTGGCCAAAAAAAAAAAAATCGTAGGGAAAACCCCTAATCTTTTTATAATTACATAAATTAAAATATATATATATATATTCATAAAAGACAATAATATTTGATAGCTGTTACATCCCAAAATTCCTCTAGTCCCACATTAGGGTTTTGCTTTAATTATTGTCCACTATATAAATATATAATAAATTTTTAAAATGTGGTTCCTACAAAATACAAATACGTTTAAAGTGTTATATATATATATGAAAAAAAAGGAGGTCATGATAGATGCAACTTTTATAGACAAACAAAATGGAGTTTGAACTTTGAATAATAATCTCAGTTTTGTTTTTCAATATAAAATGTAGCCTTTTCATAAATTAGCATGATATATATCGAATATCGCAGCTAGCTAAGCTACCTATTTAATAAAAAGAATTGATAGTTGGGTTCAATAAATACTAAATAGATAACAAAAATATAATTTTGTTTCATTTGACATCTTGTATTTTGCATGCACATATATATGTTCAGCATGATATGTATCATCATGATGCAGATGACTGAATCATAGTATAGGGATCAATTCACGAATCAATCCACATTAAAAAAAAATATAACTTATTTTACTTTAATAAAAAATATTAGAAGGTAATATATAATATGTATAAAATCAATTCATACTTTATAAATTAACTTTGTACAATTATATATTATTTATAATATTTTCATTAAAAGACAACAAATCCTATATTTAAAAGAAAAAAAAAGACATGTGACACAATAGTAGAGTCGAAACTCAACTCGTCATCCTTAGACAGAGTGTGAATTATCCTTTAACATCCTAATCTTATCATGATATTTTCAAAAGGAAAAGCTACGAAACGACAAAACGCTTAGCCGTATTTGTATACCTCTCGAAGCATGACTTCAGTTCATACTTCATACATTAAATTCCTATGGATCAAATTGGCACGATTTTGCTCGTGTTGGAGAAAAATGCAACCAAAGGCGAATAAATTCGGTGAGTTGGGTTACTTTATAACGCTTTTTTAGACTTTGGCTCGTGTTATAATCATAGATTCACATTCGTTAATAAAAAGATTTGTTGGACCAAATTCGACCGAGACCGGACTCACTAGGACCGAGACCGAGCGGACTTTTTGTTTTCTTCAAGGTCGGGCTCAATCGTTTTTTCCAAAAGCCCGACTAGGACCGGACTGGTCCGACCTTAAAGAAACCCCTAAAAATTAATGATGTAACCCTTGAAACACTAATAATTCATGACTTTGAAGCATTCAACAACATTTGGATCGATTCCATAAGGGAAGTGTGATGGAAGACGAGAAGCGAGCTGGTTCAAGACCAACACTTCAGTGATTTTTTTTTGGCAATCCAGTTATTTATTTATTTTATCTAAAATTTCGGTCCAAGACCGAGACTTGTCCAAGTCAAGCAAAACAGACTCGGGCGTTTTTTTTGGCCAAAGTCGGTCTCAGTCTCGGTCCTCCATATGTCAATACCGAATTTTCAATTTCGGTATCGATTTTGTCTCCAAGACCGGCCTGGTCCGACCATGATCTTTCACTTTCGCATATATATATTAGAATTTATTTTTGTAAAAAAAAAAAAAATCTGTATTTCATTTTTATAGTCAAATTTGAACATTTTCTATCAAAACAATAATTCACTTTTTCTAATAATAATCAAACTAATTACATAATATGAACCATATATAATTATGATTATCAGTCAAAGCACCGGTCAAACAAAGAGCCATGGTGGTGGGGGTGATATAATCTGCGCCGAAAGCTACGAAGAGGACATTCATCTGCCATCCATCATCTATATACGGAGGACAAATGCTTAAAGGGACAAAATTTAGTTGATTTTACTTAATACGCCAAGTAAAAAAGGATTAATAGAAAAATTATTATTAACCTGCACATATAATACCTAAAATAATAAAATTTTATAGTATAAGGATTATCAGTTCCAAAATTATGTATCATTTTATTTAAAATAATATATGGATTAATTACTAAATTTATTATTGGTGATAATATTTCAGTCATTCTCTTTATATTTATCTAATTCAGGTGATACCAAATTCATTGAGAAGCAATGTTTGGTTGGATAATTACATACATATATGCTATATATATAAGACATGTAAAAATAAATATATGAGTTAGAAAGTGAATTGCTTTTACCCCAAAAAGTTAAGATAGAAAGAGACATAAATCCAAAAGGCCAAGGAACATAGAGACCAAACCAAGGAGGTGTTTTTTTGTCCCTATTGAGGTTATCCTCATCTTTAGTTCCCTCCTATTTACTTAATAAAAGCCATTAAGAATACTTTTTTGAAATTTATTAACTTTATTGTTATTTAATATATTTTTTCCACATAGACTAATTATATACTGAATCACTGTTACATTAATTAAAATTGTTTTTTTTTTTTCAATATGAAGTGTTTGGATAGCTTTTAGGTAATTACACAAGTCATTTCCTCTCATGCCCTAACTATGTACAAATGCATTGAGTCCAAATCTATGTAACATTTTTTTTTCCATTTTATACAGGATTAATTGTCAATTTACCCCGGTCCGGTGAGCCTTCTGCGCTGGAGCGGCAAAAGGAAGCCGTGGGTGAGACTTAAGGACATAAGGGTAGTTGTGTATTTTCAACTTAAGCAAAGGCATGTGCAGGGCACATGTTCGATTTACTGTCTAAAATAAACGGTCTTATGACGGAAATAGAGAATTTTTAATTTCGTCCAAATAAACATTAGGACTCAAATTTAAATTTTTAAATATTAATGAAAATTTTTAAATTCAGTCCCAACATTATGACCAAATTGACAATTAACCTTTTATATAGAGAGAGATGCCGAAACTAGATAATATTACAGATCTGGTTTTACGATTATACCCTGTCAGCAAGTCTACAACCCTGCAAAAGCATTAAAAATAAAAGGTCGAAAAAAAGGGAAACCACTAGGGTTAGTCCTACCATGTCATCTGCAATGATTTTGTCAGTCTTTCTTCTTCCCCCAAAACTTTGACCAAGCCATATTCATCTTTTCAGATTCTCATCATTCTTCCTGCGTTTGTCTCGTACCCAAAGCTTTCATTCAATTCTGCAGACGTCACTCTATTCCAAAAATGGGTGTCTGGAAAATCGAAAGATTGGGTTTTGCAGCTTGGATTGAATGCAGAGATGGTGCAATAACACTGCTTGTATTGCTCCAGCTGTTGCCAATGCCAATGCCATGGCCATGGCCATAGCCATCTTCATGATCATGAACAGTATTCGTCATGGGTGTAGCAAATGGGATCATGGACTGACACGAAGTAGTAGTACTAGGTTCATGTGGTTGATGGACGTTGTTGTAAACGCCGTTGAGTACAAAAAACCCGCTAGGGTTTCCGACATAATCCATGTTGTAAGGTAGAGATGTAGGGTTTTGGAACATCGAAGTAGGAGGAGGAGGAGCAGCTGCATTAGGGTTTGGGTGGTAGCCGAAGATATTAGACCAACACTCTAGGCTCGTGTCTTGCTTCACGGGTCTCGCGAAGCTCAATGTAGAAGACGATGGTGGGTGCGAGGTGAAAGTCAATGATGAGGACGATGAGAGATCGAGCTCGTCGGAGCGGGTGCCGCTCCTACTGTCGGAATTCGTCTCCGAATTACTATTCTTTGTTTTTCCCGACATTCCTCCGATCGGAAGGTTGCTGTTCATGATGTTCTTCACGTCGTATCGACTCATGTCAAAGTTGGTAACCGCGTTTAGGCCTCGGAATTTGATGGCTGCAATGTCGTAAGCCTCGGCTGCTTCTTCCTGGGTGCCTATATAAAACATATCATTACACAATCATAAGATAAATTTTCATAACGCTGTTGTATCCGAAAATTCATTAAAACTCACTGAAAGTGCCAAGGTAGAGATCTTTATTGCCGGCAACTCTTCCGATCCGTGCTTGCCACCTCCCGTGTTGATGATGCCTGAAATAAATACGTTAGGGTATCGATCGATCCTAGCAAACGTTATACTACAATATATATATATATATATATTGGGTTAATTATAAATAAAAAAACGAACTTTGAGGAAAAAATAAACAGCAAACGACAAACAACAAACTAAACTTTTGAAATTGAGCAATCAACAAAGCTAACTCAGATTTTTATTATGTTTGAACGAATTTTACAATGTATGAGAGAGTTATTAAGTCGGAATACCATTTTCTAAGAATATTTCAACTAATAATGACTTAATAACCACTTAAAATTTGAAAAATTTGTTCAAACATAATGAAAATTTGAGGTAGATTTGTTGATTGCTCAATTCCAAAAGTTTGATAAGTTTGATTTGTTGTTTGTAAAAAAAAAAAAATCGGTTTGCTGTTTAGTTTTTCATCAAAGTTCAGATTTGGTTAACCCTATTATATATATGTATATATATATGTATATATATATATATATGTATATATATACCTTGTGACCCCTCTATAGATTGAGGCTCCTCTAGAGAATCCACTACTTTTCCTTCTAAGGGAAGCAACAAACTCTTGCCTTGTCATGTGTTTCATCTCTTCCAATTCCTTCTCATAGTTTAAAATCTATGATAAATACAAAGAGATTGAGATATAATCAAGCTTTAATTATTTTCTATTTAAAGAATCATTAATGTAATTCTCATCTCTTACTGGGAAATTTGTGGTGGTGGTTGGTCCCCAGTACTTAAGGGCTGCAAGATCATATGCTCTAGCTGCTTTCTCTTCCTTGTCATAACCACCTACACCCAACACCAAGGGAAAGATGTCGGATTTAGAATCATTAATTCAGTCAAGGTTATTAATAATATATGGAAAAGAACACGGCAGGGAAACAAACTCACCTAAGTAAACTGCAACAGACAATGAGGAATCATCATTAGCAACGGACATGCAACAAATGGAGAGAAACCTCGTTAAAAATGTCATATTATATATATATATATATATATTTGTTATCTATATGGGTACCTTGTCTTCCTTTCCTACTTTGGCCTTCTCTTCTGCAACTACTGTCCCATAGATGAGCTTCATATCTTCCGGTCCATCGATGCCTAATACAAAATCCAGATTTAGACAATATTCAATCAAGATTTTCAATGTATATTTCAACATAATAAAAGTTTTAATGTCTCCAAACAGAGAAAAAAAAAAGGTTTTGTCGGGTGGGGAAGAAGATCTATTAAAAGAGAGCATTTTCAAAACCATAGTAGGTAATCTATTAATATGTACATGTAGGGTTTACCTTGTAACGCCGCGGTATATGGAGGTTCGCTGCCCGAAGGTCTCGAGAGTCTTCTTCGAGGAGGGCTCAGAGGGAGGGGGAGCCACTACCAGCTGCTGCTGGTGATTTTCCGCCGCCGATGAGAAACCTCGGAGGAAGCTGGCAGCTATCGTCTTGAGCTCAGAGTCATACTCGGTAGCCGCTTCGGGTGTCGATACAACGCCAGCGGCGAAGTGACTCAGCGAGAGAGGTGGTGCAGCTGAAAGGGTCCCTCCCCCTCCACCGAGGAAGTCCTCGAACTTCCGTCCGCCTCCGTTGAATATGGACAGGTCGATGTCAGTTGCACCGGTGGTGTCTGCATGGTGGTGATGGTGGTTTACTTGATCTCTGGAAACATCCACTATATTCCCCGCTGGTAACCACAAACAATAATCTGTAAATCAGATCAACACTTGGTGCAATATCTACCTTTCTACCTATCTATATGAATAAGAAAAAGAAGATGACAGACCTGACGCAGCAGAAGAGAAAGCAGCTTCGAAGAGGGAGAGGTGGGAAGAATCAGAAGAGGACTTTGAAGCGGCTGAGTTGGTGGCGGCGGCGGCGGCGGCGGTGTTGTTACATAGGGAGAAGCCAAGCCATGAGTTTTTGTTGTATGAATTCGTTTGGTCGAATGTGGAGAGGTTGATGTTCATATTCATGTTGATATTGTTCATGGTGGATGTGAAGGAGGAAAGGGGTGAGGATTGACACAGATATAGAGGAGAAGAGAGGAGAGGTTGAAGACGAAGTGGGAAAGATAGAGAGAGATAGTGAGTTAGATTTTTCGTATTTTATTGTGTCTGTATTTAACTATTTATAAATAGAATAAGTTTATTGTATTGTGTATATTCCTAAGTGCATTTACCATAACTATCCAACATTAAGAACTAAATAGAATTAAAATGATCAACTTAACCCTTCTAACGTGTACTTTCTATGTTTTTATTTATTTTATGTAAGAGCATAAAATCTTTATTTCTCGTATTGAAAATCATTTCAGGTTGGGTCCCACTATATGCGACGTGTCATTTTTTCTTTACTCTCTTTAAAGTTTAAAGCGCCCCATCTTTTTTTATTCCAACCGAAGTAGAAGAGATATTTACTCACTCCGTAATTGTTTTTCATCGATGCATTTTACATGAAATAAATCAAACCCTAATGACGTGGCACTACATTGTATAGTACAACAAATAGAGTAAATATAAATACGAAATTTTCCACGATCATGATATAATTTATATATATATAAGCAAAATATGAAGCCGTCGACAATCATCAGAGATGGCACACACATGGCTGCAGGGCAACTGGATGACACGTGTCAAGCGGCGAATGAACCTACGGAAAGATAGATCGTCTACGTGGCATTCCCTTGTTTGGAGATGCCATACTGCATGCAAATCTCTTCTTCCTTAATTTTTAAGGTGCTGTCAAAGGTGGTTTAGGGTTCGGCCTGTTGTTATAAAAAAAATAAACAAATTATTTTCATTAGGCATGTCTACATGCCTAAAAAAAAGTATTTTCACGTGGCTCTTGTTGAATCACGTTTATCTTTTTTAATTGACTCATGTGCCGCTCCGTTAACCTGCACAAAAGGAAAGTTCGGGGTGTTCTCGTTGTTTCCCCTCCGACGATCAAGTCAATCGAAGGTTCGTTTATGGAGGAAATAAGTATAAAGTTCAAGTATGTGATGTTACATTAGTCTGGAAGAAAGATGGGTGAAAGTATTTATAACTCTCACATCTAACCTGACCGAAGCTTAATTCTGACCATGGTCATCCCATGTGTCATCTAGTTGACTGACCATTGTTACGTCTCAAGTCCTGTGTTGTCTGGTGTCATATGCATAGGGCCCTTGTGCCCCGTGCATAGTGTAATTGTTTTCTGGATCCTTGTCCCGCATGACTGTTCTCTATTACCCTATGTCCGGCCTGGAGCCTTGTGTTGTTCACGTCGTAGGCGTAAAGGGAAAAGGGATTTCTAGTCGGGCGCACCTTTAGGGGTGCCTATGTGGCACGCCCCTACCATGCTGCGTCCCGGGTGTGGACTTTGAAGTCTTCTAAAGCGGATCTTATCCTAGCTTCGTTGATGGCGCACCCTTATTGTATGTAAAGGCGGCACCATCTCTTGTTTCGAGTCGGGTCGGTCTTCCTCGAGTCAGTCGGGGATATGCGAATTAATACCTAACATTTCTTATATTTTAATTTATTTTTAAATGCACATATATAAAGTGTAAAGAGAATAATTTAATTTGGGTCGTCAATAAGGTTTAAATTTCTATTAATAATAAATGAAAAATACAAATATAGAAATAGGTAGAATTAGCACAATAACGATTCGTAGTAATTAAACTATTTAATCGTCCAATTTATATATTATATACACAAATATATTATTTAATAATTGATTGGTGTATATATATAGGTCTGATCGATCCTATAAAATAAAATGGTTATATGATTGATTTTTCAGCAACCAAAAGTCATTCACTCCACTCCACTCCGGACGCTTCGGCCTCGTGTCTCTTCATGAACGGCTGTCTTACTCGTCGTTATATGTAATAATTAATAATTACAAAATAAGTGGACTACCATGTTTATGTTTGTTATTTGTACTAAATAGTAAATACACATACGTTGTTGATACTGCTTCGTTAACTTCACATGTGCGCGGGTCATGTTGGATATTAGGTAACGCTTTGGTCTTCAAACAGTTAACCTAAAATAATATCAGAAAACACTCAGACAAAGGACAAATGTTTAGATAATATACGAGCACGTACCATCTTTCGATTATTACATAGTTTAACTTTAACCCTAAGAGCGGGATATCTTTCTATTATAATGTACGAATCTCGTTTTTAAGGTAACGACACACATAATTTGCCTACTAAATATATGATATTACTTATATTATAAATGTATAAGAAATGAAAGTATATTCAATATATAAGAAGGTAGGGGTGATCAAATGACTCATTTGGAACCAGAACTTACTCATAACAGACATTTAGGGTAGGTTTCGCATAGCAATTTTGATAATCGGGTAGGGTTCATATTTTTTTAAGAACCTGTATTTAGATCCCGGTTTAGGTAACAAACTACTTTGAATCTACCCATAACCGATTATATATATATATATATAATATTAATATCAATAAAAAATAATCAATAGTTGTATGATTGTTGCAACTTTGTATTTGTTTTGGGGGAAAATCGGTTTCAAACCGATTAGTATAAACAAGTTTTAGATAATTTATTTTGAAATAGGTTTCTAATAGGGTACTCGAAAGTGTTGGTATAAACAAGTTATGGGTAAGTTTCAGTTTTAAATACAACATAGTAGATTCTGGTTCCAAAATTCAATACCTTGTTTATAAGAGGATAGGTTTTCGAGAATCCTAATATTACAGAGTACCTGGAACTGCTAACCCCTATAAGACGGGGTATATAAAAAATATATGCATTTACAAAGAATGTGAGATTTACAAGTAATCAACTGAGTTTATTTTTTAGGACAAATAGAACACGTATAAGCATATTATATATTTTTGCTAAAACTATCAACAAATTAACTGCCATGTAATGGTATCTTAGATCCACGTGGCAGTGTGGTGAAAGGGGATTGGAGAAGACGACAGCAGACAATGCTTCTCAAAACCAGGATTATTCATATGTTTATTATTATATATACATATTTACCCACTAATTAATATGAACTATTTCTTTATCCCAAAGCAAGCATTTAAGTATCATATGAAAATAAAGTAAAATATCATATTGTCCCGCTAATGTGTGTTATTTTTAGCTTCGCCCTATATTTTAAATTGTAATTTTTTTTCTTTCTTTAATTTTAAAGTGTAAATTTTTCATTCAAATTTAACGGAATTAGTTTCGCAAATTGCAAAAATAACATAGAATTTTTAAAAATGTCACAATTTAGCAATTTTTTTTTCAAATGTTACAATTGAGTTCTGATTCGATTGAGACTTAAAGCCCCCAATTTGATTACTAATCGAGGGGGCTGGCGTCTGGGCCTTGACCCATATGAGGTCCCCCCATCCGTGGGGTCAATCTGGGTCAAGACCCAGACCCGAACCCCTTCAATATTGTAACATTTGAAAAATGTTGAGATGGTTAAATTGTGACATTTTTGAAAGTTTTATGTTATTTTTATAATTTTTAAATCTTAATCTGTTATATAAAAAACTGAAAATCTGATCAAACATTATATGACATTGTATAGAATATATAAACACAAAATTATTTATCAAAACAATAAAGTCATTTTTTTTCTTCTCTAAATGATAAATTTCATTAAATGAAATAAACGAGATTACAATTTACAACATATATATAAAAGTTCATAGTGTCAATCAAATGAGACCCCCATGCAAGATTGTCACATACCCTAATAATGACAATCAAATTGAAATAGTTTTCTCTTTGTTTCTAAATTCTCCTAATTTCTCCAACTCTGCTTCAGTGCTTCTCTCCATGGTCAAACAAGACTAAAGAATTAGGGTTTAGAGTCAGCAAAAGGAATCGCTCCTCACGTTCGTTCACCTCATATTATATATTATTCCTTCATGCTCATCCCCTATCACATGAGACTTTCTCTATTTTGTTACCGACTCCCTCAATGAAATATATATTGGTTAGATATGATTTTATTTTTTTTTAATTTTAAGTATATAATTAATGAAAGTGAAAAAAATAAAGCTCATAGTCGTGTTATTGATGAGTCATGGCAAGGTATATAATATATATACGAGTTGATTTAACTAAACTCAAACACCTTACATATATATGTTTGTATTATGATTATTCTCATGATTTGCAAAAAGAATATCAGTTCAAATTAAATATGAACTTCATTTTTTAAAAAAAATATATAACTTTTTGTTAATTTTTTTTTAAATCAAAACATGATATATAGATTAGACATATTCGGGTACAGCCATGCATAGTGTCTAAATTTGATAGGGTTAGGATTATTTTGTTAACCCTTTTGAATGCACTTTGGCATCCAATTATGTAGCTTTTAATAAGATTAATTAAATTGAAATAGTAAAATATAAAAATGTGTCACATTGGCGGTAGGCAACGTTAACGACAATCAGATATTTATCATGATAAAATCTGGGGCTAAATATTAATTAACTACATGAAATTTAAACGTTTTGCAACGACATATCTGAACTTTAAAAAATCAAAACGGGTTATCTCAACTTTGGCGAAAATGCAACGAGCTACCTCCGTCCAAATTACTGTCAACTGTTGATAGAAATTAGTCGAAAATTTATTGGAAGTTCGTCAGAAATTTGTCAGAAATTGGATAGAGTTAGCTCGTTGTACATTCGTCCAAAGTTGAGATAGTCCGTTTTAATTTTTTAAAGGCAAAGTCCTAAAATCTGTCAAATTTATTTTGTGCATTAATAATAAAAATAATTATTTCCTTCTGCAAGTTGCCATGGTTGGATGAATTTGGACTTCTCATTAATTAACTTTTACGAATAAGTGATGCACTTTACTTTATAATGAAGTGATCGAGTCATATTTTTTCTTATTTAGGACATTTTTTTTAAATCAGATAATTGGACTGAAAGAAAGGTTGAACTACTAACGGTATGTACAAAAATATGATCTTTCAACCAACCTTTACAAAAATAAATAAAATATACGAAATGACAAAAATACCCATCATAATAGTTCTTGTAGTTGTAATTTTTGGTAGGGCAAAGTAGTCATTGTATTCCATAATCGGACCGATTGATGAATCGGGGTATTTGGTTATTCGGTTTATATTGCCCAACCATCGGACCGACATCATAGCCGAATCACAGTCCGACCGAATCTCCATAACACTGACTGTAGTACAAAACTAACACCATTGTTGTTGTAGTTGTCTCAAATTACACAATTTGCCATTATAAGTTGTTCCGTATCTACCCTTCGGTCATATACAATTAGGAGTGTCAAAATTTGACCCAACATGTGGGTGATCCGTGGGTGACCTGCCGCACGGGTCGGGTTTTAGTTAGAGTTTTTAACTCATGAGTCATTTTGACACGACCTATGGTTGACCCGTGAAAACACGGGTCAGGTTTGAGTCAGAAGACTTGATCCACGGGATCCGTCCCATTTTTATATTTCAATTTTGTTTTTATTAAAATGGTGGATCGAATGGGCAGACTGACCCGCGGGTCATGAAGGTCGAACAAGTCAGTCTGCCCCACCCCTTAGCATTCCTGACGGGTCATTTTGACTCGCTGCTTGATCCACCAACCCGCATGTCATGTTTGAGTTCCAAAATCTGACTCATACTATTACACATACCATGTTTGAGTTATAGAGTCTCTCACACGACTCAAGGTCGACACAACCCACCATTACTCGTTTTGACCCCCTATATATAATAATACAAATGTGACAAAATCCCTTTGGATTTTTCAAAATGCTGAAAAATACCATAAGTTTATATTTAGTTTCAATTTTGCTCATCTGAAATTTTAAATCAGTCCATTCAATTTATATAAGTATTAATTTATTCCTTTAAGTATAATTTCTGACATCTTCTCCATCTATATAATTAAATAATGAGAAAATTAAGAAGAAGCAGGATGGTGCCTTGCTGTAACAAAGCTGTAAAAAAAAATCACTTAATTATTATTATTATTATATATTATGAGTAAAAAATCAAGGTTAAAAAATAGATTCTTTCAATTAAGTTTGGTAACATTGGAGAGGTCAAAATGTGACAGCAACATGGAAGGAAGGAAGGAAGAGCACGTGCTGCGTGCACTCCTCCCTATAACAGGCGGTGGAAGCAATGAATCACACGTGCGGACTCGGAATATCTTTCGCGCGTTTCTTTGACTCATTGTTCCTATCGAGAAAATTATTACTTTATTTAACTATACATTATTACGTAAATAAATAAATAAACTATATAAATAAAGTCATAATTATTAGTACTTCGATTATTGATCAAGCCGAAAAGTATGGGATTGGGATGACACGTGTGTCGAGTCACCGTACCTTTGTCGTGATACTTAATGTTTCCACTTTCCTCCTCTCTTGATGTCAAGAAAACACAAATAATTGTCGGCCCGATTTGCATTCCGGCCCAAAATGTAGGCCCATAAAGAAAAACCGTACGTAATAACGATACTGCCACTACAACGTCTTTATTTGTTCGCATCTAGTAGTGGCGGGAACCGTTTCGCTCCACAGCGCTAGTTGAATTTCCTTAGGGTTTGGGCAGTTGAATAGGCGGAGACGATCAGAGATATGGCGATGTACGGAAGCCAATTTGATGGCGCGGCCGCCTTTTCTGGCGGGGGTTTCATGCCTTCCCAGACTACTCAGGCAGCTGATGCCTCTTCATTCTCTTCCGCTAAAGTAAGTTTCTCTCGTTATGATGGTCTGTGCCCGAGGGAATGGATTGCTGCAATTTTGTTTCAGGGACTCTGGTTTCAGTGCAATTTTGATTTATCAAGCTTTGCAATCGTCATTTTCATGCTTGAAATCAACGGATTTAGGTGCTTCCACAGAGAAAGCGCAGATTTAGTGTTGCTCATGAGTTTTTGTTGGGTTGTTTATTTGTTTAAATGAATAAAAATATTTCGTGCGACTAGTTTCGTACATATTGGTCTGGCATGGTGTGAGAAATGATCGTTGAAGCATGAGTTGTGATGGTGGTAGATGCAAAAAATTCAGCAATTTAGAGACAAGACTGCCATGTGTTGCAACTCTCGTATTGCTTTCTCAGTTCCATGTATGTTTTGTTGCTTATGTGAATGCTTCCATGAATTTAACAATGGATATAACACATGGCAAATAATTTCGTGTCATTGACATTTTCAGAGACATAGCTTTAGCATGATATATAAGCTGACCTTTTATCTGTCCCTTTTTTTTTTTATTATTATTATTAATATTGTGCATTCTACGGTGCAGAACCGGGAGGCCCAGGCTTTGCTCCCAGTGACAGTGAAGCAGATAATCAGTGCTTTGGTATCAACTGATGATAAACTTAATATCCTCATTGATGGCGTTGATGTGACCAATGTATCCCTTTTAGAAAACTCAGCCTTACTTTTACATGTTTGAAATACATAGATTGGACAAGTTCCGAAATCTAGTTCTATTTTCAGGTAACTCTGTTGGGCAAAGTTTTGAACAAAGCTGAAAGAGTTAGTGATGTTACTTTCTCGTTAGATGATGGCACGGGAAGTATAGACTGTCACAGATGGTAGATAATATTGATCAACGTATTCAGGATGGAATTCACTTTAGTGATGCTATTAAATGCTTGTTAATTGCTTCATCTGGTCTCTTAATTTGCAGGATTAATGAATCACTAGACACTAATGAAATGGAGGGAATCTTGTATGTTTCACTAAACTCTAAACTTTTTGGACTTATTAGTATATTTTCAGACCTCCAACTAACCTTCTGTTGTGCCAAATATACGCTAAAGTTGGATTAGAAACATTCTTGGCTAACTTCTTTTGATACTAATACTATCCTTCCTCGAAACTTTTCATTCTTGCCCATAAAGTGTATGTAATTGCATTAACCATGACATTCATTCAGTTGAGTTTTTCATCAAGGATAAGAAAGGACCGATGCAGCCCGTTCAAAACTCTAGTTGGAATCACTGAATGGCATCTAGATCATTTTGATGTTCAGTTAGTACTTTAAATTTTTAGTTAATATCTTAGTGCATCTGAGTACATGGAGCAAGATATGAGGATATAGATTAATAGCACGATCATAAAACCTTTGCTCTTTGCTTTTCTCTATTATAAAGTGGCATTTCCAATTGGAATAATTTTCTACTTCATTGGACCTTGAATTTGATATTTGGCTTGCTATGTGAGAAAGGGATGGAATGTATGTACGAGTCCATGGACACATAAAGAGCTTTCAAGGCAAAAGGCAGCTTAATGTCTTCTCTATTAGGTAGGAAGAATTCTATTCATGGATCTTTCCACCTGTGACTCTAAACTCTCTTCAGGCTTGCTCTTTTTTTTCCTCCATTTCCATCTCTCTTTGTATACCCTCTGACCTTGTGTTGGTAAAATTTAGTTCATTTGACTAAATTTGGGTCTATCAATATGACATCACTGGGAAATGCTAGATACTTTTCAACAAATGAAGGAAAATCCATTGCTTTGAAAGATAAATTGCATTAATAGACTATTTCTTACATCTGGCATTTTTATAGTTTCTTGTTAAAAAGAATCATCTCTATATTGGTGCTTCCTACTTTGTTAGGTTTCTCACTGCATTTATATTTACATATATTTTCAGGCCTGTTGTCGATTTTAATGAGGTTACACACCATTTCATCGAATGCATATATGTTCATGTGCACAACACAAAGACCCAGGTACCTTCCGCTGATCAATAAATTTTAAAATCTTATACATTATGTGTACATAAATATTACTTGGTATGATCAATCTTGGTAATAATTAAACTTCTTCTTATAGAAATCTCAGGGGGTCTCATCAATGCAATCACAGATGATAAATCCTACAATGAGAGTGCAACCTTCATTCCCACAAAACCAAGTATGTCTTTTAACATATTTTACGGTTTGGTTTGGTTTCTCAGTTATTCTTTTGGCATTTGTCATAAACTGTTTGGCTTTGTCCACAGCCTGGACTTGATGGATTCAGTCACCATGCCAGGATGGTCGTGGAATGTCTTCAGCGACCTGAGTTTAGGTAAGTCTCCCGGAATGTTCTTATTCTACTGCTCTCATTTCTCCTCCATTTTCACTTGCTGCAAATGAAATACTATCAATGGTGTTCCCTCCAATGATTCGTTTAATCTAAACCCTTTTAAAGTTTCTAAATTTCTTAGCTAAATGACTCATAAATGAGACATGGTGCTTCCATCTTTCAGTTCTGTGAAGGGTGCACACATCAATGAAGTTTCTCAACAATTAAATCTCCCACTTGAAAAGATCCGGTCAGATTTTCTCCCTCCCAATCTCTTAGTATATACAACGTTGCTATACGTGGCTCAAATCTACCCGAATATGAACAGGGAAGCAATTGAGTATCTTGAAAGTGAAGGTTTGGTGTACTCAACGATCGATGAATTGCACTTCAAATCCACAAATAATGCTTGATGCTCGAATCCCGTCGATCAGCAACTATTTCGTGATGTTCAGGTCAGAGTAACTTATGAATATGGTCAATTTCCGTAAGGATGGAATAGTTTGTAGTTCCCTCTTGCTGTCTCAGTTTTATCTGTTTGGAACCTCTCTATTTAGTTCCAAATGAAGTTGAAAGATACCCAAAACTGACAGCTAGAAGCCTTCCAAACCCTAATATCTGATTAAAAAATACCAAAACATTGCCCAAACATTCAAGTGTCGTATATAGATTGCATGGGATATGGCCAATTTTGATTAGTTCATATAATGGACATATGGTGAAATTGACAGTTATTAATTTTTATACCTATAATTGTATTCTAACTATATAATTAGGGCAAGAGATTATATTAAATGAATTTTGCAATTCTTATAATAAAGAATACTTGTAATAATGCTAAAATAAGAATGGGATCTGCACTGCATCACATTTGTATCGAGATTCTTTGATTTGCCTAAAATAATCAATCTCTCTTGCAGTTGGTTTCATCATAAAATTAATTAATGCATGAATAAATATTAAAAGAATAAATTAACAGTTATTAATACATTTAATAATTTCAAGTTATTTGTTTTTATTGGTAATAGTAAAATTATCTACAAATATTAATTTATTTTTAAATTAATAAAATATGTTGAGTTTATAAATATATAATAAATATTTGTCATAATTTTTTAAAAAAATATATTAATGTTCATATATATATAATTTAATTTAAATTTTATGGTTTAATGAATTGTATTAGTTTTATATATTTATATAAAGATGTTAAAAATTTGCCTTCATATTAATTATTATTATTATTTATTGATGTATTAAATTTTATCTAAATGCAATAATGCATTAGAATTAATATATATATATATATATATAAACTTATTTATTATAATTACATATATTTTAACGCAATTAATATATATAGATTTTACTGAAACTATTTTTTTCTTCTCATAATTTACGTTCAATTAATCTCGTAATTACTCCCCCACTTGAAAATGCGGCGTGTTTGGTACATTTGTGTGACTAGAATTGATTTGACTGAAGTGTCATCTACTTAACAAAGTCGGGTATCATTATGATAGACAAGAAGATATAAATGATTATTTTAATAATATTATTATTAATTTTTCATCTAAATTGAACATATTTATATCAATTTATGGTCCTCCCCCCAAAGTTTGGTGTGTTCTGGTTGATGGCCTGTGTGCCCAAGTGGACTGGGTCCTCCCGAGTTCGGTTCACTTCCTAACCGTCCACTAAGATTCATTGATTTATATTGTATTAATTATAAAATATAAATTATTGAACAGAAAGGGGTATATAATAATAATAATAATAATAATAATAATAGAAACAGATATTACGATGTGTAGCAAATACGACTGTTTGACTCACGACTCCAAGAGCAAGACTACCATGGTTGACCAACTCCATACGCCTCAAACGGCAAAAGCATCATCTTATTTAAACGCAAATAATACTTTATATACAGAATATTACGTATCAAATAATAAGATTCAAACTTTACACATTTTGAAAATTTCAAACTAAATTTGGGCTTGACAGTGAAATATTAAATATAAATACTTTTGGCTAAATAATAATTTAGTAACTAAAATTTAGAGGCATGAATAGTTTCGTGATATACTTATTGAAATTTATGATTTTTTTTAAAGATAATAATAATTTAACTATATTTGTATTTTGTGTGTTCGATGAAATTATTAAATTCTCATCTAATACTAAATTAAAAATAACTAATTTCCAAATGTTCAACTTCTATAGCTTGTTTGACCCTTCATTGAATCTCTCAAAAACAAAATCAAAATGTCAACAATGTCCCACCTCTCTATACAATTTTTTATTATTTAATATCTATAAACATTTTATATCTTTGATGCAAAGAAAAGTTATTTTTTTAATATAAATAAATAATAAATGAAAACAATATACTTTGGGATAGGTTTGTTCAACAATAAATGAAAATGTTGTTTGTTGCCCATTTGATTCATTTGGCAGCTGTTTTTCTCGTTGGTACAGTGTGCTCTTTCTATCAATTAGTATAATATTTTTTTAACAATCTAGTTTTAATAATGATAATAATAATAAAGAACTAAATAGAATTATTATTATTATTATTATTAATTAAAGAGGGAAAGCGGTTTAGCCATGGCACGGACCGGGTTAGGTGGGTTTGAGTTTTGACCAGTCGGTTTTAGTAGGCGTTGGTTTGCCGTTTGGGTTCGCTTCTCTTCTCCACAAATATAATGCTCCTCCTTTTCCCTCTCCTCCTATCTCTCTCCTACCACACCTACCACAGCGCACACAGAGACAGGCAGAGCAGAGGAGAAGAAGACTCGTCTTCCTCCTTTCCTTCTACATTTCTCCATTCCTTCACCAACTCCAACCTTGCAGTCCATGGAATCCTCATCGTCTTCGAGCTCTCTTTCTGCTCTCGATCTGATGTTGGCACTAATCAAGGGAAAGATTGACTTCTCCAACTCCCCTGAGTCCGCTAATGAGCTCGCCTCCTTGATTCTGGAGAACCGAGAGATCGTCGCCCTACTCACTACCTCGATCGCCGTCCTCATCGGATGCGTCTTCGTACTCGTCTGGCGCCGATCCGGCAGCAAAAAATCTAAGGTCGTGGAGCCGCTGAAGCCGCTCATCATCAAGGCGCCTGAGCCTGAGGTCGACGATGGCAGGAAGAAGGTTACTATCTTCTTCGGCACGCAGACTGGTACAGCTGAAGGCTTTGCTAAGGTAGATCGAGTTATGCACATTTGTATTGCGGAACTGATTTTGTCTAGTGATAATCAATTTTCGAATTAGTCAAGTTCAGATGCCCCGAAGTTTTGGCGGAGACTACCATGTGTTTTTATCGTTTACTTTATGAAAGAATACAGAGAAGAGTCAGTAACTGAGGCTGATATTCTTCACTAACTTTGATAATTCTGATTTCTGAGTCGATGCTTATTCTTGGCTTAGGCTCTAGCTGAGGAGGCGAAAGCAAGATATGAGAAGGCAGCGTTTAAAGTTGTTGACATGGTATGGTTCGACTTTTCCCTCTAGATCTATTGAGTTGAATCTGGGTTCTTCTCGCTGAATCGTCAATACTTGGAATATTGAATAGGATGATTACGCGGCTGAGGATGATGAATACTTGGAGAAGTTGAAGAAGGAGGCCGTGGCATTGTTCTTCTTGGCAACGTGAGTTTTGCTTGAGTCCTTTGCTTTTTGGAAGAGGAAAAATACTTTTTCTCTGATGTGATGGTTCCTTTTCCTTTATGCTCACTGTTTCTATTTAGTTTTTTTTTTTGTGGTAAATTTGTTTCTGTTTAGTTGATATTGGTGCTTTTGCTTGTAGATATGGGGATGGTGAGCCAACAGATAATGCTGCAAGGTTTTACAAATGGTTTACAGAGGTAAATTTACAAATATTAATTAATGAACTGTAATTGACAGTTTAGATTTTGACTTGATGGTTTACTGTGATAACAGGAGAAAGAGAGAGGAGAGAACTTTAAAAATTTGAGTTATGGTGTATTCGGCCTGGGCAACAGACAGTATGAGCATTTCAATAAGGTATGAATCAATTCAATTATCGAATCTTGTGAGAAATCTACGTCATGTACTTGAAGATTCATGGACATCTAATTATAAGTTATCCATATTATTCTTTTCCTGAAATAGGTTGCAAAGGTGGTGGATGATATCCTTGCCGAGGAAGGTGAGCTTATTACTCAATTGAAATTATATATTCTTGTCCCACTTTTAAGATTCATTGTATTAATCGCTGTTATGACTAACTGATTGTTCTGGCCAAAAAAAAGACTAACTGATTGTAATTGATGCTTATCAAGAATCTATTTAAGATTGCTTTTGAGTTCATGCTTAGTTGCTTTACCTTGTCAATATTGCTGTGCTAGGTTAGTAACTTCAATTTGTTTTTCTTTGAATATCCAGGTGCAAAGCGCCTTGTTCCAGTGGGTCTTGGAGACGATGACCAGTGTATCGAAGATGACTTCACTGCCTGGTATAGAATCCTTACTGTTGTCCTCTATAGTAACAATAAGCACCAAATTGTTATCATGACTGATGCATTGTAAAATCTTGACATTTATTTTGACTGTTATTTCTGAAGGCGGGAGCTGTTGTGGCCAGAGCTGGATCAGCTGCTGCGAGATGAGGATGATATGGCAGTATCTACACCTTACACTGCTGCTATATCAGAATATCGCATTGTATTCCATGATGCTGCTGACACACAAATCCTTGACAAGAGCTTGAGCTATGCAAATGGTCATGCAGTTGTTGATGCTCAACATCCACACAGGTACTTCTACTAATGATTTGGACATTTGGTGTAGATGTTAAACTCTCTTGATTTTAACTTTGTATGTTCTCACATCTTTAAGGGCTGATGTTGCTGTGAAGAAGGAGCTTCATACTCTTGAATCTGACCGTTCCTGCACCCATTTGGAATTTGACATCGCTGGCACTGGAATATCGTACGCGTTCTATCTAACTACCTTGCATTTTTCACTTTTATTGTTGTATTTCCTCATGAAATGATGAATTATTAATGTAAAATAGAGGAATGTGACATACTAACATTATTAAATTTTGCTGTCTTCCAGATATGAGACTGGAGATCATGTTGGTGTTTTCTGTGAGAACCTGCCAGAAACCGTGGACGAAGCACTGAATGTATTAGGTTTATCTCCCGATACTTATTTCTCCATCCATACAGATGACGAGGATGGTACTCCACTTACTGGAAGCGCATTGCCGCCTCCATTTCCAGCCTGCACTTTGAGAACAGCTATAACTAAGTATGCAGATTGTTTGTCTTCTCCCAAAAAGGTGAGGAGGTTACAATTTAGACTGTCTACTTTTCAAATCTTTCTGAGCTTTTGCTGATTATGGAAAACTCATTTACTTTAACAAATGTTTTGCAGTCTGCTTTGCTTGCTTTAGCAGCTCATGCCTCTGACCCAACTGAAGCTGATCGTTTGAGGCATCTAGCATCACCTGCTGGGAAGGTTTGTGAAATTATTTAACATTTTCTTATCAGTTTTCTTTTCTTTGAATTTTTTCCTCAATAATATGTGCTGTGTATATATTCTTACAGGATGAATATGCACAATGGGTGGTTGCTAGTCAGAGAAGTCTTCTTGAAGTCATGGTCGAGTTTCCTTCTGCCAAGCCCCCACTTGGTGTATTTTTTGCAGCAGTTGCTCCTCGATTGCAGCCAAGATTCTATTCAATCTCATCTTCCCCTAAGTAAGTCTCAACATTATCCATGATACACTCATCTATTCAACCAAATGGCCCATTAATGGATTTTTTTCATCTCGTTCTCCACTGCAAAATTCTATGCATTAACATCAACAATTAGCCATTTTGTGGAACTTTCATCATCATATTTCATGCAGTTTCTGCTAAAAAGTTTGACATAAATCTCTGAAAAATCTTGACTTTGTTTCTTCTTTCTCTAGCTCACAACTATTTTTGCTTTTCAGGATGTCACCTTCTAGTATTCATGTGACCTGTGCATTAGTCTACGATAAGATGCCAACAGGAAGAATTCACAAAGGAGTATGTTCGACTTGGATTAAGGTACTTAGCAAAATTTGCTGACAGAACCTCTTTTTTGCTGTCTTATCTTGAGCAATAATTATCTTTCACTAATTAAACATTTTTTGCATGTTTTTTTATTTTATTTTTTATATATAGTAAAAGTCCTTAAGTCTGAAGTCACTGACATGCTTCTGCTTGTCTGTTATCTCTTTCCTCAGAACGCTGTGCCTAAGCGTAAAAGTGATGATTGCAGTTCAGCGCCCATTTTTGTTAGGCAGTCTAACTTCAAGCTCCCTACTGATAATAAGGTCCCAATCATCATGATTGGCCCTGGAACAGGATTGGCACCTTTCCGTGGTTTCCTTCAGGCTTGTCCCTCTGAAAATCTTTATCCACTTTAATTTTTTTAATTGTCAAAAAATATAAATCTAACTTTACTGCCAATCTCTTATGATTCCAGGAAAGATTTGCTCTGAAAGAAGCTGGAGTCGAATTGGGTCAGTCCCTTTTGTTCTTCGGCTGCAGGAACCGCAGAATGGTATGAGAAGTCTTTTCAATTCTTATATATATATATTTTTTTAAATATAATTGTTACAAATTAATAATAATTTTGTGACTTAATGGGAACACTTTGTTACAGGATTTCATCTACGAAGATGAATTGAACAACTTTGTAGAATCGGGTGCTCTCTCTGAACTAATCGTTGCCTTCTCAAGAGAGGGACCCAAGAAGGAGTACGTGCAGCACAAGATGATGGACAAGGTAAAAACAATCATTTTCCTTTAAATACTCCCTTAACCTTATTTATTGTAATTTATCGTCTATTATAAAGTCTGCGTTCTTCAGGCTGCAGAAATCTGGGAATTGATTTCTCAGGGAGGATATATCTACGTCTGTGGTGATGCCAAAGGCATGGCTAAAGATGTCCACCGAACATTGCACACAATTCTACAGGAACAGGTTTGTTCATCTCATCTTAAATCAATCTATTTGCGGCTTTGTCTGCTATTCTTGTATTCTGCAATAAATCTCATCTCCTCCACTCAATTTTCTGGCATACATTGTGTGGCCATTCGGTATTGAGACACATTGGAGAACATCTCTCTTTCTCAATCACTGGTCCTACTAGTGTTTCTGGGTCTATCTTTCTTTTTTATTCAGTCCAAAAATATCACTTATGAGTTATGATTGTGACCTTAACTTGTTTAATGATTGATATGTTTTTACATTCATAACATTTGTTTTGGGTGTGGAATAGGGATCTCTGGACAGCTCCAAAGCAGAGAGCATGGTGAAAAATCTCCAAATAAATGGAAGATATCTCCGCGACGTATGGTAAAAATACCGGGTATTTTTACCATTCCTACGAAAATTACTTAGTCGTGTGTTATCTTTCCCGACCCCCTAAAGCAGCAGAAATGTGTGGTGGTTCTATAGTAAAAGCTTAAAGCTATCAGCAATCAATCAAGCAACAACTGTGTTACCTGATTCTTTATTTTATTTATATGTTATTATTAATATGTGGGGATCCTAATTTTTTGGTGGTTGTAATTTGTATGTAGAAATAGATGTGATGTGTATTAATTCCTACCTTATCTGAGATTTGTATGATGACGGATCCAAGAACCGTTTGAGATTTTCTTTTTGTTATTATCGATCCCATTCACATGGACTGTTGGAAGTCTGCCATATTCTTGAAGGTTCATTCATTGTAGTGTTTTTCATCACATGTCATTTAGAGGTAAAGAAGGTTCTAGAGTGTTGGGGATCTCTCATTGTCTTGTGGTGGGAAAGTAGTAGTGACTGGGTTGATGGGGTAGTTGACAATTTGATACCCCCATTCATTTCATTGGAGTTGAAATATAATTATAAATAAGGAAAATATCTCTAAAAATATTAGTTGTATCCATACTTTTTATTTGAAATGTACAATCACTCAGCCACTCACTTTAACCTCTCTTTAAATTTAGATAAACTTACTATACTTTTGATATCTTATTTTTCATCTTCTGTTTGCAATAAAATTAAGTTTATTAGTATTATTATACTTGACATATATACTCATGATAAAATTAAATTATTTCTTATTATGAAACATTTTTTCCCTCTAATGATGCCTCTTTGAATTAATGACTTCTTTATCCAACTTTTTTGGTGCTTCGTTCCCAATGAAAGCAAGTTTATTTGCTTATACCTTGTCGTAAGAAGGTTTAAAACATAATTTTATTTCAAACATTGATACAACTTTTTTCCTTGATGGAAATCATTTGCATTTCTTAATTTTTTTGATATCTTTTTATCATTGCTCTGTTTGTGACAAAAGAAATCTTATTTACATTATTACTCGAAAAAAACGAGTGGTAAGGTTTAAATAGTTTATGATTTTATACTTTGAAACATCTTTTCTTCGTGTTAACACCTGAATTTTAACCAATTTTTTTAGTTTTACGGCATCATCTCTACACTTGATGCCCCATTTACGAAGCTTATTCACATTATTCCTTAACAATATATGGTCGTAATATGATTTAAATCATTTTTTTATTTCACTAACAAAATCTAAACTTCTAGACAAAAGCCCAACTGTAATAATAAAGAGTTCTAAATTAGTATACTAATCTAACTTCAAAAATCCTTAGGGTAGAAAGATATGTTGTGGAACCCCTTTGCATTTAGATTGATTTTATAATATCTTTAATTAATAAAATTAGTTTTACTTATAGTTTGTGTTAGACGAACCGAAATTCGTTTTATTAACACTCTTTGTAAACTGAAATAAGTCACTATTTGCATTCGTATTCGGTACATGCATTCGGATAATTTAAGACATGAAAATAAATTTAATTTAATTTGTTTTATATAATTATAAAATGACAACTTCATGTTGCCAACTTACGCATCCTCGTTTTGAGGAGACGGTGTTTAATAATAGAAAAAAACCCTAACCAAGACACCAAATCACCACGTAAATCCTCGTCCTCATGTTTTTCGTGGTGTACGCTAATTTCATCCTTTCCTCGTACATATATGAGTTTCCCAACACGGATATTACACGCACAATTGAAAAAAATAAAATAAATAAATAAATAAAAGGATTCTCCCGCAATGGCATTTTCTCTCAATGAACCGCCATTGCCGCTGCAGTTAATCCTCGTCCTATCATTGGCCCTATTGTGCGTCTCCCCACTGGCCGTTTCCGGCCATGGAGGCCACCGGAATCTCGACGTGCCCATCACCTACCACGGCGGCCCAGTCCTCCGCGGACAACTCAACCTCGCTCTAATGTGGTACGGACCGTTCGGGTACGTCCAAAAACATACAGTCCGTAACTTCATCAAATCTTTGAATTATAAGAACAAGAAGAAGGCGCAGCCGCAGGTGTCCAAGTGGTGGAAGGTGGTGGAGAGTTACCAGATCGCCGCCACTCCTGGCCGGAGACGCATGGCAGGAGGCCGTAGAGGGAAAGACCTGAAGGTGGGGAAGGTGCCTCAGATCAAGGTCAAGGTGGTGAAGCAGATAACGGATAAGTCGGCCTCGTATGGAGACGTGCTTACTAAAGATTATATTCATCCACTTGTCGAGAAGGCAGCACAGGCTGCCGGAGGTAAGAAAACCCTAGTTGTCATCTTCACCGGTCGTGGCGTGTCGGTGCATATGTTATGCATTGGAAAATGCGCTCTCCATGGAGTTGCAGGTACGTACATATCTCTAGCTAGCTTCATGCATATATATATATATATATATATATATGAGTTAAATATCAAGGAGTTACATGAACTTTGGACGTTTTGTAACGAATTACCCGAACTTTGAAAATTCAAAACGGGCTACCTCAACTTTGAAGAAAATACAAATAGCTATCTCCGTCCAATTTTCTGTCAACTGTTGACGGAAATTCGTCGGAAAATTGTTGGAAATTCGTTAGAAATTGGACGGAGGTAGCTATTTGCACATTGTTCAAAGTTCAGGTAGCTCGTTTTGAATTTTCAAATTTCGAGTAGCTCATTGCAAAACGTTCAAAATTCATGTAACTAATTAATATTTAACCCTATATATATATTTTCCTTAGTGGGGGCAAAAATAAGTCATTTCATAAACTAATTAACTCTACGTCGTTGCATGGTTACGTACGTTCCCTCCATAGGAAACAATCAACCCTACATCGTGGTCGGCGACCCCGAAACTGAATGCCCCGGTGCATGCGCCTGGCCTTTCCACAAATCCAATTACGCAACCCGAAGTTCAGTCTTCAAACCACCCAACAAGAATATCGGCGCAGATGCGATGGTGATCGCATTGGCATCTGGTTTGGCTGAAGCAGTCACCAACCCACTAAACAGTGGATTTTTCGGTGGAATTAAATATCGACCCATCGAGGTGGCGGGAAGGTGTATGGATACCTTCGGCCGTGGAGGAAAACCGGGTTCTCCCGGAAAGGTCCAGATCGATCAAGCTACCGGAGGGGCGTTCAATGCTAACGGAAGAAACGGGAAGAAGTACCTGCTCCCGGCGTTGTGGAACCCTTTTACGAAATCTTGCTGGACCATTGACCAATAATCACTATCATATCACCATTAATGATATGTTAATTAATTTAAGAGTATATAATCTTTTATTAAAAAACAAAAACAAAAACAAAAAAACATGACAAATTTCGTACGATTCCAATGTTGTTGTAATTATTTAACTGGAAGTGTATATTGAAGATGCTCATGGGTTTTAATTTAGGGTGATATTTCGGGTTCGACTTCCATATCTTAGATGTATGTATGTATGTATGTATGTATGTATATATATTTTATGTATGAAACGTGGCAATCTTATCAAAACGTGTATTTTTCATTAGAAATGATCGTGTCGGACTATGTTAACGTTGTACACATGATTCATGTCTATATGTTGTTAATTTTAATTAAATAGTAATTAATAGAAGCTTCTGATGTTAATGACCCGTTTACTACGTCGGTCTAATCAATTGACTTCCCTCTCCACTCTCACTTAACTATAAAACAATATTTTTATGAGTAATATTTTATTTTTATTAGATTAATTATGTGTTAATAGAAGCTTCTGATGTTAATGACCCGTTTACTACGTCGGTCTAGTCAATTGACTTCCCTCTCCACTCACTTAACTATAAAACAATATTTTTATGAGTAATATTTTATTTTTATTAGATTAATTATGTGTTAATCGATTTCCTGAGAACATCATTCATGATCGTAATAAAATTAGGGATCTAAATGCTTTTGGCACTAAGACTAGATTTAGGCTAGAGTTTAGTGGGCTTAATGTCTGACATCGGGCTTGAGTCTATCAATATTTTCAACGTCGCCAGGATTTGAACCTGCGCGTTCTGATATCATGTTAGACTTAAGACGTACGTCTTAACCAACTGTCTCATAAGTAGGGGTGAAATCAGATCGAACTAACTTTTTTTTTTTTACTATTTTGGGTCGGGTACCTATATTTTCGGATTGGATTTTCTTCAAAATAAATCTGATCAAAAGACCGTATAAGGAAAAATAAACCGTCCATTCGGATTTTCGGTTTAAACCGAAAAAAAACAACAAAAATATACACATTCAAAACCAAAATATGTATTCAAAATCAAATTAAATAACAAAATAACTTGATTTAATTTCATAACTTTCTATTAAACCGATTAAACAACTAAAATAACTATTAAATAACAAAATTATTATTTGTCTATATTCATTAATTATATTAATTAATACTAATATATAAAATTATATACGTACAAACGGTTGGACTGGACTTCACACAGTGTTTTAAATTTGTAGACCGAACGGTCTTAAAAACCGTTCCAAACAAAAAATACAACCATAAACTGAACCGTATATTTTCGGATCAATTTTTTTGTTCAGACCGGTTCGGTTTCCACCATATTTTCATACCACCCGTTTTTGCTTTTACCTCTACTCATAAGTCCGAACTTTTGAGTGAATGCGACTGATATACTCTTAAGTCATCTTAACATTTAGGAGGATGTTACCTTATTAGTTCGTCTTTAATTTGTGTGAATATTGTCATTATCCGACTCTACCGCATTTTATTTGAGTACTACTTATTAGTATTTTCGGGATACGTGTTTAAACAGCGGATCGTCGCCTAATATTCAACATTTTATACACAATCATAAATCAATGGCATGCACCATTAAAGAGAAGGATACACTTGAGATATAATCATGAAAAATTATGAATGTTCATAAAGCTTCGGTGATTCGAACAATGCTACAAACAGAAAATAACTTTATATTATTATCAGATATATAAAATTAAAATATATACTGAGCCAGTTTTCTCGTAGATCCAAACAAAGATTGAGATTAAGTTTAATAGAAAACACATGTGTGAGACATATATATATACTTGTGTTATTCGAGATTCAAACTAACCCTAATTCTCTCTATATTATTGGGTTAACAGTCCAAAGTACTTTTATATATAAAAAAAATAACTAACTAAATTTACGTACACATTCCATTTTAATCTTTTATTTTAAAAAAATAAAATAAAACTAGAGTTTAATATAATTCACCTACACTTAATTATTTAAAATATAATACTAAAACATTCATAATAATACTAATTTCGTCCCGAACTCCGATTATTAATTATAGGGTTAAATACCAGGAGCTACCTGAACTTTGGACGTTTTGCAACGAGCTACCCGAACTTTAAAAATTCAAAACGGACTACCTCAACTTAGACGAATGTTCAAATAACTACCTCCGTCCAATTTACCGTCAACTGTTGACAGAATTTCGCCGGAATTTGTAAGAAATTGGACGGAGGTAGCTATTTGCACATTCGTCCAAGTTAAGGTAGCTCGTTTTGAATTTTAAAGTTCGGGTAGTTCGTTACAAAATGTCTAAAATTCAGGTAACTCCTAGTTATTTAACCCTTAATTATATGTTTTAAAACCCGCGCCTGATACGTGTTCATCTATCAATTGTTTTTCATCCGCCTTGTTGCTTACGTTAGAAAATTTGATAGTAACAATAAATATATATATAAATACTTGCAAGAAAAAAATAAATAGATATAGATGAACACAAAAACAAGTGGTAATATATATATATATATATATATCCATTGGTTGCCGAAAGAAACAATGCAATATTAAAACACTCCTTGTTATTGTCTTTTTGTTTCTCTCGTCTCTCCTATAATAACATCATATATATGCATGCTTCTATTTGTCTTTTGTACATTCTTCTTCTTCATTCTCTCTCGAAACCTCACTCACGGCAATGGACGACCACCGTGCAATCTGTCTCCAGCAAGACCAAGACGACGCAGAGGAAGACCTCTCCCTCACCGACTTTCCACTCGACCACCACTCCACCGTCGCTGACTCACAGACACGGTCCCGGCGCTCCTCCTCCGAGCCGCCGGAATTCTTCGAGTTTCTAAAAGACGACAGCATTAACAGTTCAGACGTGATGTGCTCGGCAGACGACATCATCGTCTGCGGCAAGCTGATGCCGTTCAAGGGACAGACTACTTGCTGTCCCAACCCGACCCGACAGCAAGCACAGATGAAAATTCCCCTCCGGAGCCGATCCGAATCCACGTCTGTCCAAAAGGGTACAGCGGTGAAGCTTACCAGGAGCAGTCGATCCTTAGATGGAACCTCGCACGTCAGGGGTAATATCGGGAAACCAGAATTTGGTCTGTCGGAGAGTAAAAAGGGAACAAAGCCGCGGTGGTATGTTTACATGATGATGTTTGGGGTTGCCAAGTTTCCGACGGAGATGGAGCTCCGGGACATAAAAATCAGGCAGCTACGGAGAAACCCGTCGACGTTGGTTTCTTCTATAGATGGTCAAGTTGCCGGAGGGGAGAAGTTGCCGGTGAGCCACCGCCACAGGAGCGGGTGGGGCGGGTCGTGGAAGCTGCTCAAGGCGTTGAGCTGCAAGGACCATGCGAGTGTTGCTGTTGCCACGTCGTCGTTCGAGAGCTTGATCTCAAATCGTTACTCTTATTAATAATTAAGCTTGGTAATTAAAGAGTGGTTTTATATGTTAATCAGATGATTAAACTCTTACATTTATATAGAGTATACGTGTTTTTTCTGTAACGAATAATATAATATGGGAAGCAATGCAAAGATTTCTTGATGTCGCGGTTTTGGACGAAATTGCCCATTAAGAATAGGGGTGGCAATCGTGTCGTGTCTAATCGTGTCTTAACATGTTTCATGTCTAAACGGATAATTTTTAAACGTGTCTCAAAATATCAGACACGAACACGACACGATTAAGTAGCAGATCACACGTGACACAACACGGGACACGATTAACTTTCTTGGAAATTAAAAATCGAAAAACTAACGGATAGACACGACACGATACTAACACGACACGATTAAGAACGACTTGATTGATACGAATTTACACAATTAAGCATGAAACGACACGTTACACGACACGATTAACATGAAGAACATTAATTTTATATATATTTCTGAACGTGTCACGATTAGACATGATTAGTTAACCGTGTCTTTATTCGTGTCACAAGTATACACGACATGATTAGACACGATTAGTTAATCGTGTTTATACAGATATCCGCAGATCTGAGTTGTTTAGACACGATTATTTAATTGTGTCTAAACGTATAAGAGTTGTTTAGACACGGGATCTGTTAAGGTCAAACTCATATACGCTTTAAAGCAGATCGTGTCGTGTCGTGTCAGAAATTGTCACCCCTATAACCCTATTTAGGATTTGCATGCACTGTAGATGAAAAGGGTAAACGAGTCCAAGAAGTTAATTAATGGTTGCTTTACGTGCAAGGGAAGGAAGAATAACTTCATTTTTATGTTACTGCTGCAACATATATATTTCGTATTCCTATCGATATAAATTTTATAAAGTTATAAAACAATATTTTATATTTTATTTTTACGATGTTATAAATGAATATTGTATATTCACGATACTATATGAAAATCGTACATATTTCTTATATCTTTTATGATGATGGATGGAGGTGTAGTTCGTTAGGTGTGGGAATTAAAATCAAATAAATGAATTCTACCAATAAATTCAAATAAATGAATATCACGAGAATCTCGATAGTGACATATAGATAGATAATAAATTTTATTTTATTTCATTTCATTTGATTTGTTATTATTATTATTATATATAGGTGTAATATACATATCATATTTGCTGTTCTGATGTGATGTAATACATAGTAATATCACACGACATTTTTGTTTCCATCTCGTATTTAATATATTAGAAGTGTCTGCTTTAATGAATAATAATTGTATATAAACGCTCTAATCTTAAAAAAATAAATAAAAAGGCTCAAGAAAAAAAACTAAAAATAGCTCGCTTTCGGTTAGGTATTTAAGTTTTTTAATTGTGTCTTGGAAGATTAAAATCATGACAAGGCAAATATTTAATTTTTGCCATAATCTCTATAGATTTTCAACTAAAAATATTAAAATCATGGATTAAAGTTTTGTAGGTACCTTAATTTTTTTTAATATATATTTTTAAGTATTTAAAAAATATTGCTTTGTCTTTTAAACAGTTAATTTTTGACGTGATGTTAAAATCTAGTACTATCTACTTTGTATTATTATTGTAAATCGATATATTTAGTTTGTCTTAATGTTTAAATGTGGTATCTGCAATTTGCCTTAAATTTTTCACATTATATATATATATATATATATAAACATATATATAATACCTATTTATCACAACTTAATTTCTCAAATGCCTCAAAAACTTTTATCCCTTCAAATCATGATCCTTGGAGTGGCTACTAACTTTCTTTTTGAATGTACAGTTGGATTGGTTAATAGATCAGCTCAAATCAAGAGAAAGAGTAGTAACTAATAAGGCAACTTCATCTTTGGAACCAAATTATGAATCCAATGAAGTTGTCTCTTGGAACACTTGTAGTTTCATTGGACAACATGGGAGACCAGACAATGTCGTACTTGGTTGACCATGAAAAGTGTTGGAAGAATGAATTGGTCTTTGCTTAAGTATCAAGCCTAAGCTTAAAAACAATCATAATGTTGGTCTTCACTCAAAACTATGATTCAATGGTTTCCCTATCCATCATTTCAATCTAAATCGAAGAAACAATAGACATAGTAGTGCCTCTTTTGAAACATTCAGAAGACATACCAAACAATGAGGATGTTCCAAAGTATATCCATCAGTTGACTGGCAAACCCATCTACTACATAATGTCTTTACATTTAAAAGACCAATTTTTTTGTTCATTCTGATCCTAACTTTGTCTATCCATGGCAGCCATATGGACATGCCATGTGACATGTCCAATGTAATCAATACGATACGAACATTGTGGAATACCACGACATTGATTCCATCATCCACATATGTATGTAGTCTTTGCCATCCTCTGATAATTTGGAAGTACAACTCTCCAAATGTCAATCTCCAGAATCATGAAGAACATTACTCGATGCGTTCTTGAATCTGAATAATAATCCCATTTATCAATGGACCGAACCTGTAGAGAGAGAACATTGACATAGGAATCAATCAGGCCAAATCAGACTTCAAGGTCAATACCATGATCGGGTTAATTGCGATGGAAGCCATTAAGGGACAGACTAACCACTCCACAGACAATTATTTTCACCTAAGCTGCTATACTTGAACTTGAAGCTAAGAGGAACCAACCAAACCTTGTTCTGTTTCAATAATGTATTGTAATGAACAAATTTGATTATTGAGTACAGTAAAGTTAAACAGCAAATTGCTAGCTGAACTTATGATCGACGTGGTTGTAGCAAGCTGTTTCTGTTTTTGCAACATTTGGCTTGCTAAACTAACACATTTGTACACTTTGCTAGCTCTGGTCATTGTTCTGTTAGGTGTCAATCGAAAAATTCACAAAATCCAGTTAGGGTGCCATGGATACATTTTCTATCGGATGTTTACAGAAAAATGCACGGAGCTAACAAGCAAAACATCAATCATAAGTTCAGCTATTGATTTAGTATTTATCCAAAACTGAAGTATTTAAATTGTGAATGTGCAAAAAGAGCAAAGAGATACCTCCAGAGTCTGGGTAATACAGACTCAGATTCAGAAACGTTTGCTTCACATTGCATAGAACACGAATGGCACTGCCAAAATAAAGAGACACTTCATCAAAACAAATTTAAACTGTCTCGTCCAAGATTCTTTTTTTATGGTTGCTAAAGTTTCATCACTTCTACGAAGATATCAGCCAGAGTCCTAATTAGAGCATATCTTATTCAAGTCATCATCACTCCTCTAAAATCAGGCACTAGTCCATATCAAACAGCTTTCTGAGGAAACTTACCAATTAAAAAAATTGTTAGCATTAGAACAAGCATAACTTGCAACGAACAACCAAATTGCTGAAACAGAGGACTTTGTGGTTGCCTCTGGTGTAGATTAACACGTCCACAGACCTGCAAAAAAATAGAAATTTATACATTTTTCAGTAACTGGTCATTATTCGTTCTCTCAACCTTCTTCAAGGGAATAAGAACAAGTAACCATACCCGTTTGAAGAAAGTAGTGGCAAATTTAGCCCCAATACGCTCCCCAAACCTTTGCTTGGAGAAAAGACATTTGGACCCTTTATCCTTAGGTGTAGACTCAACACTGGCCAATAATTTATTCTTCTCTGCATCGTCATCTGCAATAACAATCTTCCAATCACCAAAGTTGGGTGAACTCCATGTTCTTCTTGCACCTGCGTATTTCATATCTTCCCTTGGACTAGGAACTTCTTGCGGTTCAATCTCCATTGCATATTTGTGACCCCCAATTATCTTTTTATCCTTAAATCCTTTACTGTCCTCTGTTAAAGCTCTACTGGAAGCACTATAACCACTGGACTCTGCTTCTTCTTTCTTTCCATAATCATCTGAACTAGAGTTACCATGCTCGATAAATTTACTATTTACAGCACCGGAGAGAAACAATGCCAAATCATCCCGCTCTTCTTTGTCGAGATTAACCCACCTCAGTGGCTGCTTCCCTTTCTCACAAAGAGACTCTTGCAATTCTTCTTCGACTCGAGAAATTTGAAACCTGATAGCAGATATAAACTGCTCGTGACGATTTGCTGAGTACTTATCACCTTGATGCCCATAGCTCAATTTGATCGCTTTCTCAAATTCATCCAACTGAATCAACATTTAAAAACCATAAATACACGGAAAAAATTAGGTTGTCTTGTATTATATAGCTTTAACTAACATTTTACCTGCCATTTTGCGGTGCCTAATGCTGTTTGAAGGTCCCTCGACAGGTAATTTAAATCATGAGACGATAGTGCTTCTTTTTTTGCCCTATCCCATTCTCGATAAGTCGATTCCATTCTGTAAAATCCAATTAATCATTATAATCAAGCTTAATCACAACTTCAGAACGAAACAATTGACGAAATCGTGCTTGTTAGCCCAGAAAATCCAGTCTATTCGAAAATGATCGAAACATCAAAAACAATTCGAAGAAAGGACAAAAATCAATCAAAAAATACAATTAAACATAGAATAGGCCAATTAAAGCTCCCAAATTTGAACATTTTCGTGATTTACAGAGAGAACGACAAAACCTAGATCAACCCTAAACGAAAATTACCGCGAAAGAATTTTGTATGAATATTTAGCAACGTAAAACTCAAATTACAAAGAAAAACCATTAGAATTCGGGATTCAAACATACAAATCAGCGGATTCCTGAACCTCCTCAGCTGCGGAGAAGAAGGCATCCTTCTGCCACAAATCGAAAGCGTTCGCCACCATCATCTTCGTTGCGAAAGAGAATCCAAACAGGAGGGGCTTAGGTCTCGGTTAGCACCCTTTTCCCTCTCCCTCTCCCTCTTTCCTCTTTTTCTACTTCGAGCGGACAAAGAGAAGAAGGATGAGAGAGAAAGCAAACCAGAAGGAAAAAGAGAGATCGACGTTGAAGCAGAATTCCTCTCTTTGGCCTCCGACGTGGCATAATATAAATGGATAAAAATGAGGGCGCGTCGTGGAACCGGAAACAGATAACTAAACGGCGTCGGGTCGGCGGTCCAAGTGGACAAGGATGGTGGGCTGTGCATTAGCCATAGACAGCATGTTAGTCATCGGTCAGCCAAACAGAACCTTCAGTGGGCCCCAAAACAATAATACTATAGAGATAATAATTAGCTTTAATTAGTTCGTTTTTTTTTTTTTTGATAACTTTTAATTAGTTCGTTGATTAATGATTATTGAGATTTGTTCAACTAAAATTTAGCAATTTGCTCCTTATACTTCATACTCAATTTGATTTGATCCTTAAACTTTATGCTAAACTTGATGATTAGGTCGTCAACCTTTCTTTCAATAAGAGACCTTGGGATGACTTTGTTTGTATTCTATAATATAATAACTTGATGTCTTCAAAATAAAAGGTGAAGGGCCAAAATGTTGATAAGAAACTTTTCTTTGTTTGAATAATTTTTAATAGATAATTATTGGTTTGCAATTGATGATAATTAACAATAAGGACATTGGTCTTTAGTCTACCCTCTAGGCTCTACTATTAATTAAAAAACAAAATTGGGTAAAATAGTTTGACCCTTAAAAATCTCAAGTATATTATCTTATTTATAATATTTTATGAGACAATAATATTAATAAAACTTAAATTTAAGATATAAAAAAATACCTAGAAGTGACATTTCATATAAATACAGTAAACTTTGTAATTTTTTTTTTCATTTCCTATAAATAAATTTTGAACCACTCAGAAATTTTAAAAATATTATCCCGAAAAAACAAATATTAGCACAATTTATTGATTTAATGATTCAGAAATCAATTTTCTAATGAGTTCCTTCTATAAAAAGGCTAACAAAGTCAAATTTATATATAAAAAATGGTAAATAAATCATATTTCCAAAGTGAAAAATTATATTAATTAAATAAACTGATTTTATAAATAAGTGAACTTATAAAAATTTGTTGCATTTTATTTTAATTTCCAGCAGTATATAATGTATGTCATCTTCCACCGACAAGAATTGCAGGGAATTGTAGTTGGTGGGGTTAATAACTTAATACATTATACACTATTGAAGGATTAATCAATGTGTTCTAATTACATCCACTCTTTTATATATATATATATTATTTTCTTCCTTTTTAAATATATTTTATTTTTTAATATGTTTAGACATTAAATAAATAAAAGGCATTAAGAGACATCATGGCAAAGGCCCAATAAGAAGCTCAACTCTGATTTGAGCCTAATCCAAACTTCAACTCCATTTATTTTTAGTATTAGAATTACGGGTAAAATACGATTTTGTGCCATAATATTTGGATATAATTTGAGATTTTTTTAAATATATATTTTTTAAAAAATTGTTCCTTAATGTTTGGTCATATGTCGATTCACTCATTTCATCAAATATTCTATTCAAACTTAATAAAATATGTTTTGAATTTACAAATATAACATAATACTCTTAGGAATGAAACAATTAAATATTTTAACACTTTTCTATACATTACAATTGAGTCTTGATTCGATCAGGACTGGATACAGTTTTGAAGAATTCAGCTACATGAGAACCAAGGACGGATTTGAGCTCATAATAAATAAAAAGTTGTCCACGCTATTCAACCTAGAGCCTTGAATAAGATTTATTATCACTCTTTGGAGTTTGTTTTTTAAACCCATGATTTGGCTTTAATCGTAATGGATCGGTCTCTTAAACAGACATTAAGCTTCAGACGAAGGGGTAAGGGTTTTGTATCTTGTTCAAGACCAGTTCGTCCATTGGTAGGGTTCTCAATCGAGTCTCAATCAAATCATGACTCCGTTGTATATATGAATAAGTTTTGAAAGGTTTAACAGTGACATTCCTAAAAGTATTGTCATTTTTTTACAAAATTTATAATATATTTTGTTAAGTTCGGATAAAAAATTGAAGCATGATCAAACAAGAAAGAACAAAATTTTCAAAAAGAAACATTAAAGAGATTTTTGATTTATACTCAATTATTAAAAAGCAAAATTGTATTTACTCAACTTTTGAAAATATGAAAATTCACACATGAAATAACACTAATTACCATGTAATTTTTTGTTATTCATATATAAGCATATTGTAGTGAAATTTTACTTTATACTATGTTTAAAATTTTAATATATATATATATAAATGATACTCTTATTCATAATTAATTTACCAAAAAAACGTTGCGTGATGCTAGAAAATGTACACTACAAATTAATACCCTTGATGCCACTTTACTGATGTCTCTTCCCACTTAAAGATCAAAGATGCGTTCTTCATTTGCATCCCGACATTCTAGTACAATGGTTCCTTTCACTTACTTAGTCAAAAAGCATCCAATCTAATTCTAGGGATATATTATTGAGTTGGGTTGGTTTACTCTATAAGTATATCTAAATATAAGGGTTAAATACCAAGTAGTTACCTGAATTTTGGACGTTTTGCAACTAGTTACCCAAACTTTAAAAAATCAAAACGGCCTACCTCAACTTTGGCGAAGGTGCAACGAGCTACCTCTGTCCAAATTACCGTCAACTGTTCACAGAAATTAGTCGGAAGTTCGTAGGAAATTCGTCAGAAATTGGACGGAGGTAACTCGTTGTACATTTGTCCAAAGTTGAGGTAGTCCGTTTTGATTTGTTTAAGTTCGGATAGCTCGTTGCAAAACGTCCAAAATTCAAATAGCTTATTGGTATTTAACTCTAAATATAATGTATCTATCAATCACATGTATTAACGGTCCACATTTTTTATAAGAGAATACAAAAAAGAATATGATTAAAATAATTAATTGGCATTCTATTCTAGTGAGGGAAATATTCGATGGTCTCAAATGTACAATCAACTTGACCAATAGAAGGAAATTAGTAGTGTATAGTTGGTATTTATGCTTATATTTGCAAAACAAATTTTTTTATTCTATTATTAATTGTGTCTAAACGGATAAAAGATGTCTACACACAAGATCTATCAATGTCAAACTTATATATACATAAATGCATATCATTATAAATTATATAATTGTATCGTGTCAGAAAATTATTAATCGTATATAGTATTAAAGGGGTGAGTAAAATACTCTTTTGAATTTTATAGTTACCCAAAATTAACATATTAAGTAGAATAATGTTTTGTACTTGGTTAGGGTTTTGGGAAAAAATAAATAAGAATTGGTTAAATAATTTTGATTCTTGAATAATAAGACTATTCATTCTTCAAAATTGAAATAGTTGAAAGAGAAGTGTAATAATGCTCTAAGATCCTATTTAGAAAGTGTATTGAATTTGTTCGGTCATGAATAATATTAATATTAATATATAAATATTCTCAGTGGAAAATAAACTTTGGATTTAGTAAGGCGAATCGACTAAACGAATTGTGAGAATATAGTAGAATGTTTTTCTTATTTATTAAAATTATTATATTTATAATATATATATTTATCTCTTTTATTTTTGGCCATCATTTATCTCCTTTCAATCTTACGTATGTCCTTTCTGCCACAATAAAGTGAACTGAAAGAAGAATTTAAAAGGGATAATTACTTAATTGTTTACACATGTTTCACCATTGTGCAGAATGATTATACATGTTTCAAAATGTAATTAATTAGTTTAGTTATGTTTTATGAACTCATGCATTTCCAAAGGTTGATGAAGGGTAAAACTGTCCAATTAAGGTCTCCTTGCATGGAATTGAAGGAAGACGTCACTTTTTCAACTCTCCCATGTCCCTTACTAGGCTATTATACCATGCATGGGTTAAAACTTTTGAACAAAAGTAACATTTGTAAACATAGATTCAACTTTTTTTACATTTAATATACCATGACATCATAAACACTCAACCTTATAGTGCAAAGTCTAGTAAATTAACGAATACGACAATAATGTTATTAAATAAAAAAGCATTTCATTTTATTATTATTATATAATTGTGTTTATTTATGTGGATAACTTTATCACCTATCTAGCTAGATCTATCACTAGTTAGTCAAATATGTACTTCATCACCATACCTTTCCAACTCATTGTCAAAATCAACAAAACCTTCAAGCACAAAAAAGTGTCCACTTTTGGTTGATTGCATTAGAAGACCTTTTTTTCTTTTAAAAATCTTCCTTTTTCTCATATCACAAAATCTTGTGTGTTCCTTCTTTATCATGCACAGATTTCCAAAATCACCCTTACGTTGATTCACAATATAAACTTTAGGAGTAGGGGTGTTAAAAATTGACTCAATCCGTGGGTAATCCACCCATCAGTCGTGTTTGAGTCAGACTTTTTGACATACGAGTTATTTTGACACGACTCATGGATGACCCGTGAAAATACGGGTCAGATTTGAGACAGTAGTTTTTGACACATGGGTCATCGTCTCAAATTATATATTATATTAAATACATGTAATTCTGACTCATGGGTCAATAGTCTTAACTCATGGGTCAGTCTGTTTCTGAGTTTTTATGTACTGGTGGGTCAGACTGACTTGCGGGTCATGGATGTTGAATGAGTCAGTATGACCCAAGCCTTGTTATTCCTGACGGGTCATTCTGACCCACGGGTCAGGTTTGAGTTTCAAAATTTGACTCATACGAGTACACGAGTCGTGTTTGAGTCATACGGTCCCTAACACAACCCAAGGCTGACATGACCCATTTGTCGACCCATGACCCGTTTTGACGCCCCTATTTAGAATTAGACCATCATTCCATGTTTGGGATCATATTCATAATGATTTATCTATTGAATCTAATTACATAAGACTATGCATGAGTTTGTTTGTTTTATCGAAAATATATGATTAACTCATACTTTAAACCTAGAAACAACATAGATTTCATGGTCTAGACTTTAGTCTTTAGTATCATAAGTTGATGTTGGACAATGGTGGTAAAATTCAGAATTTATTTTCTTCCCAAATATACTTTAAAATAAAAGTAAATATTGAAATATACTCTTTGAAAAACAATATCAAAGTATATTCACTGCGCATGAGATCACGGGTGAATATAAAAAACATCATTCGCGGGTATAAATTCTACCCGCGATATCATTCGCGGATATAACTTTTGCATCTGACGCGAATACCATTTGTGGTTGAAACTAAAAAGACGTTAAATTATTATTTTCTCTCTCTCTCGTATAGTTCTCACCTTTAAGTAACCTCATTCATTCATTTAGCACGTCAAATCTTCATCTGCGAATCTCATTTACAAGTGGAGTTTAAATGCGCACCCACCCGTGAATGAGATTCGCGGGTCTGACTTATATGTTCACCCGCAAATAGAATTTGCAGGTGGCAAAGAAGCAAACCCCTACCCGCAAATAGCATTCGCGTGTATATATAATTTCGTATTTTTTTAAAAAAATGATGATATTTTTGCATTTTTTCTCGGGTATATTTGGGTCAAAAATTCTATCATCTTAAAATGAGACTTTTGCTAGTGTAAAAAGTTTATGAATTATTAGTGACCCTACTCTATAGCTATAATTGTTTTTATAGATAAAGTAACTAAATAATATGATCGTTGAATGTATCGTTAGAACCATTAATCACGAGAAACATGAATTATGATAAATGAACAAAACATTATATAACGTTCGAACTATGTATCCCTTCAATGTTTGGTTGGTGGCTTAATTTAGACATGGTGTAGTGGTGTGTCTCTTGTAAATAGATACAACTTCCAAACATGTCCTAATAAAATAGCATGGACCCCTTTCTTGGTTAGTAACTTCAAAGATCCATCCACCCAATTTATGAATTTATTGTAAAGAAATGATTAACAAAATAACATGGTCTCACATGAAAAATCTTAAATTAGTGGAATTAGATTTGATTTGGTGTATGAAGCATCTCTAAATTCTATATATAATAACAATTATTTAAAAAATAAAAACTACCATCCATTTAAAAGTTAAAAATGGTATGTAAATATATTTTTTATATTATCATTATTCTTAGAAGTGATACATGATAGGGCTGATCATGGGCGGGTCGGTCCGGGCCTGAAGGCAAGACCGAGATCGAAATTTCGGTCTTGCCTTTTGGAGGACCGAGACCGACCTCGCCCAAAAAAGTCCGCCCGAGTCGGTCTTTCTTGACTCGGGCCGGTCTCGGTCCTGGACCGTATCTGCACCCAAAAAAAATAATCTATGAGTTCACGGTATTCTTTAGTAAAAGGCGAAAGAATAGTTCACCTCTCAAAAAAACACTATGAACGCACTATATTCTTTAGTAAATTTATCATGATTCAGTTTTTATAGATATAGAAAACCTCCAAAATCCACATTTCCTTTCGGTGTGGTATTATGAAAAAAAATCCTGAGACCGGTCCTAAACGGGCTTTCAGGAAAAAATCCTGAGATCGAGACCGATTTTGAGGAAAAAAACCCGTCCGCTCGGTCTCGGTCCTAGTCGGTCTCGATCCTAGTCGAGCCGGTCTCGGACCGATGTTGTCGGAAATTCGGTCCTACAGTCTTTTTTTATCACCCGTAATACATTTCATGGAAAAAAAAAAAATCTATAACAAAATAAAATAAGTCATATTAACACATGAAGATAGACCAAGGTCTATGTCATGTGGTTAGGACCACATGAACTCATAAGTCATAACATTAATAATAACACATTTTTGTGTTCCCCAAACACTTGCATTTATCCATTAACACAAAATTAAGAGAGAAAAAAAAACATTAAAAAATTATGACTAATTCATTCCTCCTTCCCAAATCCATATCATCAAAATCTCATTTTTTTTTAATCCCCGAATTTGATTAGGTGAAATTCTTGATCTTGAATTGGTGGGTCAACTTGGTTTAGGGCGAATTCTTGATCGTGATCACTCTGATTTTGCTTTGAGTTCATCTTCCACGTTGATCTTCTCATCGTCTTCTTCCTCAGAGACATCGCTGCTCTGTTTATTGGGACTGTCCAGAGCTCTCTTCTCTTGCTCTTCGTCCTCGACGATCTCATTCACCACCTCGCTCGCTCGCTCTCCGCCGCAATTCCTCTCCGCTCTCGCTGTCAGCTTCTCCAGCAGCTCCCTCAGCGCCTTCTCCTTGCGGTTCCTGTTCTTGATCAGGACTTCGCTGACGTCAGCAGGAGTCATCGCCGCCTTCTCCGTCACCTCCTCGAGCTCTTTCAAGATTGAGTCGTCCAGGTCACCGGATTCGCAGCCAAGGTAGTTCTTCAGCAGGATCTTCAATGACGGAAAGGAGCAGTAATTCATGAAGATGTGCATGTCCATCCTCCCGCTCCGCAGCAGCGCAGGATCGAGCTTCTCGATGTGGTTGGTGGTGAAGACAAAGATACGCTCGCTGCCGCAGCAGGACCACAGCCCATCGGTGAAGTTCAGCAGGCCGGAGAGCGTGATCGTGTTCCCGCCGCCTCCCTCCTCCTGCGCTCCGCCGCGTAGGTCTGGCGCTCCGATCTCGCAACAGTTTCTTCCGGGTGTTTTCCACCTGTTAGACAAATTGACTGAACAGTCGATGTCCTCGATAACAATAATAGATTTCGAGCTCGTCTTCATCAGCAGCTTCCTCAGCTCGGAATTCGAATTCACCTCTGTCAATTCAAGATCATAGATGTCGTATCCGAGGTAATTAGCCATGGCGGCGATCATACTCGATTTCCCCGTTCCCGGCGGTCCGTAAAGCAAGTACCCTCTTTTCCACGCTCGGCCGGTCCTCTGGTAAAAGGACTGCCCTCCGGCGAAATCCATTAAGTCCTCCATGATCTCCTTCTTCTTCTCAGGGTCCATGGCCAATGTATCAAACGTGCTCGGATGCTTAAATGGGACCGACTCCCATGGATGGCCTCTCGAATCGAGGGACCCACCTCTAGAATTGGTGTAGAGCAGCCTCTCCTGGTTCTTCCTCCGAATGTCATTGGCCCTCTCCATGATGTGGTCCAGGTAAGAATCAAGAATCAGCTCTTTTTCCTTCTTCTTCATCCTCAGCGTGAACCCTCTCTTCTCATCAGGCAGCGGCCTCCATGAGAACGACTGAGACTGCCTCTGCATGACGACGTGCTCCCAATGGACGGTAACTCCACCAAAGGTATCAACAATGGAGTCGTTGTTTGATAGACCGAAGGTAGTGGCACTTGAGTTCAACGCGCGAGTGAGGCTCAGGCGGCTGCCATTGACGGACACGAATGAGCTCAAGTAAAGCTGAACTGCATTGTAGAGCTCGTTCGTGTTGACACCATCGATCTCCGTTATATCAAAGTAGCAGTAACAAGAGAAGCAGTTAAAGACCCGATTGAGGAACTTGAGCACAGCAAATCGGATCTCCGGTGGGAAGATCACTTGGAGGATGGTTTGGCAGAAAGCCAACACACCTAGCAAGGATGCTATTGAGGTCCACGTTTCTTTCATTCTCTCTCTCTCTCTAAGATTTGAGGTTTCCTTCAGAACTGAAGAAGAAGATGTTGGCTGGCAGTGGCCTCTACTGATGTTTCTGGCAAATGGGTTTTGTTTATTTATAGGAAAGGTGGAACCTTTACTGTGGTCTTAGGGTTGAAGAGGAGAAAAGAGTCTTCTTTTGAAGTAGAAAAGAGTTTTGGATGGATGTTAATTGCTGAATTTATTTATAAAGGGAAAAAAGTAGGGTTGAGTATCTGGTGAAACTGAAAAGTTTGTGGAGAGGAATTTAAAGAGGGGCACTCTGATTGGCTTATTATCCGGTAAACTAGGAAATCTATATACCAAACTTGTAAGATCTTAACCGGTTAACTAGCTTCTGGTCTCACTAGATGCATGCCCTGTGCTGATATAATGACGTTTTTTCTGTCTATTTAATAAATTCCGAACCTTATAAAAAAATAACATTTTGGTTGGCTATAATAATGCAAGTACAGGGAAAGAAACAGCAGAAGAAGCAGAATAAAGAAGGGTGTTTATGTGGTGGATAATGGATAGGATTTGATTCAACTGCTATTTTTGTCAGTTATAAACAATGTGATGAAGCTTAGCATGCTTAGCAATGACAGAGCATGTAATACTATATAGGAGATGATGGGTCCCTTCCCCCTTTGGTTTTTGGCATATTTAGGGTTGGTTGGTGGTTTTGTGATTAATGATGTTCAGTGAGATCTCTTCAACTTTTCCTCTGTACTCTTATTGTGGATGCTTTGGTTGCCGCAGCAGAAGCAGAAGCAAGTTGGTGATTGTGAAATGAGAGAGAGAGAGAGAGGCTGAAATTTCAAGAAGTTGAAACAAGAGACAATGAATGAGGTTGTCTTTGGCTAAAGAGAGGGGAGGGGGGCAGGAGGAGTAGGAAACTATGAATTTACCTCACTGCATCTGGGACATGAGTGAAGAGAGGAAACATTTGCAGAGGTGGAAAAGGTAAGGGACACTTCAAAGGGACCAACTTTTTAACTTAAAAACAAATATCTCATCTTTCCGTAATCTTATTCTTTATAATAGGATTGCAAATAAAGAACATTGCTATTACCATTTTGAAACTCACTGTTTCTACTTACAGAAAGCTTTGCAGAGCCTTCAAGAGATGCAAGTTGAATGAAGAAAACTCGGTTACAAATGCATTGACGCGAAATAAGGTAACTCAAGTCAAACCCCCACTCATTTTGTATGATACTTTAGAGGAAGACATTGGTAAAAAAATGAAAACTTTATCCTTTTTACTGTTAAATGTGAGGAAATTGCAGTGTTTTCTAACTGAGGATACAGTTGTTTTTAGTTTTTACCCCACATGTTTTGGTAAGGAGTGAAAATGAAATTAGGGATTGGTAAGTCTAACAGGACAGTAGTGGTAAAGAATCTTGGGAGCCATGATAGAGATGTTTGCATGCAATTTGACAGAAGCTTAAACTAGGAACTCATTTGTCCAACAAAACCCCAAGATGAAGATGATAAGAGAAACAAAAAATTGAGGAGGAAAATATTATTATATAATAAAAACTAAAAAAAAATAAATAAATTGTGGGTGATTATTAAATAAGTACCAAAATTATTTTTTTGTAGCAATTAAGTAGCCGAACTTATGAAAATTAGCAAATAGGTACCTACCGTTAAATTCCGTTAAGAATAAATGGAAAATATCACGTGAGAACCACATGAGGAGCAAACAGATACCTGGATTTACATGAATGAGCAAGTAGGTACCTGAACTGATTCGGTCGAATCACTTTATTTTTTTAAAAAAATATCAGGTTTATATACCAAACACATGCATGACTCAACTCTATACGTTCTCAGAGTGTTTCTTGATGCACTGAGAACGTCTGGAATTGCGTTATGCATGTGTTTGGTATATAAATCTTACTATGTTTTTTTTTATTATAAATAAAGTGATTTGACCGAGCCGGTTTTTGAACCAGTTTAAGTACCTACTTGCTCATTCGTGTAAGTTCAGGTATCTGTTTGCTCCTCACGTGATATTTTTCGTTTATTCTTAATGAAAATTAAATGTAGATACCTATTTGCTTATTTAAGAAAGTTCAGCAACTTATTTGATATAAAAAAAAATTAAATAACAAGTTTCGGGATATTAAATAACAGTTGGAGAATGCTGTGTGGGGCCCACAAACCTCATGGCTCACATGTCAAACATGTTGTCTGATTCTTCCTCAGAGCTGAGGATTTTGTTTCATTTCACTTCCATCTTTCTTGTATTTTTATACAAATTTCAAGAAAGAGAGCACCTGAAAGGAGGTTGCTTGTTTCAGCTGCAAAAATCAAATCTACAAGAAGATGCCCAGAACTCACCTGCATTCTTCTACTTTACAGTCCATCTGCATTGAAATGGGGGGCTTAGATTCCTTCTATCTTCACCTCTTCCTCTGCCAATCACATGAAAATCAAATCTCTACATGTATTTTTGGAATCTCAATCCTGAAAACCTTACCTAATTCTAAAACTTAGAGTAAAATTCAAGGAAAAAAAAATACATTTTATGAAGAACAAAGATAGAGAAAAAATAGTTAACAGTTTCCAAAAATGAGAAGAAAAAAAATACATTTTCATTTTAAGTTTGACAGGTCATTATATTTTCTAGTAATTACATTGATAGATGTATCAGTTAATGTTATCTTGATGGCATTGGTATTATTAAAAGTGCAATATAAATAAAATTTATTCTTTCAGTGTATTATATTTAAGTTAAGAGTGTCTAATGTCATTTTTTAATAATAATAATAATAAAAATTGGAATTTGTATTCATCAGCTAATAAAGAAGGGCATCATCGTAGCCAATAGGGTTGTTATGATGATCTCGGCCTTGATGCAGGTATTGCAGTCTCTGTAGAGTGTAGACACTCTCAATAGATGTGCCCTAAGTAAAAAAAATAAAATGACCTTGATTATTGAAATTTAAAATAATTATAGGAACTAATGGAATTTAAATTTAATAATATATATATATATATATATTATTAAACCTTGTGTAAAAATAAATAATTGGGTCTAATTTATTTATTGTTAAGATTTGATTTTGTAATTTCATGACATTTTGCCACTTCATTATTTATTGTGTGTTTAGTTATTGTATATTCTTTTATTTAAAAAAATAGATAAAGTGCATGGTAAAAATATAACTATGTAATGTACCAATTATGTAGAAATAAATTATTGAAAATAACTGTGATGAATTATTTTAAAAAGATAAATTATGTAATTAATTTTAAAAAGATAAATTATTTTAAATATAATATTTAAAAGGATATTTAATTAATTTTGTAATTTTAAAAAGTATTTATTGAGACATTTTACATAAGGTTAATGAAAGATGTATTTACTATAGTTTTAAAACAAGTTGAATCATTTAAAAATTATTTTATACAAACATGTTAGAAATAAAAATTTACACCACCTTATTTTACCCTCAGTAAAACTTCCTCTTGGTTTATTTCAAATCTTTATTATTACGGTGCGTTTGTTTGACGGAATTCGGAATTCGGAATACGGAATACATAATAGGAATTGAGAATAAGGAATAGGAGTTAAGAATATGAAGTTGTTTTTTTGGTGGAATTGAATAGAACGGAATAAGGAATTCTGTTGTTTCTTTGGTGGAATTGTGTATGGAAAAGGAATGGAATGTGGTAAAATGACATATTTGCCCCTCTTTGTATATGTATAGTATATAATTCATATAATTTGTATTAATTAATTTTAAAAATTAATAATAATAAAAACTTAAATATAATTAATTAGTAATAATAATAATAATTATTTAATTCATTTTAAAGAACAATTCTTTGGATTAATAAGCATGCTAGTAAAACTTCATTTGGATTAAGACAATTTTAGACGTTTGGTTTATTTCATCCAACACTATACATCAATGTACATACATTATAGAATAAATGGAGAAAAAATGTACTTACAATCCAACTATACATTAGGTATTGTATTCTCAACAACATATTCAGCTGACAATGCTTTTACAAGACCCCATCATCCTCATGTCATGCACATTACACAGAAACAAGAATCATAAACAGTTTGTGTAAAACAAGACATTTATGATCTTATTTTTCCTTATCACAAAACTAAAATCAGATTATCTCAGAATGATCCACCAATTTCATTTGGACATAGGGCACCAAGTGGGTTCTTCCTGAAAAACAATCTTTAAATGGTAATCTTTGCAGAGATCAGCTCACGTTTCACATTCAAGACAGGAACAAAGTTTGCATTTTCTTTTTAAAATCAAATTCTATCTGCGAAACAAACCTGGCTAGGAATCAAACAAGGCATCCTTGAGGACTTTCCCTTGATAGATTAGCATCTGCTGAGCTGCAGGATAAACATCTGCACCTTGGACAGTTTCTATGGTTTTCTTTACATCAGCAACCTGAACAGACATAGATATACAGATGTGACATGTTACTTTTTTCCCTAAGCAGCTGGAAAGCAAGAAGGCGATAACTATAAGTTGCACGATTGTAGGATATTCATCTCAGGTCAATGCTTAGACTTTTTGATTCTATTATGCAACCCAGTAAAACTCATAATTTATTACCTGTTATGCCATGGCTACTCAATCTTGCTCAAAATAAAGGGGAATGTTTTAGTAGCTCTATTGTAAAAATTAACCAACTTAAAAAGCTCCAAATATAACTGAACAGTTATCTCCATAAGTTATCTTGCAAGGCCATGTTTGAGTGTCGTGAAGAAGCTAGTAAACCAAATTAACACCTCCAAAGCTTGACCTAAAAAAGAGAATCTTCCCATGGCAAAATATGATAAAAATTCCATTTTGTTGTTGCTAAAGGCATCCAAAATTCAACTTTAAACAGACCAATATTTTTCCACACTGCATCTACCTTGTTTTTTACTTAAGCAAAAATAATATAACCTCTAGTTCTACTGACTATAACTATATAGGCTCCTAGGGAGCGCTACTTCTTCCTAAAGGAATTGTAACAAAATTCTCCAATAAAATACCTTTTTTTGGGATGCATTATTCAAAGCCAAATTATAGTAAAACTTGACATCCAAATAAACAGAAGCTTCAACTAACAGAAATTTCCATAAGATATTCATAATTCCTAGTGTCCTCGATCCATATAATTCAATGGAAAAAAACACAACAGTAGAAGTGCACAGACACGGTCAAGGAACATAATATAAACAAATGTTTGCATCACTGATGAGGTATTGTCAAATAATTAACTGGCAATCTAATGGTCACTATAGTTGAATAGGAATTCACAGAGCTCCCAAATGCAAATCATTCCAACAACCGAGCAGAACACCAGGAACAAAACGAGCAAAGAACAAAACAAGTCATCAACATTCACGGTAAAAAAACCAGTGAAACTTCAATCAACTAGTAACATCATAGATATTTCACGAATAGCACAACTTAGACCAATAGCAATAAAGCTGCTGTAAAATCAACAATAAACAGATAATCAGCAATTCATAATATTAAACCCTAATTGTGACCCAATTAGGTGACACCGAAAACCCTAAACCTCAGCGACCAAGACGAAATAAGCGTTCTGAGACAGTAAGGAGCAACCTAAGCTCTACAATCGCAGTCAAAGCTCAGAAATCATATAACCGAAGATCGGAAGTCTGAGAAGCAATGGAAAACGAAATCACATTACCAGGGCGTGGAACAAAATCAAAACACCGAGAGCAATGAGGGAATCGAAACCTCCAGTTGGTGAGATTGAATTGGGTTGGTGAGATTTGAGAGATTTGAGCTTCGAATCGCGAATTGAAGACGGAGGATTTTCTGATTGCAGAAGCTGTCAATCAGCACAGAACGATGACACGCTCGTAAATTCTTCAAAATGGCGAGGGCAATTCAGTCATTTGGCAGCTGATTCCGGATTCCGACCCGTGTGGGCTTAGGAAATCCGAGGTTTTTACCCGGATTCCCTAAGCCCGGACCGCCCGGAATCCATTTCCAAGGAATGACCAATTCCACCAAACGAACATGGGCTTACGGAATCCGTAAGCCCAAATCTGTGGTCATTCCTTGAAACGAACGGGCCATTAGGGTTAGAAAATGAGTGCGGAGGGACCATTTCTTATCCATTTTGCCCTTTTGGGGTAAAAAGTCTGAGCATTTCTTACCATGGTAGAAGTTAGAGGATTTCAAGCTTTCTAGTGACATTGATGTATTGTAACATATGTAAGATAATGTAGCGGACATTTCGTCCCTTAATCAGAAATCTCCGACTTCAATACCCGGTAATGGAATTTTTTTCATAATCAATATAAAGACCTATTAAATACCTAAAATTTACGCAGATTTTAAAATTTCCCTCTAAAATTTAAAATCCCCAATGTTTGAAGTCCCCCCTGACATATACTCTTTCAGTGAGAGATTTTTCATCTGATCCAAACATTAGGGGGAACTTTAAACTTTAAGTAGAAATTTTAAATTCTGCGTAAAAGGCAATGTCGTATTTTACCACTTAATTTAAGGACAAAACTTAAAACTCTTATATCGTAAAATACATTGTTTTTAAAACGCCGCCTCTCCTCCCTCGACAAAAGACCTTTGCGGGTTCGTCTTTGCACATGGTAACTGAGGTTGTGAATCAAACTTGAGCCAGACAATGTTCCGACACATTAAGGGTCCGGTATTGAGGAACCCGAGAGATCTAGGGTTTGGGTAAAATCGTAAAAAGTTAATTGGTCTTGCAGTAAAAATGAGCATGTTTTTTTTTGTTTTGTTTGTTTTTATATATATTACATTTGAACCCTGACTGAATCAAAAGTTAATTAAACCCTAATCGAGAGAATTACCGTTTGGATTTTGACCAAAACCAATTTGCTTCTTTGTGAAAAGCTAAGCTAAATTAAAATTCAGACACTAACCCCTTCAAATAAGAGACTTTTTTCAAAAAGTGTATATGTCAGAAAACTTTTTTGAAAAAGTATATACCGTCTAAACATATTTAGAAAAATGTTAATAGGCGCATCCCCAGGATGCGCCTATGAACCAATTATATGCGGTTCCGTCGATTATTGTACGATTTCAAACAGTAATAATCAATAATTTTAACATTCAACTTCGATAAATATACTGATCGTCTGCTATTTATGTTTGTCCGTCTTCTTCATCGTCTTCTTCATCATCTTCATCATCCTCTTCATCATCTTCCTCTTCATCAGCATCTAAGGTAAGTAATTTATTTGTATATATTTCATAATATTAATTTTATAAAAAAGTGTAGGAGTTATATTTACGTATATATCATATGTGATAAGCATTTTGATACTACTAATTTTGTTAGGATCAAGCATGACAGAAATTGGTATAATTTGCTTATTTGGCGGCCAAATAGTGTCCGAGAATGGTAATGAGGTTTATGTTGGTGGTACATCCAGTATTACTACAGCTACCTTGGATATCTCTCTTTGTCGCCTAAAGGAAATTATATGTATGGAGTGTAGTTGGCCGGATGTTGAAGCCATGTCCATAAACATTTCATATAAATTTACGGATACTGATGGACTTTGCAAATTTTTGCGTATTCGGTCGGATTCAGCATTGTCTTTTGCTTTAGAGTTAAGTTCTGCTAGTCGATTTATTGTGTTTAGCGTGACTAGAGAACGCAATTTGATTCCAAACATCGGGGATGGGGGTGAGGAGACAGTGAATATTTTGCATGGTCACAACAATGATATCTCAGATGACGATGTCGACGTTGACGCACTCTCAGATGACCATGTGGTTAATGCAGAAGATCCGTATAGTCAACATTTTACAGGGCACATTGATGAAGACAACGAAGAGGTGTTTGAAGTTGGCGAGAACTCTGAAGATGTACACGGAGGTGGCCATGGTGGAAGTAGCTCACACGACGTGCAGATGATGCAACCCACTGCTGAAAATTGGGTGGATAGTAATTGGATAGACAACTTTCAATCAAGGGATGAGTGGTCTACGGCTGATGATGACACGTCGAGTGAAAGTTTCTTGAACACAAACATGAAGTTTAATAGTAAGGACGAGTTGGCTGCCGCTGTGAGGAAATGGCACATAGCAAATTCGAAGGTGTGTATTGTCGAGACATCCACTCCAAAATCAATTGTTTTCAGGTGTAAAGTTGATCAAACAAATTGTTCTTGGTCATTGAGAGGAAGTCTGTTTAAGCATACTGGATTGTGGAGAATATCCAAACTGAATTCTCCACATACATGTGCTAATGAAGTCCTCATCGAGCGACACCAAAACATCGACTGCAAGATGATAGTGGCTTTAATAAGAAATTCTGTTTTAGCTGACACCGGACTGAAAATTTCAGTAATCCAGTCGATGGTGGAGAACGAGTTTGGCTCGAAGATTGGATATCCGAAGGCGTGGTACTCGAAACAAGTGGTGTTGGAGTCGTTATATGGAACGCATGAGGATGCGTTTGTAAACCTCCCTAGGTTACTTTCGGCTATGGCCGTATATATCCCTGGGACAGTGTATGATTTCATGCCCAAAAGGGTAAATGCGGAAACTGGAGTAGCGACCTTTGGAATGATGTTTTGGTCATTCGGTCCAGCCATTGAAGGCTTTTCCCATTGTCGGCCTCTTATAAGTATAGACGCGACACATTTGTATGGGAAATACAATGGAAAAGTGCTTGTAGCCGTATCGTACGATTCTAACAATGGCATATATCCTTTGGCATTTGGTATTGCAGATGGAGAAACAAACGAGAGTTGGAACTGGTTTTTACAGCATCTGAGGGATAACGTAACCAAGGATCACCATGTATGTCTAATGTCTGATCGGCACAGGGCAATAATTAACGCGGTCGAGGCTGTATATTGTCAATACGGGGTTGGAACACATCGCTTTTGTGCACGGCACATAGCAAGTAATTTCAATCACGTCTTCAAAAGTGTTATCCTGAAGAAACAGCTTTACCTAATGGCAAGCACACCTGATAAACGTAAGTTCGATGTTTGGTATGCTAATCTATTGGCGATCCATGATGGAAAGTACAAGGACTGGATATCCAACATACCCCTCGATAGATGGGCTTTAGCGTATGATGGAGGAGCGCGGTATGGAAACATGACCACCAACTTGGTTGAAGTGTTTAACAGCGTTTTGAAAGGCGCAAGGGCATTGCCGTTGACTGAGTTAGTGAAACTAACTTATTGGAGGTCCAATACGTACTTCTTCACGCGTCGACACGAAGCAATGGTTGCCATTGAGGAGTCGAAGGTGTGGTCGGACGTTGTCCAAAAGACCATTGCTCGCGCACAGAAACAGCTTGGCAGGATGCAAGTGGCCCAGTTCAGTCGAGAACACGGTGTTTTCCAAGTCCGTGATATTGGTAGATTTGTACAAGGTGTCGGTTGGACCACGCCAGGGAATTATACGGTTAACGTGGTTGAGCAAACATGTGAGTGTGGGTTATGGCAAATATATCATCACCCGTGTGCACATGGAATGGCAGCTCTCACTAAGGCAGGGATGCAATGGGCTCCTCACGTTGATCCGCTATATTCGAACCAGGCACGTCTGGCAGCATACTCACCATGTTTTCAACCAGTACCGGACGATTACTGCTGGCCACAGTTTGACGTTCCGACGTACACTCATGATCCGGAAAGGTGGAGGACAAAGCGTGGTAGAAGAAAATCCAGCCGTATCCATAACGAGATGGACGCTAGGGAAGGTTTGCCCAAGATAAACAACTGCTCCAAATGCGGTGGAAGTGGACACAACCGGAAGACATGTAAATCTCCACATTAGGCGTCGGAAGAAAAATGTTGTAATAACAATATGTTGTAATATGTAGTATATCGTACGTAGAAGATGTTGTAATTTTTAAGAAAAATGTACATGTCGGAACTTCATGTAACCAGTGGCATTACTCTTTTTATGTCAGTATTTGTGTCCGGTAAAATTTTAGGAAAATAATAAAAAAGTAAAAAAATTAGCATCTTCTCTAGACCATCGTTTTAGGGGGGTTAAATGGGTTGTCGGTAAGAAATGTCAATTTTTGAAGGTTGCCAAAAAAATCTACAAAAATTAGGACAAATAGCTAAATAATATAGAAGATGAATGCAATAGTTCTTACACGCAGTTAATAACAATATGTTGTAATACGGTCCAGTATTACTTAATGCAACACTAAACTAGTCGGAACAGTCAAATTCACTATCATATTCACCTTCATCTTCCTCTTCCTCTTCGGTGTACTCCAATTGTTCAACAACCCTAAATTTACGTGCCGGTCCCCCAGGCCCTCGACTTGAGGAGGCTTCCCCGATGTTCCCCCGTCCACGCCCGGGTGCTCCTCGAACACGTCCTCCGTGAAGTACCCTCAGCTCACGATCAGTTAATTCATCCGACTGTAGGATGTGTTCGGCGTACACAGGTAGTTGACCGATTGCATCGTAAGACGACCGACAATTTTCTAAGTAAGCTTCGCCCAATAATTTGAAATTTTTTTTGGTGAACTTGAGGGTACCTCTCGCAGCTTTCCGTGCAAGGTGAATGCCTCTAGACATGTATCCCATCTGCAATATTAACAACAATGATATTAAAGGATTAAAAACAATGAATTGTCAATTATTAACAACAATGATAGACAGAAGTAAGGACTACGTGGGTACTTACCACTGTCTCTACTTGTCCCCCGTGAGGGACAAACGGAGCTCTTGGATGATGAGGCGTACTAGGTTCGGCAAATGGAGTCGTAATGAATCGTCGGGTTATTTGTCGATACCATGCCATGTATTGCGAGACGTTCACCGCCGGTTGGTCTTCCCGCCTCACAAACGGTACACGGTTGTTCCATAATGCAATCATATTTTGATGCATTGCCGTCCAACGACGCTCCCCCTGCGCACCTTTACGTGTTATCTTATGCAGTCGTGCATGATCTTGAACCTCAGCAGGTGTTATCTCTGGAATGTGCTGCTGCAGTCCAAATTGCCGCATAACTCTATCTGGACGGTGCCACTCGACCACATTAAAATAGATAAGTGGCACCTTCGCTCGGAATAACTCGGGGTGGTCACGACAGACAGGGGGTGCAGTAGCCAACCTAAAGGGACTGTACGACACCCATGTCCAAAATTTTCATATGGAATACCTGTAATAGGATGGCACACCCTGAGAATGTTGCAGCGTTGAGCTCCGATGCATCACACAATCCCCGGTATGTAGCCGCCAAAACAGCTGAACCCCAACTGTAATGACTTGCTCTCTCTAAATCCCTCAGTAGGGGTAAGTAGATTAAAGACACCTTGTCTTTCTTTGTTGTTGTAAACAACACACCACCAAGTATCATGAGGATAAATGTCCTCGCTTGTTGTTCGGCGGTAAGATGAGGATGAAACATATGTTGTCGTAACGTAGTCAACTTAACAAAATCTTTACGACCTTGTAAGTTCAGACCTAATAATTCAAGACCTGCAGCATCCATATCTTCCTCAGCTGCATAATCATCTGTTACTGGATCTCCGTGTATACGAAGTCCAAGAATCACGGCTACGTCCTCAAGCGTGATCGTCATCTCCCCATGTCTCAGATGAAATGTATGTGTCTCCGGCCGCCATCGCTCGCACAATGATGTCAGTAATTTTGGATCGAGTTTGGGATGTGACATAACAACCACATCCCATAAACCAACAGCTTGCACAATCGCTTGTGCATTTTCGGAAATTAGATTTCCTTCGCCTTTTAAACAGCGAAACGTTATTTGTTGATTATCGCTCAGATCCGACGAACGATGATTAGCTTGACCCCAAAGGACCGATGGATCTAAAGGACCAACATCTATCACGTTGGTACCGTGCGACAAAGTTGACATAACTACGCGCGACTGCATGATAACTGTACAATTAAACAGTATAAATTTTTTATTTATAACAATTAATTATTTGGGCACAATTTTTTTCCTAATCATAATAATTCAAATATATACAATTAATTTACAATAACATAATTAATTAGCACTATAATTACTCGTTTAGATTAATATGGCTAATTAACATAACAACAAATATTAATAATCAGATATTAAAAAAATTAAACAAAAAAAAAAATTAAAAAAAAATATTTACCGAGATCTGTCGTCGGGAGGCGACGGCGAGGCGGCGGCGGCGGCGAGGAGGCGAGGCAGCGGCGAGGCGAGGCGAGGGGAGGAGGCTCTTGAGGCGAGGAGGCGCGGCGGCGGAGCTGAAGCTGGAGCTGGACACGGCGGCGGCGAGGAGGCGCTTGAGGAGAGGCGAGGCGCGGCGGCAGCAGGCAACGGGAGCTTGAGGGAGGCGGCAACGAAGATGGATGAGGAGGCGGCAACGAAGATTAGGGTTCTTTATAAAGAACCCTAATACGCCATAGGCGCGTCCCCAGGTCGCGCCTATGCATAGGCGCGACCTGACACGTGCGCCTACTCCATAGGCGCGTCCCCGAGTTCCCGCGCCTATAGACAGTTTGCTAAAAAAAAAATTTGGATATTCACTTTTTCAAAAAAAATTTCTAAAATAAACATATTTTGAAAAAACTCCAAATAAGACTCAATCGAGCTGCAATTAAATTGTTATATAAAATGAATGATCTCTATAGTAGTTAAATATACAATCTTTTTGAAATAATAATAATAATAATAATGCCATCTTTAGGCCTTTGTTCTTCATTTTCTTTGCCATCATAAACTCAGTGAGAACAGTTATGGGCTACTAATCAATGGACTACTCTAGACCCACAAAAGGAGTAAAGAAAAAGCCCTCTTTAGCAAAAAAAATAATCTTAAATAAAGTAAAAAAATATAATATAATTTAAAAAATATCTTAAATTATCTACTCAAACTATTCAATGCAAATCCAAGTATCTAATGAGTGATATAAATCCACATTAATTCTTTCCCTCTCCACATTCTTAAAATTGTGATATAAATCCAATCCACATTTTATAATATTTAGATTTCTTTCATAATTGTATTCCAAAAACATAAATATTAAAAGGGTTAATAGTCAAAGTGCCCCCTAAAGTTTGGGCGAAATTTAGGATTGCCCATTAAAGTCTAAAATTTTAAATATTAGTCCTAAAGTTTGGACGATTTCAAAAATCGCCCATTTTCGTCCTCTGTCCGTTAATTTGGAACGGAAAACACAACATGTGTCCTGCACGTGACTTTACTTAAAATTGAAAGACAAAAATGCCCTTTGCAAGAACTGATAAGTGTTAGTTTTTGTACGTCCATGGATCGACTTTTAATCGCTGCTGAAGCAATGGATGACAGCTCGGATACTGAAGTTGATGATATACGGATTGAGAATATAGCAGAAGAGAAGGATGCCAGTGATGAAGAAATCGAGCCCGAAGAATTGGAAAAGCGAATGTGGAAGGATCAGATCAAACTCAAAAGGATCAAGGAAAGAGAGAAAATTGCAGAATAGCAAGCTGCTGAAAAGCAGAAGCCAAAGCAAACTTCTGATGACCCCATCATCAGCACACAGGTGAGCGAGGATCAGAGGAACGTATTTCCTGATATGAATCTAACTGATAGGCAGTTTTTGGATTATCAAATTCCTGGAACACAAGAGGATAATAATAGGCTGCTAGGAAGGGATGTGGATGGACAATTACTGTTACCAACACCAGATCTTAGCAGTTTCTCTGTGATTCCTCCACCAAATATAACTTCGACACAGAGTATGTATGTGGGTGGAGCACCTTTGATCTACCCGGTGGGGCAAAATATGTCTGGTGGTGCAGAAACTTACAATCTTTACAACACAACAGGAGGGGAATATGGGTTTACTCAGCAGAATCACATGAACGGAACCCCCGTTAGATGAGTGCAGAGGGAGGTGAAGAGAGGGACGGTGAAGACATGCTGGAGGGAGCGGAAGTCGACGATGCAAATGGAGTGGATTTGACTGCAACATGGCCCGCCCCTTTCCATTCACTGAGCTTCTTCACCCATTTGTGTAATCAGAAATCAACCAAACTTCTATCTCGAATGTTATAGGCCATTTTTTTACTAATAAATATTGATAATCACAGTATTTACAGTTAGCTACCTTTGGTTAGCTACACAGTAGGTGCAGACATTCTTTCCTCTGCTGATTGGTACCACCATTCCATGGATACAGTTGCTCAACCTTGAACGATGAAGAAGAAGAAGGTAGAGCATTTTTGTCTTTCAATCTTAAGTGAAGTCACGTGCAGGGCACATGTTGTGTTTTCCGTTCCAAATTAACGGACAGAGGACGGAAATTGGCGATTTTTGAAATCGTCCAAACTTTAGAACTAATATTTAAAATTTTAGACTTTAAGGGGCAATCCTAAATTTCGCCCAAACTTTAGGGGGCACTTTGACTATTAACCCATATTAAAATCATTTCTAAAGCGGTATTTTCAGTAAGATTCAAACTTTTATTTACTTTAGAAGATTATAATGGTAGTTTTACCCGTTAATTAATCTTATCATCTGTTTTTTTTTTTTAAATTAAAATAAAGTTAAAAAATATTTGGATCAATCCATATTTACCAAACCTTAGTCAATCAATATCACTTTAACTTGTATTAACGGGCTTTTCAGCACCTTAACTATATAAATGAAATACTTAAAAATATTACATAAATATCACTAATCATTTTACACATGCTATTATATATCCAAACGGTGTTTCGGACACCTTACAATTTTAAACTTACTCAAACATGATTCTTATATTTTTACACCCTATCCGAAATTTGTTTATACTAACAAATTTGTTCAAAATAAAATACACAACTTGAAAAAGCAAATTTTCTGCATAAACCAGAATCTAAAGTCTATACAATAACAACAACGCCAACCAACTTAGTAGTAATATTTGGATTTGAATGGAATATGTTATTTTCCTATGCAATTTGGAATATTTGAAAAAAAATAGAAATTCTCTCATTTTTAAAAATAAAACATTAAATACTTCTATTTTTGAGCTATCATGGTCTCATGTTAGGTTGCTATTCAAGTGGTTGAGAAATTTAATATGTTTATCTCTATTGATGTTAGATGTCTCCCTCCAAAGCAAGAGTGAATGAAAATTAACACAGATGGAGCGTATAAGAAAAATCTGAGTCATGCAGGTTCAGGAGAAATGATAAAAGATACTATGGATCAGTGAATAACTTACTTCTTTAGGAAGCTGAGTTGCTTCAACAACCTCGTAACAGAATGTTTGGTCATCTGAGATGGACTATTCCTGACAAAACATCTCGGGTTCAGATCAATCCACTTAGAAACAGATGCTCTGTCAGGATGAGTGATAAAAGATACTATGGGTCAGTGAATAACTGACTTCTCTAGGAAGCTGAGTTGCTCCAACAACCTCGTAGCGGAATGTTTGGTCATCTGAGATGGACTATTCCTGACAATACATCTCGCGTTCAGATCAATCCACTTAAAAACAGACGCTCTGTCAGTTCATAAGCTTATCTCCGATGATAATACTTCAAATTTAAAACTAATGTTCATCATTATGTATTGTAGAAAATTCATGCTACAGTTCAACATAATGAAGTTCCGACATATCTTTCGAGAAGCAAATGCGGTTGCAGACATCATGACGAATATGACGATTAATCAAAGTTAGATCTACGTTATTCATGAAACTCCACCGGCGGAAACAACAAACGTCATCCAAAAGGACGCCGTGAGATTTGTCTACTTGGAGACAATAAAGTTGAGATGATTTTTATTTTGTTGCGAGCTTCTCGTCATCCATTGTATTTTATTTATCCTTATTTATATAAAAAACAAACTTAGTAGTAATGTGAATAAATTTCGAGATAATTTCTTCATCCCTACATCCCTTGTTTTTGCGCAATTGTCCTTAAGATTAAGTAATGATTCCCCACCTTATGAATCTCCTTTTGTATTTCGTTATAACTTAAATGAACACCAACACAGGGTAACATCGTCTTAACGTCACAAAGAGCATCATTATTTTTTGCGGTTGGAGTAGGTAAAGTCGGTGGGGCGAACCGGACTGGACCCACAATCGGCCGGGTCAAAGGAGTCATGTCAGACCAATTTGGTTGGTGAAATCCGACGTGTCGAACGATGGTTGGATCAAGTTAAAACAACACGACCTACAGAAAAAAAAACTCGTCAATTTTGTTGTATCGACACGATCATAGAAAAATGGCCCTCACCAACCCCCTTCCATTGTCTCGGCAGCAATCACATGCTTCGACACCACCGAAGGTAGCCGAAATTCATATAAAAAAGTATTTTATACATATAATACAGTTATTTGTTTGGAAAAAATAACACCAAGAGTAAAAACGTAAAATTTTCTTTTTAGGTAAGGAATCTACTGGATTGATCTTAATATTTTTTACCAAACTTATTTTAAATAAATAGTAACTCATTTATTATTTATCACAATAAAATAAAAACTAATTAGTGATTTAATTAATGTTTGTGAACATTAGTTAATATTCAACTCTCTAACCCGATCATCTATGTTTTTAATAAAAAATATTCATTTACGTTTAAGGTATTTCCAGGATTTGAACTTGTATGTTCTGATACCACTATTAGAAGAAAGAAAAACTCACACATCTTAATCAACTTTTCTATAAGTCAAATTTTTTCTATTCTTACGTTATTCTTACGTTATTTATTAGGTATATGTATTAATTATCTCGTGTGTTTTTTTATTGTTGCAATATAATAACTATTTATTTTTATTGTTTCACTTTTGTTGATAGTGTGTAATAATAAATAGAAATTAGACACTTAATATAAATATATAAAAGATGGTATAGTAATAAATAAATTTTAAATACAAAAACGAAATTTAAGATATTCTCACATTGTACAAAGATTTCTAATAAGCCATGCATGGGAGATTCTCCAGCACTCCTTTGACAATAATCACATATGGCAAGATGAGATTGGGTGGTTGCATGTATGCTATGGTGGAGTCGATAGTACTTGATAACTCTATCAACTTAATAAAATACTGAAATACCAAATCTACCCTCCAGAAGTTTATATAATTCCGACCTAACTCCACCTCACCCGCTCCCTTACTCGAGTATATTACCCAAACACCAACAATCAAACCAAACCAGGGAAGTCTCCTCCTAACTCTCACCACCTTCCTCTCCTTCCCTTACCTGAATCGTCTTCTTCGAACCAGAGAGACTCCAATGGAGCCCACCACCACCACCCAGGAGATCATCTTCCGGTCAAAGCTCCCGGACATTGACATCCCCAACCACCTACCTCTCCACAGTTACAGCTTCCAACACATTTCTGACTTCAAGGATCGCCCCTGTCTCATCGACGGCACCACCGGAAAACTCCACACCTATGAGGAAGTAGAGCTGATTTCCCGGCGAGTCGCCGCAGGTCTCCACCTCCACGGAATCAAGCAAGGCGATGTGATCATGCTCCTGCTCCAGAACTCACCGGAGTTCGTCTTCGCCTTCCTCGGCGCTTCCATCCTGGGCGCCATCAGCACCACCGCAAACCCATTCTACACCCCGGCTGAGGTCGCTAAACAAGCATCCGCCGCCAATGCCAAGCTGATCATAACCCATAGTGAATTCTCTGGCAAGGTGAAAGACTTTGCGGCGGAGAAGGGCGTCAAAGTCGTGTGCATTGACTCTGCTCCGGAAGGCTGCATGCATTTCTCGGATCTTTCCGGAGCCGACGAGTCGGATCTCCCCTCCGTGAAGATCGACTCCGACGATGTCGTGGCGCTTCCCTATTCGTCAGGGACCACAGGTTTGCCGAAGGGTGTGATGCTGACACACAAGGGTCTCGTCACCAGCGTGGCGCAACAGGTGGATGGAGAAAACCCTAATCTGTACTTCCACAAGGAAGACGTTGTTCTCTGCGTCCTTCCGCTCTTCCATATCTATTCTCTTAACTCCGTCATGCTCTGCGCTCTCAGGTACAAATACATATATATGTCACGTGTTTTAAATAGGGTTAAATATCAATTAGTTAACTGAATTTTGAACGTTTTGCAACGAGTTATCCGAACTTTAAAAAATCAAAATGGGTTACCTCAACTTGGACAAAGGTGCAACGAGCTACCTCCGTCCAATTTTTGACGAATTTCCGACGAATTTTCAACAAACAGTTGACTGTAATTTGGACGGATTAGCTCGTTGCACCTTCGTCAAAGTTGAGGTAGCCCATTTTGACTTTTTAAAGTTCGGATAGTTTGTTGCAAAACTTTTAAAGTTCAGGTAGCTCATTGATATTTAACCATTTTAAATATTGACAGTCATTTAAGAAAATTATATATAGAATTTAAATATTTAATGCATTTCGTTTTAAGATATTTATTTATTATTATTATTAAATGACATTTATTTTTATTAATGATTAGGGTTGGAGCATCGATTCTGATCATGCAGAAATTCGATATCAAGAAGCTATGCGAATTGGTGGAGAAGTACAAGGTGACAATCGCGCCGTTCGTCCCTCCGATCGTTTTAGCCATCGCGAAGAATGCTGACGTGGACAACTACGACCTGTCGTCTATAAGAACTGTCATGTCGGGAGCTGCTCCAATGGGAAAGGATCTCGAGGATGCTGTTCGGGCAAAACTCCCTAATGCCAAACTTGGACAGGTCACATAATATTATCATATTAACAATATATATATATATTAATTTGGTTAAGATATATAATGTTGATAAAGTAAGCAAAATGAATTTTTTTAGGTTAATGTATGTTAGAATTGTCTATGTGACATCATATTTTTGTACATGTGAATGTTTTAAAATTGTTCCAAAGCACCACATTGAACCTTAAAAATCGTTTCAATTTACCACATTTATTACAAACCAATTAATCAATATTTTCATATTTTGTTTCAAGCTTAGTTTTCTTCATTTTTTAAGTAGAAAATCTAATAATAATTATGGTTTTTTAATACATTTTATTCACAAATCTATATTTATAGTTTTAGCCTTTAGGGTTGTAATTCAAAATTAATTTATTAGGCTTTTATTAATTTCAATATATTAAAATGGGTCTAATTAAAAATAATAAATTATATAAATTTATTTATGACTATGTTTAAAATATATTTTTTATCATATGAACCAAAATTTTAATTATTATTACTCTTTTTTTAAAGATATATTATATTTGTTTTATATGTTCCTACTTGATAGACAACATTTACTATTCAGTACATTGAAATGGCAATTAATGGTCCATTTTTATGATAAACCTACATTATTATGCCATTACCAAATAGTAGCTATTTTTCACCAAACAGATATAGTTTTATTTAGCAAAAACAAAACCAAATAAATTTGTTTAATTTTTTAGGGTTACGGCATGACGGAGGCTGGGCCGCTTTTGGCAATGTGCTTGGCCTTCGCGAAGGAGCCGTTCGACATAAAATCTGGTGCGTGCGGGACGGTGGTAAGGAATGCAGAGATGAAGATCGTGGATCCCGACACGGGTGTCTCGTTGGACCGTAACCAGGCCGGAGAGATCTGCATTAGAGGTAGCCAAATCATGAAAGGTACGCGATTTTAAATTTGACTTTGAGTAAAAACGGAACGGACTCAGTCTAACCGGGTGGTTATGTTTATTTCAGGCTATAATTGTTATTTTTTTTCCGGAAGTATAATCATATGCTAGTAAAGATAAAAATAGTAGTGGGGTCTCTCGATCCAATCATTAAAGTAATAATTGTTACGGAAAACAATCATTAAAAATGGATTAAAAATAATAGTGGGACAAATATTCAAGTTAAAGCAAAGTCATTGCAACTTGATAATACCAAAAAATATTTAAAAAAAAAAGTTTTTAAAGAAATAAAATAAAAATAAATAAATGTTTGGTGGGTTGAATGTTTATTTTATTTTAATTTTTGGTATAAATGATTGAACATTTGGTGAAATGTTTCAATCTCTAATTAGGTGCAATTTCTTACAAAATCCTTTTATACTTTATTAGCAAAATTGTATTAAGGATCCTTAATCACATCATTAAGTAAGGTGGAAGGATAACTCAATTATGTTAATTTGGTGGACCAACCCTAACCTAAAATACCATTAAGATCCAAAATCTAATGATTATTTCTATACATATAATTAGATGAAATTAGTTCAAACGAGATTTTATCAATAAAAAATTATATATATAGTATAGAGAATACTTTTTTAAATTAGATGGAATAATATAATCTACCTCTTCTAGAGAATGGTTGACATCTTTACCACCTACAATTCCTTCCTAATTATTAAATAAATACATGAATTACACCCAAAGTATTAGTATCGCAAAAAAGCACCCAACTTTTTCCACGCTTGATTAAGACAGACATTGAGGATATATATCCATGAAGCATAAGAATATGTTCCCACCAAAAGTGGATTGAGTATTTTCGTTTGGCAAAGATTAGGGTTTATTTTTGTATTTTTGAAATTCGAGTGTTTAAAATGTGAATAGGGTATTTGAATGACCCGGAGGCTACGGAACGAACCATAGACAAGGAAGGTTGGTTGCACACTGGCGACATCGGCTACATTGATGAAGACGATGAGCTCTTCATCGTTGACCGATTGAAGGAACTCATAAAGTATAAGGGTTTTCAGGTTGCCCCGGCAGAGCTAGAAGCCATGTTGATCGCTCACCCTAACATTTCTGATGCTGCCGTCGTACCGTAAGTTTTTATTTATTTATTTTAAAAAACATAAGTTATATAAAAAAATTATATATATATATATATATATATATATATATATATCGATTTGTTATAATAATAATAATATATATTTTTTTTCTTTTGCTTACATAGAATGAAAGATGAAGCTGCAGGAGAAGTTCCGGTTGCATTTGTTGTAAGATCAAATGGATCTCAAATCAGTGAGGACGAAATAAAGCAATACATATCCAAACAGGTAATATATATCTATATTTGACCATTTGATTCTTGAAATAATGTCTTCGACAAAAAAAATGATCTGTTGTCGGAAAGGGACAACTAGCTAAACGACGTCGTTTCGAGTTTGAACACCGAATTTTTGGATATACATGAATCCGTTGAATGCTAGTTAATCATGATAAAGATGACTTAAAGTATACCATTAGTTTTATCTCACACTTTTGAAATTTTGATATAATTGGTTAAGACGTACGTCTTAACTCTCACATGGTTTCAGAGCACGCAAGGCGACACTAAAAAATATTGATACACTCAAATTAAAGGCTGAAGTCAAACACTAAACCCATGTTTAAACTGATGATCATAAATATCAGTTTAATGGAGAATGATAATATGACTTAAGAGTATACCGTTCGTATTCTCTCATAAGTTAGAATTTTTGAGACAGTTGGTTAATGCTTACGTTTTAAGTAGGTGTGTCAAAATGTGACCCAACCCGTGGGTGACCCGCTCACGAGTTGTGTTTGGGTCAGAGTTTTTGACACGACCCATGGATAACCCGTGAAAACACGGATCATGTTTGAGTCAGAAACTTTGACTTACTGGTCAACCCATGACTCGTCCCATTTATATATTTTAGTCTGTTTTTTTATTATTGAAATTGTGAGTCGAACGGGTTAGACTGACCCGCGGGTCATGGAGGTTGAACGAGTCAGTCTGACTCAACCCTTACTATTCATGACGGGTCATTCTGAACCGCGGGTTGACCCACAACCCGCGGGTCAAATTTGAGTTTCAAAAACTGATCCATAGTATTACACGGGTCATGTTTGAGTAAAAGAGTCTCTGACACAATCCATGATCCGTTTTGACACCCTAGTATTAAGTCTCACAAATCATACTCATCGATAACAACTTCCATAATAATATATATATATTTTAAAAAACATTATTTTGATATGCAACGATAATTTAATGTGACACGTCGTTATAAAATGTATTTAATAACATTAATTTTGTATGTATGTACAGGTTGTATTTTACAAGAGAATTAACAAGGTATTTTTCGTTGAAACGATCCCGAAAGCACCATCAGGCAAGATCTTGAGGAAAGACATTAGAGCAAAGTTGGCGAGTGGTGGTGGTGTTTAAAAAACCCCCATCAAATATGAAGTCTTTCTTATTTATATCGAGAGGCTAGTAATACTTTATATTACCCGTAAAATGATTGATAATGTTTTAATATTTTTGATTAAATGTTATTTTTTTTTATATAATATCTTTGTAATGTACATTAATTCATTGCTCTAAATGGATGGAGATAATGTGTGATGTACTTATGGAAGCTAGCTTTATTGCATGTGAAATGTTATCATAAATGTTACATTGGATTTAAATATTTATAATTACTACAATAAATATAAACTTAAATATGTTACATGCAGAAATTTAAAAAGTAAGTTGTTTGATTAAACCCTAAAAGAAAATTATGATGCAATTTTTGCCCCTATACAAAAATTTTAAAAAATATAAGTTCCTATAAAGTTTGGGCTCTCTAACTATTGTACTTCTCTATTTTTGCGCTTCATTCAGGCCCATTGGTTCAATACTTCAAGTAGCTAATTGCACCCAAACTTTTAATATTTTTTTTTTAAAAAATAAAATAATAGTTTAATTATTAATAAACTCTAATTTCAACATAATTAATGTAACCCAAATTCCAACATTCATTATCATAACTGCAGACTATTAACCACATACAAATATAATGTTTCAATCAAGTACAAGGAGGTATTTGACCAAAAAAAAAGTACAAGGAGGTACCACGCCACTGAAAAATGAAGGAGCAAACGGTCTCTTTTAGACTTTTTAAAATAATGTATTCCCAAAAAATATAAAAGTTATAAATTTTGTCATTCTAAAATTTAAGTTCTATTTTTTAAAAATCAGTGGGAAATTGTCCACTAAGCTTTATGAAAGTTTTCAAATTAGTCCTAAAATTGTAATTATATCGGGTTGAATTTTAGTACTAGGCTACTAGCTTCATCTTAGGGTTATGATTAATGTAAATAATAATATCCTTCATGACAATATACATGTTATAGTACATCGTCCATCCCTCCCAAACGTTAGTAAATTATTATTCGTGTTTCCATATGTCGTCTACCTTGTCTTCTCCCATACTATACTAGGATATGTTTTAGAATGTTTAACTTACGAGGAACACGACCAATTTAGTAATCATTCGATGTTCCACTTTATATATATTATATAGGATAGATGGAGAGGAGCAAGTAAGTATGTTAATTTTGGGCACGATTTATGGGTGATCTATACGTGCCCCGCTTATGTGTCGTGTTTTGGTAGAATATTTTGCTGATGGATCATTTTGACACGATCCGTCCAACCAGTATGAAAAGTGAGGTCGGACTTGAGTCGTACCTATCGATCTGTGGACCTATATAACAAAATATATATTATATAAAAGTTCATGTGTCATACAAGTTGTATGAGTCACATGGATCATGTGAGTAGCATGAATCAGCAGCTCGTATGGGTCAATGGGTTACGCGGGTCAACCCAAAAATTCACATTATACAAATTGAAATGATACAGAACCACATGTCATACAGGTTGACCCGTAAACCCGCATATTGTATTTAAATCTTGAAAATTGACCCATTATTAATCATGAATCGTATTTGAGTTAAACATATTTAACACGATCCATACTTAACACGACTGACAATTGACCCGTCGACACGAATTATGAATGTTCCTCAATCTAATTAATTAATTATGTTGGTGGCAGAACTAATTAAACAACGTGGATTTGTGTTTCCTCAGTTGTGTTCTTTGTCCATGAAAATTTCCTAGTCATATCCCGATATAATAGCCGACCAGAACATGATCTGTTCCTCAATCATAATTTATTATATATGTATTAGTGTTTTTTAATATATATATACGGATCATTAGTTTACGTAATATGAAACTTTTTATTTGAATAAAAATTTATATTTTAATAGTTATTAATCAATCATATCGTGAGAAAACATTGTTCTCTAATGAATATAATAAGGTTAAATTGTATTGTACGTTTTTTTTTGTTAAACAGTTTGTTAGGTGTATGTTTTTTTTTTTTAGAGTAAAATTAAAACAATGTTTTCAAATTGCCAGATTCATAAGGTAAGGTAATCTCTGATTAAAATATGTCAAATAAAAAATTAATGTCTATCATTGCGGATTGCAGGAAGCTATTGATACAGTTCGAAAGAATGAAGTTCAGACATATTTTTCGAGAAGCAAATGCGGTAGCGGATATCATGGCGGGGATGACACTCAACCAGCGACATGTGTTTGAAATTCATAGCTCACCTCTGAAGGAAACGATTAACGCGCTCCGAAAAGACGCTGTACGCGCTCCGAAAAGACGCTGTTGGCTTTTCTGTTTCCAGAATTGTTAAAGTTAGCTAGTTTGTTTTTGAGTTGTCTAATTTGAATTTGGGTGATTAGTTTGTCACCTGTAACGATTTTTTTTAATCCATAATTATAAAAAAAATAAAAAAATTGCCAGCTTCATTCAACTTTCAATTAGCGCCATTTATTTAATAAGTCGTGTATCATTCTCTACAGACGACGCATTTTTTATTATAAAAATATTTATATTTGATTGATCTACTAAGTAACATGCTAGTAGTGGTTTTAATGAAGGGCGACAAATTAGATTATAATATACACATTTTTTTTTTATATATAGTAAAATAGTAATTTATTAAATGTAGGGTTTGACATTTTTCAGAAATTGATTAATGGAGGGGGAGATTCAATTCCCTGTCTCCAAGATTCGGATATACCATGTGATATCGGGCTTCCATTAACAATTTCGTTTCGTGTCTGCTTAATTATATCCTGTTATTAATCTTCACGTATTATTGATAGTCGTATGAAAATTGATAAATTTTAAACATGTCTTCAAATTTTAAACGTAAACACAACACAATTAATAAACAGGTGACACACATAATTTACGATATTATTTTTGAATAATAAAATCTTCATATATTTTTTACACAAGTTATGTCACATAACATAAAACAATACTACAATTTTCATAATTTAACTTCATAATTTAATTTCACAAATATAAGTATAAGAACAAATTTAAATATTAGATACATATATTTAATATGTTTATGCATATATTTGTTTTGACAAAAAAGAAATGCATATATTTGTAGATCATATGTGTTTAGACACATTTATTAATCGTGTCTAAATGTGTACGAGTTATTTAGACACGGATGTGTTAAGATCAAACTCATATACACATAAAGACATATCATTACATAACATTTAATCGTGTCGTATCAGAAAATGACAGTGTATAATAAGTTGATATTATACTTCCAATATTTAAAATATATATGTTATTTTCTATGATTAAATTGATCAAAAATTCCTAAAAAGCAGAATAAGAGAGGATTTGCAAATACTAAAAAAATTAAATTTATTTACTGCCATTGTTAAAATTATAATAAGAAATATTTATGTTTTTTTCATAATAGTATGTATCAATTTGCCTATATATCATTACAAATTAATAGTTTGAAAAATGCATAATGATTTATGTGTTAATTAATCATGTGTTGTACCTTTCAAACTCATGGAGGTTATTGTCTAAATTGTACATTCACACGTCATTTACAAATTTTCCTTTCCTTTTTTGTTCATTGAGAGGGCCATATAGGTAATTACTAGCAAGGAAGATCATCCATAATGCAGCAAAGTAATTAATGTCCAACAATATTTGTTTTACTGTATAATATTTAGGGTTAAATATCAAATAGCTACTCGAACTTTGTCCGTTTTACAAATAGTTACCTCAATTTTTAATTTTCAAAAATGGCTACCTCAACTTTGGACAAATGTGAAAATAGCTACCTTAGTTAACTTTTCCGTTAAATATGGACGAAAAATGACGTGACAACACATGATTGATCTCTAATTTTAAAAACTAAATGATTTTTTAAGAATACGAAAAAAATCTGATTTTTTTTGGTGGAAAATCAATAGAAAAAATAAGAGTTTTTAATATAATACTTTGATTGAAAATATGAAACAAAATAAAAAACTAATTATTTATTATTATTTCATATTTTTAATAAAAGTATTATATTAAAAACTCTTATTTTCTCTATTGATTTTCAATTTTTTTTAATTTTTTTTCATATTCCTTTTGTATTTTTAAAAAATTATTAGGGACCAATCATGTGCTGCCATGTCATTTTCCGTCCATATTTTAAAAAAAATTAACCGATGTAGCAATTTGCCCCAAGTGTCAAAATTTAGGTAGCGGTTTTTGATAATTTAAAGTTGAGCTAGCTATTTGTAAAACGACCAAAGTTCAAGTAGCTATTTTGTATTTAACCCTAATATTTAATAATTTTAATTATTGTAATATAATGAGTGTTTTTTTATATGTATTTTTTTAATGACATGTGCTATGATATATTTTTATTTTACTTATAGTGTAACAAATTTTGGATTAATAAAAATAGAATATACGATCATGATTATCTATTAATTAAGCTAATCTATAATTGGACTGACTATGCAATTTTCTACTCACAATAAAAAAAGCAAACAGTGTTGGAGAATTTTGCAGCAAATTAATGTAGGGATTGTCTCTCTGTCATGTTCCATGTTTAGTGGAGTCAAAGATCTCTTATCTTGTTTATCTCAATCCCTTTTAAAATAGAAATTGGATGGTTACTTCATTCCCTTATTCACACATTCATCATTTCTCTAATGGTGATTGAAGAACTAACCCTATAAGTAAAGTATGATTTGATAGATGATTAGAGATGAAGTTAGAATTTTGTTAGGGGGAAAGAATTATAGTTGGAGGGTTAAAATTTGGACACAATTCATGTGCGATCCTAAAAACATCCGTTCATGAGTCATGTTTGAGTTAAATATTTACAGATTTACGAATGATTTTGACATGATCTGTCCAATTCTCTCTTAATGCGTGAAACGATATGTGAACCCATGTAACTCACGATCCATGACACATTGGACTTGTGAAACAATATTAGTCTGTTTGAAAAATTTAACTAGGTTAAAAGCGGATACCGATCCGTCTTACAAGTGGTTTGACCTGCAAAGCTTCGTATCATGTAAGCCTAATTGAGTTCAAAATGAACACGGATCAACAACCTACATGTTGCATCTGTACTGTGCATATTTTAACATAAAATTCATTTATGACACGATCCAGGGTGACCCATCAACACAACAAATAACAATCTTAAATTAAAAGCAACTAATTTAACATATAAATTTTATAGAAAGATAAATATAAAAGTTTAAAAATTTAAGTTTAAAACAAATAGTTTTGTTTTCTTCTATATCTAAAATTACAAATGTGAAAATTGAGAGTTATCCCACTATAAGGCAACCATTTAACTTTTTAGGGTTCCTAGTTATTTCAATGGATTCAATAAAGTTAAAAGTATACCATTTTTTACTCAGTCTAGGTAAGACTTTGAGTTAATATATATATATATATCCTTGTATGACATTTATATTCCTGGGATTGGGAGTGTAGCAATGTAAGGGAGAAGGAGAAGGAGAAGGAGTGGATGGAGACAATATTTTTTAAAATTGTAAGGACCGACCGACAAGGGTTTCGAATGCTGCCATTAATGGACGCGACAAACCTTCGATTCCCCAAAGATATATGTTAGCAACTCTCTTGTCTTTCCACTCACTCCTTCTTCCCTTTTAAACATCTCCTTTCTCCTTCTCCTTCCTCCAACTCTTCTCTCTAATGGAGTATCAACCAAACACAGCTCTGCATCTTAGCTCAGAAACAGACGACCATCGCCACCAAAACCTAGATCTCTACCTCGACCGAGCTTCAGCTTCCTCAACAACCATGGCTTCACACGCAGAGCGGAGGATGTTCTCTTGCAACTTTTGCCAGAGAAAGTTCTACAGCTCCCAAGCATTAGGTGGCCACCAAAACGCCCACAAGCTCGAGAGAACCCTAGCCAAGAAAAGCCGGGAACTCGCCGGAAAGAAGACCATCTCCGGTGACTACAATTTTCAGCCACTTGAACCTCATGCTGCTAGGTTTTCGAATAACCAGAGCTTAGGTAAAGAAGGGTTTAGCCCTAGTTGGAGCAATGGGTATATGGTTGCGTGTGAGAGCGTTCAAGATGAATTCTCCCTTGATCTCTCCCTTAGGCTTTAAATTAGTTCGTCATCAAGATTGTTCGTGTCGTGTGTTCGTTCCTCAATCGCGTATTAATCCCGATCAAGTCGCAACCGCAACTGTATTCGGGATCATAGATGCACGTACATTATATATATTTTATCAACAAGTTTATCGATTGATCAATTAGTAGATACTAGTGACCTAAAAATATGTTGTAATTCATTGAAAATTGCGGTTCTTATGCATGGATGATCGATCGATCGGGGTATACATTACTAAGGGTAAATCCGCACAAGCACATATACCCCGTAAAATTAAAGGGTTAAATACCAAGGAGCTACCTGAACTTTGGACGTTTTGCAACGAGCTACCCGAACTTTTAAAAATCAAAACGGGCTACCTCAACTTTGGCGAAGGTGCAACGAGTTACCTCCGTTCAAATTATCGTCAACTGTTGACAGAAATTAGTCGGAAGTTCTTCGGAAGTTCGTCGGAAATTCGTTGGAAATTTGTCAGAAATTGGACGGAGGGTAGCTCGTTGCACCTTCGTCCAAAGTTGAGGTAACCCGTTTTGATTTTTTAAAGTTTAGGTAGCTCGTTGCAAAACGTTCAAAGTTCAGGTAGGTCATTGATATTTAACCCAAAATTAAATTGTTCGAATTCATATATACCTTGCGTGTTCATGCGTTAAAAGTATTCGATTACTATAACTTAAGGACTCGATCGATATTAGGGTTTCTAAGCAACATGAATTTGATAGATCATATGATTCTTTATGTTTCATTATTTACCAACCTTAAGTAACATGTCAAATCTTTGTACGTACGTTATATAGCTGTCGTATGACCACCTTAAATGTTGTTTGGTTGCTATATTGTTTTGTCTATACACATACAAGTCCCATCCGATGTTCAATCTAGCTACAATTACTGATCATTAATACTCGAGTTTACGTCTGAATTAGGGATACTTCATGAACATATACATGAAAATCGTCCATATGTTTTAAAAAAGGTTATATATTGTCGGAATTTTCAATTTTTATAGCTATGTTCTATATTGTTGTATTTGTTAGGTCGTGGAGTCTGATTAATATATATGTAATGTTATTTTATATATTAATGTTCACCCGTCTCGCAGTTCAACCACAGTTTAGGCTGCACTGTAACTGTGGACGGTGCCTAACAAGACAGTGGACTGAACGATGCACATGGGCGGCTGGACGGTGGTCAACACATGCGTCTGGACGGTGCAAACTGAAAAACGTGTTGTGCAAGAAAACGTGTTCAAGTTGGAGTTCTGCACTTAGTAATAGTTTTGTCTATATATACATTTTTTCATTCATGTATTCAGTAGTTGTGAGAGTTGAACAATCATCAATACATTGAAACCGCCGTGGAGGTTACCTCGAAGAGGTGTTAACACGTAAAACTCTCTCACACGTTTTCTCTCTAACTTTCCCATAATCTCTCTCAATTCTTGTTATTCTTCATCAGTTTCTGCGTGTGTTGCAAAATCGATCCAACAGTATTGTGACTACTCTTTGAATGATCGAAGGGATTTAACATAACCCCAAAAGGTTGATGCACTACTACATAAAAGTGTTACTTCTAAAATGTATCCTTCTATCATGTTGTTAATGTATATATGAATTTTGGATGAATTGGAAAAAATCAAAACCCTAGCTCGAGGATATGTATAATCTATCCACTATATTTGTGATGCAATTTCTAGATACATTTACCAAATATATATATATTTGAATATATTGATTGCTGAATTAGTCATTCAACAGAAGAGTTGCGGATATCACATTGGTTATAAGTTTGACATATAAAAGATTTTGTCTAAAACTTGTCATCTGATTAGTCGGACTCAATACGAGTACGGTTATTAGTTTGTGTCAACAGATCAACTGTAAATTGTGTCAGAAGAGGGTTGAGTTAAAATATAATCAACCCAAATACGATATGTAACTATTGATGGATCAATTTAAAAAATCCCAACACGACCCATGGGTCCACTTGTCTACTTGCATGACCCATGAACCCCTATCCATTTCAATTTGCACGATATGAACTGTGTGGTTCATCCCGTTGTCCAACACGAATAGTAGAACCCTTATCCATTTCGATTTGTACGGTATGAATTGTGTGGTTCATCCCGTTGACCAACACGAGTCGTAGACTCATGCTACATATTAATCCATGCGATCCATGATTTTATATATATATATATATATATATATATATTTAATTGTATAGGTTTACAGGTTAATTAATCCACGGGTTGAAAGATACAACCCAAACACGACTAATTTTTTATACAAGTTAAACGAAACGTGTCAAAAAAACTCAATCGATAATTAGTCCAACATACCGTTGTTATTTAAAACATCGCTGATCTGTGAATTCAAAATATTCAATCAAAACACGATTTATAAACACTGATTAACCATAAGTCGTGTCAATAATAACATCCCGGGTTTTACGCATCTTACAAAAGCAACCCTTGATAAATCGGATGAACTGGCAATGTCCTAAAATGGCAAGTCTTGCTGATAACTCATTTGTACGTGGAGATAATGTTTTGCTTGCATACAACCCATCAAGTTTCAAAGTGTCTGATCTTCCTTCAACTGATTGGTGTTCAAAAATCAAAGTCATAATAAGTTGATAGAAGTTAAAAACGGCAGCTTGATGAAGAAAGATTAGGCAATTTCACACGTATATGGGGATAAAGTAGAGACCCCATTCATGTCATTTCCATCAATTACTTCATCAACTCGATAAAGACTTGTACTCTTACATGTTATGAAATAATCAATAGGGTAAAATATAGTCCATAAAAATACAACTTAAGTATGCTCAACAAATTAATTTGGGTGTTAATTCATGTTTAAAGGTCAATCATGAGCCGTGTCCAAAACAAGCTGTGTCAAAATATGCTCAACTTAAATACAACCCGTGATTATCGACGTGTCAATAAGATCCAAGCACACACATAGGTTTACGGGTCAACCCGCATGACCCGTGTTCATTTGAATTTGTAATGTGTAACTTTTGCAGTTAACCATTGACCAACATGACTTGTAGACACATATGACCCATACATTTATGTGACTTATTGAACCATAGACTCACATGACCCATACGACCCGTGTGACCTATGAGCTTCTATATAATGTATATATTTTATTTTACGTCCCATATACGAATTAATTTTCGTGCGAGTTAGACACATTATGTCAAAATGAATTGAAAGTCTAAAATGTCAAATCCAAATACAATTCTTGAGCGAGTCACCATTCAAAATTAACACGCGTGTACATACATTAATTCATACCTTGACTAAGACTCAACACCATAATTCTAAAAATTATGCTTTATGTATAATTATTCTTTTCGATAACAATGACAAATATGATAATGTTAAGAGACCTTCACCAAATGGTACATCATCTTGACTTTGGGGACAAGATTATGAACTTGATCACCTTAATTACCTTTAGTTCTAATCAATCGATATCAAGCTTGACCTATAACATCAAAACATGTTGGTGACCTACAACCTAAGTATACATTATTCAATCAGAATTGCGTGATCAATCGTTTTTAAGGTCACTATTCGTTCGAAAATTGCACGTCTAGTTCATCGGTACATGCATCATAATCATTAGGGGTGAGCTCGGGCGGGACAGGCTTTTTGGGAAGACCGAGGCCGACCCTGAAAATTCGGGTCTTACTACTGGAGGACCGAGACCGAATTCTTAAAAAAAAAACTACCCGAGTCGGCCTTGCTTGACTCGGGCCGGTCTCGGTATTGGATCGAATTTTTGAGAAAAAATACACAGCGCGAGGAATACTGAATCAACAAAAATACAATTGTCTTCATTTCTAAGCTTGGAATACTGAATCACTTAATCAGCATTTTGCTATAAGCTTGGAATGGAAAAGTGCAAGGAACTCGCTGAGAACTGACCGCAAGGAACTCCACAGGAGACGTCGAGATGAGACGACGACGAGGATGATGAACAGCTTGCTGGTGGTGAGGATGAAGAACGACTGTTGGTGACAAGGATGAAGAAAGACTGCTGCTGGTTTCGTGGCGAGGATGAAGGTTGCTGACGAAGGTTCGTGGATATGAGGATGAAGAACGGCTGAAGCTGAAGGTTGCTACTTGCCGTTGAAAGAGCATTTTAGGGTTTCTTCATAATATCGTAGGGTTCGTGGGCTTTGTCTCTTTTCTTCAAGTGTACTTTGTTAAATATCAGTCTATTTTATAGAATAGTCGGGCCAAAGGTTCTTTCGAGAATTTGGGCTTAAAAACCGAGTTTGAGCCCGATCTTCAAAAAAATAACGTATGTTCAACCTCGGTCTTAAGCTCGGGCAGGACTAGGCCAGTTTAGTCGGTAATTCAGTTGAGTGAGTCTTTTCTACTGAACCCTAATAATCAATCATCTACTTAATGGAGGAAACTATTCCATTTACTCTACATCAACTTCATTTAGGAGACTATTGGAGTAAAATAAGGGATTCACAAATAAATTCAAAGGATATTAACTATAACTACTTAGCTTGAATTCTACTAAATACTTTACTTTGGAGAGAACTTTCGCCTTAACACTTTCCATATGAAATTCTAGAAATTTTGTTGTATAGAAAAATGTTCAAAAAAATAATGCTTTTGTTATTAATAAATTGCGCTACATATTGTGCATGTAAATTGGTCAGTTGAACGTCGACGTGCGGGATTCGTAAGAAAAATCAAAATAATGAATTGTTGATAGTAATAATTATGAATTCAAACATCAAATTTCAATGTCTTCTTCACGTAGATTTGACAATCTATAACAATTAAACGATTGGTTAGAGAAGTACTCAAAAATCATAATTACGAGGACAACTTTAGCATATTATATCACGCGTCTCGTGTTATATTATACCTAAACACGACACAAAAATTATAATGTGTTTGTGTTATCGTTTTGTTTTATAATAGAGTTAAATACCAAGTAGCTACCCGAACTTTGGACGTTTTGCAACGAGCTACCTGAACTTTGAAAATTCAAAACGGGTTACCTCAACTTTGAAGAATGTGCAAATAGCTACCTCTGTCCAGTTTTCCGTCAATTTTCGTCGGAAAGTCGTTGGAAATTCGTCAGAAATTGGACGGAGGTAGCTATTTGCACCTTCTTCAAAGTTGAGGTAGCATGTTTTGAATTTTCAAAGTTCGTGTAACTCGTTGCAAAACATAAGATCAGGTAGCTACTTGGTATTTAACCATTTATAATATGATTAATAGAGAATTATTCACTTCATCATCGTTACATTACACCCATGCATAAGCTTATGTTTTGTATGTCTATCATACAACATGTACTATGACTTCCAAACTAGAAGTTAACATTCTAACTCGATCTTTCACCGAAGATTACGCACTGCATTCGGGGCACTGCATTCGGGAGGTAACTGTGGAAATCGCTTCGTGTCGGTGCAGTAATTATAGATCATGTTATTCATCTGGACCGATCGAAGCTTCTCGAGCTCAGCCGAGCTGAGTTCCTGTGATTGCCATGGAGGCGAGCTCGAGGTTGAAGATGAGTTACTGCAAGAAGAAGAAGAGCTCTGCCAAATACAAGCATCAGCTATGAAGTTTCTGTAGGAAGCTCGGAAGGGGGCTTGTGTCCAATTGGTCTTCACGAGTCCGCCTCTTGTGGCCCAATCGTCCGCGTTCCACAGGCTCGAGTGGAGCCGCATCGGTTGCTCCTTTGGGAACGGGACTTTTAGCGACGCTTCGAAGTTCTTGAACTCCCTAATCGGTGTATCGTCGACGTAGAATCTATAGCAATTCTTTCATGTTAATTATACGTTATAAATTGCATTTTCGAAGGTAAAAATGTAATTTTATGTTAATTTGTTAGGACTCATCTGCACTAGATAAAATTTTTGGGGTGCTTAACTGTAATACTTAAAAATGTATTTGAATTAGTTCTTTAATATTTTCTTAAACTCAGTTCACCCAAATACAAATTGAAGTGTTACAATTTAGCACCCAATTTTTTTTTATGAGTACTATGTCTAGGGCTGACAATTTCTGACATGATACGATTAAACGACACGACACGATCTGCTTTAAAGCGTATATGAGTTTGACTTTAACGGATTCCGCGTCTAAACAACTCTTATACGTTTAGGCACGATTAATAATCGTGTCTAAACACATCAGATCTGTAGATATCTGTATAAACACGATTAACTAATCGTGTCTAATTGTGTCGTGTATACATGTGACACGTTTAAACACATTTAAATATAATAATAATAATAAAATATTGAAATACCATTTACTTTTTAAAATTAAAATTTGAGGACCTTACTTTGTATATATGGATTTGTGTGTATATGAATTTGTGTTTATATTTGCTTTAAAGCGTATATGAGTTTGACTTTAACGGATCCCGTGTCTAAACAACTTTTATACGATTATACATGATTAATAATCGTGTCGTGTTTGTGTTTGAAGTTTTGAGACACGTGTAAGACTTATCCGTTTAGACACGAGACATGTTTAGACACGACACGATTAATGACACGACACAATTAGACACGACACGAGATGACACGATTGACACCCCTAACTGTGTCATGTATAAATAAATAAGTTTTGTCAGTTTTAGATGAAAAAGTGCTTAATACAGGAAATAAAAATAGCATTTTTAAAAAAAAAATATATATAAATTAGTTTTTTTTTTAAAAAAAAAATCCATACATAAGGATGCAAAGTTAGATTTACCCCTTATATATATACATGATTTTTAAGGGTTGCAAAGGAAGGAAAGATAGTTTACATGATTCGTTTAGGGTTCCAAACGAAGGAGTAGGTGTGAAAATCCGCGGTCGGGTCGAACCACATGTGGAACTGTTGCTCTCGATCGCCTTTTCCTTGGCTAATCACGTTGGTGTGGACGGTGTAAGGGTCGCCGCTCAGGTTGCCCAAGAACTCGAAATCAATCTCGTCCCATGTCGCACCTTCGGATCGCAACTATAAAACCCCAATAACACGAAATTAACCCTTTAAGTTTTAACCTTTTTAAAGAATTTCTATTTTTTTTTTAAATTTGAAAAAACAATATAAATGAGAATTTCTTAAAAATACTCAAAACATAAGTAGAAAAAGCAACATTATACACCCATGACTTAATTAATTATCGTAACACTCACATAATAAGCCGTAACGGTTCCGGCAGAGTTCCCCGACACGAGCTTAATTTGCATATCAATTCGTCCGAAGAGATACTCATTCTTGGATTTGAACCCCGAGCCCGAGACTTTGTCGAGGGAGAGGGTTAGGAGACCGCCGTTGTTCGTGATATTGGCCCGGGCGTCGCCCCAAGTGATATTGAACTCGTCGGAGAAGTTAACAGCCGCCGAAGGAACTCCGACACAGCTTATCAAAACGATGAAGATGGAACACAATGACAAGGAAGACAACATGGTTTACGTGTTGTTTAAGAAACAGGAAATGTCATAAGGAATTAATGGGTTGTTGATTGTGAAGATAGTAACATATATCAATTTATATACATTTATTTGTAGCAACTTTCTTATTATTTCTTTTCTATGTCGGTTCTTGTATAGTCGGTTCTTTATTTGTTGAAAGAAACGTCATCTTTTAAAGTGTTTGAAGGATTGGATAACTTCAAGGTTGACAAGATACTAAATGAATTAATGACGAGAGAAATATAATACCTTAAATAACAACGTGTCGTTGTGTCATGTTCGGTTACCTAACACAGTCAAACATTATATATAAAATAAAATGGGTAAAAATAAGATGTGGGTGGTGAAAACAAAAAAACAAACATGGGTAAAACTAGGGTTTTAGAGAAATATTATTAATATATATAGTAGAATTTACCATACAAATGTGTTTGGGTAACTTCTTTGAAGCGTTGTTGCAGGTTTTTGTTTGAAGAAAATTTGAGAGTGAATTTGAGAGTTTATTATCTCATAAAATTGAGATCGAGGTTAATAAAAAAATACTCGAATCAGTAAGTCCTCCCCCCCCCCCCCCCCCTAATTTTAGGTTACTTGACATGTGTGTGAAATGATTAATAGAATTAATACGATTAGTTCTGATATGATGTATCTGTGCTGATAGAACTCGAGTTTTAAACAGATTTTAATATTGTAGGTCATGAGATTGCATTTGGGTAACTTCTTAAAGTGTGTCATATTCGATTTATCTCGAGTTGAAACACTAGTTGGTTACCTAAGACGACTCACACGAAAATATTAAACTAAACTTTTACTGACAGAAAAACGCGTTGGTAAAAACATTGGGTAAAAACAGAAACACGTCTAGACTTCTGTATAGTTACTATAGTATATCGAAACGACTACGAGAATGCGTTTGGATAACTTCTTCGATGGTCACGCAATCGTAGTTGTTTCAAAATGAAGCCCCGATTCCACGTCCAACAATCCAAGAGGATGATTATGTGAGATCAGCCCCTTTGTCTTTCTATCATTATTTATGTCAAAACCTTGACAATATCTTCTGCTCACATTTGTTCTTCTTGACTTTGTTGTAGTTAACGAGTTTAACACGCACCTGATTTGATGAACTCCAATCAGCAACGAATATAAAATGGACCGTCGCTGATGCGCACGTGTCGGTAGAATGTAGGTTCGATTGATCGAATCAGCTTATCCCTAACTCATTTACTTCATGATTTTAAGCAGTATTGACGTGCGAAATTCATCTTCATGATATAAACAAATTTCAAGGGTCGGCTTTGAGATTTTGAGTTCACCGCAGTTGCTAATGAACACGGTTTTGAGAGGCCGATTCCATATTGTATGAGCGTTCTGAGCTTTTCCGTAGCAAAATAATTCCGCTAAGTTGTAACGACCTAATCCCGAGCAACTGTCCTTACTAGACCAATTCAGCCTCATTGAGCTTGTTGTCATTACTTGGGTTCAGAATTTTTTTTTTTATGTAGAACTTGAGTAGCACATCTCTGCTTATATAAGTTTCAAATAAAAATTTTCTATCTAATGTGACATAGGGTATCACAATCTACCCTCTTTAAAGCGCATAACATTCTCGTCGAGGTACTTGGTCGTACAAGTTCTATTATTTTCAGATACTATTTAGGGTTTGGCCAACTAGTCCCTTAGAAACTGAATTAGTTCTTAGAAAATGGTTATTTGTTCCTCTTGTTCTTGTTACTATACATCATTGCTTTGTCTGAAACCCCAATAAAATATCCCTTTTTTACTGATTCAACCGACAAATTAAAAGGACAATAATCCTAGAAAACAACAATACAACATTATAGGAATTCTCTAAAGTAATTAACTAAGGATTCGTTTTATAACGACTTCGTTATAATCCGAGAGAAGAAAAAAAAAGAATATCTTTACATTATTAATAATTAGTAAGATGAGAGAACTATGCATCGACTTTAACTAATAATAATTAAAAATAATAAATATAGAGACAAAAAACAGTTAGCAAAAGGATCTTGGGGAGCTAATACTCATGATAACGAAGCATTAACTAACTAATTAACAAATGTTGATTTAATTAAATATATTTAGTATATATGTTGTCTTCACTTACTAAATGTTTTATTTATGAATGTAATTGAATTAAACTTACTAAAAAATATACAAGGTTGATTGAAGATTTCTGGGTAAAACTACTAACAAGAAGGAAGTGGACGAGGGTGAAATTTGAACTTTCGCTACTGATATATGGACGATTACTACGGTAGACGATCTTTAGCTAACACTTTAGCGACGGACAAATGGATACTGTTGGTAAAAGTGTTTTTAGCGACAGCACCTTTCTTGTTTTTCCCGAAAGTAAAATTCATTAACTAGCTAGTTATTCCATTGATGTCATTTTTGTTTCCTCATTTTCATGCCATTCGACGAACTTTAAGCATTAAATTTTAATTCATCAAATCTGTAAGCAAGATGAAAGGCGTATATTTTGATTGATGTTCTCCAAGTATGTAATTCTACAATGATCTCACTCACATTGATGCTCATGGTTAAGACATTAAAAACCCTTTAATTATTTGATCGTTTTTCTAACATTTACACAAAGTATGAGTACTCTAGCTACACTCATCTACACATGCATTGATTTTCACATCTACATATGTTTGATGCAACATATACATTAGTTTTGTCAGTCAATCTATCATACTAAACATATAATCAGTTAACTGGAAGATCCACCAACTAAGCAAGAAGATTGTGAAGAAAACTTAGAAGTCGCTGTCGAGTACGAGGTTGACATTACTGCCGACAAATTCGCAGAATGTTCTTTCCTGGGGTAACAAATGATGTTGTGTTGAATGCAGTAAGTAGAGACATTGATCCCTTTCTTGATGTGAAGTGGACACTTGCAGTTTTTATGGTAAGGTCTCCGATCGATCTCGATATGGCTCCGTCGAAGGTACACCGAATCATCATCTCTGCTGCCAAACTAGCCATATCCCAAGCTCGATCGATTTCTTTTTAGGGTTTGAATTTGGTAGTTGTGATACTTAATGCATGTCTCCTCAGTTGCTTATATAGGAGTTCAAATTTGGAATATAACCAGTGTATGAGACAATCTCAAGGTTCTGGTCGTGTTTTTCAAGGAGAGATTGATCCCTAACAATGGACCAGCCACTCAAACGACAGAGACAGAGAGAGTGTTATGACGAACGCTTGTCTTGTTGTTAGTTTAGTTCGTTAGAAACTGAACTGATGTAGGTGTTTCTTAGTGTTGTGGGTTGTCTTCTTCTTAAGTAGTTAATTGTTCGTTAAAAACTGAAATAATCTAGGAGTTTCGTATATCTACTAGGAATATTGCAACTCCACAACTTTAATGGACTCAGAACTTACAAACTCGATTGCGTGGTCCATTGTTAACTTTGAAAACATTCATAACAATAAAAGACTTATCACATAATGTTTCATTTGAAGAAAAAATTAGTATTTTTTGAACGAAAATAATTTAACATCTGCGAAGTTTCTTCAATGGGCATTTTAGCAACGATTTTTTTATTTTTGCTCACGAAATGGTTTTTAACGACCAAATTCTTTCGTCGTTAAATGTGGAATTCTATTATGAAGTCTTTGAAGACAATAGTATAATATATACCTACTGAATTAATATATCCTGACTTTGAACTCCCCGAGATGTTCGGCTTCCTTTTATCAATGTCGGTCGTTCATAACGAAAAACATCCTTGCTAACTGTTTTTTTGTCGCTATTACTGTTTTTTTTGTCGGGTTATTCAATAAACAAAAAACGAATTATCTTGGGTATCAAACAAAGGAATGAATATAGTAACATTAACAAGAACAAGAAAATACCATAGTAGTAATTTTCATTTTACTTTTGTTGTTGGAAAATAAAGGAAATATCAAGAATTACCCCCTACACGTAAATTTCAGGCTTTCATGTTCGAATATTAAACAAAATTGAAAAACCGTCATCATTTACCAATAACAATAAATAACTACTGTTAAATTGCAATTTTATATAAGTTTAATTAATTATTTTTCATTGGTCAAAAAAATAATAATTATTTTTCTATATTTTCCTTGTATTAATAGACTACTACTATTCTACGACCTTAATTTCAGGCTAAATGAATTAAGTGTTTCATTTTTAGACTTTTACCGACAGAAGTGTTTGTAATGACAAGATGTTGTTTATAGTATTATTGTAAAACTCATTGCTTAATTAATATTTTGATGGATGTCTAATTTTCTTTTATTATCTCTTTATGCCATTTATTTTATGTCAATCAGCAAACTTTAAGCATCTATTTCTCATTCATCAGCAGACTTTTACCATGCTTTTATTTGATACTTTTTTCCAATATATAAAAAAAATTAATTACTCTAGCTAGACATATATACATTGCTTGTCATATATATATAGTTTAGTTCGTTAGAAAATGGTAATTAGTTCTTCTCTTGTTCTTGGTACTATACTTTCATTGCTTTGTTTGACAGTTGACACCCCAATATAATATATATATTACTGATTCAACCGACAAATTAAAAGGACAATAATAATCCTAAGAAAACAACAATACAACATTATTGGAATTCTCTAAAGTAATTAACTAAGGATTCGTTTTATAACGAACTTCGTTATAATCCGAGAGAAGAAAAATAAAGGAATATCTTTACATATTAATAATTAGTCTAAGAAGAGAATCTTGGCTTAGCTGAGAGAACTATGCATGTACTTTAACTTAATAATAATTAAAAACAAAAAATATAGAGACAAAAAACAGTTAGCAAGGATCTTGGGGAGCTAATACTCAAGAATCATGATAACTAAGCATTAACTAACTAAGAAAAGTTGATTTCATTAAATATATAGGTATATATGTTGTCTTAACTTACTAAATGTTTTATTTATGAACCTAAAATTTTAACATATAATATCAATTTTTGGTTCCGATTATCCGCGTTGGTTGGATTGTGTTGTTTTCTATTATGGGTTTGATGTTTCCCATTTACTCCGTTCAAAGTTCGGTTCAGGGTTAGACGGAATGATGGTTTGTTAAAAATTAAGTTTCAACTCGTTTGGATTAAAAATGTCTCTGTTATGCCATATCAAATAACTCTCACAATGTAAGTTAGTGTTGAAGTCTCACATTGTGAGGTATACCATATTAGCAGTTTTCAAAATAATTAGGCAACAATGAGTTTTAAAATGAAACCAAAGTTATATAAACGATTGTACTTTATTTGTGCATTTAATTTTGCTCGATATAATATAAAATTTAAACATAAATATTTTTCAGTTTACATTTATAACTTTAATATATGAATTATTTCCCCCCTATTTCTATAAGGAATTATACTCTGAATTTCTAGAGTGATCATCAATATGAAACTCCACTTCAATTTTTAAGAAAGTATAAGAATAAGACAAAGCTCTCATCAACTCCTTTTCCAACGAACTAACCTAACAACAAGACAAAGTGTCTCCATTGCTAGGAATCAAACATGCCCTAGACGACCACGACCATGTCCTTGAGAACAACTTCTCATAAACTGTTTCTATTTCAAGTTAGTACTCCTATATAAACACTTCATGAGCCATGCATTAACTCCCACACCTACCAAATTCAGTTGCAGATTCAAACCCTAAAAACTGACCCATCCAGCTTCTTATAATCGTCGAATATGGCTAGTTTGGCGGCAGAGATGGTGATGCGGTGCACCTTCGACGGAGCCTTATCAATGGGAGATTCTGAGATCCAGCGAAGGCCTTACCATAAAAACTGCAAGTGTCCACTTCACATCAAAAAAGGAATCAGTCTCTCTACTTACTGCACTCAGCACAACATCATTTCTTACCCAAAGAAAGAACACTCTGCGAATATGTCGGCAGTAATGTCATCCTCGTACTCGACTGCAGCGGTCTCTAAGTTTCCTTCTCAATCTTCTTTACTTATTGGATCTTTCAGTTAACTAATTATACGTTAGGTATGATAGATTGACTGACAAAACTAATTAATGAGTATGTTGCATCAAACATATATATATGACAAAAAATGTATATGTCTAGCTAGCTAGAATGATTAAACTTTGTATATATGTTGGAAAAAGTATCAAATAAATGCATTGAATATGATCTTCACTGAACAGAATAGCAAACGTTTATGAGAAAGTTTATTATGCATGATATTCTAAAAATACTTCCACCAACGGCGTCCAATGGCCTGTCACTAAAAGTATAAAATAATGAAACACGTAATTCATGTTACCTGTAACTGAGGAAGTAGACTAGTAGGAGTCTATTCTTACAAGGAAAATATAGAAAATGAATTAACTAAACTTATATAAAATTACAATATTGATTGGTAAATGATGATGGTTGTTCAAAATCCTAAAATTTAGGTATTCGGGGAACATTGATGCTTTCCTTTATTTTACAACAACAAAAGGAAAATCACTAATATTGTCTTTTCTTGTTCTTGTTAATGTTACTATATTCATTCCTTTGTTCCATAACCAAGAGAATTGTTTTTGTTTATTGAATAACCCGACAAAAAAAAAATAATAGCGACAAAAAATCAGTTAGCAATGATGTTTTCGTTATTAACGACCGACACTAATAAAAGAAAAAATATCCAAACATATGGGAGAGTTCAAACTCAGGATAACTAAGAATTCATCTTAATTACATTGATTCAGTAGGTATATATATACTATTGTCTTATAAAAGTTGGTAAGCTCTATTACACTAATGGAATTCCACAATTAACGACGAAATAATTTGGTCGTTAAAGAACAATGTCGTGGCCAAAAGGAAAATATCGTTGCTAAATATTTTGTTAGTAAAACGCCCATCCAAGAAACTTGGCCGATGTCAAATAATTTTCGTTCAAAAAATACTAATTTTTTCTTCAAATGAAACATTATGTGATATTTTTTTAAATATGATAATCCATTAATTTATAATCATTATTTTTTTCCATTTTATTAGACTAGTCCATTAAAGTTGTGGAGTTGCAATATTCCTAGTAGATATAGGAAATTCCTAGATTATTTCAGTTTTTAACGAACAATTAGCTAAGAAGAAGACAACCCACAACACTAAGAAACGCCTACATCAGTTCAGTTTCTAACGAACTAAACTAACAACAAGACAAGCGTTCGTCATAACACTCTCTCTGTCTCTGTCGTTTGAGTGACTGCTCCATTGTTAGGGATCAATCTCTCCTTGAAAAACACGACCAGAACCTTGAGATTGTCTCATACACTGGTTATATTCCAACTTTCAACTCCTATATAAGCACCTGATGAGGCATGCATTAAGTATCACAGCTACCAAATTCAAACCCTAAAAAGAGATCGATCGAGCTTGGGATATGGCTAGTTTGGCAGCAGAGATGATGATGCGATGTACCTTTGACGGAGCCTTATCGATGGGAGATTCTGAGATCCAGCGTAGGCCTTACCATAAAAACTGCAAGTGTCCACTTCATATCAAGAAAGGGATCAATCTCTCTACTTACTGCATTCAACACAACATCATTTGTTACCCCAGGAAAGAACATTCTGTGAATTTGTCGGCAGTAATGTCATCCTCGTACTCTACAGCGACTTCTAAGTTTTCTTCACAATCTTATTGATTAGTTGGTAGATCTTCCAGTTAACTGATTATATGTTTAGTATGATAGATTGACTGACAAAACTAATGTATATGTTGCATCAAACATATATAGATGCGAAAACCAATGTATGTGTAGATGAGTCTAGATAGAGTACAAATACTTTGTGTATATGTTGGAAAAACTAGCTAGTTAATGAATTTTACTTTCGGGAAAAACAAGGAAAAGTGTTGTTGCTAAAAGAACATTTACCAACAGTATCTATTTGTCCGTCGCTAAAGTGTTGGCTAAAGTTGGGTCTAAGGTAGTAATCGTCCATATATCAGTAGCGAAAGTTCAAATTTAATTCACCCTCGTCCACTTCCTTCTTGTTAGTAGTTTTACCCAGAAATCTTCAATCAACCTTGTATATTTTTTGGTAAGTTTAATTAAATTACATTCATAAATAAAACATTTAGTAACTGAAGACAAAATATATACTTAATATATTTAATTAAATCAACATTTGTTAATTAGTTAGTTAATGCTTCGTTACCAAGTATTAGCTCCCCAAGATCCTTTTGCTAACTGTTTTTTTGTCTCTATATTTATTATTTTGAATTATTATTAAGTTAAAGTAGATGCATAGTTCTCTCATCTTAGACTAATTATTAATATGTTTTTTTTTTTGGCCATTAATTATTAATATGTAAAGATGTTCCTTTTTTCTCTTCTCTCGGATTATAACGAAATTCGTTATAAAATGAATCCTTAGTTAATTACTTTAGAGAATACCTATAATGTTTTATTGTTGTTTTCTAGGATTATTGTCCTTTTAATTTGTCGGTTGAATCAGTAAAAAAAGGGTATTTTATTGGGGTTTCAAACAAAGCAACGATGTGTAGTAACAAGAACAAGAGAAGAACTAATAACCATTTTCTAACGAACTAATTCAGTTTCTAACGAACTTAACTAATAACAAGACAAGCGTGACAAACACATACAAATCTGTCCATCACGGTCTCTATAGCAATGAATCTGTCCCTGTTCTCTGTTTTATAGGTCCAGATGCGGGGTTTCTAAGAAAATAAATAAATTGGTCATAATAAAAATTATGAATAATGCAAACATCATATTTCGTGCGTTCTTAACGTATAGTTGACAACCCTAATATTTAAACAACTAAATATAGTTTTAAAATTTATTAAATGAATTTAAAAGTACTCAAAAGTTGATATTCTGATACTTAAACCCGACAAAAATTACTTTGTGTTATTATTGTCTTCATGAATCGTGATATCGTTATGTCATGTGCTTTCACGAACACATTTTTTCCATACGTATTCATGTTGTATTATCGTATTACTTAAAAAATTGTCTAACACTACATTTATAGCATCACTCTTTCTTTGTTTTTAACATATTGTTTAAGGCTTTTGTGATCGATGGATGCCGTTGGTAGAAGTTTTTGAGTAATTTGTAGTTTTATCCGTAATGTAAAACTCATTAAGTAATTACTCTCTTGATTCCATTTACTATCTCCATTAAAACAGCAAACTTTTTCAAAGTACATGATACTGAGATGATGGGTTACTTTTGCGCAATGTGTCAATCAAATTTATGCTCCAAATTAACACATTTATTTCACTTTTTACCCCAACATACATACAAAGTTGAACTACTCTAAAACTCAACTATACATATGCATTAGTATGTTCTCATATGGATCATTAGTTAGTCAATCTATCATACCTAACATATTCACAGAGTCAATCTATAATAAGTAAAGAAGATTGAGAAGGAAACTTAGAGACCGCTGCAGTCGAGTACGAGGATGACATTACTGCCGACATATTCGCAGAGTGTTCTTTCTTTGGGTAAGAAATGATGTTGTGCTGAGTGCAGTAAGTAGAGAGACTGATTCCTTTTTTGATGTGAAGTGGACACTTGCAGTTTTTATGGTAAGGCCTTCGCTGGATCTCAGAATCTCCCATTGATAAGGCTCCGTCGAAGGTGCACCGCATCACCATCTCTGCCGCCAAACTAGCCATATTCGACGATTATAAGAAGCTGGATGGGTCACTTTTTAGGGTTTGAATCTGCAACTGAATTTGGTAGGTGTGGGAGTTAATGCATGGCTCATGAAGTGTTTATATAGGAGTACTAACTTGAAATAGAAACAGTTTATGAGAAGTAGTTGTTCTCAAGGACATGGTCGTGGTCGTCTAGGACATGTTTGATTCCTAGCAATGGAGACACTTTGTCTTGTTGTTAGGTTAGTTCGTTGGAAAAGGAGTTGATGAGAGCTTTGTCTTATTCTTATACTTTCTTAAAAATTGAAGTGGAGTTTCATATTGATGATCAGTCTAGAAATTCAGAGTATAATTCCTTATAGAAATAGGGGGAAAATCATATATTAAAGTTATAAATGTAAACTGAAACTTATTTATGTTTACATTTTATATTATATCAAGCGAAATTAAATGGACAAATAAAGAACATTCATTTATATAACTTTGGTTTCATTTTAAAACTCATTGTTTCCTAATGATTTTGAAAACTGCTAATATGGTATACCTCACAATGTGAGACTTCAACACTAACTTACTCTGTGAGAGTTATATGATATGGCATAACATAGACATTTTTAATCCAAACGAGTTGAAACTTAATTTTTAACAAACCATCATTCCGTCTAACCCTGAACCGAACTTTGAATCAAAGGAAACATCAATCCCATAACGGAAGACAACACAATCCAACCAACGCCGATAATCGGAACCTAAATTTGATATTATGTTAAATTTTAGGTTCATAAATAAAACATTTAGTAAATGAAGACAACATATATACCTATATATTTAATGAAATCAACTTTTCTTAGTTAGTTTTTTTTTTTGGTAAAAGTTTTTCTTAGTTAGTTAATGCTTAGTTATCATGATTCGTGAGTATTAGCTCCCCAAGATCCTTGCTAACTGTTTTTTGTCTCTATATTTTTTGTTTCTAATTATTATCTCAAGTTAAAATAGATGCATAGTTCTCTCAGTTAAGCCAAGATTCTCTTCTTAGACTAATTATTAATATATAAAGATGTTCTTTTTTTCTTCTCTCGGATTTTAACGAAGTTCGTTATAAACGAATCCTTATTTAATTACTTTAGAGAATTCCTATAATGTTGTATTGTTGTTTTCTTAGGATTATTGTCCTTTTAATTTGTCGGTTGAATCAGTAATATATATATATTGGAGTGTCAAACAAAGCAATAAAAGTATAGTACCAAGAACAAGAGAAGAACTAATAACCATTTTCTAACGAACTAAACTATATATATATGACAAGCAATGTATATGTCTAGATAGCGTAATTAAACTTTTTTTTATATGTTGGAAAAAAGTATCAAATAAATGCATGGTATAAGTCTGCTGATGAATGAGAAATAGGTGCTTAAAGTTTGCTGATTGACATAAAAGAAATGGCATAAAGAGATAATAAAAGAAAATTAGACATCCATCAAAACATTAATTAAGTAATGGGTTTTACAATAATACTATAAACAACATCTTCTCACTACAAACACTTCTGTCGGTAAAAGTCTAAAATAATGAAACACTTCATTCATTTAGCCTGAAATTAAGGTCGTAGACTAGTAGTAGTCTATTATTACAAGGAAAATATAGAAAAACAATTAATTAAACTGATATAAAATTGTAATTTAACAGTAGTTATTTATTGTTATTGGTAAATGATGACGGTTTTTCAATTTTGTTTAATATTCGAACATGAAAGCCTGAAATTTACGTGTAGGGGGATATTTCCTGATATTTCCTTTATTTTCCAACAACAAAAGTAAAATGAAAATTACTACTATGGTCTTTTCTTGTTCTTGTTAATGTTACTATATTCATTCCTTTGTTTGATACCCAAGAGAATTCGTTTTTTGTTTATTGAATAACCCGACAAGACAAAAAAACAGTAATAGCGACAAAAAACAGTTAGCAAGGATGTTTTTCGTTATGAACGACCGACATTGATAAAAGGAAGCCGAACATCTCGGGGAGTTCAAAGTCATGATATATTAATTCAGTAGGTATATATTATACTATTGTCTTCAAAGACTTCACAATAGAATTCCACATTTAACGACGAAAGAATTTGGTCGTTAAAAAACATTTCGTGAGCAAAAAGAAAAACATCGTTGCTAAAATGCCCATTGAAGAAACTTCGCAGATGTTAAATTATTTTCCTTAAAAAAATACTAATTTTTTCTTCAAATGAAACATTATGTGATAAATATTTTCTTGTTATGAATGTTTTCAAAGTTAACAATGGACCACGCAATCGAGTTTGTAAGTTCTGAGTCCATTAAAGTTGTGGAGTTGCAATATTCCTAGTAGATATAGGAAACTCCTAGCTTAATTATTTCAGTTTTTAACGAACAATTAACTACTTAAGAAGAAGACAACCCACAACACTAAGAAACACCTACATCAGTTCAGTTTCTAACGAACTAAACTAACAACAAGACAAGCGTTCGTCATAACACTCTCTCTGTCTCTGTCGTTTGAGTGACTGCTCCATTGCTAGGGATCAATCTCTCCTTGAAAAACACGACCAGAACCTTGAGATTGTCTCATACACTGGTGATATTCCAACTTTGAACTCCTATATAAGCAACTGATGAGACATGCATTAAGTATCACAGCTACCAAATTCAAACCCTAAAAAGAGATCGATCGAGCTTGGGATATGGCTAGTTTGGCAGAAGAGATGATGATTCGGTGTACCTTCGACGGAGCCATATCGATGGGCGATTCTGAGATCGATCGGAGACCTTACCATAAAAACTGCAAGTGTCCACTTCACATCAAGAAAGGGATCAATGTCTCTACTTACTGCATTCAACACAACATCATTTGTTACCCCAGGAAAGAACATTCTGCGAATTTGTCGACAGTAATGTCATCCTCGTACTCGACAGCGGCTTCTAAGTTTTCTTCTCAATCTTGTTTAGTTGGTGGATCTTCCATTTAACTGATTATCTGTTTAGTATGATAGATTGACTGATAAAACTAATTAGGATGTTACACCAAACATAGATGTGAAAATCAATGTATGTGTAGATGAGTCTAGCTAGAGTGCTCATACTTTGTGTATATGTTGGAAAAACGATCAAATAATTAAAAGGGTTTTTAATGTGTTAAGCATGAGCATAAATGTGAGTGTTACCCACTTCTAATAGTGACTAATGATAGTAAAAGTTAATGGTGAAATCGGTTCAGACCGTTTTTTTTACTATTTCTGTTAGGTATTTATATTTTAAACCGGATTTTTTCACTAAAAAACCGTAAAAGAAAAATAAATTATCCGTTCATATGACGAATTTTCAAATCGATTTTTGACTTAAGCCAAAAAATGATAATTTCACGTTCAAGCAAAAAGTAAGTATTCAAAACCATATTAAACAACTCAACTTAATAATGTTTACATAATCTTCTACTTATACCGATTGAACAATTAAAAGACCAATTGAACAACTAAATTAATATTAATAGATTACTCGTATGAACAGTCAAATTGATTCCCACAATCTTTTAAATTTTTAGACCGAATCGGACCAAAAATCCAAACCAAAGTAGAAAAATATATTTGTAACCCGATCATTTTAATACGATTCTTTTGGACCAGTTCATACCATTTTTTTTACCGTTTCTGGACTTATTGATTTTTCCTTTCATCCCTAGTAAAATTACATACTTGGAAAATTCATGCTTAAAGTTCGTCGAATGGCATGAAAATTAGAAAACAAAAATGACATCAATCGAATAACTAGCTAGTTAATGAGTTTTAGTTTCGGGCAACAAGAGCAAAATGCTGTCGCTAATCATACTTTCACCAACGGCCTCCTTCTTTCCGTCGCTAAACAAATTAGAAGATTCTGATTGAGTTCTATTCTGTTTAATGCACCAGTTCGTCAAACCCAACGAACAGAATCTGTAATTATTCTGCAACCTGACGAGAATGATTTACACTGCCTATTCGTCCAAGTTTAAATACATAGTTGATAAATTCAATCAAGAAAGTTTAAGCTTTGGTTCCCCAGACATTTGGCTTCTTCCATTGTCTATTTCGCTGCGAAGTGAAGTATAGCAGCTGTGTTATCACTGTCTTTTTCATGTTCTGTTGGATTTTTCCTATGAAATTATGAAATAATGTCGTCAAAAGGAATCCAACTAAGTGCTTTTTTTCACCTTCAACTAGCTAACAATGTTCTTGTCATAAACTATAGATATTCCTTGAAATGATCATATAATATAGTCATTGAATGCATAATATATATATATATGTCAGGGTGGTATAATTATTGATGACAATAAGAATTTAGAAAGTAAATTCTCTTATCAATTGTAGCTTTCATTAACAAAATTTATTTCATAAAAAACAGAGTTCTGATTGGGAAGTAATTCAAAAAACTACAAAATCGGTCGAAACTCAAAGGGGTACCCAAAACAAAAGATTTGGGTTCTAAAAATATATATTATATTAACATTTTTACCATAATATATATCGAGTAAGAATTCAAATAAAATTAATTTCACTGCAAAAGAGGTTGCGAGTGAGGAGATATTAACAAAACTACAAAATCGGTCGAAACTAATTAACAAGGTACCATCGCGAAAAAATGTATTTAATGTCAGAAGATATACAAGTGATCACAATGTTCATTTGATACTATATTTTAGTAAGAATGTGTAGAAAACATATTTCATCTGGTACGGAAGAATTGTTTTTTTATTTCATCGAAAACAGAGTTCCGATTGAGAAAAAATTCAACAAACCACAAAATCAGTCGAAACTCAAAGGGGTACCATCATGGAAAACAGTAGATTTGGGTTCCCAAAATATATGTTATCTTAACATTAATACCATAATATATAACGATTAAGAGTGTGAATAAAACTAATTTCAGTGAAAACGAGGATGTGAGTAAGGAGATATTCACAAAACAACAAAATCGGTCGAAACTAAAAAGGTACCATCACGAAAAACGTTCTTTAATGTTTAGACACGACACGATTAATGACACGACACAATTAGACACGACACGAGATGACACGATTGACACCCCTAACTGTGTCATGTATAAATAAATAAGTTTTGTCAGTTTTAGATGAAAAAGTGCTTAATACAGGAAATAAAAAGAGCATTTTTAAAAAAAATATATATATATAAATTAGTTTTTTTTAAAAAAAAAAATCCATACATAAGGATGCAAAGTTAGATTTACCCCTTATATATATACATGATTTTTAAGGGTTGCAAAGGAAGGAATGATAGTTTACATGATTCGTTTAGGGTTCCAAACGAAGGAGTAGGTGTGAAAATCCGTGGTCGGGTCGAACCACATGTGGAACTGTTGCTCTCGATCGCCTTTTCCTTGGCTAATCACGTTGGTGTGGACGGTGTAAGGGTCGCCGCTCAGGTTGCCCAAGAACTCGAAATCAATCTCGTCCCATGTCGCACCTTCGGATCGCAACTATAAAACCCCAATAACACGAAATTAACCCTTTAAGTTTTAACCTTTTTAAAGAATTTCTATTTTTTTTTTAAATTTGAAAAAACAATATAAATGAGAATTTCTTAAAAATACTCAAAACATAAGTAGAAAAAGCAGCATTATACACCCATGACTTAATTAATTATCGTAACACTCACATAATAAGCCGTAACGGTTCCGGCAGAGTTCCCCGACACGAGCTTAATTTGCATATCAATTCGTCCGAAGAGATACTCATTCTTGGATTTGAACCCCGAGCCCGAGACTTTGTCGAGGGAGAGGGTTAGGAGACCGCCGTTGTTCGTGATATTGGCCCGAGCGTCGCCCCAAGTGATATTGAACTCGTCGGAGAAGTTAACAGCCGCCGAAGGAACTCCGACACAGCTTATCAAAACGATGAAGATGGAACACAATGACAAGGAAGACAACATGGTTTACGTGTTGTTTAAGAAACAGGAAATGTCATAAGGAATTAATGGGTTGTTGATTGTGAAGATAGTAACATATATCAATTTATATACATTTATTTGTAGCAACTTTCTTATTATTTCTTTTCTATGTCGGTTCTTGTATAGTCGGTTCTTTATTTGTTGAAAGAAACGTCATCTTTTAAAGTGTTTGAAGGATTGGATAACTTCAAGGTTGACAGGATACTAAATGAATTAATGACGGGAGAAATATAATACCTTAAATAACAACGTGTCGTTGTGTCATGTTCGGTTACCTAACACAGTCAAACATTATATATAAAATAAAATGGGTAAAAATAAGATGTGGGTGGTGAAAACAAAAAAACAAACATGGGTAAAACTAGGGTTTTAGAGAAACATTATTAATATATATAGTAGAATTGACCATACAAATGTGTTTGGGTAACTTCTTTGAAGCGTTGCTGCTGGTTTTTGTTTGAAGAAAATTTGAGAGTGAATTTTCGAGTTTATTATCTCATAAAATTGAGATCGAGGTTAATAAAATATACTCGAATCAGTAAGTCCTCCTCCTATCCCCCCTCGACATGTGTGTGAAATGATTAATAGAATTAATACGATTAGTTCTGATATGATGTATCTGTGCTGATAGAACTCGAGTTTTAAACAGATTTTAATATTGTAGGTCATGAAATTGCATTTGGGTAACTTCTTAAAGTGTGTCATATTCGATTTATCTCGAGTTGAAACCACTAGTTGGTTACCTAAGACGACTCACACGAAATATTAAACTAAACTTTTACTGACAGAAAAACGCGTTGGTAAAAACATTGGGTAAAAACAGAAACACGTCTAGACTTCTGTATAGTTACTATAGTATATCGAAACGACTACGAGAATGCGTTTGGATAACTTCTTCGATGGTCACGCAATCGTAGTTGTTTCAAAATGAAGCCCCGATTCCACGTCCAACAATCCAAGAGGATGATTATGTGAGATCAGCCCCTTTGTCTTTCTATCATTATTTATGTCAAAACCTTGACAATATCTTCTGCTCACATTTGTTCTTCTTGACTTTGTTGTAGTTAACGAGTTTAACACGCACCTGATTTGATGAACTCCAATCAGCAACGAATATAAAATGGACCGTCGCTGATGCGCACGTGTCGGTAGAATGTAGGTTCGATTGATCGAATCAGCTTAGCACTAACTCATTTACTTCACGACTTTAAGCAGTATTAGAAATTCATATTCATGATATAAAGAAATTTCAAGGGTCGGCTTTGAGACCTTGAGTTCACCGCAGTTGCTGATGAACACGGTTTTGAGAGGCCGATTCCATATTGTATGGGCGTTCTGAGCTTTTCCGTCGCAAAATAATTCCTCTAAGTTGTAACGACCCAATCCCGAACAACTGTCCTTACTAGTCCAATTCAGCCTGATTGAGTTTGTTGTCCTAACTTAAGTTCAGAAAAAAAATATTATGTTGGACTTATATTAGTTTAAAATCGCTTCTTTCTATCTAATGTGAGATAATGTATCACCATCTACCCTATTTAAAGCGCACAACGTTCTAGTCGAGGTGACTCGGTCTTATAAGTTCTATTCTTTTCAGATACTCTCCAGGGTTTGACCAACTATTTTCTCCGGTTGACCAACTATCCCCTTAGAAACTGAATTAGTTCGTTAGAAAATGGTTATTGTTCTTCTCTTGTTCTTGTTACTATACATCATTGCTTTGTTTGAAACCCCCCAAAAATACCCTTTTTTTACTGATTCAACCGACAAATTAAAAGGACAATAATCCTAGAAAACAACAGTACAACATTATAGGAATTGTCTAAAGTAATTAACTAAGGATTCGTTTTATAACGACTTCGTTATAATCCGAGAGAAGAAAAAAAAGAAATATCTTTACATTATTAATAATTAGTAAGATGAGAGAACTATGCATCGATTTTAACTTAATAATAATTAAAAATAATAAATATAGAGACAAAAAACAGTTAGAAAAGGATCTTGGGGAGCTAATACTCATGATAACGAAGCATTAACTAACTAATTAACAAATGTTGATTTAATTAAATATATTAAGTATATATGTTGTCTTCACTTACTAAATGTTTTATTTATGAATGTAATTGAATTAAACTTACTAAAAATTATACAAGGTTGATTCTTGAAGATTTCTGGGTATAACTACTAACAAGAAGGAAGTGGACGAGGGTAAAATTTGAACTTTCGCTACTGATATATGGACGATTACTACGGTAGACGAACTTTAGCGACGGACAAATGTATACTGTTGGTAAAGGTGTTTTTAGCGACAGCACATTTCTTGTTTTTCCCGAAAGTAAAATTCATTAACTAGCTTTTTTTTTTTTTTTTGGTCGAAATTTCATTAACTAGCTAGTTATTCCATTGATGTCATTTTTGTTTCCTCATTTTCATGCCATTCGACGAGCTTTAAGCATGAAATTTTCATTCATCAAATCTGTAATTAAGATAAAAAGAGTACATATTTTGATCTATGTTCTCCAAGTATGTAATTCTACGATGATCTCACTCACATTGATGCTCATGGTTAAGACATTAAAAGCCCTTTAATTATTTGTTCGTTTTTCTAACATTTACACAAAGTATGAGTACTCTAGCTACACTCATCTACACATACATTGGTTTTCACATCTATATATGTTTGATGCAACATATAAATTAGTTTTGTCAGTCAATCTATAATACTAAACATATACTCAGTTAACTGGAAGATCCACCAACTAAGCAAGAAGATTGTGAAGAAAATTTAGAAGTTGCTGTCGAGTACGAGGATGACATTACTGCCGACAAATTCGCAGAATGTTCTTTCCTGGGGTAACAAATGATGTTGTGTTGAATGCAGTAAGTAGAGAGATTGATCCCTTTCTTGATGTGAAGTGGACACTTGCAGTTTTTATGGTAAGGTCTCCGATCGATCTCAGAATCGCCCATTGATAAGGCTCCGTCAAAGGTACACAGAATCATCATCTCTGCTGCCAAACTAGCCATATCCCAAGCTCGATCGATCTCTTTTTAGGGTTTGAATTTGGTAGCTGTGATACTTAATGCATGTCTCCTCAGTTGCTTATATAGGAGTTCAAAGTTGGAATATAACCAGTGTATGAGACAATCTCAAGGTTCTGGTCGTGTTTTTCAAGGAGAGATTGATCCCTAACAATGGAGCAGTCACTCAAACAACAGAGACAGAGAGAGTGCTATAACGGACGCTTGTCTTGTTGTTAGTTTAGTTCGTTACAAACTGAACTGATGTAGGTGTTTCTTAGTGTTGTGAGTTGTCTTCTTCTTAAGTAGTTAATTGTTCGTTAAAAACTGAAATAATTAATCTAGGAGTTTCCTATATCTACTAGGAATATTGCAACTCCACAACTTTAATGGACTCAGAACGTAGCAACTCGATTGCGTGGTCCATTGTTAACTTTGAAAACATTCATAACAATAAACGATTTATCACATAATGTTTCATTTGAAGAAAAAATTAGTATTATTTTAGCGAAAATAGTTTAACATCTGCGAAGTTTCTTCAATGGGCATTTTACAAAAAAATATTTAGCAACGATTTTTTTCTTTTTGCTCACGAAATGTTTTTTAACGACCAAATTCTTTCGTCGTTAAATGTGGAATTCTAATATGAAGTCTTTGAAGACAATAGTATAATATATACCTACTGAATTAATATATCATGACTTTGAACTCCCCGAGATGTTCGGCTTCCTTTTATCAATGTCGGTCGTTCATAACGAAAAACATCCTTGCTAACTGTTTTTTTTGTCGCTATTACTGTTTTTTTTTGTCGGGTTATTCAATAAACAAAAAACGAATTCTTTTGGGTATCAAACAAAGGAATGAATATAGTAACATTAACAAGAACAAGAAAATACCATAGATGTAATTTTCATTTTCCTGTTGTTGTTGGAAAATAAAGGAAATATCAAGAATTACCCCATACACGTAAATTCCAGGATTTCATGTTCGAATATTAATTAAACAAAATTGAAAAACCGTCATCATTTACCAATAACACAATATATAACTAAAGTTGAATTGAAATTTTATATAAGTTTAATTAATTATTTTTCTATATTTTCCTTGTAATAATAGACTACTACTAGTCTACGACCTTAATTTCAAGCTAAATGAATGAAGTGTTTCATTCTTTTATGGCATGTTCTTTTCACGGAATGGAAAAGGAATTCGGCTTACGAATTCCGTAAGAAGTTGTTCTTTTCGCGGAATTGCAGAAATTTGGCTTACGGATTCCGGGCGGGGTAGGCTTAGACATTCCGTGTGAAAAGCTCGAAATTCCTAAGCCGGGCGCGCTAGGAATGAGGAATAGGAGGCGAAATGACCGAAATGCCCTTACTTTAAAATTTATATTAATTCAACAATTTTATCTTAATTAATAATTAATTAAATAAGTTATTTTATTTTTTTAATTATTAATTAATTATATTATAAGTTTGTATTATTCTTAATTTTAAAATTAATTAATACAAATTATATATATTATATACTATACATATACAAGGAGGGGCAAATATGTCATTTTACCACATTCCATTCCCTTTCTATATACAATTCCACCAAAGAAACAACAGAATTCCTTATTCCATTCCACCAAAGAAACAACTTCATGTTCTTATCTGCTATTCCTTATTCCCTATTCCTATTCCCTATTCCTTATTCCGAATTTCATGAAAGAAACGTCCCGTAAGATTTTTACCGACAGAAGTGTTTGTAGTGACAAGATGTTGTTTATAGTATTATTGTAAAACTCATTACTTAATTAATCTTTTGATGGATATCTAATTTTCTTTTATTATCTCTTTATGCCATTTCTTTTATGTCAATCAGCAAACTTTAAGCATCTATTTCTCATTCATCAGCAGACTTATACCATGCATTTATTTGATACTTTTTTCCAACATATAAAAAAAGTTTAATTACTCTATCTAGACATATACATTCCTTGTCATATATATATAGTTTAGTTCGTTAGAAAATGGTTATTAGTTCTTCTCTTGTTCTTGGTACTATACTTTCATTGCTTTGTTTGACAGTTGACACCCCAATATAATATATATATTACTGATTCAACCGACAAATTAAAAGGACAATAATAATCCTAAGAAAACAACAATACAACATTATTGGAATTCTCTAAAGTAATTAACTAAGGATTCGTTTTATAACGAACTTCGTTATAATCCGAGAGAAGAAAAATAAAGGAATATCTTTACATATTAATAATTAGTCTAAGAAGAGAATCTTGGCTTAGCTGAGAGAACTATGCATGTACTTTAACTTAATAATAATTAAAAACAAAAAATATAGAGACAAAAAACAGTTAGCAAGGATCTTGGGGAGCTAATACTCAAGAATCATGATAACTAAGCATTAACTAACTAAGAAAAGTTGATTTCATTAAATATATAGGTATATATGTTGTCTTAACTTACTAAATGTTTTATTTATGAACCTAAAATTTAACATATAATATCAAATTTTGGTTCCGATTATCCGTGTTGGTTGGATTGTGTTGTTTTCTATTATGGGTTTGATGTTTCCCATTTACTCCGTTCAAAGTTCGGTTCAGGGTTAGACGGAATGATAGTTTGTTAAAAATTAAGTTTCAACTCGTTTGGATTAAAAATGTCTCTGTTATGCCATATCAAATAACTCTCACAGTGTAAGTTAGTGTTGAAGTCTCACATTGTGAGGTATACCATATTAGCAGTTTTCAAAATAATTAGGCAACAATGAGTTTTAAAATGAAACCAAAGTTATATAAATGATTGTACTTTATTTGTGCATTTAATTTTGCTCGATATAATATAAAATTTAAACATAAATATTTTTCAGTTTACATTTATAACTTTAATATATGAATTATTTCCCCCCTATTTCTATAAGGAATTATACTCTGAATTTCTAGAGTGATCATCAATATGAAACTCCACTTCAATTTTTAAGAAAGTATAAGAATAAGACAAAGCTCTCATCAACTCCTTTTCCAACGAACTAACCTAACAACAAGACAAAGTGCCTCCATTGCTAGGAATCAAACATGTCCTAGACGACCACGACCATGTCCTTGAGAACAACTTCTCATAAACTGTTTCTATTTCAAGTTAGTACTCCTATATAAACACTTCATGAGCCATGCATTAACTCCCACACCTACCAAATTCAGTTGCAGATTCAAACCCTAAAAACTGACCCATCCAGCTTCTTATAATCGTCGAATATGGCTAGTTTGGCGGCAGAGATGGTGATGCGGTGCACCTTCGACGGAGCCTTATCAATGGGAGATTCTGAGATCCAGCGAAGGCCTTACCATAAAAACTGCAAGTGTCCACTTCACATCAAAAAAGGAATCAGTCTCTCTACTTACTGCACTCAACACAACATCATTTCTTACCCAAAGAAAGAACATTCTGCGAATTTGTCAGCAGTAATGTCATCCTCGTACTCGACAGCGGCTTCTAAGTTTTCTTCTCAATCTTCTTTAGTTGGTGGACCTTCCCGTTAACTGATTATCTGTTTAGTATGATAGATTGACTGACAAAACTAATTAATGAGTATGTTGCATCAAACATATATATATGACAAAAAAATGTATATGTCTAGCTAGCTAGAATGATTAAACTTTGTATATATGTTGGAAAAAGTATCAAATAAATGCATTGAATATGATCTTCACTGAACAGAATAGCAAACGTTTATGAGAAAGTTTATTATGCATGATATTCTAAAAATACTTCCACCAACGGCGTCCAATGGCCTGTCACTAAAGGTATAAAATAATGAAACACGTAATTCATGTTACCTGTAACTGAGGAAGTAGACTAGTAGGAGTCTATTCTTACAAGGAAAATATAGAAAATGAATTAACTAAACTTATATAAAATTACAATATTGATTGGTAAATGATGATGGTTGTTCAAAATCCTAAAATTTAGGTATTCGGGGAACACTTGATGCTTTCCTTTATTTTACAACAACAAAAGGAAAATCACTAATATTGTCTTTTCTTGTTCTTGTTAATGTTACTATATTCATTCCTTTGTTCCATAACCAAGAGAATTGTTTTTGTTTATTGAATAACCCGACAAAAAAAAAAATAATAGCGACAAAAAATCAGTTAGCAATGATGTTTTCGTTATTAACGACCGACACTAATAAAAGAAAAAATATCCAAACATATGGGAGAGTTCAAACTCAGGATAACTAAGAATTCATCTTAATTACATTGATTCAGTAGGTATATATATACTATTGTCTTATAAAAGTTGGTAAGCTCTATTACACTAATGGAATTCCACAATTAACGACGAAATAATTTGGTCGTTAAAAAACAATGTCGTGGCCAAAAGGAAAATATCGTTGCTAAATATTTTGTTAGTAAAACGCCCATCGAAGAAACTTGGCCGATGTCAAATAATTTTCGTTCAAAAAATACTAATTTTTTCTTCAAATGAAACATTATGTGATATTTTTTTAAATATGATAATCCATTAATTTATAATCATTATTTTTTTCCATTTTATTAGACTAGTCCATTAAAGTTGTGGAGTTGCAATATTCCTAGTAGATATAGGAAATTCCTAGATTATTTCAGTTTTTAACGAACAATTAGATAAGAAGAAGACAATCCACAACACTAAGAAACGCCTACATCAGTTCAGTTTCTAACGAACTAAACTAACAACAAGACAAGCGTTCGTCATAACACTCTCTCTGTCTCTGTCGTTTGAGTGACTGGTCCATTGTTAGGGATCAATCTCTCCTTGAAAAACACGACCAGAACCTTGAGATTGTCTCATACACTGGTTATATCCCAGCTTTGAACTCCTATATAAGCAACTGAGGAGACATGCATTAAGTATCATAGCTACCAAATTCAAACCCTAAAAAGAGATCGATCGAGCTTGGGATATGGCTAGTTTGGCAGCAGAGATGATGATTCGGTGTACCTTTGACGGAGCCTTATCAATGGGCGATTCTGAGATCGATAGGAGACCTTACCATAAAAACTGCAAGTGTCCACTTCACATCAAGAAAGGGATCAATCTCTCTACTTACTGCACTCAACACAACATCATTTCTTACCCAAAGAAAGAACATTCTGCGAATTTGTCGTCAGTAATGTCATCCTCGTACTCGACAGCGACTTCTAAGTTTTCTTCACAATGTTGTTGATTAGTTGGTGGATCTTCGAGTTAACTGATTATATGTTTAGTATGATAGATTGACTGACAAAACTAATGTATATGTTGCATCAAACATATATAGATGCGAAAACCAATGTATGTGTAGATGAGTCTAGATAGAGTACTCATACTTTGTGTATATGTTGGAAAAACTAGCTAGTTAATGAATTTTACTTTCGGGAAAAACAAGAAAAGTGTTGTCGCTAAAAGAACATTTACCAACAGTATCCATTTGTCCGTCGCTAAAGTGTTGGCTAAAGTTGGGTCTAAGGTAGTAATCGTCCATATATCAGTATCGAAAGTTCAAATTAAATACACCCTCATCCACTCCCTTCTTGTTAGCAGTTTTACCCAGAAATCTTCCATCAACCTTGTATATTTTTTGGTAAGTTTAATTCAAGTACATTCATAAATAAAACATTTAGTAACTGAAGACAAAATATATACTTAATATATTTAATTAAATCAACATTTGTTAATTAGTTAGTTAATGCGTCGTTACCGTGAGTATTAGCTCCCCAAGATCCTTTTGCTAACTGTTTTTTGTCTCTATATTTATTATATTTAATTATTATTAAGTTAAAGTCGATGCATAGTTTTCTCATCTTAGACTAATAATTATTAATATGTAAAGATACTCCTTTTTTTTTTCTTCACTCGGATTATAACGAAGTTCGTTATAAAACGAATCCTTAGTTAATTACTTTAGAGAATTCCTATAATGTTTTATTGTTGTTTTCTAGGATTATTGTCCTTTTAATTTGTCGGTTGAATCAGTAAACAAAAAGGGTATTTTATTGGGTTTTCAAACAAAGCAACGATGTATAGTAACAAGAACAAGAGAAGAACTAATAACCATTTTCTAACGAACTAATTCAGTTTCTAACGAACTTAACTAATAACAAGACAAGCGTGACAAACACATACAAATCTGTCCCTCACAGTCTCTATAGCAACGAATCTGTCCCTGTTCTCTGTTTTATACGTCCAGATGCGGGGTTTCTAAGAAAATAAATAAATTGGTCATAATAAAAATTATGAATGCAAACATCATATTTCGGGTGTTCTTAACGTATAGTGGATAACCCTAATATTTAAACAACTACATATAGTTTTAAAAGTCATTAAATGAATTTAAAAGTACTCAAAAGTTGATATTCTGATACTTAAACCCGACAAAAATTACTTTGTTTTATTATTGTCTTCATGATATCGTTATGTTATGTGCTTACACGAACACATTTTTTCCATATGTATTCATGTTGTATTAACGTATTACCTAAAAACTGTTTAACACTACATTTATAGCATCATTCTTTCTTTGTTTTTAACATATGGGTTAAGGCTTTTGTGATCGATGGATGCCGTTGTCAGAAGTTTTTGAGTAATTTGTAGTTTTATCCTCCGTAATGTAAAACTCATTAAATAATTACTCTCTTGATTCCATTTACTATCTCCATTAAAACAGCAAACTTTTTCAAAGTACATGATACTGAGATGATGGGTTACTTTTGCGCAATGTGTCAATCAAATTTATGCTCCAAATTAACACATTTATTTCACTTTTTACCCCAACATACATACAAAGTTGAACTACTCTAAAACTCAACTATACATATGCATTAGTATGTTCTCATATGGATCATTAGTTAGTCAATCTATCATACCTAACATATTCACAGAGTCAATCTATAATAAGTAAAGAAGATTGAGAAGGAAACTTAGAGACCGCTGCAGTCGAGTACGAGGATGACATCACTGCCGACATATTCGCAGAGTGTTCTTTCTTTGGGTAAGAAATGATGTTGTGCTGAGTGCAGTAAGTAGAGAGACTGATTCCTTTCTTGATGTGAAGTGGACACTTGCAGTTTTTATGGTAAGGCCTTCGCTGGATCTCAGAATCTCCCATTGATAAGGCTCCGTCGAAGGTGCACCGCATCACCATCTCTGCCGCCAAACTAGCCATATTCGACGATTATAAGAAGCTTGATGGGTCACTTTTTAGGGTTTGAATCTGCAACTGAATTTGGTAGGTGTGGGAGTTAATGCATGGCTCATGAAGTGTTTATATAGGAGTACTAACTTGAAATAGAAACAGTTTATGAGAAGTTGTTCTCAAGGACATGGTCGTGGTCGTCTAGGACATGTTTGATTCCTAGCAATGGAGACACTTTGTCTTGTTGTTAGGTTAGTTCTTTGGAAAAGGAGTTGATGAGAGCTTTGTCTTATTCTTATACCTTCTTAAAAATTGAAGTGGAGTTTCATATTGATGATAAGTCTAGAAATTCAGAGTATAATTCCTTATAGAAATAGGGAAAATAATTCATATATTAAAGTTATAAATTTAAACTAAAAAATATTTCTATTTAAATTTTATATTATATCGAACGAAATTAAATGGACAAATAAAGAGTAATTATTTATATAACTTTGGTTTCATTTTAAAAATCATTGTTGCCTAATTATTTTGGAAATTCTTAATGTTGTATTCCCCATAATGGGAGACTTCAACACTACCTTACACTCTAAGAGCTATTTGATAAGGCATGACATAGACATTTTTAATAGGGGTGAGCGAGAAGACCACGAAGACCGAGACCAAACCGAGACCGACCGAAACCAAAAAGACCGAACCATTTGTGGACCGAGACCAATGGTCTTGACTTATGGTCTTTTTTGGTCTTGGTCTTATTTCGGTCCTAGACCGTTAAGACCATGGGGACCATTGGAGACCATTACCTATTTTTTAGTGAATTTATTAGAAATGTCTTATTTCGATAGAATTAACTATAAAAGACGCTCGATTAAAAATATAATATAATTTAAATGAAAAAAGTTTAGATCAATAATAAATTATTATAAAATTAATAAATCATATTATATACTATCATGTTATAGTAATTTATATAATTATATATTATGATATTAAATTATATTGGATAATATAGTTATTTTGATTTTGAAATGATTTTTAAAAAGTCGGTCTAATCGGATGATTTCAATTTAGAACGAAATTATGTCAATTTTATGTCAATTGAATAAAATATTATTTTGATATATTACATATTTTATAAAGAAGTAATAAAATTAGTTTTTTATATTGTGTTTTTGTATAGCGATATACATACATAATAGAGATATACTATTGAAACGATGATTACATATATGCACGGTCACGATTTTTGCAATACGAGAAAAAAAAACTTACTATGTTTTTAAATCACAATGCATAACAATATTTATTTTATTTTACTCTAAAAAGTAACAAAAAAATATTGTTTATACAGAAAATATTGTTTTCCTTTACATTTAAACAAAATATTTAGAATATTTGTTTTAGGAAAAAGTGTAAAAGTCTAAAGGACTCGAGTGAATATTACAAGAAGTCTTACTTGTACATATATTTTGTTGATTAATTTTATTTTATTTTATTTGATTAATATTTTTGGTAAAATATAAAAGTATATAAAAATTATGTCTAATGGTCCAAACGGTCCAATTGGTCTAGACCAAACCAAAACCGAAAAAACCAAGACCATATAAACGGTCCAAACGGTCTCGGTTTCGGTCTCAAGACCGAAATCAATGGACCGAAATATTCGGTCTCGGTTCTAAGACCGAACCAGACCGAACCAGACCGGTTTTTGCTCACCCCTAATTTTTAATCAAAACGAGTTGAAACTTAATTTCTTACAAACCCTTATTCCGCCTAACACTGAACCAAACTTTGAACGGAGTAAATGGGAAACATCAATCCCATTACGGAAGACAACACAATCCAACCAACGCCGATAATCGGAACCTAAATTTGATATTATGTTAAATTTTAGGTTCATAAATAAAACATTTAGTAAATGAAGACAACATATATACCTATATATTTAATGAAGAAATCAACTTTTCTTAGTTAGTTTTTTTTTTGGTAAAAGTTTTTCTTAGTTAGTTTTTTTTTTTTTTGGTAAATTTCTTAGTTAGTTAATGCTTAGTTATCATGATTCGTGAGTATTAGCTCCCCAAGATCCTTGCTAACTGTTTTTTGTCTCTATAATTTTTGTTTCTAATTATTATCAAGTTAAAATAGATGCATAGTTCTGTCAGTTAAGCCAAGATTCTCTTCTTAGACTAATTATTAATATATAAAGATGTTCTTTTTTTCTTCTCTCGGATTATAACGAAGTTCGTTATAAAACGAATCCTTAGTTAATTACTTTAGAGAATTCCTATAATGTTGTATTGTTGTTTTCTTAGGATTATTGTCCTTTTAATTTGTCGGTTAAATCAGTAATATATATATACATTATATTGGGGTGTCAAACAAAGCAATGAAAGTATAGTACCAAGAACAAGAGAAGAACTAATAACCATTTTCTAACGAACTAAACTATATATATATGACAAGCAATGTATAACAACCATTTTTATAGAGTAATTAAACTTTTTTTATATGTTGGAAAAAAGTATCAAATAAATGCATTGTATAAGTCTGCTGATGAATGAGAAATAGATGCTTAAAGTTTGCTGATTGACATAAAAGAAATGGCATAAAGAGATCATAAAAGAAAATTAGACATCCATCAAAAGATTAATTAAGTAATGAGTTTTACAATAATACTATAAACAACATCTTGTCACTACAAACACTTCTGTCGGTAAAAGTCTAAAATAATGAAACGCTTAATTCATTTAGCCTGAAATTAAGGTCGTAGACTAGTAGTAGTCTATTAATACAAGGAAAATATAGATAAATAATAATTATTTTTTTTGACCAATGAAAAATAATTAATTAAACTGATATAAAATTGTAATTTAACAGTAGTTATTTATTGTTATTGGTAAATGATGACGGTTTTTCAATTTTGTTTAATATTCGAACATGAAAGCCTGAAATTTACGTGTAGGGGGTAATTCTTGATATTTCCTTTATTTTCCAACAACAAAAGGAAAATGAAAATAACTACTATGGTCTTTTCTTGTTCTTGTTAATGTTACTATATTCATTCCTTTGTTTGATAACCAAGAGAATTCGTTTTTTTGTTTATTGAATAACCCGACAAAAAAAAACAGTAATAGCGACAAAAAACAGTTAGCAGGGATGTTTTTCGTTATGAACGACCGACATTGATAAAAGGAAGCCGAACATCTCGGGGAGTTCAAAGTCATGATATATTAATTCAGTAGGTATATATTATACTATTGTCTTCAAAGACTTCATATTAGAATTCCACATTTAACGACGAAATAATTTGGTCGTTAAACACCATTTCGTGAGCAAAAAGAAAAAAATCGTTGCTAAAATGCCCATTGAAGAAAATTCGCAGATGTTAAATTATTTTCGTTCAAAAAATATTAATTTTTTCTTCAAATGAAACATTATGTGATAAATCTTTTATTGTTATGAATGTTTTCAAAGTTAACAATGGACCACGCAATCGAGTTTGTAAGTTCTGAGTCCATTAAAGTTGTGGAGTTGCAATATTCCTAGTAGATATAGGAAACTCCTAGCTTAATTATTTCAGTTTTTAACGAACAATTAACTACTTAAGAAGAAGACAACCCACAACACTAAGAAACACCTACATCAGTTCAGTTTCTAACGAACTAAACTAACAACAAGACAAGCGTTCGTCATAACACTCTCTCTGTCTCTGTCGTTTGAGTGACTGCTCCATTGCTAGGGATCAATCTCTCCTTGAAAAACACGACCAGAACCTTGAGATTGTCTCATACACTGGTGATATTCCAACTTTGAACTCCTATATAAGCAACTGATGAGACATGCATTAAGTATCACAGCTACCAAATTCAAACCCTAAAAAGAGATCGATCGAGCTTGGGATATGGCTAGTTTGGCAGCAGAGATGATGATTCGGTGTACCTTCGACGGAGCCATATCGATGGGCGATTCTGAGATCGATCGGAGACCTTACCATAAAAACTGCAAGTGTCCACTTCACATCAAGAAAGGGATCAATGTCTCTACTTACTGCATTCAACACAACATCATTTGTTACCCCAGGAAAGAACATTCTGCGAATTTGTCGACAGTAATGTCATCCTCGTATTCGACAGCGGCTTCTAAGTTTTCTTCTCAATCTTGTTTAGTTGGTGGATCTTCCATTTAACTGATTATCTGTTTAGTATGATAGATTGACTGATAAAACTAATTAGGATGTTACACCAAACATAGATGTGAAAATCAATGTATGTGTAGATGAGTCTAGCTAGAGTGCTCATACTTTGTGTATATGTTGGAAAAACGATCAAATAATTAAAAGGGTTTTTAATGTGTTAAGCATGAGCATAAATGTGAGTGTTACCCACTTCTAATAGTGACTAATGATAGTAAAAGTTAATGGTGAAATCGGTTCAGACCGTTTTTTTTACTATTTCTGTTAGGTATTTATATTTTAAATCGGATTTTTTCACTAAAAAACCGTAAAAGAAAAATAAATTAACCGTTCATATGACGAATTTTCAAATCGATTTTTGACTTAAGCCAAAAAATGATAATTTCACGTTCAAGCAAAAAGTAAGTATTCAAAACCATATTAAACAACTCAACTTAATAATGTTTACATAATCTTCTACTTATACTGATTGAACAATTAAAAGACCGATTGAACAACTAAATTAATATTAATAGATTATTCGTATTAATAGTCAAATTGAGTCCCACAATTTTTTAAATTTTTAGACCGAATCGGACCAAAAATCCAAACCAAAGTAGAAAAATATATTTGTAACCCGATCATTTTAATACGATTCTTTTGGACCAGTTCATACCATTTTTTACCGTTTCTGGACTTAATGATTTTTCCTTTCATCCCTAGTAAAATTACATACTTGGAAAATTCATCGTCGAATGGCATGAAAATTAGAAAACAAAAATGACATCAATCGAATAACTAGCTAGTTAATGAGTTTTAGTTTCGGGCAACAAGAACAAAATGCTGTCGCTAACCAAACTTTCACCAACGGCCGCCTTCTTTCCGTCGCTAACGTTTCATTTACAAATTAGAAAATTCTGATTGAGTTGTATTCTGTTTAATGCACCAGTTCCTCAAACCCAACGAACAGAATCTGTAATTATTCTGCAACCTGACGAGAATGATTTACACTGCCTATTCGTCCAAGTTTAAATACATAGTTGATAAATTCAATCAAGAAAGTTTAAGCTTTGGTTCCCCAGACATTTGGCTTCTTCCATTGTCTATTTCGCTGCGAAGTGAAGTATAGCAGCTGTGTTATCACTGTCTTTTTCATGTTCTGTTGGATTTTTCCTATGAAATTATGAAATAATGTCGTCAAAAGGAATCCAACTAAGTGCTCTTTTTCACCTTCAACTAGCTAACAATGTTCTTGTCATAAACTATAGATATTCCTTGAAATGATCATATAATATAGTCATTGAATGCATAATATATATATATATGTCAGGGTGGTATAATTATTGATGACAATAAGAATTTAGAAAGTAAATTCTCTTATCAATTGTAACTTTCATTAACAAAATTTATTTAATAAAAAACAGAGTTCTGATTGGGAAGAAATTCAAAAAATTACAAAATCGGTCGAAACTCAAAGGGGTACCAAAAACAAAAGATTTGGGTTCTAAAAATATATATTATATTAACATTTCTACCATAATATATATCAAGTAAGAATGCAAATAAAATTAATTTCACTGCAAATGAGGTTGCGAGTGAGGAGATATTAACAAAACTACAAAATCGGTCGAAACTAATTAACAAGGTACCGTCGCGAAAAAATGTATTTAATGTCAGATATACAAGTGATCACAATGTTCATTTGATACTATATTTTAGTAAGAATGTGTAGAAAACATATTTCATCTGGTACGGAAGAATTGTTTTTTTTATTTCATCGAAAATAGAGTTCCGATTGAGAAAATATTCAACAAACCACAAAATCGGTCGAAACTCAAAGGGGTACCATCACGGAAAACAGTAGATTTGGGTACCCAAAATATATGTTATCTTAACATTACTACCCTAATATATAACGAGTAAGAATGTGAATAAAACTAATTTCAGTGAAAACGAGAATGCGAATTAGGAGACATTCACAAAACGACAAACGCGGTCGAAACTAAAAATGTACAATCACGAAAAACGTTCTTTAATGTTTGATATACAAGATGCTCACAGTTCATTTGATGTTATATTTTAAGTAAGAATGTGTATCAAAGATGCATGCTCGAGTACGTAAGAAAACAAAATTCATTTCATCGAAAACACCGTTTCGATTAAGGAGAAGTTCAAGACACAACAAAATTGGTCGAAACTCAAAGGGGTACCATCACAGAAAATAGTGGATTTGAGTTCCAAAAATATATATTATATTAGCATTACTACCATAATATATATCAAATAAGAATACGAATAAAAGTAATTTCACTGAAAACGAGGTTGCGAGCGATGAGATATTAACAGAACTACAAAATCGACCAAAACTAACAAGGGACCATCGCGAAAAAATGTATTTAATGTCATATATACAACTGATCACAACGTTCATTTGATATTATATTTTAGTTAGACTGTGTAGAAAACATATTTCATCGGGTACGGAAGAAAATGAATTTTATTTAATCGAAAACAGCGTTTCGATTGAGGACAAGTTCAAGAAGCATCAAAATTGGTCGAAACTCAAAGGGGTACCGTTACAGAAAATAGTGGATTTGGGTTCCAAAAATATATATTATATTGACATTACTACCCTAATATATATCAAGTAAGAATACAAATAAAAGTAATTTCACTGAAAACGAGGTTGCGAGTGAGGAGATATTAAAAAACTCCAAAATCGGTCGAAAATAACAATGTACCATCACGAAAAGCTGTATTTAGTCTCAGACATACAAGTGATCACAACGTTGATTTGATACTATATTTTAGTAAGAATTTTTAGAAAACATATTTCATCTGGTACGAAAGAAAAGAAAATTTATTTCATCGAAAACAGAGTTCCGATTGAGGAGAGATTCAAAAAACTACAAAATCGGTCGAAACTCAAAGGGGTACTATCACGGAAAACAGTGGATATGTGTTCCCGAAATATATATTATCTTAACATTACTACCCTAATATATATCGAGTTAGGATGTGAATACTACTAATTTCACTGAAAATGAACATGCGAGTTAGGAGATATTCATAAAACGAAAAAATCGGTCGAAACTAAAAAGGTACCATCACGAAAAACGTTCTTTAATGTTTGATATACAAGATGCTCACAGTCCATTTGATCTTATATTTTAAGTAAGAATGTGTATAAAAGATGTATGATTGGCTACGTAAGAAAACAAAATTTATTTCATCGATAACAGCGTTTCGATTGAGGAGAAGTTCAAGAAACAACAAAATTGGTCGAAACTCAAAGGGGTATCATCACAGAAAATAGTGGATTTGGGTTCCAAAAATATATATTATATAAACATTACTACCCTAATATATATCAAGTAAGAATACAAATAAAAGTAATTTCATTGAAAACGAGGTTGCAAGTGAGGAGATATTAAAAAACTCCAAAATCGGTCGAAAATAACAAGGTACCATCACAAAAAACTGTATTTAGTGTCAGACATACAAGTGATCACAACGTTGATTTGATACTATATTTTAGTAAGAATTTTTAGAAAACATATTTCATCTGGTACGAAATAAAATAAAATTTATTTCATCGAAAACAGAGTTCCGATTGAGGAGAAATTCCAAAAACTACAAAATCTGTCGAAACTCAAAGGGGTACCATCACGGAAATCAGTGGATTTGGGTTTCCAAAATATATATTATCTTAACATTACTACCCTAATATATATCGAATAAGAATGTGAATACAACTAATTTCACTGAAAATAAGCATGCGAGTTAGGAGATATTCACAAAACGACAAAATCGGTTGAAACTAAAAAGGTACCATCATGAAAAACGTTCTTTAATGTTTGATATACAAGATGCTCACAGTTCATTTGTAAGAATGTGTATAAAATATGTATGATTGGCTACTTAAAAAAAAACAATTTATTTCATCGATAACAACGTTTCGATTGAGGAGAAGTTCAAGAAACAACAAAATTGGTCGAAACTCAAAGGGGTACAATCACAGAAAATAGTGGATTTGGGTTCCAAAAATATATATTATATTGACATTACTACCCTAATATATATCAAGTAAGAATACAAATAAAAGTAATTTCACTGAAAACGAGGTTGCGAGTGAGGAGATATTAAAAAAACTACAAAATCGGTAAAAACTAACAAGGTACCATCGCGAAAAACTGTATTTAATGTCATATATACAACTGATCACAGCGTTAATTTGATAATATATTTTAGTAAGAATGTGTAGAATACGTATTTCATTTGGTACGGAAGAGAATAAAATTTATTTCATCAAAAACAGTGTTCCGATTGAGGAGAAATTCAAAAAACTACAAAATCGGTCGAAACTCAACGGGGTCCATCACGAAAACCAGTGGATTTGGGTTCCCAAAATATATATTATGTTAACATTACTACCCTAATATATATCCAGTAAGAAAGTGAATACAACTAATTTCACTGAGAATAAGGATGCGAGTTAGGAGATATTCACAAAACGACAAAATCGGTCGAAATTAAAAAGGTACCATCACGAAAAACGTTCTTTAATGTTTGATATACAAGATGCTCACAGTTCATTTTATCTTATATTTTAAGTAAGAATGTGTATTAAAGATTTATGATCGAGTACGTAAGAAAATAAAATTTATTTAATCGAAAACAGCGTTTCGATTGAGGAGAAATTCAAGAAACAACAAAATTGGTCGAAACTCAAAGGGGTATCATTACATAAAATAGTGGATTTGAGTTCCAAAAATATATATTATATAAATATTACTACCCTAATATATATCAAGTAAGAATAAAAATAAAAGTAACTTCACTAAAAACGAGGTTCCGAGTGAGGAGATATTAAAAAACTCCAAAATCGGTCGAAAATAACAAGGTACCATCACGAAAAATTGTATTTAGTGTCAGACATACAAGTGATCACAACGTTGATTTGATACTATATTTTAGTACGAATTTTTAGAAAACATATTTCATCTGGTAGGAAAGAAAAGAAAAGAGTTCCGATTGAGGAGAGATTCAAAAAACTACAAAATCGGGTGAAACTCAAAGGGGTACCATCACGGAAAACAGTGGATTTGTGTTCCCAAAATATATATTATCTTAACATTACTACCCTAATATATATCGAATAAGAATGTGAATACTACTAATTTCACTAAAAATGAACATGCGAGTTAGGAGATATTCACACGACGAAAAAATCGGTCGAAACTAAAAAGGTACCATCACGAAAAACGTTCTTTAATGTTTGATATACAAGATGCTCACAGTTCATTTGTAAGAATGTGTATAAAAGATGTATGATTGGCTACGTAAGAAAACAAAATTTATTTCATCGATAACAGCGTTTCGATTGAGGAGAAGTTCAAGAAACAACAAAATTGGTCGAAACTCAAAGGGGTATCATCACAGAAAATAGTGGATTTGGGTTCCAAAAATATATATTATATAAACATTACTACCCTAATATATATCAAGTAAGTATACAAACAAAAGTAATTTCACTGAAAACGAGGTTGCAAGTGAGGAGATATTAAAAAACTCCAAAATCGGTCGAAAATAACAAGGTACCATCACGAAAAATTGTATTTAGTGTCAGACATACAAGTGATCACAACGTTGATTTGATACTATATTTTAGTAAGAATTTTTAGAAAACATATTTCATCTGGTACGAAAGAAAAGAGTTCCGATTGAGGAGAGATTCAAAAAACTACAAAATCGGTCGAAACTCAAAGGGGTACCATCACGGAAAACAGTGGATTTGTGTTCCCAAAATATATATTATCTTAACATTACTACCCTAATATATATCGAATAAGAATGTGAATACTACTAATTTGACTAAAAATGAACATGCGAGTTAGGAGATATTCACACGACGAAAATTCGGTCAAAACTAAAAAGGTACCATCACGAAAAACGTTATTTAATGTTTGATATACAAGATGCTCACAGTTCATTTGTAAGAATGTGTATAAAATATGTATGATTGGCTACGTAAGAAAACAAAATTTATTTCATCGATAACAGCGTTTCGATTGAGGAGAAGTTCAAGAAACAACAAAATTGGTCGAAACTCAAAGGGGTACCATCAAAGAAAATAATGGATTTGGGTTCCAAAAATATTTATTATATTAGCATTAATACCCTAATAGATATCAAGTCAGAATACGAATAAAAGTAATTTCACTCAAAACGAGGTTGCGAGTGAGGAGATATTAACAAAACTACAAAATCGGTCGAAACTAACAAGGTACCATCGCGAAAAACTGTATTTAATGTCAGATATACAACTGATCACAACATTAATTTGTTACTATATTTTAGTTAGAATGTGTTGAATACATATTTCATCTTGTATGGAAGAGAATAAAATTTATTTCTTCAAAAACAGTGTTCCGATTGAGAAGAAATTCAAAAAACTACAAAATCGGTCGAAACTCAAAGGGGTACCATCACGAAAACCAGTGGATTTGGGTTCCCAAAATATATATTATGTTAACATTACTACCCTAATATATATCCAGTAAGAAAGTGAATACAACTAATTTCACTGAGAATGAGGATGCGAGTTAGGAGATATTCACAAAACGACAAAATCGGTCGAAACTAAAAAGGTACCATCACGAAAAACGTTCTTTAATGTTTGATATACAAGATGCTCACAGTTCATTTGATCTTATATTTTAAGTAAGAATGTGTTTAAAAGATGTATGATGGAGTACGTAAGAAAACAAAATTTAGTTCATCGAAAACAGCGTTTCGATTGAGGACAAGTTCAAGAAGCATCAAAATTAGTCGAAACTCAAAGGGGTACCGTTACAGAAAATAGTGGATTTGGGTTCCAAAAATATATATTATATTGACATTACTACCCTAATATATTTCAAGTAAGAATACAAATAAAAGTAATATCACTGAAAACGAGGTTGCGAGTGAGGAGATATTAAAAAACTCCAAAATAGTTCGAAAATAACAAGGTACCATCATGAAAAGATGTATTTAGTCTCAGACATACAAGTGATCACAACGTTGATTTGATACTATATTTTAGTAAGAATTTTTAGAAAACATATTTCATCTGGTACGAAAGAAAAGAAAATTTATTTCATCGAAAACAGAGTTCCGATTGAGGAGAGATTCAAAAAACTACAAAATCGGTCGAAACTCAAAGGGGTACCATCACGGAAAACAGTGGATATGTGTTCCCGAAATATATATTATCTTAACATTACTACCCTAATATATATCGAGTTAGGATGTGAATACTACTAATTTCACTGAAAATGAACATGCGAGTTAGGAGATACTCACAAAACGAAAAAATCGGTCGAAACTAAAAAGGTACCATCACGAAAAACGTTCTTTAATGTTTGATATACAAGATGCTCACAGTCCATTTGATCTTATATTTTAAGTAAGAATGTGTATAAAAGATGTATGATTGGCTACGTAAGAAAACAAAATTTATTTCATCGATAACAGCGTTTCGATTGAGGAGAAGTTCAAGAAACAACAAAATTGGTCGAAACTCAAAGGGGTATCATCACAGAAAATAGTGGATTTGGGTTCCAAAAATATATATTATATAAACATTACTACCCTAATATATATCAAGTAAGTATACAAACAAAAGTAATTTCACTGAAAACGAGGTTGCAAGTGAGGAGATATTAAAAAACTCCAAAATCGGTCGAAAATAACAAGGTACCATCACGAAAAATTGTATTTAGTGTCAGACATACAAGTGATCACAACGTTGATTTGATACTATATTTTAGTAAGAATTTTTAGAAAACATATTTCATCTGGTACGAAAGAAAAGAGTTCCGATTGAGGAGAGATTCAAAAAACTACAAAATCGGTCGAAACTCAAAGGGGTACCATCACGGAAAACAGTGGATTTGTGTTCCCAAAATATATATTATCTTAACATTACTACCCTAATATATATCGAATAAGAATGTGAATACTACTAATTTGACTAAAAATGAACATGCGAGTTAGGAGATATTCACACGACGAAAATTCGGTCAAAACTAAAAAGGTACCATCACGAAAAACGTTATTTAATGTTTGATATACAAGATGCTCACAGTTCATTTGTAAGAATGTGTATAAAATATGTATGATTGGCTACGTAAGAAAACAAAATTTATTTCATCGATAACAGCGTTTCGATTGAGGAGAAGTTCAAGAAACAACAAAATTGGTCGAAACTCAAAGGGGTACCATCAAAGAAAATAATGGATTTGGGTTCCAAAAATATTTATTATATTAGCATTAATACCCTAATAGATATCAAGTCAGAATACGAATAAAAGTAATTTCACTCAAAACGAGGTTGCGAGTGAGGAGATATTAACAAAACTACAAAATCGGTCGAAACTAACAAGGTACCATCGCGAAAAACTGTATTTAATGTCAGATATACAACTGATCACAACATTAATTTGTTACTATATTTTAGTTAGAATGTGTTGAATACATATTTCATCTTGTATGGAAGAGAATAAAATTTATTTCTTCAAAAACAGTGTTCCGATTGAGAAGAAATTCAAAAAACTACAAAATCGGTCGAAACTCAAAGGGGTACCATCACGAAAACCAGTGGATTTGGGTTCCCAAAATATATATTATGTTAACATTACTACCCTAATATATATCCAGTAAGAAAGTGAATACAACTAATTTCACTGAGAATGAGGATGCGAGTTAGGAGATATTCACAAAACGACAAAATCGGTCGAAACTAAAAAGGTACCATCACGAAAAACGTTCTTTAATGTTTGATATACAAGATGCTCACAGTTCATTTGATCTTATATTTTAAGTAAGAATGTGTTTAAAAGATGTATGATGGAGTACGTAAGAAAACAAAATTTAGTTCATCGAAAACAGCGTTTCGATTGAGGACAAGTTCAAGAAGCATCAAAATTAGTCGAAACTCAAAGGGGTACCGTTACAGAAAATAGTGGATTTGGGTTCCAAAAATATATATTATATTGACATTACTACCCTAATATATTTCAAGTAAGAATACAAATAAAAGTAATATCACTGAAAACGAGGTTGCGAGTGAGGAGATATTAAAAAACTCCAAAATAGTTCGAAAATAACAAGGTACCATCATGAAAAGATGTATTTAGTCTCAGACATACAAGTGATCACAACGTTGATTTGATACTATATTTTAGTAAGAATTTTTAGAAAACATATTTCATCTGGTACGAAAGAAAAGAAAATTTATTTCATCGAAAACAGAGTTCCGATTGAGGAGAGATTCAAAAAACTACAAAATCGGTCGAAACTCAAAGGGGTACCATCACGGAAAACAGTGGATATGTGTTCCCGAAATATATATTATCTTAACATTACTACCCTAATATATATCGAGTTAGGATGTGAATACTACTAATTTCACTGAAAATGAACATGCGAGTTAGGAGATACTCACAAAACGAAAAAATCGGTCGAAACTAAAAAGGTACCATCACGAAAAACGTTCTTTAATGTTTGATATACAAGATGCTCACAGTCCATTTGATCTTATATTTTAAGTAAGAATGTGTATAAAAGATGTATGATTGGCTACGTAAGAAAACAAAATTTATTTCATCGATAACAGCGTTTCGATTGAGGAGAAGTTCAAGAAACAACAAAATTGGTCGAAACTCAAAGGGGTATCATCACAGAAAATAGTGGATTTGGGTTCCAAAAATATATATTATATAAACATTACTACCCTAATATATATCAAGTAAGTATACAAATAAAAGTAATTTCACTGAAAACGAGGTTGCAAGTGAGGAGATATTAAAAAACTCCAAAATCGGTCGAAAATAACAAGGTACCATCACAAAAAACTGTATTTAGTGTCAGACATACAAGTGATCACAACGTTGGTTTGATACTATATTTTAGTAAGAATTTTTAGAAAACATATTTCATCTGGTACGAAATAAAATAAAATTTATTTCATCGAAAACAGAGTTCCGATTGAGGAGAAATTCCAAAAACTACAAAATCTGTCAAAACTCAAAGGAGTACTACCATCACGGAAATCAGTGGATTTGGGTTTCCAAAATATATATTATCTTAACATTACTACCCTAATATATATCGAATAAGAATGTGAATACAACTAATTTCACTGAAAATAAGCATGCGAGTTAGGAGATATTCACAAAACGACAAAATCGGTTGAAACTAAAAAGGTACCATCATGAAAAACGTTCTTTAATGTTTGATATACATGCTCACAGTTCATTTGTAAGAATGTGTATAAAATATGTATGATTGGCTACTTAAGAAAACAAAATTTATTTCATCGATAACAACGTTTCGATTGAGGAGAAGTTCAAGAAACAACAAAATTGGTCGAAACTCAAAGGGGTACAATCACAGAAAATAGTGGATTTGGGTTCCAAAAATATATATTATATTGACATTACTACCCTAATATATATCAAGTAAGAATACAAATAAAAGTAATTTCACTGAAAACGAGGTTGCGAGTGAGGAGATATTAAAAAAACTACAAAATCGGTAAAAACTAACAAGGTACCATCGCGAAAAACTGTATTTAATGTCATATATACAACTGATCACAGCGTTAATTTGATAATATATTTTAGTAAGAATGTGTAGAATACGTATTTCATTTGGTACGGAAGAGAATAAAATTTATTTCATCAAAAACAGTGTTCCGATTGAGGAGAAATTCAAAAAACTACAAAATCGGTCGAAACTCAACGGGGTCCATCACGAAAACCAGTGGATTTGGGTTCCCAAAATATATATTATGTTAACATTACTACCCTAATATATATCCAGTAAGAAAGTGAATACAACTAATTTCACTGAGAATAAGGATGCGAGTTAGGAGATATTCACAAAACGACAAAATCGGTCGAAATTAAAAAGGTACCATCACGAAAAACGTTCTTTAATGTTTGATATACAAGATGCTCACAGTTCATTTTATCTTATATTTTAAGTAAGAATGTGTATAAAAGATTTATGATCGAGTACGTAAGAAAATAAAATTTATTTAATCGAAAACAGCGTTTCGATTGAGGAGAAATTCAAGAAACAACAAAATTGGTCGAAACTCAAAGGGGTATCATTACATAAAATAGTGGATTTGAGTTCCAAAAATATATATTATATAAATATTACTACCCTAATATATATCAAGTAAGAATAAAAATAAAAGTAACTTCACTAAAAACGAGGTTCCGAGTGAGGAGATATTAAAAAACTCCAAAATCGGTCGAAAATAACAAGGTACCATCACGAAAAATTGTATTTAGTGTCAGACATACAAGTGATCACAACGTTGATTTGATACTATATTTTAGTACGAATTTTTAGAAAACATATTTCATCTGGTAGGAAAGAAAAGAAAAGAGTTCCGATTGAGGAGAGATTCAAAAAACTACAAAATCGGGTGAAACTCAAAGGGGTACCATCACGGAAAACAGTGGATTTGTGTTCCCAAAATATATATTATCTTAACATTACTACCCTAATATATATCGAATAAGAATGTGAATACTACTAATTTCACTAAAAATGAACATGCGAGTTAGGAGATATTCACACGACGAAAAAATCGGTCGAAACTAAAAAGGTACCATCACGAAAAACGTTCTTTAATGTTTGATATACAAGATGCTCACAGTTCATTTGTAAGAATGTGTATAAAAGATGTATGATTGGCTACGTAAGAAAACAAAATTTATTTCATCGATAACAGCGTTTCGATTGAGGAGAAGTTCAAGAAACAACAAAATTGGTCGAAACTCAAAGGGGTATCATCACAGAAAATAGTGGATTTGGGTTCCAAAAATATATATTATATAAACATTACTACCCTAATATATATCAAGTAAGTATACAAACAAAAGTAATTTCACTGAAAACGAGGTTGCAAGTGAGGAGATATTAAAAAACTCCAAAATCGGTCGAAAATAACAAGGTACCATCACGAAAAATTGTATTTAGTGTCAGACATACAAGTGATCACAACGTTGATTTGATACTATATTTTAGTAAGAATTTTTAGAAAACATATTTCATCTGGTAGGAAAGAAAAGAGTTCCGATTGAGGAGAGATTCAAAAAACTACAAAATCGGTCGAAACTCAAAGGGGTACCATCACGGAAAACAGTGGATTTGTGTTCCCAAAATATATATTATCTTAACATTACTACCCTAATATATATCGAATAAGAATGTGAATACTACTAATTTGACTGAAAATGAACATGCGAGTTAGGAGATACTCATAAAACGAAAAAATCGGTCGAAACTAAAAAGGTACCATCACGAAAAACGTTCTTTAATGTTTGATATACAAGATGCTCACAGTCCATTTGATCTTATATTTTAAGTAAGAATGTGTATAAAAGATGTATGATTGGCTACGTAAGAAAACAAAATTTATTTCATCGATAACAGCGTTTCGATTGAGGAGAAGTTCAAGAAACAACAAAATTGGTCGAAACTCAAAGGGGTATCATCACAGAAAATAGTGGATTTGGGTTCCAAAAATATATATTATATAAACATTACTACCCTAATATATATCAAGTAAGTATACAAATAAAAGTAATTTCACTGAAAACGAGGTTGCAAGTGAGGAGATATTAAAAAACTCCAAAATCGGTCGAAAATAACAAGGTACCATCACAAAAAACTGTATTTAGTGTCAGACATACAAGTGATCACAACGTTGGTTTGATACTATATTTTAGTAAGAATTTTTAGAAAACATATTTCATCTGGTACGAAATAAAATAAAATTTATTTCATCGAAAACAGAGTTCCGATTGAGGAGAAATTCCAAAAACTACAAAATCTGTCAAAACTCAAAGGAGTACTACCATCACGGAAATCAGTGGATTTGGGTTTCCAAAATATATATTATCTTAACATTACTACCCTAATATATATCGAATAAGAAAGTGAATACAACTAATTTCATTGAAAATAAGCATGCGAGTTAGGAGATATTCACAAAACGACAAAATCGGTTGAAACTAAAAAGGTACCATCATGAAAAACGTTCTTTAATGTTTGATATACATGCTCACAGTTCATTTGTAAGAATGTGTATAAAATATGTATGATTGGCTACTTAAGAAAACAAAATTTATTTCATCGATAACAACGTTTCGATTGAGGAGAAGTTCAAGAAACAACAAAATTGGTCGAAACTCAAAGGGGTACAATCACAGAAAATAGTGGATTTGGGTTCCAAAAATATATATTATATAAACATTACTACCCTAATATATATCTAGTAAGAATACAAATAAATGTAATTTCACTGAAAACGAGGTTGCGATTGGGGAGATATTAAAAAACTCTAAAATCGGTCGAAAATAACAAGGTACCATCACGAAAAACTGTATTTAGTGTCAGATATACAAGTGATCACAACATTGATTTGATACTATATTTTAGTAAGAAAATTTAGAAAATATATTTCACCTGGTACAAATTAAAATAAAATTTATTTCATCGAACACAGAGTTCCGATTGAGGAGAAATTCAAAAAACTACAAAATCAGTCGAAACTCAAAGGGGTACCATCACGGAAATCAGTGGATTTGGGTTTCCAAATTATATATTATCTTAACATTACTACCCTAATATATATCGAATAAGAATGTGAATACAACTAATTTTACTGAAAATAAGCATGCGAGTTAGGAGATATTCACAAAACGACAAAATCGGTTGAAACTAAAAAGGTACCATCATGAAAAACGTTCTTTAATGTTTCATATACAAGATGCTCGCAGTTCATTTGTAAGAATCTGTATAAAAGAAGTATGATCGGGTACGTTAGAAAACATAATATATTTCATCAATAATTGCCTTTCGATTGAGGAGAAGTTAAAGAAACAACAAAATTGGTCGAAACTCAAAGGGTACCATCACGAAAAATAGTGGATTTGGCTACCAAAAATATATATTATATTAGCATTACTACTCTAATATATATCAAATAAGAATACAAATAAAAGTAATTTCACTAAAAATGAGGTTGCAAGTGAGGAGATATTAACAAAACTACAAAATCGATCAAAACTAACAAGGTACCATCGCGAAAAACTGTATTTAATGTCAGATATACAACTAATCACATCGTTAATTTGATACTATATTTTAGTAAGAATGTGTAGAATACGTATTTCATTTGGTACAGAAGAGAATAAAATTTATTTCATCAAAAACAGTGTTCCGATTGAGGAGAAATTCAAAAAACTACAAAATCGGTCGAAACTCAAAGGGGTACCATCACGAAAATCAGTGGATTTGGGTTCCCAAAATATATATTATGTTAACATTACTACCCTAATATATATCCAGTAAGAAAGTGAATACAACTAATTTCACTGAGAATGAGGATGCGAGTTAGGAGATATTCACAAAACGACAAAATCGGTCGAAACTAAAAAGGTACCATCACGAAAAACGTTCTTTAATGTTTGATATACAAGATGCTCACAGTTCATTTGATCTTATATTTTAAGTAAGAATGTGTTTAAAAGATGTATGATGGAGTACGTAAGAAAACAAAATTTAGTTCATCGAAAACAGCGTTTCGATTGAGGACAAGTTCAAGAAGCATCAAAATTAGTCGAAACTCAAAGGGGTACCGTTACAGAAAATAGTGGATTTGGGTTCCAAAAATATATATTATATTGACATTACTACCCTAATATATTTCAAGTAAGAATACAAATAAAAGTAATATCACTGAAAACGAGGTTGCGAGTGAGGAGATATTAAAAAACTCTAAAATCGTTCGAAAATAACAAGGTACCATCATGAAAAGATGTATTTAGTCTCAGACATACAAGTGATCACAACGTTGATTTGATACTATATTTTAGTAAGAATTTTTAGAAAACATATTTCATCTTGTACGAAAGAAAAGAAAATTTATTTCATCGAAAACAGAGTTCCGATTGAGGAGAGATTCAAAAAACTACAAAATCGGTCGAAACTCAAAGGGGTACCATCACGGAAAACAGTGGATATGTGTTCCCGAAATATATATTATCTTAACATTACTACCCTAATATATATCGAGTTAGGATGTGAATACTACTAATTTCACTGAAAATGAACATGCGAGTTAGGAGATACTCACAAAACGACAAAATCGGTCGAAACTAAAAAGGTACCATCACGAAAAACGTTCTTTAATGTTTGATATACAAGATGCTCACAGTCCATTTGATCTTATATTTTAAGTAAGAATGTGTATAAAAGATGTATGATTGGCTACGTAAGAAAACAAAATTTATTTCATCGATAACAGCGTTTCGATTGAGGAGAAGTTCAAGAAACAACAAAATTGGTCGAAACTCAAAGGGGTATCATCACAGAAAATAGTGGATTTGGGTTCCAAAAATATATATTATATAAACATTACTACCCTAATATATATCAAGTAAGTATACAAATAAAAGTAATTTCACTGAAAACGAGGTTGCAAGTGAGGAGATATTAAAAAACTCCAAAATCGGTCGAAAATAACAAGGTACCATCACAAAAAACTGTATTTAGTGTCAGACATACAAGTGATCACAACGTTGGTTTGATACTATATTTTAGTAAGAATTTTTAGAAAACATATTTCATCTGGTACGAAATAAAATAAAATTTATTTCATCGAAAACAGAGTTCCGATTGAGGAGAAATTCCAAAAACTACAAAATCTGTCAAAACTCAAAGGAGTACTACCATCACGGAAATCAGTGGATTTGGGTTTCCAAAATATATATTATCTTAACATTACTACCCTAATATATATCGAATAAGAATGTGAATACAACTAATTTCACTGAAAATAAGCATGCGAGTTAGGAGATATTCACAAAACGACAAAATCGGTTGAAACTAAAAAGGTACCATCATGAAAAACGTTCTTTAATGTTTGATATACATGCTCACAGTTCATTTGTAAGAATGTGTATAAAATATGTATGATTGGCTACTTAAGAAAACAAAATTTATTTCATCGATAACAACGTTTCGATTGAGGAGAAGTTCAAGAAACAACAAAATTGGTCGAAACTCAAAGGGGTACAATCACAGAAAATAGTGGATTTGGGTTCCAAAAATATATATTATATAAACATTACTACCCTAATATATATCTAGTAAGAATACAAATAAAAGTAATTTCACTGAAAACGAGGTTGCGATTGGGGAGATATTAAAAAACTCTAAAATCGGTCGAAAATAACAAGGTACCATCACGAAAAACTGTATTTAGTGTCAGATATACAAGTGATCACAACATTGATTTGATACTATATTTTAGTAAGAAAATTTAGAAAACATATTTCATCTGGTACGAAATAAAATAAAATTTATTTCATCGAAAACAGAGTTCCGATTGAGGAGAAATTCCAAAAACTACAAAATCTGTCAAAACTCAAAGGAGTACTACCATCACGGAAATCAGTGGATTTGGGTTTCCAAATTATATATTATCTTAACATTACTACCCTAATATATATCGAATAAGAATGTGAATACAACTAATTTTACTGAAAATAAGCATGCGAGTTAGGAGATATTCACAAAACGACAAAATCGGTTGAAACTAAAAAGGTACCATCATGAAAAACGTTCTTTAATGTTTCATATACAAGATGCTCGCAGTTCATTTGTAAGAATCTGTATAAAAGAAGTATGATCGGGTACGTAAGAAAACATAATATATTTCATCAATAATTGCCTTTCGATTGAGGAGAAGTTAAAGAAACAACAAAATTGGTCGAAACTCAAAGGGTACCATCACGAAAAATAGTGGATTTGGCTACCAAAAATATATATTATATTAGCATTACTACTCTAATATATATCAAATAAGAATACAAATAAAAGTAATTTCACTAAAAATGAGGTTGCAAGTGAGGAGATATTAACAAAACTACAAAATCGATCAAAACTAACAAGGTACCATCGCGAAAAACTGTATTTAATGTCAGATATACAACTAATCACATCGTTAATTTGATACTATATTTTAGTAAGAATGTGTAGAATACGTATTTCATTTGGTACAGAAGAGAATAAAATTTATTTCATCAAAAACAGTGTTCCGATTGAGGAGAAATTCAAAAAACTACAAAATCGGTCGAAACTCAAAGGGGTACCATCACGAAAATCAGTGGATTTGGGTTCCCAAAATATATATTATGTTAACATTAATACCTTAATATATATCCAGTAAGAAAGTGAATACAACTAATTTCACTGAGAATGAGGATGCGAGTTAGGTGATATTTACAAAACGACAAAATCGGTCGAAACTAAAAAGGTACCATCACAAAAAAAGGTTCTTTAATATTTCATATACAAGATGCTCATAGTTCATTTGATCTTATATTTTAAGTAAGAATGTGTATAAAAGATGTATGATCGAGTACGTAAGAAAATAAAATTTATTTCATCGAAAACAGCGTTTCGATAGAGGAGAATTTCAAGAAACAACAAAATTGGTCGAAAATCAAAGGGGTACCATTACAGAAAATAGTGGATTTGAGTTCCAAAAATATATATTATATAAACATTACTACCCTAATATATATCAAGTAAGAATACAAATAAAAGTAATTTCACTAAAAACGAGGTTGCGAGTGAGTAGATATTAAAAAACTCCAAAATCGGTCGAAAATAACAAGGTACCATCACGAAAAATTGTATTTAGTGTCAGACATACAAGTGATCACAACGTTGATTTGATACTATATTTTAGTAAGAATTTTTAGAAAACATATTTCATCTGGTACGAAATAAAATAAAATTTATTTCATCGAAAACAGAGTTCCGATTGAGGAGAGATTCAAAAAACTACAAAATCGGTCGAAACTCAAAGGGGTACCATCACGGAAAACAGTGGATTTGTGTTCCCAAAATATATATTATCTTAACATTACTACCCTAATATATATCGAATAGGAATGTGAATACTACTAATTTCACTAAAAACTAACATGCGAGTTAGGAGATATTCACACGACGAAAAAATCGGTCGAAACTAAAAAGGTACCATCACGAAAAACGTTCTTTAATGTTTGATATACAAGATGTTCACAGTTCATTTGTAAGAATGTGTATAAAATATGTATGATTGGCTACTTAAGAAAAAAGAAGTTATTTAATCGATAACAGCATTTCGATTGAGGAGAAGTTCAAGAAAGAACAAAATTGGTTGAAACTCAAAGGGGTACAATCACAGAAAATAGTGGATTTGGGTTCCAAAAATATATATTATATAAACATTACTACCCTAATATATATCAAGTAAGAATACAAATAAAAGTAATTTCACTGAAAACGAGGTTGCGATTGAGGAGATATTAAAAAACTCCAAAATCGGTCGAAAATAACAAGGTACCATCACGAAAAACTGTATTTAGTGTCAGATATACTAGTGATCACAACGTTGATTTGATACTATATTTTAGTAAAAAAAATTAGAAAACATATTTCATCTGGTACGAATTAAAATAAAATTTATTTCATCGAACACAGAGTTCCGATTGAGGAGAAATTCAAAAAACTACAAAATCAGTCGAAACTCAAAGGGGTACCAACACGGAAATCAGTGGATTTGGGTTTCCAAAATATATATTATCTTAACATTACTACACTAATATATATCGAATAAGAATGTGAATACAACTAATTTCACTGAAAATAAGCATGCGAGTTAGGAGATATTCACAAAACGACAAAATCGGTTGAAACTAAAAAGGTACCATCATGAAAAACGTTCTTTAATGTTTGATATACAAGATGCTCATAGTTCATTTCTAAGAATCTGTATAAAAGATGTATGATTGGGTACTTAAGAAAACAAAATTTATTTCATCGATAATAGCGTTTCGATTGAGGAGAAGTTAAAGAAACAACAAAATTGGTCGAAACTCAAAGGGGTACCATTACAAAAAATAGTGGATTTGGGTTCCAAAAATATATATTATATTGGCATTAATACCCTAATATATATCAAATAAAAATACGAATAAAAGTAATTTCACTGAAAACGAGGTTGCGAGTGAGAAGATATTAACAAAACTACAAAATCGGTCAAAACTAACAAGGTCCCATCGCGAAAAACTGTATTTAATGTCAGATATACAACTGATCACAGCGTTAATTTGATACTATATTTTAGTAAAAATTTGTAGAATACATATTTCATCAGGTACAGAAGAGAATAAAATTTATTTCATCAAAAACAGTGTTCCGATTGAGGAGAAATTCAAAAAACTACAAAATCGGTCGAAACTCAAAGAGGTACCATCACGAAAACCAGTGGATTTGGGTTCCCAAAATATATATTATGTTAACATTACCACCCTAATATATATACAGTAAGAAAGTGAATATAATTAATTTCACTGAGAATGAGGATGCGACTTAGGAGATATTCACAAAACGACAAAATCGGTCGAAACTAAAAAGGTATCATCACAAAAAACGTTCTTTAATGTTTGATATACAAGATGCTCACAGTTCATTTGATCTTATATTTTAAGTAAGAATGTGTATAAAAGATGTATGATTGAGTTCATAAGAAAATAAAATTTATTTCATTGATAACAACGTTTCGATTGATGAGAAATTCAAGAAACAACAAAATTGGTCGAAACTCCAAGGGGTACCATTACAGAAAATAGTGGATTTGGGTTCCAAAAATATATATTATATAAACATTACTACCCTAATATATATCAAGTAAGAATACAAATAAAAGTAATTTTACTGAAAACGAGGTTGCGAGTGAGGAGATATTAAAAAACTCCAAAATCGGTCGAAAATAACAAGGTACCATCACGAAAAACGTTCTTTAATGTTTGATATACAAGATGCTCACAGTTCATTTGATCTTATATTTTAAGTAAGAATGTGAATAAAAGATGTATGTTCGAGTTCGTAAGAAAATAAAATTTATTTCATTGAAAACATCGTTTTGATTGAGGAGAACCTCAAGAAACAACAAAATTGGTCGAAACTCAAAGGGGTACCATTACAGAAAAAAGTGGATTTGGGTTCCAAAAATTTATATTATATAAACATTAATACCCTAATATATATCAAGTAAGAATACAAATAAAAGTAATTTTACTGAAAACGAGGTTACGAGTGAGGAGATATTAAAAAACTCCAAAATCGGTCGAAAATAACAAGGTACCATCACGAAAAACTGTATTTAGTGTCAAATATACAAGTGATCACAACGTTGATTTGATACTATATTTTAGTAAGAAAATTTAGAAAATATATTTCATCTGGTACGAATTAAAATAAAATTTATTTCATCGAACACAGAGTTCCGATTGAAGAGAAATTCAAAAAACTACAAAACAGTCGAAACTCAAAAGGGTACCATCACGGAAATCAGTGGATTTGGGTTTCCAAAATATATATTATCTTAACATTACAACCCTAATATATATCGAATAAGAATGTGAATACAACTAATTTCACTGAAAATAAGCATGCGAGTTAGGAGATATTCACAAAACGACAAAATCGGTTGAAACTAAAAAGGTACCATCATGAAAAACGTTCTTTAATGTTTCATATACAAGATGCTCACAGATCATTTGTAAGAATCTGTATAAAAGAAGTATGATCGGGTACGTAAGAAAACAAAATATATTTCATCGATAATTGCCTTTCGATTGAGGAGAAGTTAAAGAAACAACAAAATTGGTCGAAACTCAAAGGGTACCATCACGAAAAATAGTGGATTTGGCTTCCAAAAATGTATATTATATTATCATTACTACCCTAATATATAACAAATAAGAATACGAATAAAAGTAATTTCACTGAAAACGAGGTTGCGAGTGAGAAGATATTAATAAAACTACAAAATCAGTCAAAACTAACAAGGTACCATCGCGAAAAATTGTATTTAATGTCAGATATACAACTGATCACAGCGTTAATTTGATACTATATTTTAGTAAGAATTTTTAGAATACATATTTCATCAGGTACAGAAGAGAATAAAATTTATTTCATAAAAAACAGTGTTCCGATTGAGGAGAAATTAAAAAAACTACAAAATCGGTCAAAACTCAAAGAGGTGCCATCACGAAAACCAGTGGATTTGGGTTCCCAAAATATATATTATGTTAACATTACTACCCTAATATATATACAGTAAGAAAGTGAATACATTTAATTTCACTGAGAATGAGGATGCGAGTTAGGAGATATTCACAAAACGACAAAATCGGTCGAAACTAAAAAGGTATCATCACAAAACACGTTCTTTAATGTTTGATATACAAGATGCTCACAGTTCAATTGATCTTATATTTTAAGTAACAATGTGTATAAAAGATGTATGATCGAATACGCAAGAAAATAAAATTTATTTCATCGAAAATAGCGTTTCGATTAAGGAGAAATTCAAGAAACAACAAAATTGGTCGAAACTCAAAGGGGTAACATTACAGAAAATAATGGATTTGAGTTCCAAAAATATATATTATATAAACATTACTACCCTAATATATATCATGTAAGAATACAAATAAAAGTAATTTCACTAAAAACGAGGTTGCGAGTGAGGAGATATTAAAAAACTCCAAAATCGGTTGAAAATAAGAAGGTACCATCACGAAAAACGTTCTTTAATGTTTGATATACAAGATGCTCACAGTTCATTTGATCTTATATTTTAAGTAAGAATGTGAATAAAAGATGTATGTTCGAGTTCGTAAGAAAATAAAATTTATTTCATTGAAAACAACGTTTCGATTGAGGAGAACCTCAAGAAACAACAAAATTGGTCGAAACTCAAAGGGGTACCATTACAGAAAATAGTGGATTTGGGTTCCAAAAATATATATTATATAAACATTAATACCCTAATATATATCAAGTAAGAATACAAATAAAAGTAATTTTACTGAAAACTAGGTTACGAGTGAGGAGATATTAAAAAACTCCAAAATCGGTCGAAAATAACAAGGTACCATCACGAAAAACTGTATTTAGTGTCAAATATACAAGTGATCACAACGTTGATTTGATACTATATTTTAGTACGAATGTGTAGAATACATATTTCATCTAGTGCGGAAGAGAATAAAATTTATTTCATCGAAAACAGAGTTCCGATTGAAGAGAAATTCAAAAAACTACAAAACAGTCGAAACTCAAAGGGGTACCATCACGGAAATCAGTGGATTTGGGTTTCCAAAATATATATTATCTTAACATTACTACTCTAATATATATCGAATAAGAATGTGAATACAACTAATTTCACTGAAAATAAGCATGCGAGTTAGGAGATATTCACAAAACGACAAAATCGGTTGAAACTAAAAAGGTACCATCATGAAAAACGTTCTTTAATGTTTCATATACAAGATGCTCACAGTTCATTTGTAAGAATCTGTATAAAAGAAGTATGATCGGGTACGTAAGAAAACAAAATATATTTCATCGATAATTGCCTTTCGATTGAGGAGAAGTTAAAGAAACAACAAAATTGGTCGAAACTCAAAGGGTACCATCACGAAAAATAGTGGATTTGGCTTCCAAAAATATATATTATATTAGCATTACTACCCTAATATATAACAAATAAGAATACGAATAAAAGTAATTTCACTGAAAACGAGGTTGCGAGTGAGAAGATATTAACAAAACTACAAAATCAGTCAAAACTAACAAGGTACCATCGCGAAAAACTGTATTTAATGTCAGATATACAACTGATCACAGCGTTAATTTGATACTATATTTTAGTAAGAATTTTTAGAATACATATTTCATCAGGTACAGAAGAGAATAAAATTTATTTCATCAAAAACAGTGTTCCGATTGAGGAGAAATTCAAAAAACTACAAAATCGGTCGAAACTCAAAGAGGTTCCCAAAATATATATTATGTTAACATTACTACCCTAATATATATACAGTAAGAAAGTGAATACAATTAATTTCACTGAGAATGAGGATGCGAGTTAGGAGATATTCACAAAACGACAAAATCGGTCGAAACTAAAAAGGTATCATCACAAAAAACGTTCTTTAATGTTTATATACAAGATGCTCACAGTTCAATTGATCTTATATTTTAAGTAACAATGTGTATAAAAGATGTATGATCGAATACGTAAGAAAATAACATTTATTTCATCGAAAACAGCGTTTCGATTAAGGAGAAATTCAAGAAACAACAAAATTGGTCGAAACTCAAAGGGGTACCATTACAGAAAATAATGGATTTGAGTTCCAAAATTATATATTATATAAACATTACTACCCTAATATATATCAAGTAAGAATACAAATAAAAGTAATTTCACTAAAAACGAGGTTGCGAGTGAGGAGATATTAAAAAACTCCAAAATCGGTCGAAAATAACAAGGTACCATATCGAAAAATTGTATTTAGTGTCAGGCATACTAGTGAACACAACGTTGATTTGATACTACATTTCAGTAAGAATTTTTAGAAAACATATTTCATATGGTTTATTTTATAAAATAAAATTTATTTCATCGAAAAAAGAGTTCTGATTGAAGAGATATTCAAAACACTACAAAATCAGTCGAAACTCAAAGGGGTACCATCACGGAAATCAGTGGATATGGGTTCCCAAAATATATATTATCTTAACATTACTACCCAAATATATATCGAATAAGAATGTGAATACAACTAATTTCACTGAAAATAAGCATGCGAGTTAGGAGATATTCACAAAACGACAAAATCGGTTGAAACTAAAAGGTACCATCATGAAAAACGTTCTTTAATGTTTGATATACAAGATGCTCATAGTTCATTTGTAAGAATTTGTATAAAATATGTATGATTGGGTACGTAAGAAAACAAAATTTATTTCATCGATAACAGCGTTTCAATTGAGGATAAGTTAAAGAAACAACAAAATTGGTCGAAACTCAAAGGGATACCATCACAACAAATAGTGGATTTGGGTTCCAAAAATATATATTATATTAGCATTACTACCCTAATATATATCATATAAGAATACGAATAAAAGTAATTTCACTGAAAACGAGGTTGCGAGTGAGGAGATATTAACAAAACTACAGAATCAGTCAAAACTAACAAGGTACCATCGCGAAAAACTGTATTTAATGTCAGATATACAACTAATCACAACGTTAATTTGATACTATATTTTAGTAAGAATGTGTAGAATACATATTTCATCTGGTGCGGAAGAGAATACAATTTAATTCATCAAAAACAGTGTTCCGATTGAGGAGAAATTCAAAAAACTACAAAATCGGTTGAAACTCAAAGGGGTACGTACCATCACAGAAAGCAGTGGATTTGGGTTCCTAAAATATATACTATCTTAAGATTACTACCCTTATATATATCGAGTAAGAATGTGAATAAAACTAATTTCACTAAATATGAGGATGCAAGTTAAGAGATTTTTACGAAACGACAAAATCGGTCGAAACTCAAAGGGGTACCATCACGAAAACCAGTGGATTTGGGTTCCCAAAATATATATTATGTTAACATTACTACCCTAATATATATCAAGTAAGAAAGTGAATACAACTAATTTCACTGAAAATGAGGATGCGAGTTAGGAGATATTCACAAAACGACAAAATCGGTCGAAATTAAAAAGGTACCATCACGAAAAACGTTCATTAATGTTTGATATACAAGATGATCTTATATTTTAAGTAAAAATGTGTATAAAGATGTATGATCGAGTACGTAAGAAAAGAAAATTTATTTCATCAAAAACAGAGTTTCGATTGAGGAGAAGTTTAAAACATAACAAAATTGGTCGAAACTCAAAGGGGTACCATTACAGAAAATAGTGGATATGGGTTCCAAAATAATATATTATACACACATTACTACCGTAATATATATCAAGTAAGAATACAAATAAAAGTAATTTAACTGAAAACGAGGTAGCAAGTGAGGAGATATTAAAAAAATTCCAAAATCGGTCGAAAATAACAAGGTACCATCACGTAAACTGTATTTAGTGTCAGATATACAAGTGATCACAGCGTTGATTTGATACTATATTTTAGTAAGAATTTTTAGAAAACATATTTCATCGAAAACAGAGTTTCGATTGAGGAGAAATTAAAAAAACTACATAATCATTCGAAACTCAAAGGGGTACCATCACGGAAATCAGTGGATTTGGGTTCCCAAAATATATATTATCTTAACATTACTACCCTAACATATATCGAATAAGAATGTGAATACAACTAATTTCACTGAAAATAAGCATGCGAGTTAGGAGATATTCACAAAACGACAAAATCGGTTGAATCTAAAAAGGTACCATCATGAAAAACCTTCTTTAATGTTTGATATACAAGATGCTCAGAGTTCATTTGTAAGAATCTGTATAAAAGATGTATGATTGGGTACGTAAGAAAACAAAAGTTATTTCATCGATAACAGCGTTTCGATTTAGGAGAAGTTAAAGAAACAACATAATTGGTCGAAACTCAAAGGGGTACCATCACAAAAAATAGTGGATTTGGGTTCCAAAAATATATATTATACTAACATTACTCCCCTAATATATATCGAGTAAGAATGTGAATAAAACTAATTTCACTGAAAACGAGGATGCAAGTTAAGAGATTTTTACGAAACGACAAATTCGGTCGAAACTCAAAGGGGTACCATCACGAAAACCAGTGGATTTGGGTTCCCAAAATATATATTATGTTAAAATTACTACCCTAATATATATACAGTAACAAAGTGAATACAACTAATTTCACTGAAAATGAGGATGCGAGTTAGGAGATATTCACAAAACGACAAAATCGGTCGATATTAAAGAGGTACCATCACGAAAAACGTTCTTTAATGTTTGATATACAAGATGCTCACAGTTCATTTGATCTTAAATTTTAAGTAAGAATGTGTATAAAAGATGTTTGATCGAATACGTAAGAAAACAAAATTTATTTCATCGAAAACAGCGTTTCGATTGAGGAGAAGTTCAAGAAACAGCAAAATTGGTCGAGACTCAAAGGGGTACCATCACAAAAAATAGTGGATTTGGGTTCCAAAAATATATATTATATTAGAATTACTACCCTAATATATATCAAATAAGAATACGAATAAAAGTAATTTCACTGAAAACGAGGTTGCGAGTGATGAGATATTTAAAAACTCCAAAATCGGTCAAAACTAACATGGTACCATCGCGAAAAACTGTATTTAATGTCAGATATACAAGGTATCACAACGTTGATTTGATACTATATTTTAGTAAGAATGTGTAGAATACATATTTCATCTAGTGCAGAAGAGAATAAAATTTATTTAATCGAAAACAGAGTTCCGATTGAAGAGAAATTCAAAAAACTACAAAATCAGTCGAAACTCAAAGGGGTACCATCACGGAAATCAGTGGATTTGGGTTCCCAAAATATATATTATCTTAAAATTACTACCCTAATATATATCGAATAAGAATGTGAATACAACTAATTTCACTGAAAATAAGCATGCGAGTTAGGAGATATTCACAAAACGACAAAATCAGTCGAAATTAATAAGGTACCATCACGAAAAACGTTCTTTAATGTTTGATATACAAGATGCTCAAAGTTCATTTGATCTTAAATTTTAAGTAAGAATGTGTATAAAAGATGTATGATCGAGTACGTAAGAAAACAAAATTTATTTCATCGAAAACAGCGTTTCAATTGAGGAGAAGTTCAAGAAACAGCAAAATTGGTCGAAACTCAAAGGGGTGCCATCACAAAAAATAGTGGATTTGGGTTCCAAAAATATATATTATATTAGCATTACTACCCTAATATATATCAAATAAGAATACGAATAAAAGTAATTTCACTGAAAACGAGGTTGCGAGTGAGGAGATATTAAAAAACTCCAAAATCGGTCAAAACTAACAAGGTACCATCGCGAAAAACTGTATTTAATGTCAGATATACAAGTGATCACAACGTTGATTTGATACTATATTTTAGTAAGAATGTTTAGAATACATATTTCACCTAGTGCGGAAGAGAATAAAATTTATTTCATCGAAAACAGAGTTCCGATTGAACAGAAATTCAAAAAACTACATAATCAGTCGAAACTCAAAGGGGAACCATCACGGAAATCAGTGGATTTGGTTCCCAAAATATATATTATCTTAACATTACTACCCTAATATATATTGAATAAGAATGTGAATACAACTAATTTCACTGAAAATAAGCATGCGAGTTAGGAGATATTCACAAAACGACAAAATCGGTTGAAATTAAAAAGGTACCATCATGAAAAACGTTCTTTAATGTTTGATATACAAGATGCTCATAGTTCATTTGTAAGAATCTGTATGAAAGATGTATGTTTGGGTACGTAAGAAAACAAAATTTATTTCATCGATAATAGCGTTTCGATTGAGGAGAAATTAAAGAAACAACAAAATTGGTCGAAACTCAAAGGGGTACCATTACAAAAAATAGTGGATTTGGGTTCCAAAAATATATATTATATTAGCATTAATACCCTAATATATATCAAATAAGAATACGAATAAAAGTAATTTCACTTAAAACGAGGTTGCGAGTGATGAGATATTAACAAAACTACAAAATCGGTAAAAACTAACAAGGTACCATCACGAAAAACTGTATTTAATGTCAGATATACAACTGATCACAACGTTAATTTGATACTATATTTTAGTAAGAATGTGTAGAATACATATTTCATCTAGTACGGAAGAGAATAATATTTATTTCATCAAAAACAGTGTTCCGATTGAGGAGAAATTCAAAAAACTACAAAATCGGTCGAAACTCAAAGGGGTACCATCACGGAAAGCAGTGGATTTGGGTTCCCAAACTATATACTATCTTAACATTACTACCCTTATATATATCGAGTAAGTATGTGAATAAAACTAATTTCACTGAAAATGAGGATGCGAGTTAGGAGATATTCACAAAACGACAAAATCGGTCGAAACTAAAAAGGTACCATCACGAAAAACGTTCATTAATGTTTGATATACAAGATTCTCACAGTTCATTTGGTCTTATATTTTAAGTAAAAATGTGTATAAAAGATGTATGATCGAGTACGTAAGAAAACAAAATTTATTTCATCAAAAAAAGAGTTTCGATTGAGGAGAAGTTTAAAACATAACAAAATTGGTCGAAACTCAAAGGGGTACCATTACAGAAAATAGTGCATATGGGTTCCAAATATATATATTATTTACACATTACTACCTTAATATATATCAACTAAGAATACAAATAAAAGTAATTTCACTGAAAACGAGGTTGCGACTGAGGAGATATTAAAAAAACTCCAAAATCGGTTGAAAATAACAAGGTACCATCACGAAAAACTGTATTTAGTGTCAGATATACAAGTGATCACATCGTTGATTTGATACTATATTTTAGTAAGAATTTTTAGAAAACATATTTCATCTGGTACGAAAGAAAATAAAATTTATTTCTTCGAAAACAGTGTTTCGATTGAGGAGAAATTAAAAAAACTACAAAATCATTCGAAACTCAAAGGGGTACCATCACAGAATCAGTGGATTTGGGTTCCCAAAATATATATTATCTTAATATTACTACCCTAACATATATCGAATAAGAATGTGAATACAACTAATTTCACTGAAAATAAGCATGCGAGTTAGGAGATATTCACAAAACGACAAAATCGGTTGAAACTAAAAAGGTACCTCATGAAAAACCTTCTTTAATGTTTGATATACAAGATGCTCAGAGTTCATTTGTAAAAATCTGTATAAAAGATGTATGATTGGGTACGTAAGAAAACAAAAGTTATTTCATCGATAACAGCGTTTCGATTTAGGAGAAGTTAAAGAAACAACATAATTGGTCGAAACTCAAAGGGGTACCATCACAAAAAATAGTGGATTTGGGTTCCAAAAATATATATTATACTAGCATTACTACCTTAATATATATCAAATAAGAATACGAATAAAAGTAATTTCACTGAAAACGGGTTGCGAGTGAGTAGATATTAACAAAACTACAAACACGGTCAAAACTAACAAGGTACCATCGCGAAAAACTGTATTTAATGTCAGATATACAACTGATCACAACGTTGTTTTGATAATATATTTTAGTAAGAATGTGTAGAATACATATTTCATCTGGTGCGGAAGAGAATACAATTTATTTCATCAAAAACAGTGTTCCGATTGAGGAGAAATTCAAAAAACTACAAAATCGGTTGAAACTCAAAGGGGTACCATCACGGAATGCAGTGGATTTGGGTTCCCAAAATATATACTATATTAACATTACTACCCTTATATATATCGAGTAAGAATGTGAATAAAACTAATTTCACTGAAAACGAGGATGCAAGTTAAGAGATTTTTACGAAACGACAAAATCGGTCGAAACTCAAAGGGGTACCATCACGAAAACCAGTGGATTTGGGTTCCCAAAATATATATTATGTTAACATTATTACCCTAATATATATACAGTAAGAAAGTGAATACAACTAATTTCACTGAAAATGAGGATGCGAGTTAGGAGATATTCACAAAACGACAAAATCGGTCGAAATTAAAAAGGTACCATCACGAAAAACGTTCTTTAATGTGTGATATACAAGATGCTCACAGTTCATTTGATCTTAAATTTTAAGTAAGAATGTGTATAAAATATGTATGATCGAGCACGTAAGAAAACAAAATTTATTTCATCGAAAACAGCGTTTCGATTGAGGAGAAGTTCAAGAAACAGCAAAATTGGTCGAAACTCAAAGGGGTACCATCACAAAAAATAGTGGATTTGGGTTCCAAAAATATATATTATACTAGAATTACTACCCTAATATATATCAAATAAGAATACGAATAAAAGTAATTTCACTGAAAACGAGGTTGCGAGTGATGAGATATTAAAAAACTCCAAAATCGGTCAAAACTAACATGGTACCATCGCGAAAAACTGTATTTAATGTCAGATATACAAGGTATCACAACGTTGATTTGATACTATATTTTAGTAAGAATGTGTAGAATACATATTTCATCTAGTGCGGAAGAGAATACAATTTATTTAATCGAAAACAGAGTTCCGATTGAAGAGAAATTCAAAAAACTACAAAATCAGTCGAAACTCAAAGGGGTACCATCACGGAAATCAGTGGATTTGGGTTCCCAAAATATATATTATCTTAACATTACTACCCTAATATATATCGAATAAGAATGTGAATACAACTAATTTCACTGAAAATAAGCATGCGAGTTAGGAGATATTCACAAAACGACAAAATCAGTCGAAATTAATAAGGTACCATCACGAAAAACGTTCTTTAATGTTTGATATACAAGATGCTCACAGTTCATTTGATCTTAAATTTTAAGTAAGAATGTGTATAAAAGATGTATGATCGAGCACGTAAGAAAACAAAATTTATTTCATCGAAAACAGCGTTTCGATTGAGGAGAAGTTCAAGAAACAGCAAAATTGGTCGAAACTCAAAGGGGTACCATCACAAAAAATAGTGGATTTGGGTTCCAAAAATATATATTATACTAGAATTACTACCCTAATATATATCAAATAAGAATACGAAAAAAAGTAATTTAACTGAAAACGAGGTTGCGAGTGAGGAGATATTAAAAAACTCCAAAATCGGTCAAAACTAACAAGGTACCATCGCGAAAAACTATATTTAATGTCAGATATACGAGTAATCACAACGTTGATATGATACTATATTTTAGTAAGAATGTGTAGAATACATATTTCATCTAGTGTTGAAGAGAATAAAATTTATTTCATCGAAAACAGTGTTCCGATTGAACAGAAATTCAAAAAACTACAAAATCAGTCGAAACTCAAAGGGGTACCATCACGGAAAGCAGTGGATATGGGTTCCCAAACTATATACTATCTTAACATTACTACCCTTATATATATCGAGTAAGTATGTGAATAAAACTAATTTCACTGAAAACGAGGATGCAAGTTAAGAGATTTTCACAAAACAACAAAATCAGTCGAAATTAATAACGTACCATCACGAAAAACGTTCTTTAATGTTTGATATACAAGATGCTCATAGTTCATTTGTAAGAATCTGTATAAAAGATGTATGATTGGGTACGTAAGAAAACAAAATTTATTTCATCGATAATAGCGTTTCGATTGAGGAGAAGTTAAAGAAACAACAAAATTGGTCGAAACTCAAAGGGGTACCATTACAAAAAATAGTGGATTTGGGTTCCAAAAATATATATTACATTAGCATTAATACCCTAATATATATCAAATAAGAATACGAATAAAAGTAATTTCACTGAAAACGGGTTGCGAGTGAGTATATATTAACAAACCTACAAACTCGGTCAAAACTAACAAGGTACCATCGCGAAAAACTGTATTTAATGTCAGATATACAAGTGATCACAACGTTGATTTGATACTATATTTTAGTAAGAATGTGTAGAATACATATTTCATCTAGTGCGGAAGAGAATAAAATTTATTTCATCGAAAACAGAGTTCCGATTGAAGGGAAATTCAAAAAACTACAAAATCAGTCGAAACTCAAAGGAGTACCATCACGGAAATCAGTGGATTTAGGTTCCCAAAATATATGTTATCTTAACATTACTACCCTAATATACATCGAATAAGAATGTGAATACAACTAATTTCACTGAAAATAAGCATGCGAGTTAGGAGATATTCACAAGATGACAAAATCGGTCGAAATTAATAAGGTACCATCACGATAAACGTTCTTTAATGTTTGATATACAAGATGCTCACAGTTCATTTGATCTTAAATTTTAATTAAGAATGTGTATAAAAGATGTATGATAGAGTACGTAAGAAAACAAAATTTATTTCATCGAAAACAGCGTTTCGATTGAGGAGAAATTCAAAAAACTACAAAATCGGTTGAAACTCAAAGGGGTACCATCACGGAAAGCAGTGGATTTGGGTTCCCAAAATATATACTATATTAACATTACTACCCTTATATATATCGAGTAAGAATGTGAATAAAACTAATTTCACTGAAAATAAGCATGCGAGTTAGGAGATATTCACAAAACGACAAAATCGGTTGAAATTAAAAAGGTACCATCATGAAAAACGTTCTTTAATGTTTGATATACAAGATGCTCATAGTTCATTTGTAAGAATCTGTATAAAAGATGTATGATTGGGTACGTAAGAAAATAAAATTTATTTCATCGATAATAGCATTTCGATTGAGGAGAAGTTAAAGAAACAACAAAATTAGTCGAAACTCAAAGGGGTACCATTACAAAAAATAGTGGATTTGGGTTCCAAAATAATATATTATATTAGCATTAATACCCTAATATATATCAAATAAGAATACGAATAAAAATAATTTCACTGAAAACGAGGTTGCGAGTGATGAGATATTAACAAAACTACAAAATCGGTAAAAACTAACAAGGTACCATCGCGAAAAACTGTATTTAATGTCAGATATACAACTGATCACAACGTTAATTTGATACTATATTTTGGTAAGAATATGTAGAATACATATTTCATCTGGTACGGAAGAGAATAATATTTATTTCATCAAAAAGAGTGTTCCGATTGATGAGAAATTCAAAAAACTACAAAATTGGTCGAAACTCAAAGGGGTACCATCACGGAAAGCAGCGGATTTGGGTTCCCAAACTATATACTATTTTAACATTACTACCCTTATATATATCGAGTAAGTATGTGAATAAACCTAATTTCACTGAAAACGAGGATGCAAGTTAAGAGATTTTTACAAAACTACAAAATTGGTCGAAACTCAAAGGGGTACCATCACGGAATCAGTGGATTTGGGTTCCCAAAATATATATTATCTTAATATTACTACCCTAACATATATCGAATAAGAATGTGAATACAACTAATTTCACTGAAAATAAGCATGCGAGTTAGGAGATATTCACAAAACGACAAAATCGGTTGAAACTAAAAAGGTACCTCATGAAAAACCTTCTTTAATGTTTGATATAAAAAATGCTCAGAGTTCATTTGTAAAAATCTGTATAAAAGATGTATGATTGGGTACGTAAGAAAACAAAAGTTATTTCATCGATAACAGCGTTTCGATTTAGGAGAAGTTAAAGAAACAACATAATTGGTCGAAACTCAAAGGGGTACCATCACAAAAAATAGTGGATTTGGGTTTCAAAAATATATATTATACTAGCATTACTACCCTAATATATATCAAATAAGAATACGAATAAAAGTAATTTCACTGAAAACGGGTTGCGAGTGAGTAGATATTAACAAAACTACAAACACGGTCAAAACTAACAAGGTACCATCGCGAAAAACTGTATTTAATGTCAGATATACAACTGATCACAACGTTGTTTTGATAATATATTTTAGTAAGAATGTGTAGAATACATATTTCATCTGGTGCGGAAGAGAATACAATTTATTTCATCAAAAACAGTGTTCCGATTGAGGAGAAATTCAAAAAACTACAAAATCGGTTGAAACTCAAAGGGGTACCATCACGGAATGCAGTGGATTTGGGTTCCCAAAATATATACTATATTAACATTACTACCCTTATATATATCGAGTAAGAATGTGAATAAAACTAATTTCACTGAAAACGAGGATGCAAGTTAAGAGATTTTTACGAAACGACAAAATCGGTCGAAACTCAAAGGGGTACCATCACGAAAACCAGTGGATTTGGGTTCCCAAAATATATATTATGTTAACATTATTACCCTAATATATATACAGTAAGAAAGTGAATACAACTAATTTCACTGAAAATGAGGATGCGAGTTAGGAGATATTCACAAAACGACAAAATCGGTCGAAATTAAAAAGGTACCATCACGAAAAACGTTCTTTAATGTGTGATATACAAGATGCTCACAGTTCATTTGATCTTAAATTTTAAGTAAGAATGTGTATAAAATATGTATGATCGAGCACGTAAGAAAACAAAATTTATTTCATCGAAAACAGCGTTTCGATTGAGGAGAAGTTCAAGAAACAGCAAAATTGGTCGAAACTCAAAGGGGTACCATCACAAAAAATAGTGGATTTGGGTTCCAAAAATATATATTATACTATAATTACTACCCTAATATATATCAAATAAGAATACGAATAAAAGTAATTTCACTGAAAACGAGGTTGCGAGTGAGGAGATATTAAAAAACTCCAAAATCGGTCAAAACTAACAAGGTACCATCGCGAAAAACTATATTTAATGTCAGATATACGAGTAATCACAACATTGATATGATACTATATTTTAGTAAGAATGTGTAGAATACATATTTCATCTAGTGTGGAAGAGAATAAAATTTATTTCATCGAAAACAGAGTTCCGATTGAAGAGAAAATCAAAAAACTACAAAATCAGTCGAAACTCAAAGGGGTACCATCACGGAAAGCAGTGGATATGGGTTCCCAAACTATATACTATCTTAACATTACTACCCTTATATATATCGAGTAAGTATGTGAATAAAACTAATTTCACTGAAAACGAGGATGCAAGTTAAGAGATTTTCACAAAACAACAAAATCAGTCGAAATTAATAACGTACCATCACGAAAAACGTTCTTTAATGTTTGATATACAAGATGCTCATAGTTCATTTGTAAGAATCTGTATAAATGATGTATGATTGGGTACGTAAGAAAACAAAATTTATTTCATCGATAATAGCGTTTCGATTGAGGAGAAGTTAAAGAAACAACAAAATTGGTCGAAACTCAAAGGGGTACCATTACAAAAAATAGTGGATTTGGGTTCCAAAAATATATATTACATTAGCATTAATACCCTAAGATATATCAAATAAGAATACGAATAAAAGTAATTTCACTGAAAACGGGTTGCGAGTGAGTAGATATTAACAAACCTACAAACTCGGTCAAAACTAACAAGGTACCATCGCGAAAAACTGTATTTAATGTCAGATATACAAGTGATCACAACGTTGATTTGATACTATATTTTAGTAAGAATGTGTAGAATACATATTTCATCTAGTGCGGAAGAGAATAAAATTTATTTCATCGAAAACAGAGTGCCGATTGAAGGGAAATTCAAAAAACTACAAAATCAGTCGAAACTCAAAGGAGTACCATCACGGAAATCAGTGGATTTAGGTTCCCAAAATATATGTTATCTTAACATTACTACCCTAATATACATCGAATAAGAATGTGAATACAACTAATTTCACTGAAAATAAGCATGCGAGTTAGGAGATATTCACAAAATGACAAAATCGGTCGAAATTAATAAGGTACCATCACGAAAAACGTTCTTTAATGTTTGATATACAAGATGCTCACAGTTCATTTGATCTTAAATTTTAATTAAGAATGTGTATAAAAGATGTATGATCGAGTACGTAAGAAAACAAAATTTATTTCATCGAAAACAGCGTTTCGATTGAGGAGAAATTCAAAAAACTACAAAATCGGTTGAAACTCAAAGGGGTACCATCACGGAAAGCAGTGGATTTGGGTTCCCAAAATATATACTATCTTAACATTACTACCCTTATATATATCGAGTAAGAATGTGAATAAAACTAATTTCACTGAAAATAAGCATGCGAGTTAGGAGATATTCACAAAACGACAAAATCGGTTGAAATTAAAAAGGTACCATCATGAAAAACGTTCTTTAATCTTTGATATACAAGATGCTCATAGTTCATTTGTAAGAATCTGTATAAAAGATGTATGATTGGGTACGTAAGAAAATAAAATTTATTTCATCGATAATAGCATTTCGATTGAGGAGAAGTTAAAGAAACAACAAAATTAGTCGAAACTCAAAGGGGTACCATTACAAAAAATAGTGGATTTGGGTTCCAAAAAAATATATTATATTAGCATTAATACCCTAATATATATCAAATAAGAATACGAATAAAAATAATTTCACTGAAAACGAGGTTGCGAGTGATGAGATATTAACAAAACTACAAAATCGGTAAAAACTAACAAGGTACCATCGCGAAAAACTGTATTTAATGTCAGATATACAACTGATCACAACGTTAATTTGATACTATATTTTGGTAAGAATGTGTAGAATACATATTTCATCTGGTACGGAAGAGAATAATATTTATTTCATCAAAAAGAGTGTTCCGATTGATGAGAAATTCAAAAAACTACAAAATTGGTCGAAACTCAAAGGGGTACCATCACGGAAAGCAGCGGATTTGGGTTCCCAAACTATATACTATCTTAACATTACTACCCTTATATATATCGAGTAAGAATGTGAATAAACCTAATTTCACTGAAAACGAGGATGCAAGTTAAGAGATTTTTACAAAACGACAAAATTGGTCGAAACTCAAAGGGGTATCATCACGAAAAACAGTGGATTTGGGTTCCCAAAATATATATTATGTTAAATTTACTACCCTAATATATATCCAGTAAGAAAGTAAATACAACTAATTTCACTGAAAATGAGGATGCGAGTTAGGAGATATTCACAAAACGACAAAATCGGTTGAAATTAAAAAGGTACCATCATGAAAAACGTTCTTTAATGTTTGATATACAAGTTGCTCATAGTTCATTTGTAAGAATCTGTATAAAAGATGTATGATTGGGTACGTAAGAAAACAAAATTTATTTCATCGATAATAGCGTTTCGATTGAGGAGAAGTTAAAGAAACAACAAAATTGGTCGAAACTCAAAGGGGTACCATTACAAAAAATAGTGGATTTGGGTTCCAAAAATATATATTACATTAGCATTAATACCCTAAGATATATCAAATAAGAATACGAATAAAAGTAATTTCACTGAAAACGGGTTGCGAGTGAGTAGATATTAACAAACCTACAAACTCGGTCAAAACTAACAAGGTACCATCGCGAAAAACTGTATTTAATGTCAGATATACAAGTGATCACAACGTTGATTTGATACTATATTTTAGTAAGAATGTGTAGAATACATATTTCATCTAGTGCGGAAGAGAATAAAATTTATTTCATCGAAAACAGAGTTCCGATTGAAGGGAAATTCAAAAAACTACAAAATCAGTCGAAACTCAAAGGAGTACCATCACGGAAATCAGTGGATTTAGGTTCCCAAAATATATGTTATATTAACATTACTACCCTAATATACATCGAATAAGAATGTGAATACAACTAATTTCACTGAAAATAAGCATGCGAGTTAGGAGATATTCACAAAATGACAAAATCGGTCGAAATTAATAAGGTACCATCACGAAAAACGTTCTTTAATGTTTGATATACAAGATGCTCACAGTTCATTTGATATTAAATTTTAATTAAGAATGTGTATAAAAGATGTATGATCGAGTACGTACGAAAACAAAATTTATTTCATCGAAAACAACGTTTCGATTGAGGAGAAATTCAAAAAACTACAAAATCGGTTGAAACTCAAAGGGGTACCATCACGGAAAGCAGTGGATTTGGGTTCCCAAAATATATACTATCTTAACATTACTACCCTTATATATATCGAGTAAGAATGTGAATAAAACTAATTTCACTGAAAATAAGCATGCGAGTTAGGAGATATTCACAAAACGACAAAATCGGTTGAAATTAAAAAGGTACCATCATGAAAAACGTTCTTTAATGTTTGATATACAAGTTGCTCATAGTTCATTTGTAAGAATCTGTATAAAAGATGTATGATTGGGTACGTAAGAAAACAAAATTTATTTCATCGATAATAGCGTTTCGATTGAGGAGAAGTTAAAGAAACAACAAAATTGGTCGAAACTCAAAGGGGTACCATTACAAAAAATAGTGGATTTGGGTTCCAAAAATATATATTACATTAGCATTAATACCCTAAGATATATCAAATAAGAATACGAATAAAAGTAATTTCACTGAAAACGGGTTGCGAGTGAGTAGATATTAACAAACCTACAAACTCGGTCAAAACTAACAAGGTACCATCGCGAAAAACTGTATTTAATGTCAGATATACAAGTGATCACAACGTTGATTTGATACTATATTTTAGTAAGAATGTGTAGAATACATATTTCATCTAGTGCGGAAGAGAATAAAATTTATTTCATCGAAAACAGAGTTCCGATTGAAGGGAAATTCAAAAAACTACAAAATCAGTCGAAACTCAAAGGAGTACCATCACGGAAATCAGTGGATTTAGGTTCCCAAAATATATGTTATATTAACATTACTACCCTAATATACATCGAATAAGAATGTGAATACAACTAATTTCACTGAAAATAAGCATGCGAGTTAGGAGATATTCACAAAATGACAAAATCGGTCGAAATTAATAAGGTACCATCACGAAAAACGTTCTTTAATGTTTGATATACAAGATGCTCACAGTTCATTTGATATTAAATTTTAATTAAGAATGTGTATAAAAGATGTATGATCGAGTACGTACGAAAACAAAATTTATTTCATCGAAAACAACGTTTCGATTGAGGAGAAATTCAAAAAACTACAAAATCGGTTGAAACTCAAAGGGGTACCATCACGGAAAGCAGTGGATTTGGGTTCCCAAAATATATACTATCTTAACATTACTACCCTTATATATATCGAGTAAGAATGTGAATAAAACTAATTTCACTGAAAATAAGCATGCGAGTTAGGAGATATTCACAAAACGACAAAATCGGTTGAAATTAAAAAGGTACCATCATGAAAAACGTTCTTTAATGTTTGATATACAAGTTGCTCATAGTTCATTTGTAAGAATCTGTATAAAAGATGTATGATTGGGTACGTAAGAAAACAAAATTTATTTCATCGATAATAGCGTTTCGATTGAGGAGAAGTTAAAGAAACAACAAAATTGGTCGAAACTCAAAGGGGTACCATTACAAAAAATAGTGGATTTGGGTTCCAAAAATATATATTACATTAGCATTAATACCCTAAGATATATCAAATAAGAATACGAATAAAAGTAATTTCACTGAAAACGGGTTGCGAGTGAGTAGATATTAACAAACCTACAAACTCGGTCAAAACTAACAAGGTACCATCGCGAAAAACTGTATTTAATGTCAGATATACAAGTGATCACAACGTTGATTTGATACTATATCTTAGTAAGAATGTGTAGAATACATATTTCATCTAGTGCGGAAGAGAATAAAATTTATTTCATCGAAAACAGAGTTCCGATTGAAGGGAAATTCAAAAAACTACAAAATCAGTCGAAACTCAAAGGAGTACCATCACGGAAATCAGTGGATTTAGGTTCCCAAAATATATGTTATATTAACATTACTACCCTAATATACATCGAATAAGAATGTGAATACAACTAATTTCACTGAAAATAAGCATGCGAGTTAGGAGATATTCACAAAATGACAAAATCGGTCGAAATTAATAAGGTACCATCACGAAAAACGTTCTTTAATGTTTGATATACAAGATGCTCACAGTTCATTTGATATTAAATTTTAATTAAGAATGTGTATAAAAGATGTATGATCGAGTACGTACGAAAACAAAATTTATTTCATCGAAAACAACGTTTCGATTGAGGAGAAATTCAAAAAACTACAAAATCGGTTGAAACTCAAAGGGGTACCATCACGGAAAGCAGTGGATTTGGGTTCCCAAAATATATACTATCTTAACATTACTACCCTTATATATATCGAGTAAGAATGTGAATAAAACTAATTTCACTGAAAATAAGCATGCGAGTTAGGAGATATTCACAAAACGACAAAATCGGTTGAAATTAAAAAGGTACCATCATGAAAAACGTTCTTTAATGTTTGATATACAAGTTGCTCATAGTTCATTTGTAAGAATCTGTATAAAAGATGTATGATTGGGTACGTAAGAAAACAAAATTTATTTCATCGATAATAGCGTTTCGATTGAGGAGAAGTTAAAGAAACAACAAAATTGGTCGAAACTCAAAGGGGTACCATTACAAAAAATAGTGGATTTGGGTTCCAAAAATATATATTACATTAGCATTAATACCCTAAGATATATCAAATAAGAATACGAATAAAAGTAATTTCACTGAAAACGGGTTGCGAGTGAGTAGATATTAACAAACCTACAAACTCGGTCAAAACTAACAAGGTACCATCGCGAAAAACTGTATTTAATGTCAGATATACAAGTGATCACAACGTTGATTTGATACTATATTTTAGTAAGAATGTGTAGAATACATATTTCATCTAGTGCGGAAGAGAATAAAATTTATTTCATCGAAAACAGAGTTCCGATTGAAGGGAAATTCAAAAAACTACAAAATCAGTCGAAACTCAAAGGAGTACCATCACGGAAATCAGTGGATTTAGGTTCCCAAAATATATGTTATCTTAACATTACTACCCTAATATACATCGAATAAGAATGTGAATACAACTAATTTCACTGAAAATAAGCATGCGAGTTAGGAGATATTCACAAAATGACAAAATCGGTCGAAATTAATAAGGTACCATCACGAAAAACGTTCTTTAATGTTTGATATACAAGATGCTCACAGTTCATTTGATCTTAAATTTTAATTAAGAATGTGTATAAAAGATGTATGATCGAGTACGTACGAAAACAAAATTTATTTCATCGAAAACAACGTTTCGATTGAGGAGAAATTCAAAAAACTACAAAATCGGTTGAAACTCAAAGGGGTACCATCACGGAAAGCAGTGGATTTGGGTTCCCAAAATATATACTATCTTAACATTACTACCCTTATATATATCGAGTAAGAATGTGAATAAAACTAATTTCACTGAAAATAAGCATGCGAGTTAGGAGATATTCACAAAACGACAAAATCGGTTGAAATTAAAAAGGTACCATCATGAAAAACGTTCTTTAATGTTTGATATACAAGATGCTCATAGTTCATTTGTAAGAATCTGTATAAAAGATGTATGATTGGGTACGTAAGAAAATAAAATTTATTTCATCGATAATAGCATTTCGATTGAGGAGAAGTTAAAGAAACAACAAAATTAGTCGAAACTCAAAGTGGTACCATTACAAAAAATAGTGGATTTGGGTTCCAAAAAAATATATTATATTAGCATTAATACCCTAATATATATCAAATAAGAATACGAATAAAAATAATTTCACTGAAAACGAGGTTGCTAGTGATGAGATATTAACAAAACTACAAAATCGGTAAAAACTAACAAGGTACCATCGCGAAAAACTGTATTTAATGTCAGATATACAACTGATCACAACGTTAATTTGATACTATATTTTGGTAAGAATGTGTAGAATACATATTTCATCTGGTACGGAAGAGAATAATATTTATTTCATCAAAAAGAGTGTTCCGATTGATGAGAAATTCAAAAAACTACAAAATTGGTCGAAACTCAAAGGGGTACCATCACGGAAAGCAGCGGATTTGGGTTCCCAAACTATATACTATCTTAACATTACTACCCTTATATATATCGAGTAAGTATGTGAATAAACCTAATTTCACTGAAAACGAGGATGCAAGTTAAGAGATTTTTACAAAACGACAAAATTGGTCGAAACTCAAAGGGGTATCATCACGAAAAACAGTGGATTTGGGTTCCCAAAATATATATTATGTTAACTTTACTACCCTAATATATATCCAGTAAGAAAGTAAATACAACTAATTTCACTGAAAATGAGGATGCGAGTTAGGAGATATTCACAAAACGACAAAATCGGTTGAAATTAAAAAGGTACCATCATGAAAAACGTTCTTTAATGTTTGATATACAAGTTGCTCATAGTTCATTTGTAAGAATCTGTATAAAAGATGTATGATTGGGTACGTAAGAAAACAAAATTTATTTAATCGATAATAGCGTTTCGATTGAGGAGAAGTTAAAGAAACAACAAAATTGGTCGAAACTCAAAGGGGTACCATTACAAAAAATAGTGGATTTGGGTTCCAAAAATATATATTACATTAGCATTAATACCCTAATATATATCAAATAAGAATACGAATAAAAGTAATTTCACTGAAAACGGGTTGCGAGTGAGTAGATATTAACAAAACTACAAACACGGTCAAAACTAACAAGGTACCATCGCGAAAAACTGTATTTAATGTCAGATATACAACTGATCACAACGTTGATTTGATAATATATTTTAGTAAGAATGTGTAGAATACATATTTCATCTGGTGCGGAAGAGAATACAATTTATTTCATCAAAAACAGTGTTCCGATTGAGGAGAAATTCAAAAAACTACAAAATCGGTTGAAACTCAAAGGGGTACCATCACGGAAAGCAGTGGATTTGGGTTCCCAAAATATATACTATATTAACATTACTACCCTTATATATATCGAGTAAGAATGTGAATAAAACTAATTTCACTGAAAACGAGGATGCAAGTTAAGAGATTTTTACGAAACGACAAAATCGGTCGAAACTCAAAGGGGTACCATCACGAAAACCAGTGGATTTGGGTTCCCAAAATATATATTATGTTAACATTATTACCCTAATATATATACAGTAAGAAAGTGAATACAACTAATTTCACTGAAAATGAGGATGCGAGTTAGGAGATATTCACAAAACGACAAAATCGGTCGAAATTAAAAAGGTACCATCACGAAAAACGTTCTTTAATGTGTGATATACAAGATGCTCACAGTTCATTTGATCTTAAATTTTAAGTAAGAATGTGTATAAAATATGTATGATCGAGCACGTAAGAAAACAAAATTTATTTCATCGAAAACAGCGTTTCGATTGAGGAGAACTTCAAGAAACAGCAAAATTGGTCGAAACTCAAAGGGGTACCATCACAAAAAATAGTGGATTTGGGTTCCAAAAATATATATTATACTATAATTACTACCCTAATATATATCAAATAAGAATACGAATAAAAGTAATTTCACTGAAAACGAGGTTGCGAGTGAGGAGATATTAAAAAACTCCAAAATCGGTCAAAACTAACAAGGTACCATCGCGAAAAACTATATTTAATGTCAGATATACGAGTAATCGCAACGTTGATATGATACTATATTTTAGTAAGAATGTGTAGAATACATATTTCATCTAGTGTGGATGAGAATAAAATTTATTTCATCGAAAACAGAGTTCCGATTGAAGAGAAAATAAAAAAACTACAAAATCAGTCGAAACTCAAAGGGGTACCATCACGGAAAGCAGTGGATATGGGTTCCCAAACTATATACTATCTTAACATTACTACCCTTATATATATCGAGTAAGTATGTGAATAAAACTAATTTCACTGAAAACGAGGATGCAAGTTAAGAGATTTTCACAAAACAACAAAATCAGTCGAAATTAATAACGTACCATCACGAAAAACGTTCTTTAATGTTTGATATACAAGATGCTCATAGTTCATTTGTAAGAATCTGCATAAAAGATGTATGATTGGGTACGTAAGAAAACAAAATTCATTTCATCGATAATAGCGTTTCGATTGAGGAGAAGTTAAAGAAACAACAAAATTGGTCGAAACTCAAAGGGGTACCATTACAAAAAATAGTGGATTTGGGGTCCAAAAATATATATTACATTAGCATTAATACCCTAATATATATCAAATAAGAATACGAATAAAAGTAATTTCACTGAAAACGGGTTGCGAGTGAGTATATATTAACAAACCTACAAACTAGGTCAAAACTAACAAGGTACCATCGCGAAAAACTGTATTTAATGTCAGATATACAAGTGATCACAACGTTGATTTGATACTATATTTTAGTAAGAATGTGTAGAATACATATTTCATCTAGTGCGGAAGAGAATAAAATTTATTTCATCGAAAACAGAGTTCCGAATGAAGGGAAATTCAAAAAACTACAAAATCAGTCGAAACTCAAAGGGGTACCATCACGGAAATCAGTGGATTTGGGTTCCCAAAATATATGTTATCTTAACATTACTACCCTAATATACATCGAATAAGAATGTGAATACAACTAATTTCACTGAAAATAAGCATGCGAGTTAGGAGATATTCACAAAATGACAAAATCGGTCGAAATTAATAAGGTACCATCACGAAAAACGTTCTTTAATGTTTGATATACAAGATGCTCACAGTTCATTTGATCTTAAATTTTAATTAAGAATGTGTATAAAAGATGTATGATCGAGTACGTAAGAAAACAAAATTTATTTCATCGAAAACAGCGTTTCGATTGAGGAGAAATTCAAAAAACTACAAAATCGGTTGAAACTCAAAGGGGTACCATCACGGAAAGCAGTGGATTTGGGTTCCCAAAATATATACTATCTTAACATTACTACCCTTATATATATCGAGTAAGAATGTGAATAAAACTAATTTCACTGAAAATAAGCATGCGAGTTAGGAGATATTCACAAAACGACAAAATCGGTTGAAATTAAAAAGGTACCATCATGAAAAACGTTCTTTAATGTTTGATATACAAGATGCTCACAGTTCATTTGTAAGAATCTGTATAAAAGATGTATGATTGGGTACGTAAGAAAATAAAATTTATTTCATCGATAATAGCATTTCGATTGAGTAGAAGTTAAAGAAACAACAAAATTAGTCGAAACTCAAAGGGGTACCATTACAAAAAATAGTGGATTTGGGTTCCAAAAAAATATATTATATTAGCATTAATACCCTAATATATATCAAATAAGAATACGAATAAAAATAATTTCACTGAAAACGAGGTTGCGAGTGATGAGATATTAACAAAACTACAAAATCGGTAAAAACTAACAAGGTACCATCGCGAAAAACTGTATTTAATGTCAGATATACAACTGATCACAACGTTAATTTGATACTATATTTTAGTAAGAATGTGTAGAATACATATTTCATCTGGTACGGAAGAGAATAATATTTATTTCATCAAAAAGAGTGTTCCGATTGAGGAGAAATTCAAAAAACTACAAAATTGGTCGAAACTCAAAGGGGTACCATCACGGAAAGCAGCGGATTTGGGTTCCCAAACTATATACTATCTTAACATTACTACCCTTATATATATCGAGTAAGAATGTGAATAAACCTAATTTCACTGAAAACGAGGATGCAAGTTAAGAGATTTTTACAAAACGACAAAATTGGTCGAAACTCAAAGGGGTATCATCACGAAAAACAGTGGATTTGGGTTCCCAAAATATATATTATGTTAACTTTACTACCCTAATATATATCCAGTAAGAAAGTGAATACAACTAATTTCACTGAAAATGAGGATGCGAGTTAGGAGATATTCACAAAACGACAAAATCGGTTGAAATTAAAAAGGTACCATCATGAAAAACGTTCTTTAATGTTTGATATACAAGTTGCTCATAGTTCATTTGTAAGAATCTGTATAAAAGATGTATGATTGGGTACGTAAGAAAACAAAATTTATTTCATCGATAATAGCGTTTCGATTGAAGAGAAGTTAAAGAAACAACAAAATTGGTCGAAACTCAAAGGGGTACCATTACAAAAAATAATGGATTTGGGTTCCAAAAATATATATTACATTAGCATTAATACCCTAATATATATCAAATAAGAATACGAATAAAAGTAATTTCACTGAAAACGGGTTGTGAGTGAGTAGCTATTAACAAAACTACAAACACGGTCAAAACTAACAAGGTACCATCGCGAAAAACTGTATTTAATGTCAGATATACAACTGATCACAACGTTGATTTGATAATATATTTTAGTAAGAATGTGTAGAATACATATTTCATCTGGTGCGGAAGAGAATACAATTTATTTCATCACAAACAGTGTTCCGATTGAGGAGAAATTCAAAAAACTACAAAATCGGTTGAAACTCAAAGGGGTACCATCACGGAAAGCAGTGGATTTGGGTTCCCAAAATATATACTATATTAACATTACTACCCTTATATATATCGAGTAAGAATGTGAATAAAACTAATTTCACTGAAAACGAGGATGCAAGTTAAGAGATTTTTACGAAACGACAAAATCGGTCGAAACTCAAAGGGGTACCATCACGAAAACCAGTGGATTTGGGTTCCCAAAATATATATTATGTTAACATTATTACCCTAATATATATACAGTAAGAAAGTGAATACAACTAATGTCACTGAAAATGAGGATGCGAGTTAGGAGATATTCACAAAACGACAAAATCGGTCGAAATTAAAAAGGTACCATCACGAAAAACGTTCTTTAATGTTTGATATACAAGATGCTCACAGTTCATTTGATCTTAAATTTTAATTAAGAATGTGTATAAAATATGTATGATCGAGTACGTAAGAAAACAAAATTTATTTCATCGAAAACAGCGTTTCGATTGAGGAGAAATTCAAAAAACTACAAAATCGGTTGAAACTCAAAGGGGTACCATCACGGAAAGCAGTGGATTTGGGTTCCCAAAATATATACTATCTTAACATTACTACCCTTATATATATCGAGTAAGAATGTGAATAAAACTAATTTCACTGAAAATAAGCATGCGAGTTAGGAGATATTCACAAAACGACAAAATCGGTTGAAATTAAAAAGGTACCATCATGAAAAACGTTCTTTAATGTTTGATATACAAGATGCTCATAGTTCATTTGTAAGAATCTGTATAAAAGATGTATGATTGGGTACGTAAGAAAACAAAATTTATTTCATCGATAATAGCGTTTCGATTGAAGAGAAGTTAAAGAAACAACAAAATTGGTCGAAACTCAAAGGGGTACCATTACAAAAAATAGTGGATTTGGGTTCCAAAAAAATATATTATATTAGCATTAATACCCTAATATATATCAAATAAGAATACGAATAAAAATAATTTCACTGAAAACGAGGTTGCGAGTGATGAGATATTAACAAAACTACAAAATCGGTAAAAACTAACAAGGTACCATCGCGAAAAACTGTATTTAATGTCAGATATACAACTGATCACAACGTTAATTTGATACTATATTTTAGTAAGAATGTGTAGAATACATATTTCATCTGGTACGGAAGAGAATAATATTTATTTCATCAAAAAGAGTGTTCCGATTGAGGAGAAATTCAAAAAACTACAAAATTGGTCGAAACTCAAAGGGGTACCATCACGGAAAGCAGCGGATTTGGGTTCCCAAACTATATACTATCTTAACATTACTACCCTTATATATATCGAGTAAGAATGTGAATAAACCTAATTTCACTGAAAACGAGGATGCAAGTTAAGAGATTTTTACAAAACGACAAAATTGGTCGAAACTCAAAGGGGTATCATCACGAAAAACAGTGGATTTGGGTTCCCAAAATATATATTATGTTAACTTTACTACCCTAATATATATCCAGTAAGAAAGTGAATACAACTAATTTCACTGAAAATGAGGATGCGAGTTAGGAGATATTCACAAAACGACAAAATCGGTTGAAATTAAAAAGGTACCATCATGAAAAACGTTCTTTAATGTTTGATATACAAGTTGCTCATAGTTCATTTGTAAGAATCTGTATAAAAGATGTATGATTGGGTACGTAAGAAAACAAAATTTATTTCATCGATAATAGCGTTTCGATTGAAGAGAAGTTAAAGAAACAACAAAATTGGTCGAAACTCAAAGGGGTACCATTACAAAAAATAGTGGATTTGGGTTCCAAAAATATATATTACATTAGCATTAATACCCTAATATATATCAAATAAGAATACGAATAAAAGTAATTTCACTGAAAACGGGTTGTGAGTGAGTAGATATTAACAAAACTACAAACACGGTCAAAACTAACAAGGTACCATCGCGAAAAACTGTATTTAATGTCATATATACAAGTGATCACAACGTTGATTTGATACTATATTTTAGTAAGAATGTGTAGAATACATATTTCATCTAGTGCGGAAGAGAATAAAATTTATTTCATCGAAAACAGAGTTCCGATTGAAGGGAAATTCAAAAAACTACAAAATCAGTCGAAACTCAAAGGGCCATCACGGAAATCAGTGGATTTGGGTTCCCAAAATATATGTTATCTTAACATTACTACCCTAATATACATCGAATAAGAATGTGAATACAACTAATTTCACTGAAAATAAGCATGCGAGTTAGGAGATATTCACAAAATGACAAAATCGGTCGAAATTAATAAGATACCATCACGAAAAACGTTATTTAATGTTTGATATACAAGATGCTCACAGTTCATTTGATCTTAAATTTTAATTAAGAATGTGTATAAAAGATGTATGATCGAGTACGTAAGAAAACAAAATTTATTTCATCGAAACCAGCGTTTCGATTGAGGAGAAATTCAAAAAACTACAAAATCGGTTGAAACTCAAAGGGTTACCATCACGGAAAGCAGTGGATTTGGGTTCCCAAAATATATACTATCTTAACATTACTACCCTTATATATATCGAGTAAGAATGTGAATAAAACTAATTTCACTGAAAATAAGCATGCGAGTTAGGAGATATTCACAAAACGACAAAATCGGTTGAAATTAAAAAGGTACCATCATGAAAAACGTTCTTTAATGTTTGATATACAAGATGCTCATAGTTCATTTGTAAGAATCTGTATAAAAGATGTATGATTGGGTACGTAAGAAAACAAAATTTATTTCATCGATAATAGCGTTTCGATTGAAGAGAAGTTAAAGAAACAACAAAATTGGTCGAAACTCAAAGGGGTACCATTACAAAAAATAGTGGATTTGGGTTCCAAAAATATATATTACATTAGCATTAATACCCTAATATATATCAAATAAGAATACGAATAAAAGTAATTTCACTGAAAACGGGTTGTGAGTGAGTAGATATTAACAAAACTACAAACATGGTCAAAACTAACAAGGTACCATCGCGAAAAACTGTATTTAATGTCAGATATACAACTGATCACAACGTTGATTTGATAATATATTTTAGTAAGAATGTGTAGAATACATATTTCATCTGGTGCGGAAGAGAATACAATTTATTTCATCAAAAACAGTGTTCCGATTGAGGAGAAATTCAAAAAACTACAAAATCGGTTGAAACTCAAAGGGGTACCATCACGGAAAGCAGTGGATTTGGGTTCCCAAAATATATACTATATTAACATTACTACCCTTATATATATCGAGTAAGAATGTGAATAAAACTAATTTCACTGAAAACGAGGATGCAAGTTAAGAGATTTTTACGAAACGACAAAATCGGTCGAAACTCAAAGGGGTACCATCACGAAAACCAGTGGATTTGGGTTCCCAAAATATATATTATGTTAACATTATTACCCTAATATATATACAGTAAGAATGTGAATACAACTAATGTCACTGAAAATGAGGATGCGAGTTAGGAGATATTCACAAAACGACAAAATCGGTCGAAATTAAAAAGGTACCATCACGAAAAACGTTCTTTAATGTGTGATATACAAGATGCTCACAGTTCATTTGATCTTAAATTTTAAGTAAGAATGTGTATAAAATATGTATGATCGAGCACGTAAGAAAACAAAATTTATTTCATCGAAAACAGCGTTTCGATTGAGGAGAAGTTCAAGAAACAGCAAAATTGGTCGAAACTCAAAGGGGTACCATCACAAAAAATAGTGGATTTGGGTTCCAAAAATATATATTATATTAGAATTACTACCCTAATATATATCAAATAAGAATACGAATAAAAGTAATTTCACTGAAAACGAGGTTGCGAGTGAGGAGATATTAAAAAACTCCAAAATCGGTCAAAACTAACAAGGTACCATCGCGAAAAACTTTATTTAATGTCAGATATACGAGTAATCACAACGTTGATATGATACTATATTTTAGTAAGAATGTGTAGAATACATATTTCATCTAGTGTGGAAGAGAATAAAATTTATTTCATCGAAAACAGAGTTCCGATTGAAGAGAAAATCAAAAAACTACAAAATCAGTCGAAACTCAAAGGGGTACCATCACGGAAAGCAGTGGATATGGGTTCCCAAACTATATACTATCTTAACATTACTACCCTTATATATATCGAGTAAGTATGTGAATAAAACTAATTTCACTGAAAACGAGGATGCAAGTTAAAAGATTTTCACAAAACAACAAAATCAGTCGAAATTAATAACGTACCATCACGAAAAACGTTCTTTAATGTTTGATATACAAGATGCTCATAGTTCATTTGTAAGAATCTGTATAAAAGATGTATGATTGGGTACGTAAGAAAACAAAATTTATTTCATCGATAATAGCGTTTCGATTGAGGAGAAGTTAAAGAAACAACAAAATTGGTCGAAACTCAAAGGGGTACCATTACAAAAAATAGTGGATTTGGGTTCCAAAAATATATATTACATTAGCATTAATACCCTAATATATATCAAATAAGAATACGAATAAAAGTAATTTCACTGAAAACGGGTTGCGAGTGAGTAGATATTAACAAACCTACAAACTCGGTCAAAACTAACAAGGTACCATCGCGAAAAACTGTATTTAATGTCAGATATACAAGTGATCACAACGTTGATTTGATACTATATTTTAGTAAGAATGTGTAGAATACATATTTCATCTAGTGCGGAAGAGAATAAAATTTATTTCATCGAAAACAGAGTTCCGATTGAAGGGAAATTCAAAAAACTACAAAATCAGTCGAAACTCAAAGGGGTACCATCACGGAAATCAGTGGATTTGGGTTCCCAAAATATATGTTATCTTAACATTACTACCCTAATATACATCGAATAAGAATGTGAATACAACTAATTTCACTGAAAATAAGCATGCGAGTTAGGAGATATTCACAAAATGACAAAATCGGTCGAAATTAATAAGATACCATCACGAAAAACGTTCTTTAATGTTTGATATACAAGATGCTCACAGTTCATTTGATCTTAAATTTTAATTAAGAATGTGTATAAAAGATGTATGATCGAGTACGTAAGAAAACAAAATTTATTTCATCGAAAACAGCGTTTCGATTGAGGAGAAATTCAAAAAACTACAAAATCGGTTGAAACTCAAAGGGGTACCATCATGGAAAGCAGTGGATTTGGTTTCCCAAAATATATACTATCTTAACATTACTACCCTTATATATATCGAGTAAGAATGTGAATAAAACTAATTTCACTGAAAATAAGCATGCGAGTTAGGAGATATTCACAAAACGACAAAATCGGTTGAAATTAAAAAGGTACCATCATGAAAAACGTTCTTTAATGTTTGATATACAAGATGCTCATAGTTCATTTGTAAGAATCTGTATAAAAGATGTATGATTGGGTACGTAAGAAAATAAAATTTATTTCATCGATAATAGCATTTCGATTGAGTAGAAGTTAAAGAAACAACAAAATTAGTCGAAACTCAAAGGGGTACCATTACAAAAAATAGTGGATTTGGGTTCCAAAAAAATATATTATATTATCATTAATACCCTAATATATATCAAATAAGAATACGAATAAAAATAATTTCACTGAAAACGAGGTTGCGAGTGATGAGATATTAACAAAACTACAAAATCGGTAAAAACTAACAAGGTACCATCGCGAAAAACTGTATTTAATGTCAGATATACAACTGATCACAACGTTAATTTGATACTATATTTTAGTAAGAATGTGTAGAATACATATTTCATCTGGTACGGAAGAGAATAATATTTATTTCATCAAAAAGAGTGTTCCGATTGAGGAGAAATTCAAAAAACTACAAAATTGGTCGAAACTCAAAGGGGTACCATCACGGAAAGCAGCGGATTTGGGTTCCCAAACTATATACTATCTTAACATTACTACCCTTATATATATCGAGTAAGAATGTGAATAAACCTAATTTCACTGAAAACGAGGATGCAAGTTAAGAGATTTTTACAAAACGACAAAATTGGTCGAAACTCAAAGGGGTATCATCACGAAAAACAGTGGATTTGGGTTCCCAAAATATATATTATGTTAACTTTACTACCCTAATATATATCCAGTAAGAAAGTGAATACAACTAATTTCACTGAAAATGAGGATGCGAGTTAGGAGATATTCACAAAACGACAAAATCGGTTGAAATTAAAAAGGTACCATCATGAAAAACGTTCTTTAATGTTTGATATACAAGTTGCTCATAGTTCATTTGATCTTAAATTTTAAGTAAGAATGTGTATAAAATATGTATGATCGAGCACGTAAGAAAACAAAATTTATTTCATCGAAAACAGCGTTTCGATTGAGGAGAAGTTCAAGAAACAGCAAAATTGGTCGAAACTCAAAGGGGTACCATCACAAAAAATAGTGGATTTGGGTTCCAAAAATATATATTATATTAGAATTACTACCCTAATATATATCAAATAAGAATACGAATAAAAGTAATTTCATTGAAAACGAGGTTGCGAGTGAGGAGATATTAAAAAACTCCAGAATCGGTCAAAACTAACAAGGTTCCATCGCGAAAAACTTTATTTAATGTCAGATATACGAATAATCACAACGTTGATATGATACTATATTTTAGTAAGAATGTGTAGAATACATATTTCATCTAGTGTGGATGAGAATAAAATTTATTTCATCGAAAACAGAGTTCCGATTGAAGAGAAAATCAAAAAACTACAAAATCAGTCGAAACTCAAAGGGGTACCATCACGGAAAGCAGTGGATATGGGTTCCCAAACTATATACTATCTTAACATTACTAGCCTTATATATATCGAGTAAGTATGTGAATAAAACTAATTTCACTGAAAACGAGGATGCAAGTTAAGAGATTTTCACAAAACAACAAAATCAGTCGAAATTAATAACGTACCATCACGAAAAACGTTCTTTAATGTTTGATATACAAGATGCTCATAGTTCATTTGTAAGAATCTGTATAAAAGATGTATGATTGGGTACGTAAGAAAACAAAATTCATTTCATCGATAATAGCGTTTCGATTGAGGAGAAGTTAAAGAAACAACAAAATTGGTCGAAACTCAAAGGGGTACCATTACAAAAAATAGTGGATTTGGGGTCCAAAAATATATATTACATTAGCTTTAATACCCTAATATATATCAAATAAGAATACGAATAAAAGTAATTTCACTGAAAACGGGTTGCGAGTGAGTAGATATTAACAAACCTACAAACTCGGTCAAAACTAACAAGGTACCATCGCGAAAAACTGTATTTAATGTCAGATATACAAGTGATCACAACGTTGATTTGATACTATATTTTAGTAAGAATGTGTAGAATACATATTTCATCTAGTGCGGAAGAGAATAAAATTTATTTCATCGAAAACAGAGTTCCGATTGAAGGGAAATTCAAAAAACTACAAAATCAGTCGAAACTCAAAGGGGTACCATCACGGAAATCAGTGGATTTGGGTTCCCAAAATATATGTTATCTTAACATTACTACCCTAATATACATCGAATAAGAATGTGAATACAACTAATTTCACTGAAAATAAGCATGCGAGTTAGGAGATATTCACAAAATGACAAAATCGGTCGAAATTAATAAGGTACCATCACGAAAAACGTTCTTTAATGTTTGATATACAAGATGCTCACAGTTCATTTGATCTTAAATTTTAATTAAGAATGTGTATAAAAGATGTATGATCGAGTACGTAAGAAAACAAAATTTATTTCATCGAAAACAGCGTTTCGATTGAGGAGAAATTCAAAAAACTACAAAATCGGTTGAAACTCAAAGGGGTACCATCACGGAATACAGTGGATTTGGGTTCCCAAAATATATACTATCTTAACATTACTACCCTTATATATATCGAGTAAGAATGTGAATAAAACTAATTTCACTGAAAATAAGCATGCGAGTTAGGAGATATTCACAAAACGACAAAATCGGTTGAAATTAAAAAGGTACCATCATGAAAAACGTTCTTTAATGTTTGATATACAAGATGCTCATAGTTCATTTGTAAGAATCTGTATAAAAGATGTATGATTGGGTACGTAAGAAAATAAAATTTATTTCATCGATAATAGCATTTCGATTGAGTAGAAGTTAAAGAAACAACAAAATTAGTCGAAACTCAAAGGGGTACCATTACAAAAAATAGTGGATTTGGGTTCCAAAAAAATATATTATATTATCATTAATACCCTAATATATATCAAATAAGAATACGAATAAAAATAATTTCACTGAAAACGAGGTTGCGAGTGATGAGATATTAACAAAACTACAAAATCGGTAAAAACTAACAAGGTACCATCGCGAAAAACTGTATTTAATGTCAGATATACAACTGATCACAACGTTAATTTGATACTATATTTTAGTAAGAATGTGTAGAATACATATTTCATCTGGTACGGAAGAGAATAATATTTATTTCATCAAAAAGAGTGTTCCGATTGAGGAGAAATTCAAAAAACTACAAAATTGGTCGAAACTCAAAGGGGTACCATCACGGAAAGCAGCGGATTTGGGTTCCCAAACTATATACTATCTTAACATTACTACCCTTATATATATCGAGTAAGAATGTGAATAAACCTAATTTCACTGAAAACGAGGATGCAAGTTAAGAGATTTTTACAAAACGACAAAATTGGTCGAAACTCAAAGGGGTATCATCACGAAAAACAGTGGATTTGGGTTCCCAAAATATATATTATGTTAACTTTACTACCCTAATATATATCCAGTAAGAAAGTGAATACAACTAATTTCACTGAAAATGAGGATGCGAGTTAGGAGATATTCACAAAACGACAAAATCGGTTGAAATTAAAAAGGTACCATCATGAAAAACGTTCTTTAATGTTTGATATACAAGTTGCTCATAGTTCATTTGATCTTAAATTTTAAGTAAGAATGTGTATAAAATATGTATGATCGAGCACGTAAGAAAACAAAATTTATTTCATCGAAAACAGCGTTTCGATTGAGGAGAAGTTCAAGAAACAGCAAAATTGGTCGAAACTCAAAGGGGTACCATCACAAAAAATAGTGGATTTGGGTTCCAAAAATATATATTATATTAGAATTACTACCCTAATATATATCAAATAAGAATACGAATAAAAGTAATTTCATTGAAAACGAGGTTGCGAGTGAGGAGATATTAAAAAACTCCAAAATCGGTCAAAACTAACAAGGTTCCATCGCGAAAAACTTTATTTAATGTCAGATATACGAGTAATCACAACGTTGATATGATACTATATTTTAGTAAGAATGTGTAGAATACATATTTCATCTAGTGTGGATGAGAATAAAATTTATTTCATCGAAAACAGAGTTCCGATTGAAGAGAAAATCAAAAAACTACAAAATCAGTCGAAACTCAAAGGGGTACCATCACGGAAAGCAGTGGATATGGGTTCCCAAACTATATACTATCTTAACATTACTACCCTTATATATATCGAGTAAGTATGTGAATAAAACTAATTTCACTGAAAACGAGGATGCAAGTTAAGAGATTTTCACAAAACAACAAAATCAGTCGAAATTAATAACGTACCATCACGAAAAACGTTCTTTAATGTTTGATATACAAGATGCTCATAGTTCATTTGTAAGAATCTGTATAAAAGATGTATGATTGGGTACGTAAGAAAACAAAATTCATTTCATCGATAATAGCGTTTCGATTGAGGAGAAGTTAAAGAAACAACAAAATTGGTCGAAACTCAAAGGGGTACCATTACAAAAAATAGTGGATTTGGGGTCCAAAAATATATATTACATTAGCTTTAATACCCTAATATATATCAAATAAGAATACGAATAAAAGTAATTTCACTGAAAACGGGTTGCGAGTGAGTAGATATTAACAAACCTACAAACTCGGTCAAAACTAACAAGGTACCATCGCGAAAAACTGTATTTAATGTCAGATATACAAGTGATCACAACGTTGATTTGATACTATATTTTAGTAAGAATGTGTAGAATACATATTTCATCTAGTGCGGAAGAGAATAAAATTTATTTCATCGAAAACAGAGTTCCGATTGAAGGGAAATTCAAAAAACTACAAAATCAGTCGAAACTCAAAGGGGTACCATCACGGAAATCAGTGGATTTGGGTTCCCAAAATATATGTTATCTTAACATTACTACCCTAATATACATCGAATAAGAATGTGAATACAACTAATTTCACTGAAAATAAGCATGCGAGTTAGGAGATATTCACAAAATGACAAAATCGGTCGAAATTAATAAGGTACCATCACGAAAAACGTTCTTTAATGTTTGATATACAAGATGCTCACAGTTCATTTGATCTTAAATTTTAATTAAGAATGTGTATAAAAGATGTATGATCGAGTACGTAAGAAAACAAAATTTATTTCATCGAAAACAGCGTTTCGATTGAGGAGAAATTCAAAAAACTACAAAATCGGTTGAAACTCAAAGGGGTACCATCACGGAATACAGTGGATTTGGGTTCCCAAAATATATACTATCTTAACATTACTACCCTTATATATATCGAGTAAGAATGTGAATAAAACTAATTTCACTGAAAATAAGCATGCGAGTTAGGAGATATTCACAAAACGACAAAATCGGTTGAAATTAAAAAGGTACCATCATGAAAAACGTTCTTTAATGTTTGATATACAAGATGCTCATAGTTCATTTGTAAGAATCTGTATAAAAGATGTATGATTGGGTACGTAAGAAAATAAAATTTATTTCATCGATAATAGCATTTCGATTGAGTAGAAGTTAAAGAAACAACAAAATTAGTCGAAACTCAAAGGGGTACCATTACAAAAAATAGTGGATTTGGGTTCCAAAAAAATATATTATATTATCATTAATACCCTAATATATATCAAATAAGAATACGAATAAAAATAATTTCACTGAAAACGAGGTTGCGAGTGATGAGATATTAACAAAACTACAAAATCGGTAAAAACTAACAAGGTACCATCGCGAAAAACTGTATTTAATGTCAGATATACAACTGATCACAACGTTAATTTGATACTATATTTTAGTAAGAATGTGTAGAATACATATTTCATCTGGTACGGAAGAGAATAATATTTATTTCATCAAAAAGAGTGTTCCGATTGAGGAGAAATTCAAAAAACTACAAAATTGGTCGAAACTCAAAGGGGTACCATCACGGAAAGCAGCGGATTTGGGTTCCCAAACTATATACTATCTTAACATTACTACCCTTATATATATCGAGTAAGAATGTGAATAAACCTAATTTCACTGAAAACGAGGATGCAAGTTAAGAGATTTTTACAAAACGACAAAATTGGTCGAAACTCAAAGGGGTATCATCACGAAAAACAGTGGATTTGGGTTCCCAAAATATATATTATGTTAACTTTACTACCCTAATATATATCCAGTAAGAAAGTGAATACAACTAATTTCACTGAAAATGAGGATGCGAGTTAGGAGATATTCACAAAACGACAAAATCGGTTGAAATTAAAAAGGTACCATCATGAAAAACGTTCTTTAATGTTTGATATACAAGTTGCTCATAGTTCATTTGATCTTAAATTTTAAGTAAGAATGTGTATAAAATATGTATGATCGAGCACGTAAGAAAACAAAATTTATTTCATCGAAAACAGCGTTTCGATTGAGGAGAAGTTCAAGAAACAGCAAAATTGGTCGAAACTCAAAGGGGTACCATCACAAAAAATAGTGGATTTGGGTTCCAAAAATATATATTATATTAGAATTACTACCCTAATATATATCAAATAAGAATACGAATAAAAGTAATTTCATTGAAAACGAGGTTGCGAGTGAGGAGATATTAAAAAACTCCAAAATCGGTCAAAACTAACAAGGTTCCATCGCGAAAAACTTTATTTAATGTCAGATATACGAGTAATCACAACGTTGATATGATACTATATTTTAGTAAGAATGTGTAGAATACATATTTCATCTAGTGTGGATGAGAATAAAATTTATTTCATCGAAAACAGAGTTCCGATTGAAGAGAAAATCAAAAAACTACAAAATCAGTCGAAACTCAAAGGGGTACCATCACGGAAAGCAGTGGATATGGGTTCCCAAACTATATACTATCTTAACATTACTACCCTTATATATATCGAGTAAGTATGTGAATAAAACTAATTTCACTGAAAACGAGGATGCAAGTTAAGAGATTTTCACAAAACAACAAAATCAGTCGAAATTAATAACGTACCATCACGAAAAACGTTCTTTAATGTTTGATATACAAGATGCTCATAGTTCATTTGTAAGAATCTGTATAAAAGATGTATGATTGGGTACGTAAGAAAACAAAATTCATTTCATCGATAATAGCGTTTCGATTGAGGAGAAGTTAAAGAAACAACAAAATTGGTCGAAACTCAAAGGGGTACCATTACAAAAAATAGTGGATTTGGGGTCCAAAAATATATATTACATTAGCTTTAATACCCTAATATATATCAAATAAGAATACGAATAAAAGTAATTTCACTGAAAACGGGTTGCGAGTGAGTAGATATTAACAAACCTACAAACTCGGTCAAAACTAACAAGGTACCATCGCGAAAAACTGTATTTAATGTCAGATATACAAGTGATCACAACGTTGATTTGATACTATATTTTAGTAAGAATGTGTAGAATACATATTTCATCTAGTGCGGAAGAGAATAAAATTTATTTCATCGAAAACAGAGTTCCGATTGAAGGGAAATTCAAAAAACTACAAAATCAGTCGAAACTCAAAGGGGTACCATCACGGAAATCAGTGGATTTGGGTTCCCAATATATATGTTATCTTAACATTACTACCCTAATATACATCGAATAAGAATGTGAATACAACTAATTTCACTGAAAATAAGCATGCGAGTTAGGAGATATTCACAAAATGACAAAATCGGTCGAAATTAATAAGGTACCATCACGAAAAACGTTCTTTAATGTTTGATATACAAGATGCTCACAGTTCATTTGATCTTAAATTTTAATTAAGAATGTGTATAAAAGATGTATGATCGAGTACGTAAGAAAACAAAATTTATTTCATCGAAAACAGCGTTTCGATTGAGGAGAAATTCAAAAAACTACAAAATCGGTTGAAACTCAAAGGGGTACCATCACGGAATACAGTGGATTTGGGTTCCCAAAATATATACTATCTTAACATTACTACCCTTATATATATCGAGTAAGAATGTGAATAAAACTAATTTCACTGAAAATAAGCATGCGAGTTAGGAGATATTCACAAAACGACAAAATCGGTTGAAATTAAAAAGGTACCATCATGAAAAACGTTCTTTAATGTTTGATATACAAGATGCTCATAGTTCATTTGTAAGAATCTGTATAAAAGATGTATGATTGGGTACGTAAGAAAATAAAATTTATTTCATCGATAATAGCATTTCGATTGAGTAGAAGTTAAAGAAACAACAAAATTAGTCGAAACTCAAAGGGGTACCATTACAAAAAATAGTGGATTTGGGTTCCAAAAAAATATATTATATTATCATTAATACCCTAATATATATCAAATAAGAATACGAATAAAAATAATTTCACTGAAAACGAGGTTGCGAGTGATGAGATATTAACAAAACTACAAAATCGGTAAAAACTAACAAGGTACCATCGCGAAAAACTGTATTTAATGTCAGATATACAACTGATCACAACGTTAATTTGATACTATATTTTAGTAAGAATGTGTAGAATACATATTTCATCTGGTACGGAAGAGAATAATATTTATTTCATCAAAAAGAGTGTTCCGATTGAGGAGAAATTCAAAAAACTACAAAATTGGTCGAAACTCAAAGGGGTACCATCACGGAAAGCAGCGGATTTGGGTTCCCAAACTATATACTATCTTAACATTACTACCCTTATATATATCGAGTAAGAATGTGAATAAACCTAATTTCACTGAAAACGAGGATGCAAGTTAAGAGATTTTTACAAAACGACAAAATTGGTCGAAACTCAAAGGGGTATCATCACGAAAAACAGTGGATTTGGGTTCCCAAAATATATATTATGTTAACTTTACTACCCTAATATATATCCAGTAAGAAAGTGAATACAACTAATTTCACTGAAAATGAGGATGCGAGTTAGGAGATATTCACAAAACGACAAAATCGGTTGAAATTAAAAAGGTATCATCATGAAAAAGTTCTTTAATGTTTGATATACAAGTTGCTCATAGTTCATTTGTAAGAATCTGTATAAAAGATGTATGATTGGGTACGTAAGAAAACAAAATTTATTTCATCGATAATAGCGTTTCGATTGAAGAGAAGTTAAAGAAACAACAAAATTGGTCGAAACTCAAAGGGGTACCATTACAAAAAATAGTGGATTTGGGTTCCAAAAATATATATTACATTAGAATTAATACCCTAATATATATCAAATAAGAATACGAATAAAAGTAATTTCACTGAAAACGGGTTGTGAGTGAGTAGATATTAACAAAACTACAAACACGGTCAAAACTAACAGGGTACCATCGCGAAAAACTGTATTTAATGTCAGATATACAACTGATCACAACGTTGATTTGATAATATATTTTAGTAAGAATATGTAGAATACATATTTCATCTGGTGCGGAAGAGAATACAATTTATTTCATCAAAAACAGTGTTCCGATTGAGGAGAAATTCAAAAAACTACAAAATCGGTTGAAACTCAAAGGGGTACCATCACGGAAAGCAGTGGATTTGGGTTCCCAAAATATATACTATATTAACATTACTACCCTTATATATATCGAGTAAGAATGTGAATAAAACTAATTTCACTGAAAACGAGGATGCAAGTTAAGAGATTTTTACGAAACGACAAAATCGGTCGAAACTCAAAGGGGTACCATCACGAAAACCAGTGGATTTGGGTTCCCAAAATATATATTATGTTAACATTATTACCCTAATATATATACAGTAAGAAAGTTAATACAACTAATGTCACTGAAAATGAGGATGCGAGTAAGGAGATATTCACAAAACGACAAAATCGGTCGAAATTAAAAAGGTACCATCACGAAAAACGTTCTTTAATGTGTGATATACAAGATGCTCACAGTTCATTTGATCTTAAATTTTAAGTAAGAATGTGTATAAAATATGTATGATCGAGCACGTAAGAAAACAAAATTTACTTCATCGAAAACAGCGTTTCGATTGAGGAGAAGTTCAAGAAACAGCAAAATTGGTCCAAACTCAAAGGGGTACCATCACAAAAAATAGTGGATTTGGGTTCCAAAAATATATATTATATTAGAATTACTACCCTAATATATATCAAATAAGAATACGAATAAAAGTAATTTCACTGAAAACGAGGTTGCGAGTGAGGAGATATTAAAAAACTCCAAAATCGGTCAAAACTAACAAGGTACCATCGCGAAAAACTTTATTTAATGTCAGATATACGAGTAATCACAACGTTTATATGATACTATATTTTAGTAAGAATGTGTAGAATACATATTTCATCTAGTGTGGAAGAGAATAAAATTTATTTCATCGAAAACAGAGTTCCGATTGAAGAGAAAATCAAAAAACTACAAAATCAGTCGAAACTCAAAGGGGTACCATCACGGAAAGCAGTGGATATGGGTTCCCAAACTATATACTATATTAACATTACTACCCTTATATATATCGAGTAAGTATGTGAATAAAACTAATTTAACTGAAAGCGAGGATGCAAGTTAAGAGATTTTCACAAAACAACAAAATCAGTCGAAATTAATAACGTACCATCACGAAAAACGTTCTTTAATGTTTGATATACAAGATGCTCATAGTTCATTTGTAAGAATCTGTATAAAAGATGTATGATTGGGTACGTACGAAAACAAAATTTATTTCATCGATAATAGCGTTTCGATTGAGGAGAAGTTAAAGAAACAACAAAATTGGTCGAAACTCAAAGGGGTACCATTACAAAAAATAGTGGATTTGGGTTCCAAAAATATATATTACATTAGCATTAATACCCTAATATATATCAAATAAGAATACGAATAAAAGTAATTTCACTGAAAACGGGTTGCGAGTGAGTAGATATTAACAAACCTACAAACTCGGTCAAAACTAACAAGGTACCATCGCGAAAAACTGTATTTAATGTCAGATATACAAGTGATCACAACGTTGATTTGATACTATATTTTAGTAAGAATGTGTAGAATACATATTTCATCTAGTGCGGAAGAGAATAAAATTTATTTCATCGAAAACAGAGTTCCGATTGAAGGGAAATTCAAAAAACTACAAAATCAGTCGAAACTCAAAGGGGTACCATCACGGAAATCAGTGGATTTGGGTTCCCAAAATATATGTTATCTTAACATTACTACCCTAATATACATCGAATAAGAATGTGAATACAACTAATTTCACTGAAAATAAGCATGCGAGTTAGGAGATATTCACAAAATGACAAAATCGGTCGAAATTAATAAGGTACCATCACGAAAAACGTTCTTTAATGTTTGATATACAAGATGCTCACAGTTCATTTGATCTTAAATTTTAATTAAGAATGTGTATAAAAGATGTATGATCGAGTACGTAAGAAAACAAAATTTATTTCATCGAAAACAGCGTTTCGATTGAGGAGAAATTCAAAAAACTACAAAATCGGTTGAAACTCAAAGGGGTACCATCACGGAAAGCAGTGGATTTGGGTTCCCAAAATATATACTATCTTAACATTACTACCCTTATATATATCGAGTAAGAATGTGAATAAAACTAATTTCACTGAAAATAAGCATGCGAGTTAGGAGATATTCACAAAACGACAAAATCGGTTGAAATTAAAAAGGTACCATCAGGAAAAACGTTCTTTAATGTTTGATATACAAGATGCTCATAGTTCATTTGTAAGAATCTGTATAAAAGATGTATGATTGGGTACGTAAGAAAATAAAATTTATTTCATCGATAATAGCATTTCGATTGAGTAGAAGTTAAAGAAACAACAAAATTAGTCGAAACTCAAAGGGGTACCATTACAAAAAATAGTGGATTTGGGTTCCAAAAAAATATATTATATTATCATTAATACCCTAATATATATCAAATAAGAATACGAATAAAAATAATTTCACTGAAAACGAGGTTGCGAGTGATGAGATATTAACAAAACTACAAAATCGGTAAAAACTAACAAGGTACCATCGCGAAAAACTGTATTTAATGTCAGATATACAACTGATCACAACGTTAATTTGATACTATATTTTAGTAAGAATGTGTAGAATATATATTTCATCTGGTACGGAAGAGAATAATATTTATTTCATCAAAAAGAGTGTTCCGATTGAGGAGAAATTCAAAAAACTACAAAATTGGTCGAAACTCAAAGGGGTACCATCACGGAAAGCAGCGGATTTGGGTTCCCAAACTATATACTATCTTAACATTACTACCCTTATATATATCGAGTAAGAATGTGAATAAACCTAATTTCACTGAAAACGAGGATGCAAGTTAAGAGATTTTTACAAAACGACAAAATTGGTCGAAACTCAAAGGGGTATCATCACGAAAAACAGTGGATTTGGGTTCCCAAAATATATATTATGTTAACTTTACTACCCTAATATATATCCAGTAAGAAAGTGAATACAACTAATTTCACTGAAAATGAGGATGCGAGTTAGGAGATATTCACAAAACGACAAAATCGGTTGAAATTAAAAAGGTACCATCATGAAAAACGTTCTTTAATGTTTGATATACAAGTTGCTCATAGTTCATTTGATCTTAAATTTTAAGTAAGAATGTGTATAAAATATGTATGATCGAGCACGTAAGAAAACAAAATTTATTTCATCGAAAACAGCGTTTCGATTGAGGAGAAGTTCAAGAAACAGCAAAATTGGTCGAAACTCAAAGGGGTACCATCACAAAAAATAGTGGATTTGGGTTCCAAAAATATATATTATATTAGAATTACTACCCTAATATATATCAAATAAGAATACGAATAAAAGTAATTTCATTGAAAACGAGGTTGCGAGTGAGGAGATATTAAAAAACTCCAAAATCGGTCAAAACTAACAAGGTTCCATCGCGAAAAACTTTATTTAATGTCAGATATACGAGTAATCACAACGTTGATATGATACTATATTTTAGTAAGAATGTGTAGAATACATATTTCATCTAGTGTGGATGAGAATAAAATTTATTTCATCGAAAACAGAGTTCCGATTGAAGAGAAAATCAAAAAACTACAAAATCAGTCGAAACTCAAAGGGGTACCATCACGGAAAGCAGTGGATATGGGTTCCCAAACTATATACTATCTTAACATTACTACCCTTATATATATCGAGTAAGTATGTGAATAAAACTAATTTCACTGAAAACGAGGATGCAAGTTAAGAGATTTTCACAAAACAACAAAATCAGTCGAAATTAATAACGTACCATCACGAAAAACGTTCTTTAATGTTTGATATACAAGATGCTCATAGTTCATTTGTAAGAATCTGTATAAAAGATGTATGATTGGGTACGTAAGAAAACAAAATTCATTTCATCGATAATAGCGTTTCGATTGAGGAGAAGTTAAAGAAACAACAAAATTGGTCGAAACTCAAAGGGGTACCATTACAAAAAATAGTGGATTTGGGGTCCAAAAATATATATAACATTAGCTTTAATACCCTAATATATATCAAATAAGAATACGAATAAAAGTAATTTCACTGAAAACGGGTTGCGAGTGAGTAGATATTAACAAACCTACAAACTCGGTCAAAACTAACAAGGTACCATCGCGAAAAACTGTATTTAATGTCAGATATACAAGTGATCACAACGTTGATTTGATACTATATTTTAGTAAGAATGTGTAGAATACATATTTCATCTAGTGCGGAAGAGAATAAAATTTATTTCATCGAAAACAGAGTTCCGATTGAAGGGAAATTCAAAAAACTACAAAATCAGTCGAAACTCAAAGGGGTACCATCACGGAAATCAGTGGATTTGGGTTCCCAAAATATATGTTATCTTAACATTACTACCCTAATATACATCGAATAAGAATGTGAATACAACTAATTTCACTGAAAATAAGCATGCGAGTTAGGAGATATTCACAAAATGACAAAATCGGTCGAAATTAATAAGGTACCATCACGAAAAACGTTCTTTAATGTTTGATATACAAGATGCTCACAGTTCATTTGATCTTAAATTTTAATTAAGAATGTGTATAAAAGATGTATGATCGAGTACGTAAGAAAACAAAATTTATTTCATCGAAAACAGCGTTTCGATTGAGGAGAAATTCAAAAAACTACAAAATCGGTTGAAACTCAAAGGGGTACCATCACGGAAAGCAGTGGATTTGGGTTCCCAAAATATATACTATCTTAACATTACTACCCTTATATATATCGAGTAAGAATGTGAATAAAACTAATTTCACTGAAAATAAGCATGCGAGTTAGGAGATATTCACAAAACGACAAAATCGGTTGAAATTAAAAAGGTACCATCATGAAAAACGTTCTTTAATGTTTGATATACAAGATGCTCATAGTTCATTTGTAAGAATCTGTATAAAAGATGTATGATTGGGTACGTAAGAAAATAAAATTTATTTCATCGATAATAGCATTTCGATTGAGTAGAAGTTAAAGAAACAACAAAATTAGTCGAAACTCAAAGGGGTACCATTACAAAAAATAGTGGATTTGGGTTCCAAAAAAATATATTATATTATCATTAATACCCTAATATATATCAAATAAGAATACGAATAAAAATAATTTCACTCAAAACGAGGTTGCGAGTGATGAGATATTAACAAAACTACAAAATCGGTAAAAACTAACAAGGTACCATCGCGAAAAACTGTATTTAATGTCAGATATACAACTGATCACAACGTTAATTTGATACTATATTTTAGTAAGAATGTGTAGAATACATATTTCATCTGGTACGGAAGAGAATAATATTTATTTCATCAAAAAGAGTGTTCCGATTGAGGAGAAATTCAAAAAACTACAAAATTGGTCGAAACTCAAAGGGGTACCATCACGGAAAGCAGCGGATTTGGGTTCCCAAACTATATACTATCTTAACATTACTACCCTTATATATATCGAGTAAGAATGCGAATAAACCTAATTTCACTGAAAACGAGGATGCAAGTTAAGAGATTTTTACAAAACGACAAAATTGGTCGAAACTCAAAGGGGTATCATCACGAAAAACAGTGGATTTGGGTTCCCAAAATATATATTATGTTAACTTTACTACCCTAATATATATCCAGTAAGAAAGTGAATACAACTAATTTCACTGAAAATGAGGATGCGAGTTAGGAGATATTCACAAAACGACAAAATCGGTTGAAATTAAAAAGGTACCATCATGAAAAACGTTCTTTAATGTTTGATATACAAGTTGCTCATAGTTCATTTGTAAGAATCTGTATAAAAGATGTATGATTGGGTACGTAAGAAAACAAAATTTATTTCATCGATAATAGCGTTTCGATTGAAGAGAAGTTAAAGAAACAACAAAATTGGTCGAAACTCAAAGGGGTACCATTACAAAAAATAGTGGATTTGGGTTCCAAAAATATATATTACATTAGCATTAATACCCTAATATATATCAAATAAGAATACGAATAAAAGTAATTTCACTGAAAACGGGTTGTGAGTGAGTAGATATTAACAAAACTACAAACACGGTCAAAACTAACAAGGTACCATCGCGAAAAACTGTATTTAATGTCAGATATACAACTGATCACAACGTTGATTTGATAATATATTTTAGTAAGAATGTGTAGAATACATATTTCATCTGGTGCGGAAGAGAATACAATTTATTTCATCAAAAACAGTGTTCCGATTGAGGAGAAATTCAAAAAACTACAAAATCGGTTGAAACTCAAAGGGGTACCATCACGGAAAGCAGTGGATTTGGGTTCCCAAAATATATACTATATTAACATTACTACCCTTATATATATCGAGTAAGAATGTGAATAAAACTAATTTCACTGAAAACGAGGATGCAAGTTAAGAGATTTTTACGAAACGACAAAATTGGTCGAAACTCAAAGGGGTACCATCACGAAAACCAGTGGATTTGGGTTCCCAAAATATATATTATGTTAACATTATTACCCTAATATATATACAGTAAGAAAGTTAATACAACTAATGTCACTGAAAATGAGGATGCGAGTTAGGATATATTCACAAAACGACAAAATCGGTCGAAATTAAAAAGGTACCATCACGAAAAACGTTCTTTAATGTGTGATATACAAGATGCTCACAGTTCATTTGATCTTAAATTTTAAGTAAGAATGTGTATAAAATATGTATGATCGAGCACGTAAGAAAACAAAATTTACTTCATCGAAAACAGCGTTTCGATTGAGGAGAAGTTCAAGAAACAGCAAAATTGGTCGAAACTCAAAGGGGTACCATCACAAAAAATAGTGGATTTGGGTTCCAAAAATATATATTATATTAGAATTACTACCCTAATATATATCAAATAAGAATACGAATAAAAGTAATTTCACTGAAAACGAGGTTGCGAGTGAGGAGATATTAAAAAACTCCAAAATCGGTCAAAACTAACAAGGTACCATCGCGAAAAACTTTATTTAATGTCAGATATACGAGTAATCACAACGTTGATATGATACTATATTTTAGTAAGAATGTGTAGAATACATATTTCATCTAGTGTGGATGAGAATAAAATTTATTTCATCGAAAACAGAGTTCCGATTGAAGAGAAAATCAAAAAACTACAAAATCAGTCGAAACTCAAAGGGGTACCATCACGGAAAGCAGTGGATATGGGTTCCCAAACTATATACTATCTTAACATTACTACCCTTATATATATCGAGTAAGTATGTGAATAAAACTAATTTCACTGAAAACGAGGATGCAAGTTAAGAGATTTTCACAAAACAACAAAATCAGTCGAAATTAATAACGTACCATCACGAAAAACGTTCTTTAATGTTTGATATACAAGATGCTCATAGTTCATTTGTAAGAATCTGTATAAAAGATGTATGATTGGGTACGTAAGAAAACAAAATTCATTTCATCGATAATAGCGTTTCGATTGAGGAGAAGTTAAAGAAACAACAAAATTGGTCGAAACTCAAAGGGGTACCATTACAAAAAATAGTGGATTTGGGGTCCAAAAATATATATTACATTAGCTTTAATACCCTAATATATATCAAATAAGAATACGAATAAAAGTAATTTCACTGAAAACGGGTTGCGAGTGAGTAGATATTAACAAACCTACAAACTCGGTCAAAACTAACAAGGTACCATCGCGAAAAACTGTATTTAATGTCAGATATACAAGTGATCACAACGTTGATTTGATACTATATTTTAGTAAGAATGTGTAGAATACATATTTCATCTAGTGCGGAAGAGAATAAAATTTATTTCATCGAAAACAGAGTTCCGATTGAAGGGAAATTCAAAAAACTACAAAATCAGTCGAAACTCAAAGGGGTACCATCACGGAAATCAGTGGATTTGGGTTCCCAAAATATATGTTATCTTAACATTACTACCCTAATATACATCGAATAAGAATGTGAATACAACTAATTTCACTGAAAATAAGCATGCGAGTTAGGAGATATTCACAAAATGACAAAATCGGTCGAAATTAATAAGGTACCATCACGAAAAACGTTCTTTAATGTTTGATATACAAGATGCTCATAGTTCATTTGTAAGAATCTGTATAAAAGATGTATGATTGGGTACGTAAGAAAATAAAATTTATTTCATCGATAATAGCATTTCGATTGAGTAGAAGTTAAAGAAACAACAAAATTAGTCGAAACTCAAAGGGGTACCATTACAAAAAATAGTGGATTTGGGTTCCAAAAAAATATATTATATTATCATTAATACCCTAATATATATCAAATAAGAATACGAATAAAAATAATTTCACTGAAAACGAGGTTGCGAGTGATGAGATATTAACAAAACTACAAAATCGGTAAAAACTAACAAGGTACCATCGCGAAAAACTGTATTTAATGTCAGATATACAACTGATCACAACGTTAATTTGATACTATATTTTAGTAAGAATGTGTAGAATACATATTTCATCTGGTACGGAAGAGAATAATATTTATTTCATCAAAAAGAGTGTTCCGATTGAGGAGAAATTCAAAAAACTACAAAATTGGTCGAAACTCAAAGGGGTACCATCACGGAAAGCAGCGGATTTGGGTTCCCAAACTATATACTATCTTAACATTACTACCCTTATATATATCGAGTAAGAATGCGAATAAACCTAATTTCACTGAAAACGAGGATGCAAGTTAAGAGATTTTTACAAAACGACAAAATTGGTCGAAACTCAAAGGGGTATCATCACGAAAAACAGTTGATTTGGGTTCCCAAAATATATATTATGTTAACTTTACTACCCTAATATATATCCAGTAAGAAAGTGAATACAACTAATTTCACTGAAAATGAGGATGCGAGTTAGGAGATATTCACAAAACGACAAAATCGGTTGAAATTAAAAAGGTATCATCATGAAAAAGTTCTTTAATGTTTGATATACAAGTTGCTCATAGTTCATTTGTAAGAATCTGTATAAAAGATGTATGATTGGGTACGTAAGAAAACAAAATTTATTTCATCGATAATAGCGTTTCGATTGAGGAGAAGTTAAAGAAACAACAAAATTGGTCGAAACTCAAAGGGGTACCATTACAAAAAATAGTGGATTTGGGTTCCAAAAATATATATTACATTAGCATTAATACCCTAATATATATCAAATAAGAATACGAATAAAAGTAATTTCACTGAAAACGGGTTGTGAGTGAGTAGATATTAACAAAACTACAAACACGGTCAAAACTAACAAGGTACCATCGCGAAAAACTGTATTTAATGTCAGATATACAACTGATCACAACGTTGATTTGATAATATATTTTAGTAAGAATGTGTAGAATACATATTTCATCTGGTGCGGAAGAGAATACAATTTATTTCATCAAAAACAGTGTTCCGATTGAGGAGAAATTCAAAAAACTACAAAATCGGTTGAAACTCAAAGGGGTACCATCACGGAAAGCAGTGGATTTGGGTTCCCAAAATATATACTATATTAACATTACTACCCTTATATATATCGAGTAAGAATGTGAATAAAACTAATTTCACTGAAAACGAGGATGCAAGTTAAGAGATTTTTACGAAACGACAAAATTGGTCGAAACTCAAAGGGGTACCATCACGAAAACCAGTGGATTTGGGTTCCCAAAATATATATTATGTTAACATTATTACCCTAATATATATACAGTAAGAAAGTTAATACAACTAATGTCACTGAAAATGAGGATGCGAGTTAGGATATATTCACAAAACGACAAAATCGGTCGAAATTAAAAAGGTACCATCACGAAAAACGTTCTTTAATGTGTGATATACAAGATGCTCACAGTTCATTTGATCTTAAATTTTAAGTAAGAATGTGTATAAAATATGTATGATCGAGCACGTAAGAAAACAAAATTTACTTCATCGAAAACAGCGTTTCGATTGAGGAGAAGTTCAAGAAACAGCAAAATTGGTCGAAACTCAAAGGGGTACCATCACAAAAAATAGTGGATTTGGGTTCCAAAAATATATATTATATTAGAATTACTACCCTAATATATATCAAATAAGAATACGAATAAAAGTAATTTCACTGAAAACGAGGTTGCGAGTGAGGAGATATTAAAAAACTCCAAAATCGGTCAAAACTAACAAGGTACCATCGCGAAAAACTGTATTTAATGTCAGATATACAAGTGATCACAACGTTGATTTGATACTATATTTTAGTAAGAATGTGTAGAATACATATTTCATCTAGTGCGGAAGAGAATAAAATTTATTTCATCGAAAACAGAGTTCCGATTGAAGGGAAATTCAAAAAACTACAAAATCAGTCGAAACTCAAAGGGGTACCATCACGGAAATCAGTGGATTTGGGTTCCCAAAATATATGTTATCTTAACATTACTACCCTAATATACATCGAATAAGAATGTGAATACAACTAATTTCACTGAAAATAAGCATGCGAGTTAGGAGATATTCACAAAATGACAAAATCGGTCGAAATTAATAAGGTACCATCACGAAAAACGTTCTTTAATGTTTGATATACAAGATGCTCACAGTTCATTTGATCTTAAATTTTAATTAAGAATGTGTATAAAAGATGTATGATCGAGTACGTAAGAAAACAAAATTTATTTCATCGAAAACAGCGTTTCGATTGAGGAGAAATTCAAAAAACTACAAAATCGGTTGAAACTCAAAGGGGTACCATCACGGAAAGCAGTGGATTTGGGTTCCCAAAATATATACTATCTTAACATTACTACCCTTATATATATCGAGTAAGAATGTGAATAAAACTAATTTCACTGAAAATAAGCATGCGAGTTAGGAGATATTCACAAAACGACAAAATCGGTTTAAATTAAAAAGGTACCATCATGAAAAACGTTCTTTAATGTTTGATATACAAGATGCTCATAGTTCATTTGTAAGAATCTGTATAAAAGATGTATGATTGGGTACGTAAGAAAATAAAATTTATTTCATCGATAATAGCATTTCGATTGAGTAGAAGTTAAAGAAACAACAAAATTAGTCGAAACTCAAAGGGGTACCATTACAAAAAATAGTGGATTTGGGTTCCAAAAAAATATATTATATTATCATTAATACCCTAATATATATCAAATAAGAATACGAATAAAAATAATTTCACTGAAAACGAGGTTGCGAGTGATGAGATATTAACAAAACTACAAAATCGGTAAAAACTAACAAGGTACCATCGCGAAAAACTGTATTTAATGTCAGATATACAACTGATCACAACGTTAATTTGATACTATATTTTAGTAAGAATGTGTAGAATACATATTTCATCTGGTACGGAAGAGAATAATATTTATTTCATCAAAAAGAGTGTTCCGATTGAGGAGAAATTCAAAAAACTACAAAATTGGTCGAAACTCAAAGGGGTACCATCACGGAAAGCAGCGGATTTGGGTTCCCAAACTATATACTATCTTAACATTACTACCCTTATATATATCGAGTAAGAATGCGAATAAACCTAATTTCACTGAAAACGAGGATGCAAGTTAAGAGATTTTTACAAAACGACAAAATTGGTCGAAACTCAAAGGGGTATCATCACGAAAAACAGTTGATTTGGGTTCCCAAAATATATATTATGTTAACTTTACTACCCTAATATATATCCAGTAAGAAAGTGAATACAACTAATTTCACTGAAAATGAGGATGCGAGTTAGGAGATATTCACAAAACGACAAAATCGGTTGAAATTAAAAAGGTATCATCATGAAAAAGTTCTTTAATGTTTGATATACAAGTTGCTCATAGTTCATTTGTAAGAATCTGTATAAAAGATGTATGATTGGGTACGTAAGAAAACAAAATTTATTTCATCGATAATAGCGTTTCGATTGAGGAGAAGTTAAAGAAACAACAAAATTGGTCGAAACTCAAAGGGGTACCATTACAAAAAATAGTGGATTTGGGTTCCAAAAATATATATTACATTAGCATTAATACCCTAATATATATCAAATAAGAATACGAATAAAAGTAATTTCACTGAAAACGGGTTGTGAGTGAGTAGATATTAACAAAACTACAAACACGGTCAAAACTAACAAGGTACCATCGCGAAAAACTGTATTTAATGTCAGATATACAACTGATCACAACGTTGATTTGATAATATATTTTAGTAAGAATGTGTAGAATACATATTTCATCTGGTGCGGAAGAGAATACAATTTATTTCATCAAAAACAGTGTTCCGATTGAGGAGAAATTCAAAAAACTACAAAATCGGTTGAAACTCAAAGGGGTACCATCACGGAAAGCAGTGGATTTGGGTTCCCAAAATATATACTATATTAACATTACTACCCTTATATATATCGAGTAAGAATGTGAATAAAACTAATTTCACTGAAAACGAGGATGCAAGTTAAGAGATTTTTACGAAACGACAAAATTGGTCGAAACTCAAAGGGGTACCATCACGAAAACCAGTGGATTTGGGTTCCCAAAATATATATTATGTTAACATTATTACCCTAATATATATACAGTAAGAAAGTTAATACAACTAATGTCACTGAAAATGAGGATGCGAGTTAGGATATATTCACAAAACGACAAAATCGGTCGAAATTAAAAAGGTACCATCACGAAAAACGTTCTTTAATGTGTGATATACAAGATGCTCACAGTTCATTTGATCTTAAATTTTAAGTAAGAATGTGTATAAAATATGTATGATCGAGCACGTAAGAAAACAAAATTTACTTCATCGAAAACAGCGTTTCGATTGAGGAGAAGTTCAAGAAACAGCAAAATTGGTCGAAACTCAAAGGGGTACCATCACAAAAAATAGTGGATTTGGGTTCCAAAAATATATATTATATTAGAATTACTACCCTAATATATATCAAATAAGAATACGAATAAAAGTAATTTCACTGAAAACGAGGTTGCGAGTGAGGAGATATTAAAAAACTCCAAAATCGGTCAAAACTAACAAGGTACCATCGCGAAAAACTTTATTTAATGTCAGATATACGAGTAATCACAACGTTGATATGATACTATATTTTAGTAAGAATGTGTAGAATACATATTTCATCTAGTGTGGATGAGAATAAAATTTATTTCATCGAAAACAGAGTTCCGATTGAAGAGAAAATCAAAAAACTACAAAATCAGTCGAAACTAAAAGGGGTACCATCACGGAAAGCAGTGGATATGGGTTCCCAAACTATATACTATCTTAACATTACTACCCTTATATATATCGAGTAAGTATGTGAATAAAACTAATTTCACTGAAAACGAGGATGCAAGTTAAGAGATTTTCACAAAACAACAAAATCAGTCGAAATTAATAACGTACCATCACGAAAAACGTTCTTTAATGTTTGATATACAAGATGCTCATAGTTCATTTGTAAGAATCTGTATAAAAGATGTATGATTGGGTACGTAAGAAAACAAAATTCATTTCATCGATAATAGCGTTTCGATTGAGGAGAAGTTAAAGAAACAACAAAATTGGTCGAAACTCAAAGGGGTACCATTACAAAAAATAGTGGATTTGGGGTCCAAAAATATATATAACATTAGCTTTAATACCCTAATATATATCAAATAAGAATACGAATAAAAGTAATTTCACTGAAAACGGGTTGCGAGTGAGTAGATATTAACAAACCTACAAACTCGGTCAAAACTAACAAGGTACCATCGCGAAAAACTGTATTTAATGTCAGATATACAAGTGATCACAACGTTGATTTGATACTATATTTTAGTAAGAATGTGTAGAATACATATTTCATCTAGTGCGGAAGAGAATAAAATTTATTTCATCGAAAACAGAGTTCCGATTGAAGGGAAATTCAAAAAACTACAAAATCAGTCGAAACTCAAAGGGGTACCATCACGGAAATCAGTGGATTTGGGTTCCCAAAATATATGTTATCTTAACATTACTACCCTAATATACATCGAATAAGAATGTGAATACAACTAATTTCACTGAAAATAAGCATGCGAGTTAGGAGATATTCACAAAATGACAAAATCGGTCGAAATTAATAAGGTACCATCACGAAAAACGTTCTTTAATGTTTGATATACAAGATGCTCACAGTTCATTTGATCTTAAATTTTAATTAAGAATGTGTATAAAAGATGTATGATCGAGTACGTAAGAAAACAAAATTTATTTCATCGAAAACAGCGTTTCGATTGAGGAGAAATTCAAAAAACTACAAAATCGGTTGAAACTCAAAGGGGTACCATCACGGAAAGCAGTGGATTTGGGTTCCCAAAATATATACTATCTTAACATTACTACCCTTATATATATCGAGTAAGAATGTGAATAAAACTAATTTCACTGAAAATAAGCATGCGAGTTAGGAGATATTCACAAAACGACAAAATCGGTTTAAATTAAAAAGGTACCATCATGAAAAACGTTCTTTAATGTTTGATATACAAGATGCTCATAGTTCATTTGTAAGAATCTGTATAAAAGATGTATGATTGGGTACGTAAGAAAATAAAATTTATTTCATCGATAATAGCATTTCGATTGAGTAGAAGTTAAAGAAACAACAAAATTAGTCGAAACTCAAAGGGGTACCATTACAAAAAATAGTGGATTTGGGTTCCAAAAAAATATATTATATTATCATTAATACCCTAATATATATCAAATAAGAATACGAATAAAAATAATTTCACTGAAAACGAGGTTGCGAGTGATGAGATATTAACAAAACTACAAAATCGGTAAAAACTAACAAGGTACCATCGCGAAAAACTGTATTTAATGTCAGATATACAACTGATCACAACGTTAATTTGATACTATATTTTAGTAAGAATGTGTAGAATACATATTTCATCTGGTACGGAAGAGAATAATATTTATTTCATCAAAAAGAGTGTTCCGATTGAGGAGAAATTCAAAAAACTACAAAATTGGTCGAAACTCAAAGGGGTACCATCACGGAAAGCAGCGGATTTGGGTTCCCAAACTATATACTATCTTAACATTACTACCCTTATATATATCGAGTAAGAATGCGAATAAACCTAATTTCACTGAAAACGAGGATGCAAGTTAAGAGATTTTTACAAAACGACAAAATTGGTCGAAACTCAAAGGGGTATCATCACGAAAAACAGTGGATTTGGGTTCCCAAAATATATATTATGTTAACTTTACTACCCTAATATATATCCAGTAAGAAAGTGAATACAACTAATTTCACTGAAAATGAGGATGCGAGTTAGGAGATATTCACAAAACGACAAAATCGGTTGAAATTAAAAAGGTACCATCATGAAAAACGTTCTTTAATGTTTGATATACAAGTTGCTCATAGTTCATTTGTAAGAATCTGTATAAAAGATGTATGATTGGGTACGTAAGAAAACAAAATTTATTTCATCGATAATAGCGTTTCGATTGAAGAGAAGTTAAAGAAACAACAAAATTGGTCGAAACTCAAAGGGGTACCATTACAAAAAATAGTGGATTTGGGTTCCAAAAATATATATTACATTAGCATTAATACCCTAATATATATCAAATAAGAATACGAATAAAAGTAATTTCACTGAAAACGGGTTGTGAGTGAGTAGATATTAACAAAACTACAAACACGGTCAAAACTAACAAGGTACCATCGCGAAAAACTGTATTTAATGTCATATATACAACTGATCACAACGTTGATTTGATAATATATTTTAGTAAGAATGTGTAGAATACATATTTCATCAGGTGCGGAAGAGAATACAATTTATTTCATCAAAAACAGTGTTCCGATTGAGGAGAAATTCAAAAAACTACAAAATCGGTTGAAACTCAAAGGGGTACCATCACGGAAAGCAGTGGATTTGGGTTCCCAAAATATATACTATATTAACATTACTACCCTTATATATATCGAGTAAGAATGTGAATAAAACTAATTTCACTGAAAACGAGGATGCAAGTTAAGAGATTTTTACGAAACGACAAAATCGGTCGAAACTCAAAGGGGTACCATCACGAAAACCAGTGGATTTGGGTTCCCAAAATATATATTATGTTAACATTATTACCCTAATATATATACAGAAAGAAAGTTAATACAACTAATGTCACTGAAAATGAGGATGCGAGTTAGGAGATATTCACAAAACGACAAAATCGGTCGAAATTAAAAAGGTACCATCACGAAAAACGTTATTTAATGTGTGATATACAAGATGCTCACAGTTCATTTGATCTTAAATTTTAAGTAAGAATGTGTATAAAATATGTATGATCGAGCACGTAAGAAAACAAAATTTACTTCATCGAAAACAGCGTTTCGATTGAGGAGAAGTTCAAGAAACAGCAAAATTGGTCGAAACTCAAAGGGGTACCTCACAAAAAATAGTGGATTTGGGTTCCAAAAATATATATTATATTAGAATTACTACCCTAATATATATCAAATAAGAATACGAATAAAAGTAATTTCACTGAAAACGAGGTTGCGAGTGAGGAGATATTAAAAAACTCCAAAATCGGTCAAAACTAACAAGGTACCATCGCGAAAAACTTTATTTAATGTCAGATATACGAGTAATCACAACGTTTATATGATACTATATTTTAGTAAGAATGTGTAGAATACATATTTCATCTAGTGTGGAAGAGAATAAAATTTATTTCATCGAAAACAGAGTTCCGATTGAAGAGAAAATCAAAAAACTACAAAATCAGTCGAAACTCAAAGGGGTACCATCACGGAAAGCAGTGGATATGGGTTCCCAAACTATATACTATCTTAACATTACTACCCTTATATATATCGAGTAAGTATGTGAATAAAACTAATTTAACTGAAAGCGAGGATGCAAGTTAAGAGATTTTCACAAAACAACAAAATCAGTCGAAATTAATAACGTACCATCACGAAAAACGTTCTTTAATGTTTGATATACAAGATGCTCATAGTTCATTTGTAAGAATCTGTATAAAAGATGTATGATTGGGTACGTAAGAAAACAAAATTTATTTCATCGATAATAGCGTTTCGATTGAGGAGAAGTTAAAGAAACAACAAAATTGGTCGAAACTCAAAGGGGTACCATTACAAAAAATAGTGGATTTGGGTTCCAAAAATATATATTACATTAGCATTAATACCCTAAAATATATCAAATAAGAATACGAATAAAAGTAATTTCACTGAAAACGGGTTGCGAGTGAGTAGATATTAACAAACCTACAAACTCGGTCAAAACTAACAAGGTACCATCGCGAAAAACTGTATTTAATGTCAGATATACAAGTGATCACAACGTTGATTTGATACTATATTTTAGTAAGAATGTGTAGAATACATATTTCATCTAGTGCGGAAGAGAATAAAATTTATTTCATCGAAAACAGAGTTCCGATTGAAGGGAAATTCAAAAAACTACAAAATCAGTCGAAACTCAAAGGGGTACCATCACGGAAATCAGTGGATTTGGGTTCCCAAAATATATGTTATCTTAACATTACTACCCTAATATACATCGAATAAGAATGTGAATACAACTAATTTCACTGAAAATAAGCATGCGAGTTAGGAGATATTCACAAAATGACAAAATCGGTCGAAATTAATAAGGTACCATCACGAAAAACGTTCTTTAATGTTTGATATACAAGATGCTCACAGTTCATTTGATCTTAAATTTTAATTAAGAATGTGTATAAAAGATGTATGATCGAGTACGTAAGAAAACAAAATTTATTTCATCGAAAACAGCGTTTCGATTGAGGAGAAATTCAAAAAACTACAAAATCGGTTGAAACTCAAAGGGGTACCATCACGGAAAGCAGTGGATTTGGGTTCCCAAAATATATACTATCTTAACATTACTACCCTTATATATATCGAGTAAGAATGTGAATAAAACTAATTTCACTGAAAATAAGCATGCGAGTTAGGAGATATTCACAAAACGACAAAATCGGTTGAAATTAAAAAGGTACCATCAGGAAAAACGTTCTTTAATGTTTGATATACAAGATGCTCATAGTTCATTTGTAAGAATCTGTATAAAAGATGTATGATTGGGTACGTAAGAAAATAAAATTTATTTCATCGATAATAGCATTTCGATTGAGTAGAAGTTAAAGAAACAACAAAATTAGTCGAAACTCAAAGGGGTACCATTACAAAAAATAGTGGATTTGGGTTCCAAAAAAATATATTATATTATCATTAATACCCTAATATATATCAAATAAGAATACGAATAAAAATAATTTCACTGAAAACGAGGTTGCGAGTGATGAGATATTAACAAAACTACAAAATCGGTAAAAATTAACAAGGTACCATCGCGAAAAACTGTATTTAATGTCAGATATACAACTGATCACAACGTTAATTTGATACTATATTTTAGTAAGAATGTGTAGAATACATATTTCATCTGGTACGGAAGAGAATAATATTTATTTCATCAAAAAGAGTGTTCCGATTGAGGAGAAATTCAAAAAACTACAAAATTGGTCGAAACTCAAAGGGGTACCATCACGGAAAGCAGCGGATTTGGGTTCCCAAACTATATACTATCTTAACATTACTACCCTTATATATATCGAGTAAGAATGTGAATAAACCTAATTTCACTGAAAACGAGGATGCAAGTTAAGAGATTTTTACAAAACGACAAAATTGGTCGAAACTCAAAGGGGTATCATCACGAAAAACAGTTGATTTGGGTTCCCAAAATATATATTATGTTAACTTTACTACCCTAATATATATCCAGTAAGAAAGTGAATACAACTAATTTCACTGAAAATGAGGATGCGAGTTAGGAGATATTCACAAAACGACAAAATCGGTTGAAATTAAAAAGGTACCATCATGAAAAACGTTCTTTAATGTTTGATATACAAGTTGCTCATAGTTCATTTGTAAGAATCTGTATAAAAGATGTATGATTGGGTACGTAAGAAAACAAAATTTATTTCATCGATAATAGCGTTTCGATTGAAGAGAAGTTAAAGAAACAACAAAATTGGTCGAAACTCAAAGGGGTACCATTACAAAAAATAGTGGATTTGGGTTCCAAAAATATATATTACATTAGCATTAATACCCTAATATATATCAAATAAGAATACGAATAAAAGTAATTTCACTGAAAACGGGTTGTGAGTGAGTAGATATTAACAAAACTACAAACACGGTCAAAACTAACAAGGTACCATCGCGAAAAACTGTATTTAATGTCAGATATACAACTGATCACAACGTTGATTTGATAATATATTTTAGTAAGAATGTGTAGAATACATATTTCATCTGGTGCGGAAGAGAATACAATTTATTTCATCAAAAACAGTGTTCCGATTGAGGAGAAATTCAAAAAACTACAAAATCGGTTGAAACTCAAAGGGGTACCATCACAGAAAGCAGTGGATTTGGGTTCCCAAAATATATACTATATTAACATTACTACCCTTATATATATCGAGTAAGAATGTGAATAAAACTAATTTCACTGAAAACGAGGATGCAAGTTAAGAGATTTTTACGAAACGACAAAATCGGTCGAAACTCAAAGGGGTACCATCACGAAAACCAGTGGATTTGGGTTCCCAAAATATATATTATGTTAACATTATTACCCTAATATATATACAGAAAGAAAGTTAATACAACTAATGTCACTGAAAATGAGGATGCGAGTTAGGAGATATTCACAAAACGACAAAATCGGTCGAAATTAAAAAGGTACCATCACGAAAAACGTTATTTAATGTGTGATATACAAGATGCTCACAGTTCATTTGATCTTAAATTTTAAGTAAGAATGTGTATAAAATATGTATGATCGAGCACGTAAGAAAACAAAATTTACTTCATCGAAAACAGCGTTTCGATTGAGGAGAAGTTCAAGAAACAGCAAAATTGGTCGAAACTCAAAGGGGTACCTCACAAAAAATAGTGGATTTGGGTTCCAAAAATATATATTATATTAGAATTACTACCCTAATATATATCAAATAAGAATACGAATAAAAGTAATTTCACTGAAAACGAGGTTGCGAGTGAGGAGATATTAAAAAACTCCAAAATCGGTCAAAACTAACAAGGTACCATCGCGAAAAACTTTATTTAATGTCAGATATACGAGTAATCACAACGTTTATATGATACTATATTTTAGTAAGAATGTGTAGAATACATATTTCATCTAGTGTGGAAGAGAATAAAATTTATTTCATCGAAAACAGAGTTCCGATTGAAGAGAAAATCAAAAAACTACAAAATCAGTCGAAACTCAAAGGGGTACCATCACGGAAAGCAGTGGATATGGGTTCCCAAACTATATACTATCTTAACATTACTACCCTTATATATATCGAGTAAGTATGTGAATAAAACTAATTTAACTGAAAGCGAGGATGCAAGTTAAGAGATTTTCACAAAACAACAAAATCAGTCGAAATTAATAACGTACCATCACGAAAAACGTTCTTTAATGTTTGATATACAAGATGCTCATAGTTCATTTGTAAGAATCTGTATAAAAGATGTATGATTGGGTACGTAAGAAAACAAAATTTATTTCATCGATAATAGCGTTTCGATTGAGGAGAAGTTAAAGAAACAACAAAATTGGTCGAAACTCAAAGGGGTACCATTACAAAAAATAGTGGATTTGGGTTCCAAAAATATATATTACATTAGCATTAATACCCTAAAATATATCAAATAAGAATACGAATAAAAGTAATTTCACTGAAAACGGGTTGCGAGTGAGTAGATATTAACAAACCTACAAACTCGGTCAAAACTAACAAGGTACCATCGCGAAAAACTGTATTTAATGTCAGATATACAAGTGATCACAACGTTGATTTGATACTATATTTTAGTAAGAATGTGTAGAATACATATTTCATCTAGTGCGGAAGAGAATAAAATTTATTTCATCGAAAACAGAGTTCCGATTGAAGGGAAATTCAAAAAACTACAAAATCAGTCGAAACTCAAAGGGGTACCATCACGGAAATCAGTGGATTTGGGTTCCCAAAATATATGTTATCTTAACATTACTACCCTAATATACATCGAATAAGAATGTGAATACAACTAATTTCACTGAAAATAAGCATGCGAGTTAGGAGATATTCACAAAATGACAAAATCGGTCGAAATTAATAAGGTACCATCACGAAAAACGTTCTTTAATGTTTGATATACAAGATGCTCACAGTTCATTTGATCTTAAATTTTAATTAAGAATGTGTATAAAAGATGTATGATCGAGTACGTAAGAAAACAAAATTTATTTCATCGAAAACAGCGTTTCGATTGAGGAGAAATTCAAAAAACTACAAAATCGGTTGAAACTCAAAGGGGTACCATCACGGAAAGCAGTGGATTTGGGTTCCCAAAATATATACTATCTTAACATTACTACCCTTATATATATCGAGTAAGAATGTGAATAAAACTAATTTCACTGAAAATAAGCATGCGAGTTAGGAGATATTCACAAAACGACAAAATCGGTTGAAATTAAAAAGGTACCATCAGGAAAAACGTTCTTTAATGTTTGATATACAAGATGCTCATAGTTCATTTGTAAGAATCTGTATAAAAGATGTATGATTGGGTACGTAAGAAAATAAAATTTATTTCATCGATAATAGCATTTCGATTGAGTAGAAGTTAAAGAAACAACAAAATTAGTCGAAACTCAAAGGGGTACCATTACAAAAAATAGTGGATTTGGGTTCCAAAAAAATATATTATATTATCATTAATACCCTAATATATATCAAATAAGAATACGAATAAAAATAATTTCACTGAAAACGAGGTTGCGAGTGATGAGATATTAACAAAACTACAAAATCGGTAAAAATTAACAAGGTACCATCGCGAAAAACTGTATTTAATGTCAGATATACAACTGATCACAACGTTAATTTGATACTATATTTTAGTAAGAATGTGTAGAATACATATTTCATCTGGTACGGAAGAGAATAATATTTATTTCATCAAAAAGAGTGTTCCGATTGAGGAGAAATTCAAAAAACTACAAAATTGGTCGAAACTCAAAGGGGTACCATCACGGAAAGCAGCGGATTTGGGTTCCCAAACTATATACTATCTTAACATTACTACCCTTATATATATCGAGTAAGAATGTGAATAAACCTAATTTCACTGAAAACGAGGATGCAAGTTAAGAGATTTTTACAAAACGACAAAATTGGTCGAAACTCAAAGGGGTATCATCACGAAAAACAGTTGATTTGGGTTCCCAAAATATATATTATGTTAACTTTACTACCCTAATATATATCCAGTAAGAAAGTGAATACAACTAATTTCACTGAAAATGAGGATGCGAGTTAGGAGATATTCACAAAACGACAAAATCGGTTGAAATTAAAAAGGTACCATCATGAAAAACGTTCTTTAATGTTTGATATACAAGTTGCTCATAGTTCATTTGTAAGAATCTGTATAAAAGATGTATGATTGGGTACGTAAGAAAACAAAATTTATTTCATCGATAATAGCGTTTCGATTGAAGAGAAGTTAAAGAAACAACAAAATTGGTCGAAACTCAAAGGGGTACCATTACAAAAAATAGTGGATTTGGGTTCCAAAAATATATATTACATTAGCATTAATACCCTAATATATATCAAATAAGAATACGAATAAAAGTAATTTCACTGAAAACGGGTTGTGAGTGAGTAGATATTAACAAAACTACAAACACGGTCAAAACTAACAAGGTACCATCGCGAAAAACTGTATTTAATGTCAGATATACAACTGATCACAACGTTGATTTGATAATATATTTTAGTAAGAATGTGTAGAATACATATTTCATCTGGTGCGGAAGAGAATACAATTTATTTCATCAAAAACAGTGTTCCGATTGAGGAGAAATTCAAAAAACTACAAAATCGGTTGAAACTCAAAGGGGTACCATCACAGAAAGCAGTGGATTTGGGTTCCCAAAATATATACTATATTAACATTACTACCCTTATATATATCGAGTAAGAATGTGAATAAAACTAATTTCACTGAAAACGAGGATGCAAGTTAAGAGATTTTTACGAAATGACAAAATCGGTCGAAACTCAAAGGGGTACCATCACGAAAACCAGTGGATTTGGGTTCCCAAAATATATATTATGTTAACATTATTACCCTAATATATATACAGTAAGAAAGTTAATACAACTAATGTCACTGAAAATGAGGATGCGAGTTAGGAGATATTCACAAAACGACAAAATCGGTCGAAATTAAAAAGGTACCATCACGAAAAACGTTCTTTAATGTGTGATATACAAGATGCTCACAGTTCATTTGATCTTAAATTTTAAGTAAGAATGTGTATAAAATATGTATGATCGAGCACGTAAGAAAACAAAATTTACTTCATCGAAAACAGCGTTTCGATTGAGGAGAAGTTCAAGAAACAGCAAAATTGGTCGAAACTCAAAGGGGTACCATCACAAAAAATAGTGGATTTGGGTTCCAAAAATATATATTATATTAGAATTACTACCCTAATATATATCAAATAAGAATACGAATAAAAGTAATTTCACTGAAAACGAGGTTGCGAGTGAGGAGATATTAAAAAACTCCAAAATCGGTCAAAACTAACAAGGTACCATCGCGAAAAACTTTATTTAATGTCAGATATACGAGTAATCACAACGTTGATATGATACTATATTTTAGTAAGAATGTGTAGAATACATATTTCATCTAGTGTGGATGAGAATAAAATTTATTTCATCGAAAACAGAGTTCCGATTGAAGAGAAAATCAAAAAACTACAAAATCAGTCGAAACTAAAAGGGGTACCATCACGGAAAGCAGTGGATATGGGTTCCCAAACTATATACTATCTTAACATTACTACCCTTATATATATCGAGTAAGTATGTGAATAAAACTAATTTCACTGAAAACGAGGATGCAAGTTAAGAGATTTTCACAAAACAACAAAATCAGTCGAAATTAATAACGTACCATCACGAAAAACGTTCTTTAATGTTTGATATACAAGATGCTCATAGTTCATTTGTAAGAATCTGTATAAAAGATGTATGATTGGGTACGTAAGAAAACAAAATTTATTTCATCGAAAACAGCGTTTCGATTGAGGAGAAATTCAAAAAACTACAAAATCGGTTGAAACTCAAAGGGGTACCATCACGGAAAGCAGTGGATTTGGGTTCCCAAAATATATACTATCTTAACATTACTACCCTTATATATATCGAGTAAGAATGTGAATAAAACTAATTTCACTGAAAATAAGCATGCGAGTTAGGAGATATTCACAAAACGACAAAATCGGTTGAAATTAAAAAGGTACCATCAGGAAAAACGTTCTTTAATGTTTGATATACAAGATGCTCATAGTTCATTTGTAAGAATCTGTATAAAAGATGTATGATTGGGTACGTAAGAAAATAAAATTTATTTCATCGATAATAGCATTTCGATTGAGTAGAAGTTAAAGAAACAACAAAATTAGTCGAAACTCAAAGGGGTACCATTACAAAAAATAGTGGATTTGGGTTCCAAAAAAATATATTATATTATCATTAATACCCTAATATATATCAAATAAGAATACGAATAAAAATAATTTCACTGAAAACGAGGTTGCGAGTGATGAGATATTAACAAAACTACAAAATCGGTAAAAATTAACAAGGTACCATCGCGAAAAACTGTATTTAATGTCAGATATACAACTGATCACAACGTTAATTTGATACTATATTTTAGTAAGAATGTGTAGAATACATATTTCATCTGGTACGGAAGAGAATAATATTTATTTCATCAAAAAGAGTGTTCCGATTGAGGAGAAATTCAAAAAACTACAAAATTGGTCGAAACTCAAAGGGGTACCATCACGGAAAGCAGCGGATTTGGGTTCCCAAACTATATACTATCTTAACATTACTACCCTTATATATATCGAGTAAGAATGTGAATAAACCTAATTTCACTGAAAACGAGGATGCAAGTTAAGAGATTTTTACAAAACGACAAAATTGGTCGAAACTCAAAGGGGTATCATCACGAAAAACAGTTGATTTGGGTTCCCAAAATATATATTATGTTAACTTTACTACCCTAATATATATCCAGTAAGAAAGTGAATACAACTAATTTCACTGAAAATGAGGATGCGAGTTAGGAGATATTCACAAAACGACAAAATCGGTTGAAATTAAAAAGGTACCATCATGAAAAACGTTCTTTAATGTTTGATATACAAGTTGCTCATAGTTCATTTGTAAGAATCTGTATAAAAGATGTATGATTGGGTACGTAAGAAAACAAAATTTATTTCATCGATAATAGCGTTTCGATTGAAGAGAAGTTAAAGAAACAACAAAATTGGTCGAAACTCAAAGGGGTACCATTACAAAAAATAGTGGATTTGGGTTCCAAAAATATATATTACATTAGCATTAATACCCTAATATATATCAAATAAGAATACGAATAAAAGTAATTTCACTGAAAACGGGTTGTGAGTGAGTAGATATTAACAAAACTACAAACACGGTCAAAACTAACAAGGTACCATCGCGAAAAACTGTATTTAATGTCAGATATACAACTGATCACAACGTTGATTTGATAATATATTTTAGTAAGAATGTGTAGAATACATATTTCATCTGGTGCGGAAGAGAATACAATTTATTTCATCAAAAACAGTGTTCCGATTGAGGAGAAATTCAAAAAACTACAAAATCGGTTGAAACTCAAAGGGGTACCATCACAGAAAGCAGTGGATTTGGGTTCCCAAAATATATACTATATTAACATTACTACCCTTATATATATCGAGTAAGAATGTGAATAAAACTAATTTCACTGAAAACGAGGATGCAAGTTAAGAGATTTTTACGAAATGACAAAATCGGTCGAAACTCAAAGGGGTACCATCACGAAAACCAGTGGATTTGGGTTCCCAAAATATATATTATGTTAACATTATTACCCTAATATATATACAGTAAGAAAGTTAATACAACTAATGTCACTGAAAATGAGGATGCGAGTTAGGAGATATTCACAAAACGACAAAATCGGTCGAAATTAAAAAGGTACCATCACGAAAAACGTTCTTTAATGTGTGATATACAAGATGCTCACAGTTCATTTGATCTTAAATTTTAAGTAAGAATGTGTATAAAATATGTATGATCGAGCACGTAAGAAAACAAAATTTACTTCATCGAAAACAGCGTTTCGATTGAGGAGAAGTTCAAGAAACAGCAAAATTGGTCGAAACTCAAAGGGGTACCATCACAAAAAATAGTGGATTTGGGTTCCAAAAATATATATTATATTAGAATTACTACCCTAATATATATCAAATAAGAATACGAATAAAAGTAATTTCACTGAAAACGAGGTTGCGAGTGAGGAGATATTAAAAAACTCCAAAATCGGTCAAAACTAACAAGGTACCATCGCGAAAAACTTTATTTAATGTCAGATATACGAGTAATCACAACGTTTATATGATACTATATTTTAGTAAGAATGTGTAGAATACATATTTCATCTAGTGTGGAAGAGAATAAAATTTATTTCATCGAAAACAGAGTTCCGATTGAAGAGAAAATCAAAAAACTACAAAATCAGTCGAAACTCAAAGGGGTACCATCACGGAAAGCAGTGGATATGGGTTCCCAAACTATATACTATCTTAACATTACTACCCTTATATATATCGAGTAAGTATGTGAATAAAACTAATTTACCTGAAAGCGAGGATGCAAGTTAAGAGATTTTCACAAAACAACAAAATCAGTCGAAATTAATAACGTACCATCACGAAAAACGTTCTTTAATGTTTGATATACAAGATGCTCATAGTTCATTTGTAAGAATCTGTATAAAAGATGTATGATTGGGTACGTAAGAAAACAAAATTTATTTCATCGATAATAGCGTTTCAATTGAGGAGAAGTTAAAGAAACAACAAAATTGGTCGAAACTCAAAGGGGTACCATTACAAAAAATAGTGGATTTGGGTTCCAAAAATATATATTACATTAGCATTAATACCCTAATATATATCAAATAAGAATACGAATAAAAGTAATTTCACTGAAAACGAGTTGCGAGTGAGTAGATATTAACAAACCTACAAACTCGGTCAAAACTAACAAGGTACCATCGCGAAAAACTGTATTTAATGTCAGATATACAAGTGATCACAACGTTGATTTGATACTATATTTTAGTAAGAATGTGTAGAATACATATTTCATCTAGTGCGGAAGAGAATAAAATTTATTTCATCGAAAACAGAGTTCCGATTGAAGGGAAATTCAAAAAACTACAAAATCAGTCGAAACTCAGAGGGGTACCATCACGGAAATCAGTGGATTTGGGTTCCCAAAATATATGTTATCTTAACATTACTACCCTAATATACATCGAATAAGAATGTGAATACAACTAATTTCACTGAAAATAAGCATGCGAGTTAGGAGATATTCACAAAATGACAAAATCGGTCGAAATTAATAAGGTACCATCACGAAAAACGTTCTTTAATGTTTGATATACAAGATGCTCACAGTTCATTTGATCTTAAATTTTAATTAAGAATGTGTATAAAAGATGTATGATCGAGTACGTAAGAAAACAAAATTTATTTCATCGAAAACAGCGTTTCGATTGAGGAGAAATTCAAAAAACTACAAAATCGGTTGAAACTCAAAGGGGTACCATCACGGAAAGCAGTGGATTTGGGTTCCCAAAATATATACTATCTTAACATTACTACCCTTATATATATCGAGTAAGAATGTGAATAAAACTAATTTCACTGAAAATAAGCATGCGAATTAGGAGATATTCACAAAACGACAAAATCGGTTGAAATTAAAAAGGTACCATCAGGAAAAACGTTCTTTAATGTTTGATATACAAGATGCTCATAGTTCATTTGTAAGAATCTGTATAAAAGATGTATGATTGGGTACGTAAGAAAATAAAATTTATTTCATCGATAATAGCATTTCGATTGAGTAGAAGTTAAAGAAACAACAAAATTAGTCGAAACTCAAAGGGGTACCATTACAAAAAATAGTGGATTTGGGTTCCAAAAAAATATATTATATTATCATTAATACCCTAATATATATCAAATAAGAATACGAATAAAAATAATTTCACTGAAAACGAGGTTGCGAGTGATGAGATATTAACAAAACTACAAAATCGGTAAAAACTAACAAGGTACCATCGCGAAAAACTGTATTTAATGTCAGATATACAACTGATCACAACGTTAATTTGATACTATATTTTAGTAAGAATGTGTAGAATACATATTTCATCTGGTACGGAAGAGAATAATATTTATTTCATCAAAAAGAGTGTTCCGATTGAGGAGAAATTCAAAAAACTACAAAATTGGTCGAAACTCAAAGGGGTACCATCACGGAAAGCAGCGGATTTGGGTTCCCAAACTATATACTATCTTAACATTACTACCCTTATATATATCGAGTAAGAATGTGAATAAACCTAATTTCACTGAAAACGAGGATGCAAGTTAAGAGATTTTTACAAAACGACAAAATTGGTCGAAACTCAAAGGGGTATCATCACGAAAAACAGTGGATTTGGGTTCCCAAAATATATATTATGTTAACTTTACTACCCTAATATATATCCAGTAAGAAAGTGAATACAACTAATTTCACTGAAAATGAGGATGCGAGTTAGGAGATATTCACAAAACGACAAAATCGGTTGAAATTAAAAAGGTACCATCATGAAAAACGTTCTTTAATGTTTGATATACAAGTTGCTCATAGTTCATTTGTAAGAATCTGTATAAAAGATGTATGATTGGGTACGTAAGAAAACAAAATTTATTTCATCGATAATAGCGTTTCGATTGAAGAGAAGTTAAAGAAACAACAAAATTGGTCGAAACTCAAAGGGGTACCATTACAAAAAATAGTGGATTTGGGTTCCAAAAATATATATTACATTAGCATTAATACCCTAATATATATCAAATAAGAATACGAATAAAAGTAATTTCACTGAAAACGGGTTGTGAGTGAGTAGATATTAACAAAACTACAAACACGGTCAAAACTAACAAGGTACCATCGCGAAAAACTGTATTTAATGTCAGATATACAACTGATCACAACGTTGATTTGATAATATATTTTAGTAAGAATGTGTAGAATACATATTTCATCTGGTGCGGAAGAGAATACAATTTATTTCATCAAAAACAGTGTTCCGATTGAGGAGAAATTCAAAAAACTACAAAATCGGTTGAAACTCAAAGGGGTACCATCACAGAAAGCAGTGGATTTGGGTTCCCAAAATATATACTATATTAACATTACTACCCTTATATATATCGAGTAAGAATGTGAATAAAACTAATTTCACTGAAAACGAGGATGCAAGTTAAGAGATTTTTACGAAACGACAAAATCGGTCGAAACTCAAAGGGGTACCATCACGAAAACCAGTGGATTTGGGTTCCCAAAATATATATTATGTTAACATTATTACCCTAATATATATACAGTAAGAAAGTTAATACAACTAATGTCACTGAAAATGAGGATGCGAGTTAGGAGATATTCACAAAACGACAAAATCGGTCGAAATTAAAAAGGTACCATCACGAAAAACGTTCTTTAATGTGTGATATACAAGATGCTCACAGTTCATTTGATCTTAAATTTTAAGTAAGAATGTGTATAAAATATGTATGATCGAGCACGTAAGAAAACAAAATTTACTTCATCGAAAACAGCGTTTCGATTGAGGAGAAGTTCAAGAAACAGCAAAATTGGTCGAAACTCAAAGGGGTACCATCACAAAAAATAGTGGATTTGGGTTCCAAAAATATATATTATATTAGAATTACTACCCTAATATATATCAAATAAGAATACGAATAAAAGTAATTTCACTGAAAACGAGGTTGCGAGTGAGGAGATATTAAAAAACTCCAAAATCGGTCAAAACTAACAAGGTACCATCGCGAAAAACTTTATTTAATGTCAGATATACGAGTAATCACAACGTTTATATGATACTATATTTTAGTAAGAATGTGTAGAATACATATTTCATCTAGTGTGGAAGAGAATAAAATTTATTTCATCGAAAACAGAGTTCCGATTGAAGAGAAAATCAAAAAACTACAAAATCAGTCGAAACTCAAAGGGGTACCATCACGGAAAGCAGTGGATATGGGTTCCCAAACTATATACTATCTTAACATTACTACCCTTATATATATCGAGTAAGTATGTGAATAAAACTAATTTAACTGAAAGCGAGGATGCAAGTTAAGAGATTTTCACAAAACAACAAAATCAGTCGAAATTAATAACGTACCATCACGAAAAACGTTCTTTAATGTTTGATATACAAGATGCTCATAGTTCATTTGTAAGAATCTGTATAAAAGATGTATGATTGGGTACGTAAGAAAACAAAATTTATTTCATCGATAATAGCGTTTCGATTGAGGAGAAGTTAAAGAAACAACAAAATTGGTCGAAACTCAAAGGGGTACCATTACAAAAAATAGTGGATTTGGGTTCCAAAAATATATATTACATTAGCATTAATACCCTAATATATATCAAATAAGAATACGAATAAAAGTAATTTCACTGAAAACGGGTTGCGAGTGAGTAGATATTAACAAACCTACAAACTCGGTCAAAACTAACAAGGTACCATCGCGAAAAACTGTATTTAATGTCAGATATACAAGTGATCACAACGTTGATTTGATACTATATTTTAGTAAGAATGTGTAGAATACATATTTCATCTAGTGCGGAAGAGAATAAAAATTATTTCATCGAAAACAGAGTTCCGATTGAAGGGAAATTCAAAAAACTACAAAATCAGTCGAAACTCAAAGGGGTACCATCACGGAAATCAGTGGATTTGGGTTCCCAAAATATATGTTATCTTAACATTACTACCCTAATATACATCGAATAAGAATGTGAATACAACTAATTTCACTGAAAATAAGCATGCGAGTTAGGAGATATTCACAAAATGACAAAATCGGTCGAAATTAATAAGATACCATCACGAAAAACGTTTTTTAATGTTTGATATACAAGATGCTCACAGTTCATTTGATCTTAAATTTTAATTAAGAATGTGTATAAAAGATGTATGATCGAGTACGTAAGAAAACAAAATTTATTTCATCGAAACCAGCGTTTCGATTGAGGAGAAATTCAAAAAACTACAAAATCGGTTGAAACTCAAAGGGGTACCATCACGGAAAGCAGTGGATTTGGGTTCCCAAAATATATACTATCTTAACATTACTACCCTTATATATATCGAGTAAGAATGTGAATAAAACTAATTTCACTGAAAATAAGCATGCGAGTTAGGAGATATTCACAAAACGACAAAATCGGTTGAAATTAAAAAGGTACCATCATGAAAAACGTTCTTTAATGTTTGATATACAAGATGCTCATAGTTCATTTGTAAGAATCTGTATAAAAGATGTATGATTGGGTACGTAAGAAAACAAAATTTATTTCATCGATAATAGCGTTTCGATTGAGGAGAAGTTAAAGAAACAACAAAATTGGTCGAAACTCAAAGGGGTACCATTACAAAAAATAGTGGATTTGGGGTCCAAGAATATATATTACATTAGCATTAATACCCTAATATATATCAAATAAGAATACGAATAAAAGTAATTTCACTGAAAACGGGTTGCGAGTGAGTAGATATTAACAAAACTACAAACTCGGTCAAAACTAACAAGGTACCATCGCGAAAAACTGTATTTAATGTCAGATATACAACTGATCACAACGTTAATTTGATAATATATTTTAGTAAGAATGTGTAGAATACATATTTCATCTGGTGCGGAAGAGAATACAATTTATTTCATCAAAAACAGTGTTCCGATTGAGGAGAAATTCAAAAAACTACAAAATCGGTAGAAACTCAAAGGGGTACCATCACGGAAAGCAGTAGATTTGGGTTCCCAAAATATATACTATATTAACATTACTACCCTTATATATATCGAGTAAAAATGTGAATAAAACTAATTTCACTGAAAACGAGGATGCAAGTTAAGAGATTTTTACGAAACGACAAAATCGGTCGAAACTCAAAGGGGTACCATCACGAAAACCAGTGGATCTGGGTTCCCAAATTATATATTATGTTAACATTACTACCCTAATATATATCCAGTAAGAAAGTGAATACAACTAATTTCACTGAAAATGAGGATGCGAGTTAGGAGATATTCACAAAACGACAAAATCGGTCGAAATTAAAAAGGTACCATCACGAAAAACGTTCTTTAATGTGTGATATACAAGATGCTCACAGTTCATTTGATCTTAAATTTTAAGTAAGAATGTGTATAAAATATGTATGATCGAGCACGTAAGAAAACAAAATTTATTTCATCGAAAACAGCGTTTCGATTGAGGAGAAGTTCAAGAAACAGCAAAATTGGTCGAAACTCAAAGGGGTACCATCACAAAAAATAGTGGATTTGGGTTCCAAAAATATATATTATATTAGAATTACTACCCTAATATATATCAAATAAGAATACGAATAAAAGTAATTTCACTGAAAACGAGGTTGCGAGTGAGGAGATATTAAAAAACTCCAAAATCGGTCAAAACTAACAAGGTACCATCGCGAAAAACTGTATTTAATGTCAGATATACGAGTAATCACAACGTTGATATGATACTATATTTTAGTAAGAATGTGTAGAATACATATTTCATCTAGTGTGGAAGAGAATAAAATTTATTTCATCGAAAACAGAGTTCCGATTGAAGAGAAAATCAAAAAACTACAAAATCAGTCGAAACTCAAAGGGGTACCATCACAGAAAGCAGTGGATATGGGTTCCCAAACTATATACTATCATAACATTACTACCCTTATATATATCGAGTAAGTATGTGAATAAACTAATTTCACTGAAAACGAGGATGCAAGTTAAGAGATTTTCACAAAACAACAAAATCAGTCGAAATTAATAACGTACCATCACGAAAAACGTTCTTTAATGTTTGATATACAAGATACTCATAGTTCATTTGTAAGAATCTGTATAAAAGATGTACGATTGGGTACGTAAGAAAACAAAATTTATTTCATCGATAATAGCGTTTCGATTGAGGAGAAGTTAAAGAAACAACAAAATTGGTCGAAACTCAAAGGGGTACCATTACAAAAAATAGTGGATTTGGGTTCCAAAAATATATATTACATTAGCATTAATACCCTAATATATATCAAATAAGAATACGAATAAAAGTAATTTCACTGAAAACGGGTTGCGAGTGAGTAGATATTAACAAAACTACAAACACGGTCAAAACTAACAAGGTACCATCGCGAAAAACTGTATTTAATGTCAGATATACAACTGATCACAACGTTGATTTGATAATATATTTTAGTAAGAATGTGTAGAATACATATTTCATCTGGTGCGGAAGAGAATACAATTTATTTCATCAAAAACAGTGTTCCGATTGAGGAGAAATTCAAAAAACTAGAAAATCGGTTGAAACTCAAAGGGGTACCATCACGGAAAGCAGTGGATTTGGGTTCCCAAAATATATACTATATTAACATTACTACCCTTATATATATCGAGTAAGAATGTGAATAAAACTAATTTCACTGAAAACGAGGATGCAAGTTAAGAGATTTTTACGAAACGACAAAATCGGTCGAAACTCAAAGGGGTACCATCACGAAAACCAGTGGATTTGGGTTCCCAAAATATATATTATGTTAACATTATTACCCTAATATATATACAGTAAGAAAGTGAATACAACTAATGTCACTGAAAATGAGGATGCGAGTTAGGAGCTATTCACAAAACGACAAAATCGGTCGAAATTAAAAAGGTACCATCACGAAAAACGTTCTTTAATGTGTGATATACAAGATGCTCACAGTTCATTTGATCTTAAATTTTAAGTAAGAATGTGTATAAAATATGTATGATCGAGCACGTAAGAAAACAAAATTTATTTCATCGAAAACAGCGTTTCGATTGAGGAGAAGTTCAAGAAACAGCAAAATTGGTCGAAACTCAAAGGGGTACCATCACAAAAAATAGTGGATTTGGGTTCCAAAAATATATATTATATTAGAATTACTACCCTAATATATATCAAATAAGAATACGAATAAAAGTAATTTCACTGAAAACGAGGTTGCGAGTGAGGAGATATTAAAAAACTCCAAAATCGGTCAAAACTAACAAGGTACCATCGCGAAAAACTGTATTTAATGTCAGATATACGAGTAATCACAACGTTGATATGATACTATATTTTAGTAAGAATGTGTAGAATACATATTTCATCTAGTGTGGAAGAGAATAAAATTTATTTCATCGAAAACAGAGTTCCGATTGAAGAGAAAATCAAAAAACTACAAAATCAGTCGAAACTCAAAGGGGTACCATCACAGAAAGCAGTGGATATGGGTTCCCAAACTATATACTATCATAACATTACTACCCTTATATATATCGAGTAAGTATGTGAATAAACTAATTTCACTGAAAACGAGGATGCAAGTTAAGAGATTTTCACAAAACAACAAAATCAGTCGAAATTAATAACGTACCATCACGAAAAACGTTCTTTAATGTTTGATATACAAGATACTCATAGTTCATTTGTAAGAATCTGTATAAAAGATGTACGATTGGGTACGTAAGAAAACAAAATTTATTTCATCGATAATAGCGTTTCGATTGAGGAGAAGTTAAAGAAACAACAAAATTGGTCGAAACTCAAAGGGGTACCATTACAAAAAATAGTGGATTTGGGTTCCAAAAATATATATTACATTAGCATTAATACCCTAATATATATCAAATAAGAATACGAATAAAAGTAATTTCACTGAAAACGGGTTGCGAGTGAGTAGATATTAACAAAACTACAAACACGGTCAAAACTAACAAGGTACCATCGCGAAAAACTGTATTTAATGTCAGATATACAACTGATCACAACGTTGATTTGATAATATATTTTAGTAAGAATGTGTAGAATACATATTTCATCTGGTGCGGAAGAGAATACAATTTATTTCATCAAAAACAGTGTTCCGATTGAGGAGAAATTCAAAAAACTACAAAATCGGTTGAAACTCAAAGGGGTACCATCACGGAAAGCAGTGGATTTGGGTTCCCAAAATATATACTATATTAACATTACTACCCTTATATATATCGAGTAAGAATGTGAATAAAACTAATTTCACTGAAAACGAGGATGCAAGTTAAGAGATTTTTACGAAACGACAAAATCGGTCGAAACTCAAAGGGGTACCATCACGAAAACCAGTGGATTTGGGTTCCCAAAATATATATTATGTTAACATTATTACCCTAATATATATACAGTAAGAAAGTGAATACAACTAATGTCACTGAAAATGAGGATGCGAGTTAGGAGCTATTCACAAAACGACAAAATCGGTCGAAATTAAAAAGGTACCATCACGAAAAACGTTCTTTAATGTGTGATATACAAGATGCTCACAGTTCATTTGATCTTAAATTTTAAGTAAGAATGTGTATAAAATATGTATGATCGAGCACGTAAGAAAACAAAATTTATTTCATCGAAAACAGCGTTTCGATTGAGGAGAAGTTCAAGAAACAGCAAAATTGGTCGAAACTCAAAGGGGTACCATCACAAAAAATAGTGGATTTGGGTTCCAAAAATATATATTATATTAGAATTACTACCCTAATATATATCAAATAAGAATACGAATAAAAGTAATTTCACTGAAAACGAGGTTGCGAGTGAGGAGATATTAAAAAACTCCAAAATCGGTCAAAACTAACAAGGTACCATCGCAAAAAACTGTATTTAATGTCAGATATACGAGTAATCACAACGTTGATATGATACTATATTTTAGTAAGAATGTGTAGAATACATATTTCATCTAGTGTGGAAGAGAATAAAATTTATTTCATCGAAAACAGAGTTCCGATTGAAGAGAAAATAAAAAAACTACAAAATCAGTCGAAACTCAAAGGGGTACCATCACGGAAAGCAGTGGATATGGGTTCCCAAACTATATACTATCTTAACATTACTACCCTTATATATATCGAGTAAGTATGTGAATAAAACTAATTTCACTGAAAACGAGGATGCAAGTTAAGAGTTTTTCACTAAACAACAAAATCAGTCGAAATTAATAACGTACCATCACGAAAAACGTTCTTTAATGTTTGATATACAAGATGCTCATAGTTCATTTGTAAGAATCTGTATAAAAGATGTATGATTGGGTACGTAAGAAAACAAAATTTATTCATCGATAATAGCGTTTCGATTGAGGAGAAGTTAAAGAAACAACAAAATTGGTCGAAACTCAAAGGGGTACCATTACAAAAAATAGTGGATTTGGGGTCCAAAAATATATATTACATTAGCATTAATACCCTAATATATATCAAATAAGAATACGAATAAAAGTAATTTCACTGAAAACGGGTTGCGAGTGAGTAGATATTAACAGACCTACAAACTCGGTCAAAACTAACAAGGTACCATCGCGAAAAACTGTATTTAATGTCAGATATACAAGTGATCACAACGTTGATTTGATACTATATTTTAGTAAGAATGTGTAGAATATATATTTCATCTAGTGCGGAAGAGAATAAAATTTATTTCATCGAAAACAGAGTTCCGATTGAAGAGAAAATCAAAAAACTACAAAATCAGTCGAAACTCAAAGGGGTACCATCACGGAAAGCAGTGGATATGGGTTCCCAAACTATATACTATCTTAACATTACTACCCTTATATATATCGAGTAAGTATGTGAATAAAACTAATTTCACTGAAAACGAGGATGCAAGTTAAGAGATTTTCACTAAACAACAAAATCAGTCGAAATTAATAACGTACCATCACGAAAAACGTTCTTTAATGTTTGATATACAAGATGCTCATAGTTCATTTGTAAGAATCTGTATAAAAGATGTATGATTGGGTACGTAAGAAAACAAAATTTATTTCATCGATAATAGCGTTTCGATTGAGTAGAAGTTAAAGAAACAACAAAATTGGTCGAAACTCAAAGGGGTACCATTACAAAAAATTGTGGATTTGGGGTCCAAAAATATATATTACATTAGCATTAATACCCTAATATATATCAAATAAGAATACGAATAAAAGTAATTTCACTGAAAACGGGTTGCGAGTGAGTAGATATTAACAGACCTACAAACTCGGTCAAAACTAACAAGGTACCATCGCGAAAAACTGTATTTAATGTCAGATATACAAGTGATCACAACGTTGATTTGATACTATATTTTAGTAAGAATGTGTAGAATATATATTTCATCTAGTGCGGAAGAGAATAAAATTTATTTCATCGAAAACAGAGTTCCGATTGAAGAGAAAATCAAAAAACTACAAAATCAGTCGAAACTCAAAGGGGTACCATCACGGAAAGCAGTGGATATGGGTTCCCAAACTATATACTATCTTAACATTACTACCCTTATATATATCGAGTAAGTATGTGAATAAAACTAATTTCACTGAAAACGAGGATGCAAGTTAAGAGATTTTCACTAAACAACAAAATCAGTCGAAATTAATAACGTACCATCACGAAAAACGTTCTTTAATGTTTGATATACAAGATGCTCATAGTTCATTTGTAAGAATCTGTATAAAAGATGTATGATTGGGTACGTAAGAAAACAAAATTTATTTCATCGATAATAGCGTTTCGATTGAGGAGAAGTTAAAGAAACAACAAAATTGGTCGAAACTCAAAGGGGTACCATTACAAAAAATAGTGGATTTGGGGTCCAAAAATATATATTACATTAGCATTAATACCCTAATATATATCAAATAAGAATACGAATAAAAGTAATTTCACTGAAAACGGGTTGCGAGTGAGTAGATATTAACAGACCTACAAACTCGGTCAAAACTAACAAGGTACCATCGCGAAAAACTGTATTTAATGTCAGATATACAAGTGATCACAACGTTGATTTGATACTATATTTTAGTAAGAATGTGTAGAATATATATTTCATCTAGTGCGGAAGAGAATAAAATTTATTTCATCGAAAACAGAGTTCCGATTGAAGGGAAATTCAAAAAACTACAAAATCAGTCGAAACTCAAAGGGGTACCATCACGGAAATCAGTGGATTTGGGATCCCAAAATATATGTTATATTAACATTACTACCCTAATATACATCGAATAAGAATGTGAATACAACTAATTTCACTGAAAATAAGCATGCGAGTTAGGAGATATTCACAAAATGACAAAATCGGTCGAAATTAATAAGGTACCATCACGAAAAACGTTCTTTAATGTTTGATATACAAGATGCTCACAGTTCATTTGATCTTAAATTTTAATTAAGAATGTGTATAAAAGATGTATGCTCGAGTACGTAAGAAAACAAAATTTATTTCATCGAAAACATCGTTTCGATTGTGGAGAAATTCAAAAAACTACAAAATCGGTTGAAACTCAAAGGGGTACCATCACGGAAAGCAGTGGATTTGGGTTCCCAAAATATATACTATCTTAACATTACTACCCCTATATATATCGAGTAAGAATGTGAATAAAACTAATTTCACTGAAAATAAGCATGCGAGTTAGGAGATATTCACAAAACGACAAAATCGGTTGAAATTAAAAAGGTACCATCATGAAAAACGTTCTTTAATGTTTGATATACAAGATACCCATAGTTCATTTGTAAGAATCTGTATAAAAGATGTACGATTGGGTACGTAAGAAAACAAAATTTATTTCATCGATAATAGCGTTTCGATTGAGGAGAAGTTAAAGAAACAACAAAATTGGTCGAAACTCAAAGGGGTACCATTACAAAAAATAGTGGATTTGGGTTCCAAAAATATATATTACATTAGCATTAATACCCTAATATATATCAAATAAGAATACGAATAAAAGTAATTTCACTGAAAACGGGTTGCGAGTGAGTAGATATTAACAAAACTACAAACACGGTCAAAACTAACAAGGTACCATCGCGAAAAACTGTATTTAATGTCAGATATACAACTGATCACAACGTTGATTTGATAATATATTTTAGTAAGAATGTGTAGAATACATATTTCATCTGGTGCGGAAGAGAATACAATTTATTTCATCAAAAACAGTGTTCCGATTGAGGAGAAATTCAAAAAACTACAAAATCGGTTGAAACTCAAAGGGGTACCATCACGGAAAGCAGTGGATTTGGGTTCCCAAAATATATACTATATTAACATTACTACCGTTATATATATCGAGTAAGAATGTGAATAAAACTAATTTCACTGAAAACGAGGATGCAAGTTAAGAGATTTTTACGAAACGACAAAATCGGTCGAAACTCAAAGGGGTACCATCACGAAAACCAGTGGATTTGGGTTCCCAAAATATATATTATTTTAACATTATTACCCTAATATATATACAGTAAGAAAGTGAATACAACTAATGTCACTGAAAATGAGGATGCGAGTTAGGAGATATTCACAAAACGACAAAATCGGTCGAAATTAAAAAGGTACCATTACGAAAAACGTTCTTTAATGTGTGATATACAAGATGCTCACAGTTAATTTGATCTTAAATTTTAAGTAAGAATGTGTATAAAATATGTATGATCGAGCACGTAAGAAAACAAAATTTATTTCATCGAAAACAGCGTTTCGATTGAGGAAAAGTTCAAGAAACAGCAAAATTGGTCGAAACTCAAAGGGGTACCATCACAAAAAATAGTGGATTTGGGTTCCAAAAATATATATTATATTATAATTACTACCCTAATATATATCAAATAAGAATACGAATAAAAGTAATTTCACTGAAAACGAGGTTGCGAGTGAGGAGATATTAAAAAACTCCAAAATCGGTCAAAACTAACCAGGTACCATCGCGAAAAACTGTATTTAATGTCAGATATACGAGTAATCACAACGTTGATATGATACTATATTTTAGTAAGAATGTGTAGAATACATATTTCATCTAGTGTGGAAGAGAATAAAATTTATTTCATCGAAAACAGAGTTCCGATTGAAGAGAAAATCAAAAAACTACAAAATCAGTCGAAACTCAAAGGGGTACCATCACGGAAACCAGTGGATATGGGTTCCCAAACTATATACTATCTTAACATTACTACCCTTATATATATCGAGTAAGTATGTGAATAAAACTAATTTCACTGAAAACGAGGATGCAAGTTAAGAGATTTTCACTAAACAACAAAATTAGTCGAAATTAATAACGTACCATCACGAAAAACGTTCTTTAATGTTTGATATACAAGATGCTCATAGTTCATTTGTAAGAATCTGTATAAAAGATGTATGATTGGGTACGTAAGAAAACAAAATTTATTTCATCGATAATAGCGTTTCGATTGAGGAGAAGTTAAAGAAACAACAAAATTGGTCGAAACTCAAAGGGGTACCATTACAAAAAATAGTGGATTTGGGGTCCAAAAATATATATTACATTAGCATTAATACCCTAATATATATCAAATAAGAATACGAATAAAAGTAATTTCACTGAAAACGGGTTGCGAGTGAGTAGATATTAACAGACCTACAAACTCGGTCAAAACTAACAAGGTACCATCGCGAAAAACTGTATTTAATGTCAGATATACAAGTGATCACAACGTTGATTTGATACTATATTTTAGTAAGAATGTGTAGAATATATATTTCATCTAGTGCGGAAGAGAATAAAATTTATTTCATCGAAAACAGAGTTCCGATTGAAGAGAAAATCAAAAAACTACAAAATCAGTCGAAACTCAAAGGGGTACCATCACGGAAAGCAGTGGATATGGGTTCCCAAACTATATACTATCTTAACATTACTACCCTTATATATATCGAGTAAGTATGTGAATAAAACTAATTTCACTGAAAACGAGGATGCAAGTTAAGAGATTTTCACTAAACAACAAAATCAGTCGAAATTAATAACGTACCATCACGAAAAACGTTCTTTAATGTTTGATATACAAGATGCTCATAGTTCATTTGTAAGAATCTGTATAAAAGATGTATGATTGGGTACGTAAGAAAACAAAATTTATTTCATCGATAATAGCGTTTCGATTGAGGAGAAGTTAAAGAAACAACAAAATTGGTCGAAACTCAAAGGGGTACCATTACAAAAAATAGTGGATTTGGGGTCCAAAAATATATATTACATTAGCATTAATACCCTAATATATATCAAATAAGAATACGAATAAAAGTAATTTCACTGAAAACGGGTTGCGAGTGAGTAGATATTAACAGACCTACAAACTCGGTCAAAACTAACAAGGTACCATCGCGAAAAACTGTATTTAATGTCAGATATACAAGTGATCACAACGTTGATTTGATACTATATTTTAGTAAGAATGTGTAGAATATATATTTCATCTAGTGCGGAAGAGAATAAAATTTATTTCATCGAAAACAGAGTTCCGATTGAAGGGAAATTCAAAAAACTACAAAATCAGTCGAAACTCAAAGGGGTACCATCACGGAAATCAGTGGATTTGGGTTCCCAAAATATATGTTATCTTAACATTACTACCCTAATATACATCGAATAAGAATGTGAATACAACTAATTTCACTGAAAATAAGCATGCGAGTTAGGAGTTATTCACAAAATGACAAAATCGGTCGAAATTAATAAGGTACCATCACGAAAAACGTTCTTTAATGTTTGATATACAAGATGCTCACAGTTCATTTGATCTTAAATTTTAATTAAGAATGTGTATAAAAGATGTATGCTCGAGTACGTAAGAAAACAAAATTTATTTCATCGAAAACAGCGTTTCGATTGAGGAGAAATTCAAAAAACTACAAAATCGGTTGAAACTCAAAGGGGTACCATCACGGAAAGCAGTGGATTTGGGTTCCCAAAATATATACTATCTTAACATTACTACCCTTATATATATCGAGTAAGAATGTGAATAAAACTAATTTCACTGAAAATAAGCATGCGAGTTAGGAGATATTCACAAAACGACAAAATCGGTTGAAATTAAAAAGGTACCATTATGAAAAACGTTCTTTAATGTTTGATATACAAGATGCTCATAGTTCATTTGTAAGAATCTGTATAAAAGATGTATGATTGGGTACGTAAGAAAATAAAATTTATTTCATGGATAATAGCATTTCGATTGAGTAGAAGTTAAAGAAACAACAAAATTAGTCGAAACTCAAAGGGGTACCATTACAAAAAATAGTGGATTTGGGTTCCAAAAAAATATATTATATTAGCATTAATACCCTAATATATATCAAATAAGAATACGAATAAAAATAATTTCACTGAAAACGAGGTTGCGAGTGATGAGATATTAACAAAACTACAAAATCGGTAAAAACTAACTAGGTACCATCGCGAAAAACTGTATTTAATGTCAGATATACAACTGATCACAACGTTAATTTGATACTATATTTTAGTAAGAATGTGTAGAATACATATTTCATCTGGTACGGAAGAGAATAATATTTATTTCATCAAAAAGAGTGTTCCGATTGAGGAGAAATTCAAAAAACTACAAAATTGGTCGAAACTCAAAGGGTACCATCACGGAAAGCAGCGGATTTGGGTTCCCAAACTATATACTATCTTAACATTACTACCCTTATATATATCGAGTAAGAATGTGAATAAACCTAATTTCACTGAAAACGAGGATGCAAGTTAAGAGATTTTTACAAAACGACAAAATTGGTCGAAACTCAAAGGGGTATCATCACGAAAAACAGTGGATTTGGGTTCCCAAAATATATATTATGTTAACTTTACTACCCTAATATATATCCAGTAAGAAAGTGAATACAACTAATTTCACTGAAAATGAGGATGCGAGTTAGGAGATATTCACAAAACGACAAAATCGGTTGAAATTAAAAAGGTACCATCATGAAAAACGTTCTTTAATGTTTGATATACAAGTTGCTCATAGTTCATTTGTAAGAATCTGTATAAAAGATGTATGATTGGGTACGTAAGAAAACAAAATTTATTTCATCGATAATAGCGTTTCGATTGAAGAGAAGTTAAAGAAACAAAAAAATTGGTCGAACCTCAAAGGGGTACTATTACAAAAAATAGTGGATTTGGGTTCCAAAAATATATATTACATTAGCATTAATACCCTAATATATATCAAATAAGAATACGAATAAAAGTAATTTCACTGAAAACGGTTTGCGAGTGAGTAGATATTAACAAAACTACAAACACGGTCAAAACTAACAAGGTACCATCGCGAAAAACTGTATTTAATGTCAGATATACAACTGATCACAACGTTGATTTGATAATATATTTTAGTAAGAATGTGTAGAATACATATTTCATCTGGTGCGGAAGAGAATACAATTTATTTCATCAAAAATAGTGTTCCGATTGAGGAGAAATTCAAAAAACTACAAAATCGGTTGAAACTCAAAGGGGTACCATCACGGAAAGCAGTGGATTTGGGTTCCCAAACTATATACTATCTTAACATTACTACCCTTATATATATCGAGTAAGTATGTGAATAAAACTAATTTCACTGAAAACGAGGATGCAAGTTAAGAGATTTTCACTAAACAACAAAATCAGTCGAAATTAATAACGTACCATCACGAAAAACGTTCTTTAATGTTTGATATACAAGATGCTCATAGTTCATTTGTAAGAATCTGTATAAAAGATGTATGATTGGGTACGTAAGAAAACAAAATTTATTTCATCGATAATAGCGTTTCGATTGAGGAGAAGTTAAAGAAACAACAAAATTGGTCGAAACTCAAAGGGGTACCATTACAAAAAATAATGGATTTGGGGTCCAAAAATATATATTACATTAGCATTAATACCCTAATATATATCAAATAAGAATACGAATAAAAGTAATTTCACTGAAAACGGGTTGCGAGTGAGTAGATATTAACAGACCTACAAACTCGGTCAAAACTAACAAGGTACCATCGCGAAAAACTGTATTTAATGTCAGATATACAAGTGATCACAACGTTGATTTGATACTATATTTTAGTAAGAATGTGTAGAATATATATTTCATCTAGTGCGGAAGAGAATAAAATTTATTTCATCGAAAACAGAGTTCCGATTGAAGGGAAATTCAAAAAACTACAAAATCAGTCGAAACTCAAAGGGGTACCATCACGGAAATCAGTGGATTTGGGTTCCCAAAATATATGTTATCTTAACATTACTACCCTAATATACATCGAATAAGAATGTGAATACAACTAATTTCACTGAAAATAAGCATGCGAGTTAGGAGATATTCACAAAATGACAAAATCGGTCGAAATTAATAAGGTACCATCACGAAAAACGTTCTTTAATGTTTGATATACAAGATGCTCACAGTTCATTTGATCTTAAATTTTAATTAAGAATGTGTATAAAAGATGTATGCTCGAGTACGTAAGAAAACAAAATTTATTTCATCGAAAACAGCGTTTCGATTGAGGAGAAATTCAAAAAACTACAAAATCGGTTGAAACTCAAAGGGGTACCATCACGGAAAGCAGTGGATTTGGGTTCCCAAAATATATACTATCTTAACATTACTACCCTTATATATATCGAGTAAGAATGTGAATAAAACTAATTTCACTGAAAATAAGCATGCGAGTTAGGAGATATTCACAAAACGACAAAATCGGTTGAAATTAAAAAGGTACCATCATGAAAAACGTTCTTTAATGTTTGATATACAAGATGCTCATAGTTCATTTGTAAGAATCTGTATAAAAGATGTATGATTGGGTACGTAAGAAAATAAAATTTATTTCATGGATAATAGCATTTCGATTGAGTAGAAGTTAAAGAAACAACAAAATTAGTCGAAACTCAAAGGGGTACCATTACAAAGAATAGTGGATTTGGGTTCCAAAAAAATATATTATATTAGCATTAATACCCTAATATATATAAAATAAGAATACGAATAAAAATAATTTCACTGAAAACGGTTTGCGAGTGAGTAGATATTAACAAAACTACAAACACGGTCAAAACTAACAAGGTACCATCGCGAAAAACTGTATTTAATGTCAGATATACAACTGATCACAACGTTGATTTGATAATATATTTTAGTAAGAATGTGTAGAATACATATTTCATCTGGTGCGGAAGAGAATACAATTTATTTCATCAAAAACAGTGTTCCGATTGAGGAGAAATTCAAAAAACTACAAAATCGGTTGAAACTCAAAGGGGTACCATCACGGAAAGCAGTGGATTTGGGTTCCCAAAATATATACTATATTAACATTACTACCCTTATATATATCGAGTAAGAATGTGAATAAACCTAATTTCACTGAAAACGAGGATGCAAGTTAAGAGATTTTTACAAAACGACAAAATTGGTCGAAACTCAAAGGGGTATCATCACGAAAAACAGTGGATTTGGGTTCCCAAAATATATATTATGTTAACTTTACTACCCTAATATATATCCAGTAAGAAAGTGAATACAACTAATTTCACTGAAAATGAGGATGCGAGTTAGGAGATATTCACAAAACGACAAAATCGGTTGAAATTAAAAAGGTACCATCATGAAAAACGTTCTTTAATGTTTGATATACAAGTTGCTCATAGTTCATTTGTAAGAATCTGTATAAAAGATGTATGATTGGGTACGTAAGAAAACAAAATTTATTTCATCGATAATAGCGTTTCGATTGAAGAGAAGTTAAAGAAACAACAAAATTGGTCGAAACTCAAAGGGGTACCATTACAAAAATTAGTGGATTTGGGTTCCAAAAATATATATTACATTAGCATTAATACCCTAATATATATCAAATAAGAATACGAATAAAAGTAATTTCACTGAAAACGGTTTGCGAGTGAGTAGATATTAACAAAACTACAAACACGGTCAAAACTAACAAGGTACCATCGCGAAAAACTGTATTTAATGTCAGATATACAACTGATCACAACGTTGATTTGATAATATATTTTAGTAAGAATGTGTAGAATACATATTTCATCTGGTGCGGAAGAGAATACAATTTATTTCATCAAAAACAGTGTTCCGATTGAGGAGAAATTCAAAAAACTACAAAATCGGTTGAAACTCAAAGGGGTACCATCACGGAAAGCAGTGGATTTGGGTTCCCAAAATATATACTATATTAACATTACTACCCTTATATATATCGAGTAAGAATGTGAATAAAACTAATTTCACTGAAAACGAGGATGCAAGTTAAGAGATTTTTACGAAACGACAAAATCGGTCGAAACTCAAAGGGGTACCATCACCAAAACCAGTGGATTTGGGTTCCCAAAATATATATTATTTTAACATTATTACCCTAATATATATACAGTAAGAAAGTGAATACAACTAATGTCACTGAAAATGAGGATGCGAGTTAGGAGATATTCACAAAACGACAAAATCGGTCGAAATTAAAAAGGTACCATCACGAAAAACGTTCTTTAATGTGTGATATACAAGATGCTCACAGTTCATTTGATCTTAAATTTTAAGTAAGAATGTGTATAAAATATGTATGATCGAGCACGTAAGAAAACAAAATTTATTTCATCGAAAACAGCGTTTCGATTGAGGAGAAGTTCAAGAAACAGCAAAATTGGTCGAAACTCAAAGGGGTACCATCACAAAAAATAGTGGATTTGGGTTCCAAAAATATATATTATATTAGAATTACTACCCTAATATATATCAAATAAGAATACGAATAAAAGTAATTTCACTGAAAACGAGGTTGCGAGTGAGGAGATATTAAAAAACTCCAAAATCGGTCAAAACTAACAAGGTACCATCGCGAAAAACTGTATTTAATGTCAGATATACGAGTAATCACAACGTTGATATGATACTATATTTTAGTAAGAATGTGTAGAATACATATTTCATCTAGTGTGGAAGAGAATAAAATTTATTTCATCGAAAACAGAGTTCCGATTGAAGAGAAAATCAAAAAACTACAAAATCAGTCGAAACTCAAAGGGGTACCATCACGGAAAGCAGTGGATATGGGTTCCCAAACTATATACTATCATAACATTACTACCCTTATATATATCGAGTAAGTATGTGAATAAACTAATTTCACTGAAAACGAGGATGCAAGTTAAGAGATTTTCACAAAACAACAAAATCAGTCGAAATTAATAACGTACCATCACGAAAAACGTTCTTTAATGTTTGATATACAAGATGCTCATAGTTCATTTGTAAGAATCTGTATAAAAGATGTATGATTGGGTACGTAAGAAAACAAAATTTATTTCATGGATATACAAGTGATCACAACGTTGATTTGATACTATATTTTAGTAAGAATGTGTAGAATACATATTTCATCTAGTGCGGAAGAGAATAAAATTTATTTCATCGAAAACAGAGTTCCGATTAATGGGAAATTCAAAAAACTACAAAATCAGTCGAAACTCAAAGGGGTACCATCACGGAAATCAGTGGATTTGGGTTCCCAAAATATATGTTATCTTAACATTACTACCCTAATACATTGAATAAGAATGTGAATACAACTAATTTCACTGAAAATAAGCATGCGAGTTAGGAGATATTCACAAAATGACAAAATCGGTCGAAATTAATAAGGTACCATCACGAAAAACGTTCTTTAATGTTTGATATACAAGATGCTCACAGTTCATTTGATCTTAAATTTTAAGTAAGAATGTGTATAAAAGATGTATGATCGAGTACGTAAGAAAAGAAAATTTATTTCATCGAAAACAGCGTTTCGATTGAGGAGAAGTTCAAGAAACAGCAAAATTGGTCGAAACTCAAAGGGGTGCCATCACAAAAAATAGTGGATTTGGGTTCCAAAAATATATATTATATTAGCATTACTACCCTAATATATATCAAATAAGAATACGAATAAAAGTAATTTCACTGAAAACGAGGTTGCGAGTGAGGAGATATTAAAAAACTCCAAAATCAGTCAAAACTAACAAGGTACCATCGCGAAAAACTGTATTTAATGTCAGATATACAAGTGATCACAACGTTGAGTTGATACTATATTTTAGTAAGAATGTGTAGAATACATATTTCACCTAGTGCGGAAGAGAAAAAATTTTATTTCATCGAAAACAGAGTTCCGATTGAACAGAAATTCAAAAAACTACAAAATCAGTCGAAACTCAAAGGGGAACCATCACGGAAATCAGTGGATTTGGTTCCCAAAATATATATTATCTTAACATTACTACCCTAATATATATCTAATAAGAATGTGAATACAACTAATTTCACTGAAAATAAGCATGCGAGTTAGGAGATATTCACAAAACGACAAAATCGGTTAAAATTAAAAAGGTACCATCATGAAAAACGTTATTTAATGTTTGATATACAAGATGCTCATAGTTCATTTGTAAGAATCTGTATAAAAGATGTATGATTGGGTACGTAAGAAAACAAAATTTATTTCATCGATAATAGCGTTTCGATTGAGGAGAAGTTAAAGAAACAACAAAATTGGTCGAAACTCAAAGGGGTACCATTTCAAAAAATAGTGGATTTGGGTTCAAAAAATATATATTATATTAGCATTAATACCCTAATATATATCAAATAAGAATACGAATAAAAGTAATTTCACTGAAAACGAGGTTGCGAGTGATGAGAAATTAACTAAACTACAAAATCCGTAAAAACTAACAAGGTACCATCGAGAAAAACTGTATTTAATGTCAGATATACAACTGATCACAACGTTAATTTGATACTATATTTTAGTAAGAATGTGTAGAATACATATTTCATCTGGTACGGAAGAGAATAATATTTATTTCATCAAAAACAGTGTTCCGATTGAGGAGAAATTCAAAAAACTACAAAATCGGTCGAAACTTAAAGGGGTACCATCACGGAAAGCAGTGGATTTGGGTTCCCAAACTATATACTATCTTAACATTACTACCCTTATATATATCGAGTAAGTATGTGAATAAAACTAATTTCACTGAAAACGAGGATGCAAGTTAAGAGATTTTTACAAAAACGACAAAATCGGTCGAAACTCAAAGGGGTACCATCACGAAAAACAGTGGATTTGGGTTCCCAAAATATATATTATGTTAACTTTACTACCCTAATATATATCCAGTAAGAAAGTGAATATAACTAATTTCACTGAAAATGAGGATGCGAGTTAGGAGATATTCACAAAACGACAAAATCGGTCGAAACTAAAAAGGTACCATCACGAAAAATGTTCATTAATGTTTGATATACAAGATGCTCACAGTTCATTTGATCTTATATTTTAAGTAAAAATTTGTATAAAAGATGTATGATCGAGTACGTAAGAAAAGAAAATTTATTTCATCAAAAACAGAGTTTCGATTGAGGTGAAGTTTAAAACATAACAAAATTGGTCGAAACTCAAAGGGGTACCATTATAGAAAATAGTGGATATGGGTTCCAAAAATATATATTATATACACATTACTACCATAATATATATCAAGTAAGAATACAAATAAAAGTAATTTCACTGAAAATGAGGTTGCGAGTGAGGAGATAATAAAAAAAACTCCAAAATCGGTCGAAAATAACAAGGTACCATCACGAAAAACTGTATTTAGTGTCAGATATACAAGTGATCACAGCGTTGATTTGATACTATATATTAGTAAGAATTTTTAGAAAACATATTTCATCTGGTACGAAAGAAAATAAAATTTATTTGTTCGAAAACAGTGTTTCGATTGAGGAGAAATTAAAAAAACTACAAAATCAGTCGAAACTCAAAGGGGTACCATCACGGAAATCAGTGGATTTGGGTTCCCAAAATATATGTTATCTTAACATTACTACCCTAATATACATCGAATAAGAATGTGAATACAACTAATTTCACTGAAAATAAGCATGCGAGTTAGGAGATATTCACAAAACGACAAAATCGGTTGAAACTAAAAATGTACCATCATGAAAACCCTTCTTTAATGTTTAATATACAAGATGCTCAGAGTTCATTTGTAAGAATCTGTATAAAAGACGTATGATTGGGTACGTAAGAAAACAAAAGTTATTTCATCGATAACAACGTTTCGATTTAGGAGAAGTTAAAGAAACAACATAATTGGTTGAAACTCAAAGTGGTACCATCACAAAAAATAGTGGATTTGGGTTCCAAAAATATATATTATACAAACATTACTACCCTAATATATATCAAATAAGAATACGAATAAAAGTAATTACACTGAAAACGAGGTTGCGAGTGAGGAGATATTAACAAAACTACAAAATCGGTAAAAACTAACAAGGTACCATCGCGAAAAACTGTATTTAATATCAGATATACAACTTATCACAACGTTAATTTGATACTATATTTTAGTAAGAATGTGTAGAATACGGATTTGGGTTCCCAAAATATATATTATCTTAACATTACTACCCTAATATATATCGAGTAAGAATGTGAATAAAACTAATTTCACTGAAAACAAGGATGCAAGTTAAGATATTTTCACAAAACTACAAAATCGGTCAAAACTCAAAGGGGTACCATCACGGAAAACAGTGGATTTGGGTTCCCAAAATATATATTATCTTAACATTACTACCCTAATAAATATCGAATAAGAATGTGAATACAACTCATTTCACTGAAAATAAGCTTGCGAGTTAGGAGATATTCACAAAACGACAAAATCGGCCGAACCTAAACAGGTAGCATCACGAAAAACGTTATTTAATGTTTGATATACAAGATGCTCTCAGTTCAATTGTAAGAATCTGTGTAAAAGATGTATGATCGGTACGTAAGAAAACAAAATTTAGTTTATCGATAACAGCATTTCGATTGAGGAAAGGTTTAAGAAACAACAAAATTGGTCGAAACTCAAAGGGGCATTACAGAAAATAGTGGATTTGGGTTCCAAAAATATATATTATATAAACATTACTACCCTAATATATATCAAGTAAGAATACAAATAAAAGTAATTTCACTGAAAACGAGGTTGCGAGTGAGGAGATATTAACAAAACTCCAAAGTCGGTCGAAAATAACAAGGTACCATCACGAAAAACTATATTTAGTGTCAGATATACAAGTGATCACAACGTTCATTTGATACTATATTTTAGTAAGAATTTTTAGAAAACATATTTTATCTGGTAAGGAAGAAAATAGTGGATTTGGGTTCCCAAAATATATATTATCTTAACATTACTACCCTAATAAATATCGAATAAGAATGTGAATACAACTCATTTCACTGAAAATAAGCTTGTGAGTTAGGAGATATTCACAAAACGACAAAATCGGTCGAACCTAAACAGGTAGCATCACGAAAAACGTTATTTAATGTTTGATATACAAGATGCTCACAGTTCAATTGTAAGAATCTGTGTAAAAGATGTATGATCGGTACGTAAGAAAACAAAATTTAGTTTATCGATAACAGCATTTCGATTGAGGAAAGGTTTAAGAAACAACAAAATTGGTCGAAACTCAAAGGGGCATTACAGAAAATAGTGGATTTGGGTTCCAAAAATATATATTATATAAACATTACTACCCTAATATATATCAAGTAAGAATACAAATAAAAGTAATTTCACTGAAAACGAGGTTGCGAGTGAGGAGATATTAACAAAACTCCAAAGTCGGTCGAAAATAACAAGGTACCAACGCGAAAAACTGTATTTAGTGTCAGATATACAAGTGATCACAACGTTCATTTGATACTATATTTTAGTAAGAATTCTTAGAAAACATATTTTATCTGGTAAGGAAGAAAATAAAATTTATTTCATCGAAAACAGTGTTCCGATTGAGGAGAAATTCAAAAAAACTACAAAATCGGTCGAAACTCATGGGTACCATCACGGAAAACAGTGGATTTGGGTTCCCAAAATATATATTATCTTAACATTACTACCCTAATATATATCGAATAAGAATGTGAATACAACTAATTTCACTTAAAATAATCATGTGAGTTAGGAGATATTCACAAAACGACAAAATCGGTCGAAACTAAAAGGTACCATCACGAAAAACGTTCTTTAATGTTTGATATACAAGATGCTCTCAGTTCATTTGTAAGAATCTGTATAAAATATGTATGATCGGGTACGTTAGAAAACAAAATTTATTTCATCGATAACAGCGTTTCGATTGAGGAGAAGTTAAAGAAACAACAAAATTGGTCGAAACTCAAAGGGGTAGTGGATTAATATATATTATCTTAACATTACTACCCTAATATATATCCAGTAAGAATGTGAATACAACTAATTTCACTGAAAATGAGGATGCGAGTTAGGAGATATTCACAAAACGACAAAATCGGTCAAAACTAAAAAGGTACAATCACGAAAAACGTTCTTTAATGTTTGATATACAAGATACTCACAGTTCATATGATCTTATATTTTAAGAAATAATGTGTATAAAATATGTATGATCGAGTACGTAAGAAAATAAAATTTATTTCATCGAAAACAACGTTTCAATTGAGAAGAAGTTCAAGAAACAGCAAAATTGGTCGAAACTCAAAGGGGTACCATTACAGAAAATAGTGGATTTGGGTTCCAAAAATATATATTATATAAACATTACTACCCTAATATATATCAAGTAAGAATACAAATAAAAGTAATTTCACTTAAAACGAGGTTGCAAGTGAGGAGATATTAACAAAACTCCAAAATCGGCCGAAAATAACAAGGTACCAACGCGAAAAACTGTATTTACTGTTATATATACAAGTGATCACAACGTTAATTAGATACTATATTTTAGTAAGAATTTTTAGAAAACATATTTCATATAGTACGAAAGAAAATAAAATTTATTTCATCTAAAACAGAGTTCCGATTGAGGAGAAATTCAAAGAACTACAAAATCGGTCGAAACTCAAAGGGGTACCATCACGGAAAACAGTGGATTTGGGTTCCCAAATTATATATTATCTTAACATTACTATCCTTATATATATCGAGTAAGAAAGTGAATAAAACTAATTTCACTGAAAATAAGGATGCAAGTTAAGAGATTTTCACAAAACAACAAAATCGGTCGAAACACAAATGGGTACCATCACGAAAAACTGTGGATTTGGGTTCCCAAAATATATATTATTTTAACATTACTACCCTAATATATATCAAGAAAGAATGTGAATACAACTAATTTCACTGAAAGTGAGGATGCGAGTTAGGATATATTCACAAAACGAGAAAATCGGTTAAAACTAAAAAGGTACCCTCACGAAAAACGTTCTTTAATGTTTGATATACAAGATGCTCACAGTTAATTTGTAAGAATATGTATAAAAGATGTATGATCGGGTACGTAAGAAAACAAAATTTATTTCATCGATAACAGCGTTTCGATTGAGGAGAAGTTAAAGAAACAACACAATTGGTCGAAACTCAAAGGGGTACCATCACAGAAAATAGTGGATTTGGGTTCCAAAAACATATATTATTTTAACATTACTACCCTAATATATATCAAGTAAGAATATGAATACAACTCATTTCACTGAAAATAAGCTTGCGAGTTAGGAGATATTCACAAAACGACAAAATCGGTCGAAACTAAAAAGGTACCATCACGAAAATGTTATTTAATGTTTGATATACAAGATGCTCACAGTTCATATGATCTTAGATTTTAATTAAGAATGTGTATAAAAGATGTATGATCGAGTACGTTAGAAAACAAAATTTATTTCATCGAAAACAGCGTTTCGATTGAGGAGAAGTTCAAGAAACAACAAAATTGGTCGAAACTCAAAGGGGTACCATTACAGAAAATAGTGGATTTGGGTTCCAAAAATATATATTATATAAACATTACTACCCTAATATATATCAAGTAAGAATACAAATAAAAGTAATTTCACTGAAAACGAGGTTGCGAGTGAGGAGATATTAACAAAACTCCAAAATCGGTCGAAAATAACAAGGTACCATCACGAAAAACTATATTTAGTGTCAGATATACAAGTGATCACAACGTTCATTTGATACTATATTTTAGTAAGAATTTTTAGAAAACATATTTTATCTGGTAAGGAAGAAAATAGTGGATTTGGGTTCCCAAAATATATATTATCTTAACATTACTACCCTAATAAATATCGAATAAGAATGTGAATACAACTCATTTCACTGAAAATAAGCTTGTGAGTTAGGAGATATTCACAAAACGACAAAATCGGTCGAACCTAAACAGGTAGCATCACGAAAAACGTTATTTAATGTTTGATATACAGGATGCTCACAGTTCAATTGTAAGAATCTGTGTAAAAGATGTATGATCGGTACGTAAGAAAACAAAATTTAGTTTATCGATAACAGCATTTCGATTGAGGAAAGGTTTAAGAAACAACAAAACAGAAAATAGTGGATTTGGGTTCCAAAAATATATATTATATAAACATTACTACCCTAATATATATCAAGTAAGAATACAAATAAAAGTAATTTCACTGAAAACGAGGTTGCGAGTGAGGAGATATTAACAAAACTCCAAAGTCGGTCGAAAATAACAAGGTACCAACGCGAAAAACTGTATTTAGTGTCAGATATACAAGTGATCACAACGTTCATTTGATACTATATTTTAGTAAGAATTTTTAGAAAACATATTTTATCTGGTAAGGAAGAAAATAAAATTTATTTCATCGAAAACAGTGTTCCGATTGAGGAGAAATTCAAAAAAACTACAAAATCGGTCGAAACTCATGGGTACCATCACGGAAAACAGTGGATTTGGGTTCCCAAAATATATATTATCTTAACATTACTACCCTAATATATATCGAATAAGAATGTGAATACAACTAATTTCACTTAAAATAAGCATGTGAGTTAGGAGATATTCACAAAACGACAAAATCGGTCGAAACTAAAAGGTACCATCACGAAAAACGTTCTTTAATGTTTGATATACAAGATGCTCTCAGTTCATTTGTAAGAATCTGTATAAAATATGTATGATCGGGTACGTTAGAAAACAAAATTTATTTCATCGATAACAGCGTTTCGATTGAGGAGAAGTTAAAGAAACAACAAAATTGGTCGAAACTCAAAGGGGTAGTGGATTAATATATATTATCTTAACATTACTACCCTAATATATATCCAGTAAGAATGTGAATACAACTAATTTCACTGAAAATGAGGATGCGAGTTAGGAGATATTCACAAAACGACAAAATCGGTCAAAACTAAAAAGGTACAATCACGAATAACGTTCTTTAATGTTTGATATTATGTTAGCATTAATACCCTAATATATATCAAATAAGAATACGAATAAAAGTAATTTCACTGAAAACGAGGTTGTTAGTGATGAGATATTAACAAAACTACAAAATCCGTAAAAACTAACAAGGTACCATCGAGAAAAACTGTATTTAATGTCAGATATACAACTGATCACAACGTTAATTTGATACTATATTTTAGTAAGAATGTGTAGAATACATATTTCATCTGGTACGGAAGAGAATAATATTTATTTCATCAAAAACAGTGTTCCGATTGAGGAGAAATTCAAAAAACTACAAAATCGGTCGAAACTTAAAGGGGTACCATCACGGAAAGCAGTGGATTTGGGTTCCCAAACTATATACTATCTTAACATTACTACCCTTATATATATCGAGTAAGTATGTGAATAAAACTAATTTCACTGAAAACGAGGATGCAAGTTAAGAGATTTTTACAAAAACGACAAAATCGGTCGAAACTCAAAGGGGTACCATCACGAAAAACAGTGGTTTTGGGTTCCCAAAATATATATTATGTTAACTTTACTACCCTAATATATATCCAGTAAGAAAGTGAATATAACTAATTTCACTGAAAATGAGGATGCGAGTTAGGATATATTCACAAAACGACAAAATCGGTCGAAACTAAAAAGGTACCATCACGAAAAACGTTCATTAATGTTTGATATACAAGATGCTGACAGTTCATTTGATCTTATATTTTAAGTAAAAATGTGTATAAAAGATGTATGATCGAGTACGTAAGAAAACAAAATTTATTTCATCAAAAACAGAGTTTCGATTGAGGTGAAGTTTAAAACATAACAAAATTGGTCGAAACTCAAAGGGGTACCATTACAGAAAATAGTGGATATGGGTTCCAAAAATATATATTATATACACATTACTACCATAATATATATCAAGTAAGAATACAAATAAAAGTAGTTTCACTGAAAACGAGGTTGCGAGTGAGGAGATAATAAAAAAAACTCCAAAATCGGTCGAAAATAACAAGGTACCATCACGAAAAACTGTATTTAGTGTCATATATACAAGTGATCACAGCGTTGATTTGATACTATATTTTAGTAAGAATTTTTAGAAAACATATTTCATCTGGTACGAAAGAAAATAAAATTTGTTTCATTGAAAACAGAGTTCCGATTGAGGAGAAATTAAAAAAACTACAAAATCATTCGAAACTCAAAGGGGTACCATCACGGAAATCAATGGATTTGGGTTCCCAAAATATATATTATCTTAACATTACTACCCTAACATATATCGAATAAGAATGTGAATACAACTAATTTCACTGAAAATAAGCATGCGAGTTAGGAAATATTCACAAAACGACAAAATCGGTTGAAACTAAAAATGTACCATCATGAAAAACCTTCTTTAATGTTTGATATACAAGATGCTCACAGTTCAATTGTAAGAATCTGTGTAAAAGATGTATGATCGGTACGTAAGAAATCAAAATTTAGTTTATCGATAACAGCATTTCGATTGAGGAAAGGTTTAAGAAACAACAAAATTGGTCGAAACTCAAAGGGGCATTACAGAAAATAGTGGATTTGGGTTCCAAAAATATATATTATATAAACATTACTACCCTAATATATATCAAGTAAGAATACAAATAAAAGTAATTTCACTGAAAACGAGGTTGCGAGTGAGGAGATATTAACAAAACTCCAAAGTCGGTCGAAAATAACAAGGTACCAACGCGAAAAACTGTATTTAGTGTCAGATATACAAGTGATCACAACGTTCATTTGATACTATATTTTAGTAAGAATTTTTAGAAAACATATTTTATCTGGTAAGGAAGAAAATAAAATTTATTTCATCGAAAACAGTGTTCCGATTGAGGAGAAATTCAAAAAAACTACAAAATCGGTCGAAACTCATGGGTACCATCACGGAAAACAGTGGATTTGGGTTCCCAAAATATATATTATCTTAACATTACTACCCTAATATATATCGAATAAGAATGTGAATACAACTAATTTCACTTAAAATAAGCATGTGAGTTAGGAGATATTCACAAAACGACAAAATCGGTCGAAACTAAAAGGTACCATCACGAAAAATGTTCTTTAATGTTTGATATACAAGATGCTCTCAGTTCATTTGTAAGAATCTGTATAAAATATGTATGATCGGGTTCGTTAGAAAACAAAATTTATTTCATCGATAACAGCGTTTCGATTGAGGAGAAGTTAAAGAAACAACAAAATTGGTCGAAACTCAAAGGGGTAGTGGATTAATATATATTATCTTAACATTACTAACCTAATATATATCCAGTAAGAATGTGAATACAACTAATTTCACTGAAAATGAGGATGCGAGTTAGGAGATATTCACAAAACGACAAAATCGGTCAAAACTAAAAAGGTACAATCACGAAAAACGTTCTTTAATGTTTGATATACAAGATACTCACAGTTCATATGATCTTATATTTTAAGAAATAATGTGTATAAAATATGTATGATCGAGTACGTAAGAAAATAAAATTTATTTCATCGAAAACAACGTTTCAATTGAGAAGAAGTTCAAGAAACAGCAAAATTGGTCGAAACTCAAAGGGGTACCATTACAGAAAATAGTGGATTTGGGTTCCAAAAATATATATTATATAAACATTACTACCCTAATATATATCAAGTAAGAATACAAATAAAAGTAATTTCACTTAAAACGAGGTTGCAAGTGAGGAGATATTAACAAAACTCCAAAATCGGCCGAAAATAACAAGGTACCAACGCGAAAAACTGTATTTACTGTTATATATACAAGTGATCACAACGTTTATTAGATACTATATTTTAGTAAGAATTTTTAGAAAACATATTTCATTTAGTACGAAAGAAAATAAAATTTATTTCATCTAAAACAGAGTTCCGATTGAGGAGAAATTCAAAGAACTACAAAATCGGTCGAAACTCAAAGGGGTACCATCACGGAAAACTGTGGATTTGGGTTCCAAAAATATATATTATTTTAGCATTACTACCCTAATATATATCAAGTAAGAATATGAATAAAACTAATTTCACTGAAAATGAGGATGCGAGTTAGGATATATTCCCAAAACGACAAAATCGGTCGAAACTAAAAAGGTACCATCACGAAAAACGTTCTTTAAGGTTTGATATACAAGATGCTCACAGTTCATTTGAACTGATATTTTAATTAAGAATGTGTATAAAAGATGTATGATCGAGTACGTAAGAAAATAAAATTTATTTCATCGAAAACAACGTTTCAATTGAGAAGAAGTTCAAGAAACAGCAAAATTGGTCGAAACTCAAAGGGGTACCATTACAGAAAATAGTGGATTTGGGTTCCAAAAATATATATTATATAAACATTACTACCCTAATATATATCAAGTAAGAATACAAATAAAAGTAATTTCACTTAAAACGAGGTTGCAAGTGAGGAGATATTAACAAAACTGTATTTACTGTTATATATACAAGTGATCACAACGTTTATTAGATACTATATTTTAGTAAGAATTTTTAGAAAACATATTTCATATAGTACGAAAGAAAATAAAATTTATTTCATCTAAAACAGAGTTCCGATTGAGGAGAAATTCAAAGAACTACAAAATCGGTCGAAACTCAAAGGGGTACCATCACGGAAAACTGTGGATTTGGGTTCCAAAAATATATATTATTTTAGCATTACTACCCTAATATATATCAAGTAAGAATATGAATAAAACTAATTTCACTGAAAATGAGGATGCGAGTTAGGATATATTCCCAAAACGACAAAATCGGTCGAAACTAAAAAGGTACCATCACGAAAAACGTTCTTTAAGGTTTGATATACAAGATGCTCACAGTTCATTTGAACTGATATTTTAATTAAGAATGTGTATAAAAGATGTATGATCGAGTACGTAAGAAAATAAAATTTATTTCATCGAAAACAACGTTTCAATTGAGAAGAAGTTCAAGAAACAGCAAAATTGGTCGAAACTCAAAGGGGTACCATTACAGAAAATAGTGGATTTGGGTTCCAAAAATATATATTATATAAACATTACTACCCTAATATATATCAAGTAAGAATACAAATAAAAGTAATTTCACTTAAAACGAGGTTGCAAGTGAGGAGATATTAACAAAACTCCAAAATCGGCCGAAAATAACAAGGTACCAACGCGAAAAACTGTATTTACTGTTATATATACAAGTGATCACAACGTTTATTAGATACTATATTTTAGTAAGAATTTTTAGAAAACATATTTCATTTAGTACGAAAGAAAATAAAATTTATTTCATCTAAAACAGAGTTCCGATTGAGGAGAAATTCAAAGAACTACAAAATCGGTCGAAACTCAAAGGGGTACCATCACGGAAAACAGTGGATTTGGGTTCCCAAATTATATATTATCTTAACATTACTATCCTTATATATATCGAGTAAGAAAGTGAATAAAACTAATTTCACTGAAAATAAGGATGCAAGTTAAGAGATTTTCACAAAACAACAAAATCGGTCGAAACTCAAATGGGTACCATCACGAAAAACTGTGGATTTGGGTTCCCAAAATATATATTATTTTAACATTACTACCCTAATATATATCAAGAAAGAATGTGAATACAACTAATTTCACTGAAAATGAGGATGCGAGTTAGGATATATTCACAAAACGAGAAAATCGGTTAAAACTAAAAAGGTACACTCACGAAAAACGTTCTTTAATGTTTGATATACAAGATGCTCACAGTTAATTTGTAAGAATATGTATAAAAGATGTATGATCGGGTACGTAAGAAAACAAAATTTATTTCATCGATAACAGCGTTTCGATTGAGGAGAAGTTAAAGAAACAACACAATTGGTCGAAACTCAAAGGGGTACCATTACAAAAAATAGTGGATTTGGGTTCCAAAAAAATATATTATATTAGCATTAATACCCTAATATATATCAAATAAGAATACGAATAAAAATAATTTCACTGAAAACGAGGTTGCGAGTGATGAGATATTAACAAAACTCCAAAATCGGTCGAAAATAACAAGGTACCATCACGAAAAACTATATTTAGTGTCAGATATACAAGTGATCACAACGTTTATTTGATACTATATTTTAGTAAGAATTTTTAGAAAACATATTTCATCTGGTACGAATGAAAATAAAATTTATTTCATCGAAAACAGAGTTCCGATTGAGGAGAAATTCAAAAAACTACAGAATCGGTCGAAACTCAAAGGGGTACGTACCATCACAGAAAACAGTGGATTTGGTTTCCCAAAATATATATTAGCTTAACATTACTACCCTTATATATATCGAATAAGAATGTGAACACAACTAATTTCACTGAAAATAAGCATGCGAGTTAGGAGATATTCACAAAATGAAAAAGTCGGTCGAAACTAAAATGGTACCATCACGAAAAACGTTCTTTAATGTTTGACATACAAGATGCTCATAGTTTATTTGTAAGAATCTGTATAAAAGATGTATGATCGGGTACGTAAGAAAACAAAATTTATTTCATCGATAACAGCGTTTCGATTGAGGAGAAGTTAAAGAAACAACAAAGTTGATCGAAACTCAAAGGGGTACCATCACAGAAAACTGTGGATTTGGGTTCCCAAAATATATATTATGTTAACATTAATACCCTAATATATATCCAGTAAGAAAGTGAATACAACTAATTTCCCTGACAATGAGGATGCGAGTTAGGAGATATTCACAAAATGACAAAATCGATCGAAACTAATAGGTACCATCACGAAAAACGTTCTTTAATGTTTGATATACAGGATGCTCACAGTTAATTTGATCTTATATTCTAAGTAAGAATGTGTATAAAAGATGTATGATCGGGTACGTAAGAAAACAAAATTTATTTCATCGAAAACAGCGCTTCGATTGAGGAGATGTTCATGAAACAACAAAATTGGTCGAAACTCAAAGAGGTACCATCACAGAAAATAGTGGATTTGGGTTCCAAAAATATATATTCTATTAGCATTACTACCCTAATATATATCAAATAAGAATACGAATAAAAGTAATTTCACTGAAAACGAGGTTGCGAGTGGGGAGATATTAACAAAACTACAAAATCGGTCAAAATTAACAACGTACCAACGCGAAAAAATGTATTTAATGTCACATATACAACTGTTCACAACGTTCATTTGATACTATATTTTAGTAAGAATGTGTAGAATACATATTTCATCTGGTACGGAAGAGAATAAAATTTATTTCATCGAAAACAATGTTCCGATTGAGGAGAAATTCAAAAAACTACAAAATTGGTTGAAACTCAAAGGGGTACACCATCACGAAAAGCAGTGGATTTGGGTTCCCGAAATATATATTATCTTAACATTACTACCCTTATATATATCGAGTAAGAATGTGAATAAAACTAATTTCACTGAAAACGAGGATGCAAGTTAAGAGATTTTTACAAAACGACAAAATCGGTTGAAACTCAAAGGGGTACCATCACGAAAAACTGTGGATTTGGGTTCCCAAAATATATATTATATTAACATTACTACCCTAATATATATCCAGTAAGAAAGTGAATACAACAAATTTCACTGAAAATGAGGACGATCACGAAACGACAAAATCGGTCAAAACTAAAAAGGTACGATCACGAAAAATATTCTTTAATGTTTGATATACAAGATGCTCACGGTTCATTTGATCTTATATTTTAAGTAAGAATGTGTATAAAGGATGTATGATCGAGTACGTAAGAAAATAAAACTTATTTCATCGAAAACAGTGTTTCGATGGATGAGAAATTGAAGACACAACAAAATTGGTCGAAACTCAAAGAGGTACCATCACAAAAAAATAGTGGATTTGCGTTCCAAAAATATATATTATATTAACATTACTACCCTAATATATATCAAGTCAAAATACGAGTAAAAGTGATTTCACTGAAAATGAGGTTGCGAGTGAGGAGATATTAACAAAACTGCAAAATCGATCAAAACTAACAAGGTAACATCGCGAAAAACTATATTTAGTGTCAGATATACAAGTGATCAAAACGTTCAATTGATACTATATTTTAGTAAGAATTTTTAGAAAACATATTTCATCTGGTACGAATGAAAATAAAATTTATTTCATCGAAAACAGAGTTCCGATTGAGGAGAAATTCAAAAAACTACAGAATCGGTCGAAACTCAAAGGGGTACGTACCATCACGGAAAACAGTGGATTTGGGTTCCCAAAATATATATTAGCTTAACATTAATACCCTAATATATATCGAATAAGAATGTGAATACAACTAATTTTACTGAAAATAAGCATGCGAGTTAGGAGATATTCACAAAATGAAAAAGTCTGTCGAAACTAAAATGGTACCATCACGAAAAACGTTCTTTAATGTTTGACATACAAGATGCTCACAGTTTATTTGTAAGAATCTGTATAAAAGATGTATGATCGGGTACGTAAGAAAACAAAATTTATTTCATCGATAACAGTGTTTCGATTGAGGAGAAGTTAAAGAAACAACAAAATTGGTCGAAACTCAAAGGGGTACCATCACAGAAAATTGTGGTTTTGGGTTCCAAAAATATATATTATTTTAACATTACTACCCTAATATATATCAAGTAAGATTGTGAATACAACAAATTTCACTGAAAATGAGGATGCGAGTTAGGATATATTCCCAAAACGACAAAATCGGTTGAAACTAAAAAGGTGCCATCACGAAAAACGTTCTTTAATGTTTGATACACAAGATGCTCACGGTTTATTTGAACTGATATTTTAATTAAGAATGTGTATAAAATATGTATGATCGAGTACGTAAGAAAACAAAAATTAGTTCATCGAAAACAGCGTTTCGATTGAGGAGAAGTTCAAGAAACAACAAAATTGGTCAAAACTCAAAGGGGTACCATCACAGAAAATAGTGGATTTGGGTTCCAAAAATATATATTATATTAGCATTTCTACCCTAATATATATCAAATAAGAATACGAGTAAAAGTAATTTCACTGAAAACGAGGTTGCGAGTGAGGAGATATTAACAAAACTGCAAAATTGATCAAAACTAACAAGGTAACATCGCGAAAAACTGTATTTAATGTCATATATACAACTGATCACAACGTTCCTTTGATACTATATTTTAGTAAGAATGTGTAGAATACATATTTCATTATGTACGGAAGAGAATAAAATTTATTTCATCGAAAACCGTCTTTCGATTGAGGATAAATTTAAAAAACTACATAATCGGTCGAAACTCAGAAGGGTACCATCACGGAAAGCAGTGTATTTGGATTCCCAAAATATATATTATGTTAACATTACTACCCATATATATATCGACTAAGAATGTGAATAAAACTAATTTCACTGAAAACGAGGATGCAAGTTAAGAGATTTTTACAAAACGACAAAATCGGTCGAAACTCAAAGGGGTACCATCACGAAAAAAATTGGATTTGGGTTCCCAAAATATATATTATGTTAACATTAATACCCTAATATATATCCAGTAAGAAAGTGAATACAACTAATTTCCCTGACAATGAGGATGCGAGTTAGGAGATATTTACAAAATGACAAAATCGGTCGAAACTAAAAAGGTACCATCACGAAAAACGTTCTTTAATGTTTGATATACAGGATGCTCACAGTTAATTTGATCTTATATTCTAAGTAAGAATGTGTATAAAAGATGTATGATCGGTTACGTAAGAAAACAAAATTTATTTCATTGAAAACAGCGTTTCGATTGAGGAGATGTTCAAGAAACAACAAAATTAGTCGAAACTCAAGGGGGTACCATCACAGAAAATAGTGGATTTGGGTTCAAAATATATATTATATTAGCATTACTACCCTAATATATATCAAATAAGAATACGAATAAAAGTAATTTCACTGAAAACGAGGTTGCGAGTGAGGAGATATTAACAAAACTACAAAATCGGTCAAAACAAACAAGGTACCAACGCGGAAAAAATGTATTTAATTTCAGATATACAAGTGATCACAACGTTCATTTGATACTATATTTTAGTAAGAATGTGTAGAATACATATTTCATCTGGTACGGAAGAGAATAAAATTTATTTCATCGAAAACAATGTTCCGATTGAGGAGAAATTCAAAAAACTACAAAATTTGTCTAAACTCAAAGGGGTACACCATCACGGAAAGCAGTGGATTTGGGTTCCGAAAATATATATTATCTTACCATTACTACCCTTATATATATTGAGTAAGAATGTGAATAAAACTAATTTCACTGAAAACAAGGAAGCAAGTTAAGAGATTTTTACAAAACGACAAAATCGGTTGAAACTTAAAGGGGTACCATCACGAAAAACAGTGGATTTGGGTTCCCAAAATATATATTATGTTAACATTAATACCCTAATATATATCCAGTAAGAAAGTGAATACAACTAATTTCCCTGAAAATGAGGATGTGAGTTAGGAGATATTTACAAAACGACAAAATCGGTCGAAACTAAAAAGGTACCATCACGAAAAACGTTCTTTAATGTTTGATATACAAGATGCTCACAGTTAATTCGATCTTATATTCTAAGTAAGAATGTGTATAAAAGATGTATGATCGAGTACGTAAGAAAATAAAATTTATTTCATCGAAAACAGCGTTTCGATTGAGGAGATGTTCAAGAAACAACAAAATTGGTCGAAACTCAAAGGGGTACCATCACTGGAAATAGTGGATTTGGGTTCCAAAAATATATATTATATTAGCATTACTACCCTAATATATATCAAATAAGAATACGAGTAAAAGTAATTTCACTGAAAACGAGGTTGCGAGTGAGGAAATATTAACAAAACTGCAAAATCTATCAAAACTAACAAGGTAACATCGCGAAAAACTGTATTTAATGTCAGATATACAACTGATCACAACGTTAATTTGATACTATATTTTAGTAAGAATGTGTAGAATACATATTTCATCATGTACGGAAGAGAATAAAATTTATTTCATCGAAAACCGTGTTTCTATTGAGGATAAATTTAAAAAACTACAAAATCGGTCGAAACTCAAAAGGGTGCCATCACGGAAAGCAGTGTATTTGGATTCCCAAAATATATATTATGTTAACATTACTACCCATATATATATCGACTAAGAATGTGAATAAAACTAATTTCACTGAAAACGAGGATGCAAGTTAAGAGATTTTTACAAAACGACAAAATCGGTCGATACTCAAAGGGGTACCATCACGAAAAAAAAGTGGACTTGGGTTCCCAAAATATATATTATGTTAACATTAATACCCTAATATATATCCAGTAAGAAAGTGAATACAACTAATTTCCCTGACAATGAGGATGCGAGTTAGGAGATATTCACAAAATGAAAAAATCGATCGAAACTAAAAAGGTACCATCACGAAAAACGTTCTTTAATGTTTGATATACAGGATGCTCACAGTTAATTTGATCTTATATTCTAAGTAAGAATGTGTATAAAAGATGTATGATCGGGTACGTAAGAAAACAAAATTTATTTCATCGAAAACAGCGCTTCGATTGAGGAGATGTTCATGAAACAACAAAATTGGTCGAAACTCAAAGAGGTACCATCACAGAAAATAGTGGATTTGGGTTCCAAAAATATATATTCTATTAGCATTACTACCCTAATATATATCAAATAAGAATACGAATAAAAGTAATTTCACTGAAAACGAGGTTGCGAGTGGGGAGATATTAACAAAACTACAAAATCGGTCAAAATTAACAACGTACCAACGCGAAAAAATGTATTTAATGTCACATATACAACTGTTCACAACGTTCATTTGATACTATATTTTAGTAAGAATGTGTAGAATACATATTTCATCTGGTACGGAAGAGAATAAAATTTATTTCATCGAAAACAATGTTCCGATTGAGGAGAAATTCAAAAAACTACAAAATTGGTTGAAACTCAAAGGGGTACACCATCACGAAAAGCAGTGGATTTGGGTTCCCGAAATATATATTATCTTAACATTACTACCCTTATATATATCGAGTAAGAATGTGAATAAAACTAATTTCACTGAAAACGAGGATGCAAGTTAAGAGATTTTTACAAAACGACAAAATCGGTTGAAACTCAAAGGGGTACCATCACGAAAAACTGTGGATTTGGGTTCCCAAAATATATATTATATTAACATTACTACCCTAATATATATCCAGTAAGAAAGTGAATACAACTAATTTCACTGAAAATGAGGATGCGAGTTAGGAGATATTCACAAAACGACAAAATCGGTCAAAACTAAAAAGGTACGATCACGAAAAATATTCTTTAATGTTTGATATACAGGATGCTCACAGTTAATTTGATCTTATATTCTAAGTAAGAATGTGTATAAAAGATGTATGATCGGGTACGTAAGAAAACAAAATTTATTTCATCGAAAACAGCGCTTCGATTGAGGAGATGTTCATGAAACAACAAAATTGGTCGAAACTCAAAGAGGTACCATCACAGAAAATAGTGGATTTGGGTTCCAAAAATATATATTCTATTAGCATTACTACCCTAATATATATCAAATAAGAATACGAATAAAAGTAATTTCACTGAAAACGAGGTTGCGAGTGGGGAGATATTAACAAAACTACAAAATCGGTCAAAATTAACAACGTACCAACGCGAAAAAATGTATTTAATGTCACATATACAACTGTTCACAACGTTCATTTGATACTATATTTTAGTAAGAATGTGTAGAATACATATTTCATCTGGTACGGAAGAGAATAAAATTTATTTCATCGAAAACAATGTTCCGATTGAGGAGAAATTCAAAAAACTACAAAATTGGTTGAAACTCAAAGGGGTACACCATCACGAAAAGCAGTGGATTTGGGTTCCCGAAATATATATTATCTTAACATTACTACCCTTATATATATCGAGTAAGAATGTGAATAAAACTAATTTCACTGAAAACGAGGATGCAAGTTAAGAGATTTTTACAAAACGACAAAATCGGTTGAAACTCAAAGGGGTACCATCACGAAAAACTGTGGATTTGGGTTCCCAAAATATATATTATATTAACATTACTACCCTAATATATATCCAGTAAGAAAGTGAATACAACTAATTTCACTGAAAATGAGGATGCGAGTTAGGAGATATTCACTAAACGACAAAATCGGTCAAAACTAAAAAGGTACGATCACGAAAAATATTCTTTAATGTTTGATATACAAGATGCTCACAGTTCATTTGATCTTATATTTTAAGTAAGAATGTGTATAAAGGATGTATGATCGAGTACGTAAGAAAATAAAACTTATTTCATCGAAAACAGTGTTTCGATGGATGAGAAATTGAAGACACAACAAAATTGGTCGAAACTCAAAGAGGTACCATCACAAAAAATAGTGGATTTGCGTTCCAAAAATATATATTATATTAACATTACTACCCTAATATATATCAAGTCAAAATACGAGTAAAAGTGATTTCACTGAAAACGAGGTTGCGAGTGAGGAGATATTAACAAAACTGCAAAACCGATCAAAACTAACAAGGTAACATCGCGAAAAACTATATTTAGTGTCAGATATACAAGTGATCAAAACGTTCAATTGATACTATATTTTAGTAAGAATTTTTAGAAAACATATTTCATCTGGTACGAATGAAAATAAAATTTATTTCATCGAAAACAGAGTTCCGATTGAGGAGAAATTCAAAAAACTACAGAATCGGTCGAAACTCAAAGGGGTACGTACCATCACGGAAAACAGTGGATTTGGGTTCCCAAAATATATATTAGCTTAATATTAATACCCTAATATATATCGAATAAGAATGTGAATACAACTAATTTTACTGAAAATAAGCATGCGAGTTAGGAGATATTCACAAAATAAAAAAGTCTGTCGAAACTAAAATGGTACCATCACGAAAAACGTTCTTTAATGTTTGACATACAAGATGCTCACAGTTTATTTGTAAGAATCTGTATAAAAGATGTATGATCGGGTACGTAAGAAAACAAAATTTATTTCATCGATAACAGTGTTTCGATTGAGGAGAAGTTAAAGAAACAACAAAATTGGTCGAAACTCAAAGGGGTACCATCACAGAAAATTGTGGTTTTGGGTTCCAAAAATATATATTATTTTAACATTACTACCCTAATATATATCAAGTAAGATTGTGAATACAACAAATTTCACTGAAAATGAGGATGTGAGTTAGGATATATTCCCAAAACGACAAAATCGGTTGAAACTAAAAAGGTGCCATCACGAAAAACGTTCTTTAATGTTTGATACACAAGATGCTCACGGTTTATTTGAACTGATATTTTAATTAAGAATGTGTATAAAATATGTATGATCGAGTACGTAAGAAAACAAAAATTAGTTCATCGAAAACAGCGTTTCGATTGAGGAGAAGTTCAAGAAACAACAAAATTGGTCAAAACTCAAAGGGGTACCATCACTGGAAATAGTGGATTTGGGTTCCAAAAATATATATTATATTAGCATTACTACCCTAATATATATCAAATAAGAATACGAGTAAAAGTAATTTCACTGAAAACGAGGTTGCGAGTGAGGAGATATTAACAAAACTGCAAAATTGATCAAAACTAACAAGGTAACATCGCGAAAAACTGTATTTAATGTCATATATACAACTGATCACAACGTTCCTTTGATACTATATTTTAGTAAGAATGTGTAGAATACATATTTCATTATGTACGGAAGAGAATAAAATTTATTTCATCGAAAACCGTCTTTCGATTGAGGATAAATTTAAAAAACTACATAATCGGTCGAAACTCAGAAGGGTACCATCACGGAAAGCAGCGTATTTGGATTCCCAAAATATATATTATCTTAACATTACTACCCATATATATATCGACTAAGAATGTGAATAAAACTAATTTCACTGAAAACGAGGATGCAAGTTAAGAGATTTTTACAAAACGACAAAATCGGTCGAAACTCAAAGGGGTACCATCACGAAAAAAAAGTGGACTTGGGTTCCCAAAATATATATTATGTTAACATTAATACCCTAATATATATCCAGTAAGAAAGTGAATACAACTAATTTCCCTGCCAATGAGGATGCGAGTTAGGAGATATTCACAAAATGACAAAATCGGTCGAAACTAAAAAGGTACCATCACGAAAAAGGTTCTTTAATGTTTGATATACAGGATGCTCACAGTTAATTTGATCTTATATTCTAAGTAAGAATGTGTATAAAAGATGTATGATCGGTTACGTAAGAAAACAAAATTTATTTCATTGAAAACAGCGTTTCGATTGAGGAGATGTTCAAGAAACAACAAAATTAGTCGAAACTCAAAGGGGTACCATCACAGAAAATAGTGGATTTGGGTTCCAAAAATATATATTATATTAGCATTACTACCCTAATATATATCAAATAAGAATACGAATAAAAGTAATTTCACTGAAAACGAGGTTGCGAGTGAGGAGATATTAACAAAACTACAAAATCGGTCAAAACAAACAAGGTACCAACGCGAAAAAAATGTATTTAATTTCAGATATACAAGTGATCACAACGTTCATTTGATACTATATTTTAGTAAGAATGTGTAGAATACATATTTCATCTGGTACGGAAGAGAATAAAATTTATTTCATCGAAAACAATGTTCCGATTGAGGAGAAATTCAAAAAACTACAAAATTTGTCTAAACTCAAAGGGGTACACCATCACGGAAAGCAGTGGATTTGGGTTCCGAAAATATATATTATCTTAACATTACTACCCTTATATATATCGAGTAAGAATGTGAATAAAACTAATTTCACTGAAAACAAGGAAGCAAGTTAAGAGATTTTTACAAAACGACAAAATCGGTTGAAACTTAAAGGGGTACCATCACGAAAAACAGTGGATTTGGGTTCCCAAAATATATATTATGTTAACATTAATACCCTAATATATATCCAGTAAGAAAGTGAATACAACTAATTTCCCTGAAAATGAGGATGTGAGTTAGGAGATATTTACAAAACGACAAAATCGGTCGAAACTAAAAAGGTACCATCACGAAAAACGTTCTTTAATGTTTGATATACAAGATGCTCACAGTTAATTCGATCTTATATTCTAAGTAAGAATGTGTATAAAAGATGTATGATCGAGTACGTAAGAAAATAACATTTATTTCATCGAAAACAGCGTTTCGATTGAGGAGATGTTCAAGAAACAACAAAATTGGTCGAAACTCAAAGGGGTACCATCACTGGAAATAGTGGATTTGGGTTCCAAAAATATATATTATATTAGCATTACTACCCTAATATATATCAAATAAGAATACGAGTAAAAGTAATTTCACTGAAAACGAGGTTGCGAGTGAGGAAATATTAACAAAACTGCAAAATCTATCAAAACTAACAAGGTAACATCGCGAAAAACTGTATTTAATGTCAGATATACAACTGATCACAACGTTAATTTGATACTATATTTTAGTAAGAATGTGTAGAATACATATTTCATCATGTACGGAAGAGAATAAAATTTATTTCATCGAAAACCGTGTTTCGATTGAGGATAAATTTAAAAAACTACAAAATCGGTCGAAACTCAAAAGGGTGCCATCACGGAAAGCAGTGTATTTGGATTCCCAAAATATATATTATGTTAACATTACTACCCATATATATATCGACTAAGAATGTGAATAAAACTAATTTCACTGAAAACGAGGATGCAAGTTAAGAGATTTTTACAAAACGACAAAATCGGTCGAAACTCAAAGGGGTACCATCACGAAAAAAAAGTGGACTTGGCTTCCCAAAATATATATTATGTTAACATTAATACCCTAATATATATCCAGTAAGAAAGTGAATACAACTAATTTCCCTGACAATGAGGATGCGAGTTAGGAGATATTCACAAAACGACAAAATCGGTCGAAACTAAAAAGGTACCATAACGAAAAAGGTTCTTTAATGTTTGATATACAGGATGCTCACAGTTAATTTGATCTTATATTCTAAGTAAGAATGTGTATAAAAGATGTATGATCGGTTACGTAAGAAAACAAAATTTATTTCATTGAAAACAGCGTTTCGATTGAGGTGATGTTCAAGAAACAACAAAATTAGTCGAAACTCAAAGGGGTACCATCACAGAAAATAGTGGATTTGGGTTCCAAAAATATATATTATATTAGCATTACTACCCTAATATATATCAAATAAGAATACGAATAAAAGTAATTTCACTGAAAACGAGGTTGCGAGTGAGGAGATATTAACAAAACTACAAAATCGGTCAAAACAAACAAGGTACCAACGCGAAAAAAATGTATTTCATTTCAGATATACAAGTGATCACAACGTTCATTTGATACTATATTTTAGTAAGAATGTGTAGAATACATATTTCATCTGGTACGGAAGAGAATAAAATTTATTTCATCGAAAACAATGTTCCGATTGAGGAGAAATTCAAAAAACTACAAAATTTGTCTAAACTCAAAGGGGTACACCATCACGGAAAGCAGTGGATTTGGGTTCCGAAAATATATATTATCTTAACATTACTACCCTTATATATATCGAGTAAGAATGTGAATAAAACTAATTTCACTGAAAACAAGGAAGCAAGTTAAGAGATTTTTACAAAACGACAAAATCGGTTGAAACTTAAAGGGGTACCATCACGAAAAACAGTGGATTTGGGTTCCCAAAATATATATTATGTTAACATTAATACCCTAATATATATCCAGTAAGAAAGTGAATACAACTAATTTCCCTGAAAATGAGGATGTGAGTTAGGAGATATTTACAAAACGACAAAATCGGTCGAAACTAAAAAGGTACCATCACGAAAAACGTTCTTTAATGTTTGATATACAAGATGCTCACAGTTAATTCGATCTTATATTCTAAGTAAGAATGTGTATAAAAGATGTATGATCGAGTACGTAAGAAAATAAAATTTATTTCATCGAAAACAGCGTTTCGATTGAGGAGATGTTCAAGAAACAACAAAATTGGTCGAAACTCAAAGGGGTACCATCACTGGAAATAGTGGATTTGGGTTCCAAAAATATATATTATATTAGCATTACTACCCTAATATATATCAAATAAGAATACGAGTAAAAGTAATTTCACTGAAAACGAGGTTGCGAGTGAGGAAATATTAACAAAACTGCAAAATCTATCAAAACTAACAAGGTAACATCGCGAAAAACTGTATTTAATGTCAGATATACAACTGATCACAACGTTAATTTGATACTATATTTTAGTAAGAATGTGTAGAATACATATTTCATCATGTACGGAAGAGAATAAAATTTATTTCATCGAAAACCGTGTTTCGATTGAGGATAAATTTAAAAAACTACAAAATCGGTCGAAACTCAAAAGGGTGCCATCACGGAAAGCAGTGTATTTGGATTCCCAAAATATATATTATGTTAACATTACTACCCATATATATATCGACTAAGAATGTGAATAAAACTAATTTCACTGAAAACGAGGATGCAAGTTAAGAGATTTTTACAAAACGACAAAATCGGTCGAAACTCAAAGGGGTACCATCACGAAAAAAAAGTGGACTTGGCTTCCCAAAATATATATTATGTTAACATTAATACCCTAATATATATCCAGTAAGAAAGTGAATACAACTAATTTCCCTGACAATGAGGATGCGAGTTAGGAGATATTCACAAAACGACAAAATCGGTCGAAACTAAAAAGGTACCATAACGAAAAAGGTTCTTTAATGTTTGATATACAGGATGCTCACAGTTAATTTGATCTTATATTCTAAGTAAGAATGTGTATAAAAGATGTATGATCGGTTACGTAAGAAAACAAAATTTATTTCATTGAAAACAGCGTTTCGATTGAGGTGATGTTCAAGAAACAACAAAATTAGTCGAAACTCAAAGGGGTACCATCACAGAAAATAGTGGATTTGGGTTCCAAAAATATATATTATATTAGCATTACTACCCTAATATATATCAAATAAGAATACGAATAAAAGTAATTTCACTGAAAACGAGGTTGCGAGTGAGGAGATATTAACAAAACTACAAAATCGGTCAAAACAAACAAGGTACCAACGCGAAAAAAATGTATTTCATTTCAGATATACAAGTGATCACAACGTTCATTTGATACTATATTTTAGTAAGAATGTGTAGAATACATATTTCATCTGGTACGGAAGAGAATAAAATTTATTTCATCGAAAACAATGTTCCGATTGAGGAGAAATTCAAAAAACTACAAAATTTGTCTAAACTCAAAGGGGTACACCATCACGGAAAGCAGTGGATTTGGGTTCCGAAAATATATATTATCTTAACATTACTACCCTTATATATATCGAGTAAGAATGTGAATAAAACTAATTTCACTGAAAACAAGGAAGCAAGTTAAGAGATTTTTACAAAACGACAAAATCGGTTGAAACTTAAAGGGGTACCATCACGAAAAACAGTGGATTTGGGTTCCCAAAATATATATTATGTTAACATTAATACCCTAATATATATCCAGTAAGAAAGTGAATACAACTAATTTCCCTGAAAATGAGGATGTGAGTTAGGAGATATTTACAAAACGACAAAATCGGTCGAAACTAAAAAGGTACCATCACGAAAAACGTTCTTTAATGTTTGATATACAAGATGCTCACAGTTAATTCGATCTTATATTCTAAGTAAGAATGTGTATAAAAGATGTATGATCGAGTACGTAAGAAAATAAAATTTATTTCATCGAAAACAGCGTTTCGATTGAGGAGATGTTCAAGAAACAACAAAATTGGTCGAAACTCAAAGGGGTACCATCACTGGAAATAGTGGATTTGGGTTCCAAAAATATATATTATATTAGCATTACTACCCTAATATATATCAAATAAGAATACGAGTAAAAGTAATTTCACTGAAAACGAGGTTGCGAGTGAGGAAATATTAACAAAACTGCAAAATCTATCAAAACTAACATGGTAACATCGCGAAAAAGTGTATTTAATGTCAGATATACAACTGATCACAACGTTAATTTGATACTATATTTTAGTAAGAATGTGTAGAATACATATTTCATCATGTACGGAAGAGAATAAAATTTATTTCATCGAAAACCGTGTTTCGATTGAGGATAAATTTAAAAAACTACAAAATCGGTCGAAACTCAAAAGGGTGCCATCACGGAAAGCAGTGTATTTGGATTCCCAAAATATATATTATGTTAACATTACTACCCATATATATATCGACTAAGAATGTGAATAAAACTAATTTCACTGAAAACGAGGATGCAAGTTAAGAGATTTTTACAAAACGACAAAATCGGTCGAAACTCAAAGGGGTACCATCACGAAAAAAAAGTGGACTTGGCTTCCCAAAATATATATTATGTTAACATTAATACCCTAATATATATCCAGTAAGAAAGTGAATACAACTAATTTCCCTGACAATGAGGATGCGAGTTAGGAGATATTCACAAAACGACAAAATCGGTCGAAACTAAAAAGGTACCATCACGAAAAACGTTCTTTAATGTTTGATATACAGGATGCTCACAGTTAATTTGATCTTATATTCTAAGTAAGAATGTGTATAAAAGATGTATGATCGGTTACGTAAGAAAACAAAATTTATTTCATTGAAAACAGCGTTTCGATTGAGGAGATGTTCAAGAAACAACAAAATTAGTCGAAACTCAACGGGGTACCATCACAGAAAATAGTGGATTTGGGTTCCAAAAATATATATTATATTAGCATTACTACCCTAATATATATCAAATAAGAATACGAATAAAAGTAATTTCACTGAAAACGAGGTTGCGAGTGAGGAGATATTAACAAAACTATAAAATCGGTCAAAACAAACAAGGTACCAACGCGAAAAAAATGTATTTCATTTCAGATATACAAGTGATCACAACGTTCATTTGATACTATATTTTAGTAAGAATGTGTAGAATACATATTTCATCTGGTACGGAAGAGAATAAAATTTATTTCATCGAAAACAATGTTCCGATTGAGGAGAAATTCAAAAAACTACAAAATTTGTCTAAACTCAAAGGGGTACACCATCACGGAAAGCAGTGGATTTGGGTTCCGAAAATATATATTATCTTAACATTACTACCCTTATATATATCGAGTAAGAATGTGAATAAAACTAATTTCACTGAAAACAAGGAAGCAAGTTAAGAGATTTTTACAAAACGACAAAATCGGTTGAAACTTAAAGGGGTACCATCACGAAAAACAGTGGATTTGGGTTCCCAAAATATATATTATGTTAACATTAATACCCTAATATATATCCAGTAAGAAAGTGAATACAACTAATTTCCCTGAAAATGAGGATGTGAGTTAGGAGATATTTACAAAACGACAAAATCGGTCGAAACTAAAAAGGTACCATCACGAAAAACGTTCTTTAATGTTTGATATACAAGATGCTCACAGTTAATTCGATCTTATATTCTAAGTAAGAATGTGTATAAAAGATGTATGATCGAGTACGTAAGAAAATAAAATTTATTTCATCGAAAACAGCGTTTCGATTGAGGAGATGTTCAAGAAACAACAAAATTGGTCGAAACTCAAAGGGGTACCATCACTGGAAATAGTGGATTTGGGTTCCAAAAATATATATTATATTAGCATTACTACCCTAATATATATCAAATAAGAATACGAGTAAAAGTAATTTCACTGAAAACGAGGTTGCGAGTGAGGAAATATTAACAAAACTGCAAAATCTATCAAAACTAACAAGGTAACATCGCGAAAAACTGTATTTAATGTCAGATATACAACTGATCACAACGTTAATTTGATACTATATTTTAGTAAGAATGTGTAGAATACATATTTCATCATGTATGGAAGAGAATAAAATTTATTTCATCGAAAACCGTGTTTCGATTGAGGATAAATTTAAAAAACTACAAAATCGGTCGAAACTCAAAAGGGTGCCATCACGGAAAGCAGTGTATTTGGATTCCCAAAATATATATTATGTTAACATTACTACCCATATATATATCGACTAAGAATGTGAATAAAACTAATTTCACTGAAAACGAGGATGCAAGTTAAGAGATTTTTACAAAACGACAAAATCGGTCGAAACTCAAATGGGTACCATCACGAAAAAAAAGTGGACTTGGGTTCCCAAAATATATATTATGTTAACATTAATACCCTAATATATATCCAGTAAGAAAGTGAATACAACTAATTTCCCTGACAATGAGGATGCGAGTTAGGAGATATTCACAAAATGACAAAATCGGTCGAAACTAAAAAGGTACCATCACGAAAAACGTTCTTTAATGTTTGATATACAGGATGCTCACAGTTAATTTGATCTTATATTCTAAGTAAGAATGTGTATAAAAGATGTATGATCGGTTACGTAAGAAAACAAAATTTATTTCATTGAAAACAGCGTTTCGATTGAGGAGATGTTCAAGAAACAACAAAATTAGTCGAAACTCAACGGGGTACCATCACAGAAAATAGTGGATTTGGGTTCCAAAAATATATATTATATTAGCATTAGTACCCTAATATATATCAAATAAGAATACGAATAAAAGTAATTTCACTGAAAACGAGGTTGCGAGTGAGGAGATATTAACAAAACTACAAAATCGGTCAAAACAAACAAGGTACCAACGCGAAAAAAATGTATTTCATTTCAGATATACAAGTGATCACAACGTTCATTTGATACTATATTTTAGTAAGAATGTGTAGAATACATATTTCATCTGGTACGGAAGAGAATAAAATTTATTTCATCGAAAACAATGTTCCGATTGAGGAGAAATTCAAAAAACTACAAAATTTGTCTAAACTCAAAGGGGTACACCATCACGGAAAGCAGTGGATTTGGGTTCCGAAAATATATATTATCTTAACATTACTACCCTTATATATATCGAGTAAGAATGTGAATAAAACTAATTTCACTGAAAACAAGGAAGCAAGTTAAGAGATTTTTACAAAACGACAAAATCGGTTGAAACTTAAAGGGGTACCATCACGAAAAACAGTGGATTTGGGTTCCCAAAATATATATTATGTTAACATTAATACCCTAATATATATCCAGTAAGAAAGTGAATACAACTAATTTCCCTGAAAATGAGGATGTGAGTTAGGAGATATTTACAAAACGACAAAATCGGTCGAAACTAAAAAGGTACCATCACGAAAAACGTTCTTTAATGTTTGATATACAAGATGCTCACAGTTAATTCGATCTTATATTCTAAGTAAGAATGTGTATAAAAGATGTATGATCGAGTACGTAAGAAAATAAAATTTATTTCATCGAAAACAGCGTTTCGATTGAGGAGATGTTCAAGAAACAACAAAATTGGTCGAAACTCAAAGGGGTACCATCACTGGAAATAGTGGATTTGGGTTCCAAAAATATATATTATATTAGCATTACTACCCTAATATATATCAAATAAGAATACGAGTAAAAGTAATTTCACTGAAAACGAGGTTGCGAGTGAGGAAATATTAACAAAACTGCAAAATCTATCAAAACTAACAAGGTAACATCGCGAAAAACTGTATTTAATGTCAGATATACAACTGATCACAACGTTAATTTGATACTATATTTTAGTAAGAATGTGTAGAATACATATTTCATCATGTACGGAAGAGAATAAAATTTATTTCATCGAAAACCGTGTTTCGATTGAGGATAAATTTAAAAAACTACAAAATCGGTCGAAACTCAAAAGGGTGCCATCACGGAAAGCAGTGTATTTGGATTCCCAAAATATATATTATGTTAACATTACTACCCATATATATATCGACTAAGAATGTGAATAAAACTAATTTCACTGAAAACGAGGATGCAAGTTAAGAGATTTTTACAAAACGACAAAATCGGTCGAAACTCAAAGGGGTACCATCACGAAAAAAAAGTGGACTTGGGTTCCCAAAATATATATTATGTTAACATTAATACCCTAATATATATCCAGTAAGAAAGTGAATACAACTAATTTCCCTGACAATGAGGATGCGAGTTAGGAGATATTCACAAAATGACAAAATCGGTCGAAACTAAAAAGGTACCATCACGAAAAACGTTCTTTAATGTTTGATATACAGGATGCTCACAGTTAATTTGATCTTATATTCTAAGTAAGAATGTGTATAAAAGATGTATGATCGGTTACGTAAGAAAACAAAATTTATTTCATTGAAAACAGCGTTTCGATTGAGGAGATGTTCAAGAAACAACAAAATTAGTCGAAACTCAAAGGGGTACCATCACAGAAAATAGTGGATTTGGGTTCCAAAAATATATATTATATTAGCATTACTACCCTAATATATATCAAATAAGAATACGAATAAAAGTAATTTCACTGAAAACGAGGTTGCGAGTGAGGAGATATTAACAAAACTACAAAATCGGTCAAAACAAACAAGGTACCAACGCGAAAAAAATGTATTTAATTTCAGATATACAAGTGATCACAACGTTCATTTGATACTATATTTTAGTAATAATGTGTAGAATACATATTTCATCTGGTACGGAAGAGAATAAAATTTATTTCATCGAAAACAATGTTCCGATTGAGGAGAAATTCAAAAAACTACAAAATTTGTCTAAACTCAAAGGGGTACACCATCACGGAAAGCAGTGGATTTGGGTTCCGAAAATATATATTATCTTAACATTACTACCCTTATATATATCGAGTAAGAATGTGAATAAAACTAATTTCACTGAAAACAAGGAAGCAAGTTAAGAGATTTTTACAAAACGACAAAATCGGTTGAAACTTAAAGGGGTACCATCACGAAAAACAGTGGATTTGGGTTCCCAAAATATATATTATGTTAACATTAATACCCTAATATATATCCAGTAAGAAAGTGAATACAACTAATTTCCCTGACAATGAGGATGCGAGTTAGGAGATATTCACAAAATGACAAAATCGATCGAAACTAAAAAGGTACCATCACGAAAAACGTTCTTTAATGTTTGATATACAGGATGCTCACAGTTAATTTGATCTTATATTCTAAGTAAGAATGTGTATAAAAGATGTATGATCGGGTACGTAAGAAAACAAAATTTATTTCATCGAAAACAGCGCTTCGATTGAGGAGATGTTCATGAAACAACAAAATTGGTCGAAACTCAAAGAGGTACCATCACAGAAAATAGTGGATTTGGGTTCCAAAAATATATATTCTATTAGCATTACTACCCTAATATATATCAAATAAGAATACGAATAAAAGTAATTTCACTGAAAACGAGGTTGCGAATGGGGAGATATTAACAAAACTACAAAATCGGTCAAAATTAACAACGTACCAACGCGAAAAAATGTATTTAATGTCACATATACAACTGTTCACAACGTTCATTTGATACTATATTTTAGTAAGAATGTGTAGAATACATATTTCATCTGGTACGGAAGAGAATAAAATTTATTTCATCGAAAACAATGTTCCGATTGAGGAGAAATTCAAATAACTACAAAATTGGTTGATACTCAAAGGGGTACACCATCACGGAAAGCAGTGGATTTGGGTTCCCGAAATATATATTATATTAACATTACTACCCTTATATATATCGAGTAAGAATGTGAATAAAACTAATTTCACTGAAAACGAGGATGCAAGTTAAGAGATTTTTACAAAATGACAAAATCGGTTGAAACTCAAAGGGGTACCATCACGAAAAACTGTGGATTTGGGTTCCCAAAATATATATTATATTAACATTACTACCCTAATATATATCCAGTAAGAAAGTGAATACAACTAATTTCACTGAAAATGAGGATGCGAGTTAGGAGATATTCACAAAACGACAAAATCGGTCAAAACTAAAAAGGTACGATCACGAAAATTATTCTTTAATGTTTGATATACAAGATGCTCACGGTTCATTTGATCTTATATTTTAAGTAAGAATGTGTATAAAGGATGTATGATCGAGTACGTAAGAAAATAAAACTTATTTCATCGAAAACAGTGTTTCGATGGATGAGAAATTGAAGACACAACAAAATTGGTCGAAACTCAAAGAGGTACCATCACAAAAAATAGTGGATTTGCGTTCCAAAAATATATATTATATTAACATTACTACCCTAATATATATCAAGTCAAAATACGAGTAAAAGTGATTTCACTGAAAATGAGGTTGCGAGTGAGGAGATATTAACAAAACTGCAAAATCGATCAAAACTAACAAGGTAACATCGCGAAAAACTATATTTAGTGTCAGATATACAAGTGATCAAAACGTTCAATTGATACTATATTTTAGTAAGAATTTTTAGAAAACATATTTCATCTGGTACGAATGAAAATAAAATTTATTTCATCGAAAACAGAGTTCCGATTGAGGAGAAATTCAAAAAACTACAGAATCGGTCGAAACTCAAAGGGGTACGTACCATCACGGAAAACAGTGGATTTGGGTTCCCAAAATATATATTAGCTTAACATTAATACTCTAATATATATCGAATAAGAATGTGAATACAACTAATTTTACTGAAAATAAGCATGCGAGTTAGGAGATATTCACAAAATGAAAAAGTCTGTCGAAACTAAAATGGTACCATCACGAAAAACGTTCTTTAATGTTTGGCATACAAGATGCTCACAGTTTATTTGTAAGAATCTGTATAAAAGATGTATGATCGGGTACGTAAGAAAACAAAATTTATTTCATCGATAACAGTGTTTCGATTGAGGAGAAGTTAAAGAAACAACAAAATTGGTCGAAACTCAAAGGGGTACCATCACAGAAAATTGTGGTTTTGGGTTCCAAAAATATATATTATTTTAACATTACTACCCTAATATATATCAAGTAAGATTGTGAATACAACAAATTTCACTGAAAATGAGAATGCGAGTTAGGATATATTCCCAAAACGACAAAATCGGTTGAAACTAAAAAGGTGCCATCACGAAAAACGTTCTTTAATGTTTGATACACAAGATGCTCACGGTTTATTTGAACTGATATTTTAATTAAGAATGTGTATAAAATATGTATGATCGAGTACGTAAGAAAACAAAAATTAGTTCATCGAAAACAGCGTTTCGATTGAGGAGAAGTTCAAGAAACAACAAAATTGGTCAAAACTCAAAGGGGTACCATCACAGAAAATAGTGGATTTGGGTTCCAAAAATATATATTATATTAGCATTACTACCCTAATATATATCAAATAAGAATACGAGTAAAAGTAATTTCACTGAAAACGAGGTTGCGAGTGAGGAGATATTAACAAAACTGCAAAATCTATCAAAACTAACAAGGTAACATCGCGAAAAACTGTATTTAATGTCAGATATACAACTGATCACAATGTTAATTTGATACAATATTTTAGTAAGAATGTGTAGAATACATATTTCATCATGTACGGAAGAGAATAAAATTTATTTCATCGAAAACCGTGTTTCGATTGAGGATAAATTTAAAAAACTACAAAATCGGTTGAAACTCAAAAGGGTGCCATCACGGAAAGCAGTGTATTTGGATTCCCAAAATATATATTATCTTAACATTACTACCCATATATATATCGACTAAGAATGTGAATAAAACTAATTTCACTGAAAACGAGGATGCAAGTTAAGAGATTTTTACAAAACGACAAAATCGGTCGAAACTCAAAGGGGTACCATCACGAAAAAAGGTGGATTTGGGTTCCCAAAATATATATTATGTTAACATTAATACCATAATATATATCCAGTAACAAAGTGAATACAACTAATTTCCCTGACAATGAGGATGCGAGTTAGGAGATATTTACAAAATGACAAAATCGGTCGAAACTAAAAAGGTACCATCACAAAAAACGTTCTTTAATGTTTGATATACAGGATGCTCACAGTTAATTTGATCTTATATTCTAAGTAAGAATGTGTATAAAAGATGTATGATCGAGTACGTAAGAAAATAAAATTTATTTCATCGAAAACAGCGTTTCGATTGAGGAGATGTTCAAGAAACAACAAAATTGGTCGAAACTCAAAGGGGTACCATCACTGGAAATAGTGGATTTGGGTTCCAAAAATATATATTATATTAGCATTACTACCCTAATATATATCAAATAAGAATACGAGTAAAAGTAATTTCACTGAAAACGAGGTTGCGAGTGAGGAAATATTAACAAAACTGCAAAATCTATCAAAACTAACAAGGTAACATCGCGAAAAACTGTATTTAATGTCAGATATACAACTGATCACAACGTTAATTTGATACTATATTTTAGTAAGAATGTGTAGAATACATATTTCATCATGTACGGAAGAGAATAAAATTTATTTCATCGAAAACCGTGTTTCGATTGAGGATAAATTAAAAAACTACAAAATCGGTTGAAACTCAAAAGGGTGCCATCACGGAAAGCAGTGTATTTGGATTCCCAAAATATATATTATGTTAACATTACTACCCATATATATATCGACTAAGAATGTGAATAAAACTAATTTCACTGAAAACGAGGATGCAAGTTAAGAGATTTTTACAAAACGACAAAATCGGTCGAAACTCAAATGGGTACCATCACGAAAAAAAAGTGGACTTGGGTTCCCAAAATATATATTATGTTAACATTAATACCCTAATATATATCCAGTAAGAAAGTGAATACAACTAATTTCCCTGACAATGAGGATGCGAGTTAGGAGATATTCACAAAATGACAAAATCGGTCGAAACTAAAAAGGTACCATCACGAAAAACGTTCTTTAATGTTTGATATACAGGATGCTCACAGTTAATTTGATCTTATATTCTAAGTAAGAATGTGTATAAAAGATGTATGATCGGTTACGTAAGAAAACAAAATTTATTTCATTGAAAACAGCGTTTCGATTGAGGAGATGTTCAAGAAACAACAAAATTAGTCGAAACTCAAAGGGGTACCATCACAGAAAATAGTGGATTTGGGTTCCAAAAATATATATTATATTAGCATTACTACCCTAATATATATCAAATAAGAATACGAATAAAAGTAATTTCACTGAAAACGAGGTTGCGAGTGAGGAGATATTAACAAAACTACAAAATCGGTCAAAACAAACAAGGTACCAACGCGAAAAAAATGTATTTCATTTCAGATATACAAGTGATCACAACGTTCATTTGATACTATATTTTAGTAAGAATGTGTAGAATACATATTTCATCTGGTACGGAAGAGAATAAAATTTATTTCATCGAAAACAATGTTCCGATTGAGGAGAAATTCAAAAAACTACAAAATTTGTCTAAACTCAAAGGGGTACACCATCACGGAAAGCAGTGGATTTGGGTTCCGAAAATATATATTATCTTAACATTACTACCCTTATATATATCGAGTAAGAATGTGAATAAAACTAATTTCACTGAAAACAAGGAAGCAAGTTAAGAGATTTTTACAAAACGACAAAATCGGTTGAAACTTAAAGGGGTACCATCACGAAAAACAGTGGATTTGGGTTCCCAAAATATATATTATGTTAACATTAATACCCTAATATATATCCAGTAAGAAAGTGAATACAACTAATTTCCCTGAAAATGAGGATGTGAGTTAGGAGATATTTACAAAACGACAAAATCGGTCGAAACTAAAAAGGTACCATCACGAAAAACGTTCTTTAATGTTTGATATACAAGATGCTCACAGTTAATTCGATCTTATATTCTAAGTAAGAATGTGTATAAAAGATGTATGATCGAGTACGTAAGAAAATAAAATTTATTTCATCGAAAACAGCGTTTCGATTGAGGAGATGTTCAAGAAACAACAAAATTGGTCGAAACTCAAAGGGGTACCATCACTGGAAATAGTGGATTTGGGTTCCAAAAATATATATTATATTAGCATTACTACCCTAATATATATCAAATAAGAATACGAGTAAAAGTAATTTCACTGAAAACGAGGTTGCGAGTGAGGAAATATTAACAAAACTGCAAAATCTATCAAAACTAACATGGTAACATCGCGAAAAAGTGTATTTAATGTCAGATATACAACTGATCACAACGTTAATTTGATACTATATTTTAGTAAGAATGTGTAGAATACATATTTCATCATGTACGGAAGAGAATAAAATTTATTTCATCGAAAACCGTGTTTCGATTGAGGATAAATTTAAAAAACTACAAAATCGGTCGAAACTCAAAAGGGTGCCATCACGGAAAGCAGTGTATTTGGATTCCCAAAATATTTATTATGTTAACATTACTACCCATATATATATCGACTAAGAATGTGAATAAAACTAATTTCACTGAAAACGAGGATGCAAGTTAAGAGATTTTTACAAAACGACAAAATCGGTCGAAACTCAAAGGGGTACCATCACGAAAAAAAAGTGGACTTGGCTTCCCAAAATATATATTATGTTAACATTAATACCCTAATATATATCCAGTAAGAAAGTGAATACAACTAATTTCCCTGACAATGAGGATGCGAGTTAGGAGATATTCACAAAACGACAAAATCGGTCGAAACTAAAAAGGTACCATCAAGAAAAACGTTCTTTAATGTTTGATATACAGGATGCTCACAGTTAATTTGATCTTATATTCTAAGTAAGAATGTGTATAAAAGATGTATGATCGGTTACGTAAGAAAACAAAATTTATTTCATTGAAAACAGCGTTTCGATTGAGGAGATGTTCAAGAAACAACAAAATTAGTCGAAACTCAACGGGGTACCATCACAGAAAATAGTGGATTTGGGTTCCAAAAATATATATTATATTAGCATTACTACCCTAATATATATCAAATAAGAATACGAATAAAAGTAATTTCACTGAAAACGAGGTTGCGAGTGAGGAGATATTAACAAAACTATAAAATCGGTCAAAACAAACAAGGTACCAACGCGAAAAAAATGTATTTCATTTCAGATATACAAGTGATCACAACGTTCATTTGATACTATATTTTAGTAAGAATGTGTAGAATACATATTTCATCTGGTACGGAAGAGAATAAAATTTATTTCATCGAAAACAATGTTCCGATTGAGGAGAAATTCAAAAAACTACAAAATTTGTCTAAACTCAAAGGGGTACACCATCACGGAAAGCAGTGGATTTGGGTTCCGAAAATATATATTATCTTAACATTACTACCCTTATATATATCGAGTAAGAATGTGATTAAAACTAATTTCACTGAAAACAAGGAAGCAAGTTAAGAGATTTTTACAAAACGACAAAATCGGTTGAAACTTAAAGGGGTACCATCACGAAAAACAGTGGATTTGGGTTCCCAAAATATATATTATGTTAACATTAATACCCTAATATATATCCAGTAAGAAAGTGAATACAACTAATTTCCCTGAAAATGAGGATGTGAGTTAGGAGATATTTACAAAACGACAAAATCGGTCGAAACTAAAAAGGTACCATCACGAAAAACGTTCTTTAATGTTTGATATACAAGATGCTCACAGTTAATTCGATCTTATATTCTAAGTAAGAATGTGTATAAAAGATGTATGATCGAGTACGTAAGAAAATAAAATTTATTTCATCGAAAACAGCGTTTCGATTGAGGAGATGTTCAAGAAACAACAAAATTGGTCGAAACTCAAAGGGGTACCATCACTGGAAATAGTGGATTTGGGTTCCAAAAATATATATTATATTAGCATTACTACCCTAATATATATCAAATAAGAATACGAGTAAAAGTAATTTCACTGAAAACGAGGTTGCGAGTGAGGAAATATTAACAAAACTGCAAAATCTATCAAAACTAACAAGGTAACATCGCGAAAAACTGTATTTAATGTCAGATATACAACTGATCACAACGTTAATTTGATACTATATTTTAGTAAGAATGTGTAGAATACATATTTCATCATGTACGGAAGAGAATAAAATTTATTTCATCGAAAACCGTGTTTCGATTGAGGATAAATTTAAAAAACTACAAAATCGGTCGAAACTCAAAAGGGTGCCATCACGGAAAGCAGTGTATTTGGATTCCCAAAATATATATTATGTTAACATTACTACCCATATATATATCGACTAAGAATGTGAATAAAACTAATTTCACTGAAAACGAGGATGCAAGTTAAGAGATTTTTACAAAACGACAAAATCGGTCGAAACTCAAATGGGTACCATCACGAAAAAAAAGTGGACTTGGGTTCCCAAAATATATATTATGTTAACATTAATACCCTAATATATATCCAGTAATAAAGTGAATACAACTAATTTCCCTGACAATGAGGATGCGAGTTAGGAGATATTCACAAAATGACAAAATCGGTCGAAACTAAAAAGGTACCATCACGAAAAACGTTCTTTAATGTTTGATATACAGGATGCTCACAGTTAATTTGATCTTATATTCTAAGTAAGAATGTGTATAAAAGATGTATGATCGGTTACGTAAGAAAACAAAATTTATTTCATTGAAAACAGCGTTTCGATTGAGGAGATGTTCAAGAAACAACAAAATTAGTCGAAACTCAAAGGGGTACCATCACAGAAAATAGTGGATTTGGGTTCCAAAAATATATATTATATTAGCATTACTACCCTAATATATATCAAATAAGAATACGAATAAAAGTAATTTCACTGAAAACGAGGTTGCGAGTGAGGAGATATTAACAAAACTACAAAATCGGTCAAAACAAACAAGGTACCAACGCGAAAAAAATGTATTTCATTTCAGATATACAAGTGATCACAACGTTCATTTGATACTATATTTTAGTAAGAATGTGTAGAATACATATTTCATCTGGTACGGAAGAGAATAAAATTTATTTCATCGAAAACAATGTTCCGATTGAGGAGAAATTCAAAAAACTACAAAATTTGTCTAAACTCAAAGGGGTACACCATCACGGAAAGCAGTGGATTTGGGTTCCGAAAATATATATTATCTTAACATTACTACCCTTATATATATCGAGTAAGAATGTGAATAAAACTAATTTCACTGAAAACAAGGAAGCAAGTTAAGAGATTTTTACAAAACGACAAAATCGGTTGAAACTTAAAGGGGTACCATCACGAAAAACAGTGGATTTGGGTTCCCAAAATATATATTATGTTAACATTAATACCCTAATATATATCCAGTAAGAAAGTGAATACAACTAATTTCCCTGAAAATGAGGATGTGAGTTAGGAGATATTTACAAAACGACAAAATCGGTCGAAACTAAAAAGGTACCATCACGAAAAACGTTCTTTAATGTTTGATATACAAGATGCTCACAGTTAATTTGATCTTATATTCTAAGTAAGAATGTGTATAAAAGATGTATGATCGAGTACGTAAGAAAATAAAATTTATTTCATCGAAAACAGCGTTTCGATTGAGGAGATGTTCAAGAAACAACAAAATTGGTCGAAACTCAAAGGGGTACCATCACTGGAAATAGTGGATTTGGGTTCCAAAAATATATATTATATTAGCATTACTACCCTAATATATATCAAATAAGAATACGAGTAAAAGTAATTTCACTGAAAACGAGGTTGCGAGTGAGGAAATATTAACAAAACTGCAAAATCTATCAAAACTAACATGGTAACATCGCGAAAAACTGTATTTAATGTCAGATATACAACTGATCACAACGTTAATTTGATACTATATTTTAGTAAGAATGTGTAGAATACATATTTCATCATGTACGGAAGAGAATAAAATTTATTTCATCGAAAACCGTGTTTCGATTGAGGATAAATTTAAAAAACTACAAAATCGGTCGAAACTCAAAAGGGTGCCATCACGGAAAGCAGTGTATTTGGATTCCCAAAATATATATTATGTTAACATTACTACCCATATATATATCGACTAAGAATGTGAATAAAACTAATTTCACTGAAAACGAGGATGCAAGTTAAGAGATTTTTACAAAACGACAAAATCGGTCGAAACTCAAAGGGGTACCATCACGAAAAAAAAGTGGACTTGGCTTCCCAAAATATATATTATGTTAACATTAATACCCTAATATATATCCAGTAAGAAAGTGAATACAACTAATTTCCCTGACAATGAGGATGCGAGTTAGGAGATATTCACAAAACGACAAAATCGGTCGAAACTAAAAAGGTACCATCACGAAAAACGTTCTTTAATGTTTGATATACAGGATGCTCACAGTTAATTTGATCTTATATTCTAAGTAAGAATGTGTATAAAAGATGTATGATCGGTTACGTAAGAAAACAAAATTTATTTCATTGAAAACAGCGTTTCGATTGAGGAGATGTTCAAGAAACAACAAAATTAGTCGAAACTCAACGGGGTACCATCACAGAAAATAGTGGATTTGGGTTCCAAAAATATATATTATATTAGCATTACTACCCTAATATATATCAAATAAGAATACGAATAAAAGTAATTTCACTGAAAACGAGGTTGCGAGTGAGGAGATATTAACAAAACTACAAAATCGGTCAAAACAAACAAGGTACCAACGCGAAAAAAATGTATTTAATTTCAGATATACAAGTGATCACAACGTTCATTTGATACTATATTTTAGTAATAATGTGTAGAATACATATTTCATCTGGTACGGAAGAGAATAAAATTTATTTCATCGAAAACAATGTTCCGATTGAGGAGAAATTCAAAAAACTACAAAATTTGTCTAAACTCAAAGGGGTACACCATCACGGAAAGCAGTGGATTTGGTTCCGAAAATATATATTATCTTAACATTACTACCCTTATATATATCGAGTAAGAATGTGAATAAAACTAATTTCACTGAAAACAAGGAAGCAAGTTAAGAGATTTTTACAAAACGACAAAATCGGTTGAAACTTAAAGGGGTACCATCACGAAAAACAGTGGATTTGGGTTCCCAAAATATATATTATGTTAACATTAATACCCTAATATATATCCAGTAAGAAAGTGAATACAACTAATTTCCCTGAAAATGAGGATGTGAGTTAGGAGATATTTACAAAACGACAAAATCGGTCGAAACTAAAAAGGTACCATCACGAAAAACGTTCTTTAATGTTTGATATACAAGATGCTCACAGTTAATTCGATCTTATATTCTAAGTAAGAATGTGTATAAAAGATGTATGATCGAGTACGTAAGAAAATAAAATTTATTTCATCGAAAACAGCGTTTCGATTGAGGAGATGTTCAAGAAACAACAAAATTGGTCGAAACTCAAAGGGGTACCATCACTGGAAATAGTGGATTTGGGTTCCAAAAATATATATTATATTAGCATTACTACCCTAATATATATCAAATAAGAATACGAGTAAAAGTAATTTCACTGAAAACGAGGTTGCGAGTGAGGAAATATTAACAAAACTGCAAAATCTATCAAAACTAACAAGGTAACATCGCGAAAAACTGTATTTAATGTCAGATATACAACTGATCACAACGTTAATTTGATACTATATTTTAGTAAGAATGTGTAGAATACATATTTCATCATGTACGGAAGAGAATAAAATTTATTTCATCGAAAACCGTGTTTCGATTGAGGATAAATTTAAAAAACTACAAAATCGGTCGAAACTCAAAAGGGTGCCATCACGGAAAGCAGTGTATTTGGATTCCCAAAATATATATTATGTTAACATTACTACCCATATATATATCGACTAAGAATGTGAATAAAACTAATTTCACTGAAAACGAGGATGCAAGTTAAGAGATTTTTACAAAACGACAAAATCGGTCGAAACTCAAATGGGTACCATCACGAAAAAAAAGTGGACTTGGGTTCCCAAAATATATATTATGTTAACATTAATACCCTAATATATATCCAGTAATAAAGTGAATACAACTAATTTCCCTGACAATGAGGATGCGAGTTAGGAGATATTCACAAAATGACAAAATCGGTCGAAACTAAAAAGGTACCATCACGAAAAACGTTCTTTAATGTTTGATATACAGGATGCTCACAGTTAATTTGATCTTATATTCTAAGTAAGAATGTGTATAAAAGATGTATGATCGGTTACGTAAGAAAACAAAATTTATTTCATTGAAAACAGCGTTTCGATTGAGGAGATGTTCAAGAAACAACAAAATTAGTCGAAACTCAAAGGGGTACCATCACAGAAAATAGTGGATTTGGGTTCCAAAAATATATATTATATTAGCATTACTACCCTAATATATATCAAATAAGAATACGAATAAAAGTAATTTCACTGAAAACGAGGTTGCGAGTGAGGAGATATTAACAAAACTACAAAATCGGTCAAAACAAACAAGGTACCAACGCGAAAAAAATGTATTTAATTTCAGATATACAAGTGATCACAACGTTCATTTGATACTATATTTTAGTAATAATGTGTAGAATACATATTTCATCTGGTACGGAAGAGAATAAAATTTATTTCATCGAAAACAATGTTCCGATTGAGGAGAAATTCAAAAAACTACAAAATTTGTCTAAACTCAAAGGGGTACACCATCACGGAAAGCAGTGGATTTGGTTCCGAAAATATATATTATCTTAACATTACTACCCTTATATATATCGAGTAAGAATGTGAATAAAACTAATTTCACTGAAAACAAGGAAGCAAGTTAAGAGATTTTTACAAAACGACAAAATCGGTTGAAACTTAAAGGGGTACCATCACGAAAAACAGTGGATTTGGGTTCCCAAAATATATATTATGTTAACATTAATACCCTAATATATATCCAGTAAGAAAGTGAATACAACTAATTTCCCTGAAAATGAGGATGTGAGTTAGGAGATATTTACAAAACGACAAAATCGGTCGAAACTAAAAAGGTACCATCACGAAAAACGTTCTTTAATGTTTGATATACAAGATGCTCACAGTTAATTTGATCTTATATTCTAAGTAAGAATGTGTATAAAAGATGTATGATCGAGTACGTAAGAAAATAAAATTTATTTCATCGAAAACAGCGTTTCGATTGAGGAGATGTTCAAGAAACAACAAAATTGGTCGAAACTCAAAGGGGTACCATCACTGGAAATAGTGGATTTGGGTTCCAAAAATATATATTATATTAGCATTACTACCCTAATATATATCAAATAAGAATACGAGTAAAAGTAATTTCACTGAAAACGAGGTTGCGAGTGAGGAAATATTAACAAAACTGCAAAATCTATCAAAACTAACAAGGTAACATCGCGAAAAACTGTATTTAATTTCAGATATACAACTGATCACAACGTTAATTTGATACTATATTTTAGTAAGAATGTGTAGAATACATATTTCATCATGTACGGAAAAGAATAAAATTTATTTCATCGAAAACCGTGTTTCGATTGAGGATAAATTTAAAAAACTACAAAATCGGTCGAAACTCAAAAGGGTGCCATCACGGAAAGCAGTGTATTTGGATTCCCAAAATATATATTATGTTAACATTACTACCCATATATATATCGACTGAGAATGTGAATAAAACTAATTTCACTGAAAACGAGGATGCAAGTTAAGAGATTTTTACAAAACGACAAAATCGGTCGAAACTCAAAGGGGTACCATCACGAAAAAAAAGTGGACTTGGGTTCCCAAAATATATATTATGTTAACATTAATACCCTAATATATATCCAGTAAGAAAGTGAATACAACTAATTTCCCTGACAATGAGGATGCGAGTTAGGAGATATTCACAAAATGACAAAATCGATCGAAACTAAAAAGGTACCATCACGAAAAACGTTCTTTAATGTTTGATATACAGGATGCTCACAGTTAATTTGATCTTATATTCTAAGTAAGAATGTGTATAAAAGATGTATGATCGGGTACGTAAGAAAACAAAATTTATTTCATCGAAAACAGCGCTTCGATTGAGGAGATGTTCATGAAACAACAAAATTGGTCGAAACTCAAAGAGGTACCATCACAGAAAATAGTGGATTTGGGTTCCAAAAATATATATTCTATTAGCATTACTACCCTAATATATATCAAATAAGAATACGAATAAAAGTAATTTCACTGAAAACGAGGTTGCGAATGGGGAGATATTAACAAAACTACAAAATCGGTCAAAATTAACAACGTACCAACGCGAAAAAATGTATTTAATGTCACATATACAACTGTTCACAACGTTCATTTGATACTATATTTTAGTAAGAATGTGTAGAATACATATTTCATCTGGTACGGAAGAGAATAAAATTTATTTCATCGAAAACAATGTTCCGATTGAGGAGAAATTCAAATAACTACAAAATTGGTTGATACTCAAAGGGGTACACCATCACGGAAAGCAGTGGATTTGGGTTCCCGAAATATATATTATCTTAACATTACTACCCTTATATATATCGAGTAAGAATGTGAATAAAACTAATTTCACTGAAAACGAGGATGCAAGTTAAGAGATTTTTACAAAACGACAAAATTGGTTGAAACTCAAAGGGGTACCATCACGAAAAACTGTGGATTTGGGTTCCCAAAATATATATTATATTAACATTACTACCCTAATATATATCCAGTAAGAAAGTGAATACAACTAATTTCACTGAAAATGAGGATGCGAGTTAGGAGATATTCACAAAACGACAAAATCGGTCAAAACTAAAAAGGTACGATCACGAAAATTATTCTTTAATGTTTGATATACAAGATGCTCACGGTTCATTTGATCTTATATTTTAAGTAAGAATGTGTATAAAGGATGTATGATCGAGTACGTAAGAAAATAAAACTTATTTCATCGAAAACAGTGTTTCGATGGATGAGAAATTGAAGACACAACAAAATTGGTCGAAACTCAAAGAGGTACCATCACAAAAAATAGTGGATTTGCGTTCCAAAAATATATATTATATTAACATTACTACCCTAATATATATCAAGTCAAAATACGAGTAAAAGTGATTTCACTGAAAACGAGGTTGCGAGTGAGGAGATATTAACAAAACTGCAAAATCGATCAAAACTAACAAGGTAACATCGCGAAAAACTATATTTAGTGTCAGATATACAAGTGATCAAAACGTTCAATTGATACTATATTTTAGTAAGAATTTTTAGAAAACATATTTCATCTGGTACGAATGAAAATAAAATTTATTTCATCGAAAACAGAGTTCCGATTGAGGAGAAATTCAAAAAACTACAGAATCGGTCGAAACTCAAAGGGGTACGTACCATCACGGAAAACAGTGGATTTGGGTTCCCAAAATATATATTAGCTTAACATTAATACTCTAATATATATCGAATAAGAATGTGAATACAACTAATTTTACTGAAAATAAGCATGCGAGTTAGGAGATATTCACAAAATGAAAAAGTCTGTCGAAACTAAAATGGTACCATCACGAAAAACGTTCTTTAATGTTTGGCATACAAGATGCTCACAGTTTATTTGTAAGAATCTGTATAAAAGATGTATGATCGGGTACGTAAGAAAACAAAATTTATTTCATCGATAACAGTGTTTCGATTGAGGAGAAGTTAAAGAAACAACAAAATTGGTCGAAACTCAAAGGGGTACCATCACAGAAAATTGTGGTTTTGGGTTCCAAAAATATATATTATTTTAACATTACTACCCTAATATATATCAAGTAAGATTGTGAATACAACAAATTTCACTGAAAATGAGAATGCGAGTTAGGATATATTCCCAAAACGACAAAATCGGTTGAAACTAAAAAGGTGCCATCACGAAAAACGTTCTTTAATGTTTGATACACAAGATGCTCACGGTTTATTTGAACTGATATTTTAATTAAGAATGTGTATAAAATATGTATGATCGAGTACGTAAGAAAACAAAAATTAGTTCATCGAAAACAGCGTTTCGATTGAGGAGAAGTTCAAGAAACAACAAAATTGGTCAAAACTCAAAGGGGTACCATCACAGAAAATAGTGGATTTGGGTTCCAAAAATATATATTATATTAGCATTACTACCCTAATATATATCAAATAAGAATACGAGTAAAAGTAATTTCACTGAAAACGAGGTTGCGAGTGAGGAGATATTAACAAAACTGCAAAATCTATCAAAACTAACAAGGTAACATCGCGAAAAACTGTATTTAATGTCAGATATACAACTGATCACAATGTTAATTTGATACAATATTTTAGTAAGAATGTGTAGAATACATATTTCATCATGTACGGAAGAGAATAAAATTTATTTCATCGAAAACCGTGTTTCGATTGAGGATAAATTTAAAAAACTACAAAATCGGTTGAAACTCAAAAGGGTGCCATCACGGAAAACAGTGTATTTGGATTCCCAAAATATATATTATCTTAACATTACTACCCATATATATATCGACTAAGAATGTGAATAAAACTAATTTCACTGAAAACGAGGATGCAAGTTAAGAGATTTTTACAAAACGACAAAATCGGTCGAAACTCAAAGGGGTACCATCACGAAAAAAGGTGGATTTGGGTTCCCAAAATATATATTATGTTAACATTAATACCATAATATATATCCAGTAACAAAGTGAATACAACTAATTTCCCTGACAATGAGGATGCGAGTTAGGAGATATTTACAAAATGACAAAATCGGTCGAAACTAAAAAGGTACCATCACAAAAAACGTTCTTTAATGTTTGATATACAGGATGCTCACAGTTAATTTGATCTTATATTCTAAGTAAGAATGTGTATAAAAGATGTGTGATCGGGTACGTAAGAAAACAAAATTTATTTCATCGAAAACAGCGTTTCGATTGAGGAGATGTTTAAGAAACAACAAAATTGGTTGAAACTCAAAGGGGTACCATCACAGAAAATAGTGGATTTGGGTTCCAAAAATATATATTATATTAGCATTACTACCCTAATATATATCAAATAAGAATACGAATAAAAGTAATTTCACTGAACAAGAGGTTGCGAGTGAGGAGATATTAACAAAACTACAAAATCGGTCAAAACTAATAACGTACCAACGCGAAAAAATATATTTAATTTCAGATATACAACTGATCACAACGTTCATTTGATACTATATTTTAGTAAGAATGTGTAGAATACATATTTCATCTTGTACGGAAGAGAACAAAATTTATTTCATCGAAAACAATGTTCCGATTGAGGAGAAATTCAAAAAACTACAAAATTTGTCGAAACTCAAAGGGGTACACCATCACGGAAAGCAGTGGATTTGGGTTCCCAAAATATATATTATCTTAACATTACTACCCTTATATATATCGAGTAAGAATGTGAATAAAACTAATTTCACTAAAAACAAGGATGCAAGTTAAGAGATTTTTACAAAACGACAAAATCGGTTGAAACTTAAAGGGGTACCATCACGAAAAACAGTGGATTTGGGTTCCCAAAATATATATTATGTTAACATTAATACCCTAATATATATCCAGTAAGAAAGTGAATACAACTAATTTCCCTGAAATGAGGATGTGAGTTAGGAGATATTTACAAAACGACAAAATCGGTCGAAACTAAAAAGGTACCATCACGAAAAACGTTCTTTAATGTTTGATATACAGGATGCTCACAGTTAATTTGATCTTATATTCTAAGTAAGAATGTGTATAAAAGATGTGTGATCGGGTACGTAAGAAAACAAAATTTATTTCATCGAAAACAGCGTTTCGATTGAGGAGATGTTCAAGAAACAACAAAATTGGTTGAAACTCAAAGGGGTACCATCACAGAAAATAGTGGATTTGGGTTCCAAAAATATATATTATATTAGCATTACTACCCTAATATATATCAAATAAGAATACGAGTAAAAGTAATTTCACTGAAAACGAGGTTGCGAGTGAGGAGATATTAACAAAACTGCAAAATCTATCAAAACTAACAAGGTAACATCGCGAAAAACTGTATTTAATGTCAGATATACAACTGATCACAACGTTAATTTGATACAATATTTTAGTAAGAATGTGTAGAATACATATTTCATCATGTACGGAAGAGAATAAAATTTATTTCATCGAAAACCGTGTTTCGATTGAGGATAAATTTAAAAAACTACAAAATCGGTCGAAACTCAAAAGGGTGCCATCACGGAAAGCAGTGTATTTGGATTCCCAAAATATATATTATCTTAACATTACTACCCATATATATATCGACTAAGAATGTGAATAAAACTAATTTCACTGAAAACGAGGATGCAAGTTAAGAGATTTTTACAAAACGACAAAATCGGACGAAACTCAAAGGGGTACCATCACGAAAAAAGGTGGATTTGGGTTCCCAAAATATATATTATGTTAACATTAATACCATAATATATATCCAGTAACAAAGTGAATACAACTAATTTCCCTGAAATGAGGATGTGAGTTAGGAGATATTTACAAAACGACAAAATCGATCGAAACTAAAAAGGTACCATCACGAAAAACGTTCTTTAATGTTTGATATACAGGATGCTCACAGTTAATTTGATCTTATATTCTAAGTAAGAATTAGTATAAAAGATATATGATCGAGTACGTAAGAAAATAAAATTTATTTCATCGAAAACAGTGTTTCGATTGAGGGGATTTTCAAGAAACAACAAAATTGGTCGAAACTCAAAGGGTACCTCACAGGAAATAGTGGATTTGGGTTCCAAAAATATATATTATATTAGCATTACTACCCTAATATATATAAAATAAGTATACGAATAAAATTAATTCACTGAAAACGAGGTTGCGAGTGAGGAGATATTAACAAAACTACAAAATCGGTCAAAACTAATAACGTACCAACGCGAAAAAATATATTTAATTTCAGATATACAACTGATCACAACGTTCATTTGATACTATATTTTAGTAAGAATGTGTAGAATACATATTTCATCTTGTACGGAAGAGAACAAAATTTATTTCATCGAAAACAATGTTCCGATTGAGGAGAAATTCAAAAAACTACAAAATTTGTCGAAACTCAAAGGGGTACACCATCACGGAAAGCAGTGGATTTGGGTTCCCAAAATATATATTATCTTAACATTACTACCCTTATATATATCGAGTAAGAATGTGAATAAAACTAATTTCACTAAAAACAAGGATGCAAGTTAAGAGATTTTTACAAAACGACAAAATCGGTTGAAACTTAAAGGGGTACCATCACGAAAAACAGTGGATTTGGGTTCCCAAAATATATATTATGTTAACATTAATACCCTAATATATATCCAGTAAGAAAGTGAATACAACTAATTTCCCTGAAATGAGGATGTGAGTTAGGAGATATTTACAAAACGACAAAATCGGTCGAAACTAAAAAGGTACCATCACGAAAAACGTTCTTTAATGTTTGATATACAGGATGCTCACAGTTAATTTGATCTTATATTCTAAGTAAGAATGTGTATAAAAGATGTGTGATCGGGTACGTAAGAAAACAAAATTTATTTCATCGAAAACAGCGTTTCGATTGAGGAGATGTTCAAGAAACAACAAAATTGGTTGAAACTCAAAGGGGTACCATCACAGAAAATAGTGGATTTGGGTTCCAAAAATATATATTATATTAGCATTACTACCCTAATATATATCAAATAAGAATACGAGTAAAAGTAATTTCACTGAAAACGAGGTTGCGAGTGAGGAGATATTAACAAAACTGCAAAATCTATCAAAACTAACAAGGTAACATCGCGAAAAACTGTATTTAATGTCAGATATACAACTGATCACAACGTTAATTTGATACAATATTTTAGTAAGAATGTGTAGAATACATATTTCATCATGTACGGAAGAGAATAAAATTTATTTCATCGAAAACCGTGTTTCGATTGAGGATAAATTTAAAAAACTACAAAATCGGTCGAAACTCAAAAGGGTGCCATCACGGAAAGCAGTGTATTTGGATTCCCAAAATATATATTATCTTAACATTACTACCCATATATATATCGACTAAGAATGTGAATAAAACTAATTTCACTGAAAACGAGGATGCAAGTTAAGAGATTTTTACAAAACGACAAAATCGGTCGAAACTCAAAGGGGTACCATCACGAAAAAAGGTGGATTTGGGTTCCCAAAATATATATTATGTTAACATTAATACCATAATATATATCCAGTAACAAAGTGAATACAACTAATTTCCCTGACAATGAGGATGCGAGTTAGGAGATATTTACAAAATGACAAAATCGGTCGAAACTAAAAAGGTACCATCACAAAAAACGTTCTTTAATGTTTGATATACAGGATGCTCACAGTTAATTTGATCTTATATTCTAAGTAAGAATGTGTATAAAAGATGTGTGATCGGGTACGTAAGAAAACAAAATTTATTTCATCGAAAACAGCGTTTCGATTGAGGAGATGTTTAAGAAACAACAAAATTGGTTGAAACTCAAAGGGGTACCATCACAGAAAATAGTGGATTTGGGTTCCAAAAATATATATTATATTAGCATTACTACCCTAATATATATCAAATAAGAATACGAATAAAAGTAATATCACTGAACAAGAGGTTGCGAGTGAGGAGATATTAACAAAACTACAAAATCGGTCAAAACTAATAACGTACCAACGCGAAAAAATATATTTAATTTCAGATATACAACTGATCACAACGTTCATTTGATACTATATTTTAGTAAGAATGTGTAGAATACATATTTCATCTTGTACGGAAGAGAACAAAATTTATTTCATCGAAAACAATGTTCCGATTGAGGAGAAATTCAAAAAACTACAAAATTTGTCGAAACTCAAAGGGGTACACCATCACGGAAAGCAGTGGATTTGGGTTCCCAAAATATATATTATCTTAACATTACTACCCTTATATATATCGAGTAAGAATGTGAATAAAACTAATTTCACTAAAAACAAGGATGCAAGTTAAGAGATTTTTACAAAACGACAAAATCGGTTGAAACTTAAAGGGGTACCATCACGAAAAACAGTGGATTTGGGTTCCCAAAATATATATTATGTTAACATTAATACCCTAATATATATCCAGTAAGAAAGTGAATACAACTAATTTCCCTGAAATGAGGATGTGAGTTAGGAGATATTTACAAAACGACAAAATCGGTCGAAACTAAAAAGGTACCATCACGAAAAACGTTCTTTAATGTTTGATATACAGGATGCTCACAGTTAATTTGATCTTATATTCTAAGTAAGAATGTGTATAAAAGATGTGTGATCGGGTACGTAAGAAAACAAAATTTATTTCATCGAAAACAGCGTTTCGATTGAGGAGATGTTCAAGAAACAACAAAATTGGTTGAAACTCAAAGGGGTACCATCACAGAAAATAGTGGATTTGGGTTCCAAAAATATATATTATATTAGCATTACTACCCTAATATATATCAAATAAGAATACGAGTAAAAGTAATTTCACTGAAAACGAGGTTGCGAGTGAGGAGATATTAACAAAACTGCAAAATCTATCAAAACTAACAAGGTAACATCGCGAAAAACTGTATTTAATGTCAGATATACAACTGATCACAACGTTAATTTGATACAATATTTTAGTAAGAATGTGTAGAATACATATTTCATCATGTACGGAAGAGAATAAAATTTATTTCATCGAAAACCGTGTTTCGATTGAGGATAAATTTAAAAAACTACAAAATCGGTCGAAACTCAAAAGGGTGCCATCACGGAAAGCAGTGTATTTGGATTCCCAAAATATATATTATCTTAACATTACTACCCATATATATATCGACTAAGAATGTGAATAAAACTAATTTCACTGAAAACGAGGATGCAAGTTAAGAGATTTTTACAAAACGACAAAATCGGTCGAAACTCAAAGGGGTACCATCACGAAAAAAGGTGGATTTGGGTTCCCAAAATATATATTATGTTAACATTAATACCATAATATATATCCAGTAACAAAGTGAATACAACTAATTTCCCTGAAATGAGGATGTGAGTTAGGAGATATTTACAAAACGACAAAATCGATCGAAACTAAAAAGGTACCATCACGAAAAACGTTCTTTAATGTTTGATATACAGGATGCTCACAGTTAATTTGATCTTATATTCTAAGTAAGAATTAGTATAAAAGATATATGATCGAGTACGTAAGAAAATAAAATTTATTTCATCGAAAACAGTGTTTCGATTGAGGGGATTTTCAAGAAACAACAAAATTGGTCGAAACTCAAAGGGTACCTCACAGGAAATAGTGGATTTGGGTTCCAAAAATATATATTATATTAGCATTACTACCCTAATATATATAAAATAAGTATACGAATAAAATTAATTCACTGAAAACGAGGTTGCGAGTGAGGAGATATTAACAAAACTACAAAATCGGTCAAAACTAATAACGTACCAACGCGAAAAAATATATTTAATTTCAGATATACAACTGATCACAACGTTCATTTGATACTATATTTTAGTAAGAATGTGTAGAATACATATTTCATCTTGTACGGAAGAGAACAAAATTTATTTCATCGAAAACAATGTTCCGATTGAGGAGAAATTCAAAAAACTACAAAATTTGTCGAAACTCAAAGGGGTACACCATCACGGAAAGCAGTGGATTTGGGTTCCCAAAATATATATTATCTTAACATTACTACCCTTATATATATCGAGTAAGAATGTGAATAAAACTAATTTCACTAAAAACAAGGATGCAAGTTAAGAGATTTTTACAAAACGACAAAATCGGTTGAAACTTAAAGGGGTACCATCACGAAAAACAGTGGATTTGGGTTCCCAAAATATATATTATGTTAACATTAATACCCTAATATATATCCAGTAAGAAAGTGAATACAACTAATTTCCCTGAAATGAGGATGTGAGTTAGGAGATATTTACAAAACGACAAAATCGGTCGAAACTAAAAAGGTACCATCACGAAAAACGTTCTTTAATGTTTGATATACAGGATGCTCACAGTTAATTTGATCTTATATTCTAAGTAAGAATGTGTATAAAAGATGTGTGATCGGGTACGTAAGAAAACAAAATTTATTTCATCGAAAACAGCGTTTCGATTGAGGAGATGTTCAAGAAACAACAAAATTGGTTGAAACTCAAAGGGGTACCATCACAGAAAATAGTGGATTTGGGTTCCAAAAATATATATTATATTAGCATTACTACCCTAATATATATCAAATAAGAATACGAGTAAAAGTAATTTCACTGAAAACGAGGTTGCGAGTGAGGAGATATTAACAAAACTGCAAAATCTATCAAAACTAACAAGGTAACATCGCGAAAAACTGTATTTAATGTCAGATATACAACTGATCACAACGTTAATTTGATACAATATTTTAGTAAGAATGTGTAGAATACATATTTCATCATGTACGGAAGAGAATAAAATTTATTTCATCGAAAACCGTGTTTCGATTGAGGATAAATTTAAAAAACTACAAAATCGGTCGAAACTCAAAAGGGTGCCATCACGGAAAGCAGTGTATTTGGATTCCCAAAATATATATTATCTTAACATTACTACCCATATATATATCGACTAAGAATGTGAATAAAACTAATTTCACTGAAAACGAGGATGCAAGTTAAGAGATTTTTACAAAACGACAAAATCGGTCGAAACTCAAAGGGGTACCATCACGAAAAAAGGTGGATTTGGGTTCCCAAAATATATATTATGTTAACATTAATACCATAATATATATCCAGTAACAAAGTGAATGCAACTAATTTCCCTGAAATGAGGATGTGAGTTAGGAGATATTTACAAAACGACAAAATCGATCGAAACTAAAAAGGTACCATCACGAAAAACGTTCTTTAATGTTTGATATACAGGATGCTCACAGTTAATTTGATCTTATATTCTAAGTAAGAATTAGTATAAAAGATATATGATCGAGTACGTAAGAAAATAAAATTTATTTCATCGAAAACAGTGTTTCGATTGAGGGGATTTTCAAGAAACAACAAAATTGGTCGAAACTCAAAGGGTACCTCACAGGAAATAGTGGATTTGGGTTCCAAAAATATATATTATATTAGCATTACTACCCTAATATATATAAAATAAGTATACGAATAAAATTAATTCACTGAAAACGAGGTTGCGAGTGAGGAGATATTAACAAAACTACAAAATCGGTCAAAACTAATAACGTACCAACGCGAAAAAATATATTTAATTTCAGATATACAACTGATCACAACGTTCATTTGATACTATATTTTAGTAAGAATGTGTAGAATACATATTTCATCTTGTACGGAAGAGAACAAAATTTATTTCATCGAAAACAATGTTCCGATTGAGGAGAAATTCAAAAAACTACAAAATTTGTCGAAACTCAAAGGGGTACACCATCACGGAAAGCAGTGGATTTGGGTTCCCAAAATATATATTATCTTAACATTACTACCCTTATATATATCGAGTAAGAATGTGAATAAAACTAATTTCACTAAAAACAAGGATGCAAGTTAAGAGATTTTTACAAAACGACAAAATCGGTTGAAACTTAAAGGGGTACCATCACGAAAAACAGTGGATTTGGGTTCCCAAAATATATATTATGTTAACATTAATACCCTAATATATATCCAGTAAGAAAGTGAATACAACTAATTTCCCTGAAATGAGGATGTGAGTTAGGAGATATTTACAAAACGACAAAATCGGTCGAAACTAAAAAGGTACCATCACGAAAAACGTTCTTTAATGTTTGATATACAGGATGCTCACAGTTAATTTGATCTTATATTCTAAGTAAGAATGTGTATAAAAGATGTGTGATCGGGTACGTAAGAAAACAAAATTTATTTCATCGAAAACAGCGTTTCGATTGAGGAGATGTTCAAGAAACAACAAAATTGGTTGAAACTCAAAGGGGTACCATCACAGAAAATAGTGGATTTGGGTTCCAAAAATATATATTATATTAGCATTACTACCCTAATATATATCAAATAAGAATACGAGTAAAAGTAATTTCACTGAAAACGAGGTTGCGAGTGAGGAGATATTAACAAAACTGCAAAATCTATCAAAACTAACAAGGTAACATCGCGAAAAACTGTATTTAATGTCAGATATACAACTGATCACAACGTTAATTTGATACAATATTTTAGTAAGAATGTGTAGAATACATATTTCATCATGTACGGAAGAGAATAAAATTTATTTCATCGAAAACCGTGTTTCGATTGAGGATAAATTTAAAAAACTACAAAATCGGTCGAAACTCAAAAGGGTGCCATCACGGAAAGCAGTGTATTTGGATTCCCAAAATATATATTATCTTAACATTACTACCCATATATATATCGACTAAGAATGTGAATAAAACTAATTTCACTGAAAACGAGGATGCAAGTTAAGAGATTTTTACAAAACGACAAAATCGGTCGAAACTCAAAGGGGTACCATCACGAAAAAAGGTGGATTTGGGTTCCCAAAATATATATTATGTTAACATTAATACCATAATATATATCCAGTAACAAAGTGAATACAACTAATTTCCCTGACAATGAGGATGCGAGTTAGGAGATATTTACAAAATGACAAAATCGGTCGAAACTAAAAAGGTACCATCACAAAAAACGTTCTTTAATGTTTGATATACAGGATGCTCACAGTTAATTTGATCTTATATTCTAAGTAAGAATGTGTATAAAAGATGTGTGATCGGGTACGTAAGAAAACAAAATTTATTTCATCGAAAACAGCGTTTCGATTGAGGAGATGTTTAAGAAACAACAAAATTGGTTGAAACTCAAAGGGGTACCATCACAGAAAATAGTGGATTTGGGTTCCAAAAATATATATTATATTAGCATTACTACCCTAATATATATCAAATAAGAATACGAATAAAAGTAATATCACTGAACAAGAGGTTGCGAGTGAGGAGATATTAACAAAACTACAAAATCGGTCAAAACTAATAACGTACCAACGCGAAAAAATATATTTAATTTCAGATATACAACTGATCACAACGTTCATTTGATACTATATTTTAGTAAGAATGTGTAGAATACATATTTCATCTTGTACGGAAGAGAACAAAATTTATTTCATCGAAAACAATGTTCCGATTGAGGAGAAATTCAAAAAACTACAAAATTTGTCGAAACTCAAAGGGGTACACCATCACGGAAAGCAGTGGATTTGGGTTCCCAAAATATATATTATCTTAACATTACTACCCTTATATATATCGAGTAAGAATGTGAATAAAACTAATTTCACTAAAAACAAGGATGCAAGTTAAGAGATTTTTACAAAACGACAAAATCGGTTGAAACTTAAAGGGGTACCATCACGAAAAACAGTGGATTTGGGTTCCCAAAATATATATTATGTTAACATTAATACCCTAATATATATCCAGTAAGAAAGTGAATACAACTAATTTCCCTGAAATGAGGATGTGAGTTAGGAGATATTTACAAAACGACAAAATCGGTCGAAACTAAAAAGGTACCATCACGAAAAACGTTCTTTAATGTTTGATATACAGGATGCTCACAGTTAATTTGATCTTATATTCTAAGTAAGAATGTGTATAAAAGATGTGTGATCGGGTACGTAAGAAAACAAAATTTATTTCATCGAAAACAGCGTTTCGATTGAGGAGATGTTCAAGAAACAACAAAATTGGTTGAAACTCAAAGGGGTACCATCACAGAAAATAGTGGATTTGGGTTCCAAAAATATATATTATATTAGCATTACTACCCTAATATATATCAAATAAGAATACGAGTAAAAGTAATTTCACTGAAAACGAGGTTGCGAGTGAGGAGATATTAACAAAACTGCAAAATCTATCAAAACTAACAAGGTAACATCGCGAAAAACTGTATTTAATGTCAGATATACAACTGATCACAACGTTAATTTGATACAATATTTTAGTAAGAATGTGTAGAATACATATTTCATCATGTACGGAAGAGAATAAAATTTATTTCATCGAAAACCGTGTTTCGATTGAGGATAAATTTAAAAAACTACAAAATCGGTCGAAACTCAAAAGGGTGCCATCACGGAAAGCAGTGTATTTGGATTCCCAAAATATATATTATCTTAACATTACTACCCATATATATATCGACTAAGAATGTGAATAAAACTAATTTCACTGAAAACGAGGATGCAAGTTAAGAGATTTTTACAAAACGACAAAATCGGTCGAAACTCAAAGGGGTACCATCACGAAAAAAGGTGGATTTGGGTTCCCAAAATATATATTATGTTAACATTAATACCATAATATATATCCAGTAACAAAGTGAATACAACTAATTTCCCTGAAATGAGGATGTGAGTTAGGAGATATTTACAAAACGACAAAATCGATCGAAACTAAAAAGGTACCATCACGAAAAACGTTCTTTAATGTTTGATATACAGGATGCTCACAGTTAATTTGATCTTATATTCTAAGTAAGAATTAGTATAAAAGATATATGATCGAGTACGTAAGAAAATAAAATTTATTTCATCGAAAACAGTGTTTCGATTGAGGGGATTTTCAAGAAACAACAAAATTGGTCGAAACTCAAAGGGTACCTCACAGGAAATAGTGGATTTGGGTTCCAAAAATATATATTATATTAGCATTACTACCCTAATATATATAAAATAAGTATACGAATAAAATTAATTCACTGAAAACGAGGTTGCGAGTGAGGAGATATTAACAAAACTACAAAATCGGTCAAAACTAATAACGTACCAACGCGAAAAAATATATTTAATTTCAGATATACAACTGATCACAACGTTCATTTGATACTATATTTTAGTAAGAATGTGTAGAATACATATTTCATCTTGTACGGAAGAGAACAAAATTTATTTCATCGAAAACAATGTTCCGATTGAGGAGAAATTCAAAAAACTACAAAATTTGTCGAAACTCAAAGGGGTACACCATCACGGAAAGCAGTGGATTTGGGTTCCCAAAATATATATTATCTTAACATTACTACCCTTATATATATCGAGTAAGAATGTGAATAAAACTAATTTCACTAAAAACAAGGATGCAAGTTAAGAGATTTTTACAAAACGACAAAATCGGTTGAAACTTAAAGGGGTACCATCACGAAAAACAGTGGATTTGGGTTCCCAAAATATATATTATGTTAACATTAATACCCTAATATATATCCAGTAAGAAAGTGAATACAACTAATTTCCCTGAAATGAGGATGTGAGTTAGGAGATATTTACAAAACGACAAAATCGGTCGAAACTAAAAAGGTACCATCACGAAAAACGTTCTTTAATGTTTGATATACAGGATGCTCACAGTTAATTTGATCTTATATTCTAAGTAAGAATGTGTATAAAAGATGTGTGATCGGGTACGTAAGAAAACAAAATTTATTTCATCGAAAACAGCGTTTCGATTGAGGAGATGTTCAAGAAACAACAAAATTGGTTGAAACTCAAAGGGGTACCATCACAGAAAATAGTGGATTTGGGTTCCAAAAATATATATTATATTAGCATTACTACCCTAATATATATCAAATAAGAATACGAGTAAAAGTAATTTCACTGAAAACGAGGTTGCGAGTGAGGAGATATTAACAAAACTGCAAAATCTATCAAAACTAACAAGGTAACATCGCGAAAAACTGTATTTAATGTCAGATATACAACTGATCACAACGTTAATTTGATACAATATTTTAGTAAGAATGTGTAGAATACATATTTCATCATGTACGGAAGAGAATAAAATTTATTTCATCGAAAACCGTGTTTCGATTGAGGATAAATTTAAAAAACTACAAAATCGGTCGAAACTCAAAAGGGTGCCATCACGGAAAGCAGTGTATTTGGATTCCCAAAATATATATTATCTTAACATTACTACCCATATATATATCGACTAAGAATGTGAATAAAACTAATTTCACTGAAAACGAGGATGCAAGTTAAGAGATTTTTACAAAACGACAAAATCGGTCGAAACTCAAAGGGGTACCATCACGAAAAAAGGTGGATTTGGGTTCCCAAAATATATATTATGTTAACATTAATACCATAATATATATCCAGTAACAAAGTGAATACAACTAATTTCCCTGAAAATGAGGATGCGAGTTAGGAGATATTTACAAAATGACAAAATCGGTCGAAACTAAAAAGGTACCATCACAAAAAAAGGTTCTTTAATGTTTGATATACAGGATGCTCACAGTTAATTTGATCTTATATTCTAAGTAAGAATGTGTATAAAAGATGTATGATCGGGTACGTAAGAAAACAAAATTTATTTCATCGAAAACAGCGTTTCGATTGAGGAGATGTTCAAGAAACAACAAAATTGGTTGAAACTCAAAGGGGTACCATCACAGAAAATAGTGGATTTGGGTTCCAAAAATATATATTATATTAGCATTACTACCCTAATATATATCAAATAAGAATACGAATAAAAGTAATTTCACTGAAAACGAGGTTGCGAGTGAGGAGATATTAACAAAACTACAAAATCGGTCAAAACTAATAACGTACCAACGCGAAAAAATATATTTAATTTCAGATATACAACTGATCACAACGTTCATTTGATACTATATTTTAGTAAGAATGTGTAGAATACATATTTCATCTTGTACGGAAGAGAACAAAATTTAATTCATCGAAAACAATGTTCCGATTGAGGAGAAATTCAAAAAACTACAAAATTTGTCGAAACTCAAAGGGGTACACCATCACGGAAAGCAGTGGATTTGGGTTCCCAAAATATATATTATCTTAACATTACTACCCTTATATATATCGAGTAAGAATGTGAATAAAACTAATTTCACTAAAAACAAGGATGCAAGTTAAGAGATTTTTACAAAACGACAAAATCGGTTGAAACTTAAAGGGGTACCATCACGAAAAACAGTGGATTTGGGTTCCCAAAATATATATTATGTTAACATTAATACCCTAATATATATCCAGTAAGAAAGTGAATACAACTAATTTCCCTGAAATGAGGATGTGAGTTAGGAGATATTTACAAAACGACAAAATCGGTCGAAACTAAAAAGGTACCATCACGAAAAACGTTCTTTAATGTTTGATATACAGGATGCTCACAGTTAATTTGATCTTATATTCTAAGTAAGAATGTGTATAAAAGATGTGTGATCGGGTACGTAAGAAAACAAAATTTATTTCATCGAAAACAGCGTTTCGATTGAGGAGATGTTCAAGAAACAACAAAATTGGTTGAAACTCAAAGGGGTACCATCACAGAAAATAGTGGATTTGGGTTCCAAAAATATATATTATATTAGCATTACTACCCTAATATATATCAAATAAGAATACGAGTAAAAGTAATTTCACTGAAAACGAGGTTGCGAGTGAGGAGATATTAACAAAACTGCAAAATCTATCAAAACTAACAAGGTAACATCGCGAAAAACTGTATTTAATGTCAGATATACAACTGATCACAACGTTAATTTGATACAATATTTTAGTAAGAATGTGTAGAATACATATTTCATCATGTACGGAAGAGAATAAAATTTATTTCATCGAAAACCGTGTTTCGATTGAGGATAAATTTAAAAAACTACAAAATCGGTCGAAACTCAAAAGGGTGCCATCACGGAAAGCAGTGTATTTGGATTCCCAAAATATATATTATCTTAACATTACTACCCATATATATATCGACTAAGAATGTGAATAAAACTAATTTCACTGAAAACGAGGATGCAAGTTAAGAGATTTTTACAAAACGACAAAATCGGTCGAAACTCAAAGGGGTACCATCACGAAAAAAGGTGGATTTGGGTTCCCAAAATATATATTATGTTAACATTAATACCATAATATATATCCAGTAACAAAGTGAATACAACTAATTTCCCTGAAATGAGGATGTGAGTTAGGAGATATTTACAAAACGACAAAATCGATCGAAACTAAAAAGGTACCATCACGAAAAACGTTCTTTAATGTTTGATATACAGGATGCTCACAGTTAATTTGATCTTATATTCTAAGTAAGAATTAGTATAAAAGATATATGATCGAGTACGTAAGAAAATAAAATTTATTTCATCGAAAACAGTGTTTCGATTGAGGGGATTTTCAAGAAACAACAAAATTGGTCGAAACTCAAAGGGTACCTCACAGGAAATAGTGGATTTGGGTTCCAAAAATATATATTATATTAGCATTACTACCCTAATATATATAAAATAAGTATACGAATAAAATTAATTCACTGAAAACGAGGTTGCGAGTGAGGAGATATTAACAAAACTACAAAATCGGTCAAAACTAATAACGTACCAACGCGAAAAAATATATTTAATTTCAGATATACAACTGATCACAACGTTCATTTGATACTATATTTTAGTAAGAATGTGTAGAATACATATTTCATCTTGTACGGAAGAGAACAAAATTTATTTCATCGAAAACAATGTTCCGATTGAGGAGAAATTCAAAAAACTACAAAATTTGTCGAAACTCAAAGGGGTACACCATCACGGAAAGCAGTGGATTTGGGTTCCCAAAATATATATTATCTTAACATTACTACCCTTATATATATCGAGTAAGAATGTGAATAAAACTAATTTCACTAAAAACAAGGATGCAAGTTAAGAGATTTTTACAAAACGACAAAATCGGTTGAAACTTAAAGGGGTACCATCACGAAAAACAGTGGATTTGGGTTCCCAAAATATATATTATGTTAACATTAATACCCTAATATATATCCAGTAAGAAAGTGAATACAACTAATTTCCCTGAAATGAGGATGTGAGTTAGGAGATATTTACAAAACGACAAAATCGGTCGAAACTAAAAAGGTACCATCACGAAAAACGTTCTTTAATGTTTGATATACAGGATGCTCACAGTTAATTTGATCTTATATTCTAAGTAAGAATGTGTATAAAAGATGTGTGATCGGGTACGTAAGAAAACAAAATTTATTTCATCGAAAACAGCGTTTCGATTGAGGAGATGTTCAAGAAACAACAAAATTGGTTGAAACTCAAAGGGGTACCATCACAGAAAATAGTGGATTTGGGTTCCAAAAATATATATTATATTAGCATTACTACCCTAATATATATCAAATAAGAATACGAGTAAAAGTAATTTCACTGAAAACGAGGTTGCGAGTGAGGAGATATTAACAAAACTGCAAAATCTATCAAAACTAACAAGGTAACATCGCGAAAAACTGTATTTAATGTCAGATATACAACTGATCACAACGTTAATTTGATACAATATTTTAGTAAGAATGTGTAGAATACATATTTCATCATGTACGGAAGAGAATAAAATTTATTTCATCGAAAACCGTGTTTCGATTGAGGATAAATTTAAAAAACTACAAAATCGGTCGAAACTCAAAAGGGTGCCATCACGGAAAGCAGTGTATTTGGATTCCCAAAATATATATTATCTTAACATTACTACCCATATATATATCGACTAAGAATGTGAATAAAACTAATTTCACTGAAAACGAGGATGCAAGTTAAGAGATTTTTACAAAACGACAAAATCGGTCGAAACTCAAAGGGGTACCATCACGAAAAAAGGTGGATTTGGGTTCCCAAAATATATATTATGTTAACATTAATACCATAATATATATCCAGTAACAAAGTGAATACAACTAATTTCCCTGACAATGAGGATGCGAGTTAGGAGATATTTACAAAATGACAAAATCGGTCGAAACTAAAAAGGTACCATCACAAAAAAAGGTTCTTTAATGTTTGATATACAGGATGCTCACAGTTAATTTGATCTTATATTCTAAGTAAGAATGTGTATAAAAGATGTATGATCGGGTACGTAAGAAAACAAAATTTATTTCATCGAAAACAGCGTTTCGATTGAGGAGATGTTCAAGAAACAACAAAATTGGTTGAAACTCAAAGGGGTACCATCACAGAAAATAGTGGATTTGGGTTCCAAAAATATATATTATATTAGCATTACTACCCTAATGTATATCAAATAAGAATACGAATAAAATTAATTTCACTGAAAACGAGGTTGCGAGTGAGGAGATATTAACAAAACTACAAAATCGGTCAAAACTAACAAGGTACCAACGCGAAAAAATGTATTTAATTTCAGATATACAACTGATCACAACGTTCATTTGATACTATATTTTAGTAAGAATGTGTAGAATACATATTTCATCTGGTACGGAAGAGAATAAAATTTATTTCATCGAAAACAATGTTCCGATTGAGGAGAAATTCAAAAAACTACAAAATTTGTCGAAACTCAAAGGGGTACACCATCACGGAAAGCAGTGGATTTGGGTTCCCAAAATATATATTATCTTAACATTACTACCCTTATATATATCGAGTAAGAATGTGAATAAAACTAATTTCACTAAAAACAAGGATGCAAGTTAAGAGATTTTTACAAAACGACAAAATCGGTTGAAACTTAAAGGGGTACCATCACGAAAAACAGTGGATTTGGGTTCCCAAAATATATATTATGTTAACATTAATACCCTAATATATATCCAGTAAGAAAGTGAATACAACTAATTTCCCTGAAATGAGGATGTGAGTTAGGAGATATTTACAAAACGACAAAATCGGTCGAAACTAAAAAGGTACCATCACGAAAAACGTTCTTTAATGTTTGATATACAGGATGCTCACAGTTAATTTGATCTTATATTCTAAGTAAGAATTAGTATAAAAGATGTATGATCGAGTACGTAAGAAAATAAAATTTATTTCATCGAAAACAGTGTTTCGATTGAGGGGATTTTCAAGAAACAACAAAATTGGTCGAAACTCAAAGGGTACCTCACAGGAAATAGTGGATTTGGGTTCCAAAAATATATATTATATTAGCATTACTACCCTAATATATATAAAATAAGTATACGAATAAAATTAATTCACTGAAAACGAGGTTGTGAGTGATGAGATATTAACAAAACTACAAAATCGGTCAAAACTAACAAGGTACCAACGCGAAAAAATGCATTTAATGTCAGATATACAACTGATCACAATGTTCCTGTGATACTATATTTTAGTAAGAATGTGTAGAATACATATTTCATCTTGAACGGAAGAGAATAAAATTTATTTCATCGAAAACCGTCTTCCGATTGAGGATAAATTTAAAAAACTACAAAATCGGTCGAAACTCAAAATGCTACCATCACAGAAAGCAGTGTATTTGGATTCCCAAAATATATATTATCTTAACATTACTACCCATATATATATCGAATAAGAATGTGAATAAAACTAATTTCACTGAAAACGAGGATGCAAGTTAAGAGATTTTTACAAAACGACAAAATCGGTCGAAACTCAAAGGGGTACCATCACGAAAAAAAGTGGACTTGGGTTCCCAAAATATATATTATGTTAACATTAATACCCTAATATATATCCAGTAAGAAAGTGAATACAACTAATTTCCCTGACAATGAGGATGCGAGTTAGGAGATATTTACAAAATGGGAAAATCGGTCGAAACTAAAAAGGTACCATCACGAAAAACGTTCTTTAATGTTTGATATACAGGATGCTCACAGTTAATTTGATCTTATATTCTAAGTAAGAATGTGTATAAAAGATGTGTGATCGGGCACGTAAGAAAACAAAATATATTTCATCGAAAACAGCGTTTCGATTGAGGAGATGTTCAAGAAACAACAAAATTGGTTGAAACTCAAAGGGGTACCATCACAGAAAATAGTGGATTTGGGTTCCAAAAATATATATTATATTAGCATTACTACCCTAATGTATATCAAATAAGAATACGAATAAAAGTAATTTCACTGAAAACGAGGTTGCGAGTGAGGAGATATTAACAAAACTACAAAATCGGTCAAAACTAACAAGGTACCAACGCGAAAAAATGTATTTAATTTCAGATATACAACTGATCACAACGTTCATTTGATACTATATTTTAGTAAGAATGTGTAGAATACATATTTCATCTGGTACGGAAGAGAATAAAATTTATTTCATCGAAAACAATGTTCCGATTGAGGAGAAATTCAAAAAACTACAAAATTTGTCGAAACTCAAAGGGGTACACCATCACGGAAAGCAGTGGATTTGGGTTCCCAAAATATATATTATCTTAACATTACTACCCTTATATATATCGAGTAAGAATGTGAATAAAACTAATTTCACTAAAAACAAGGATGCAAGTTAAGAGATTTTTACAAAACGACAAAATCGGTTGAAACTTAAAGGGGTACCATCACGAAAAACAGTGGATTTGGGTTCCCAAAATATATATTATGTTAACATTAATACCCTAATATATATCCAGTAAGAAAGTGAATACAACTAATTTCCCTGAAATGAGGATGTGAGTTAGGAGATATTTACAAAACGACAAAATCGGTCGAAACTAAAAAGGTACCATCACGAAAAACGTTCTTTAATGTTTGATATACAGGATGCTCACAGTTAATTTGATCTTATATTCTAAGTAAGAATTAGTATAAAAGATGTATGATCGAGTACGTAAGAAAATAAAATTTATTTCATCGAAAACAGTGTTTCGATTGAGGGGATTTTCAAGAAACAACAAAATTGGTTGAAACTCAAAGGGTACCTCACAGGAAATAGTGGTTTTGGGTTCCAAAAATATATATTATATTAGCATTACTACCCTAATATATATAAAATAAGTATACGAATAAAATTAATTCACTGAAAACGAGGTTGTGAGTGATGAGATATTAACAAAACTACAAAATCGGTCAAAACTAACAAGGTACCAACGCGAAAAAATGCATTTAATGTCAGATATACAACTGATCACAATGTTCCTGTGATACTATATTTTAGTAAGAATGTGTAGAATACATATTTCATCTTGTACGGAAGAGAATAAAATTTATTTCATCGAAAACCGTCTTCCGATTGAGGATAAATTTAAAAAACTACAAAATCGGTCGAAACTCAAAATGCTACCATCACAGAAAGCAGTGTATTTGGATTCCCAAAATATATATTATCTTAACATTACTACCCATATATATATCGAATAAGAATGTGAATAAAACTAATTTCACTGAAAACGAGGATGCAAGTTAAGAGATTTTTACAAAACGACAAAATCGGTCGAAACTCAAAGGGGTACCATCACGAAAAAAAGTGGACTTGGGTTCCCAAAATATATATTATGTTAACATTAATACCCTAATATATATCCAGTAAGAAAGTGAATACAACTAATTTCCCTGACAATGAGGATGCGAGTTAGGAGATATTTACAAAATGGGAAAATCGGTCGAAACTAAAAAGGTACCATCACGAAAAACGTTCTTTAATGTTTGATATACAGGATGCTCACAGTTAATTTGATCTTATATTCTAAGTAAGAATGTGTATAAAAGATGTGTGATCGGGCACGTAAGAAAACAAAATATATTTCATCGAAAACAGCGTTTCGATTGAGGAGATGTTCAAGAAACAACAAAATTGGTTGAAACTCAAAGGGGTACCATCACAGAAAATAGTGGATTTGGGTTCCAAAAATATATATTATATTAGCATTACTACCCTAATGTATATCAAATAAGAATACGAATAAAAGTAATTTCACTGAAAACGAGGTTGCGAGTGAGGAGATATTAACAAAACTACAAAATCGGTCAAAACTAACAAGGTACCAACGCGAAAAAATGTATTTAATTTCAGATATACAACTGATCACAACGTTCATTTGATACTATATTTTAGTAAGAATGTGTAGAATACATATTTCATCTGGTACGGAAGAGAATAAAATTTATTTCATCGAAAACAATGTTCCGATTGAGGAGAAATTCAAAAAACTACAAAATTTGTCGAAACTCAAAGGGGTACACCATCACGGAAAGCAGTGGATTTGGGTTCCCAAAATATATATTATCTTAACATTACTACCCTTATATATATCGAGTAAGAATGTGAATAAAACTAATTTCACTAAAAACAAGGATGCAAGTTAAGAGATTTTTACAAAACGACAAAATCGGTTGAAACTTAAAGGGGTACCATCACGAAAAACAGTGGATTTGGGTTCCCAAAATATATATTATGTTAACATTAATACCCTAATATATATCCAGTAAGAAAGTGAATACAACTAATTTCCCTGAAATGAGGATGTGAGTTAGGAGATATTTACAAAACGACAAAATCGGTCGAAACTAAAAAGGTACCATCACGAAAAACGTTCTTTAATGTTTGATATACAGGATGCTCACAGTTAATTTGATCTTATATTCTAAGTAAGAATTAGTATAAAAGATGTATGATCGAGTACGTAAGAAAATAAAATTTATTTCATCGAAAACAGTGTTTCGATTGAGGGGATTTTCAAGAAACAACAAAATTGGTTGAAACTCAAAGGGTACCTCACAGGAAATAGTGGTTTTGGGTTCCAAAAATATATATTATATTAGCATTACTACCCTAATATATATAAAATAAGTATACGAATAAAATTAATTCACTGAAAACGAGGTTGTGAGTGATGAGATATTAACAAAACTACAAAATCGGTCAAAACTAACAAGGTACCAACGCGAAAAAATGCATTTAATGTCAGATATACAACTGATCACAATGTTCCTGTGATACTATATTTTAGTAAGAATGTGTAGAATACATATTTCATCTTGTACGGAAGAGAATAAAATTTATTTCATCGAAAACCGTCTTCCGATTGAGGATAAATTTAAAAAACTACAAAATCGGTCGAAACTCAAAATGCTACCATCACAGAAAGCAGTGTATTTGGATTCCCAAAATATATATTATCTTAACATTACTACCCATATATATATCGAATAAGAATGTGAATAAAACTAATTTCACTGAAAACGAGGATGCAAGTTAAGAGATTTTTACAAAACGACAAAATCGGTCGAAACTCAAAGGGGTACCATCACGAAAAATGTTCTTTAATGTTTGACATACAAGATGCTCATAGTTTATTTGTAAGAATCTGTATAAAAGATGTATGATCGGGTACGTAAGAAAACAAAATTTATTTCATCGATAACAGCGTTTCGATTGAGGAGAAGTTAAAGAAACAACAAAGTTGATCGAAACTCAAAGGGGTACCATCACAGAAAACTGTGGATTTGGGTTCCCAAAATATATATTATGTTAACATTAATACCCTAATATATATCCAGTAAGAAAGTGAATACAACTAATTTCCCTGACAATGAGGATGCGAGTTAGGAGATATTTACAAAATGGGAAAATCGGTCGAAACTAAAAAGGTACCATCACGAAAAACGTTCTTTAATGTTTGATATACAGGATGCTCACAGTTAATTTGATCTTATATTCTAAGTAAGAATGTGTATAAAAGATGTGTGATCGGGCACGTAAGAAAACAAAATATATTTCATCGAAAACAGCGTTTCGATTGAGGAGATGTTCAAGAAACAACAAAATTGGTTGAAACTCAAAGGGGTACCATCACAGAAAATAGTGGATTTGGGTTCCAAAAATATATATTATATTAGCATTACTACCCTAATGTATATCAAATAAGAATACGAATAAAAGTAATTTCACTGAAAACGAGGTTGCGAGTGAGGAGATATTAACAAAACTACAAAATCGGTCAAAACTAACAAGGTACCAACGCGAAAAAATGTATTTAATTTCAGATATACAACTGATCACAACGTTCATTTGATACTATATTTTAGTAAGAATGTGTAGAATACATATTTCATCTGGTACGGAAGAGAATAAAATTTATTTCATCGAAAACAATGTTCCGATTGAGGAGAAATTCAAAAAACTACAAAATTTGTCGAAACTCAAAGGGGTACACCATCACGGAAAGCAGTGGATTTGGGTTCCCAAAATATATATTATCTTAACATTACTACCCTTATATATATCGAGTAAGAATGTGAATAAAACTAATTTCACTAAAAACAAGGATGCAAGTTAAGAGATTTTTACAAAACGACAAAATCGGTTGAAACTTAAAGGGGTACCATCACGAAAAACAGTGGATTTGGGTTCCCAAAATATATATTATGTTAACATTAATACCCTAATATATATCCAGTAAGAAAGTGAATACAACTAATTTCCCTGAAATGAGGATGTGAGTTAGGAGATATTTACAAAACGACAAAATCGGTCGAAACTAAAAAGGTACCATCACGAAAAACGTTCTTTAATGTTTGATATACAGGATGCTCACAGTTAATTTGATCTTATATTCTAAGTAAGAATTAGTATAAAAGATGTATGATCGAGTACGTAAGAAAATAAAATTTATTTCATCGAAAACAGTGTTTCGATTGAGGGGATTTTCAAGAAACAACAAAATTGGTTGAAACTCAAAGGGTACCTCACAGGAAATAGTGGTTTTGGGTTCCAAAAATATATATTATATTAGCATTACTACCCTAATATATATAAAATAAGTATACGAATAAAATTAATTCACTGAAAACGAGGTTGTGAGTGATGAGATATTAACAAAACTACAAAATCGGTCAAAACTAACAAGGTACCAACGCGAAAAAATGCATTTAATGTCAGATATACAACTGATCACAATGTTCCTGTGATACTATATTTTAGTAAGAATGTGTAGAATACATATTTCATCTTGTACGGAAGAGAATAAAATTTATTTCATCGAAAACCGTCTTCCGATTGAGGATAAATTTAAAAAACTACAAAATCGGTCGAAACTCAAAATGCTACCATCACAGAAAGCAGTGTATTTGGATTCCCAAAATATATATTATCTTAACATTACTACCCATATATATATCGAATAAGAATGTGAATAAAACTAATTTCACTGAAAACGAGGATGCAAGTTAAGAGATTTTTACAAAACGACAAAATCGGTCGAAACTCAAAGGGGTACCATCACGAAAAAAAGTGGACTTGGGTTCCCAAAATATATATTATGTTAACATTAATACCCTAATATATATCCAGTAAGAAAGTGAATACAACTAATTTCCCTGACAATGAGGATGCGAGTTAGGAGATATTTACAAAATGGGAAAATCGGTCGAAACTAAAAAGGTACCATCACGAAAAACGTTCTTTAATGTTTGATATACAGGATGCTCACAGTTAATTTGATCTTATATTCTAAGTAAGAATGTGTATAAAAGATGTGTGATCGGGCACGTAAGAAAACAAAATATATTTCATCGAAAACAGCGTTTCGATTGAGGAGATGTTCAAGAAACAACAAAATTGGTTGAAACTCAAAGGGGTACCATCACAGAAAATAGTGGATTTGGGTTCCAAAAATATATATTATATTAGCATTACTACCCTAATGTATATCAAATAAGAATACGAATAAAAGTAATTTCACTGAAAACGAGGTTGCGAGTGAGGAGATATTAACAAAACTACAAAATCGGTCAAAACTAACAAGGTACCAACGCGAAAAAATGTATTTAATTTCAGATATACAACTGATCACAACGTTCATTTGATACTATATTTTAGTAAGAATGTGTAGAATACATATTTCATCTGGTACGGAAGAGAATAAAATTTATTTCATCGAAAACAATGTTCCGATTGAGGAGAAATTCAAAAAACTACAAAATTTGTCGAAACTCAAAGGGGTACACCATCACGGAAAGCAGTGGATTTGGGTTCCCAAAATATATATTATCTTAACATTACTACCCTTATATATATCGAGTAAGAATGTGAACAAAACTAATTTCACTAAAAACAAGGATGCAAGTTAAGAGATTTTTACAAAACGACAAAATCGGTTGAAACTTAAAGGGGTACCATCACGAAAAACAGTGGATTTGGGTTCCCAAAATATATATTATGTTAACATTAATACCCTAATATATATCCAGTAAGAAAGTGAATACAACTAATTTCCCTGAAATGAGGATGTGAGTTAGGAGATATTTACAAAACGACAAAATCGGTCGAAACTAAAAAGGTACCATCACGAAAAACGTTCTTTAATGTTTGATATACAGGATGCTCACAGTTAATTTGATCTTATATTCTAAGTAAGAATTAGTATAAAAGATGTATGATCGAGTACGTAAGAAAATAAAATTAGTTTCATCGAAAACAGTGTTTCGATTGAGGGGATTTTCAAGAAACAACAAAATTGGTCGAAACTCAAAGGGTACCTCACAGGAAATAGTGGATTTGGGTTCCAAAAATAAATATTATATTAGCATTACTACCCTAATATATATAAAATAAGTATACGAATAAAATTAATTCACTGAAAACGAGGTTGTGAGTGAGGAGATATTAACAAAACTACAAAATCAGTCAAAACTAACAAGGTACCAACGCGAAAAAATGCATTTAATGTCAGATATACAACTGATCACAACGTTCCTTTGATACTATATTTTAGTAAGAATGTGTAGAATACATATTTCATCTTGTACAGAAGAGAATAAAATTTATTTCATCGAAAACCGTGTTTCGATTGAGGATAAATTTAAAAAACTACAAAATCGGTCGAAACTCAAAAGGCTACCATCACGGAAAGCAGTGTATTTGGATTCCCAAAATATATATTATATTAACATTACTACCCATATATATATCGACTAAGAATGTGAATAAAACTAATTTCACTGAAAACGAGGATGCAAGTTAAGAGATTTTTACAAAACGACAAAATCGGTCGAAACTCAAAGGGGTACCATCACGAAAAAAAGTGGACTTGGGTTCCCAAAATATATATTATGTTAACATTAATACCCTAATATATATCCAGTAAGAAAGTGAATACAACTAATTTCCCTGACAATGAGGATGCGAGTTAGGAGATATTTACAAAACGACAAAATCGGTCGAAACTAAAAAGGTACCATCACAAAAAACGTTCTTTAATGTTTGATATACAGGATGCTCACAGTTAATTTGATCTTATATTCTAAGTAATAATGTGTATAAAAGATGTATGATCGGGTACGTAAGAAAACAAAATTTATTTCATCGAAAACAGCGTTTCGATTGAGGAGATGTTCAAGAAACAACAATATTGGTCGAAACTCAAAGGGGTACCATCACAGAAAATAGTGGATTTGGGTTCCAAAAATATATATTGTATTAGAATTACTACCCTAATATATATCAAATAAGAATACGAATAAAAGTAATTTCACTGAAAACGAGGTTGCGAGTGAGGAGATATTAACAAAACTACAAAATCGGTCAAAACTAACAAGGTACCAACGCGAAAAAATGCATTTAATGTCAGATATACAACTGATCACAATGTTCCTGTGATACTATATTTTAGTAAGAATGTGTAGAATACATATTTCATCTTGTACGGAAGAGAATAAAATTTATTTCATCGAAAACCGTCTTCCGATTGAGGATAAATTTAAAAAACTACAAAATCGGTCGAAACTCAAAATGCTACCATCACAGAAAGCAGTGTATTTGGATTCCCAAAATATATATTATCTTAACATTACTACCCATATATATATCGACTAAGAATGTGAATAAAACTAATTTCACTGAAAACGAGGATGCAAGTTAAGAGATTTTTACAAAACGACAAAATCGGTCGAAACTCAAAGGGGTACCATCACGAAAAAAAGTGGACTTGGGTTCCCAAAATATATATTATGTTAACATTAATACCCTAATATATATCCAGTAAGAAAGTGAATGCAACTAATTTCCCTGACAATGAGGATGCGAGTTAGGAGATATTTACAAAATGGGAAAATCGGTCGAAACTAAAAAGGTACCATCACGAAAAACGTTCTTTAATGTTTGATATACAGGATGCTCACAGTTAATTTGATCTTATATTCTAAGTAAGAATGTGTATAAAAGATGTGTGATCGGGCACGTAAGAAAACAAAATATATTTCATCGAAAACAGCGTTTCGATTGAGGAGATGTTCAAGAAACAACAAAATTGGTTGAAACTCAAAGGGGTACCATCACAGAAAATAGTGGATTTGGGTTCCAAAAATATATATTATATTAGCATTACTACCCTAATGTATATCAAATAAGAATACGAATAAAAGTAATTTCACTGAAAACGAGGTTGCGAGTGAGGAGATATTAACAAAACTACAAAATCGGTCAAAACTAACATGGTACCAACGCGAAAAAATGTATTTAATTTCAGATATACAACTGATCACAACGTTTATTTGATACTATATTTTAGTAAGAATGCGTAGAATACATATTTCATCTTGTACGGAAGAGAATAAAATTTATTTCATCGAAAACAATGTTCCAATTGAGGAGAAATTCAAAAAACTACAAAATTGGTCGAAACTCAAAGGGGTACACCATCACGGAAAGCAGTGGATTTGGGTTCCCAAAATATATATTATCTTAACATTACTACCCTTATATATATAGAGTAAGAATGTGAATAAAACTAATTTCACTAAAAACAAGGATGCAAGTTAAGAGATTTTTACAAAACGACAAAATCGGTCGAAACTCAAAGGGGTACCATCACTAAAAAAAGTGGACTTGGGTTCCCAAAATATATATTATGTTAACATTAATACCCTAATATATATCCAGTAAGAAAGTGAATGCAACTAATTTCCCTGACAATGAGGATGCGAGTTAGGAGATATTTACAAAACGACAAAATCGGTCGAAACTAAAAAGGTACCATCACGAAAAACGTTCTTTAATGTTTGATATACAGGATGCTCACAGTTAATTTGATCTTATATTCTAAGTAAGAATTAGTATAAAAGATATATGATCGAGTACGTAAGAAAATAAAATTTATTTCATCGAAAACAGTGTTTCGATTGAGGGGATTTTCAAGAAACAACAAAATTGGTCGAAACTCAAAGGGTACCTCACAGGAAATAGTGGATTTGGGTTCCAAAAATATATATTATATTAGCATTACTACCCTAATATATATAAAATAAGCATACGAATAAAATTAATTCACTGAAAACGAGGTTGCGAGTGAGGAGATATTAATAAAACTACAAAATCAGTCAAAACTAACAAGGTACCAACGCGAAAAAATGCATTTCATGTCAGATATACAACTGATCACAACGTTCCTTTGATACTATATTTTAGTAAGAATGTGTAGAATACATATTTCATCTTGTACGGAAGAGAATAAAATTTATTTCATCGAAAACCGTGTTTCGATTGAGGATAAATTTAAAAAACTACAAAATCGGTCGAAACTCAAAAGGCTACCATCACGGAAAGCAGTGTATTTGGATTCCCAAAATATATATTATATTAACATTACTACCCATATATATATCGACTAAGAATGTGAATAAAACTAATTTCACTGAAAACGAGGATGCAAGTTAAGAGATTTTTACAAAACGACAAAATCGGTCGAAACTCAAAGGGGTACCATCACGAAAAAAAGTGGACTTGGGTTCCCAAAATATATATTATGTTAACATTAATACCCTAATATATATCCAGTAAGAAAGTGAATACAACTAATTTCCCTGACAATGAGGATGCGAGTTAGGAGATATTTACAAAACGACAAAATCGGTCGAAACTAAAAAGGTACCATCACAAAAAACGTTCTTTAATGTTTGATATACAGGATGCTCACAGTTAATTTGATCTTATATTCTAAGTAATAATGTGTATAAAAGATGTATGATCGGGTACGTAAGAAAACAAAATTTATTTCATCGAAAACAGCGTTTCGATTGAGGAGATGTTCAAGAAACAACAATATTGGTCGAAACTCAAAGGGGTACCATCACAGAAAATAGTGGATTTGGGTTCCAAAAATATATATTGTATTAGAATTACTACCCTAATATATATCAAATAAGAATACGAATAAAAGTAATTTCACTGAAAACGAGGTTGCGAGTGAGGAGATATTAACAAAACTACAAAATCGGTCAAAACTAACAAGGTACCAACGCGAAAAAATGCATTTAATGTCAGATATACAACTGATCACAATGTTCCTGTGATACTATATTTTAGTAAGAATGTGTAGAATACATATTTCATCTTGTACGGAAGAGAATAAAATTTATTTCATCGAAAACCGTCTTCCGATTGAGGATAAATTTAAAAAACTACAAAATCGGTCGAAACTCAAAATGCTACCATCACAGAAAGCAGTGTATTTGGATTCCCAAAATATATATTATCTTAACATTACTACCCATATATATATCGACTAAGAATGTGAATAAAACTAATTTCACTGAAAACGAGGATGCAAGTTAAGAGATTTTTACAAAACGACAAAATCGGTCGAAACTCAAAGGGGTACCATCACGAAAAAAAGTGGACTTGGGTTCCCAAAATATATATTATGTTAACATTAATACCCTAATATATATCCAGTAAGAAAGTGAATGCAACTAATTTCCCTGACAATGAGGATGCGAGTTAGGAGATATTTACAAAATGGGAAAATCGGTCGAAACTAAAAAGGTACCATCACGAAAAACGTTCTTTAATGTTTGATATACAGGATGCTCACAGTTAATTTGATCTTATATTCTAAGTAAGAATGTGTATAAAAGATGTGTGATCGGGCACGTAAGAAAACAAAATATATTTCATCGAAAACAGCGTTTCGATTGAGGAGATGTTCAAGAAACAACAAAATTGGTTGAAACTCAAAGGGGTACCATCACAGAAAATAGTGGATTTGGGTTCCAAAAATATATATTATATTAGCATTACTACCCTAATGTATATCAAATAAGAATACGAATAAAAGTAATTTCACTGAAAACGAGGTTGCGAGTGAGGAGATATTAACAAAACTACAAAATCGGTCAAAACTAACATGGTACCAACGCGAAAAAATGTATTTAATTTCAGATATACAACTGATCACAACGTTTATTTGATACTATATTTTAGTAAGAATGCGTAGAATACATATTTCATCTTGTACGGAAGAGAATAAAATTTATTTCATCGAAAACAATGTTCCAATTGAGGAGAAATTCAAAAAACTACAAAATTGGTCGAAACTCAAAGGGGTACACCATCACGGAAAGCAGTGGATTTGGGTTCCCAAAATATATATTATCTTAACATTACTACCCTTATATATATAGAGTAAGAATGTGAATAAAACTAATTTCACTAAAAACAAGGATGCAAGTTAAGAGATTTTTACAAAACGACAAAATCGGTCGAAACTCAAAGGGGTACCATCACTAAAAAAAGTGGACTTGGGTTCCCAAAATATATATTATGTTAACATTAATACCCTAATATATATCCAGTAAGAAAGTGAATGCAACTAATTTCCCTGACAATGAGGATGCGAGTTAGGAGATATTTACAAAACGACAAAATCGGTCGAAACTAAAAAGGTACCATCACGAAAAACGTTCTTTAATGTTTGATATACAGGATGCTCACAGTTAATTTGATCTTATATTCTAAGTAAGAATTAGTATAAAAGATATATGATCGAGTACGTAAGAAAATAAAATTTATTTCATCGAAAACAGTGTTTCGATTGAGGGGATTTTCAAGAAACAACAAAATTGGTCGAAACTCAAAGGGTACCTCACAGGAAATAGTGGATTTGGGTTCCAAAAATATATATTATATTAGCATTACTACCCTAATATATATAAAATAAGCATACGAATAAAATTAATTCACTGAAAACGAGGTTGCGAGTGAGGAGATATTAATAAAACTACAAAATCAGTCAAAACTAACAAGGTACCAACGCGAAAAAATGCATTTCATGTCAGATATACAACTGATCACAACGTTCCTTTGATACTATATTTTAGTAAGAATGTGTAGAATACATATTTCATCTTGTACGGAAGAGAATAAAATTTATTTCATCGAAAACCGTGTTTCGATTGAGGATAAATTTAAAAAACTACAAAATCGGTCGAAACTCAAAAGGCTACCATCACGGAAAGCAGTGTATTTGGATTCCCAAAATATATATTATATTAACATTACTACCCATATATATATCGACTAAGAATGTGAATAAAACTAATTTCACTGAAAACGAGGATGCAAGTTAAGAGATTTTTACAAAACGACAAAATCGGTCGAAACTCAAAGGGGTACCATCACGAAAAAAAGTGGACTTGGGTTCCCAAAATATATATTATGTTAACATTAATACCCTAATATATATCCAGTAAGAAAGTGAATACAACTAATTTCCCTGACAATGAGGATGCGAGTTAGGAGATATTTACAAAACGACAAAATCGGTCGAAACTAAAAAGGTACCATCACAAAAAACGTTCTTTAATGTTTGATATACAGGATGCTCACAGTTAATTTGATCTTATATTCTAAGTAATAATGTGTATAAAAGATGTATGATCGGGTACGTAAGAAAACAAAATTTATTTCATCGAAAACAGCGTTTCGATTGAGGAGATGTTCAAGAAACAACAAAATTGGTCGAAACTCAAAGGGGTACCATCACAGAAAATAGTGGATTTGGGTTCCAAAAATATATATTGTATTAGAATTACTACCCTAATATATATCAAATAAGAATACGAATAAAAGTAATTTCACTGAAAACGAGGTTGCGAGTGAGGAGATATTAACAAAACTACAAAATCGGTCAAAACTAACAAGGTACCAACGCGAAAAAATGCATTTAATGTCAGATATACAACTGATCACAATGTTCCTGTGATACTATATTTTAGTAAGAATGTGTAGAATACATATTTCATCTTGTACGGAAGAGAATAAAATTTATTTCATCGAAAACCGTCTTCCGATTGAGGATAAATTTAAAAAACTACAAAATCGGTCGAAACTCAAAATGCTACCATCACAGAAAGCAGTGTATTTGGATTCCCAAAATATATATTATCTTAACATTACTACCCATATATATATCGACTAAGAATGTGAATAAAACTAATTTCACTGAAAACGAGGATGCAAGTTAAGAGATTTTTACAAAACGACAAAATCGGTCGAAACTCAAAGGGGTACCATCACGAAAAAAAGTGGACTTGGGTTCCCAAAATATATATTATGTTAACATTAATACCCTAATATATATCCAGTAAGAAAGTGAATACAACTAATTTCCCTGACAATGAGGATGCGAGTTAGGAGATATTTACAAAATGGGAAAATCGGTCGAAACTAAAAAGGTACCATCACGAAAAACGTTCTTTAATGTTTGATATACAAGATGCTCACAGTTAATTTGATCTTATATTCTAAGTAAGAATGTGTATAAAAGATGTGTGATCGGGCACGTAAGAAAACAAAATATATTTCATCGAAAACAGCGTTTCGATTGAGGAGATGTTCAAGAAACAACAAAATTGGTTGAAACTCAAAGGGGTACCATCACAGAAAATAGTGGATTTGGGTTCCAAAAATATATATTATATTAGCATTACTACCCTAATGTATATCAAATAAGAATACGAATAAAAGTAATTTCACTGAAAACGAGGTTGCGAGTGAGGAGATATTAACAAAACTACAAAATCGGTCAAAACTAACATGGTACCAACGCGAAAAAATGTATTTAATTTCAGATATACAACTGATCACAACGTTCATTTGATACTATATTTTAGTAAGAATGCGTAGAATACATATTTTATCTGGTACGGAAGAGAATAAAATTTATTTCATCGAAAACAATGTTCCGATTGAGGAGAAATTCAAAAAACTACAAAATTGGTCGAAACTCAAAGGGGTACACCATCACGGAAAGCAGTGGATTTGGGTTCCCAAAATATATATTATCTTAACATTACTACCCTTATATATATTGAGTAAGAATGTGAATAAAACTAATTTCACTAAAAACAAGGATGCAAGTTAAGAGATTTTTACAAAACGACAAAATCGGTCGAAACTCAAGGGGGTACCATCACGAAAAAAAGTGGACTTGGGTTCCCAAAATATATATTATGTTAACATTAATACCCTAATATATATCCAGTAAGAAAGTGAATACAACTAATTTCCCTAACAATGAGGATGCGAGTTAGGAGATATTTACAAAATGACAAAATCGGTCGAAACTAAAAAGGTACCATCACGAAAAACGTTCTTTAATGTTTGATATACAGGATGCTCACAGTTAATTTGATCTTATATTCTAAGTAAGAATGTGTATAAAAGATGTGTGATCGGGTACGTAAGAAAACAAAATTTATTTCATCGAAAACAGCGTTTCGATTGAGGAGATGTTCAAGAAACAACAAAATTGGTTGAAACTCAAAGGGGTACCATCACATAAAATAGTGGATTTGGGTTCCAAAAATATATATTATATTAGCATTACTACCCTAATATATATCAAATAAGAATACGAATAAAAGTAATTTCACTGAAAACGAGGTTGCGAGTGAGAAGATATTAACAAAACTACAAAATCGGTCAAAACTAACAAGGTACCAACGCGAAAAAATGTATTTAATTTCAGATATACAACTGATCACAACGTTCATTTGATACTATATTTTAGTAAGAATGTGTAGATTACATATTTCATCTGGTACGGAAGAGAATAAAATTTATTTCATCGAAAACAATGTTCCGATTGAGGAGAAATTCAAAAAACTACAAAATTGGTCGAAACTCAAAGGGGTACACCATCACGGAAAGCAGTGGATTTGGGTTCCCAAAATATATATTATCTTAACATTACTACCCTTATATATATCGAGTAAGAATGTGAATAAAACTAATTTCACTAAAAACAAGGATGCAAGTTAAGAGATTTTTACAAAACGACAAAATCGGTTGAAACTTAAAGGGGTACCATCACGAAAAACAGTGGATTTGGGTTCCCAAAATATATATTATGTTAACATTAATACCCTAATATATATCCAGTAAGAAAGTGAATACAACTAATTTCCCTGAAATGAGGATGTGAGTTAGGAGATATTTACAAAACGACAAAATCGATCGAAACTAAAAAGGTACCATCACGAAAAACGTTCTTTAATGTTTGATATACAGGATGCTCACAGTTAATTTGATCTTATATTCTAAGTAAGAATTAGTATAAAAGATATATGATCGAGTACGTAAGAAAATAAAATTTATTTCATCGAAAACAGTGTTTCGATTGAGGGGATTTTCAAGAAACAAAAAAATTGGTCGAAACTCAAAGGGTACCTCACAGGAAATAGTGGATTTGGGTTCAAAAATATATATTATATTAGCATTACTACCCTAATATATATAAAATAAGTATACGAATAAAATTAATTCACTGAAACCGAGGTTGCGAGTGAGGAGATATTAATAAAACTACAAAATCAGTCAAAACTAACAAGGTACCAACGCGAAAAAATGCATTTAATGTCAGATATACAACTGATCACAACGTTCCTTTGATACTATATTTTAGTAAGAATGTGTAGAATACATATTTCATCTTGTACGGAAGAGAATAAAATTTATTTCATCGAAAACCGTGTTTCGATTGAGGATAAATTTAAAAAACTACAAAATCGGTCGAAACTCAAAAGGCTACCATCACGGAAAGCAGTGTATTTGGATTCCCAAAATATATATTATGTTAACATTACTACCCATATATATATCGACTAAGAATGTGAATAAAACTAATTTCACTGAAAACGAGGATGCAAGTTAAGAGATTTTTACAAAATGACAAAATCGGTCAAAACTCAAAGGGGTACCATCACGAAAAAAGGTGGACTTGGGTTCCCAAAATATATATTATGTTAACATTAATACCCTAATATATATCCAGTAAGAAAGTGAATACAACTAATTTCCCTGACAATGAGGATGCGAGTTAGGAGATATTTACAAAACGACAAAATCGGTCGAAACTAAAAAGGTACCATCACAAAAAACGTTCTTTAATGTTTGATATACAGGATGCTCACAGTTAATTTGATCTTATATTCTAAGTAAGAATGTGTATAAAAGATGTATGATCGGGTACGTAAGAAAACAAAATTTATTTCATCGTAAACAGCGTTTCGATTGAGGAGATGTTCAAGAAACAACAAAATTGGTCGAAACTCAAAGGGGTACCATCACAGAAAATAGTGGATTTGGGTTCCAAAAATATATATTGTATTAGCATTACTACCCTAATATATATTAAATAAGAATACGAATAAAAGTAATTTCACTGAAAACGAGGTTGCGAGTGAGGAGATATTAACAAAACTACAAAATCGGTCAAAACTAACAAGGTACCAACGCGAAAAAATGCATTTAATGTCAGATATACAACTGATCACAATGTTCCTGTGATACTATATTTTAGTAAGAATGTGTAGAATACATATTACATCTTGTACAGAAGAGAATAAAATTTATTTCATCGAAAACCGTCTTCCGATTGAGGATAAATTTAAAAAACTACAAAATCGGTCGAAACTCAAAATGCTACCATCACAGAAAGCAGTGTATTTGGATTCCCAAAATATATATTATATTAACATTACTACCCATATATATATCGACTAAGAATGTGAATAAAACTAATTTCACTGAAAACGAGGATGCAAGTTAAGAGATTTTTACAAAACGACAAAATCGGTCGAAACTCAAAGGGGTACCATCACGAAAAAAAGTGGACTTGGGTTCCCAAAATATATATTATGTTAACATTAATACCCTAATATATATCCAGTAAGAAAGTAAATACAACTAATTTCCCTGACAATGAGGATGCGAGTTAGGAGATATTTACAAAATGGGAAAATCGGTCGAAACTAAAAAGGTACCATCACGAAAAACGTTCTTTAATGTTTGATATACAGGATGCTCACATTTAATTTGATCTTATATTCTAAGTAAGAATGTGTATAAAAGATGTGTGATCGGGCACGTAAGAAAACAAAATATATTTCATCGAAAACAGCGTTTCGATTGAGGAGATGTTCAAGAAACAACAAAATTGGTTGAAACTCAAAGGGGTACCATCACAGAAAATAGTGGATTTGGGTTCCAAAAATATATATTATATTAGCATTACTACCCTAATGTATATCAAATAAGAATACGAATAAAAGTAATTTCACTGAAAACGAGGTTGCGAGTGAGGAGATATTAACAAAACTACAAAATCGGTCAAAACTAACATGGTACCAACGCGAAAAAATGTATTTAATTTCAGATATACAACTGATCACAACGTTCATTTGATACTATATTTTAGTAAGAATGCGTAGAATACATATTTCATCTTGTACGGAAGAGAATAAAATTTATTTCATCGAAAACAATGTTCCAATTGAGGAGAAATTCAAAAAACTACAAAATTGGTCGAAACTCAAAGGGGTACACCATCACGGAAAGCAGTGGATTTGGGTTCCCAAAATATATATTATCTTAACATTACTACCCTTATATATATTGAGTAAGAATGTGAATAAAACTAATTTCACTAAAAACAAGGATGCAAGTTAAGAGATTTTTACAAAACGACAAAATCGGTCGAAACTCAAAGGGGTACCATCACGAAAAAAAGTGGACTTGGGTTCCCAAAATATATATTATGTTAACATTAATACCCTAATATATATCCAGTAAGAAAGTGAATACAACTAATTTCCCTGACAATGAGGATGCGAGTTAGGAGATATTTACAAAATAACAAAATCGGTCGAAACTAAAAAGGTACCATCACGAAAAACGTTCTTTAATGTTTGATATACAGGATGCTCACAGTTAATTTGATCTTATATTCTAAGTAAGAATGTGTATAAAAGATGAGTGATCGGGTACGTAAGAAAACAAAATTTATTTCATCGAAAACAGCGTTTCGATTGAGGAGATGTTCAAGAAACAACAAAATTGGTTGAAACTCAAAGGGGTACCATCACAGAAAATAGTGGATTTGGGTTCCAAAAATATATATTATATTAGCATTACTACCCTAATATATATCAAATAAGAATACGAATAAAAGTAATTTCACTGAAAACGAGGTTGCGAGTGAGGAGATATTAACAAAACTACAAAATCGGTCAAAACTAACAAGGTACCAACGCGAAAAAATGTATTTAATTTCAGATATACAACTGATCACAACGTTCATTTGATACTATATTTTAGTAAGAATGTGTAGAATACATATTTCATCTGGTACGGAAGAGAATAAAATTTATTTCATCGAAAACAATGTTCCGATTGAGGAGAAATTCAAAAAACTACAAAATTGGTCGAAACTCAAAGGGGTACACCATCACGGAAAGCAGTGGATTTGGGTTCCCAAAATATATATTATCTTAACATTACTACCCTTATATATATCGAGTAAGAATGTGAATAAAACTAATTTCACTAAAAACAAGGATGCAAGTTAAGAGATTTTTACAAAACGACAAAATCGGTTGAAACTTAAAGGGGTACCATCACGAAAAACAATGGATTTGGGTTCCCAAAATATATATTATGTTAACATTAATACCCTAATATATATCCAGTAAGAAAGTGAATACAACTAATTTCCCTGAAATGAGGATGTGAGTTAGGAGATATTTACAAAACGACAAAATCGATCGAAACTAAAAAGGTACCATCACGAAAAACGTTCTTTAATGTTTGATATACAGGATGCTCACAGTTAATTTGATCTTATATTCTAAGTAAGAATTAGTATAAAAGATATATGATCGAGTACGTAAGAAAATAAAATTTATTTCATCGAAAACAGTGTTTCGATTGAGGGGATTTTCAAGAAACAACAAAATTGGTCGAAACTCAAAGGGTACCTCACAGGAAATAGTGGATTTGGGTTCCAAAAATATATATTATATTAGCATTACTACCCTAATATATATAAAATAAGTATACGAATAAAATTAATTCACTGAAAACGAGGTTGCGAGTGAGGAGATATTAATAAAACTACAAAATCAGTCAAAACTAACAAGGTACCAACGCGAAAAAATGCATTTAATGTCAGATATACAACTGATCACAACGTTCCTTTGATACTATATTTTAGTAAGAATGTGTAGAATACATATTTCATCTTGCACGGAAGAGAATAAAATTTATTTCATCGAAAACCGTGTTTCGATTGAGGATGTGAATAAAACTAATTTCACTAAAAACAAGGATGCAAGTTAAGAGATTTTTACAAAACGACAAAATCGGTCGAAACTCAAAGGGGTACCATCACGAAAAAAAGTGGACTTGGGTTCCCAAAATATATATTATGTTAACATTAATACCCTAATATATATCCAGTAAGAAAGTGAATACAACTAATTTCCCTAACAATGAGGATGCGAGTTAGGAGATATTTACAAAATAACAAAATCGGTCGAAACTAAAAAGGTACCATCACGAAAAACGTTCTTTAATGTTTGATATACAGGATGCTCACAGTTAATTTGATCTTATATTCTAAGTAAGAATGTGTATAAAAGATGAGTGATCGGGTACGTAAGAAAACAAAATTTATTTCATCGAAAACAGCGTTTCGATTGAGGAGATGTTCAAGAAACAACAAAATTGGTTGAAACTCAAAGGGGTACCATCACAGAAAATAGTGGATTTGGGTTCCAAAATTATATATTATATTAGCATTACTACCCTAATATATATCAAATAAGAATACGAATAAAAGTAATTTCACTGAAAACGAGGTTGCGAGTGAGGAGATATTAACAAAACTACAAAATCGGTCAAAACTAACAAGGTACCAACGCGAAAAAATGTATTTAATTTCAGATATACAACTGATCACAACGTTCATTTGATACTATATTTTAGTAAGAATGTGTAGAATACATATTTCATCTGGTACGGAAGAGAATAAAATTTATTTCATCGAAAACAATGTTCCGATTGAGGAGAAATTCAAAAAACTACAAAATTGGTCGAAACTCAAAGGGGTACACCATCACGGAAAGCAGTGGATTTGGGTTCCCAAAATATATATTATCTTAACATTACTACCCATATATATATCGACTAAGAATGTGAATAAAACTAATTTCACTAAAAACAAGGATGCAAGTTAAGAGATTTTTACAAAACGACAAAATCGGTTGAAACTTAAAGGGGTACCATCACGAAAAACAGTGGATTTGGGTTCCCAAAATATATATTATGTTAACATTAATACCCTAATATATATCCAGTAAGAAAGTGAATACAACTAATTTCCCTGAAATGAGGATGTGAGTTAGGAGATATTTACAAAACGACAAAATCGATCGAAACTAAAAAGGTACCATCACGAAAAACGTTCTTTAATGTTTGATATACAGGATGCTCACAGTTAATTTGATCTTATATTCTAAGTAAGAATTAGTATAAAAGATATATGATCGAGTACGTAAGAAAATAAAATTTATTTCATCGAAAACAGTGTTTCGATTGAGGGGATTTTCAAGAAACAACAAAATTGGTCGAAACTCAAAGGGTACCTCACAGGAAATAGTGGATTTGGGTTCCAAAAATATATATTATATTAGCATTACTACCCTAATATATATAAAATAAGTATACGAATAAAATTAATTCACTGAAAACGAGGTTGCGAGTGAGGAGATATTAATAAAACTACAAAATCAGTCAAAACTAACAAGGTACCAACGCGAAAAAATGCATTTAATGTCAGATATATAACTGATCACAACGTTCCTTTGATACTATATTTTAGTAAGAATGTGTAGAATACATATTTCATCTTGTACGGAAGAGAATAAAATTTATTTCATCGAAAACCGTGTTTCGATTGAGGATAAATTTAAAAAACTACAAAATCGGTCGAAACTCAAAAGGCTACCATCACGGAAAGCAGTGTATTTGGATTCCCAAAATATATATTATCTTAACATTACTACCCTTATATATATCGAGTAAGAATGTGAATAAAACTAATTTCACTAAAAACAAGGATGCAAGTTAAGAGATTTTTAGAAAACGACAAAATCGGTTGAAACTTAAAGGGGTACCATCACGAAAAACAGTGGATTTGGGTTCCCAAAATATATATTATGTTAACATTAATACCCTAATATATATCCAGTAAGAAAGTGAATACAACTAATTTCCCTGAAATGAGGATGTGAGTTAGGAGATATTTACAAAACGACAAAATCGATCGAAACTAAAAAGGTACCATCACGAAAAACGTTCTTTAATGTTTGATATACAGGATGCTCACAGTTAATTTGATCTTATATTCTAAGTAAGAATTAGTATAAAAGATATATGATCGAGTACGTAAGAAAATAAAATTTATTTCATCGAAAACAGTGTTTCGATTGAGGGGATTTTCAAGAAACAACAAAATTGGTCGAAACTCAAAGGGTACCTCACAGGAAATAGTGGATTTGGGTTCCAAAAATATATATTATATTAGCATTACTACCCTAATATATATAAAATAAGTATACGAATAAAATTAATTCACTGAAAACGAGGTTGCGAGTGAGGAGATATTAATAAAACTACAAAATCAGTCAAAACTAACAAGGTACCAACGCGAAAAAATGCATTTAATGTCAGATATACAACTGATCACAACGTTCCTTTGATACTATATTTTAGTAAGAATGTGTAGAATACATATTTCATCTTGTACGGAAGAGAATAAAATTTATTTCATCGAAAACCGTGTTTCGATTGAGGATAAATTTAAAAAACTACAAAATCGGTCGAAACTCAAAAGGCTACCATCACGGAAAGCAGTGTATTTGGATTCCCAAAATATATATTATCTTAACATTACTACCCTTATATATATCGAGTAAGAATGTGAATAAAACTAATTTCACTAAAAACAAGGATGCAAGTTAAGAGATTTTTAGAAAACGACAAAATCGGTTGAAACTTAAAGGGGTACCATCACGAAAAACAGTGGATTTGGGTTCCCAAAATATATATTATGTTAACATTAATACCCTAATATATATCCAGTAAGAAAGTGAATACAACTAATTTCCCTGAAATGAGGATGTGAGTTAGGAGATATTTACAAAACGACAAAATCGATCGAAACTAAAAAGGTACCATCACGAAAAACGTTCTTTAATGTTTGATATACAGGATGCTCACAGTTAATTTGATCTTATATTCTAAGTAAGAATTAGTATAAAAGATATATGATCGAGTACGTAAGAAAATAAAATTTATTTCATCGAAAACAGTGTTTCGATTGAGGGGATTTTCAAGAAACAACAAAATTGGTCGAAACTCAAAGGGTACCTCACAGGAAATAGTGGATTTGGGTTCCAAAAATATATATTATATTAGCATTACTACCCTAATATATATAAAATAAGTATACGAATAAAATTAATTCACTGAAAACGAGGTTGCGAGTGAGGAGATATTAATAAAACTACAAAATCAGTCAAAACTAACAAGGTACCAACGCGAAAAAATGCATTTAATGTCAGATATACAACTGATCACAACGTTCCTTTGATACTATATTTTAGTAAGAATGTGTAGAATACATATTTCATCTTGTACGGAAGAGAATAAAATTTATTTCATCGAAAACCGTGTTTCGATTGAGGATAAATTTAAAAAACTACAAAATCGGTCGAAACTCAAAAGGCTACCATCACGGAAAGCAGTGTATTTGGATTCCCAAAATATATATTATATTAACATTACTACCCATATATATATCGACTAAGAATGTGAATAAAACTAATTTCACTGAAAACGAGGATGCAAGTTAAGAGATTTTTACAAAACGACAAAATCGGTCAAAACTCAAAGGGGTACCATCACGAAAAAAGGTGGACTTGGGTTCCCAAAATATATATTATGTTAACATTAATACCCTAATATATATCCAGTAAGAAAGTGAATACAACTAATTTCCCTGACAATGAGGATGCGAGTTAGGAGATATTTACAAAACGACAAAATCGGTCGAAACTAAAAAGGTACCATCACAAAAAACGTTCTTTAATGTTTGATATACAGGATGCTCACAGTTAATTTGATCTTATATTCTAAGTAAGAATGTGTATAAAAGATGTATGATCGGGTACGTAAGAAAACAAAATTTATTTCATCGAAAACAGCGTTTCGATTGAGGAGATGTTCAAGAAACAACAAAATTGGTCGAAACTCAAAGGGGTACCATCACAGAAAATAGTGGATTTGGGTTCCAAAAATATATATTGTATTAGCATTACTACCCTAATATATATCAAATAAGAATACGAATAAAACTAATTTCACTGAAAACGAGGTTGCGAGTGAGGAGATATTAACAAAACTACAAAATCGGTCAAAACTAACAAGGTACCAACGCGAAAAAATGCATTTAATGTCAGATATACAACTGATCACAATGTTCCTGTGATACTATATTTTAGTAAGAATGTGTAGAATACATATTTCATCTTGTACGGAAGAGAATAAAATTTATTTCATCGAAAACCGTCTTCCGATTGAGGATAAATTTAAAAAACTACAAAATCGGTCGAAACTCAAAATGCTACCATCACAGAAAGCGGTGTATTTGGATTCCCAAAATATATATTATCTTAACATTACTACCCATATATATATCGACTAAGAATGTGAATAAAACTAATTTCACTGAAAACGAGGATGCAAGTTAAGAGATTTTTACAAAACGACAAAATCGGTCGAAACTCAAGGGGGTACCATCACGAAAAAAAGTGGACTTGGGTTCCCAAAATATATATTATGTTAACATTAATACCCTAATATATATCCAGTAAGAAAGTGAATACAACTAATTTCCTTGACAATGAGGATGCGAGTTAGGAGATATTTACAAAATGGGAAAATCGGTCGAAACTAAAAAGGTACCATCACGAAAAACGTTCTTTAATGTTTGATATACAGGATGCTCACGGTTAATTTGATCTTATATTCTAAGTAAGAATGTGTATAAAAGATGTGTGATCGGGCACGTAAGAAAACAAAATATATTTCATCGAAAACAGCGTTTCGATTGAGGAGATGTTCAAGAAACAACAAAATTGGTTGAAACTCAAAGGGGTACCATCACAGAAAATAGTGGATTTGGGTTCCAAAAATATATATTATATTAGCATTACTACCCTAATGTATATCAAATAAGAATACGAATAAAAGTAATTTCACTGAAAACGAGGTTGCGAGTGAGGAGATATTAACAAAACTACAAAATCGGTCAAAACTAACAAGGTACCAACGCGAAAAAATGTATTTAATTTCAGATATACAACTGATCACAACGTTCATTTGATACTATATTTTAGTAAGAATGTGTAGAATACATATTTCATCTGGTACGGAAGAGAATAAAATTTATTTCATCGAAAACAATGTTCCGATTGAGGAGAAATTCAAAAAACTACAAAATTGGTCGAAACTCAAAGGGGTACACCATCACGGAAAGCAGTGGATTTGGGTTCCCAAAATATATATTATCTTAACATTACTACCCTTATATATATTGAGTAAGAATGTGAATAAAACTAATTTCACTAAAAACAAGGATGCAAGTTAAGAGATTTTTACAAAACGACAAAATCGGTCGAAACTCAAAGGGGTACCATCACGAAAAAAAGTGGACTTGGGTTCCCAAAATATATATTATGTTAACATTAATACCCTAATATATATCCAGTAAGAAAGTGAATACAACTAATTTCCCTGACAATGAGGATGCGAGTTAGGAGATATTTACAAAACGACAAAATCGGTCGAAACTAAAAAGGTACCATCACAAAAACCGTTCTTTAATGTTTCATATACAGGATGCTCACAGTTAATTTGATCTTATATTCTAAGTAAGAATGTGTATAAAAGATGTATGATCGGGTACGTAAGAAAACAAAATTTATTTCATCGAAAACAGCGTTTCGATTGAGGAGATGTTCAAGAAACAACAAAATTGGTCGAAACTCAAAGGGGTTCCATCACAGAAAATAGTGGATTTGGGTTCCAAAAATATATATTGTATTAGCATTACTACCCTAATATATATCAAATAAGAATACGAATAAAACTAATTTCACTGAAAACGAGGTTGCGAGTGAGGAGATATTAACAAAACTACAAAATCGGTCAAAACTAACAAGGTACCAACGCGAAAAAATGCATTTAATGTCAGATATACAACTGATCACAATGTTCCTGTGATACTATATTTTAGTAAGAATGTGTAGAATACATATTTCATCTTGTACGGAAGAGAATAAAATTTATTTCATCGAAAACCGTCTTCCGATTGAGGATAAATTTAAAAAACTACAAAATCGGTCGAAACTCAAAATGCTACCATCACAGAAAGCAGTGTATTTGGATTCCCAAAATATATATTATCTTAACATTACTACCCATATATATATCGACTAAGAATGTGAATAAAACTAATTTCACTAAAAAAAAGGATGCAAGTTAAGAGATTTTTACAAAACGACAAAATCGGTCGAAACTCAAAGGGGTACCATCACGAAAAAAAGTGGACTTGGGTTCCCAAAATATATATTATGTTAACATTAATACCCTAATATATATCCAGTAAGAAAGTGAATACAACTAATTTCCCTGACAATGAGGATGCGAGTTAGGAGATATTTACAAAATGGGAAAATCGGTCGAAACTAAAAAGGTACCATCACGAAAAACGTTCTTTAATGTTTGATATACAGGATGCTCACAGTTAATTTGATCTTATATTCTAAGTAAGAATGTGTATATAAGATGTGTGATCGGGCACGTAAGAAAACCAAATATATTTCATCGAAAACAGCGTTTCGATTGAGGAGATGTTCAAGAAACAACAAAATTGGTTGAAACTCAAAGGGGTACCATCACAGAAAATAGTGGATTTGGGTTCCAAAAATATATATTATATTAGCATTACTACCCTAATATATATCAAATAAGAATACGAATAAAAGTAATTTCACTGAAAACGAGGTTGCGAGTGAGGAGATATTAACAAAACTACAAAATCGGTCAAAACTAACAAGGTACCAACGCGAAAAAATGTATTTAATTTCAGATATACAACTGATCACAACGTTCATTTGATACTATATTTTAGTAAGAATGTGTAGAATACATATTTCATCTGGTACGGAAGAGAATAAAATTTATGTCATCGAAAACAATGTTCCGATTGAGGAGAAATTCAAAAAACTACAAAATTGGTCGAAACTCAAAGGGGTACACCATCACGGAAAGCAGTGGATTTGGGTTCCCAAAATATATATTATCTTAACATTACTACCCTTATATATATCGAGTAAGAATGTGAATAAAACTAATTTCACTAAAAACAAGGATGCAAGTTAAGAGATTTTTACAAAACGACAAAATCGGTTGAAATTTAAAGGGGTACCATCACGAAAAACAGTGGATTTGGGTTCCCAAAATATATATTATGTTAACATTAATACCCTAATATATATCCAGTAAGAAAGTGAATACAACTAATTTCCCTGAAATGAGGATGTGAGTTAGGAGATATTTACAAAACGACAAAATCGGTCGAAACTAAAAAGGTACCATCACGAAAAACGTTCTTTAATGTTTGATATACAGGATGCTCACAGTTAATTTGATCTTATATTCTAAGTAAGAATTAGTATAAAAGATATATGATCGAGTACGTAAGAAAATAAAATTTATTTCATCGAAAACAGTGTTTCGATTGAGGGGATTTTCAAGAAACAACAAAATTGGTCGAAACTCAAAGGGGTACCTCACAGGAAATAGTGGATTTGGGTTCCAAAAATATATATTATATTAGCATTACTACCCTAATATATATAAAATAAGTATACGAATAAAATTAATTCACTGAAAACGAGGTTGCGAGTGAGGAGATATTAACAAAACTACAAAATCGGTCAAAACTAACAAGGTACCAACGCGAAAAAATGCATTTAATGTCAGATATACAACTGATCACAACGTTCCTTTGATACTATATTTTAGTAAGAATGTGTAGAATACATATTTCATCTTGTACGGAAGAGAATAAAATTTATTTCATCGAAAACCGTGTTTCGATTGAGGATAAATTTAAAAAACTACAAAATCGGTCGAAACTCAAAAGGAAAGCAGTGTATTTGGATTCACAAAATATATATTATATTAACATTACTACCCATATATATATCGACTAAGAATGTGAATAAAACTAATTTCACTGAAAACGAGGATGCAAGTTAAGAGATTTTTACAAAACGACAAAATCGGTCGAAACTCAAAGGGGTACCATCACGAAAAAAGGTGGACTTGGGTTCCCAAAATATATATTATGTTATCATTAATACCCTAATATATATCCAGTAAGAAAGTGAATACAACTAATTTCCCTGACAATGAGGATGCGAGTTAGGAGATATTTACAAAACGACAAAATCGGTCGAAACTAAAAAGGTACCATCACAAAAAACGTTCTTTAATGTTTGATATACAGGATGCTCACAGTTAATTTGATCTTATATTCTAAGTAAGAATGTGTATAAAAGATGTATGATCGGGTACGTAAGAAAACAAAATTTATTTCATCGAAAACAGCGTTTCGATTGAGGAGATGTTCAAGAAACAACAAAATTGGTCGAAACTCAAAAGGGTACCATCACAGAAAATAGTGGATTTGGGTTCCAAAAATATATATTGTATTAGCATTACTACCCTAATATATATCAAATAAGAATACGAATAAAACTAATTTCACTGAAAACGAGGTTGCGAGTGAGGAGATATTAACAAAACTACAAAATCGGTTAAAACTAACAAGGTACCAACGCGAAAAAATGCATTTAATGTCAGATATACAACTGATCACAATGTTCCTGTGATACTATATTTTAGTAAGAATGTGTAGAACACATATTTCATCTTGTACGGAAGAGAATAAAATTTATTTCATCGAAAACCGTCTTCCGATTGAGGATAAATTTAAAAAACTACAAAACCGGTCGAAACTCAAAAGGCTACCATCACAGAAAGCAGTGTATTTGGATTCCCAAAATATATATTATCTTAACATTACTACCCATATATATATCGACTAAGAATGTGAATAAAACTAATTTCACTGAAAACGAGGATGCAAGTTAAGAGATTTTTACAAAATGACAAAATCGGTCGAAACTCAAAGGGGTACCATCACGAAAAAAAGTGGACTTGGGTTCCCAAAATATATATTATGTTAACATTAATACCCTAATATATATCCAGTAAGAAATTGAATACAACTAATTTCCCTGACAATGAGGATGTGAGTTAGGAGATATTTACAAAATGGGAAAATCGGTCGAAACTAAAAAGGTACCATCACGAAAAACGTTCTTTAATGTTTGATATACAGGATGCTCACAGTTAATTTGATCTTATATTCTAAGTAAGAATGTGTATAAAAGATGTGTGATCGGGCACGTAAGAAAACAAAATATATTTCATCGAAAACAGCGTTTCGATTGAGGAGATGTTCAAGAAACAACAAAATTGGTTGAAACTCAAAGGGGTACCATCACAGAAAATAGTGGATTTGGGTTCCAAAAATATATATTATATTAGCATTACTACCCTAATGTATATCAAATAAGAATACGAATAAAAGTAATTTCACTGAAAACGAGGTTGCGAGTGAGGAGATATTAACAAAACTACAAAATCGGTCAAAACTAACAAGGTACCAACGCGAAAAAATGTATTTAATTTCAGATATACAACTGATCACAACGTTCATTTGATACTATATTTTAGTAAGAATGTGTAGAATACATATTTCATCTTGTACGGAAGAGAATAAAATTTATTTCATCGAAAACAATGTTCCGATTGAGGAGAAATTCAAAAAACTACAAAATTGGTCGAAACTCAAAGGGGTACACCATCACGGAAAGCAGTGGATTTGGGTTCCCAAAATATATATTATCTTAACATTACTACCCTTATATATATTGAGTAAGAATGTGAATAAAACTAATTTCACTAAAAACAAGGATGCAGGTTAAGAGACTTTTACAAAACGACAAAATCGGTCGAAACTCAAAGGGGTACCATCACGAAAAAAAGTGGACTTGGGTTCCCAAAATATATATTATGTTAACATTAATACCCTAATATATATCCAGTAAGAAAGTGAATACAACTAATTTCCCTAACAATGAGGATGCGAGTTAGGAGATATTTACAAAATGACAAAATCGGTCGAAACTAAAAAGGTACCATCACGAAAAACGTTCTTTAATGTTTGATATACAGGATGCTCACAGTTAATTTGATCTTATATTCTAAGTAATAATGTGTATAAAAGATGTGTGATCGGGTACGTAAGAAAACAAAATTTATTTCATCGAAAACAGCGTTTCGATTGAGGAGATGTTCAAGAAACAACAAAATTGGTTGAAACTCAAAGGGGTACCATCACAGAAAATAGTGGATTTGGGTTCCAAAAATATATATTATATTAGCATTACTACCCTAATATATATCAAATAAGAATACGAATAAAAGTAATTTCACTGAAAACGAGGTTGCGAGTGAGGAGATATTAACAAAACTACAAAATCGGTCAAAACTAACAAGGTACCAACGCGAAAAAATGTATTTAATTTCAGATATACAACTGATCACAACGTTCATTTGATACTATATTTTAGTAAGAATGTGTAGAATACATATTTCATCTGGTACGGAAGAGAATAAAATTTATTTCATCGAAAACAATGTTCCGATTGAGGAGAAATTCAAAAAACTACAAAATTGGTCGAAACTCAAAGGGGTACACCATCACGGAAAGCAGTGGATTTGGGTTCCCAAAATATATATTATCTTAACATTACTACCCTTATATATATCGAGTAAGAATGTGAATAAAACTAATTTCACTAAAAACAAGGATGCAAGTTAAGAGATTTTTAGAAAACGACAAAATCGGTTGAAACTTAAAGGGGTACCATCACGAAAAACAGTGGATTTGGGTTCCCAAAATATATATTATGTTAACATTAATACCCTAATATATATCCAGTAAGAAAGTGAATACAACTAATTTCCCTGAAATGAGGATGTGAGTTAGGAGATATTTACAAAACGACAAAATCGATCGAAACTAAAAAGGTACCATCACGAAAAACGTTCTTTAATGTTTGATATACAGGATGCTCACAGTTAATTTGATCTTATATTCTAAGTAAGAATTAGTATAAAAGATATATGATCGAGTACGTAAGAAAATAAAATTTATTTCATCGAAAACAGTGTTTCGATTGAGGGGATTTTCAAGAAACAACAAAATTGGTCGAAACTCAAAGGGTACCTCACAGGAAATAGTGGATTTGGGTTCCAAAAATATATATTATATTAGCATTACTACCCTAATATATATAAAATAAGTATACGAATAAAATTAATTCACTGAAAACGAGGTTGCGAGTGAGGAGATATTAACAAAACTACAAAATCAGTCAAAACTAACAAGGTACCAACGCGAAAAAATGCATTTAATGTCAGATATACAACTGATCACAATGTTCCTTTGATACTATATTTTAGTAAGAATGTGTAGAATACATATTTCATCTTGTACGGAAGAGAATAAAATTTATTTCATCGAAAACCGTGTTTCGATTGAGGATAAATTTAAAAAACTACAAAATCGGTCGAAACTCAAAAGGCTACCATCACGGAAAGCAGTGTATTTGGATTCCCAAAATATATATTATATTAACATTACTACCCATATATATATCGACTAAGAATGTGAATAAAACTAATTTCACTGAAAACGAGGATGCAAGTTAAGAGATTTTTACAAAACGACAAAATCGGTCGAAACTCAAAGGGGTACCATCACGAAAAAAGGTGGACTTGGGTTCCCAAAATATATATTATGTTAACATTAATACCCTAATATATATCCAGTAAGAAAGTGAATACAACTAATTTCCCTGACAATGAGGATGCGAGTTAGGAGATATTTACAAAACGACAAAATCGGTCGAAACTAAAAAGGTACCATCACCAAAAACGTTCTTTAATGTTTGATATACAGGATGCTCACAGTTAATTTGATCTTATATTCTAAGTAAGAATGTGTATAAAAGATGTATGATCGGGTACGTAAGAAAACAAAATTTATTTCATCGAAAACAGCGTTTCGATTGAGGAGATGTTCAAGAAACAACAAAATTGGTCGAAACTCAAAGGGGTACCATCACAGAAAATAGTGGATTTGGGTTCCAAAAATATATATTGTATTAGCATTACTACCCTAATATATATCAAATAAGAATACGAATAAAACTAATTTCACTGAAAACGAGGTTGCGAGTGAGGAGATATTAACAAAACTACAAAATCGGTCAAAACTAACAAGGTACCAACGCGAAAAAATGCATTTAATGTCAGATATAAATGATCACAATGTTCCTGTGATACTATATTTTAGTAAGAATGTGTAGAACACATATTTCATCTTGTACGGAAGAGAATAAAATTTATTTCATCGAAAACCGTCTTCCGATTGAGGATAAATTTAAAAAACTACAAAATCGGTCGAAACTCAAAATGCTACCATCACAGAAAGCAGTGTATTTGGATTCCCAAAATATATATTATCTTAACATTACTACCCATATATATATCGACTAAGAATGTGAATAAAACTAATTTCACTGAAAACGAGGATGCAAGTTAAGAGATTTTTACAAAACGACAAAATCGGTCGAAACTCAAAGGGGTACCATCACGAAAAAAAGTGGACTTGGGTTCCCAAAATATATATTATGTTAACATTAATACCCTAATATATATCCAGTAAAAAAGTGAATACAACTAATTTCCCTGACAATGAGGATGCGAGTTAGGAGATATTTACAAAATGGGAAAATCGGTCGAAACTAAAAAGGTACCATCACGAAAAACGTTCTTTAATGTTTGATATACAGGATGCTCACAGTTAATTTGATCTTATATTCTAAGTAAGAATGTGTATAAAAGATGTGTGATCGGGCACGTAAGAAAACAAAATATATTTCATCGAAAACAGCGTTTCGATTGAGGAGATGTTCAAGAAACAACAAAATTGGTTGAAACTCAAAGGGGAACCATCATAGAAAATAGTGGATTTGGGTTCCAAAAATATATATTATATTAGCATTACTACCCTAATGTATATCAAATAAGAATACGAATAAAAGTAATTTCACTGAAAACGAGGTTGCGAGTGAGGAAATATTAACAAAACTACAAAATCGGTCAAAACTAACAAGGTACCAACGCGAAAAAATGTATTTAATTTCAGATATACAACTGATCACAACGTTCATTTGATACTATATTTTAGTAAGAATGTGTAGAATACATATTTCATCTGGTACGGAAGATAATAAAATTTATTTCATCGAAAACAATGTTCCGATTGAGGAGAAATTCAAAAAACTACAAAATTGGTCGAAACTCAAAGGGGTACACCATCACGGAAAGCAGTGGATTTGGGTTCCCAAAATATATATTATCTTAACATTACTACCCTTATATATATTGAGTAAGAATGTGAATAAAACTAATTTCACTAAAAACAAGGATGCAAGTTAAGAGATTTTTACAAAACGACAAAATCGGTCGAAACTCAAAGGGGTACCATCACGAAAAAAAAGTGGACTTGGGTTCCCAAAATATATATTATGTTAACATTAATACCCTAATATATATCCAGTAAGAAAGTGAATACAACTAATTTCCCTGAAATGAGGATGTGAGTTAGGAGATATTTACAAAACGACAAAATCGGTCGAAACTAAAAAGGTACCATCACGAAAAACGTTCTTTAATGTTTGATATACAGGATGCTCACAGTTAATTTGATCTTATATTCTAAGTAAGAATGTGTATAAAAGATGAGTGATCGGGTACGTAAGAAAATAAAATTTATTTCATCGAAAACAGCGTTTCGATTGAGGAGATGTTCAAGAAACAACAAAATTGGTTGAAACTCAAAGGGGTACCGTCACAGAAAATAGTGGATTTGGGTTCCAAAAATATATATTATATTAGCATTACTACCCTAATATATATCAAATAAGAATACGAATAAAAGTAATTTCACTGAAAACGAGGTTGCGAGTGAGGAGATATTAACAAAACTACAAAATCGGTCAAAACTAACAAGGTACCAACGCGAAAAAATGTAATTAATTTCAGATATACAAGTGATCACAACGTTCATTTGATACTATATTTTAGTAAGAATGTGTAGAATACATATTTCATCTGGTACGGAAGAGAATAAAATTTATTTCATCGAAAACAATGTTCCGATTGAGGAGAAATTCAAAAAACTACAAAATTGGTCGAAACTCAAAGGGGTACACCATCACGGAAAACAGTGGATTTGGGTTCCCAAAATATATATTATCTTAACATTACTACCCTTATATATATCGAGTAAGAATGTGAATAAAACTAATTTCACTAAAAACAAGGATGCAAGTTAAGAGATTTTTACAAAACGACAAAATCGGTTGAAACTTAAAGGGGTACCATCACGAAAAACAGTGGATTTGGGTTCCCAAAATATATATTATGTTAACATTAATACCCTAATATATATCCAGTAAGAAAGTGAATACAACTAATTTCCCTGAAATGAGGATGCGAGTTAGGAGATATTTACAAAACGACAAAATCGATCGAAACTAAAAAGGTACCATCACGAAAAACGTTCTTTAATGTTTGATATACAGGATGCTCACAGTTAATTTGATCTTATATTCTAAGTAAGAATTAGTATAAAAGATATATGATCGAGTACGTAAGAAAATAAAATTTATTTCATCGAAAACAGTGTTTCGATTGAGGGGATTTTCAAGAAACAACAAAATTGGTCGAAACTCAAAGGGTACCTCACAGGAAATAGTGGATTTGGGTTCCAAAAATATATATTATATTAGCATTACTACCCTAATATATATAAAATAAGTATACGAATAAAATTAATTCACTGAAAACGAGGTTGCGAGTGAGGAGATATTAACAAAACTACAAAATCAGTCAAAACTAACAAGGTACCAACGCGAAAAAATGCATTTAATGTCAGATATACAACTGATCACAATGTTCCTTTGATACTATATTTTAGTAAGAATGTGTAGAATACATATTTCATCTTGTACGGAAGAGAATAAAATTTATTTCATCGAAAACCGTGTTTCGATTGAGGATAAATTTAAAAAACTACAAAATCGGTCGAAACTCAAAAGGCTACCATCACGGAAAGCAGTGTATTTGGATTCCCAAAATATATATTATATTAACATTACTACCCATATATATATCGACTAAGAATGTGAATAAAACTAATTTCACTGAAAACGAGGATGCAAGTTAAGAGATTTTTACAAAACGACAAAATCGGTTGAAACTCAAAGGGGTACCATCACGAAAAAAAGTGGACTTGGGTTCCCAAAATATATATTATGTTAACATTAATACCCTAATATATATCCAGTAAGAAAGTGAATACAACTAATTTCCCTGACAATGAGGATGCGAGTTAGGAGATATTTACAAAACGACAAAATCGGTCGAAACTAAAAAGGTACCATCACAAAAAACGTTCTTTAATGTTTGATATACAGGATGCTCACAGTTAATTTGATCTTATATTCTAAGTAAGAATGTGTATAAAAGATGTGTGATCGGGTACGTAAGAAAACAAAATTTATTTCATCGAAAACAGCGTTTCGATTGAGGAGATGTTCAAGAAACAACAAAATTGGTTGAAACTCAAAGGGGTACCATCACAGAAAATAGTGGATTTGGGTTCCAAAAATATATATTATATTAGCATTACTACCCTAATATATATCAAATAAGAATACGAATAAAAGTAATTTCACTGAAAACGAGGTTGCGAGTGAGGAGATATTAACAAAACTACAAAATCGGTCAAAACTAACAAGGTACCAACGCGAAAAAATGTATTTAATTTCAGATATACAACTGATCACAACGTTCATTTGATACTATATTTTAGTAAGAATGTGTAGAATACATATTTCATCTGGTACGGAAGAGAATAAAATTTATTTCATCGAAAACAATGTTCCGATTGAGGAGAAATTCAAAAAACTACAAAATTGGTCGAAACTTAAAGGGGTACACCATCACGGAAAGCAGTGGATTTGGGTTCCCAAAATATATATTATCTTAACATTACTACCCTTATATATATCGAGTAAGAATGTGAATAAAACTAATTTCACTAAAAACAAGGATGCAAGTTAAGAGATTTTTACAAAACGACAAAATCGGTTGAAACTTAAAGGGGTACCATCACGAAAAACAGTGGATTTGGGTTCCCAAAATATATATTATGTTAACATTACTACCCTAATATATATCCAGTAAGAAAGTGAATACAACTAATTTCACTGAAAATGAGGATGTGAGTTAGGAGATATTTACAAAACGACAAAATCGGTCGAAACTAAAAAGGTACCATCACGAAAAACGTTCTTTAATGTTTGATATACAGGATGCTCACAGTTAATTTGATCTTATATTCTAAGTAAGAATGTGTATAAAATATGTATGATCGAGTACGTAAGAAAATAAAATTTATTTCATCGAAAACAGCGTTTCGATTGAGGAGATGTTCAAGAAACAACAAAATTGGTCGAAACTCAAAGGGGTACCATCACTGGAAATAGTGGATTTGGGTTCCAAAAATATATATTATATTAGCATTACTACCCTAATATATATCAAATAAGAATACGAGTAAAAGTAATTTCACTGAAAACGAGGTTGCGAGTGAGGAGATATTAACAAAACTGCAAAATCTATCAAAACTAACAAGGTAACATCGCGAAAAACTGTATTTAATGTCAGATATACAACTGATCACAACGTTAATTTGATACTATATTTTAGTAAGAATTTGTAGAATACATATTTCATCATGTACGGAAGAGAATAAAATTTATTTCATCGAAAACCGTCTTCCGATTGAGGATAAATTTAAAAAACTAAAAAATCGGTCGAAACTCAAAAGGCTACCATCACGGAAAGCAGTGTATTTGGATTCCCAAAATATATATTATCTTAACATTACTACCCATATATATATCGACTAAGAATGTGAATAAAACTAATTTCACTAAAAAAAAGGATGCAAGTTAAGAGATTTTTACAAAACGACAAAATCGGTCGAAACTCAAAGGGGTACCATCACGAAAAAAAGTGGACTTGGGTTCCCAAAATATATATTATGTTAACATTAATACCCTAATATATATCCAGTAAGAAAGTGAATACAACTAATTTCCCTGACAATGAGGATGCGAGTTAGGAGATATTTACAAAATGGGAAAATCGGTCGAAACTAAAAAGGTACCATCACGAAAAACGTTCTTTAATGTTTGATATACAGGATGCTCACAGTTAATTTGATCTTATATTCTAAGTAAGAATGTGTATATAAGATGTGTGATCGGGCACGTAAGAAAACCAAATATATTTCATCGAAAACAGCGTTTCGATTGAGGAGATGTTCAAGAAACAACAAAATTGGTTGAAACTCAAAGGGGTACCATCACAGAAAATAGTGGATTTGGGTTCCAAAAATATATATTATATTAGCATTACTACCCTAATATATATCAAATAAGAATACGAATAAAAGTAATTTCACTGAAAACGAGGTTGCGAGTGAGGAGATATTAACAAAACTACAAAATCGGTCAAAACTAACAAGGTACCAACGCGAAAAAATGTATTTAATTTCAGATATACAACTGATCACAACGTTCATTTGATACTATATTTTAGTAAGAATGTGTAGAATACATATTTCATCTGGTACGGAAGAGAATAAAATTTATTTCATCGAAAACAATGTTCCGATTGAGGAGAAATTCAAAAAACTACAAAATTGGTCGAAACTTAAAGGGGTACACCATCACGGAAAGCAGTGGATTTGGGTTCCCAAAATATATATTATCTTAACATTACTACCCTTATATATATCGAGTAAGAATGTGAATAAAACTAATTTCACTAAAAACAAGGATGCAAGTTAAGAGATTTTTACAAAACGACAAAATCGGTTGAAACTTAAAGGGGTACCATCACGAAAAACAGTGGATTTGGGTTCCCAAAATATATATTATGTTAACATTACTACCCTAATATATATCCAGTAAGAAAGTGAATACAACTAATTTCACTGAAAATGAGGATGTGAGTTAGGAGATATTTACAAAACGACAAAATCGGTCGAAACTAAAAAGGTACCATCACGAAAAACGTTCTTTAATGTTTGATATACAGGATGCTCACAGTTAATTTGATCTTATATTCTAAGTAAGAATGTGTATAAAATATGTATGATCGAGTACGTAAGAAAATAAAATTTATTTCATCGAAAACAGCGTTTCGATTGAGGAGATGTTCAAGAAACAACAAAATTGGTCGAAACTCAAAGGGGTACCATCACTGGAAATAGTGGATTTGGGTTCCAAAAATATATATTATATTAGCATTACTACCCTAATATATATCAAATAAGAATACGAGTAAAAGTAATTTCACTGAAAACGAGGTTGCGAGTGAGGAGATATTAACAAAACTGCAAAATCTATCAAAACTAACAAGGTAACATCGCGAAAAACTGTATTTAATGTCAGATATACAACTGATCACAACGTTAATTTGATACTATATTTTAGTAAGAATTTGTAGAATACATATTTCATCATGTACGGAAGAGAATAAAATTTATTTCATCGAAAACCGTCTTCCGATTGAGGATAAATTTAAAAAACTAAAAAATCGGTCGAAACTCAAAAGGCTACCATCACGGAAAGCAGTGTATTTGGATTCCCAAAATATATATTATCTTAACATTACTACCCATATATATATCGACTAAGAATGTGAATAAAACTAATTTCACTGAAAACGAGGATGCAAGTTAAGAGATTTTTACAAAACGACAAAATCGGTCGAAACTCAAAGGGGTACCATCACGAAAAAAAGTGGACTTGGGTTCCCAAAATATATATTATGTTAACATTAATACCCTAATATATATCCAGTAAGAAAGTGAATACAACTAATTTCCCTGACAATGAGGATGCGAGTTAGGAGATATTTACAAAATGACAAAATCGGTCGAAACTAAAAAGGTACCATCACGAAAAACGTTCTTTAATGTTTGATATACAGGATGCTCACAGTTAATTTGATCTTATATTCTAAGTAAGAATGTGTATAAAAGATGTGTGATCGGGTACGTAAGAAAACAAAATTTATTTCATCGAAAACAGCGTTTCGATTGAGGAGATGTTCAAGAAACAACAAAATTGGTTGAAACTCAAAGGGGTACCATCACAGAAAATAGTGGATTTGGGTTCCAAAAATATATATTATATTAGCATTACTACCCTAATATATATCAAATAAGAATACGAATAAAAGTAATTTCACTGAAAACGAGGTTGCGAGTGAGGAGATATTAACAAAACTACAAAATCGGTCAAAACTAACAAGGTACCAACGCGAAAAAATGTATTTAATTTCAGATATACAACTGATCACAACGTTCATTAGATACTATATTTTAGTAAGAATGTGTAGAATACATATTTCATCTGGTACGGAAGAGAATAAAATTTATTTCATCGAAAACAATGTTCCGATTGAGGAGAAATTCAAAAAACTACAAAATTGGTCGAAACTCAAAGGGGTACACCATCACGGAAAACAGTGGATTTGGGTTCCCAAGATATATATTATCTTAACATTACTACCCTTATATATATCGAGTAAGAATGTGAATAAAACTAATTTCACTAAAAACAAGGATGCAAGTTAAGAGATTTTTACAAAACGACAAAATCGGTTGAAACTTAAAGGGGTACCATCACGAAAAACAGTGGATTTGGGTTCCCAAAATATATATTATGTTAACATTAATACCCTAATATATATCCAGTAAGAAAGTGAATACAACTAATTTCCCTGAAATGAGGATGTGAGTTAGGAGATATTTACAAAACGACAAAATCGGTCGAAACTAAAAAGGTACCATCACGAAAAACGTTCTTTAATGTTTGATATACAGGATGCTCACAGATAATTTGATCTTATATTCTAAGTAAGAATTAGTATAAAAGATGTATGATCGAGTACGTAAGAAAATAAAATTTATTTCATCGAAAACAGTGTTTCGATTGAGGGGATTTTCAAGAAACAACAAAATTGGTCGAAACTCAAAGGGTACCTCACAGGAAATAGTGGATTTGGGTTCCAAAAATATATATTATATTAGCATTACTACCCTAATATATATAAAATAAGTATACGAATAAAATTAATTCACTGAAAACGAGGTTGCGAGTGAGGAGATATTAACAAAACTACAAAATCAGTCAAAACTAACAAGGTATCAACGCGAAAAAATGCATTTAATGTCAGATATACAACTGATCACAACGTTCCTTTGATACTATATTTTAGTAAGAATGTGTAGAATACATATTTCATCTTGTTCGGAAGAGAATAAAATTTATTTCATCGAAAACCGTGTTTCGATTGAGGATAAATTTAAAAAACTACAAAATCGGTCGAAACTCAAAAGGCTACCATCACGGAAAGCAGTGTATTTGGATTCCCAAAATATATATTATATTAACATTACTACCCATATATATATCGACTAAGAATGTGAATAAAACTAATTTCACTGAAAACGAGGATGCAAGTTAAGAGATTTTTACAAAACGACAAAATCGGTCGAAACTCAAAGGGGTACCATCACGAAAAAAAGTGGACTTGGGTTCCCAAAATATATTATGTTAACATTAATACCCTAATATATATCCAGTAAGAAAGTGAATACAACTAATTTCCCTGACAATGAGGATGCGAGTTAGGAGATATTTACAAAATGACAAAATCGGTCGAAACTAAAAAGGTACCATCACGAAAAACGTTCTTTAATGTTTGATATACAGGATGCTCACAGTTAATTTGATCTTATATTCTAAGTAAGAATGTGTATAAAAGATGTGTGATCGGGTACGTAAGAAAACAAAATTTATTTCATCGAAAACAGCGTTTCGATTGAGGAGATGTTCAAGAAACAACAAAATTGGTTGAAACTCAAAGGGGTACCATCACAGAAAATAGTGGATTTGGGTTCCAAAAATATATATTATATTAGCATTACTACCCTAATATATATCAAATAAGAATACGAATAAAAGTAATTTCACTGAAAACGAGGTTGCGAGTGAGGAGATATTAACAAAACTACAAAATCGGTCAAAACTAACAAGGTACCAACGCGAAAAAATGTAATTAATTTCAGATATACAAGTGATCACAACGTTCATTTGATACTATATTTTAGTAAGAATGTGTAGAATACATATTTCATCTGGTACGGAAGAGAATAAAATTTATTTCATCGAAAACAATGTTCCGATTGAGGAGAAATTCAAAAAACTACAAAATTGGTCGAAACTCAAAGGGGTACACCATCACGGAAAACAGTGGATTTGGGTTCCCAAAATATATATTATCTTAACATTACTACCCTTATATATATCGAGTAAGAATGTGAATAAAACTAATTTCACTAAAAACAAGGATGCAAGTTAAGAGATTTTTACAAAACGACAAAATCGGTTGAAACTTAAAGGGGTACCATCACGAAAAACAGTGGATTTGGGTTCCCAAAATATATATTATGTTAACATTAATACCCTAATATATATCCAGTAAGAAAGTGAATACAACTAATTTCCCTGAAATGAGGATGCGAGTTAGGAGATATTTACAAAACGACAAAATCGATCGAAACTAAAAAGGTACCATCACGAAAAACGTTCTTTAATGTTTGATATACAGGATGCTCACAGTTAATTTGATCTTATATTCTAAGTAAGAATTAGTATAAAAGATATATGATCGAGTACGTAAGAAAATAAAATTTATTTCATCGAAAACAGTGTTTCGATTGAGGGGATTTTCAAGAAACAACAAAATTGGTCGAAACTCAAAGGGTACCTCACAGGAAATAGTGGATTTGGGTTCCAAAAATATATATTATATTAGCATTACTACCCTAATATATATAAAATAAGTATACGAATAAAATTAATTCACTGAAAACGAGGTTGCGAGTGAGGATATATTAACAAAACTACAAAATCAGTCAAAACTAACAAGGTACCAACGCGAAAAAATGCATTTAATGTCAGATATACAACTGATCACAATGTTCCTTTGATACTATATTTTAGTAAGAATGTGTAGAATACATATTTCATCTTGTACGGAAGAGAATAAAATTTATTTCATCGAAAACCGTGTTTCGATTGAGGATAAATTTAAAAAACTACAAAATCGGTCGAAACTCAAAAGGCTACCATCACGGAAAGCAGTGTATTTGGATTCCCAAAATATATATTATATTAACATTACTACCCATATATATATCGACTAAGAATGTGAATAAAACTAATTTCACTGAAAACGAGGATGCAAGTTAAGAGATTTTTACAAAACGACAAAATCGGTTGAAACTCAAAGGGGTACCATCACGAAAAAAAGTGGACTTGGGTTCCCAAAATATATATTATGTTAACATTAATACCCTAATATATATCCAGTAAGAAAGTGAATACAACTAATTTCCCTGACAATGAGGATGCGAGTTAGGAGATATTTACAAAACGACAAAATCGGTCGAAACTAAAAAGGTACCATCACAAAAAACGTTCTTTAATGTTTGATATACAGGATGCTCACAGTTAATTTGATCTTATATTCTAAGTAAGAATGTGTATAAAAGATGTGTGATCGGGTACGTAAGAAAACAAAATTTATTTCATCGAAAACAGCGTTTCGATTGAGGAGATGTTCAAGAAACAACAAAATTGGTTGAAACTCAAAGGGGTACCATCACAGAAAATAGTGGATTTGGGTTCCAAAAATATATATTATATTAGCATTACTACCCTAATATATATCAAATAAGAATACGAATAAAAGTAATTTCACTGAAAACGAGGTTGCGAGTGAGGAGATATTAACAAAACTACAAAATCGGTCAAAACTAACAAGGTACCAACGCGAAAAAATGTATTTAATTTCAGATATACAACTGATCACAACGTTCATTTGATACTATATTTTAGTAAGAATGTGTAGAATACATATTTCATCTGGTACGGAAGAGAATAAAATTTATTTCATCGAAAACAATGTTCCGATTGAGGAGAAATTCAAAAAACTACAAAATTGGTCGAAACTTAAAGGGGTACACCATCACGGAAAGCAGTGGATTTGGGTTCCCAAAATATATATTATCTTAACATTACTACCCTTATATATATCGAGTAAGAATGTGAATAAAACTAATTTCACTAAAAACAAGGATGCAAGTTAAGAGATTTTTACAAAACGACAAAATCGGTTGAAACTTAAAGGGGTACCATCACGAAAAACAGTGGATTTGGGTTCCCAAAATATATATTATGTTAACATTACTACCCTAATATATATCCAGTAAGAAAGTGAATACAACTAATTTCACTGAAAATGAGGATGTGAGTTAGGAGATATTTACAAAACGACAAAATCGGTCGAAACTAAAAAGGTACCATCACGAAAAACGTTCTTTAATGTTTGATATACAGGATGCTCACAGTTAATTTGATCTTATATTCTAAGTAAGAATGTGTATAAAATATGTATGATCGAGTACGTAAGAAAATAAAATTTATTTCATCGAAAACAGCGTTTCGATTGAGGAGATGTTCAAGAAACAACAAAATTGGTCGAAACTCAAAGGGGTACCATCACTGGAAATAGTGGATTTGGGTTCCAAAAATATATATTATATTAGCATTACTACCCTAATATATATCAAATAAGAATACGAGTAAAAGTAATTTCACTGAAAACGAGGTTGCGAGTGAGGAGATATTAACAAAACTGCAAAATCTATCAAAACTAACAAGGTAACATCGCGAAAAACTGTATTTAATGTCAGATATACAACTGATCACAACGTTAATTTGATACTATATTTTAGTAAGAATTTGTAGAATACATATTTCATCATGTACGGAAGAGAATAAAATTTATTTCATCGAAAACCGTCTTCCGATTGAGGATAAATTTAAAAAACTACAAAATCGGTCGAAACTCAAAAGGCTACCATCACGGAAAGCAGTGTATTTGGATTCCCAAAATATATATTATCTTAACATTACTACCCATATATATATCGACTAAGAATGTGAATAAAACTAATTTCACTGAAAACGAGGATGCAAGTTAAGAGATTTTTACAAAACGACAAAATCGGTCGAAACTCAAAGGGGTACCATCACGAAAAAAAGTGGACTTGGGTTCCCAAAATATATATTATGTTAACATTAATACCCTAATATATATCCAGTAAGAAAGTGAATACAACTAATTTCCCTGACAATGAGGATGCGAGTTAGGAGATATTTACAAAATGACAAAATCGGTCGAAACTAAAAAGGTACCATCACGAAAAACGTTCTTTAATGTTTGATATACAGGATGCTCACAGTTAATTTGATCTTATATTCTAAGTAAGAATGTGTATAAAAGATGTGTGATCGGGTACGTAAGAAAACAAAATTTATTTCATCGAAAACAGCGTTTCGATTGAGGAGATGTTCAAGAAACAACAAAATTGGTTGAAACTCAAAGGGGTACCATCACAGAAAATAGTGGATTTGGGTTCCAAAAATATATATTATATTAGCATTACTACCCTAATATATATCAAATAAGAATACGAATAAAAGTAATTTCACTGAAAACGAGGTTGCGAGTGAGGAGATATTAACAAAACTACAAAATCGGTCAAAACTAACAAGGTACCAACGCGAAAAAATGTATTTAATTTCAGATATACAACTGATCACAACGTTCATTAGATACTATATTTTAGTAAGAATGTGTAGAATACATATTTCATCTGGTACGGAAGAGAATAAAATTTATTTCATCGAAAACAATGTTCCGATTGAGGAGAAATTCAAAAAACTACAAAATTGGTCGAAACTCAAAGGGGTACACCATCACGGAAAACAGTGGATTTGGGTTCCCAAGATATATATTATCTTAACATTACTACCCTTATATATATCGAGTAAGAATGTGAATAAAACTAATTTCACTAAAAACAAGGATGCAAGTTAAGAGATTTTTACAAAACGACAAAATCGGTTGAAACTTAAAGGGGTACCATCACGAAAAACAGTGGATTTGGGTTCCCAAAATATATATTATGTTAACATTAATACCCTAATATATATCCAGTAAGAAAGTGAATACAACTAATTTCCCTGAAATGAGGATGTGAGTTAGGAGATATTTACAAAACGACAAAATCGGTCGAAACTAAAAAGGTACCATCACGAAAAACGTTCTTTAATGTTTGATATACAGGATGCTCACAGTTAATTTGATCTTATATTCTAAGTAAGAATTAGTATAAAAGATGTATGATCGAGTACGTAAGAAAATAAAATTTATTTCATCGAAAACAGTGTTTCGATTGAGGGGATTTTCAAGAAACAACAAAATTGGTCGAAACTCAAAGGGTACCTCACAGGAAATAGTGGATTTGGGTTCCAAAAATATATATTATATTAGCATTACTACCCTAATATATATCAAGTCAAAATACGAATAAAAGTAATTTCACTGAAAGCGAGGTTGCGAATGAGGAGATATTAACAAAACTACAAAATCGGCTGAAACTAACAATGTACCATCGCGAAAAACGTTGTTTAATGTTTGATATACAAGATCATCACAGTTCATTTGATCTTATATTTTAAGTAAGAATGTGTATAAAAGATATTTTATCTAGTACAGAAGAAAACAAAATTTATATCATCAAAAACATAGTTCCGATTGGGGGAAAATTCAAAAAACTACAAAATCGGTCGAAACTCAAATGGGTACTATCACGGAAAACAGTGGATTTGGGTTCCCAAAATAAATATTATCTTAACATGAGTATCCTAATATATATCGAGTAAGAATGTGAATAAAAGTAATTTCACTAAAAATGAGGTTGCGAGTGAGAAGATATTAACAAAACAATAAAATCGCTCGAAACTAACAAGGTGCCATCGCGAAAAAATGTATTTAATGTCAGATATACAATTTATCACAATGTTCATGAGATACTATATTTTAGTAAGAATGTGTAGAAAACATATTTCATCTAGTACGGAAAAAAAAAATGATTTCTTCGAAATTAGAGTTCCGATTGAGGAGAAGTTCAAAAAATTTCAAAATCGGTCGAAACTCAAATGGGTACCATCATGGAAAATAGTGAGTTTGGGTTCGATAAATATATATTGTATTAACATTACTACCCTAATATATATTAAGTAAGAATTCGAATAAAAGTAATTTCACTGAAAACGAGGTTGCGAGTGAGGATATGTTAATAAAACTACAAATTCGCTTGAAACTAACAAGGTACCATCGCGAAAAAATGTATTTAATGTCAGATATATAAGTGATCACAACGTTCATTTGATACTATATTTAAGTAAGAATGCGTAGAGAAGATATTTCATCTAGTACGGAAGAAAATAAATTTTATTTCATCAAATTGGTAAATGACTTTTACTTGCACGGTGTTAGTAATCGGGCTTTACTTGGGCCGAATTAATAATAAACCATTATTTGGGCAAAATTAATAATTATGCTTTACTTGGGACGAATTGTTAATTAGATTTTACATGGGCGAATGACACTAGATTTTATTTAACCTTACCGGGCCGAATGACACTGATTTTATCTGGGCCAAGTGGATTATTTGGGCCGAATTGGCAGCTGCTTTCATTAATTAAACATAGTATAAGTTATCCAGTTGAAATGAATAAAAATATATTTAAATTAAATATAAACGGTCTAGGTTTTGTAAAAATAACTACTAGGCGTTATTTAGGGTAGGTGGGTCGAAATAACCTGTACTTGATTCGAGTTGATAAAACTAATATTTAAACTAGAATATTATGTTTTATTAAGTCTATTATTATGATATATTTTTAATAACAAATAGTAAAATTTAATTTAGTAACAACTATTATCATTTAAATTTAAGAAATAACATTTTATGCATCTATATTAAATATAAAAAAACCATTTGAGTATATAAATGTTTAATAATGATGCTCAATTATTAAGACACTATTTAAATAATATGATTATTCTTTTATTATATGGTATATTTCATATCGCATACATAATTTTAGTTAGGTACTAATATAGATTATTATTCTAGAGAATGATATGTAATATAGAGAACATATTCTAAGTTTATTATAGAATTTTCAATTTAAAAAAAAAAACTAAAATTATTTAATTTTCATATATTGTTGATTTAAATATCTACATTTAGTTAAGAATATTTAACTCTGTGCTTAGTAATAAATTATCTAAAATAGGTATAAACCGAAAATCTTGTAATCCGACCGAAATAGTCAAATAAACCGATCCAACTTGTCAAAAGTGTTAATTAGAGGTCTGATATGGATCAATTAATATATTAAATTTTGACAATAGGTAGGTAAATATTAAAAAATAAACATGTCAAAATTATAGGATACCAAATTAATATATAAAGATATTATAAGTTCTCTATTGGTAATAAAAAAAAACTAATAGATATATTATCTTAATATAAATAAGCATCTATTAACATTATTGTAAAAAGGAAAAAAAAATTATATTTTGAAACTAAATACATTCTTAGAACCGTAATGGTTACGATATTTGTCATACACGTATCATACTCTAACGATCGACAGCTCTAACTGAAGCACACCATATTTTTTAACAACCCTAATATACTTAACTTCGCCAGATACTCAGATAGTGAACAGAGAGAATTTGTAAATTCATTAATAGACCCTGTCAATATTTTTTAATATTCTGTATTTTAGATTGACAAATATAGTAACAACATAATATGAACAAAATTATTGTACATTTTGTCATATGATTGTTGTGACCAATGGCTATCAATTTAACATGATGGTGTACCGACACACGTATTAGTCCAACGTCCAGATCCATGCTTAATTGATGAATTTATTTATCAAGACAACACTATTTACGTGACATCAATAGCACTATTTAAATGACCAGTTCTTATTTAAATCTTTTCGCTTCTTTAATATGATCTCGTTACTTTTCCTTCTGCCAATAATCTTTCAAATTTCTAAACCTTTGTAACAACTCTCAAATTGTTCTTAAATAGTTGATAAACCTCTATACTTTTTATGCCTGAAAGAGATATATTATTTTGCAGAGAAAAAATCAGTGTCCTAGTTATAAAAATTAATGAGTGTTTTAGGGTTTAGAATAACAAAAAATTTATAATAATGTGGACTAAAATTATTTATTTTCAAAGTGAGATCGGAATATGAGTCGAAGGCCTTTCTAAAAATTATTTTCTCATAAAATTAGTGGGAGAATCAATCAATGTAGAATAATAGATGAATTATTCATTGATATTAGAAACACTAAAATTATTGCACAAGTTATAAGATAATCTGATCAACAATGTTTTTCTCTCTTGTGCATCTAAGAGATTATAACAACACTCTTTTTATATTGATGAACACCCGATCTCTTAGATACGTTATTTCTCTCGGACATCACATTGATGCCACCTTATGGAAGTGCATCGAATTCATGTCTTGAAAATCATGTCGTATAGCGTTATACGGTGTAGTGTTGTTGGATTGTGTCAATGTCGAGACCCTTCAATTTCACCACTGATTCCACATGCCCCTTCAAAGTGTGTAGCTCCCGAAGCCTCGTGACCCCAGCACGTCTTTTGGCTTGCTCTGCGATTTCAGACAGCTCCCGGTAGCTCTTGTCTTCAAAGAGGGTATGTTCTTCAGGAGGCTGAAGACCGTGGAGGGTACGTTGTGCGTGGGCCCACTGAACCTCACGCTCGCCTCGACCGTAATCCTTCTTGGTGGTGAAAGCGGTCTACATCATATGTCATAGGATATGAGTAATTAGTTTTCAAAATCACGAAACAAGCAATGTGTAAGGTTGGTTTAGGGTTTTGTAAGTACCTTGTTCTGTAGAAGGTTGTTCCAAGCCTTTCCGCTCAACGCGTATCGGATGATGAACTTGAGTATGTCGAGAGGGAAGTAGGTGATGATGTTGAAGAGCCAGATAACACCGGCCCAGCCCCACCCGATTCCTTTGATCCGAGCAAATTCTCAGTGCGCGTAAACTGCAATAACGGTCGCCACCTTCACGATTAACATAAAAAAAAGGATAAAATTGTAAAATTGTGTAAGAATGGTAAAATTCTAATGTTTTTTAATGTTTTATATACAAGTTGATCATAGTTCATTTGATCTGATATTTTAAGTAAGGATGTGTATGGAAGATGTATGATCGAGTACAGAAGAAAACAAAATTTATTTAATACAAAAAACATTTCGATTGAGGAGAAGTTCAAGAAACAACAAAATCGGTTGAAACTCAAAGGGGTACTATCACAGAAAACAGTGAATTTGGGTTCCAAAAATATATATTGTATTAACATTACTACCCTGATATACATTAAGTAAGAATTCGAATAAAAGCAATTTCACTGAAAACGAGGTTGCGAGTGAGGATATATTAATAAAACTACAAAATCGCACGAAACTAACAAGGTACCATCGCGAAAAAATGTATTTAATGTCAGATATATAAGTGATCACAGCGTTCATTTGATATTATATTTAAATAAGAATGTGTAGAAAATATATTTCATCTAGTACGGAAGAAAACAAAATTTATTTAATCGAATTGATAAATGACTTTTACTTGCACGGTGTTAATAATCGGGCTTTACTTGGGCCAAATTAATAATAAACCATTATTTGGGCATAATTAATAATTATGGTTTACTTGGGCCGAATTGTTAATTAGATTTTACATGGGCCGAATTTACAATGAGGTGCTATTTGGGCTTAGTCTGTAGTCAGGCCTTGGGCTGAATTGTTAATTATCTCTTACTTGGGCCTAGATTTTAATCAGTCCTTACTGGGACGAACGACACTGATTTTATCTGGGCCACGTTGATTATTTGGGCCGAATTGGCAGCTGCTTTCATTAATTAAACATAGTATTAAGTTATCCAGTTGAAATGAATAAAAATATATTTAAATTAAATATAAACGCTTAGTTTTGTAAAAATAACTAATAGGCGTTATTTAGGGTAGGTGGATCGAAATAACCTGTACTTGATTCGAGTTGATAAAACTAATATTTTAACTAGAATATTATGTTTTATTAAGTCTATTATTATGATATATTTTTTATAACAAAGAGTAAAATTTAATTTAGTAACAACTATTATCATTTAAATTTAAGAAATAACATTTTATGCATTTATATTAAATATTAAAAAAAAACATTTGAGTATACAAATGTTTAATAATGATGCTCAATTATTAAGACACTATTTAAATAATATGATTATTCTTTTATTATATGGTATATTTCATATCGCATACATAATTTTAGTTAGGTACTAATATAGATTATTATTCTAGAGAATGATATGTAATATAGAGAATATATTCTTAGTTTATTATGGAATTTTCAATTTTAATTTTAAAAAAATAAACATATTTAATTTTCATATATTGTTGATTTAAATATCTACATTTAGTTAAGAATATTTAACTCTGCTCTTAGTAATAAATTATCCAAAATAGGTATAAATATACAAATTTATAGAACGCTTTTCAATACATGATTTATAATATTTATCTTTATTATAGAAGAAATAAATGTGTTTTGTCCAACTATGGTCCTCCATTTTTTAGTTTGGGCCAATATAATCAGATTTTTCTTGGGCTGATATGGTAATCAGGCCATATATGGGCCGCACTTTTCACTTGGGCCGAATTGACCCTCACTTTCTTAGGCCCGAATTGATAATAATGCTGGACCTGGGCCAAGTTGATAATCGGGCAAGAACTGGGCCGAGTTGAATATTCCTTACTTGGGCGGAATTGCAAAATAGCATATACTGGGCCCAAGTTGTAAATTTAGCCTATACATGAGCCCAATAGTTAATTAGCCTTTGGGTCGATCGGTATACGTAGGTATGAATGAACTTTTGTAGGCTTGTTCATGAACCGGTTCGACTCCGAACCGGTTCTGAACTGAACTGGTCTGGTTTGAAAAAAATCAGTACATTTTTCTGTTTCTAAAAAAACTGGTCTGGTTTAAGGAAAAAAGAACTGGTCTGGTTCGAACCGATTCAGAACCGGTTCGAACTGTTCTGGTCTGTTTTTTTAAATATCAATTTTGGTTCGGAAATATTCCAGTTCAAACCGAACCTAAACCGGATGAAAATTCTGTCCAACACACTGAACCGTCTTAAAAAACACTGAACCAACTGAAAAACACTGAACCAGCTGAAAAAACACTGAACCGACTGAAAAATACATTGAACCGACTGAAAAACACATTGAACCGATTGAAAATCTGTTCCACAACCGACTAAAATCTTGTCCAACATCAACATACGAGAGTCCAATATATCTCTAGGTTTGGTTTATTGAAAACATATCTATTTTGGTTTAATTTCAGACCGGTTTAGTTAATTTTGTTTCAAACCGGTTCTAAAATTATATAGGTTTAAAGTGGTTTGATTGAAATTTAAGTATAAACCAGTATAAAAAACGAGTCGAGTCGAACCGGTTCGAACTGGATTTTTGGTACTATTTTGAACTGTTCTATTTGAAGGCAAAAAACACTGGTCTGGTTTTGGAACTAGTTCGGCCGAACCGGTTCGAACCAAACCAGTTCCAGACCAGACCAGACCAGTTCGCCCGAACCGGTTTATTTGGCCAAGCCTAAACTTTTGACAAATAAACGAAGACCCTTCAAATACATTAAATAAATCGATCTGGTTTAAGAAATTTATTCATTAAATATAAATTAAATTAAATTTACATCATAAAAAAAAAAAATTTATAAATACAAATATAATTCCTTGGCTTAATGTTTTTTAATAGTTATTGTAAGTTATGTTGATACACAAACAAATTATCTAATATATAGATTAAGTGTATTTATTTTTAAATAAATTAAATATACATATTTAAAAATTAAATAAACATTTAGTATTTAAACTTGTTTATTAAGTCTATTATTATTATCATATATTTATAAAAAAATATATATAAACAGAGTTTATTTGGCCCGAGATTATTATTTGGGCCGAATTAGCATCTACTTCATATGGGCCGTCAGTCCCTATGTGGTCTTACCTTAAGCCGAAATGATAGTTACTTTTATTTGGGCCGAAATGATAGTTACTTTTGTTTGGGCTGAAATGATAATTATCCATTACTTGGGCTGCGTTGATAATTAATCTTTACTTAGGCCGAGTTGTTAATTAACTTTTACTTGGGCCGATATTTTTTGTTTTCGTTTTATGCCTCTAAAAATGATTGGATCAAGTGATTCATATTTTTGGGCCTATATATATATATATTATTTAAAAATAAAATTTATAATTACTGTCATTGTGTATTTTTTATTTACCCTTAATTCAATTTACATTATATAATATTTTTCATATATTAATAAGTAGAATATTTAAATATATAACAAATTCTTATTGTACATATATTATATTTGTGGTTTATGAAATATATTGATTAAATATAAAGATACTTAATTATAAAATTACATCATAAAGAAGTTAATTCTATTAGTCAAAAATTTAAATTCTTTTGTTAAAAATATTTTAATAGTTACTGCCACCTATGTTTTAAAATTTAATAATACAAACAAAATTATCTAATATAGAGATTAAGCATATTGTGTATGAATAATTTAAAATCTTCATATTTATAAATTAAGTAAAAAATAATATTTAACCATGGCTCCTCCAATTTTTAGTTTGTGTCGAATTGATACAGGTTTTACTTATATTCAGGGCTTAGTTGGGCCGGATGTTTCATTACCGTTTACTTGGGCCGAATATTTATCTGGGCCGAGTTTTATTTGTTTAAATGCATTTTCTTTGTTTGTATTAATTCAAAATATAATTATATTAAGTAAAATAAACTCTTAATAATTATACTCAATTGTCACGAAAATATTATAATAATATTATTATGTGGTAGTTTTTTAGATTTTATGCAAAATTTTAGTTAGGTACATAATGTTAATATGAAACTATTATTTTCATAAAAGTGATATGTAATATAGAGAATGTATTATTAGTTTAGTATTAAATTTTACTAAAAATAATATCTAAACATATATAATTTTCATAATTTGTTGATTTTAATATTTATATTAAAATATCTACATTTAGTTATTAATATTTAATTTTATTGTTAGTAACAAATGATCTTAAATAAATATAAATATCGATAATCACAAGTTTATAGACTTTTTTTTCCAATACAAAATTGTATATTAATTATAAATAATATCAAAGTAATTATAATAAGTTGCAAGATAGTTAATTTTGTCAAAAGTGTTAATTAGAGGTTTGATATGGATCAATTAATATATTTAATTTGGACAATAGGTAGGTAAATATTAAATAATAAACTTGTCAAAATTATAGGATACCAAATTAATATATAAAGATATTATAAGTTCTCTCTTGATTAAAAAAAACAACTAATAGATATATTATCTTAATATAAATAAGTATCTATTAACATTATTGGAAAAAGGGTAGAAAAACAAAACAAATTTATATTTTGAGACTAAATACATTCTTAGAACCGTAAGGCTAAATTGTGTATATCCTGAATCCTTCGTACATTTTGAGATCTGAGGACATGATCACCAAATGACAAGCAAATTCTGAAGAGGTGTTGAGTGAAGCTAGCACCGACAATAGTGTGGTGAAAAACTCATAACCATGGTTATAACCGTTACTGTTTAATATGGTTAACGGTACCATTATGGTGTTGTTATGATGATAAATTTTTTACTCATAATTGTTATGGTATTTGAGTTATACTCATGGTTATAACCATGGTTATTATATAAATATAATAATTATTTATTATTAATAAACTAATATATACTAAATCTAATTGAAGTTGTTGTTATTACTAATATACTAATGATTTTAATGTTTCATTGGTGCGTGTTAATGTTGAATTTTAATGTTAAGTGACGTGAATGTTAATGTTGAATGATATTAGTGTTAATGTTGAATGATGTTAGTGTTATATATTTTTATTGTTGGTAATATAGATTTATGTATTTTTTAAAATAAAATTTTCAGTTTTTTATTATATTACATGTGTGAAATGGATATGAGTATACGGGTAAAACTGTGGTTAATAACCAATGTTATTTTAATGATTATGGTATTGAAAATTGTACTCGTAATGGTAATGGTTATGGTATGTGCTTTAAAAATATGGTATGATTATAATACTTGTCATACTTGTACCGTACCCTATCCATCGATAGCTCTAACTGGAGCACACCGTTTTTTTAACAACCCTAATATGTTTAACTTCGTCAGATTGTGAACAAAGAGAATTTGTAAATTCAGTAGCCGACCCTGTCAATATTTTTTAATCTTCTGTATTTTAGATTGACAAATATAGTAACAACATAATATGAACAAAATTGTTCTTCATTTTGTCACATGATTGTTGTGACCAATGGCTATCAATTTAACATGATAGTGTACCGACACACATATTAGTCCAACATCCAGATCCATGCTTAATTGATGAATTTATTTCTCAAGACAACACTATTTACGTGACATCAATAGCACTATTTAAATGACCAGTTCTTATTTAATTATTTAAATCTTTTCGCTTCTTTAATATGATCTTGTTACTTTTCCTTCTGCCAATAATCCTTCAAATTTCTAAACCTTTTGTAACAACTCTCAATTTTTGTTGTTCTTAAATAGTTGACAAAACTATTTAATTTTTATGCTAGAAAGAGATATATTATTTTGCAGAGAAAAAATCAGTGTCCTACTTATAAAAATTAATGAGTGTTTTAGGGTTTAGAATAACAAAAAATTTATAAATAATGTGGACTAAAATTATTTATTTTCAAAGTGAGATCGGAATATGAGTCGAAGGCCTTTCTAAAAATTATTTTCTCATATAATTAGTGGGAGAATCAATCAATGTAGAATAATAGATGAATTATTCATTGATATTAGAAACACTAAAATTATTGCACAAGTTATAAGATAATCTGATCAACAATGTTTTTCTCTCTTGTGCATCTAAGAGATTATAACAACACTCTTTTTATATTGATGAACATCCGATCTCTTATATACGATATTTCTCTCGGACATCACATTGATGCCACCTTATGGAATTGCATCGAATTCATGTCTTGAAATCATGTCGTATAGCGTTATACGGTGTAGTGTTGTTGGATTGTGTCAATGTCGAGACCCTTCAATTTCACCACTGATTCCACATGCCCCTTCAAAGTGTGTAGCTCTCGAAGCCTCGCGACCTCAGCACGTCTTTTGGCTTGCTCTGCGATTTCAGACAACTCCCTGTAGCTCTTGTCTTCAAAGAGGGTATGTGCTTCAGGAGGCTGAAGACCGTGGAGGGTACGTTGTGCGTGGGCCCACTGAGCCTCACGCTCGCCTCGACCGTAATCCTTCTTGGTGGTGAAAGCGGTCTACATCATAAGTCATAGGATATGAGTTAGTTTTCAAAGTCGAAACAAACAATGTGTAAGGTTGGTTTAGGGTTTTGTAAGTACCTTGTTCTGTAGAAGGTTGTTCCAAGCCTTTCCGCTCAACGCGTATCGGATGATGAACTTGAGTATGTCGAGAGGGAAGTATGTAATGATGCTGAAGAGCCAGATAACACCGGCCCAGCCCCACCCGATTCCTTTGATCCGAGTAAATTCCCAGTGCGCGTAGACTGCAATAACGGTCGCCACCTTCACGATTAACATAAAAAAATTGTATAATTGTGTAAGAATGGTAAAATTCTAGTGTTTTGTAATAATGGAAGAATTCTAAGAGTTCTATAAGAATGAAAATGCATACGAGTTGTGCAATGATGAAGGCACCGAGAAGGAGAAGACCGGGTCGCTCAATGAAGGACCAACTTCGGGAACGAGTGACGAAGATGAGGGCTTGACTTATGATGCTCACTTGAAGATAGACAGCTGCAGTGAGCTCATCTTCGTTGCCATTGATCGACTTCACGCCAAATGTCCTAGAAAAAAAATTGGTGGCATGCGCAAGCCAGAAAAAGAGCACGGTCATGAGAGCCAGGTATGCCCCAATGACGACTCCAGTAGCGAAGATCTCATTGAGCTTCCACGAATCGGGAATGGGAGATGGCTTCACTCGGTCCTTGGAGATGGTCATGATCGTGCCGTCGTTCAATATTGCAATAATGAGGACCATGAAAGGCGAGAAGTCGAACTTCCATATGAGGGCCACGAGCATGAATCCTAGCACGATACGGATTGTGATGGAGACCGCATAGATTGTGTAGTTCTTCATCCTCTGGAAAATGGCTCGAGAGGTCAAGACAGCGCTGATAATCACACTGAGCCCTGGCTCGGTTAAGACAATGTCTGAAGCACTCCTGGCAGCATCCGTGGCATCAGCAACAGCGATACCAATGTCAGCCTTTTTTAGGGCTGGGGCGTCATTGACACCATCTCCGGTCATTCCACAAATGTGCTTCCGTTGTTGTAATTTTCGGACAATTTCGTACTTGTGCTCTGCGATACATTTCCATCAATCTTAATTGTCGATTGGAGTGAACCTGCATGCCAAGTAACTAATCTTACCAGGGAAAACACCCGCAAAACCATCGGCCATCTCTATGAGCTCGTCAACGGGAATCGAAACAATCGACTCATCCTTGCTCTCACCCAAAAGAGACGACGAAGGATACATGTTGACACCCATTCCGAGCCGACGACCAGTTTCTTTACCAATGGCAAGCTGGTCGCCAGTAATCATTTTGACATTCACACCGAGATCAAGTGCACGGCGAATCGTCTCAGCACTGTCGTGCCTTGGAGGGTCAAAAAGCGACAAAAGGCCGACAAACTCCCATGGACCTCCAGCACTCTCCTTGGTCTTCTCAGGGACCCTCTTTAGAACAAAAGAACATTAAGTCATCTAGAAATTCATAGGAAGTATTGTAACAGAAATTGATAACTTGTGGCACAAGTAACCTGTCGGCAAACAGCCAAGGATCGAAGGCCACGTTCGGCGAACTTGTCAATAATTCCATGAACTTTCTTCTTGAATTCTCCCTTCAATCCGCAAAGATCAATGATCTGTTCGGGAGCTCCTTTACTAGCACGATGTCAGTCGCCGTTGCTGTCAATATAAGTGATTGCCGTACGTTTGTCGACCGGATTGAATGGGAGGAAATGCACCTCCGTGATCCCCGCCCTTGCTTCCTTCGGATCGGCCAACATTCCGACAATGCAGGCATCAATGGCATCTTGATTCTCGACCCTCGATGCCCTCGCACCTAACAAAAGGAGACCATCCTTGTCCACATCCTTGACGAACACCTCGATCAGGTTCTTGTCGACGGTGAGCTTATTTAGGGTTAGTGTACCGGTCTTGTCGCTGCAAAGAACGTCCATACCTGCCATTTCTTCGATGGCGGTCATCCTCTTCGTGATGGCACCTTGCTCCGACAGACGGTGCGACCCAATCGCCATGGTGACTGAGAGTACAGTTGGCATCGCAATCGGAATACCTCCGATGAGAAGCACTAGCAGATTATCAATACCATCTCGGTACCTCCTGTGCTGGATCGGGTACATAACTATGATCTCTATCACAATCCCAATTGCGATCGAGCAAATACAGAAGTTACCAATCGCCGTCAAAACCTAAAGAAGGAAACACAGACTCTATAACCATCTCTGAAACAAACCCTAGCAGGTGAAGTGAAATGAAACCCTAGAGCAGTAAAACTTACCTTTTGGAAGTGACCAACTTGGTTGGTGCTATCAACAAGGTGGGCAGCCTTGCCGAAGAAAGTGTGGACCCCGGTTGCAATGACGACGGCCTCGATCTCACCTTGCTTGCAAGTCGAACCTGAGAATACCTCATCGCCAGGGTGCCTCGTGACAGGCAAGGACTCACCGGTGAGTGCAGCTTGATCGATCTTTAAAGGGTCTCCTTCTAAGAGACGGGCATCAGCCGGGACAATGTCTCCCAACTTAATGCTAATGATGTCTCCAGGGACAAGAATCGACGCCTCTTGCTCCGACCACGCTCCATCCCTAAGAACCTACATTTAAGGTAACACACATCGTTATCAGTAAATGGTTCGTCGATGTTCATCAGATCGAACGGAAACGGAAAAACATCATCGTACTTTGGTTTTCGGGGCAAGACCCGCCATGAGAGCAGCTGCGGCATTGCCCGCGTTGTTCTCTTCGATGAAGCTGATAGTCGAGTTAATGATGAGCAAGGTGATGATACCGATGAAATCTTGCCAATCTGGAGGCTTTCCCTGAAAATTCATCGAAAATAGTGATTAGGTATGAATAGGGCTGACAATTTCTTACACGACACGATAAAACGACACAACATGACCTGCTTTAAAGCTTATATGAGTTTGACCTTAACCGATTCTGTTTAGACACGATTAATAATTGTGTCTAAACACATCAGATATGTAGATATCTATATAACTATGATTAACTAATCGTGTCGTGTATACATGTAACACGTTTAGACACATTTAAGTATAATAATAATAATAAAATATTGAAATACCCACTTACTTTTTAATATTGAACTTTGAAGACGTTACTTTATATATATGGATTTGTGTATATATTTGCTTTAAAGCGTATACGAGATTGACATTAACGGATCTCGTGTCTAAACAACTCTTATACGTTTAGACACGTGTCGTGTTTGTGTTTGAAGTTTTGAGACACGTTTAAGACTTAGCCGTTTAGACACGATACATGTTTTTAGACACGATACGATTAATGACACGACATGATTGTCACCCCTAGGTATGAAGTACAACCATGGAAACCTAGCTTACATATGTACAAAAAATTAGGGTTTTCAGGTTTACCCCTCCATTAGCCAAAGCAATGGCCATGATGGCTGCACACTCCATAACCCATGAGAGAGGATTCCACATAAACCCTAAGAACTTGAGCAGCTTACTCTCCTGCATTTACATTTTTTTTAAAAAAAAACAGTTTTTTGTAGCATCAAAACATCAAATTTTTGGACTAGAATGTTTGATTAGAAACAAGACATTACCTTTTTCTCCTCGAGCTTGTTGGGGCCAAAGTACGCGAATCTCTTGTCGCCTTCAGCCGTAGACAAACCCTCTCTCGAACAATTCAGTTGTTCAAACACTTCCTCAAGAGGAACCTTGGCCTGCAAGACTCCACCAATTCAATCACTTTCTTTATTAATACTAAATCATATGGAACAAGAAATGGAGAATTCTTACGGGATCAACATTCTCGTTCCTAATTCCTTCGAGGGTAGCATCTCCAGTGTTGCCGGAAGCCATGGTGGGGGTGTCGTAATTGGAAAAGTCAGCAAATGAAGGAAGGATCAAAGACAGACAACTTTGTATCTCAGAGCGGTTTATGTACCATGATGTCTCTCGTAGCTGTAGAGATCCGACAGTGATGATTAGAGTTTGTAAGAGATATGTTGTGGTGCTGCTCTGAGAAAATTAAAGCTCAAACAATGGCGATTTGGAGTCTGCTTAAATAATGGAATTCAGCTGCTAAATTGTTACAGACAGCAGAGTCTGTCGATTTGAGAGGGTGGAGATGAAGATCTATGCGCTGTCACTTCTGCATAGCTTTCGTTTTTTCTTGTTACGAAACTAAAAAAACATCTTACTTGTCGAGAGGTTGTTGATTCAATGAAATAAAATAGGAATATCGTTTAGACTAATTCCTTAGGGCTTAGACTTCTGATTTTATTTTTACTTTATAAGTGAAATTTAGATTTTTAAATAAAATATTATTTTACCAACGTACATAAAATCCTTTAAATATTGCACATACATAAAATTTAATCATTTATTTTGAGCAATTTTTTTTTTACTTTTTCATTCTATGTAATACATAATAAAATCTTTTACATATTTGAACAGTTTAACATCAGAATCATAGTTCAGAAGTTAAAAAATTTAACAAATTAATTTTTGTAGCAATTTATTATATTTTATGAATCTAAACTAAATTTTATTGTGAAGGTGTATCGCTATAAACTTCAATCAAAAAATTATTCAGACAATTACTTGTAATAATATTTATTCTGGTTGTTTTAAAATATTTTACGATCTAAATATAATTTATTTGAAAATGCTTAAAATTCTAATGCATTAATTAATTTAAAAATCTCATGCAAATGAAAAAAGAAAAGTAAATATTCTTACAAGTAATTATATGCAATATCCATGTCCTCTATACGATCAATTATAAATCAAGTTGGAAAACCTTTCGGCCTTTCAACTATTTTATTAATCTATTTTGTTAACTGCAGTATAATTATGATAATAATTTTATTTTTTTCTGTTAATAATTATGTTTACAATTATAATATTTAATTCATAACCATGATTATTATATTACCATAAGTAACCATACAATTTATATATATAAATTTCACTTGTAAATAAATTTTATTATGTATATGAAATTAAATCGATTGTGTTAAAAATAATTTTTTTTAATAAGTACATTTTTTTACAACTAAAAATATTCACTCTGCAAAATGCAGTTTCTAGACTATTAAGATCATTATTTATAAATTATACATAGAAAAGAACAATAAATCATTGTAAGTTGAATCAAGAACCATAATAGATAGCAAATGTCTGAAACTTGGATTGCAAGTCATTAAGTTACAGTAATGCATAAAAAAACTCCTAAGATGAAAAAAACAAACTTTGATTTGGATCAAAGCAGAGACAATCACACCCACCTTAGAACCCGAGCTTAGTACGGCGCCAGTGTCTGCGCTTCGCATTGTACCTGAACCACCACAATGTCAGGGAATTCAGAACAAAAATTAGAGATGTTCTTGATTTTGAATCAAATTAGATATAGAGTTTCAACCACAATTTTTTTATAAAAAAAAATTGCAGCTTGATATCAAGAAATAGCTGTGAATGTGATATAGAGCTTGAACCCCCCAAATCAGAAAATTTAGCAGAAAGATTACAGCATGAAACAGAAATAGAGCTGTTCTTGATTTGGAAGTCAGTGTGATATAGAGCTTGAACCACGAACTCGTTAGAAAAAAAAAAAAGATTTGAGCTTCATATCAAATTAGAGCTATTCCTGATTTAGAATGCAATGCAATATAGAACACATAACGAAACTAAAGAAAGCAGAAAGATTCAAGATAATCATGATATCTAATCGAGCTGTTATTTGAGTGAAAGAAGAAAGATTTAAATGTTTCTCTCATAGCAAGTCATAAATGGTACAAGCGCACAAACGCAGCTACACTAGGCAATGTAATATGAGATACATCATACCGCTACCGACGGAGGAGCTCAAGCAGTGAAGCTGAGGAACTACGACGTCGGCAGCTGTTCATATGTGACGTTAACTTTAGAATCTCTACGATTTGCCGTCACTTCCAGTAAGGGACTTTGCAGAGAAATCCCTCTCCAAATTGATCGCGGATTCAATTTCGAAAAAATTTCAATTTCTGTACGAGTTTAATTTAATCAGATGAATGTACCTGATGGTGTTGTCAGTCCTCATACGGATCCAGTGCGGAATCGGTCTGTTCTGCCTCATCTTCTTCGCGAGCTTCTTCTTGATCCTGAATGTCTTATGCGACGGCTACAATTTGAATCATAATTCAGTAAATCAGCAACACGCATAATGGATTCAAAGGTTCTGCTGATCAAAGGTGATAGAGAAAGACAAACAGTACCATTTTCGCTCTGGAGCTTCACCGCGGCAGAAGTTGCACAGGCGGTAGGCGGACACACTAGATTTATCAGAAACCCTAGAAAACGAAGTTTAGTATTTATAGTCAACGGAGAATGTTGACTTAGGCTTATTTGAGGCCGTTTGTATTGCCATTGGCAATTGAGGACCTATTAGTTCCTAAATTCACAAATGGGTCCTTAAGCTTCATTATAATGTGTAAAAATCAGTCTAAACTAAATTCAACGCAAAGTTCGAACTCGTTATCTTGGCTCGGCTCATTTCCGCATCCAAGTTTCACGGGGCGTTTCTTTCATGGAATTCGGAATAAGGAATACGGAATAGGGAATATAAATAGGGAATAAGGAATAGGAGATAGGAATATGAAGTTGTTTCTTTGGTGGAATGGAATGGAATAAGGAATTCTGTTGTTTATTTGGTGGAATTATATATGGAAAGGGAATGGAATGTGGTAAAATGACATATTTGTCCCTCCTTGTATATGTATAGTATATAATATATATAATTTGTATTAATTAATTTTAAAATTAAGAATAATAAAAACTTATAATATAATAAATTAATAATTAAAAAAAATAAAATAACTTATTTAATTAATTATTAATTAAGATAAAATTGTTGAATTAATATAAATTTTAAAGTAAGGGCATTTCGGTCATTTCGTCTCCTATTCCTCATTCCTAGCGCGTCCGGCTTAGGAATTCTGAGTTTTTCACACGGAATGTCTAAGTCTACCCCGCCCGGAATCCGTAAGCCAAATTTTTGCAATTCCGCGAAAAGAACAACTTCTTACGGAATCCGTAAGCCGAATTCATTTTCCATTCCGTGAAAAGAACATGCCATCAGTCCCAATTCCAGTGAACGGGGTTGATCATAGTCGGGTCGGGCTGATCTTAGAGGCAGAATAGTTTTATAAAACATGTATCTTGTCTTGTATCTACTGAATTTCAGCAAAAGAAATTTTGCAATAGAAAATTAAGCATATAAGTGATTTCTCTTCATTATATTCAACGATCAAGAATATTCAAGATTATGACATCTTAAACGTCAGATTTCATATATATGGCATCAATTCTCATATTTTTAGTCGAAGAATTATTAATATTCAGTTTTTTCCTACCGTATTCCTTACGGGAATCCAATTTGGATTGTTTTTGTATTTTCACTATTTTGTAACAATTCCACACGTTACCTCAAAATTTGAAGAATGGGTCAACAAAACAAGTGTATCTAGAAACCTATCACTTAATGCTCGTAAGGCCGAGATTGACACTTTCTGACAATTTTTGACACGACACGATTAAACGATCTGTAACGGTTTGCATTTTACACGATAATGACGCAATATAATTAATAATCGTGTCTAAATAACTTTTATCTGTTTTGACACAATTAATAATCGTGTATAAACTCATCTAACATGCAAATACACGATTAAACACGACTAAATATGATTAAGTATATTTATCTAATATTTCAATTTATTTTTGAATTTATTTTTGAATCACTTATGGATTTTAAAACTTGATTATGAAATTAAATTATAAAATTTGTAATTTTCATATTGTATTATTTATTTTGTGTCATGTGACACGGTTTGTCCCGTGTATATATGAATTTTTTATTTATTCAAAAAGTTAATCGTATCTTAACATGTATTTCACGTGTGATTTGTTTAAAACCATATATATTTAAACACGACACATATTTATGCACATTTAAGATATATATGTTTACACATAACATATGTGTTTACACTACACTATTAATGATAGGACATACACGAATTTACACTCCTACTTTCATCCAACTAGATATAATTTGATCAACAAGAGATATCTTTTAGCATACTAATATCTATTAAACCTTCAATTTTTAACACACAAAAATAATATAAATTTCACAAATAAATTTTAAAAAATAATGGTTGAATTAATAATCTCATAAAAGAAGTTTGAAATATTAGAATAAATAAAAATATAATTATGTTTGACTAAATCAACTAATATGAAATCATCTATAATTCTAAATTTTTTATTATAATTTTTAGATATTTTAAGTCATTCCAATGTTTAATTCACTTTGTGATATAACCATATTTTGTACCCTAAAAGATCAAATATATTAAGTAATGCTGTATTATTTTAACACACACACACATATATATATTCAATTAGATTGTGTACCACTACCTTTGTGTTACAGCCCATGCTTCTTCCCTTCCATAGGCTTCAATTGTTTTGCCCAGTTAGTCTCTTTGATATTAGCTAATTATGGACCACGTGCATTATTATCTTATAACTACGCATGAAAAAAAATTACTTCAAAAAACAAAACATGAAAAATTGTCACCAATCAACATATGACTTTGTGACATAAATCATCACCAATCAACATATGACTTTGTGACATAAATCATACGTCGTTTCTATATTTGACTAATTAATTGCAAAGAAAAAAAAATGTTCTAGTCTATGTATTGAATGAAGAAGCAAAAATTTTACGAACCAAATGTATTTTTAGCGACGGAATTTACACTTTTTAGCGACATAATAATTTCCGTAAATGCTGAATTTTCAGTAGTGGAGGAGTGTCAACTGTGAAGGGTGTTTCAAAATTAGGGTTTTAAGTTGCTTTATTTACCGTTCAATGGATTAAGGGTTGACCCATGAGTCAATACTTCTTACTCATGTTTTCACGATTTAAACATTGATTTTATTGTGTATATATAGTTTTTTACGTATCATATTATACGGTCAGTCTGAAAATGCTACCCGAAGTAGCTAAAAAAAATAAAAAGCGCTACAGATTTCTAAATATTTTTTCCGTACTTACTTTTTCACATTTTTACGACACAATGCCTATTTTATGAAGAAAAAAAAATCTCGACAAAATCAAAGTAAAAGGTTTTAGAAAGTAGAAACATATTTTTTGGTAAATAGAAAAATGATGTCTTGGAGTCAAATGTGAGAATGGTGGGGTCCCCATAATTAAATATTCCATATAACTATTATGGTGCATTTTTTGAACGGAATTCAGAATTCGGAATAAGAAATAAGGGATAGTAATATAGAATAAAGAATAAGGGATAAATGATACGAATATGAAATTTTATTTACCTGAATAAGGAATTCTGTTGTTTTTTGGGTGTAATGGAATATGAAAATATAATGGAATATAATAAAATGACATATTTGTCCCTCCTTATATATGTATAATATATAGTACATATAATTTGTGTTAATTAATTTTAAAAATTAAGAATAATACTATTATTATACCAAAAAAAAAAAAATAATACTATTATATTCACAAAACCGAATTCTTCACCTTTCCAGGAAAGAAACATGTCATTATTGTCTATATAATATCCACCCACATAGTATTCTTCACCCATTACGAATATTTCCAGTTTCCACATTAAAATGTCATCCATGTCCACGTTACTAACCTTCATCTTCATCTTTTCCATGGCTATAAACTCTCCGACCACCGCAGCCACCGTAAAGGGTGCTTATTGGCCTAACTGGGCTGCCGAAACCTTCCCTTCCTCCGCCATAGAAACCTCCCTCTTCACACACATCTACTACGCCTTCCTTTCTCCGAGCAATACCACCTACTCGTTCGAAGTCTCCGAGTCTGAGGTAACGCTGCTCTCGAACTTCACTTCGGGCCTCCATTCGAAGCGACCGCGGGTCAAAACCCTAATCTCCATTAATGGTGACAAGACTTTATTTGCTAACATGGCCTCGACCGGGTCCAACCGTAAGGCATTCATCGACTCCTCCATAGAAGTTGCGAGAAAATTCGGGTTTGACGGGCTGGACTTGGATTGGGAAAACCCCCAGAATCCAAAGCAGATGACGGATTTTGGGGTTTTACTTCAAGAGTGGCGGGCTGCGGTTAATAAAGAGGCTCGGGCCACCGGCCGAGCTCCCTTGCTATTGACCGCTGCGGTTTACTTTGCCTTCGACTTTTTCCTTGCTCCGGTATACCGGGCCTTCCCAGCCCGTATCATGGCCCGGAACCTCGATTGGATCAATGCAATGTGCTACGACTACCATGGTTCGTGGGACACAGTTACTGGGGCCCATGCAGCGTTCTTCGACCCGAACAGCAACATCAGCTCGAATTACGGGCTTAGGTCATGGATCGAAGCAGGGATGCCGAGCAACAAGGTTATCATGGGCTTGCCATTGTACGGCGTGACATGGGAGTTGAAGAACCCGAAAGTTAATGGGATCGGGTCTCCTGTAGTCGGTATCGGGCCGGGGGACAACGGTACCTTATCGTATTACCAAGTTGAGGAATTTAACAAGAAGAACAACGCTACGGTTGTGTACGACAAGACCACTGTTTCGACTTACTCTTATTCTGGAACATCGTGGGTTGGATACGATGATGTTCGGTCCACAACGACAAAGGTTGGGCTCGCACAAAGTTTAGGTCTTGGAGGATATTTCTTCTGGGTTCTCAGTGATGACAGCGATTGGAAAATTTCGACTAGCGGTAAACTTCTCACTTACCTCATTATTTTTTTAATTACGATTTTTCTTCTTAATATTTGAGCATGAATTTCTCCCTTCACATTTATTTTCTACTTTACAGCCTCTCAAGCTTGGATTCATGGCCACTACTAAAGGTGGAAGAACTTCATTGTCATTGTCTTGGATTCAACTAACAATTGCAACATCTATGAATAAAAAAAATCTCATTTCATCGTCATATTGGGAGCATTATATGATATGGATAATTAAGTGCGAGATTGTTACGAGCCAAATGATCAGTTGGGTCAACTGTCAATCGAATAATTATAATTCATGTAATTAACCCTATAGAGGGCATGGAGAACATGAGGATATGAATGAAAATCAATTATACTACTCCGTCTTATTATGTTACTCTATCTGTCTCCTTCCTTTTCCCTTTAATTTTGTCACGACTATCCCCCCTTTCCCCTTCTATTATATCACAGTTCTCCTTCACAGCAGATTTGGCTGTAATATCTGGTATCAGAATCTTCAATACGCAACTGATGGCTATCGCCAAGCTCACCAGAATCGCGACTGATAACAACCGCTTCCAAGCGACAACAGAAGAACTGAAGTCGTACATAATTTATATAGATTGTTCATGTTAAAGTTCTCTAATATTAAGAGGTATACACCATTCAAGCTGTCTAACTATACGAAGCTCTGATTTTTTATTAGTTCGTCTATTATTAGTCAGCATGATTGAATGTTCTTGAAAATGGTGAAATTGTTGTACCAAATTAAAGAATAAACAATAACATAAGAAGATTATCAACTTCTAGATTCTAGGTAGGTTGCAGCCCTGAAAATCTCTTAATTACCAACGAAAATAAGTTTCCGATATATATTTTTTTCGTCGCCAATCCATTATATTCTTCGACGGTTTTATTTTTTTTCGTCGCCTAAAATAACTTATACCGACATAATTCTTTAAACCGTTGGTAAAACCACTACCAATAAACACCGAGAAACAAATTTTGTCGGTAAAGTTGTTTCTTTTACTAACGAAAATATTTGTCGGTAATAAGCGTTGTTGTTGTCCAAAAACGATAATGGAGCTGCATTGGTTTGTTGGTGTAGCCATGAACCACAACTTTCTTTCACCTAGCAGAGAAGAAGTATCTCGAGATTTAAACCTTGCAATGTCACAAACTTGATGATAGTTGGTAAAATTGCTTTTGAGAATTCCGATTGATTTGTAACTTATTTTAATTCAAGTTGGATTCGGTTTTGAAGTTTAAATGTCTTGTTATATTTAAAGTGAAAATAAATATGTATGATAATCTAATTGCATTATATTTACATGATCAGAAGTAAGATAACTTTTACATGATTGGGGTAACACGATTTTTTCGTGATTATGTATAAAATTTAGTGCATATATTATATCTCATAAATCTTAATGAATAATTTACGGATCATTGAAATTAATAATTTATTAGAAATTTTAATGTTATTAAATAAAACTTGTTTAAACAAATATCTACAATTACATTTGATAACTAAACTATATCATGTTATTAGCTATACAATATTGTAATACTTGAATACAAAAACTAATTAACTACGAAAGACTTAACACATCAAACTTAATAATAGACATCAAGTTCCAAAGAGTGTAAGAGAGTTGAAAAAAGACTTTTCTAAGTTCACAAATATCCTTAGCAAGGAAATTCGTTCTTCTAATAATTTTATAAAACATGTATCATGTCTTGTATGAATTTTTTTACTGAAATATACCTCAAAATAAAAGTAAATACTAAAATATCATTAGTTTAAAAAAATATCAACGTATATCGACCCGTAAATGTCATTCCCGCGTAGAAAAATAGTGAAATCATTAATAAAAGGGAGGGATTTGGTTTTAGAGAGAGAGAGAGAAAATTTTTTGTCCAAATTTAGCTTAGCAAAAAGAGAGATTGAACGTGAGAGGAATGAAGTTTTTGTCATGCTACCAGCAGATTTGATTTGTGTAGGTATACTTTTGTATTTAAAAAAACTGAGAATATTTCATTATTCACTTTTATTTTGAGGTATATTTCGAAAAAAATATTTGTATTGTATCTATTGAATTTCAATAAAAATTATTTGCAATAAAAAATTAAGCATATAAGTGATTTGTCTTCATTATAATTTTCAACGATTAAGATTATGACTTCTTAAAAGTTAGATTTCATTTCATATATATCGCATCAATGATTCAATTATCATATTTTTAAACAATAATTTATAATTATGAATTGTCCAAAATTTAATCACTAAATTATTCAATCGACTTTAAAATTCTCTTATTTAGAAAAGTTATTTGGATTATTTTTGTATTTTTACTATTTTTTAACAATTCCACCCATTATCTCAAAATTTGAAGAATGGGTCAACAAAAGCAGGTGTCTCTAGAAACCTACCACTTAATGCTCATAAGGGTGACATTGACACTTTTAACATTTACACTTTTATGGGACAATTTCTGACCCGACACGATTAAATGATATGTACGTAACGATTTATATTTTACACGATTAATAATCATGTCTAAACAACTCTTATATGTTTTGACACAATTAATAATCGTGACTAAACGCATCTAACATGCAAATACACGATTAAACATGACTAAACACGATTAAGTATATTTATATAATATTTTAATTTATTTTAATCACTTATGAATTTTAAAACTTGATTATGAAACTAAATTATAAAATTTATGAATTTTATATTGTATTATTTATTTCGTGTTATTTCTTGTTATTATGATACAGTTTGTCTCGTGTATATATGAATTTTTTATTTATTCAAAAAGTTAATTATGTCTTAACATGTATTTTGCGTGTAATCTGCTTAAAATAATATTTGTTTAAACACGACACATGTTTATGCACGTTTAAGATTTATCTGTTTACACACGACATCCGTTTATACACGATACGATTAATGACACAACACATATTATCCAACTAGATAGAATTTGGTCAACAAGAGATATCTTTTAGCATACTAATATCTATTAAACCTTCAATTTTTAACACACAAAAATAATATAAATTTCACAAATATATTTAAAAACTAATAGTTGAATTAATAATCTCATAAAAGAAGTTTGAAATATTAGAAAAAATAAAAATATAATTATGTTTGACTAAATCAAATAATTTGAAATCATCTATAAGTCTAGATTTTTATTATAAATTTTAGATATTTTAAGTCATTCCAATGTGTAATTCACTTCGTGATATAACCATATTTTGTACTCTAAAAAATCACATATATTAAGTAATGCTGTATTGTTTTAAGTTTTAACATATATATATATATATATATAATTTTGTTTCTTTTTTTCAATTAGATCGTGTACCACTACTTTTGTGTTGCAGCCCATGCTTCTTCCCTTCCATTGGCTTCAATTGTTGACTTTTGCCCACTTAGTCTCTTTGATATTAGCTAATTATGGAGCACGTGCATTATTAATCTTATAACCACGCATGAAAAAAAATTATTCCAAAAAAACATGAAAAATTGTCACCAATCAACATATGACTTTGTAACATAAATCATACATCGTTTCTATATTTGACTAATTATTGCAAAGAGAAAAAAAATGTTATAGTCTATGTCTATGTATTGAAGAAGCAAATCAATTTTTTTAAAAATGAATGTTAAAGACAAAAAAACTTCATTTTCGTTGATTATACATTTTGTCATTTTTTGTTAGTTATTTATTATCTTACAATATTTAAATCACAAATGTCTAGCAAAATTTCAAAAAAGTACCTACAAAATATGTTATCTGCACTTAAAAATCCATCTTCGTTAACAAATTTAAGAAAGTACACATATTTTGTTTCTCAAAATTATTTAATACTTACTTTTAGTCCAAATCTTAATTTACATTTTGAATTCTATTTTAAAATATATTACAAAAAATAATAAATTAAATTGCATTATAATATCTAATAGTTATATATACAAAAAAAGCATTAAATCACCATTCCATTAAATTTTCTTTAGTTTTATTAAAAATAAAATAACTGTAACAAATAGCAAAATAAAAAGGTAATAGCGAGCATATTGCTCAACTACATTTGAATCGATAATGAAAAGTATTTCTACAAAAAAAAGAAGTAGAAACTTATTAATAATTTATAACTTAATATTATTAAATAATTTCAACAATAGTATTTACTTATAATATATTATTTTATATGCAGTTATTATATAAATTTAGAAGAAGAAGTTATATATGTTGAGCAATATTCCTATTAGGATACGTTAATGTGGGGTTTGACCTTTTTTAATAACACTGCACAAGTGCACATGCACATGCGCTCAATAAATATCTATTATATTATTAAAATATTAATAATCTTAAATTATTCAAGTGTTGCAACCATTACTGCAAAAATAAAATATTATTTTGACTAAGTAATTCATTTATTTGGAGGCAATAGTTATAAATTAAACATAAAATTTGTTAATTATAACACCGAATAATCTTACCATAATTAAAATATATATATATATATATCACTCAAATTGGATAAAAATATTTTTTGGTAAATAAACAGGTAACTACATTTATGTCATTTATCCTATATATTTTTCTTTATATTATTCAAGTTAAAATACTAATTCCAACATAAATAAACAATAATAATAAAAAAGTAAACGCAACGACCAGAAAAAATCAATGTAAAATGATGTGTTGGAGTCAAATGTAAGAATGGTTTGGTCAAAAAAACAAAATGTAAGAATGGTGGTGGTCCCCATATTTAAATGTTCCATCTAACTATTATTGTCTATATAATATCCACCCACATAGTATTCTTCACCCATTACGAATATTTCCACATCAAAATGTCATCCATGTCCACGTTACTAACCTTCATCTTTATCTTTTCCATGGCTATAAACTCTCCGACCACCGCAGCCACCAGAGCTGCCGCCGTAAAGGGTGCTTATTGGCCTTCATGGCTTGCCGAAACCTTCCCTTCCTCCGCCATAGAAACCTCCCTCTTCACACACATCTACTACGCCTTCCTTTCTCCGAGCAGTACCACGTACTCGTTCGAAGTCTCCGAGTCTGATATGGCGCTGCTCTCAAACTTCACTTCGGGCCTCCATTCGAAGCGACCGCGGGTCAAAACCCTAATCTCCATTGGTGGTGCCTCTGATGGCCCGACTGTATTTGCCAACATGGCCTCAACCAGGCCCAACCGCAAGGCATTCATCGACTCCTCCATAGAAGTTGCAAGAAAGTTCGGGTTTGACGGGCTAGACTTGGATTGGGAGTTCCCCGAGAATCCGAAGCAGATGACGGATTTCGGGATTTTGTATCAAGAGTGGCGGGCTGCGGTCAATAAAGAGGCTCGGGCCACCGGCCGAGCTCCCTTGCTATTGACCGCTGCGGTTTACTTTGCCTCCGACTTTTTCCTTGCTTCGGCATACCGGGCCTTCCCAGCCCGTATCATGGCCCGGAACCTCGATTGGATCAATGCAATGTGCTACGACTACCATGGTTCGTGGGACACGTCAGCTACTGGAGCCCATGCAGCGTTCTTCGACCCGAAAAGCAACATCAGCTCGAATTACGGGCTTAGGTCATGGATCAAAGCAGGGATGCCGAGAAACAAGGTTATCATGGGCTTGCCATTGTATGGCAAGTCATGGGAGTTGAAGAACACGAAAGTCAATGGGATCGGAGCTCCTGCAGTCGGTCTCGGGCCGGGGGACACCGGTATCTTATTGTATTACCAAGTTGAGGAATTTAACAAGAAGAACAACGCCACGGTTGTGTACGACAAGACCACTGTTTCGACTTACTCTTATTCTGGAACATCGTGGGTTGGATACGATGATGTTCGGTCCACATCGACAAAGGTTGGACTCGCACAAAGTTTAGGTCTTGGAGGATATTTCTTCTGGGCTCTCAGTTATGACAGCGATTGGAAAATTTCGACTAGCGGTAACTCGCTTACCTTTTTATTTTTTTTAAGTACGACTTTTCTTCTTAAAATTTGAGCATGAATTTCTCCCCTCACATTTATTTTCGTAAATTATCTTCTTTCATGTTTGGTTATTTAGTGTTTGGATGTAATTGTGTTTATGACTTTCTACTTTACAGCCTCTCGAGCTTGGATTCATGGCCACTACTGAAGGTGGAAGAACTTCATTGTCATTGTCTTGGATTCAACTAACAATTGTAACATCCATTATGAATAAAAAATATTATCATTTTCATCATCATATTGGGAGAATTTTATGATATGGATAATCAAGTGCGACATGTCATTGCATTATTTCAAGACAATTATAATAAGATTTAATTCCCTATTTGGTTACTTATGTTTGTCTATGTGTGTTTTGGTTATATTTTTTGCATGGTTAAATATTGATTATTGGGTTAAATATCAAATATTCAAATAGCTACCCGAATTTTAGACATTTTACAAATAGCTACCTGAACTTTGAATTTTCCAAAACGGCTACCTCAACTTTGACACATGGGTCAAATAGCTACCTACGTTAAATATGAACGTGTCAACACATGATTGATCCATAATTTTAAAAACTATATTATTTTTTTAAAATACTAAAAAAACAGAAAAATTCTTAAAAAAGTGGAAAATTAATAGGGAAAATAAGAATTTAAAATATAATATTTTTATTAAAAATATGAAATAAAAATAAATGATTAGGTTTTTAAATTTTGTTTCATATTTTTCTTAATACAAAAATTATATTAAAAACTCTTAATTTTCCATTTTTTTTAAAGATTTTTTTAAAAAATAATATAGTTTTTAAAATTATGGACCAATCATGTGTTGCTACATCATTTTTCGTTCATATTTAACGAATTTTTTTACTGAGGTAGCGATTTGCCCCATGTGTCAAAGTTGGGGTAACTATTTGCACATTCAACTAAAGTTTAAGTAGCCGTTTTTGAAAATTCAAAGTTCGGGTAGCTATTTGTAAAACGTCCAAAGTTCGGTTATTTATTTGGTATTTAACCCTTGATTATTTAAATTTCAGAACATGAATAATTGGTTACTCCATTAATTATGACCAATCATGTGTTGCCACATCATTTTAAAACATGTGTAGTTTTTAATTCAAAAAAACAAATCATAAAATTTCATTTATTAAATAAAAATATTGTTTATAAAATTCAAAAAATAATTTACAAGTTATTGTGAGAAATAATTTTATCATTTAACACACTATAATTTAATAATAAATATTATCTTAATTAACCTCAAGAAACCATATTCAATTAATTAATTATAATAAAATATGACTAGTAAAATAATTATGATCAATGTAAGTATCTCCAATACAACGTAACACTCATCTTCAAAAATCTAAAAAATCCATTAAGATTTCACCCCCAAAAAATGGCAGAAAAAATAGATCCAATATTACTATATAGTGCTATTTATAGCAATCTGCAACCCTAAATAACGTAGGAAACGATCCTCATTTCCAACATTTCGTTCAGGCGATCAGCGGCCACTTCCGGGGGTGTAATTGCAGCAGAACAATGGACAACAACAACAACAAGAACAAGAACAAGAACAACAACGTCAAAGGTATATGGTTTTGCTGTTTTAACTGATCTTTGTTCTTTGAATCGTTAACAAAGTTACAACGACAAAACCCGAATCGCAAAGTTAATGATATTCATCAGAACATGAGCGTAACATCTGCAAAAAAAATTGAGTTCTTCTGCAGAAAAAAAAAAGTTCAATGAGACTCTAGCGATTCATATCCGAGATGATGTTAATTTTCCGGTGTCGGAGCACCGGGCCTATGAGACAGAAGATGGACAAAGGGTGAGAATGAATTACTTGACATCCACGTTACTTGCAATTTAGGGGTGAAACCGGACCGGTCATACTGATTTTTTACTATTTCAGTAGGGTACCTATATTTTCGGATTGAATTTTCTTAAAAACATCTGACCAAAAGACCGTATAATGAAAAATAAACCATACATTCGGATTTCATATTTTCGGACCTGTTTTTTTGTTTAAACCGAAAACACACACACATTCAAAATCAAAATAGATATTCAAAATTAAATTAAACAACAAAATAACTCGATTGTACAATGTTTACATAACTGTCTACTAAACCGATTAAACAACTAAATAACAAAATTATTATTTGTTTTATTCATAGATTAATTATATTAATTAATACTAATATATAAAATTATATATGTATAAACGACCGGACCGAACTCCACGGTCTTTTAGATTTATAGACCGAACGGTCTAAAAAACCGCTTCAAACAAAAAAACTACCCTAAACCGAACTGTACATTTTATGGCCGATTTTTTTCCGGTTCAGACCGATTCGACTTTCACTGAATTTTTGGACCACTCGTTTTTGCTTTCACCCCTAACTTGCATTGCAAGAAATGCAAGATTTATAATGTTTGATCGTATAAATAACTGATCTCTTCTATTGTATGTTACTGTGTAGGATCATATCGTCATTCGTTCTCTTAAATTGAAGAGAAAGATGGAGGAACTGAAATTCAAACTGTCTGATTTTAATGCGATTTTTAAGAATCAGGAAGCGTGTCGTTATCATGGAATCAATTTGAGGAAAGGGGAGTGATTGACAATTTTTTTTTCTTTTGAATAATAGTTAGCAACAAAATAATGTAAAAGAACACAATTTGGAACTATAGATTCATGCATTTTATTTCTTTGTGGTGATGAATTTTGGTCATCTTTAATGGGAATTGTTATGCATTGGAGAAGATTCATATGGACAATGTGACTTTTATAATGGACATTGCTAGTCCAAATCATTCATAGATAAAAGCTCCTTTTAAAGCCCAAATTATAATTGTGGTTTAATTTTTATATATATAACATTGTTTTCATAATTTCGAATAAATAGTTGATGTTAATTTCGAACTTCGTTTATCTTGAATATCAAGATTTGTTTTACAAGTTAATTCAAATAATTTAGAGTCTATAATTATGTTATAATTTACAGATTTAAATACATTTGTGTCTCTAATGTTTGAACCAAAATTGAGTTCTACCTAATATTTTTTTATTAAAAAAAATCTTCATATATTCTTATTAATCGAGTTTACCCCTAATTTTTCATCAAAACTTAATAAAATATATTTTGAAAATTATAAAAATAACATAAAACTTTTAAAAATACATAACAAAACCCTTCGAAATTTTTTTATATATATATTACAATTGAGTCTCAATTCTCGTTGTCATTTACTCCTCTCTATTAATAGATGACATTTACTCCTCTTAATTACAAACATTACTGTTTACCCAGAATTTTATTGACTTTATCATCAGAAGAGAATACAATAAGATCAACCCGAACTTTTCTTCCTACAAATATTAAACACCACCCAAAACATGATTCTATCCGAGGTATCAGAATTCAACATAAATGAAATTAATTTTATCTTTAAATAATTAGATAATTACATATATAATCCTTAATTAAAAAGCCCAAAATGGAAAGGTGACTGATTAATGGACAGATAGCTTGGATAAAGAAGAATATTGTTGTTGTTGACAACCTTAATACAAGTTATAAAAAGTAAAAACATTTATTTATTTAAAAAAAAAAAAATTTATCTGATATCTATAATTTATTTAATATATCCAAATAAACCCTAAAATATGGCTAATTTATCATTATTTTATATATATATATATATATATATATATATTTGCCGTAGACGACGATTCAATTCAGTTAAAATAATTAAAACCGACCAAAATATATCGTAATTAACAAAGCCTTCCCCCTTACCAAATTTTCTGTGATGCATTGCACAACGTTTGCTTTGATTGGAATGAAGACTCTTAAACTAATTAAATAACTTAAATAATTTTTTCATTGATTACTTTTTAATGTAGGTTTAATTAGTCCCAATTGACCAATTGATATTATATTATTAGCATACCCATTGCCAACGCACTCTTAGATCTAATGCTAACAAAAATAACTTCAAGTTGATCAAACAAATTAGCTTAAATTCCCATTCGATGTCGATAATACAAATTACTACGTATTCCTCGGGTCAAACAAGTCTCTTTTAATTTTTCTGATGTGATATTTTTTCCTCGTCTTCTATAAGAATAAAAATTATGTAAGTATATCAGAAGTCACGCTTTTTACAAATTGGTACTTTATAATTTTTTTTGTTACTTTTAGGTACCTTAAAAGTCATAAATGTATATACTTTAATTGGGTACATGAAAGTGACAAAAAAACAATAACTCAATAATGACAAAGTAAATATATTTGATTGCTACAATAAAACATCTTAGAGATACATGAAAGTAACAGTAAAATAAAGTAGAGTTACCTTAATAAAACAAAATACTACATACGTAACAAGCACATGACCGACATATTAAAGTAGGTATATTTATGATTTCAGAAGTACCCAAAAGTAATAATTTTTTTTATAATGTACCTATTTTTAAAAACGTGACTTCTTAGATACCTAAATGATTTTTATTTTTATTCTATATATAAAAGAGTACAACTTTATATTCGACAAGTCGATTTAATAATAATAATTTCTCTTCAATGTGGTTAGATCACATGATCGACCGCGGTCATTTATCTTCTTATACCTTACCCTAATATATTACTTTTTAGAGAGCCTTCATTGAGACCATTTATACATATGAAGTCGTATTAAAGTTTACCGACGCTGATGCTCGAGTTTGGTTTTAGTTTTGAAAATATACATGATTTTAACGAAAGTAAGACTAAAGTGATTACCAACTAATTAATATAAAACATTTTATGTAACTTTACTCGCCCATGCTCAGTTTTATAATTAGCATTTTAACGATGTATTCACTAATACTATTGTAACGTTTCAAACATGATTTGATTTGAAACTCATATAAATAAAAGAAATACAATTCAAGTTTTAAAAAAAAAACATTTATGATCTCAAATGAAAATAACGGGCTCGATCAGGTTAAATTCAGCTAGTATTGACAGTCGTTCGGGTTTGCAACTTAATTTCTCATTAATTTAGAAAGTTGTCTGAAATGGCAAATGAAATCTCATTACAAACACTTCACATATGTTTCTAATTAATTAATTAATTCCGCTAAATACGATTTTTGCTCCCAATACTTATGTCACACACAAACATCGACATTTGCTAGTCAATGTGTAATACATATATTCAATTATAAACTTATTGATGTTATAATAGAGTTTGGGTCAATGGATGCATTGTTATTCTCTAAAATTAAATTAAAATAGAGTTAATTACTTACTTAATAACTAAATTGTAAATATATTTAGTTCGATTTTTTTTTGAATAAATTATTATATGACTTTATATAAAGTTGTAATTTGTTAATTTCATCTAATTGGTTATTAAATAGTAACAAAAATATACACATGCATGTTACGTGTCTAAGCGAGAAAATTACGAATTTTCAACATTTGTTCACAAAATTTTATTAACAAATTGCATTTTTTTTCAAGTTTAACTAGCAATTTACATAAAAAAATTGAGTAACATTAAAAAAAAATATACAATTTAACAGTAAAATATAAATGGTCACTTACTTAATTTTATTTTCAATTACATAAAAACTTTTTATTATCCATTTAGTTGAAATAGTTTTATATATTTATAGTTATCTACTTTAATCACCTAATTAAATTAGTAGCTCCAATAATCTTTAACACGCAGCACCGACCATTTATCTCTTTCGAATAAATAATTTAATGTTTCCTCCAAGTAGTTTTAATTAAAAAATCTGATAAATTACGATTTTTCACTTTAATGTTTGAACACAGTTTTAGTTTATCTTTTCATGTTTATTTTCAACAATTTCATTCTTTAATATTTGACTCTGATAAGTTTTTATTTCCAGTCAGATTTTTCATTCAAATTTGTCTTGAAAAATTATAAAAATAACATAATACTTATAAAAATACCACAATTAAACTCTTTAAAACTTTATTATATATTCTAGTTTGGTCTTAATAAGTGAGGCTAGAGCCTCTATTTGAGGGTTTAATTGAACCTCAATCAAAATATCTGGGTCTAAACATACATTAATCCCTACCTATAGACAAGCTGATTAGGTCAATACCCTACCCCTTTCGATTTAGACCAAACCGAACCTCAATTCAAACTAAGATGATTAGAATACAAATCTAGTTTATTCCTGAAAAACACAAATCGTTTACCATTTAATATTTGATTCAATCACTGAATCGAAAATGTTACTATTAAATCTTTTTTACAGAATGATGTTAATAGAATTCAAATTTCTATGTATTCACTGAACTGGTTCATCAAGTAGATAAGCAGGGAAGCCGCCGTAGCTAACTGGAGGCTCGAGAACCGGAGAACATCATTGCTACGATCAGGAGGAAAGAGAATAACATACCGGAGATTGGTTGAAAATGAATCAAGCGACAAGCAAACAGGTGTGCAGATTGAGTTGTTAAACATTACAGAAGATAGATGTGAATGATGAATTAGGTATTCGTACCCCAATCTATTCTAATTAGATGTTATTAGACAAAACTATTACTACTAATGATTAATATAATGAATGATACTTATAAGTAATTATACTTATTGGCCAAATTAAATAAATAAATAAATAGTTTATAACAATAGAGTTGTTAGCATTCAAGTGCAATATGATTTGTTAGATGTCGGACTCTCTTATCTCCTTTTTCATGGCCAATCATTTATGTTACTTTTGCAGACTTAATAAAGATGATTAATAATTCCACTAAAATACTTGTATGGTAGATAGTGCAAGTCATATGGCAGGGGCACACCATACACATTTACTATTTACACGCCTTAAAAAAGTGTAAATTTCAATTACCACATAACAAAAAGTAAAAAATATATTAAAAAAATGATTTTACCTTCCTAATAACTAAATTTATGTAAAATTGACAATTTTTTACACCGTAGTTTTCTTGATGTATTCAGTAATGAAGATAGAAATTTATCTAATAATTAAAATATGACTAAATAATTAAATAAAAAATTAAAGGGTAAATATTATTTTTTTAAAAAAAGTGACTGAAAAATTATTATTATTATTTTTAAAAGTTTAAACTTACATAATGCTGAATAAATAATTGCCCCTTCATCTTTAAGTAGCTTCCATTTGTTGAGTTTTATATATTAAGCTAATAATTAATTAGAAATGAAAGTTTTAGCACGTGATTTTATTTAATTATCGTGCATTGGGAATTACTAAATGATATTTTATTAATATCCACTAACTAATCCTTATTTTAACATATAAATATAGATTTATCCTTTCTGTAATACTCGTATGGAGTAGCTTTTTAATCTTATGTTATACATATATATTAATTTGAACAACAAATTAAAGCAGCTGACGATATCATAAATTGGAAATTTTGTATGTATTATACGAGGTGTACAAAGTGAGTCCACATGAGAGAAAATGTTTAAAAATATTTGATTCTAATTCGGCTTTAAAATATTTTTATTAATTACACTAATTTTAAATATAATTAAAATAATATATATATTTTTCTCATACATCACCTTTTAATTTTGTTGGTGTCGGTCAACATTGAATAAAAATTAACAAAATAATCAATTATTACCATTTTGATATTTAAGTGACTATTAATCAATATGTAAAAACAAATATAGATATTTGTTAAAAACAATTTGTAAACTAATATTTGTTATCATGTAATTATTTGGCATAACCTTAATTATTGATTTATTAGGGTAAGTACCGAAAAGGAAACTAATAATATGTCGTGGACTACAATAAATAGAGCACCAAAAGTTTGAAAATGATGGTCACATTTCCAAAAAAAAACTACTATAAATGATAGATAAGGCTTTTGAATTTTTACTTAGCAAAATAAATTTTCGTTTAATAAAACCCACCAAAATAATAAGTCTCAGCAATATTTGTTAAACAAAATTGTAAAGTGAGATCAAACTTTAAAATTTCATGTAAAAATGAGTTTTTTTTTTTTAAAAACGCTTTTTTGATGAATTATTGATATATGAGTTAACAACCAAAAAACAAACCGAACTTTAAAAAAAAAAAATAGTAAACCGAATTTGTTTTTTGACAAACAACAAACCAAACTTTTAGAATTAAGCAATCAACAAACCTACCTCAAATTTTCATTATCTTTGAACTTATTTTTCAATATTTGAAAGAGTTATTAAGTCAACATTAGTTGAAATACTCTAAGGAAAGAGTATTACAACTTAATAACTCCATAATCTACTGAAAAATTCGTTCAAATATAATAAAAAATTAATGTAAATTTGTTGATTGCTAAATTCTAAAAATTTGGTTTGTTATTTGTCAACAAAAAGAGTTCGGTTTGCTGTTTGGTTTTTCCTCCAAGTCATTTTTTTTTTATAATTAACCCTTAATATATATATAATATACCTTCTATAATACATATTGTATGGCCATGTAAGAACAATTATGCATGGAAAAGCTTCATTTTTCTTTCATTTCTTCTTCTCCCAATAAGTGGAGGAGTAACTGACTAGAATAGTTGAGGGATTTGCCAAAAAAGAGAGTAAGAGATGAGATTATAAGATACTAGTTGCAGCAAAACCAAACCCATCATAAGAAAAACATCCTTAAAAAGAAAGAAATCGAGTTTTTATTGGTAGAGAGTACAGAAGTCTACAGACAGAGAACAAAAGACAGCAAAGGAGCAAAATAAAGCACCCAAATAATTTGCCCCTCTCCAAGAAGAAGTAAAAAGGAACATGAAAAGCTAAAGACAAAACAAACAGAAATATATTTGTTATTTGTAAGTTGTAACAGCCTCTGTTATTGATTCTGCAACGCATTCTTACCCTCTCTGTGCCCTCCATCGCCATCATTATTCCTCCATTTGTACAGCTCTCTCTATCCCTCGAGCCATTTTCCATCTGCGTGTCTGTCTGTCTCTTTTGAGCCACTTTCTGGGTGCCTTTCCTTTGATTCATCCCTCCCTTGCCAATCTCAAATCCAAAGTTCCGAATTTTCGGTTTCTCTCTCTTTTGACTCTCCAATATAGTCTCCGTTGCGTCTGTTCTCAATTGGGTTTTCAAGTTTCTGGGTGGAAGATGACTGTGGAGGACAAAAGAGAGGGCTTTGCCGACAACGACGGCGCCAGAGACTGCTTTCCGATCGGCATGAGGGTCTTAGCTGTCGACGACGATCCGACATGTCTCATGGTTCTGGAGAATCTGCTCAGAAGCTGCAAATATCACGGTCTGACTCATCCACTTTACTGGTTTGGGTGATTCAGTTTCGATTTTGGGCTCTGCGAAGATTCAATCTTGATTTGACTTGAAAGTCGGAAGATTTCTGTCAAAATACGAACAATTTGGTCCAATTCATGGTTAATTCATGTATAGACAAATTGTGGTTAATTCATTTTAGCAAATGGATTCAATTTCTACTGCTGTAAACCAACTGTAAAGGATAAGCTTTTGGATTTGTTAGTTTACGCCTGTTTTGACTGAGTTACAAAGTGATCTGCATGGTGTATTATCTTCACTCATTCCAGCATTAAAGTAGATTTTTACCTTTCCATGTTTTGATTGAAATAATTTCCGAGCTCTGTGTTGATTTTGAATCTTATCTTTACATGTAATTGTGCAGTGACGACGACCAATCAAGCGGTTATGGCACTGAAAATGTTGAGGGAGAACAGGGACATGTATGATCTGGTTATCAGCGATGTTAACATGCCCGACATGGATGGTTTTAAGCTCCTCGAGCTCGTGGGTCTCGAAATGGACTTACCCGTCATCAGTAAGCATTTGGTTCTCTTCTTGGTTTGATTCAAGTGTTAATAACCAAAAAACAAATCGAACTTTAAGGAAAAACCAAACAGCAAACCGAATTGTTTTTGTTGACAAACAACAAACCAAACTTTTGGAATTGAGCAATCAACAAACCTACCTTAAATTTTCATTATGTTTGAATGAATTTTTCAATGTTTGACGGAGTTATTAAGTCAACATTAGTTTAAGTATTTTAAGAAAAGATTATTACGACTTAATAACTCCCTCAAACATTGAAAAATTCGCTCAAACATAATGAAAATTTGAGGTAAGTTTGTTGTTTGCTAAATTTCTAAAGTTTGGTTTGTTTGTCAACAAAAAAAGTTCAGTTTGCTGTTTGGTTTTTCCTCAAAGTTCGGTTTGTTATTTGGTTATTAACACTTGATTCAATATCATGAAAAAGTCTTGATTCAACATGATCAATTTTACTATTGTAAATTTGCGAATTTCCAAAATATCCAAGTTCCAAAATCGAATCTTTAGATGATTTAGAACTTAGATCGGTTATATTTGATTGGTTAATGTATGTGGGCTTATCATTGTTGCCCTCTTTGTTTACCACATTGCTTCTCCAAGACTTATTTACATACCAAACACTGTACTCTACATGTCGAACGGCCCTTAACATAACTAGTGATTTAGTTTCTGTTATGTGTGAAGTATTGTGCAAGAAACTAATTAATATTACTATTTGTGTGTTTAATTGGTCAGTGTTGTCGGCTCATAGCGACCCGAAACTTGTGATGAAGGGGATCAGCCATGGAGCGGTTGACTATTTGCTTAAGCCTGTAAGGATTGAAGAGCTGAAGAACATCTGGCAGCACGTGGTAAGGAAAAAGAAGCTCGACCCTCGGGACCAAAACAAGTCATCCAATGCTGACAAGGCTTATAGTGGTGCGGAAAGTGGTCAAGGGACTGCATTATCTGGTACTGCTGACCCCAATGGAAAATTCAACAGGAAGAGGAAGGACCAAGATGAAGACGAGGAAGAAGATGGTGATGATAATGGCCGTGAAAGTGATGACCCGTCTTCTCAGAAGAAGCCTAGGGTTGTTTGGTCTGTTGAGCTGCACCGGAAGTTTGTTGCTGCAGTGCATCAACTGGGACTTGAAAGTGAGTTCTTGGATTCCATTTTTATGCATATATATGTTATGAACAATTCTACAGAATGTGAGACTCATAAGTGAAATTTAGAGTGAAATAAAGTGGTGATCCAGTGAGATAGTTAAAGATTTTCAATTCCATTTTCACACTAAGTTTTACTCCAAATTTTACACTTTGTAGAGTAGTTTCTTATCTTTTACCAATATTTTCCTTTTAATGTCAATGCAGAGGCTGTGCCTAAGAAAATTCTTGACATGATGAATGTTGAAGGTCTCACAAGGGAAAATGTAGCAAGCCATTTACAAGTAAAACTTCTTTGCCTTTCAAACTCTACAAAATTTCAAATAACATCAAAAGCTTGTAATTTGTAATATGATTAATTTTTTTTTTTCTTCTAATGTTTTATTTTCCTTCAGAAATACAGACTTTACCTGAAAAGAATCAGCAATGTGACCAACCAACAAGCCAACATAGTTGCTGCATTAGGAAGCAAAGATCCCTCTTTCTTGCGAATCGGTTCATTTGATGGGTTTGGAGATTTCCGGGCCCTAGCAGGACCCGGAAGGCTTGCCACCTCACCTCTATCTTCGTACCCTCCAAGTGGGATGCTGGGTCGATTGAATTCTCCTGGAAGTCTAGGGTTTCGAGGTATTCCCTCGTCTGGGATTCTTCAGCCACCTCACAACCAACCCTTGAGTGGCTCGATCAATTCCATGGGGAAGCTTCAACAAGGAACAACAATGGCCTCTAACCCGAGTGCTAATCTGTTCCAGGGGATTCCAATTCCATTGGAGCTGAGCCAGTTGCAGCAAAACAAGCTTGTTCGTCATGTTGGAGAGCTCAATATTGATGCTAGCTGCTCGAGTTCTTCTGTGCAAGGTGTTGGAAACAACCATCTTTTCTTGCAGGTAAGGCTAGCTATATCTGTTGACCCAAGTGGATAAGCTCAAGATGTTTCTTCAAAAAGTGAAACCCTATTTTGCCTTTTCCCTCTCTATTAACAGTTTGAGATGGATTAGATTCATGATTATGCTAAGGGGTTTAGCCAGAATAATGCAGAGTTTATATAAAGTTGAGTTTTTAAGCAATTGGATTTGGTGAAAGATCCATCAAGATTGACAGTACAATTGAGAAAAATCATTACTTTATCAAATCCATCGTCTTAAACACTCTACTTGAGTTTTTAAATTGATAAGCATAACTTATAAAAATTATCATTCTGCAATTCTTTCACTCATGGTGATTAATATCACCATTTGACTGGGAATTTGAAATTAAGCTTGGCTATGATTTTAAATTTTGGATTTTAAAATGAAAGTTTGGTCTTTTGGTCAATGAAAAGTTGATTCTTTGAGGGTTCAATTGTAACAAAAATTGCTGCTACTTTCAGGGAACCCAACAGCAGCCTCAGGTTCATGGAGATATAGGAGTCAAGCCCTCGGTCAGAGTCGGGGACCCAATCGAAATTGGTCCAAGTGGGCCTGCTTTGATTGATCAGACCCGGGTCAACGACAGTTGGCAAGGTGCGGTTCAAAGTTCCACCTTTGGCTCGATGAATCCCTTGCCAATGAGCGAGTCTCTTAATAACATTCAGCTGCCAACACATGGAAATTATCCCGCAACTGCTACCTCTCACGTTCGTGGCAGCCACATCGATTTCTCATCTCCAAACACAGTTTCAGGATCGTTAGATCATTCCAGACAAGACAATATCCAATGTCAGCCGGGTTTTGTTGGAAACTCTGTCCAGAGTAGTGTTCAATATGGCAGCCATGGACAAAGTTGGGTGGACACTAACCAGAGTTTCAGACCGAACCAGAGCCAAATCTTCCATGGTGTCAACTCCATGACCCCTACAGCAAACAGTTTTGTCAGTCCCAACACTTCTTCGATTGGACAGTTGGGTTCCAATGTTCCGTACGGTGTTCCTCAGACTAGAGCTGACATTCCTTTGTTGGATAATAACATCAACTATCCCTCGGATCAAAACCAAACAGGGTCGCGTGATTATTTCTTCAATGGTGGGTTTGAGCCCTTCGATGAACTTTTGAACGTGATGATCAAACGGGTAACGCTCAAACATCTGCAAGAATGCCGTTCTTGTTCTTTTCTTCTTCTTCTTGTGTTGGTGTTCTTGTTTGAGTTTAAGAAAAAGGTTGTGTTTTGATGCAGGAACCAAACACATCTATAATGATGGATGGAGACTTGGGGTTCGACCCGTACCCTCTTGGATCGTGCATATGAATCGAAGCTGTTTCTTGAAGAAATGTGGACCCGTGTAAACTCCATTCATTTCTTTCTCTCTAGAACATGTTTTCTAGCTTGTAAAAGTTGGGATTGTTGATGATTAGGTTTGTGGTCTTGTGTAGTTCTTGATAATAACATGGTCCTCTCATTGATGGCTGATGCTTCTGTTTCATTGATCCTTTTTCATTGATGATTGTAAGAGACATCTTTCTTATATTTCTTGAATGCATGCTCTAAATGGGAAATGCCAGAAATACCCTTAATGGAGGAAAGAATAACTAATTAGTTGGTATGGTATTAACTCAATCTTCAAAAGTGGAAATAAGGTGAGGTACCATTGTTGTGCTCTGCACATACTAGACGACAAAGTTACGTAACGAGATGAATACTTACCTTATATTGAACAGTTACTTATGTTTCAAATGTGACTGAACGATTAAATAAAAAAAGTTATGCGAAAAAATAATTAAAATACCTTTTAACTTAATTTCTTCATGTGCTTTATCTTCTTCCTCAATTCAAAATCCAAATTTGATTTTAAATTCAGAATTTGGGTTTGAATCGAGAAAGAAGATGAAGAATAATATAAAAATAAGGGTAAAATCGTTATCTTACTAACCATTTAATTACATTTGTCAAATATACGTGACTGAATATGCTAAATTTAACAAAAAAAAAACACATTTTTAAAACGTACGTGACCGTTTAATTATATAACAAAAAATCATAACGGATTATTTAGTTACATAATGCTTGAGGCCATACAAATAATGGACTTATAACTACTTTTACTGATGAGTGCAGACTTTAGGAACTATAACTGCTATGCGATGGAGATTTGGGGAAAAAAAACACTACGTTCATCCATATCAGTAGTTGAGACATCATTGTAGAAATTACAACAAATGATTTCAAGAAAAATACAAAACCCTAATTAAGCTCAACTAGCTGAGCTCTCCTCACAGCAGCTTGCTTCCTGATAAATATCCCCCATCTCAAAGCAGCCTTAAGCTTAACCCACCCCACCACCGCCTTCCCCGACCCACCACGCCTCGGTCCCTTCCCGTGAGTCACGTACGGTTCATAAGAAAAGCAACTCTCTTCTGCACAACAAACGTCCTCAACTCCTCCTCCCATTGTGAAACTCCTCAGCAATCTCTGCATGTCCTCGTTCTGCAGCATCTCAGAGCTCCGAACCCTAATCTCCTCTGCGAAAAAGTCCCCCAAAACGTGTCTGTTCCGAGTTTCAGAGTTACAGTCTTGAGGAACATAACTAGGGCTTTCTAGGGTTGCAACAGGCAGGTAGCTGGAGGTGTCGGAGAATGCTCCAAACTGTTGAGGATGATGATGGTAGTGCAGGTGATGGTTCAGTGCTTGGATCGGCAATGGCGGCTCCACTGGAGTGGGAAGGGATTTAGTTGTGTTCTTGGTGTCTGAAAGTGCAGTTAGGGCTTTGCCATCGTATTCGACAACTCGATTCCAGTTCTCGTAAGCTCTCTTCACCAGGGAATCTACTGAAATCTGCAAAATTAATTAACTTTAAACACATTATGGGAGTCATTGTGCTATTGTGAACTGACATTCAACCCTATATATATATATAAGGTTAAATACCAAGGAGCTACCTGAACTTTGGACGTTTTGCAACGAGCTACCTGAACTTTGAAAATTCAAAACGAGCTAACTCAACTTTGAAGAAGGTGCAAATAGCGCGCTACATCCGCCCAATTTCTGACAAATTTCCAACGACTTTGCAATAAAAGTTGACGAAAAATTGGACGGAGGAAGTTATTTGCACCTTCTTCAAAGTTGAGGTAGCCCGTTTTGAATTTTCAAAGTTCGGGTAGCTCGTTGCAAAACGTTCAAAGTTCAAGCAGCTACTTGGTATTTAACCCATATATATATCAAGTTTGTACGATGTTTATTTAGATTGGAGACCAACCTTTTGTGCATGGTTTAGCGATTCCAAGGAGAGGAATTGGCTGTTGGCAAGAAACCCTCGGAGCTCATAAATCTGATCGAAAACCACCGCGGTGGTACGACTTTCGTCCGCATAATAAACGTAGAGTTTCCCTCCCATGACACACGTCTTCGCGTGTTCGACCGTGTTCTCCCACATTTTATTAGACATCGCACTTCCAAGGACCTGACCAAACCCTAGTATCAGACATACAAAACTCGAAACCCTAAACAATATGCAAACAAAACTCTCATGAAGTGATGAAGTGAAGTACTTACATTTCTTAGCTTCTGTGGGTCTCTCACGAGAAGCCGAAGAAAATCTTCGACCGTCACAATATCTGCTCGAACCAGTTTCTGGTGCAATGCTCCGTCTTTTGCGATTCGTTCGAGCCTCCATACTTCGTCGTGCAAAGCGGGTGGATAGTGTTTCTTATATACTGCAGAAAACAGAATTACTTGACCAAAATTGAGGATTTTACATATGAAATTTCGTTGGTAAAAAGTAAAATTTCACTGAATTGTGAGGTAGGTAAACCCTTAATAGATGTTGCCAGAAAATTTATATTTTTAGCGACGAAAACTTTGTCGTTAGTAAAGCTCATATGAACTTACATTCTCCTCGATGATCCTTAACTGCAAACGCCTCGGTTATACCTTCACGAACATTGACCCCATTGAGTGATTCGGGGTCTACTTTCACCCCAAGCCGAAACTTCCGACTCCGAATCCAACTCGAGTTGTCGGTGAAGGAAAGTTCGGCAAGTGTCCCGATCCCTTCGTTCAAAGCCACCTGCAAATCTCCAGTAAGAAGTGGTCTCTTCCCTTTCCGCGCCTCGACCACATGGCTCTCAAATTGCTCTTTGGTCCAATCACCTTCGGCTTCTTCACTAAAGTCGCCCTCGAGTACCACCACATCGAGTTTGAGACAAGATTCGGGACCATTGGCTATGACAAGACCTGTGTTGTTGTCCACCAACACAATGTGGATTGCACTGCCTTGATCGCCTTCAACTTTTCCGCCCGTGAAAAGGTGAGGTGGCACCCGTGTTTTAAACTCTAGCCGGAGGTTTCGCCCTCCTTCGGGTTGTCTCCTTGTCGGGATTGATCTGCTTATAGAAATACCATTCAAACGAGTATCATTCATTTGATGTAAACACGACTTCAATGTTTAGCGAAACTCTTGTAGTCGATATGACAACTTTAATGTATCAGGTCATATGATGTTCGGAAAATACCTTTCGGGTAGTCTAGACTGATTGAATCTTGTCAATGCACGCTCCACTTCTTCACTCACCTATCATTCGACAAACAATTTGAGAAAATTACGATATGCTAAAATGAAGATTATAATGAATCGATCATACGATAAAGAACAAATGGGAAGTGTAAAATGAGTCGATTTAATCGTACGATTCGGCGAAATAGAGGTTCGAGTGATGAACAAAGTCGATGCAAACTATCCACCTTCAATGCTTCCACGACCACACTGCAAGAAAAACAGCAAAATCAAACATTTTAGACTTTAGTCTTCTATATGTCCTATTGCTAGATTTAGGAAACTAACAGATAATGAAAAACAGTGTAGTAAGTCGTCGAGCTAAACCTGTAGTAGAAAAATAAGCCAAAACAACGATAAATATCACGAAATTTTCCTTATACAACAAGAGATTTTTGTAAATTTTAATCCTTTTACCAAGTTCAGAATCTCAAATTTAGAAGCTAAAATCACCTTATTTGATTAATGTCCTTCCTATAACCATAAAGATTCATAATACTGTAAAAATGAAAAGAAGCAAGAAGATCCATTGTAGCAATATGTATGTCAACGTTAGATCTTCTAAAGACCAATTGAAATTGCTAATGCTACAGACACCAATCAAGAACAATAGCTATTAAGTTAAAAGAGTGTAACGACCTAAGTTCAGGTGTCACAATCTACCCTCAATGTTCCGGGTCGACTATGATAGATTTGTATCTACTCAAGCCCAAAAGAAGATTGTTCTGACTAGTTGATTCTCTGACTGAGTCAGTTGTCCTCAGAAAAAAGAGAAATTTATATAGAGCTTGAGTAGTACATACATGACTGAGCTCCAAATCAAGTCTTTTTTCCGATTTGAGACAATTCATTAACAAAGCATTTGTAGTGATTGCAGAACGTACCTGGCTAACTTTGGTTTTTTTGAGACACCGAAGTCATTCTCCTCAACCTCTCTCTTCTTGTTCCTCGAACTTTCCATAGTTAACAGTTAACCCCCCAAAGAATCTGACCTCTACCTTTTTTGCCACAATCCTAAAGATCCATTGCTGAACTTGAGAAGGTTCAAGGAAGCAACACCAAATATGGAGAAGAACCCAGAAGGCTAAATGACAGTATTAAAGGACATGTTTGAGACCTCCTGAAAGATCTGGTCTCATGGAAAGGTTCTTATTTAGATCCACATTAACTGTCGCTACACTTGTTTATGGTGGACTGTCGTGGAGATAATTATTAAGGTTTATAATATATATAATATAATTATTATTATTAGTTTAATGAGGAACTTTGATTTTGCCAAATAAACAAAGAAGCAAATGGACCTGTTAGACACAGACTTTGTCTATAAAGACTTAAATACATAATTGTTTGTATTTACTATTTAGTATTGATTTAATTTAATTATCAAAAAATTATCTTAGGACTCAACACCTTTAACATACTCAAAAAATAAATAGATATTGATAAGTGTGTCTTACATGATGAACATTTTAGATTTTAAAAATATATATATATATAAAATGTCAGGAAACACTCTTGTTAATGGGTGTAATACACTTTTAGGAAAATTTGTAACTTTCTTACAAGGCAATTTCAGTCATGTTGATCTAAAAAGTTTATCATATGCAAGGCACATACCAACTCCCATTCGGACAAATAGGTAAAAGTAAGATTTTGCCATACCTATGCAAATACATGTAGTAAAAATTGCAAATTGAAAGTAAAAAATAACTGTGTAAAGTAATTAAAATTTAAACAGTATCTTGAGTAATTAACTTACTGTTTTTATAGTATTTTAATTTTTAACCTCTATAAGGCAAGATATGATAATATTATTGTATGCATTATTTTATCTCTATTTAATAATTTATAGGACAGTCACATCTGTTTATGCTGTCAGTGCATGAACTTTGAAACTTGCGAGAAGAAGCTGTGTTTTCTTTATTAGAGCTTGATAAGCATCTACTAACTGTGGTTGACCGATTCATCATTGGATAAAAATAGTCAATTGGAATCTTTACAATCTATAGTAAGATATGGCCAAAAAAAAACAACCTTAGATAGTAAGAAAAGTATTATAATATATACATATATATATATATTCTTTTGAAATTACAATTTAACCTAAGATAAGAATCATTATAATGCCTAATCTTTTCCAAAGAGGTTATATGATTTCGTAAAATCTAATTTATTTTGATCTCTTACACCATGTATAAATCAAACTGACGTATTATCAGACAAATATCATAATCCTACTAAACCAACACAAACCCTACATACAATCACATATGTTTGGCTGAATAGAAGAGTGAATTTTTCACTCGAATCCATACCATGGGTTGCGATTTGACCAACTCAACCAGATTTATTCTATTATCATTCCACATATATAAATATAATAAAACCCCATAAAGTTTCAGGTCACTTCTTTTTTTTTCCCAATATTTTTTTCAATCCGCTGTATTTGAAACGAATCAAAGCATTACTACCCACCCTATATATGTGTATAAAATTATTTAAGCTATTAAACACTGAATCACATGTTTTTGGTGATTTCTTATTTTTTAATTTCTCCTCACTCGATATGTGTACTATCAAAATTATTTCAAAAAATTTCACCCTCTCACATTTTTGTTGTTATTTCATATTTATTCTATTTATAATCTAATTTAGTCCTCCAACTGAACTCAATTTAGTTCTCTACGATCTTAACCCAATGCCATGAATCTTCATTGCCTCTTCTAACTTACCTATCTAAGCAGCAGCAGATAAAAATGAATCTTTTCCAAGGAGGAGAAGGTTTCCATTAGAAAACCAATTGGATAGCTCACTTATTATATTATTATACACTAAAAGACGTCAGTACATTTCAATATATAGTAACCAACAATTTATCAATACAGTACCTGTCGCTCAAGTGGCCATTGAGAAAATGTCTCTCTTCATCTGAAAAAGTCAGCAATTCAACGGCTCAGATTCACAACTTCTAAATTCTAATCTTTTACAATAATTCTAACATGAAAAACTGACCTGGTGGATGATTTATAAATAGTTACAAGACTCCTCTCGCAAATTCTTGTGCCAAGGTGGCGTCTCCTATCGGAATGAGTTTTTTAAGTGAGGCTCAGACAACAAGAGTATAGTGTTTTATCAGACAGACGAAGGAGTCCCGCCATGGCTGCAGCTCTCAGCTGCCAAGCCAAGATACGGACAACTCTGTTTGCCTGTTAGGCCTTCATCTTCATCGCCTCTCTATGCATTATTTTTAGCACTTCCCAATTGCAGTAAAGCAATGCATCAAACAGAGAAGACCTCTAAGATATGACTGTCATGATGATGATGATGATGACGATATAATTGCAAAAGAAATTAAAAGTATGGTACTATGCAAGTTTTGTAGCCTGGTCCAAGAAGTGGCTGAGGCTTAGTTTTGGGAAAGAACAGACAATCATGGAACCCCACCATGGCTGCAGCTCTCAAGAGCAACCGTGCCAAGCGACGGACAGATCTCTATGCCTGTAAAAATATCTCGAAAAGCTTCATTGCCCCTTGTTCACCATGCATTTCCCTTCTGCCCCCTCCAAGCAAAATAAATTTTAAGAGGGGGAAACTCAAAATGGCCTAAGCATAGAAAGGGAAAACTGACAACCCATGTTGTAATGGTTGCATGTTCAATTCACGTCTTAATACCAAACTGCTATTTCTGCAGACTATGCAGTGGGATATGAAAATGAAAGAAATGCATAATCACTATCCCAAAGTGAAGGAGCAGTTTGGTAATTCTCTCAGTATATATCTATATCTACTGCAGCTGCCTCATACAAGTGATATTTAAGTGGCGGGTATATAATTTAATCAAGCAGATTATATTTTTTAAGATACATAATGATCCCCCAAAAAAAGGAACTTGAAAATTTGAGTTTAGGCTCAGAATTATCTTTGATCAGACAACTGAAGGATCTCCGCCATGGCTGCAGCTAAGCTGCCACGCCAAGCTACAGTCAATTCTCCACGCCTGCAGTTTTCTTCTTCTGAAATTATCATCATTGCCTCTTTACTCCTTTTTTACCTGAGAAGAAGATGCTGTAGTAACGAATTGGCAGTAATGAACGCAATTAGAATTTCCCCCATAATAATAATAATAATAACAATCATCATCTTCTTTTTCTTTTCTTCTTCAAAGCGACACCAAAGTCTGAGGACCAAAACAGAAGTTTCCATTGTAGGAGAAGGATTTCTTAGCACAAAGCTGTTGAGCAGCAAAGGAATCTCGCAGTGGCTACAACTTCTAGGAGCTGCCGCACCAAGCTACGACCGGCGTTGCTTACTTGTCATTACTTGATTCAGTTCATAGAAAGTATTGGTTTGTAGGATATATAAAGGGTTAATTACCAAATTGCATACTGAACTTTGGACAATACAAAAAACATACTGAACTGATGCAATTTGCAACAGTATGTAATGACACCAAACAATGAGTGTTGAGGCTCAAACTTATCTTTGATCAGACAATTGAAGGAATCCCGCCATGGCTGCAGCAAAGCTGCCATGCCAAGCTACGGTCGATTCTCTATGCCAGTAATTATCTTCTTCTAAAATCATCATCATTGCCTCTTTACTCGGTTGATATTTTTGCTCACGAAGAACAGGCAAACAATAATAATAATAATATCACAGTGCTTAACAGGCAAAGTCTGATAGTAAATGACCACTTCTGATCCACTTTATAAATCTGTTGCCTCCATATCAAAGAGAAGAGTGACCATTCTTAAAAAAGAATGAAAGCTCGGAAGATCAAACAGCTTCTATCATCATGGAACTTTATAAACAATAGTTTAGGAGGTATATTACTAAACCTAATAGTAATGATAATCACCCAATAATAATGATAATCACCACATATTGACCTTCCAATCTGCCTGAGAGACATTGATCAGCACAGCTATGAGAAGAGAATGAGACATCCTCAAACTAACAAATGTTCGCCATAAAACAAACAGTACCAGGTAGATTCTGATAAAAGGAAAAATTATTAGCTTCACACTAATCATACAGGATCTGTAGAGGTATAACTGATCATCCTAATGTTGAAGCTCTGTTCAGGTGAAATTGTACAAACTCAAGCTTGGCTGAGCCTGATTTGGGGTGTTCGAGCTTGGCTCAGCTCATCAAAAATAGATTTTGTGTTTCAGACTGAATTTTGGCTGAAGCTCAGGAACGATTCGGCTCAACTTAGTTCAGCAACCAACGGACACTTGGTCCAGCTGTATTGCCCTTGCTTCAGAGCAAGAGATCGATTATGAGAATGTCTCATGATTACTTGGATGGCAAAAAAATAAAACTTAGTTCAACAACTCATTCGTTTCAATTTAATCACATGTAGATCAATATATATATATGAAAATAATATACAAAGCTCGAGAGCAGATCGAGCCAAGCATTAGTCTGGTCTGTTTCAGCTCAACCGCGGTATAGACTCGGCTTGGAATTTGCTAAGAGATAGTTTTAAATTTGGCCGAGCAATTTAATCGTCCAATTCTTTGCAGTTAGAAATCAGATTTTCAACCAATTCAAATCATTGAAAAAGAAGAGGCTCAGATCAGGGTTTTTTTCTTTCTCAGGGCAACATTAAAGAGGAACCCTACCATGTCTCTGAATCTGTGGCCAAAGAAACCATGCCAAGATACAGAGCTCAGAGAGTTGACTTGTTTTGCATGTCTTTCCGAATCAATTCACAGATCCGTGACTTATCAGTAAAATGGACAGTGCAAATTGCAGCTAAGTAATGCTTTGTAAAACCATAGGAAATGCTCTTACCGTATCACTTTAGATGCTCTAACAAATAGAGAAATATGGAGGCTCAGATCAAAGCGGCCAGACGAATCAAACACCACAGAGAAGGAACATACCACCATAGCTGCAAGAGCTGGTAGCTTGCGAACCTCGAAATCCACAACAATCTCTCTCTCTCTCTCTGGACGATTTCACAAGCTGCCTAGCTTTGCCTCGCCACGGAGGAGCTCCGACCACTGCAGCCAGATCAACCACACACCCAAAATATATCGTCACAGCCTCGTTCAACCATCGAATCAAGTAGCAGAGGAATGTAATGGCGCATTCTTTGGGGGGCGATTTTTGAAAGGGAAAGTGATCCATATGCATGATACATTTTCCCTTTGCAGTATTATACTTCTTATTATGTATATATAGAGAGAGAGATAGATAGATCGATAACAAAAAGTGAGCCATGGAACTCGATCCATGTCCACACCACTCTGCAAAATCAAGTGCGTCGGAAAATCCCTCTAGCCATCCAATGTCTCTGTAACCTGGTGCGAAGAGAGATCAGAGGTTTGGGGGGTTTAGGTATAGTTTGGTGAAAAATTCTCCTCATTCCGACGGAGTATGCGAGGTAAGCAAAGCACTGAACCCAAACCCATTTCCGCTTCCTCAAAAGTTGAGTTCCATCACAATATAAGGACGAATGTCTAGCTAGTCTATAGGACTAGAATTAACTAAATTGATCCCCAAATTATTAAGCTTGAGACAACTAAGTCCAAACTTTGGTGTAGCCTAATCAGGAGTCCTTATCTTAGGTAACTTTATCTAGGACTAATCATGAGTGGGTTGGGCAGGTCTTGGAGGCAAGACCGAAATTTCGGTCTTAACATTTGGAGGACCGAGATTAATTTTGAAAAAAAAACGAGTCAGTCTTGCTTGACTCGGGTCGGTCTCGGTCTTGGACCGAATTTTTGGTATAAAAAAAATCAACTAAAGTTTTGGTCTTGAACTCGCTCGCTTCTCGTCTTCTATCGCACTTCCCTTATGGAACCGATTCAATGGTTGTTGAATGATTCAAGGTCATGAATTATTAGTGTTCCAAGGGTTACACCCTGAATTTCTAGGGGGGTTTCAAGGGCGGTCCGGTCCAGTCCTAGTAGGCCTTTGGGGGAAAAAGATCGAAATCGACATTGAAGAAAGAAAAAAAAACGTATGTTCAATCTCGATCCTAGTCGGGCCGATCTTGTCGGGAATTCGGTTCAACCAGTCTTTTTTTATCAACCCTAACTTTATCCATGTCAGGCCACACAAACTAAGTACTTCTAGTTGGAAACCCAATCAAAAAGACCCACACAAAACGGGGGAACTTTCAATCTCATCCAAACAACTCTTATAATCTTCTATGTAGTTTCTTACAGTAAACTATCCTCCTCCAAGATCAACATCATCATCTATCCGTGGCAGTCATGTATTTACATATATATTTTAGTAATTGGTTTTTAAAACTAATTTATTTTAGTATTTGATATATGAGGTACATTTATAAAAAAAAAAAAATTGACTTACTAACATAGTGACATAGTGACATATTAGACTAATTTACCCATAATTCTATTATAATTTCACTTCAAAATGCTTGATAATAGTGCATCTGGTCTGGTACCTCAACTTCAATCCGACTATCAAAATTCACATAATAGTGCAATTCTCAGTAACATTACATGGTAAAGCAAAAACATGATGGAAAATCTGACCAAATTCCATAACCATTTCCACTAGAAACCACAGGAAAAAAAAAAAAAGATCTGTAAACCTTAAAAAACAAACAGCAAAATTCAACAGAACTTAAAGAGCAGAGCATAATTGACACATTTTGCTGTCTTTCATGGTTGAGAAGTATCTCTAGGGGAGACAAAATTCAGAACTACATACTGGAGGGAGGAGCTAAAGAATAAGAGAAGCCTCGATGAACAATCTTCTTTAGTTAGACTTGACGTATTCGAGCACAACATGGCGAGCCTCTGACTCTTCCCCAAAATCCTGCCAAATCCAACACAATATGCATTTTGTAAGCATTGAAAAGTGGAAACAACCAAATATATGGAACATGAATCAATTTGTTACATTTAATGAAATTTATGGAACAAAAAGCAGCATATTGATTGATGGTGAGCTAATTGTACTTTTTTGCAACTTTTCAAAAGCCGAACTACTAATACAGATGTACTGTTCTGTTAGTATTGGTCAAAAAATGTAAAGGAGGCATCCTAACTGGACGATAAGTGTTGGCCCTTGACTGCACTAATGTATTCTTTTAACTACTAACTTACAAGTTCAGCTAACAAATTGGAATATATATAGCTGTCAGAGAAAAATAACTCCATTTAGTAACAGTAGCATTCAATTACCTTAACAACAGCACACGAGCAACCAACCACCTTCCTTGCCTTTCCTTCTGAATCAATCTTGCAAAGCTGTTGATGATTAAACAAATGAAACATCAGTAGATCATTAAATATGGCAGTTTTCTTTTCACATAACAAAACAAATGATACGGAGTATGCTTTTGTGGGAACTAAATAACTTACACCACACCACTCGCCGAGGGTCTTAGCACTGGGAACATTGATCAAGTTCACATTGTGCTCATTGCAGAGTGCCTTCACAAGCTTGATGTAATCAGCTTGGTTGCAGTCCTCAGCAAGAAGAACGAGCTGAGCTGTGCGCTTCTCGATTACCTTAGCAGACTCGTGGAGGCCACGGATGAGGCCGTTGTGGGCAAGGGACTTCCTCAGAACCACTTGCAAAGCAGTCATGAGATCCATTGGCTCTCCTGGAGCTGCTACTGGTGCTGCAGCCTCGGCAGCAGGAACTGGAACAGCCTCTTCACTGAAAGACACAATTAAAAGTTGGTAAAGTGAGGTGTGAGAGATAAGTGACCAGCAATGAAACTAGTGACAGTTCTTTCAGATGCTATGTCAAAATCAAGTAACTTCTTAGCCTAAAATGAAGTACCACAAAAAGGTCACTGAGAGAAAGTTCCAAATGTAAAATCCTTATCTGACATTACCATTAGTTTATACAGTGAATTTAAGATCACTATCTCAGCAACCTCAGCAGAATCATTATATGAAATGCTCAAAATTTTTAAATTTATGTCTTTGGGGCTCTCTATCATTACTCAATAAAAATTACACAGTTACTCACACATCATAGCAAATACAGTTAAGAAGACTGAAATATCCAATATACAGAAGCATCCATTAGATTTGGGACATTCTAAAAAAGCAGACTCTTAAAGAGCCTTTTATGTAGCCAACAGAAGCAGTCCCAATATATCTTTACGATTACAAAAAGGAAGGGAAATAGACATACCCCGACATCTTCTTGCTTAATACTGGGAAACGAAGCTTCAACCTGATGACAGCAACAACATAGATTAATCAGAGAGGCTAAGTGTCACAGTATACAATTGCCGAAAAGTTTAGTTTACCTCGTAGCTACTTATTGACAATGCTGTGGCGACATCAATCTAATCTAGAGGTACAACTATTGTCAACTTGCTTATCATAAGAGAACACTTAAGATAAATCGAAACCAATAAATGGATTTACAAGTTCGATTTAACGATCCAAATGCTCATTGCATTCAATTTTTTGCATTTCAAAACCATCGGCAGTAGAAACGACCAGAAATCAACAACAATTGTAGAGAAACACCAACAGTTGAAACATCACGTAAGGAGAATTTACCGGATCGGAAAATGGAGCAAGCAAAGGTATCAGGAGCTGTGTACTCTGAGTCTGCTGTCAACGGGAGAACTGCGTTAGAGGGGTCGAGCGGCGTTTTTAAGGGTAGAAGAAGAAGAAGAAGATAAACCCTAGAATGCGTTGTTTCTTGAAAGCTTTAGGCCCAATATTGTTTTTTTTAAGTCTTAAGGCCCAATAATATCTTTCTACTTCACTAATGGCCCACTCTAAAAATGCAGACATTTTCACAATATAGCCCTTGTACTATTCTTTTGGTATCATAGAGCCCTCTTACTTTGTAAACACAACGATGTTTTTACCTGGTGGCAAGTTAGATCCAATTTAAGTTATTTAACTAGGGGAGACGAATCGGGACAAAAATCATCAATATCATATTATCATTTCATCCAACGCTAATTAGGGTGATTAAAAAAGGTTGGTTGAACTGAATTCTCGATAAGACCGGCCCGACTAGGACCGAGACTGAATAGACGATTTTTTCCTTCAATGTCGGTTTCGGTCTTTTTCCCAAAAGCCCGACTAGGACCGGACTGGACCGACATTGAAAAAAACCGTAGAAATTCATGGTGTAACCCTTGAAACACTAGTAATTCATGACCTTGAAATATTCAACAACCTTTAAATCGGTTCCATAAGGAAAATGCGATGGAAGACGAGGAGCGAACGAGTTCAAGACCAAAACTTCGGTGATTGTTTTTTGTCAATCCAGACTGAGTCAAGTAAGACCGACTCGGATAGACTTTTTTGACCAAAGTCGATCTCGGTCCTCCAAATGTCAAAACCAAAATCTCGGTCTCGGTCCGCCATGATCAGCCCTAATGAGAATGGTTCCATCTCATGCAAGTAAAAGAAAAGTCTCGACAAAATATATATACATTTAGAAGACTTTAAGGATGTAACTTCATTAAATCAAATATGAGGGACTAAAGTGTACTTATTATGGTTGATTCAGGACCGACTTTAAAATTTATTATATATCCATCCATGGCTCGCAGAAGACCTTTATCGTTCTCTTCTTCTTCTTCTCGCGATCGATCTTCCTTACCTCTCTGTTTCATCAATCAGTTGAAGAAATACAATACATCTGCAAGCCCTATCGCAATTTGAAATGGTGATGCTGAAATCTCGGAGACTCCGCCAGATCTTCGTCCAGTCCCCGGACGCCGAAACCCTAACCCTAACCCTAACCCCGAAGCAATCTCAGACACTCCATCAGCTGAAGCTCTCCCTCCTTCCGCCCACCTCCCAAACATCCAATTTCTACTTTACTCTCAACGGACGAACCCTAGACGATTTCGCCTTAATCACCGACTCCTCAATTCCGCACCTTTCAACGCTAATCCTCCGATGCAGGGTCCGTGGAGGCGGAGGCGATGGAGGCGCCACCGGAGCAGAATCGCGCGACTGTTACCTCAACATGTACGCAGAGAAGAAGCCTGACAAAGTCGATCCGAATGAGCAGCGGCTCTCCAAATGGCAAAACTGCTCGTTATCGTACGAGCCTTTGAGGGAGCCTTGCGTAATTGACAAATTGGGAAATGTTTTCAATAAGCAGGCTCTTGTCGAAGCCTTGATCAGCAAGAATCTTCCCAAGGAATTCGGTCACATCAAGGGATTGAAGGATATGGTGAAGATTGAGCTCTGTAGAAACCCCGGCCATGGAAGCGCTCAGTTTCAGTGCCCAATCACAGGTCTTGAGTTCAACGGTAAGTACAAGTTCGTTGCTTTGAGAACCTGCGGCCATGTTCTGAGTGTCAAAGCATTGAAAGAAGTGAAATCGTCTTCTTGTCTGGTCTGCCATGAAGAGTTCAAGGATATAGATAAGATCCCAATCAATGGAAGCGAAGAGGAGGTTGCTGATCTTAGGGCGATGATGGAAGAGGAGAAGATGAAGATCAAAGAGAAGAAAGGCAGTTGCAAGAAACGTGGGATTGATGCTAAATCAACAGAGAAGGCGTCTGCAAACGTGGAAGCAAATGGAAAGGTTGTGAAGAATGGTGGCAACGGGGCAAAGAGTGCAGCCAATGGCGCAAAACGGTTCAAGGCTGTCGATATGGCACCAGCTCATGCCACCAAGGAGGTGTATGCTTCGTTATTTACTTCGTCTAGGAAATCGGAGTTTAAGGAGACATATAGCTGCAGATCTCTGCCTCTGGGTAGGAACTGATGGTAGAATATGGATTATGCTTATTTGTGCCTGGTTAAGGCTGTTTGTGGCAAAATCAATCAATGTCTTGTCCTGGTTGATAACAATTGTCTGATTTAAAGCTATGTATTTTGGATTTGACATGAAGAATGAAGTTCACATTCTGGCTTTTTGATTGAAGAAAACTAATAGGGTTTTCAGTTCTCTGGTTGTTGTTTTTCTTGCAATGCAAACCATTCACTCAGTACAGGAGAAGACTGCTAATGTCAAAGTTTGGTACCTTGTGGTGCAAGAAACCTCTTTGAACTCAAGGAGAGGAGGATAATGCTAATTCAGTTTGAATAAATGGACTTACACAGAGTTTCAAGGCCATTCATTGGCTTCCACCAGCTTTACTTTTACCTCATTTTCCTACACAGATTGCCTACCCTTCTATAAGGAAACATTGAGTAAAAGATCAAGAAAAATGAAGTAAGAAGATAAAGACCGAGTGAATGAAGGTAAAAAAAAAAAATAGTATACGCATAAGAAAACCCAAGATTCACTTTATTCATATTACCTCTCAAAAACATACCAAGTATTTGGCCCCATCTACAATTCAAGACCGTATAAAACCCCTGCGTAATTCCTAGGCGAGCCCTGAAAGTATCTCTCTTTCATTCTCATGAATGTACAGCAAGTAAGCAAACTATCAGAACCTGCTTGGTGAGATTCACCAATCCTCTCCAAACCCATGCACATCGCCACCCTGGTCAAACCGCCATAGAGGCCGTGGCAATACCTCATTAAGTGCTTGATGTCATACAGCAGTGGGAAATAGGTATTGATAAGAACAAAGAACTCTGCTTGAGTATTAGGAAGCTTTTGCCATGTCAACACTTTGAGCAAGTATCCAAAATCATATCCACTATGGAAAGTAATCCAATGGATGGAATCATTCAGCACAACCCCGGATGACATTAGCAACTCACTGAAACGAAAAGCTCCAACACCCTTTTCTCTGTTCTTTCGGAAGTCCATGCCACTTTTAACTAACATTTCGATTGAATCCTGTGCATGTGGATCCTCATCGACATCAAAATCACGAAAATTGAACTGCCACACACAATACTTATCAGTTCCACAAGTTGGAAGGTTCCCACCTGCATCAGCGAAAGTTAGCCCCAGCTGAATCAACTTCAAGATGTCAACATTTGCCTTAAGCTTCTGGTACCTGAACTCGATGTTACTCTGATCACCCACGCCCAATGGATTAGTAACCAAACCAGGAAACTCAGTATCCATGGCAATGTAAGGGTAATCATCAACAATGTCCCGAATCAACCTGAATTCTTCATCAAGATTTTCGTGCCACACCTCCCTGATGTGAACTGTATCCTTATTCAAAGCCATCCCTGTGGTTTTTCAACAGTTCCAATCCCTAGAATCCAAGAACAAGGAACTGCATAAAACAGCAAAATCACGCATTAAATTAAGAAGTGAATACAATGATTTTGCAGGAATTAACAATTAAAATTCTAAGACAATACATTACGATCGCTGCGCCATCCTATTCCTACATAATGCAAAATGACGTGCCATAACTCAATCATCAACAATCTACAGCATTCACCATTGAGCAAGGGAATCACGCAAGAAATGAATCATCGACGCGCACTATTCAACCATCTTGACTACAATCTGAAGCGGATATTCGTACCTTAAGGTGAGACCAAGCTAGTTCAATGCTGCAGAAACAGTAAACCCCGCACGGCTTCTTCAAGAAACCTCGGGACACGCATATCAGTTGATCATTCGAAAGAAGAAGATAGAGTTAACTGGGTTTGAAGAGAGAAATAGTAATGGCGGTCACCCACTGATCGTGAAGAGACGATCCACAGAAAGATTGGAAGAGAAGTTAGTGAAAGGTGAAGTGACCTCTTATGTATATATATTACACGTTTGTAATTTACATTTAATTAATACTATTTAGTATTTACTATTCAAAATAGAAAAATCAATTATAATTTATTATAATAATTTGCTTATTAGTTATTGACTTATTTTAGTGTTTTAAATTTGAAAATCACATTTTTCCCACCACCAAAAAACCCAATAAAAGTTGAAAATATCAATTTTTCAAATTTATTATAATAGGAATTCAGAGAAAAAATATACTATATTCAATTATTTCTAATTCAATTGAGTTATTTTATTATTTTAATGTGGTTTGAATGCTATTTTTTATTTTAAATGTGTATTTTTTGGTTTAAACTGAGTTTCGTAATATAAATAAACATATTATTTTATACAATTTTTTGGTTGAATATTTTTGTAAAGAAACTCTGGACCAAAAATAAAAATATTCGAAATAGTAAAACAGCTAATTCAACCGGATCGGTTTTAGGTTTTAGCAGATTAAAGAAAGTGAGTAATGGATTAGGGCTTTGAAATTAGTCTATATCGAATTACGAAATGGGGCCAGGCTTTGGATTATTAAATTTAATTATACTGAGTTTCTTTTCCTTTTTTTTTTTTCTTTTTTTTATCAAAGAGGATAATTTATTCATTATGCAATAATGTTTTCAGACACATTATTACAATCACTACTGGAAATTGATCTAAGCGGAAGTGAGGGTTGGGAAACTCAATCATTTAGACACACTCTCAATCTCGAATGCTGGACAATCCAGTTAGCGTCTTCATTAACCGTGCGTCTAATGGTTGACCAATTTATCGAATCAAAGGTACCTGCCAAGGATGACATTACCAGTTAGCGCCTTCATTGCGGTTGATTCATTACCTTCTCAGAGTCGGATTCAACGATAACATCACCCTTTCCTTTTTCCATCACAAGTTTCACACCAAGGAGGTTTGCCTCTGCTTCCAGAGCTTCAACTGTTCAGCCACTCAACCTACAGTTTGCACCTCCTACCTCACACCCGTCCACGTTTCTTGCTATCACGTCGATTCCACCCATTTTCGTATGCCTACACCAAGAGGCGTCACAATTTATCTTAACACATACTTGATCCGACCTCCTCCATGCTTCCGCCACCCTAAGACCTGGTTCCGTAACATGCTCTGTTTTTGCTCTCATGTATTCATCGTGGGCTTTCCTCAGATTTTCGACCACCTCCATCAGATTTGACATCTTGTTCTCGAACGCCGCTTTACACCAAGTTTTCCAAACGTGTCAGCATGTCATCAAACACAAGCTCCGCCTGGTTTCCTTTGTTTCCCAGGATATGCTTGGCTCGTTTCTCCTGTCCTGGATCCAGTCACCTAAAGCTTGCCTAGTATGCTGGGGAGCTCCAAGCCCTAGACAACCAAACCATACAGTCTTCGTCCATCTACACTTGTAGATCAGGTATTCGATTGCCTCTTCCAATTCGCACACCGAACATTTCGACGATACATTCATCTCGCGACGCCTTAGGTTATTCATTACCTCTATAGAGTTGGTGAGAAGCTTCCACATAAAGCTTTTGATCTTCGGGATTGTGTTAGTTTTCCAGACTGCACTCCATATAGTCATGGACCTATTCCTGTGACTTACAATGTCTGACATCCTCCTCTCTTCGGCCTCCCTCAGTCGGTGATAGGCTGTTTTTACTGTCACCTTGCCATTATCAGCATATGGCTAGATTAGTCGTCCAGGTTTTGAATTTGTGGGTAACAAAATCTTCAGGATTTGTTCGACATCATTTGGTGTAGCAAGCTCTCGTAATAAGCCCTCGTTCCATCTCCCATTGTTATTGTCAAAGAGTGATCCCACCTTCATTTGTGAATTTGCTTATCAACTTGGTGTCAGTTCAACTTTAAACTCTGCTTTTGTGTAGATCCAAGGATCGACTGCAGCACAAATCGTGGCTCCATCTCCTATTGTCCACAGTCCCTCTCGAGCTAGAGCATCTCTCCCCTTCAATATGATGGACCATCCCCAAGAGGCTCTCCTCCCTCTTCCAACCGATAGAAAATGTCCTCTTTGATAATAAAGCTCTTTCAAGACCTCCACCCAAAGCGAATTTGGTTATTTATTCACTATATATACCATCTTTGTGAGAAGAGGTACATTGAATGTCCCATGCTCTCGAAAGCCCAAGTCACCTCTTTCCTTCGTTTTAGCTAAAGTCTCCCATATTTTCTAATGAATTTTTCGGCCCTCGCCTGTTAGTCTCCACCAAAACTCCGCTATTAATGCATGGATATCTAACCACCAGGTTTTGAGGAGTTTGAAAATGCTCATCACATACGTAGATATAGCAGTTATGACTGATTTAATGAGCACTTCCTTTCCCGCCTAGTTTAGGGTGAATTTCATTATTAAATTTTAACCAACATTGTTATATATGAATAAAGGGTGAATAACTTTTCGATGTAATAAAGGGTAAAACATCTCTTATTTATAATATATTGAAGGAAAAAATTTCTTTTCGATGTAATATAATGCATGCCTAACACTTTATATTTGAAAATGTTTGGTTACAACTCTTAAATATTAATCTCACATTAGTTGGATCAACTTATAAAAACATATTGTAATTTTGAAAAGTGAATCAAGTTTAAATTTCACTAAAAATACTGTATCGTAAAAAGTTTTGACTTTGACACTCCTTACTCGAAATTGTGAAATATATAATTCTTCTACTATTGTTGTAATATTCTAAGAATTAAGTTGATCATGTTCTCATAATATATTACACACGATAAATGACAATGACATGTATATCCATAGCGCGTGCCGGAATGTAATGCATATAAAGGGGAAGTCGGCAAGTTTTCCACTCCTTTCTTCTATCCAAGGCGTTGACTGTTGGATGAAGAGAGAATCGTTGGTTTCATCGACAGTTAAATGGTAGTTGCATAAAGAACACACGATCCGACAGACATGCATTCTTCTACCTTCTTCTAATTGCATGTAAATACAAAAATTCGGTTTATTTTCCAATTTGCACCTTTGAACGTCATATTAACACCTTTTATTTCTTCAACACGCGTCACACGTCGGTTGATACGACATCGATGCATAACAAATTTAATCAATAACCATCATGATTAGATTTACGCCTCGTCGATGCATTCATTTATGTTAGAAGAGCATAAAATAATTGGTCGGGAAACATGTCGTTAGATCATGACATGCCACGTGGAGTATTGTCCAACCTTAATTTCTTATCTTATAGGGTGATAGTGATTAGTGAGGCTAATTAATGACCCTAACAAAGCATAATTACATAATAATAAGCATAATAATCCACCTATACATGCCTAATCATCGCTAACTTTTGCAATCTGCTACCATACATGATACATCATTAATTAAAGATATATAATAATATCCACGTGTATAAAGCATGTACGAACTTTTTTTTTTATCATAAATGTACGAACTAAGATTCTAAGAATATGCTTTGTTGTATTATATATAATAATAATTGCTATTACCGAACCGGCGAGGGGGCCGGTTCACGGTTCGGACGGTCCAATCCGATCCAACCCGGTTCAGTGTGCAGTTCACTGTTCACAAGGGGAAAAATTTTGAAAACTTAAAATACATACATAGTCTCAAACACAAACATAATTACCTCAAACTACATAATTTCATACACACACAAACTACATAGTTTCAATATCAAACACACATTACTCTCAATTTTCAAACACAATACACAATAGTAGTGAATCGGTTTAACCAATTGGGTTAAGCCGATTAGTTTGTGCAGAACCAAAAATCGGAAACCAAAAAAAGCAAAACCGGACAAAAAAACCCGAACCCCCCCAAAAACCAACTAAAAAGTGAACCGGAAACCGGACGGTTTTCTAAAAAACGACTGGTTTTCCAAAAAACGTCTGGTTCAACCCAGTTCAAACACTGTTTATTTGTAAAACGGTCTTTTAACTGAACCAAGTCGGATCGGAATTCGGTCGGCCGCCGGCCCGGTCCGGTTCTGATAACTATGGCTATTACTATATGAATACTATTAGTATTTCTACACTTGTAGACTACACTTACACTTATAGTTACCTCTCTCTCTATATATATATAGTTTCATTTATAGTTATGTATTCATGTTAATTAGCAAATTATATTTTTTTTTTATAAAGTTCAGTTAGTAAATTATCTATACTTCAACTAACCAAGTTGTAAAATTCTCAAAATTTCAACTAGAAATTTGCATAAAAAACATAGTAAAATAAATTTTAAGTTTTCATCATAACTTAACAGTAAATCAAATTGTTTAAACACTTTAAATTCAGCTACCAATTTACCAGGATTAGGTTTAATCCGTGATTGAATTCAATTTACGTAACAACTTTGATCACTAGTAACTTCTTATATTGTTTGAGCCAAAGTCACCTTCTTCTTCTTCTTCTTATAATAAATTCATATTTTTGGGAATATAGGAGTCATGTATAAATACATAAAAAATTAAGTTTAAAATTGACATCTTCCAAAGTTGAGGGTGTAATTGTTTCCCTCGTTTATAAACATTGCCAATTGGTGGTCCTCCTCTATTGTTGGAATCTCTCTTGGACAACATTGTATTATAGATGTGTATCACTCCAACTTGTCCTCATAACTTGTTTTACTTATTTAGCTTTCTAGGGTTTATAATTTGTCATTATTTAATTTAATTATAACCCAACATAAACACGTGCGAAAAAATAATGTGTTCGTAAAAATATATAACAGAACGATAACACATAATTATTTTTGTATTGTGCTCATGTTTAGGTATCAGAACACGATATATATGCACGATAAAATTAAAACTTTTAAAAATAAAAAAAAATAAAGAGTGATGGAATTTAGCATTACAAAACCCTAATCAATACACCTTTTATCATACATTAATTTCACACAATTATTTAAAAATATTTTATATTCAATATTCTTTCTTACGAGTAAATTGAAATACTTTGAAAAACAGTGGTGAATTTTGTTCACCATAATGAGAATAAGATATCCTCAATTTTTTATCAATACTTATTAGAAAGTGTTTTTTTTTTGTATAAATACTTATATTTGTCTACATATAATATATTATGTATGTGAATAAACAACACTTTTTAAAGAGTTTGACGCATTATATCATTGGATTAAACCTCTTATACATATAGAAAAATAGGAAAAATAAAATAATGGATTTTTAGACTGTATTTTTCTTTTATTGATCTATAAAGTATATATATATTAATAAAAATTTAACTTTTATAATTGGCCCTGTCATTTTTAAATCATGCGACATATACATATATATATTCGTTCCTTGATTATCATAAGTGGTCGGATAGGTTTCCGCCCATAGTATATTGGTTGTTTGAGGATCTCACGATCTCGATTATTGGTAGGTGAGGTATGTTCTTTTGTTTTGTTATATATAATATATAAAAAGATATAATAATATTGTAAATTTTTAGAGGTAATTATTTTAGTATTGGTTTAAATTAAACTTATTTATTATTGCATTTTTGTATTTTTAAGAGGAAAAATAAAATAAAAGAGAAGAAATTGGTGGTTGGATTACGGTCGGCAATGATGCGGTGAAAAACCCATAACCATTGTTATAACTGTTACTGTTTAATATGGTTAACCACACCATTATGGTGCAATGTGGTTACGGTGATGAATTTTCTATTCATAATGATTATGGTTATAGTATTTGAGTTATATTCATGATTATAAACATGGTTATTATATAAATATAATAATTATTTATTAATAATAAACTAATATATACTAAATATAATTGAACTTGTTGTTATTATTAATATACTAATGGTGTTAATGTTTCATCGGTGTTAATGTTAAAGTGGTGTGAATGTTAATGTTGAATGATGTTAGTGTTATATATTTTTATTGTTGGTAATATAGATTTATGTATTTTTTAAAATAAAATTTTCGGTATTTTATTATATTACATGTGTGAAATAGATATGAGTATACAAATAAAAATATGGTTAATGATCACGATTATTTTAATGATCATAATATTGAAAATTGTACTTGGTTATAATTATTGTATGTGATTTAAAAATATAGTATGGTTATGATATTTTCATACACGTACTTTACTCTAATTATCGACCTATCATAATCTTCGATAGAATGGGGCCCACCTTATTTATATTATTCATTATTGTCTCTGTGGGGTCTCTACTAAAACAGAAACAGAGAATGATGTAGTCTCCAAAACCAGAAACGACCTCAACCAGAAACAACCGGTTACCATGCTCGTGGTCTTGTCCCTTTGTTTTTCTCTTATTTTGTTCTTTTCAAAATTATTTAGAAATATTAATTTGTTATAACTTTTTAGGGTAAATAAATTGAGATTAAGCGTTTTTTTTTTTAAGTTTTCTCTCATATATGGATAAAAATTGAATGTTGCGAATTGTAAAAATTGATGAAATATATTTGCAATTTTTTTTAAAAAAATATATAATTAAATGTAACAATTAAACTCTAAAAAATGAAAAAAAAATTACATTTGGGAACAAAAGGAAACTTTAATTTTAAGTGGGATTCCATTGAATATGTAGTTGTAATTAAATTAATATATAGATAGATAATTTTCTAACAATATTATGTACAATAGTGATGCCCAATTGCCCATAGGCCATAACATAAGTCATTGAGAATATCAAAGCTTCTTTGAAAGTGGCTGATTTTGTCAAGTAATGGCAGCCAAATAAACATTAAACTAAACGGAGACACAACAAAATAGTTTTGGACACACACACATATATATAATATAATATTATATATAATGATCCTAAGCTTATAAAATACTCACAAGTGGGTGTCAATCAATGGTACGTACGATGTGAATATTATAAATAGTATAATTGGACTATAATTAATAATTGTTATGGGATTTTTTCCAAAAGTGTTTATTTTAGAAAAAATTTGAAAAAGTATATATTTAAAAAAAATATTTAGCAAAATGTGCATCTGCGCACGTGGTATTAGCGATTTTACAAAATCGCTATTGACAGTAGCGATTTTGAAAAATCACTATTGACAGTAGCGTTTTTTGAAAATCGCTAATACCACATGCGCAGATGCACATTTTGCTAAATATTTTTTTAAAATATATACTTTTTCAAAAAAAAAATTCTAAAATATACACTTTTTGAAAAAAAATCGCTCATTCACCACTACGTGTCGTTTTTCGATGGACAGGGACTTTGCGTTGCTTCATCTCAGTATTCATAGGTCCAAGCCTGCAACATAAATTATTAAAAAAAGTCTGTCAGACAAAAGAGTGTCAGTGCTACAATTTCAACTGGTTCTCTAAAAATGTGAAGTTTAGATACTAACATGGTACATCAACCAATGTCTTTCAAGCGAACTGATGCTTGTTCATTCTCTAGGTTAGTCTCACCAAATTCCTCAAGTAAACAAGAAAGGAAGTCTTGGGGTCTAGGCTTTTAAAATCAGGTATTGTAAACATTCCCCCATTTCCATCCGCGAGCATTTTTGAAGCCTTGGGGTCTAGGCTTGTTCATGAACTGGTTCGACCCCGAACCGGTTTATAAACATTCTCACTCAAAATATAAGATCAAATGTTTGCATTTATCACTTGTATATAAGAAGTTAAATACTTTTTTCCTAGGCAAATATTACATGTCCTAAATTTTCCAACTTGTTCTGAACAACATCCTTAAGGTAAAACATTGAAACAAAGTTGTTTATTAGGTTATCTTAATTAAAACTTTCATAACCAGAAAATCATTGTGTGGCATATTATTGGACTGAAACTTTCTTAAATTTCTGAAAATCGCTACTACAGTAGCGATGTTGTAAAATCGCTAATACCCTACCTGCGCAGATGCACATTTTGCTAAATATTTTTTTTTTAATATATACTTTTTCAAAAAAAATTCTAAATTAAATACTTTTTGAAAAAACTCTTGTTATGGACATAATTTTTAAAATTATAATTGTATCTATATTTATAATTATATTTACTAACAATAGTTTTACTTGTAATTTGAACTTGGGTGATTAGTTGTTCTTATAGCGGTTATTTTAATCCATAATTATAAAAAAAAAATAATAGTTTTACTTGTATATTTATATTCAAAACATATATTTATTGTACTCTTTTTAAATTAAAATTTAAACTTAATTTTAAGTCATAAAATATTAATTTGTTATTAACAAATTTTAATTACAATATAATTGAATTTAATCCAAAACTAACATATATATTAAAACTTATTTATTTATACATAAATATATACAAATATAGGTATAAACACGATTATAAATTAAATATTATAATCATAATCACATTCACAGTGTCGTAATTCCTTTTGTTTATAGTCCAACGTGAAATATATATATATATATATACGTAATTTTAATTTAAGAGTTTAAAAATTGAATAACGTGAATTTAATTCAACGCATATGCCGAGTTGGAAAAACGCGGTGGACATGCTATTATGTAATTGGACTCTTCAAGTAGGAATTTTCCTCCACAATGACCAACAACATCGAATTAATTAATCACGTGTAAATTATTTTAATTGAAAATTTTACATTTTCCATCATTTTTAATATGATTAGGATAATTAATTTTATATCTAAAACAGTCTATAATTATAGTTATATAACCATAATTATATATATATTATATATATAATAATTATTTATTAATATAGATATAAGAATTTATCATATAAATAAATTAATTATGTATATTATATTTGATTATGTTGAAACTTGAGACTAATAGTTAAGTTAATCTTTTAGGATTAATGTTTACAACTCAATTTATAAATAAAATATAAGTGATTCGAATATGAGTAAAATTATAGTTAATAATCAAATCGTAATTATAAATATTATATTATATGTGCAGTAATTATGATTGTAATTATATTATTACGTAAAATAGTGTAGTAATTATGATCATAATACCTAGTGACATCGTAATGGTAAAATGATTTATTTATTTTTAAGACTCGAACTCAAAATATCTAATTAATAAAATATTTAATTAAGGAATGAAATGTTGAATCGGTATTTTATATTGCAATAATTTTTATATAATATATATTTATACGATGATTTATATATATATATATATATATATTACCCGATGATTTAGACTTAGTTATGGATAAGCATGAAGTTAGTGTAAGCTGAGTGACAAAATTGAAAAGGGCCGTAATTAAACACGTGGGTTGTGGAGGAAGATGAGAATGAATTTACGTATTTCATAGAAAATGTGTAAGCAAAGTTATTATACATTTATACTATTCTATAATAATAGGATATATATAATTATTATAAATATTATTAAACTAATATAATAATACAAATGATTTATTTGTTTTTGGCCAAAATAATATGAATGAATTCATAGTATATTAAAATAGTATGAAAATAATATATATTTTTCTCTTCCTTTTATTATTTTTCCATTCTTCGTGTGAACCCTTTATTAGGTGACACTAGTGATGATAGAAATATTACATTATTTAAGGCAGTAGTGCTTTAATAATTTATTTATGATTGCTCATCAAATTTACTCTTTAATTTCACTATATAAAAAAAGGTTAAATACCAATAAACTATCTGAATTTTGGACGTTTTATAATGAAATAGCCGAACTTTAAAAATTCAAAAATGACTATCTCAACTTGCAAATAGTCAGCTCCTTCCAATTTACTGTCAACTGTTGACAGAATTTCAACGAAAATTCGTCGAAAATTGGACGGAGGTAGCTATTTACACATTCGTTCAAGTTGAGGTAGTCATTTTTTAAATTTTAAAGTTCGTGTAGTTCGTTGCAAAACATCCAAAATTCAGGTACCTCGTTGGTAATTAACCCTATAAAAAATTGGCAAAAAAATACCATATAAAACAAGTACAATAGTTGATGTTCATCTCTTTATCTTCTTTCCTCATCTCCATTATTATAAAGTATTATAAATAGAGCAATATTGTTAATGTATTGATTAGTAATATATATTATATTATTGTAATTTAGTTTTTTTTTTATATATAGATAAGGTAAACTTAAAAGCGAGTGACGAGAAGCTCGAGTTCACACCCTAATCCTTAATACTGTTAGAACATAGAAACAACATATTAGTGTTAGAATATAGAAACAACATATTAATGTTAGACTATAGAAACAACATATTAGTGTTAGAATATAGAAACAACATATTAGGAAACAACATATTAGGAAATAACACAATAGGAAGTAATCTTTTGTATTATGTACTTTCCTTTTCTAATTGTTTTCTATTCTCACAATCTGTACACTATATGTAATAGTCATGGATGAATAACAATACAAGTTGACAAGCTTCAAACAAATCTCAATCAAACAATCCCAATCCAACATGGTATCAGAGCCAAGTGAGTGTTTCTAGGACCAAATCAGCCTTAGTGCTCATCATCTACCGACCAATACCGAAGAGGATGAGCTACCATGTCGAATGAAGGTAGCTTGATCAACCAATTCCGAAGCAACATAGAATTAAGCAAGCATGGAATGGCGGCTAGTGACCCTCAGTGTCAGAGGAAAATCAACGGAGACAAGCCATTCACGGAGGAGGACATCAAACCCCCACACCTCAGCACCAGTGATCTATATCAGAATCTGAAGCTCGCGAATGAGAAGCTGAAAGACCTTATGTAGAAATCCTCTGCCATGGCAGTTTCCAACTTCTCCACTCTCTTTCAGAACCTCGAGGATCATCACACCTCCATGAAGAAATTCATCGAGGATCGGACTAGGGCTCTTGAGGAGAAGGAGCGTGAGGCGCAGAAATCACTTTGATGCAATGGTATTGTCCTTGCTTGAATGCAAGAGGTAATGAGATCAATTCTCGGCCTATTGAGGTAAATTACCTTGATTGGCAAAAAAAAAAAGAGTCGCCCTAGCTCCAATAGGGACAAACAGAAGCAGAGTCGCCCTAGTTCCGATAGGGACAAACAAAAGCAGAGTCGCCCTAGTTCCGATAGGGACAAACAGAAGCAGAGTCGCCCTAGCTCCGATAGGGTCAAACAGAAGCAGAGCCGCCCTAGCTTCAATAAGGTACAACAACAACAACAGAGTTGCCCCAAACAGAAGCAGAGCCGCCCTAGCTTCAATAAGGTACAACAACAACAACAGAGTTGCCCTGACTCCAATAGGGTACAACAACAACATAGTTGCCCTGACTCCGATAGGGTCCTAAACCAATCAGTCCAAATAGTATTTTCAGGAAGAAGATATTCAACAAGTCAGTCAACGGAAGAATTTTCAACAATATCCTTGGCAAGTTAAACATTGGAGATAGGGACAAACAGAAGCAGAGCCGCCCTAGCTCCGATAGAGACAAACAGAAGCAGAGCCTCCCTAGCTCCGATAGGGTCAAACAGAAGCAGAGCCGCCCTAGCTCCAATAGGGTACAACAACAACAACAGAGTTGCCCTGACTCCAATAGGGTACAACAACAACATAGTTGCCCTGACTCCGATAGAGTCCTAAACAATCAGTCCAAATAGTATTTTCAGGAAGAAGATATTCAACAAGTCAGTCAACGGAAGAATTTTCAACAATATCCTTGGCAAGTTAAACATTGAAGATCCCACTGTTCAACTTGAGGGGGAGTGTTAGAATATAGAAACAACATATTAGTGTTAGACTATAGAAATAACATATTAGTGTTAGAATATAGAAACAACATATTAGGAAACAACATATTAGGAAATAACACAATAAGAAGTAATCTTTTGTATTATGTACTTTCCTTTTCTAATTGTTTCATATTCTCACAATCTGTACACTATATGTAATAGTCATGGATGAATAACAATACAAGTTGACAAGCTTCTAACAAATCTCAATCAAACAATCCCAATCCAACAAATAAAACATAATAATTAGCTAAACTTCAAAACTCACAGCGTCCTTTTGGATAACGGTTGTTTAGTTGCTAACTCGTAAGTCATATTGAAATGAAAATTTATACTGCAATAATAAGTTATTGTATTCTATTTTTATGTGAATATTTTATTAAAATTAAGACTAAAAAATACTTTGTATTATAATAACGTAAATAAATTAGAAAATTATCATGTCGATATTGTTGTAGCAAAAAAGTTGTACATATATTCAAATATGCAAAGTATTTCATACATTAGAGTACATCTCTTGATTACTTTATTAAAACAAATATTATACATAATAAATATAAAGAATATATAGATATATACTAATATAAAGTTATTTTATTTGTTGATATGGAATTTTTTATACATTTTAAAATTTTAAAAATAACCATTCTTGTCATCATGTATATAACACGAGAAAATATCTGCATTATTGTTATTATTTTTAACACGTCATCAAAATGGTAGTATTATTAATATACTTACTACATATTTAAAATAATACTCATTTACTTCGTATTTTATTTATAAATGTAGACATTTATTTGATTTTACTCTTTTTATTATAGTTTATTTATATTAATAAATGATGGCAAGTGAGCCCAACCTCAATAAAGATAATAATTAACTTACCAAAAAATGAAATATTCAGCATATTTAATTATTTGCAAATTGTTTAAATTTTTTGTATATCATATTATAAAAAAAATCAATTAAAATTTTAAAACTTATCGGTCAAGAAGAATGTGTGTTTTAGTATTTTAAAAGTTGACTGAAAATATTATTTGACGAATATTTCCCCATCGACGGGGACGCCGGACACGTGTCCGTCTTCTATTGCTGTAAAATCGGAGCCTAATCTCTTCTCGACTGGATGGCGCGACACGTGTCAAAATCTAGCGGGCCGAAACCGTCAGATCCGCTCCTTCCTTGCAGAAGTAAATAACGCTTTCGAAGAAGGGTATAATAGGTAATTTCACCTCGTAATCTTCTCTATAAAGTATTTGGGGATTCACTGGAGGAAGAAGAGAAATCCAACCGTCTTTCTTCTTGCTGCCATTGTTGCAACTCTTTCTCTCCCTTGAAGCTCTCTTCTTTCTCTCTCTAGAAACTGAAACTCTCATTTTCAGCAAAGTTTACAGAGGGAAGAAAACTGCAGTGGGGAATGCAGAGAGATGATCGGAGGTTTCGTTACACTGCCTGAGTCGGGTGGTCGGGTCAAGACCCGAATCGGCGGCCGAAATTGCCACCGGAAACACGTCGAGGACGGGTGATCTACGGTCAATCTCAGCCGCATCCTTTAGTTTAACCTTGTTTTTGTAACTGTTTTCGAAAATTACTATGGACGATAAGTGCGCCGGCGGTGCTTCGTCGGTGCTCCACGGGAAATACGAGCTCGGACGGATGCTAGGGCACGGGACCTTCGCGAAGGTGTATCACGCGCGGAACGTGCAGACGGGGAAGAACGTGGCGATGAAGGTGGTGGGGAAGGAGAAGGTGATTAAAGTCGGTATGATGGAGCAGATCAAGAGAGAGATCTCCGTCATGAAGATGGTGAAGCATCCCAACATCGTCGACCTGCATGAGGTCATGGCTTCCAAATCCAAGGTCTACTTTGCCATGGAGCTCGTCCGCGGCGGCGAGCTCTTCAACAAGATCTCCAAGGGCCGTTTGAAGGAAGACGTCGCCAGAGTCTACTTCCAGCAGCTGATCTCCGCCATCGATTTCTGCCACAGCCGCGGAGTCTACCACCGCGATCTGAAGCCGGAGAACCTCCTCCTCGATGAGGAAGGCAACCTCAAAGTCACCGACTTCGGTCTCTCTGCTTTCTCCGAGCACCTGCGCCAAGACGGGCTGCTCCACACGACATGCGGCACTCCGGCGTACGTCGCGCCGGAGGTGATTGGTAAAAAGGGTTACGACGGCGCTAAGGCGGATCTCTGGTCATGCGGCGTCATCTTATACGTCCTTCTAGCGGGATTCCTCCCTTTCCAAGACGACAACATCATGGTCATGTACAGAAAGATCTACCGCGGCGACTTCAAGTGCCCGCCTTGGTTCTCGTCGGAATCCCGGCGCCTGGTCACCAAACTCCTGGACCCTAACCCGAGTACCCGAATCACCATCTCCAAAGTCATGGACTCCTCCTGGTTCAAGAAATCAGTCCCCAAATCGGTTCTGACAAAGGAGGAGATGGAATTCGACGCCTTTGACGGCGAAAAAAACGTCGCTAAAATGCCAGAAACCTTGAACGCCTTCCATATAATCTCCCTCTCTCAAGGGTTTGACCTGTCGCCGTTGTTCGAGGAGAAGAAGAGGGAGGAGAAGGAGGAGATGAGATTCGCTACCGCGGGGCCGGCCAGCAGCGTCATATCCCGTCTGGAAGGGGCGGCCAAGGCCGGGAATTTCTGCATCAAGAAAAGCGATTCCACCGTGAAGCTTCAAGGCCTGGAGAGAGGAAGAAAAGGGAAGCTCGCCATGTCAGCCGAGATCATGGCGGTGACGCCGACGGTGTTTGTGGTGGAGGTGAGGAAGGATAATGGAGATACGTTGGAATATAACCAGTTCTGCAGCAAGGAGCTCCGGCCGGCGTTGAAGGACGTCTTATGGACAACGGCTCCGGTGGGGAACTCGATTTGAAGGGCAATTTGGTCAATGTACTTTGTTGGGTCTGGTAGTAAATTATTGTTGGTTGGTGTTTTTCATTGGATGGTAAAAACGTTTGGTTCAATTCGTATGTTTATTGCCTAATATTATGTTTGTTTGGTGTCAATTTCGCAGCACTATTTTCAATTTCCATTTCAGTAAATATATATATATAGTTAAATATAATTAAACATAGTTACTCGAAATTAGAGCATGCACTAACCGTTAGAATCTAATTGCATGATAGTCCGATATAACTAATAAGTTTATGTTGTTATAAGTAAATATCATTTTATCAAAAAAAATGATTAAAATATTTTTCTCCTTTATCTTTTTTATTTTCATCCTGAATTATTCTTCATCGATTTGAAATCAGAAATCTGATTTTGAATAGATTTGTAGGTCTTGGTTTCAATTAAACACAAATTCGCGTTTCTGAGTTAAATTTGTGTAAATATGAGTTTTCAATTGAACACAAATTCGCGTTTCTGAGTTAAATTTGTGTAAATATGAGTTCGAAATTAGGCTTGTTCAAATTAATCGGTTTGGATGAACTAGTCTTAGCCTGGTTTGAAATTGGTTTGATTTGAAATTGGTTTGGTTTGAACCGGTTTGGCCGAACTAGTTTCAAAATAAAACCAGTGTTTTTAAGTTTCAAATAGACCAGTTTAAAATAGTACCAAAAATCCAGTTTGAATCGGTTCGACTCGACTCGTTTTTTGATACTGGTTTATACTTAAATTTAAATCAAATCACTTTAAACCTATATAATTTTAGAACCAGTTTTAAGCAAAATCAACTAAACCGATCTGAAATTAAACCAAACCTAGAGATTTCTTCAATAAACCAAACCTAGAGATATATTGGTCTCTTGTATGTTGATGTTGGACATGATTTTAGTCAGTTGTGGAACAGATTTTCAGTCAGTTTAGTGTATTTTTCAGTCGGTTCAGTGTTTTTTCAGCTGGTTCAGTATTTTTTCATACGGTTCAGTGTGTTGGACAGGATTTTCAGCCGGTTTAGGTTTCGTTTGAACATGATAATTTCATAACCAAATTTGTGATAAAAAAAATAGACCAGAACAGAACCAGATCAGTTATTTTTTCTTCAAACTAGACCAGTTTTTTAGAAACATAAAAAATTACTATTTTTTTCAAAACAAAGCAGTTCAGTTCAGAATCGGTTCGACCCTGAACCGGTTCATGAACAAGCCTATTCGAAAACATATTTTATACATAAATATTAAGAACATGAAAAATAAAGGAAGAATGTAAAAAATAATCGAAAAATTATTATTTTAGTGACCATTTAATTATATTTATTAAATATAAAGTGATTGAATATGATAAATCTAACCAAAAAGTTACGTTTTTTAAACGAAATTGACATTTTAATTATAAAAAAATATAAGTGACTATTTAGTAGCATAATGTTAACATATCTGAATATTGAGTCAGATTATAGAACATTTGATTAAAATATTATTAATGTAAAATTAAATTTATTTTGAGTAAAATAAAATTTAAAATCTCTAATTATTTTTTAAGAAATTAAAAATAATATAATAATATTAAATTGAAACAGTGATAATTATATAATAATATTAAATGTAATTATAAGATTTTAAAGTAAATTATATAATAATATTTAATGCATGAATTCTATGGTAAATTGTATGCATAAGTTGTGTACGATATCCTATCGTGTTTTTGTGGTTGTATCTCTCTTCTATGTCCACGGGACCAATGCTGTCTAGTTGTAGTTTATTGTGGAATCTTCTTAGGTGTATGTCGTGTTCTTTTTCATGTTATGGTCGGACCACAATACCACATTCATCATATATATCATATCAAATATTAAGGAGAAATCATTTTTTATAACTACATGAACTTTGAATGATTTGCAATGAGCAACTCAGGCTTAAAAAATTCAAAACGGGTTATCTCAACTTTGAAGAATGTGCAAATAGCTATCTCCGTCCAATTTCTGACGAGTTTCCAACGATTTTCCGACGACTTTCTATCAACAGTTGATGGAAAGTTGGATGGAGGAAACTATTTGCACTTTCTTTAAAGTTGAAGTAGCCCCGTTTTTAATTTTCAAAGTTCAGGTAGCTCGTTGCAAAACGTCCAAAATTCAAATAGTTAATTGGTATTTAACCCTTTTTTATATTCAGAATTAAAATATTTATTTTAACTGTTCTTTAAGACCCTAGACTAGATTATCATTGTTGGAAAGCATCTTGGACAACATATCACCACTATCCCTTGTCTTCCTCCATGTCTTCCACTTCTTCCCTAAAACCATACACATGCTACACACACTTCATTAGTTTAATGTACACTTTAGCATCTTGTATTATTACTTGTAGTAGATAGCTTTTGTTGTATTTGCAATGAATGTATTATAAGTAGGATCTATTGACATTAATGAAAATTAAGTTGAATTCTTCAATAAGCTTCAATACATATTTCCGCTATATTGTTCACATGGTATCAGAGCCGGATTGTTCGATCAGATGATCGATTGAACCTTTCTCGGCATCATCATTTACCGTTTTTTACCCACAACATACCTCGATCATGGCAACATCCGAAGGGGGCAGCATCAACACCAACGAGTCTACCCCAACGAGCGAATCGTTTGCAGCTCAGTTGGCTGAAATACGGGCTGAGATGCGTTCGAATCTGCCACAGTCAAACATCATCCAAAAAACCATATCAGTTTCCAACATTAGTATTAGCGTTAAGCTAAACGAAAATAACTACTCCCTTTGGGCGCGACTGATCCGAATGAAGATTGGCGGGCAAGGGAAGCTCCACCACATCATAGGTGTTCCGGCACCACCTAGGGTCGACGACCCGTTGTATTTGCAATGGGAGCAAGACGATCTCATCGTTTGCTCATGGATCCTCGACAACATGGAATCGGACCTCGTCAATCAATATGCTGAATTCCCATCTGCCAAGGATCTTTGGAATGGCCTAGCTGCAACATACAGTAAAGCCAAAGACGGAGTCCAATTGTACGATATCATAAGTCGTGCAAGCAATATACGGCAAAGTCAAGATACCCTAGAGGCATTGTACGGTAAACTACAAAGCCTATGGAGAGAAATCGAGCAACGGGATCCTAATCCAATGAAGTGTGCCGAATGCATTACGATATGGAATACAAAACGGGCGGAAAGTAAACTCTATCAATATCTTAATGCTGTCAATACCGATTATGATAATGAAAAACGAGATTTGCTTAGGGTTCGTCCGATACCAGAGGTGGAAGTGGCATATGCCACAATCCGGTCCGAGCGTGATCGACGGAATGTCATGGGAGCTACGGTCGGCACCGAGACAGGAGGAACCGGAGTCGGGGCAGGTCTAGTATCTCGGTTCTTCCCCGAGACTAGCCACGGAGGAGCAGGTCCGGCCAATACCTCCAAGCAACAGCTCGCCGGAAAAGGGAAGCCAGGTCGCGGCGGCGTCGACCGGAAGCTCCTCCGGTGCAGCCACTGCGGGAAGCAACGCCACGAAAGATCCGAGTGTTACCAACTCGTTGGATACCCCGAAGGGTGGCGCAAACGGGACGGGACAACCGGCGGCAACCCAACCGTCACGGTGGCGAATGGCCGAGACGATTGGACGAGAGGGCCTGAAACACCAAGCCAAGGCAACCTGACTCACCCACATGGAGGAATGACCGCGGTGGCCTGCGCTCCGATCGATGGCTACAGCTGGAATGGATGGAACGACGGCGGTCTTGCGAGGCCCGGCGGTCCTCCGACCACCTGGAACCAACCAGAAGAAGCTCGGCAACAGATCGTAACGGTCAATCCTGGCCACGTCGGAGGCAGCCACCCGAGCCACATAGGAGGCGGCGGATCGGACCCTAGGGTTTTCACCCAGGCGGCTGCGCAAGGAGGGAGTACAAATCCAGAATCAGATATAGGGTTTGGTGCTTGGGGGGTGAATTCTGATTTACCCCCAAACTTCTTCAGGTTAAATGGAGGCAGTGGACCGGGCCGGGTCAGCCGAGTGGGCCGAACCAGTGGTTCAGATCTGGGCCAAGAAACTGGTCCAGATTTGGGCCGAAATACCAGCTTTGGGCCTGAAAAATTATATAAATCTGAATGTGAAGAATCTGGTATTGCTCATACGTTTTTTGCTCATAAAAATATATCCGGGAAATGTGAAAAATGGCTACTTGATTGCGGGGCTACGGATAGTATGAGTTATGATAAAAATGACTTTGTCAGTCACTCGATACCAAGACGGGAAAAGATACAGACAGCAAATGGAGAATTAGTTCCAGTCCAAGGAGCGGGAACCGTCAATATTTCTGCAAATATTAAACTGCAGAACTGTCTTTATGTGCCTAGCTTGGATTGCAAGCTACTCTCTATTAGTCATGTTACAAGGGAGTTGAATTGTATGGTACTAATTTATCCCAATTTGTGTTTACTACAGGATATTCAATCGGGGGAAATTATCGGCCGTGGAATTGAACATCAAGGCCTGTATTATGTGGAGGAAGTGACTCAACACGGAACTGCAATGCTTGCTCACGGAACAGTCACCAGACAACAGTGGTTGTGGCACCGGAGATTGGGTCATCCATCTGGAGGGTATCTTCATAAATTATTTCCTAGTTTATTTCCGTCAAATCAAGAACTTGTGTGTGAAACATGTATTCGTGCTAAGAGTCATAAAAACTCATATCGTTTATCTGAAACTAGAGCCAAGTCTGTTTTTTCTCTCATACATTCTGATGTTTGGGGCCCAGCTCCAAATAATAGTACATGTATGTCCAGTAGTGGCTTTAGATATTTTGTCCTTTTTATAGATGATTATTCTCGCATGACTTGGGTGTATTTCCTTAAGAATAAATCTGAAGTTTTTTCTAAATTTGTTGAATTTCATAATTTAGTCAAAACTCAGTATAATACCAATATCCAAGTCCTTAGGTCAGATAATGGTGGAGAGTTTGTTAATTCTACTCTTCAACACTTTCTCAAAGAAAAAGGCATCATTCATCAAACCTCTTGTCCATACACCCCCAACAAAATGGAGTTGCAGAACGGAAAAATCGTCATATTCTTGAAATTACTAGAGCATTAATGCTAGAGTCAAAAGTTCCAACTTCATTCTGGCCAGAAGCAGTTGCTACTTCTGTCTATCTTATGAATCATCTTCCGACAAAAGTGATTCAATTTCAAACACCACTCCAAGTCTTGTCCAATCATATGAGTGTCCCAACAGCCTTGACACTTCAACCATATATCTTTGGATGCTCTGTTTTTGTTCATGTTCCTAAAACAGAACGATCCAAATTTGATCCATGCTCTGTGAAATGTGTGTTTGTAGGGTATGGAATTCATCAAAAAGGCTACCGTTGTTTTAACCCCAAAAATAATCGTATGTACACTACTATGGATTGTACATTTCTTGAGACCGAGTTCTACTATATTGCCCAATCTTCTGTTCAGGGGGAGAATTATGATAGTATTCCATTAGATTGGTTGATACAAACTACGGTGACCACTCCATCGTTGCCTGAGATAGATCCAACAGAGCAAGCTGGTGGAACCACCGAGACATTATCTCCCATTTTACAGGTCTCGAATGCTTCAATCACGTCCACCCCGATGAATACTCCGGAGGTTAGTAATTCTAATTGGGTTACATCTGGTTCTATTATATCTGAAAATGTTGCCTTGGAAGAATCACCAGTACATGAGAGATATGTACTACCAGCCAGGAGAAACAGGGGAGTTCCACCAATCAGATATGAACCAGAATACAGCCCACGAGCAAGTCGATACCCAGTAGCAAACGTGGCAAGGGGGAGACTAACACTTGCTGCTCAAGCTTTTGCCACTGCCATATATACTCAATCCATTCCCAACAATGTTGAGTCAGCTTTACGAAGCCCTGAATGGAGACAAGCTATGGGAGTTGAGATGGAGGCTCTGGAGAAGAGTCAAACTTGGGAGAAATGTCAGCTTCCCTATGGAAAAAGAGCTGTTGGCTGCAGATGGGTGTTCACTGTAAAACACAGGGCTGATGGATCCATAGAGAGATACAAAGCAAGACTGGTGGCCAAAGGATATACTCAAACCTATGGTATTGATTATTCCGAAACTTTTTCTCATGTAGCTCGAATTGATACTATTCGAGTTCTGTTCTCTATAGCTGCAAACAAAGACTGGTCGCTCCACCAGTTTGATGTAAAAAATGCCTTCCTGCATGGTGACTTAGAAGAAGAAGTGTATATGGAACCACCACCAGGTTTCACTGCAGGTTTTCAACGAGCAGATGTGTGCAGATTGAAAAAAGCACTATACGGCCTCAAACAAGCACCAAGGGCATGGTTCGGAAGATTTACAGTAGTCATGAAGAAATATGGCTATAGACAAAGTAACTCTGACCATACTCTATTTATTAAAAGAAGGGGAGAACGAGTAACTTGTTTGATTGTATATGTAGATGATATGATCATTACAGGAGATGACAGAGAAGAAATAGCCCAACTCAGGAAAAATCTATTCCAGGAGTTTGAGATGAAGGACTTGGGAGAACTCAAGTACTTCTTGGGAATCGAAGTGTTAAGGTCTGAAACAGGTATTTTCATTTCACAAAGGAAATACATTTTAGACCTACTGGTGGAAACTGGTTTGGTAGATTGTAAACCAGCTGAGACGCCAATGATGCCAAATCATGGACTACAAATCAGAGAAGGTGCTGAATCAACAGATCAAACTAGATATCAACATCTAGTTGGGAAATTGATCTATCTCTCACATACCAGACCAGATATTGCATATGCGGTGGGTGTGGTAAGTCAGTTCATGCATAAACCACAGGTGGATCACATGGAAGCTGCTCTCAGAATTCTTCGATACTTAAAGGGTTCACCAGGAAGTGGAGTGTTGTTTCAGAAGAATGGTCATCTCAAAATCGAGACATACACAGATGCGGATTGGGCAGGAAATCCGATTGATAGAAGATCAACCTCAGGTTACTTTGCCATGGTGGGAGGAAACTTAGTAACTTGGAAGAGCAAGAAACAGAAGGTGGTGGCACTATCAACTGCTGAGGCAGAGTTTAGAGGAATTGCTCGAGGTCTCACAGAAGTACTATGGCTAAACAAGTTATTGACAGAAATTGGTTTTCCTATTCAGGAACCATGTAAAATAATGTGTGATAACCGTGCAGCTATAAGTATATCTGAGAATCCAGTTCAACATGATCGTACCAAACATGTTGAAATAGATCGACACTTTATAAAGGAGAACTTAGAGAACAAGACTATTGTAATTCCATTCGTTCGAAGATCAACTGGCAGATATTCTCACTAAGGCTGTCAATGGAGTAAGCTTCAGAAACGTGCTATGCAAGTTAAATATTGGAGATCCGACTATTTAACTTGAGGGGGAGTGTTGGAAAGCATCTTGGACAACATATCACCACTATCCCTTGTCTTCCTCCATGTCTTCCACTTCTTCCCTAAAACCATACACATGCTACACACACTTCATTAGTTTAATGTACACTTTAGCATCTTGTATTATTACTTGTAGTAGATAGCTTTTGTTGTATTTGCAATGAATGTATTATAAGTAGGATCTATTGACATTAATGAAAATTAAGTTGAATGCTTCAATAAGCTTCAATACATATTTCCGCTATATTGTTCACAATCATATAGTCTCAAAGTTAGGAGAATCTAATTATTTTTTTTAAAAAAATAATGCATCGTAATATAAAATTACAATTTTAATTTGTCAGGGATAATGATCAGGTAATTGAAGTTTACATGATTGAACTACTTTTTTAAACCAAGTAGGTAATTAGACTTTTTTAGATAAGTAAATACAAAATTGTGTTGATTGATTATATCTGTTTTTTAACATAAACAAAAATTTCAATTTTCAAAATAGTCTAATTACCTATTTATTTTAATAAAGAAAAAATCAAATACCTAATTATCTAAACTTCAATTATATATCTATTTTTGATAATTAATCCTCTTCATTCATTATAATGTAAATGACTGAGAAACTATTTTTTTAAATGTTGGTGCGCGTTTGGTAGCATTTTTCACCAAAATATACCATAATTAATAAGTAAATACCAAAATGTTATCAGTTTGTCAATAATACAAATTTATATTTACCCGCGAATGAGAGTCGCGTGTGGAACTGATGAATAAAATGAAACTCTAAATTTTCATCACTTTCACTCGCGACTCCCATTCACGGGTCAAACTAATGGTGCAGTTCCACCCACTCATGAATGGGAGTCGGGGATGGAACTGACAATAAAAAAAAATTAACCTCCGAATGAAAGTCGGGTAAGTATAAATTCATATTTGTTGACAAACCGATTTACATTTTGATATTTATTTATTAATCTCGTATATTTTGGTGAAATGTTCCGTTTTGTAGTGTATCAGCTGACTATATGTATATACTACGTAATAATAATAATGTATTTCTAGGACATAGAATGATGTCGAACTTTCTGTCTTGTCTCTCAATTATTGTACTGTGTAAATAAATCATGTCGTCCAAATAGATTGTGCAAGTGTGTGAGTCCAGTAAGACGACAGAAGACTTGACCACAAACTTACGACAGTAACTTTGTAACATTCACTCAGTATGCAATAATTATTGACAGTGGAAGATATTTCAAGAATCCAACAAATGCAGAAAATATTTCTCCAACAAATGTAAATGTACGTACGAGAAAAAAAAAACATAATTTTTTTTTTACATAAGACCAATTGGTTAAAATTAAAAGATCATCTAACGATTTTTTTATTCAAAATAAAAGTAAATACTAAAATATTTTTAATTAAAAACAAAATAAGTATACCTACACTTTAATTTCACTATATTCGCGGGTGAATATAAAAAATATTACTCGTGAATCTTATTATAATTGATAATTTTCTCTAAACATATCTCCTCGTAATCATAATTTTTCACTTAAAAATACAATTGATCTTCTTATAATTGGTGTTTTTTTGTGTAAATGCAAATTGTATTTATAGTGTTTAGCACAACTTTCGCACGTGAATATTAAGATTAATATACAATATGCAGTATATATATTTATACTTGATTAAATCACATGCCATAATGAGTAAATATTATTTGTAAACTAATCATTATTTTTTAAAGATCACAAATTGTATTCATTCCCATTTTCCCCTTAAGTTAAGTTGTTTTACTTAATTTTTAAAAAATAACAAACAAAATGTTGCAAATTTATTAAAAATTCGGGAAAAATATTTGAAATTATCTTACTAGAAGAAACATAAAAAAGGAAAAGAAAATAAAAAATTTGAAATTTATCTTTTTAAAGAAAAAATATATATATATATATTTTTAAAGTATGTATTATATATATATATAATTGTATAAAATGTCTTTTGGATTCTTTAGCCCACATGCTTCCCATAGCTGGATTGTTTTTTGTATTTTACCGTTTAATGATGTAATCATGCACGATTATAAGTGTTTTTTTTCGTGGAATATCTAAGAGATTATTAGAAGTGCATAATTTTTTACATAATTATTTTATATTTAGAATAATTCTAACTCAAACAGTAAGTAAACACTCTTTAACATTCATATGAAATTATGAATATCTTTATCCAGTCTTAGAACCCTATTTGTTTTTATTAACGAATAAATACTGAATCATTACAACATATTACCCACTTCTAGGGGTGACAAATCGTGAATACGTGTGTTTTATCGTGCGTATTAATACGTTTATCGTGTGACACTTACCAAACACGAACACTCGTGATAAGCTTATCGTGTCATGTTACTCAACACGAACACGACACACAATTTTTCGTGTGTGTTCATGTTGTGTTGTTGTGTTACTTTAAGTTAGTTAATTATATTTTTACATGCGAGATTTATAAGAAAATATCAAAATAACGAATTGCTCATAGTAAAAATCATCAATTCAAACATCAGATTTCACGAGTTTTTAATGTATAATTGACAAACTTTAGAAATTATATATTTAAGTATACTTTTAAAAACTACTAAATGAGAGAAAATTCAAGTCCAAATTTATAGTTGGCAAAAAAAAAAAGCAATTTTATCGTGTGTATCGTGTTATGATACCTAAACACGAGCACGACACGAAAATACTTTCGTGTTATTGTGTTATCGTTATGTGATATTCTTCCACGAACAAATTTTTTTTCGTAAGTGTCTGTGTCGTGTTATCGTATTTCGTAAAAAATTGTGAGTCTTATCAACTTTCAATTGATTTTCTTTTTCTCATTCATTTTATTTAATAATAATTCTGCATTATTATTTTATCTTACGCCTTTTGTGTCTGGTGCACTTATTATAGACACAAAGATTCCATTATTTAAGAAGAATAAAATCATCAGAAATCGGGATGATGACCGAAAAATCAACTATTCACGTGAATGAATTCATTGGACAATTATACTAATGGAGCCGTGATTTTTAAAAGTGAATCGAGTTTAATTCAATTTATTTTTTTCAAAATTATGTTAATGATTAAGAAAAAACCAATGTAGAAATAAAGTAATGACAAAGTTTAGTTTTTTAAATGAGACTTAAATTTCTTATTTTATAGCATAATTTATTATATTTAAATATAATATTATATAATACAACACTTTAAGAATAGTTTTCAATTTAATTTCTTTGTCCAAAATTATAAAAATGACGTTCTAAAAAAATATCAATTATTTACTCCAAAAGTTTGTTTCGAATTTGCCATTATCGTATAATTTTTTTTATTTAATTCATTAGTTGTTGTTTTTTTATCGTAAATTTGTGCTATTAAATATCCATTAGATTGTGAAATTGTGGTATTAGTTATCGTCTCACACTCTCACTATTATTATTATTATTTTGCGAAAACTAGGCATTTTTTGTCGATATAATAGTTAGCTAAACCATAGATTTCTTTTTCTATTGTTATAATATTTAGAGGTATTGAAATTATTTTTCCAATAAATATAATCATACTAAAAATAATTTTATTTGTTTCTTCGAAAAAATGATCGAAAATACCTGCTATAATTATTGACGACCGAACAAATCCTACGATATCCTAAACCGAATAATAATGTGGCATCCGTACGATGAGGATAATTCTATTATATTGTTTAGGATTTTTTTTATGGTAAAAACAAAAACAAATCCTAAACAATATAATAGAATTATCCTCATCGGATGCCACATTGTTATTTTTAGCTATATAATTATGTGTTAATTAATTAATTAATTAATTTGTTCCTCAAAATATTTAAGAATGATATAAATTTGTTTCTCATAATATAAAGCGAGGCTTTAAGGAAACGGGTAGCATTTATTTGTATTTTTTAAATTAATAATATAATTTATATTATATGTATTGATGTTATATTGTTGTGTACATTGCCTATATTCTTTTAATAATTATATATATATATATATATATCAAACATCATATATATAGAGAAAAATATCATGTTTAAGGTTGATAAATTCTGTATACATGTGTATTTTTCGTATGTGTGTGTCAAATAAACTATTTTATTATATTTATTAAATATGAATATGCATGATTTTTTTGGGGGGCCAAAATATGCATGATAACTAGCTTATAAATATGAAACTTATTTTTTAACGAGTTTTCATGTTGTGTTATCTTTATGTTATCTTAGTTAGTTATAAGTTTATATATAAAATCTTTAAGAAAAACAAAATCAAATAATAAACATTTGATTTAAAAAAAAATGCATTCATATCTTAGATTTCCCAAATTTCTAATACATAACCCACAAGCTTTTATAAGCAAGAATAATTTAAGGAGGTACTCAAGGATTATATTTATCAACACAATTTTATCGTCGTATTTTATACATAAATACAAAAATAATACAATTATTTTATAGGGTTAAATACCAAGAAACTACCTGAACTTTGAACATTTTGTAACGAGCTACCCGAACTTTAAAATATCAAAATGGGCTACCTCAAATTTGGATGAAGGTGCAACGAGCTACCTCTGTCCAATTTCTGACGAATTTTCGACGAATTTTTGTCAACAGTTGACGGTAATTTGGACGGAGGTAGCTCGTTGCACCTTCGCCAAAGTTGCGGTAGCCCGTTTTAATTTTTTAAAGTTCGGGTAGCTCGTTGTAAAACGTCCAAAGTTCAGGTATCTCCTTCGTATTTAACTCTATTTTCTATTATCACATTTTTGTTCTCATACAAATTTGTACATAAATAAACACAATTTTTACGGCGTATGTATATCATATTGTCCACTTTGCTATGCTACTAATGATAACTTTGTTAATAAGATCGATACACAAATTATTGAGAGTTTGACAATCAACTTCAACTACCTTTTCTATTCTGTCTACTAATTATTCAAGTTTAATGGAATAATGGAATCTTTATAAAAAAAAGTGGTCGGATTAATCATTAATCATTATTATTAGTGGACGATGATTGAAGGACACGTGTCATGTTTTTAGGGAAGGATTAGTAATTGGCGAGTGGATTAATTTAGGACTAATCAATGTCGTTAGGGTTATAATAACTGCAGGGAAGATTCTTATTCCTAGGAGATTCTGGATTTCGAAACAAGACAGTCGGTGCCGTCGGAAATCATGGCGGCTTCTTCCTCCGACCGGCCGAGACATATCCTTGGCGCTGTCGGAAACCATGGCGGCTTCTTCCTCCGACCGGTCGCGACATATCCTTTGCTGCTTGATGTAATTAAATTTGGGCTCACCAGTTGCCATTTGGCCAGGGAAGAACACCCTTGACAGTTTCTTTGGGTTAGGGTTTGCTCGCTGTATCAGACATTCTGCTAACGTTGCTCCTTTCCTCCATTAGATATATTTTTTTTTTTAAATCAGAAACAACAAGAAACTAAAAGGAAATAACTAATTGTTTTTAACTATTCTAGTATTGGAATTCGACTATCAAGCATCAGGAGTTTCAAAATGTCAGAAGGAAGATTCGTTAGTGTATGAAAATGCTCATTCAGATTAATAGTTTCCTTAGCCAAAGAATCCACCCCCATTTGCTTCCCGGAACACGTATCGGAAATCATGGCGGCTTCTTCCTCCAACCGGCCGAGACATATCCTTGGTGCTGTCGGAAACCATGGCTTCTTCTTCCTCCGACCGGTCGCGACATATCCTTTGCTGCTTGATGTAAATTTGGGCTCCCCGGTTGCCATTTGGCTGGGGAAGAACACCCTTGACAGTTTCTTAGGATTAGGGTTTGCTCGCTGTATCTGACATTCTGCTAACGTTGCTCCTTTCCTCCATTAGATATATATTTTTTTTAAATCAGAAACAACAAGAAACCAAAAGGAAATAACTAATTGTTTTTAACTATTCTAGTATTGGAATTCGACTATCAATCATCAAGAGTTTCAAAATGTCAGAAGGAAGATTCGTTAGTGTATGAAAATGCTCATTCAGATTAATAGTTTCCTTAGCCAAAGAATCCACCCCCATTTGCTTCCCGGAACACGTGTCTGATTTTGAATTTGTTAAAATTCAAAATAAGTTTTCTGCAATTCAAAATGAGAGATATTAGTGGCATATCTGTATGTGGATCCTCAATTATCAAGTTAATTGCTTCTTGGACGTTTGATTCGACGTGCAGATCATGCACACCCAAATTTGCTGTCATGATTAGATCGTCTCGTATAGCCCACAGTTATGTCACCAGACTATTGGTGATTCTGATACGCCTTTGGAATCATTTTAGCAAACCTCCCTATTCATTTAGCATTTCCCCTGCTCCTCCTACCGGGCCTGGGTCCCGATTGTTGAGTCATCCGTGCTAAGTTTAACTCATCCATGTTCCGGAGGCGTCCAACCCACCCAGATGGTCTTTATTTTCTGATGAAAATATTTTCTCTTGAACTTATCCTAGAATATAATAAACAACTCACACAACATATGTTCATGTCTCGGTTAACATTTTCATGAACATAATTCCACATTGAATTGAAACATCAGAATTCATATCAACTGCAGATGAATTACGTTGAGTGTATATTTCTGAAAATATATTGTAATATTGAATTTTCTGTCTTCATTTAATTATCGAGCTTTGTATATTGTTAACAAAATTGATTAGGGTTTCTCTTTGGATTCTTGATAAGTTCGAATTAATTTATGATGTGGGTTGCCTAAAATTAAATCAAAGAGATTTTTATTTGGATACACAATGTATTTCTATTTATATATTATTAAATATCAAGGAGCTACTTGAACTTTGAACGTTTTGCAACGAGCTACCTGAATTTTAAAAAATCAAAACAGGCTACTCCTACTTTGCACGAAGGTGCAATGAGCTACCCGTCCAATTTATGACGAATTTCCGACAAACTTCCGACGAATTTTTGTGAACAGTTGACGGTAATTTGGACGGAGGTAGCTCGTTGCACTTCGCCCTTGCAAAGATATTCAACCTTGCATTTCTTACACCGCGACTTACGTACTCCACCAGTTTGAGATAATGGGATAATGTCAAAGTATTGTCAATTTTGTGAATTTCAAGATTACTGATTTTTCTCCACTAGGCTTGACTACACTAGCAACCATAACTTCTTTACCTTTACTAGAACTAGCAACCATAACTTCTTTACCTTTACTAGAAGTAGCTGATGTTACTTCAAGCTCAGTATTAGGCATAACTCCTTCAAGTTCATCAATATCAACATCTATATCATGGAACCTCTCATCATCAAAACCATTTCTCAATAGTTGATCATCAATCTGTACAAACAAAGGAACAGAAAATCAGTTTTTTTTTTTAAAAAGGAACATAAAAAAACATAAAACAAAACAACACTCAGCTTGACAGATTTAATGAACATAACACATATAAAAACATAACCAAACTCAGATAAAAATCGAACCATTTCTCAAAGACAACACACATAACACAAAACGAACCATTTCTCAAATCGAACAGAAAACACAGCACAAAAAACATAGCACAGAAAACAGAACCAAACTCAGCTTGACAAATAGAACCTATACATCATACATGTATTAAGTAATATTCCAACAAACTCCAACAAATATTTACTAATTAAACAGAACCAAACTCAGCTTGACAAACAGAACCTATACATCATACATCTATTTATTAATTAAACATATAGTATAAAAACAGTTACTGCATTATACTCGCCACAAACTCTAACAAATATTTATTGAAATTTATTTCCTAGAAACACCATATATCTATATATAAATATCAAATATGATCACCATATATCACTACCAATGGATGAAAGTAAGCAAGAAGTGATAAAGTGATAAAGTGATCTGCACTTTCATTATAACAATGGATGAAAATAGCTGCTATTATTTGACAAACAGAACCAACACATCATTCAGTTTGACAATCATTCAGCTTGACAAACAGAACCAAACTCAGCAGACCGAACATCATTCAGCTTGACAAACAGAAACAAACTCAGCTTGACAAATTAGATCAAACAGACCGAACATCATTCAGCTTGACAAACAGAACCAAAGACCGAACATCATTCAGCAGACCAAACATCATCATAAACACAGCAAAGCACATCAGATCGAACCTAGCATAGCACATCAAAGACCGAGCCTAGCATAGCACATCAGATCGAACCTAGCACAGCAAAGACCGAACCTTATCATTCATGCTGAAGTGCTGAAAGACCGAACGAAGCTGCGCTGGAAGACGAAGCCGAAGTGCTGGAAGACGAAGCTGACTGCGCTGGGAGAAGAATGGAAATGAAGCCTCTGTCTTCTGAATTGCTGCTGGCACAATACTAGGTTAAGAGACAACCACGGGATGTTCGACACATGTAAGGTTATGATTTTTTTTTAATGTCGGTCACGGGTTGACCCGTGGGTCACACCTTCCGACCCAAACCTAACCCGTGGGCGGGTCACCCATGGGTCATCCACGGGTTGGGTCAATTTTTGACACCCCTCCTGTCGTTCGTTTTCGTTCACTGTAATAAATAAATAATTAAATTAAATATGCTCAACATAGTCGCTGAAAACATTAATCAAAATATATGAACAAAAAGAATAATATTTAATAAAATAAAAATTCATAGAAAATGTATTTTGATTGATTAATTCATAACACATATATTATCCACATATATTTCGAGAAATTATTCGAAATAAAATAACATGTGAGAAGAAATTGCACGATAGGTCCTGCCTGTCCACATAAGGTGATATTTACACATATACACAAACCCTAGCATAGAACTTTCGTTTGTTTCTTTTGAAAAACCACATTCCCGAACCTTCTAATCACTGACTTATCGTTCATAAAATGGATATAAAAGTCATTTAGGTATCTCAAAATTCACATTTTTACAAATAGGTACTTCATAAAAAATTTGTTACTTTCAGATATCTCAAAAGTCATAAATGTATCTACTTGGATACCTGAAAGTAACAAAAAAAATAACAATTCAATAAAAACGAAGTAAATATATTCAATTGCTACAATAAAACAAATCAGAGATATATGAAAGCAATAGTAAAATAAAGTAGAAAATATTACATACGTGACAGACACATGACCGAAATATTAAAGTAGATTCATTTATAATTTTTGAGGTACTGAAAGTAACAAAAAATTTCTATAGTACCTATTTATAAAAACGTGACTTCTGAGGTATCTTAATGACTTTTATCCCTTTAGTGACCCAGAGTCAGAGCCACTATTGTTCTCTCTTAATTGTTGACTTTGTGTAAATTTAACCCTAAAAAACGTAATAATTTTTAATTTAACCCATTTAAATTATACATTTGCGCCCATTTTTTTTTAAATTTAACTATTTAGCCTTATTCTAATATCCCCGATACAAATGTTCTAGATCGGTTGTTCTCGTGTTCAGAAATGACTTAGTTCCTTCAAAAGCACACCATAGAGACCAACACAAGGACATTCACCAGAGGATGTTATAGCAGCTGCAACACAACATGCAATTTTGAATCATTTGGTTCTCTCATGCACATGTAGATCAACACGAACACGATTTTCAGATATACGAAAGGCGTAAAATTGCTCTAGAAAGAAGTTGCTAAATCATGAACCGGATATACGTGTGATAAAACATCGACTGACCTTGGAGTCGTGTAGCCACGTGAAGGTCGTCGGTCTTCATCATGATCGTACTCTTACAACATCAAACTGTTAGAATAAATAGTCATAAAGGCTAGAGACAATATGTCAAAATCAGATCTGGAATGTTAAAATAGAAAAAAGGGAATGTTGACATACCTGTACTCATTGTTATCAGACCGGACCGGTCCTCGAACCGGCGAGGGGGCCGATTTTCGGTTCGGTCGGTCCAAGCCGATTCGACATGCGGTTCACTGTTCACAAGCAAAAAAAAATTGAAAATACAATTACAAACTACAGTCTCAAACACACACATAATTACCTCAAACACACACAAATTATAGAGTCTAAAACATACACATTACTCTCAAACACAATGTAACACAACATAATTACATCAAACTTTGAACATACATAACACAATAGTCTCAAAATCAAACACAATAGGTCTAAACTTTAAACATAACTTCTAAATCGAAGAAGTTGTTCGGTCGAACCGAAAAAGTCAGTTTAAATTGAAGAGAACCACCCAAAAAATTTAAACCGCCCCAAAAAAAAGAACCGGAAACCGACCGGTCCAATCCAGTTCAAGCACTGTTCATATGCATTTCGGTCTTTTAGCTGAACCAAACCGGAGGAGTTCGGTTCCCGATCGGACCGCTGGTCCGATCTGGTTATGATAACACTGTCTGTACTGCAATCAATGACTAGCTGATATTGTCAACAAAGTAGATTAGAAACACTTGTATAAGTAAGGAAACAAACCTGTACTGAATTTACAAGTTGTGAATCAAAAGAAGTCGGTTTCTACTTACTGTTTTTTACCTTAGCCAACACAAACAACCGTATCAGTTACCAATAAGCAAACAAACAACTAAACCCATTAGCTAAACCCGATTATATATGTGTTTCAAATGACGAATCACGCACATAAGATCGTAAAATCAATGAACGAGTATCGTCATTCTTCAATACCGACAAATAGAGTGACCTTGCCTTCAAAATTGAGTAGTATAAGAAGCCCTAGAGATATTGAAAGCAAAAGGATACTAAGTTTAACCCTAAAGCAGTCAGGCTAGTTTACCCTTAACTATTACTTAAAGAGGAGTGTATCAGTTGTACTCTGTACCTTATCCAGTAACCGAATAAAGCAAAACGAAGCATTTGTTCCTTCACCTACCTACTATCAAGAAGCTGCAGAGAAATAAATATGCGTGGTTTAACTCGAATCACAACCAGAAATCAACTATGGCGAGTGTTCTTGCCACCATGAAAGCCCCAAGTGAAGAAATTTCCAAGGGTTTACCATTTCTTACAGATTTTCCAAACTACTACTGCAATGGAATGATGCAAGGAAGGAACTTTTGATGGGGTGAAACTTATTGAAAGCCCCAAGAGTGAAGAAATTTCCAAGGGTTTACCATTTCTTACAGATTTTCCAAACCACTACTGCAATGGAATGATGCAAGGAAGAAACTTTTGATGGGGTGAAACTTATTGAAAGCCACAAGTGAAGAAATTTTCAAGGGTTTACCATTTCTTACAGATTTTCCAAACCACTACTGCAATGGAATGATGCAAGGAAGAAACTTTTGATGGGGTGAAACTTATTGAAAGCCCCAAGTGAAGAAATTTCCAAGGGTTTACCATTTCTTACAGATTTTCCAAACTTCTACTGCAATGGAATGATGCAAGGAAGAAACTTTTGATGGGGTGAAACTTATTGAAAGCCCCAAGTGAAGAAATTTCCAAGGGTTTACCATTTCTTACAGATTTTCCAAACTTCTACTGCAATGGAATGATGTAAGGAAGAAACTTTTGATGGGGTGAAACTTATTGAAAGCCCCAAGTGAAGAAATTTCCAAGGGTTTACCATTTCTTACAGATTTTCCAAACTACTACTGCAATGAAATGATGCAAGGAAGAAACTTTTGATGGGGTGAAACTTTTGATGGGGAATTGTCAAATGGTTTAGACAAGTTGACAACAAAAGTAGTATACTCCTTATAAATTAAGTGAAAAATGAATCCTGCAAACTCAGATTTATTGCTACTTTGATTCCATTTCAAGGAAGAAACCCGACATACTTTTATAGCAAAATTCATATTTGAGGAGATGATTTACCTCATCACATGGATATCCTGAAGTTCTAACGAAATAAGAAGCAAGTAGAGTACAATCTTGCCTATGTGTTCCAACTTAGGTTTCGATATGCAATATCGTGTTGATAAATACTAGAATTATCTATAGATAATACCATCAATGAACAAAAGATTAAAAAAAATAAATTTAAATCTTTGATAACATTGCTTAGCTAGCTGTGTTGTAAAAGCTAACAACCATATTCTCAATAATTTCTGTATAATTGTTTTTTAAAAAATATCGATCGTATAACACTTAAGAAGGTTGTGTCAAAATGCCTATTATACCTTTCACAAAACTAGGTTTACCCTTATACACTTTATATAACATTACATGTGAATCATCATCACCTATAAGCCAACTAGCCAACTAAATAAACATAAGCCAACTAGCAACCTAACATAGGCCATAGAAGTCAAGTTGTTTACGGCTTAGAAACAAATTGGAGACAGCTAACATATGTTTGTTGAGACAAGTTTTCGAACTTAGGACCATAATACTAGCCTAACCAAGTGGGAGTGAGAACAAGCTTCTTTTAAGAGAAATTCGAGAGTACTTGTAATTTATTCATCAGAATCACAATTGACAAATGATGATCCAACCTAATAGCTACTTCCAAATGCTATTGATGATCGAGTTATATGAATAACTACGCTAAAAGAGAACAAACAATTAAAACATGCACACATCAATATACTTATCCTATAGGGTTAATTACCAAAAAACAAACCGAACTTTGAAGAAAAACCAAACAACAAACCGAACTTTTTGAATTAAGCAATCAGCAATCCTACCTCAAGTTTTCATTATGTTTGAATGAATTTTTCAATGTTTAAGGGAGTTATTAAGTTAGCATTAGTTGAAGTATTCTAAGGAAAGTGTATTACGACTTAATAACTCTCTCAAATATTAAAAAATTCATTCAAACATAATAATTTGAGTTAGGTTTGTTGATTGATCAATTCCAAAAGTTTGGTTTGTTGTTTTAAAAAAAAAAAACGGTTTGCTGTTTGGTTTTTCCTCAAAATTCGGTTTTTTTTTTTGATAATTACCTTATCCTGTATAAGTCTAACTTGTAAAGTAATGTCATAAAGTGTTGTGATAATGTATGCCCAAATAGATGACTAACCAACAAGGCCAAAAAGATAAATCTCAAGTTCAAATGTGATCTTTCCTTTTATCTTTCTAATTCAATCTGATCATTATTTACCACAAATATAAGGACAAACAATCTTTATCACATAAAATCAAAACCATAGAAGTTACTGCAGATAAGTTTCTAGATATGTAGAAGAAATTGTTCACTAGTTGATTCCTTCCTCACTATAAGAAGCATCAGATTCTGGATCACAGAGAGATAAATAGAGAGATCTACATTCATAATAAGCAAAGAAGAGTGTTTACCATGAAGAAGTGATGAATCAATCACTTACATAATTCTCTCCCAAGTCTCAGCAGATCATGTTGTACATGAACAGGACAAAGAACCATGATTGGGAGAAGAAAAAAATAATTTTGAATTAAGACCAAACCCCTAAAAACCAAGATTTTGAAAGAATTGAAGAACAAGATAATATATGCTGTGCCGTTAAATAGGAACAGGGACAAGAATAGAATTCGTACCTTTGAAAACTCAGCTGTTCTTCGAGAGAGGACCATCAAAAGCCACGCTTTCCAGGCTTAACCCATCATTTCATCGGTATTAATTTCTTTAATCATTAATTAATTAACTATCAAAAGAAATTCCAACTTCCCTAGAAACCATAACAGCTCAATAACCTCAAATGAAACCAAGCATGCCTCTCTATCTTCTTCCTTGGTTAGCAAAATAGCATATTTCATGCTCGAAACATTACAAAAGCTACATAAAATGTGCTGACTAGAGGAAATAAAACGTTTCAAATACATAGGTATTTCATAGAGTAATAAAATCGAACATCCTGGAGGCAACAACAAATCCACATAGACTTGATGAGAAAAAAAAAATGTGAAATCTGAAAACTTTGTATAGAAAATGATACGAACCTGCCTCCCGGAAATAGTTTGGCCGAATTCACGGACACCCATATCATTAAAAAAAAAAAATACAAACCTTGAAGAAATGGAGATCGATGATGGAGTTGGAAGGAAGAGAGGAAAAACAGCTGACAGAAGAGATGTGAGCACACACCTGCAAAGGTAAGCAACTTGCAACAATTGCCTGCGTGTGCTCACTCTCTTCTGTCAGCTTTCACTGTAATCTCTTCTTCTTCTTTCTGGCAGCAGCAGAAGACCTCGAATTGGAAATGTCCATGTGCCAAATTTTTCTTCCTCTTAATTGGAATCAGATCTGTGAAAGAGTCTAAGATCTATCTCTTTGCAGATATGATCATAAATACTGCGATTTTAGAAAGTAGTGAACTTTCTAGTTTCTAGCTAGGGCTCCGCCTCCGAGGGAGAGAGAGACCTCCTCCGTATCCATCTCCTGCTTCGGCAAAAAAAAAAACAAAAAAAAATCTTCTGCTTCCATATTTGAGCTCATCAATCTATCTCGTGTGGCTAACTAAGCTAAGCAGCTCAAGCTGAATAAATAATGACAGCAACGCCATTAATTATCCCCATCTCTCACGATAAAAGAAAGAAAGAACCCTCTTTTTTCATGAAATATTATGTAATAAAGAAATTTCAATAATTATGAATATGATGCTAATTAATAATTTTAAAATTCATTTTATGATATCTATTATTTTTATATATTTTTAAATAAATATAAACTATTAGAATATATATATATATATATATATATATTAGTTATAATAATTATAAATTATATAAATTATTTTTAAAATTTGTAATATATGTTGATTCTAGTAGAATATTACAATAGTATTTTATAAAAAAGTTCTAAGAAAAGTATGAAGAAACTATATTAGAATTATTATTATTATTTTTTCATACCCTAAATTTTATGTTACATATATAATTATAAATATCTACATAAAATTAACATGTGATTGTTATTTTAATAAAATTGATATATGATATACATAGTAATCCTTAATTTCATGTTAAATTATCTTATAATAAAAAGATTTAATATATGCATTTACTTACTTTTCATAAAATATAAAAGTTAGTAAATAAAATAAACTTAAAAAAAATCATAAATGCACATGAAAAATAAGAAGATATTAATGACATTTTTTGTAACTTATTGAGATAATAAATGAGAGATTTCAAACAAAATTACATGACATGCCACATATGAGTGATAATTATATGTTTGAAATGGGTCAATTAGAAGTTATGAAATTGACATTAGGAATGAGAAAATGTCTTAAAAAACTTACTTGTCACAATTTTATCTAACTTAGCCAAATAATTAATATATATATTGAGAGATAATAATAAAAAATATCTTCACAGTCTTACATAATCTATAAATAAATAAATAAATTTGTTTTTAGTATCTTCAATCTTTCACACATTCAACTCAACTGTAATGGTACTCTTTTTTTTTATATATATAAATATTTCTAATACTATAATCTCTATGTATATAGGTATAAGATAAGTTTGAATCTGAGTTTTTCTTAAAAATATTACAAAATTATATTTAAAAAATGACTTAGTGTGGTGGTACCATCACACTAACCCTCAAATGATGTTAAGTTTAAAAAAATATTATATACTTAAAAAAAATATAATAAGTATATGATTAAATTATGATTTAATGGAATTGAGTACCAACTTCTGTAAGGTCTAAGTGATTTATATTACTAATATGTTTTTTTTTTGTTATTCAGGGATGTTTTAGAATGCTCAATCAAAAAAATATTTTTTTTTCACACCTAAAATAATATTCGGGCTCATTCAGAAATTACAAAATAAAATGTATTAAATGTTGAACGTAATATTGCATTTATTTATTATTAACATTTTGTTTTTGGCCATCTTTTATTATTAACATTGAGACATATGATATCCAATAATGCTTTTTATCCCTACAGAATTCCATGTTAACCCTCCGTACCAACACATTCATTGTACAACCCTCTCACTTCACGTTGACTACTGAATTCAATGGTTGGAGTACAACTTATGAATCTCACAAATATCAAAAATTTATTTTATAAATAAATAAATGGAAAAATTGGTGTTTTAATTCCATATATTTGATTCAATGCGTATATTAGGGCTTACCATGGTCGGACCGGGCCTGTCTTGAAGGTATGAGATCGAAATTTTAATATTGACATCTGGAGGACCGAGATCGAGACCGACTTTGGCTAAAAAAGTTCGCCCAAGTCGGGCTTGTTTGACTCAGGACGGTCATTCGGTCCAAAAAAAAATCAACTAGATTGACAAAAAAAAATCACTGAAGTTTGGGTTTTGAACCCGCTCGTTTCTTATATTCTGTCGCACTTTTCTTATGGAACCGATCCAAGGGTTGTTGAATGCTTCAATGTCATGAATTACTAGTGTTTCAAGGGTTATATCATGAATTTCTAGGGTTTTCTTCAAGGTCATATTTTTGGGAAAAAAATACCGAATCTGAGACCGACCTTGAAGGAAAAAACTCGTCTGCTCGATTTTGGTCCTAGTCAGCCTCGATTCTCGTCGTACCGGTCGTATCGAGAATTCAATTCAACCAGAGTATTTTGATCACCCCTAGTGTGTATATGGCCAATACACAATTTCTCCCTATATATCTAAGAAAATATATTTCAGTTTAGTCAAATTAGATAACAACGTGTGAAAAAATAAATTATAAGATTTAATAAATAAAAATATATTTATAATATTATTTAATAAAATGGATTTTTATGATGTGTTTGTAAACCTTAGAATCATTAGTGTGATAAGTGTCAACATAATACACATTTTGGTCTAAAATATCGATTTCGTCAAATGTTATTACTATTTTAATTAAGTAAAATTATATTTATTTATTGTTGTAATCAAATATTCATATAACATTTTTACAGTACTTTAATTTATAAATTATTTTTGTAACTGAAAAGAGAGATAATAAGTTATTCACTAACATATGATATAATATGTTTCCACGACTACTGTGCACGGGAGTAAGAATGTTCATACTCAGGGAGGTAAGCGACAAGGTGAGGTATCTAACAACTGTTTAGATATTAGTAGTCCTATGTAATGTTTGGTAGTTTTTTATATCATATTATTTATGAATCAAGTACAACCTTCTAGTATTATGGTTCCAGAAAAAGCTCACATGAGATCCATTATGTGGAATGTTAGAGGTTTTGGTAATCCAGCAGCTGTCAAGGCGGTAAAGCATCTACTCCATATTCACAATCCTACTGTGTTGATTTTAATTGACACCAGACTCAGTGACCAAAAGATGGATGACCAAGCAGGAAAACTCCCGTTCAACAAATTTTTAGGGGTGGAAGCAAGAGGGTTTAAGGGTGGAATCCTTGTGCTCTGGAATGATTACGAGACAAATATTACGAAGATGACGTCTACAGAGCAGGAATTACACTTCAAGATCCAGGTTAACCCTTCTAACCTGTCTTGGTTCATGTCTGTTATTTACGCTAGCCCCAATTTAAATGAAAGATTACTTTTGTGAGATAATCTTAAATCTGTTGCAGCTACTATATCTAGTCCTTGGCTAGTAGTAGGGGATTTTAATGATGTCACTAATAGTGCCGAAAAATTGGGGGGGGGGGGGGGGGGGGGGTAATAGAGTTTGCATGAATAAGGTGTCTCTCTTTAATGATATGATCAGTGATTGTAATTTGATTGAGCTTGGCTATAGGGGGCCAAAGTTTACTTGGAGCAACTTGTGGGATTCTGATAGATTTATCCAGCAGAGACTAGATAGGATGATGGCGAACATGGACTGGAAAATTAGATTTCCCAATGTTTCTGTGACGCATCTTACGAGAACCCACTCTGACCATTGCCCGCTCCTTATAAATTCTGGTGGAGACGGGGGCAACAAGGTAATTCGACCATTTAGAATGGAACCTATGTGGCTTGATCACCCTAGTTTTGAGCTTTTGGTTAAGAATTCTTGGAGAGAATTTAGTAATAGGATCACTCCTGCCATTAACCATTTCCCTGATAAAGCTAGAGCCTGGAATAAAGAAATTTTTGGAAATGTGTTTCAGAGGAAAGAAAAAATCCTTCGGAGGATCTCAGGAGCCCAAAAGTGTATTGCTAACTCTCCAAATGACTATATTGTCAATCTGGAAAAGAATCTTCAGTCAGAGCTCTCTGAGATTCTGGACCAGGAAGAAAAACTTTGGGCTGCAAAGTCGCGCACAAAGTGGATCAAAGACGGGGATAGAAACACTAAATACTACCACATTTCTACTCTTGTTAAAAGAAGAAGAAATAAGATCTTGGCTATTAAAGACTCAATTGGAAATTGGATCTTTGATGAGAGTCACATTCAAGAGGAATTTCAAAAATTCTTTTCAAATCTCTTCACTACTTCAAAGGTTTCCTCACCTATGGTGGTTGATAAGCCTGATTCCTAGAGAACTGCTCTTTCTGATAATCAAATACGTCGTCTTAATAACTCTATTTTCGATGAAATAAATTTTGTATTCTTCCGTACTCGATAAAATATTTATTTTAAACATTCTTACTCAAAATATAAGATCGAATATTTGCTGTTATCCATTTATTATAAGACGTTAAGTACGTTTTTCCTAGGTGGCACCTTATTGTTTCGTCTGTGTTCGTAGTTTTGTCAATATCTCATTACTCACAACTTCGTTTTAAGTGAAATTAGTTTTATTCGCATTCTAACTCGATATATATTGATCTAGTAATGTTAATATAATACATATTTTGGGGACCAAAATCAACTATTTTCTGTGATGGTACCCCTTTGAGTTTCGGCTGATTTTGTTGTTTTTTGATTTACTCCTGAATCGAAACTCTATTTTCGATTAAATAAATTTTGTATTCTTCCGTACTCGATAAAATATTTATTTTAAACATTCTTACTCAAAATATAAGATCGAATATTTGCTATTATCCATTTATTATAAGACGTTAAATACGTTTTTCCTAGGTGGCACCTTATTGTTTCGTCTGTGTTCGTAGTTTTGTCAATATCTCATCACTCACAACTTCGTTTTAAGTGAAATTAGTTTTATTCGCATTCTAACTCGATATATATTGAGGTAGTAATATTAATATAATACATATTTTGGGGACGAAAATCAACTATTTTCTGTGATGGTACCCCTTTGAGTTTCGACAGATTTTGTTGTTTTTTGAATTACTCCTAAAGCAGAACTCTAATTTCGATGAAATAAATTTTGTATTCTTACGTACTCGATCAAATATATATTTTAAACATTCTTACTCAAAATATAAGATAGAATGTTTTCTGTTATCCCTTGATTATAAGACGTTCAATAAGTTTTTCCTACGTGGCACCTTATTGTTGCGTCCGATTTCGTAATTTTGTCAATATCTCATCACTCACAACTTCGTTTTCAGTGAAATTAGTTTTATTCGCATTCTAACTCGATATATATTGAGGTAGTAATGTTAATATAATACATATTTTGGGGACCAAAATCAACTATTTTCTGTGATGGTACCCCTTTGAGTTTCGACTGATTTTGTTGTTTTTTGAATTACTCCTCAATCGGAACTCTATTTTCGAATAAATAAATTTTGTATTCTTACGTACTCGATCAAATATATATTTTAAACATTCTTACTCAAAATATAATATAAAATATTGGCTTTTATCCCTTTATTATAAGACGTTAAGTACGTTTTTCCTAGGTGGCACCTTATTGTTTCGTCCGATTTCGTAGTTTTGTCAATATTTCATCACTCACAACTTCGTTTTCAGTGAAATTAGTTTCATTCGCATTCTAACTCGATATATATTGAGATAGTAAAGTTAATATAATACATATTTTTGGACCAAAATCAACTATTTTCTGTGATGGTACCCCTTTGAGTTTCGGCTGATTTTGTTATTTTTTGATTTACTCCTGAATCGAAACTCTATTTTCGATAAAATAAATTTTGTATTCTTCCGTACTCGATCAAATATTTATTTTAAACATTCTTACTCCAAATATAAGATCGAATATTTGCTGTTATCCCTTTATTATAAGACATTAAGTACGTTTTTCCTAGATGACACCTTATTGTTTCGTCTGAGTTCGTAGTTTTGTCAATATCTAATCACTCACAACTTCGTTTTCAGTGAAATTAGTTTTATTCGTATTCCAACTCGATATATATTGAGGTATTAATGTTAATATAATACATATTTTGGGGACCAAAATCAACTATTTTTTGTGATGGTACCCCTTTGAGTTTCGACTGATTTTGTTGTTTTTTGAATTACTCCTCAATCAGAACTCTATTCTCGATGAAATCAATTTTGTATTCTTACGTACTCGATCAAATATATATTTTAAATATTCTTACTCAAAATATAAGATCGAATATTTGCTGTTATCCCTTTATTATAAGACGTTAAGTACGTTTTTCCTAGGTGGCACCTTATTGTTTCGTCCGATTTCGTAGTTTTGTCAATATTTCATCACTCACAACTTCGTTTTCAGTGAAATTAGTTTCATTCGCATTCTAACTCGATATATATTGAGATAGTAAAGTTAATATAATACATATTTTTGGACCAAAATCAACTATTTTCTGTGATGGTACCCCTTTGAGTTTCGTCTGATTTTGTTGTTTTTGGAATTACTCCTAATCAGAACTCTATTTTCGATGAAATAAATTTTGTATTCTTCCATACTCGATCAAATTTATATTTTAAACATTCTTACTCAAAATATAAGATCGAATATTGGATGTTATCCCTTTATTATAAGACGTTAACTACGTTTTTTCTAGGTGGCACCTTATTGTTGCGTCCGATTTCGTAATTTTGTCAATATCTCATCACTCACAACTTCGTTTTCAGTGAAATTAGTTTTATTTGCATTCTAACTCTATATATGTGAGATAGTAATGTTAATATAATACATATTTTTGGGACCAAAATCAACTATTTCCTGTGATAATGCCCCTTTGAGTTTCGGCTGATTTTGTTGTTTTTTGAATTACTCCTCAATCGGAACTCTTTGTTCGATGAAATAAATTTTGTATTCTTCCGTACTTGATTAAATATATATTTTAAACATTCTTACTCCAAATATAAGATTGAATGTTTGCTATTATCCCTTGATTATAAGACGTTCAATAAGTTTTTCCTAGGTGACACCTTATTGTTCCGTCTAAGTTCGTAGTTTTGTCAATATCTCATTACTCACAACTTCATTTTCAGTGAAATTAGTTTTATTTGCATTCTAAGTCAATATATATTGATCTAGTAATGTTAATATAATACGTATTTTGGGGACCAAAATCAACTATTTTCTGTGATGGTACCCCTTTGAGTTTCGGCTGATTTTGTTATTTTTTGATTTACTCCTCAATCGGAACTCTATTTTCGATGAAATAAACTTTGTATTCTTCCATACTCGATCAAATATATATTTTAAACATTCTTACTCAAGATATAAGATTGAATATTTGCTGTTATCCCTTTATTATAAGACGTTAAGTACGTTTTTCCTAGGTGGCACCTTATTGTTTCGTCCGATTTCGTAGTTTTGTCAATATTTCATCACTCACAACTTCGTTTTCAGTGAAATTATTTTCATTCGCATTCTAACTCGATATATATTGAGATAGTAAAGTTAATATAATACATATTTTTGGACCAAAATCAACTATTTTCTGTGATGGTACCCCTTTGAGTTTCGCCTGATTTTGTTGTTTTTTGAATTACTCCTCAATCGGAACTCTATTTTCGATAAAATAAATTTTGTATTCTTCCGTACTCGATTAAATATATATTTTAAACATTCTTACTCAAAATATAAGATCGAATATTTGCTGTTATCCCTTTATTATAAGACATTAAGTACGTTTTTCCTAGGTGGCACCTTATTGTTTCGTCTGAGTTCGTAGTTTTGTCAATATCTAATCACTCACAACTTCGTTTTCAGTGAAATTAGTTTTATTCGTATTCTGACTCGATATATATTGAGGTGGTAATGTTAATATAATACATATTTTTGGGGACCAAAATCAACTATTTTCTGTGATGGTACCCCTTTGAGTTTCGACTAATTTTGTTGTTTTTTGAATTACTGCTCAATCGGAACTCTATTTTCGATAAAATAAATTTTGTATTCTTCCGTACTCGATCAAATATATATTTTAAACATTCTTACTCAAAATATAATATCGAATATTTGCTGTTATCCCTTTATTATAAGACATTAAGTACGTTTTTCCTAGGTGGCACCTTATTGTTTCGTCTGAGTTCGTAGTTTTGTCAATATCTAATCACTCACAACTTCGTTTTCAGTGAAATTAGTTTTATTCGCATTCTAACTCGATACCCCTTTGAGTTTCGGCTGATTTTGTTGTTTTTTGATTTACTCCTGAATCGAAACTCTATTTTCGATTAAATAAATTTTGTATTCTTACGTACTCGATCAAATATATATTTTAAACATTCTTACTCCAAATATAAGATCGAATATTTGCTGTTATCCCTTTATTATAAGACATTAAGTACGTTTTTCCTAGATGACACCTTATTGTTTCGTCTGAGTTCGTAGTTTTGTCAATATCTAATCACTCACAACTTCGTTTTCAGTGAAATTAGTTTTATTCGTATTCCAACTCGATATATATTGAGGTATTAATGTTAATATAATACATATTTTGGGGACCAAAATCAACTATTTTTTGTGATGGTACCCCTTTGAGTTTCGACTGATTTTGTTGTTTTTTGAATTACTCCTCAATGAGAACTCTATTCTCGATGAAATCAATTTTGTATTCTTACGTACTCGATCAAATATATATTTTAAATATTCTTACTCAAAATATAAGATCGAATATTTGCTGTTATCCCTTTATTATAAGACGTTAAGTACGTTTTTTCTAGGTGGCACCTTATTGTTTCGTCCGATTTCGTAGTTTTGTCAATATTTCATCACTCACAACTTCGTTTTCAGTGAAATTAGTTTCATTCGCATTCTAACTCGATATATATTGAGATAGTAAAGTTAATATAATACATATTTTTGGACCAAAATCAACTATTTTCTGTGATGGTACCCCTTTGAGTTTCGTCTGATTTTGTTGTTTTTGGAATTACTCCTAATCAGAACTCTATTTTCGATGAAATAAATTTTGTATTCTTCCATACTCGATCAAATTTATATTTTAAACATTCTTACTCAAAATATAAGATCGAATATTGGATGTTATCCCTTTATTATAAGACGTTAACTACGTTTTTTCTAGGTGGCACCTTATTGTTGCATCCGATTTCGTAATTTTGTCAATATCTCATCACTCACAACTTCGTTTTCAGTGAAATTAGTTTTATTTGCATTCTAACTCTATATATATGAGATAATAATGTTAATATAATACATATTTTTGGGACCAAAATCAACTATTTCCTGTGATAATGCCCCTTTGAGTTTCGGCTGATTTTGTTGTTTTTTGAATTACTCCTCAATCGGAACTCTTTGTTCGATGAAATAAATTTTGTATTCTTCCGTACTTGATTAAATATATATTTTAAACATTCTTACTCCAAATATAAGATTGAATGTTTGCTATTATCCCTTGATTATAAGACGTTCAATAAGTTTTTCCTAGGTGACACCTTATTGTTCCGTCTGAGTTCGTAGTTTTGTCAATATCTCATTACTCACAACTTCATTTTCAGTGAAATTAGTTTTATTTGCATTCTAAGTCAATATATATTGATCTAGTAATGTTAATATAATACGTATTTTGGGGACCAAAATCAACTATTTTCTGTGATGGTACCCCTTTGAGTTTCGGCTGATTTTGTTATTTTTTGATTTACTCCTCAACCGGAACTCTATTTTCGATGAAATAAACTTTGTATTCTTCCATACTCGATCAAATATATATTTTAAACATTCTTACTCAAGATATAAGATTGAATATTTGCTGTTATCCCTTTATTATAAGACGTTAAGTACGTTTTTCCTAGGTGGCACCTTATTGTATCGTTTGAGTTCGTAGTTTTGTCAATATCTCATTACTCACAACTTCGTTTTCACTGAAATTAGTTTTATTTGCATTCTAATTCGATATATATTGAGGTAGTAATGTTAATATAATACATTTTTGGGGGACCAAAATCAACTATTTACTGTGATGGTACCCCTTTGAGTTTCGCCTGATTTTGTTGTTTTTTGAATTACTCCTCAATCGGAACTCTATTTTCGATAAAATAAATTTTGTATTCTTCCGTACTCGATAAAATATATATTTTAAACATTCTTACTCAAAATATAAGATCGAATATTTGCTGTTATCCCCTTATTATAAGACATTAAGTACGTTTTTCCTAGGTGGCACCTTATTGTTTCGTCCGATTTCGTAGTTTTGTCAATATCTCTTCACTCACAACTTCGTTTTCAGTGAAATTAGTTTCATTCGCATTCTAACTCGATATATATTGAGATAGTAATGTTAATATAATACATATTTTTGGGACCAAAATCAACTATTTTCTGTGATGATACCCCTTCCTTTGAGTTTCGTCTGATTTTGTTGTTTTTTAAATTACTCCTAATCAGAACTCTATTTTCGATGAAATAAATTTTGTATTCTTCTGTACTTGATCAAATATATATATTAAACATTCTTACTCAAAATATAAGATTGAATAATTGTTGTTATCCCTTTATTATAAGATATTAAGTACGTTTTTCCTATGTGGCACCTTATTGTTCCGTCTGATTTCGTAGTTTTGTCAATATCTCATCACTCACAACTTCGTTTTCAGTGAAATTAGTTTCATTCGCATTCTAACTCGATATATATTGAGATAGTAATGTTAATATAATACATATTTTTGGGACCAAAATCAACTATTTTCTGTGATGGTCCCCCTTTGAGTTTCGTCTGATTTTGTTGTTTTTTGAATTACTCCTAATCAGAACTCTGTTTTCGATGAATTAAATTTTGTATTCTTCCGTACTGGATCAAATATATAGTTTAAACATTCTTAATTGAAATATAAGATCGAATGTTTGCTTATATCCCTTGATTATAAGACGTTCAATAAGTTTTTCCCAGGTGGCAATTTATTGTTTCGTCCGATTTCGTGGTTTTGTCAATATCTCATCATTCACAACTTCGTTTTCAGTGAAATTAGTTTTATTCGCATTCTAACTCGATATATATTGAGGTAGTAATGTTAATATAATACATATTTTTGGGACCAAAATTAACTATTTTCTGTGATAGTACCCCTTTGAGTTTCAACTAATTTTGTTGTTTTTTGAATTACTCCTCAATCAGAACTCTATTTTCGATGAAATAAATTTTGTATTCTTCCGTACTCGATCAAATATATATTTTAAACATTCTTACTCAAAATATAAGATCGAATATTTGCTGTTATCGCTTTATTATAAGACGTTAAGTACGTTTTTCCTAGGTGGCACCTTATTGTTTCGTCCGAGTTCGTAGTTTTGTCAATATCTCATCACCCACAACTTCGTTTTCAGTGAAATTAGTTTTATTCGCATTCCAACTCGATATATATTGAGGTATTAATGTTAATATAATACATATTTTGGGGACCAAACTCAACTATTTTATGTGATGGTAGTAGCCCTTTGAGTTTCGTCTGATTTTGTTGTTTTTTGAATTACTCCTCAATCAGAGCCTCGTTGTCCAAAAGAAGAATTTGTATATATGTTACTAGAATTATTTATAACGTGTAAGAATGCATATAAAAAGAATTTCATAAAAAAAAGAACTTCAAGTAAGGAGATATTTGAAAACTACAAAATTGGTGAAAACTCAAATGGGTACCATCACAAAAAAAGGTGCTTCGTGGTCCAAAATATGAATTGGTAGAGAGCTTTTTAGAGTCATATACAACGAGTATGAATTCGTATAAAATTATTTTTGTCAAATACAGAGCACCAAGTGAGGAGAAATTTATAAACTACGAAATCGATCGAAACTCAAAAGGGATTCCATCACAAAAAAAAGGTGTTTTGTGGTCCAAAATAAGAATTGTATAGATGTTGCTAGAGTCTTATATAACAGGTAAGAACACGTATAAAATGATGGGTTAATTACGTGTACCGTTACTTATTTTGGCACATGTGACCGAACTGTTCAAACTTGAGCTCAACCGTTACTTATGGTTCCATATGTGACTGAACGATTCAGTCTTTTAACATCCGTTTTTTCTCACCGTTTACAATTGGAATGTGCTTGTCACGTGACCTTCTTACATTGTGAACTTCCCAAACTACCATAAACCTTGTCTACTTAATCAGCTTGTTCCTTATTAGTTGTTGGAGATCTTTGGGCACGAAAATTTTGGAGAAGCCACGCTGGGAAGCAGAAGGAAGAAGTCACAGTGAGTTGTAGATAGAACAACCAACAACCATGAAGTCTGAGGATGAATGTGCTTCTATGGTGTTTGACAACCGTCGAAAGGTTTGATCTCGGTCAAGCTCTTCCCCTAATCCCTGTCACGGAGTTTCGCGTCTAAGAATGTGTTACTGCGGGCTTGTGTGCTCAGTAAAATCTGCTAGTATGTGGCAGAATTTCTCTCGCCGTTTCCATTGATGCCCAAATTTTGAGGTAATTTCATAGTGGGTAACCCTAATTCGTTTTGCTGCACTAATTTGAACCCTAATTTCTCATTTTCGAACCCAAATTTGTAGTTCATGGTACATGTTTGTCGTTTTTTCTGTTGTAATCGGTACATAACCCCGGATGTGGGGGTTTTGATTGGGAAGATTCATCTATGTGTCCTTATGTCCGGATTGCAATGATGCAATTTCAACATAGAGAGAAACATTTGAAAGAACAATTGGATGTTGCGAAAACCCAAGCTCTTGAAAGTCAACTCAATCGGAAGTTAGTTGCAGCGTTGGTAATGGTTATTGTTGTTTTTGTTCTAAGTTCAATTGCGAAGAATTAGGAGAAGTATGTAGCTAGTTCGTATGTCATTTGTCAGTAAGGTTTGTCTGTAACTGAAGCATGAGTTGTAACTGAAGGATGAAAAACATTGTGTCTTTTGCGAAGGTAATGACTTATGTTTGTGGAGAAGTTGTTAAACGAAGTGTTACCCTTTCTGAAATGTTATTAAACGGTTACTTAAGTTTGGACATTTTGTTACCTAACCGTTACTTCAATACTACAGAACCTACATCATAATCCATAAAAATTCAGAATACATAATCCATCATAGAATTCAAAAACAGGTTCCGTTAAAACATACCTTCATAACCGACACTATAATCCCACATGACCCACAAAAAAGGGATTTATACAAAATATGGAAGAACAACATAAACCCGACTCTACTGTGTAGACCGACAGTATTGCCTCATTCTCTTTGGAAGGACTGTCTTGAGTGGTTAATCCAATACAACCAATGCTCTTGAGTCTGAAAGGACGGGTTCCGATGCTGCGGTATCATCAATTTCTATAACAGTTGGGTTCTCTCGTCTTTTCTTGAGTTTTGTCGGACTGCTTAAGTGTGTCTAAATATCATACTAGTATAGTTATTACAAACATGCGAACATGGCAACAACATGTTAAAGACAGATTGACTAACCCTTTTTGCTAGTGTTTTAACACGCTTTTTTGGTGTGAAAATCACTTCTACTTCCTTCGCTTCTGCTGCAACTTCCTCCTGCTATGCGGATGGTTTAGGGTTCATCAAATCACGAATCTGCACTGTGTTTTCTTTGTTCACCTTCCGGGCAATCACCCTGAATCCGCACTTATGTGTGCAATATACTTCCATTCTGAGCTTGTTATTCACTGGGATGACAATGTCATAACCATGAAATATTGCATGGTCTCTCATTGCCTTCCTGAAGGCTGGCCTACTGACGAACAACATTCCGAGTTGAAGCTCGAAATCTCCTTCATGTTTTTCGTCCTTGTAATGTTTAAAAAATGCACAGCTTGAGGCATCATCTTGTACGTCTGCTTGTCCACCCATTTCCAATGTGTCACTTCTACAATCACTTAAGTCTGCTCCAAAACCATGGACTTCCCATCGCCATTCCTTTTCTAATGGTGCTTTTATTTTTTTACGTACTTCTTCTTTCTTCATTTTCGCATATGGCTTGGAGGATGGACCAGCCTCCACTGAACTGTCATTCGTCTCACCATCGAACTTGTAAGTCGGTGAGAAGATCGGCTAGTGTAGCATCATCTTCATAGATTGAGTCATCACTACGATCTTCCTCAACAACCGGTTTCTTACCTTTGTCAACAAAGGTTGGTTATTTGGTATAATCCTCAACAACATGCTTCTTACCAATTTGTAGCTTGGGTTCCTTACGTCTCCATGCTTTTAACTTTTCGAGCACTTTGTTGCGCATCATCATCAAAAAGGGATCATTCACACACTCATCTTGACTTAATGGAGGCAATACAAAAACTTCAATCTTTTCACAATTACATTGGGACTCCAAAAGTGATGGAATGTATTTCTCATGACCGATTACCCTCAAATCCGTCTTCTGGTTTCCGTTCGGTGGGAGGTATAGAAGTGCACCATCGTCTATGAGATTGTAATACATGGTTGTTAATCCGGAGAGAAACTCGTAATTCATATTCTCCCACGGTATGGCAAGTGGTTTCTCCTCATCTTCGTATGCATGAATTCCCCCATTGTCAATCTACTTGCCACCGTGCCTAATGTATAGAGTATAAATGTAGTATTTGCTTTCCATTCCTGAGGTTAAAGGTATGCCTCAACATAGATAGCAAATTTATCACAAAATATGAAACAAACGTAATCCACAATGCACAAAACTATACAGCATCAGCCCAATTAACAACATATACAAACAACAAAACGACATAATCAACCCAACTACAACAAATCTTCGGGGGGAAAAAAAAAACTTTCACAATAAAAAACAAAACCGTAATCTTCAAAGAAATTGAAGATTACCGAAGAGAAAATGGTAGACAAACATAAACGGAAATGCTAGCACAAATTAGAATGTGGAAATACAATCATCATGTACTTCAACTGAATCACAAACGAGAACTTACATGGAGATGTGGTTTCTGAACCGCAATGTCGTTGAGGGGGAGTTCGGTGCTAGAAAGGGTGAGAGCTCTGTGTGGGAGTGAAGATGAAAGGGTGAATTGGAGGGAAATGTAAGTTGATGGGAAGTTAGAGTGTGTGCTGATGAGTATAAAACGAGGGGGAAACAACACAAAGGTGACAAGAGGGTAGAATCATACTTTCTATTAACTTTAAATCATTTAAATTAGATCACATGATTTCCACGTGACATTCAGACGAAAATATGTGACGGAAACTTCACGATATAACTACTCAGTCACATCCTCAAACTTAAGTAATGTTTGAGTCACACACAAAAAGATGAGTAACTTTTTAATCACATAGGTCAAAGAGAACTTACTTTTAGGTAGTTAACCCTAAAATGAATTTCGTCAAAAACAGATCTCCAAGTGAGGAGGTATTTACAAACTACGAAATCGATCGAAACTTAAAGGAAGGGACGACAATGGTGCGGTGAAAACCGCATAACCATGGTTATAACTATTACTGTCTAATATGGTTAACTGTACCATTATGGTGCAGTGCGGTTATGATGATGAATTTTCTACCCATAATGGTTATGGTTATGGTATTTGAGTTATACTCATGGTTAGTATATAAATATAATAATTATTTATTATTAATAAACTAATGTATACTAAATATAATTGAAGTTGTTGATATTATTAATGTACTAATGGTGTTAATGTTTCATCGGTGTTAATGTTCAATTTTAATGTTAAGTGGTGTGAATGTTAATGTTGAATGATGTTAGTGTTAATGTTGAATGATGTTAGTGTTATATATTTTTATTGTTGGTAATATATATTTATGTACTTTTAAAAATAAAAAAAATTGATCTTTTATTATATTACATGTGTGGAATGGATATGAGTATACGGGTAAAACCGTGGTTAATAATCACAGTTATTTTAATGGTTGTGGTATTGAAAATTGTACCTGTAATGGTTATGGTTATGGTATGTGGTTTAAAAATATGGTACGGTTATGGTATTTGTCATACATGTACCATACTCTAACCATCGACAACCCTACTCAAAGGGGTACCATCATAAAAAATGTGTTTCGTGGTCTAAAATAAGAATTGGCAGACACTTCTAGAGTCATATATAATGGGTAAGAATTCGTATAAAATGAATTTCGTAAAAAATAGAGCATCAAGTAAGGAGATATTTATAAACAACAAAACCGATCGAAATTCAAAGGGATGCCATCACAAAAAATGTGTTTCATTATCCAAAATAAGAATTTGTATAGATGTTACTAGAATCATATATTACGAGTAAGAATGCGTATAAAATGAATTTCGTGGAAAATAGAGCTCCAAGTGAAGAGATATTTGCAAACTACGAAACTGGTGAAAACTCAAAGGGTACCATCACAAATAAAGGTGATTCGTGGTCCAAAATAAAAATTGGTATAGACACTTCTAGAGTCATATACAATGGGTAAGAATTGGTATGAAATTAATTTCGTCAAAAATAGAGCACCAAGTGATGAGATATTTACAAATTACGAACCGGTCGAAACTCAAAGAGATACCATCACAAAAATAATTTCTTCGTGATCAGAAATAAGAATTGGTATAGATACTTCTAGAGTCATATATAATGGGTAAGAATTGGTATAAAATGAATTTCATCAAAAATAGAGCACCAAGTAAGGAGATTTATATACTACGAAATCGATCGAAACTCAAAGAGGTTCATCACAAAAAAGGTGTTTCGTGGTCCAAAATAAGAATTGATATATATGTTACTAGAATCATATATAATGGGTTACAATTCCTAAGAAATGAATTTCTTTAAAAAAGAGCACCAAGTGAGTAGATATTTATAAACTACAAAATCGATCGAAACTCAAAGTGGTACCATCACAAAAAAGATTATTTGTGGTCCAAAATAAGAATTTTTATAGATGTTTCTAAAGTCATATATAACGGGTAAAAATACATATAAAATGAATTTTATCAAAAAAAAAAGCTCCAAGTTAGTAGATATTTACAAACTACGAAATCGATTGAAACAAGAAAGTCTCATCGTTTACCTTTTCAATTGAATCATAGTCATGTTTCCTTCTGCTTGTGTTCCTACACTCTAATGTTTGGACATCTTCAATTTACGATAATTCTGATTTTAAGTATTTTACAATGTTTGACTGTTTGTAGATGATTTTTCGTGTTATACTTGGATTTTTCCTATGAAAAGAAAGTCAGAAGTCCTTATTTATTTTCATAATTTGCTTTTACATATTGAAAAATTATTTAACACTAGTATTTGTTGCATTCAATCTGACAGTGGTGGTGAATATACTAGTAATTGGTTCCAATCTTACTTGTCTTTCTCCGAAATTTCACATTGTAAATCTTGTCCACCTACTCTATCCCAAAATGGTTTTGCAGAAACAAAGATTTGATACCTAATTGAAACAGTGCGCACATTTCTTATAGATGTGCATTTGCCACTGAAGTTGTGGGCAAACACTTTTCTCACTCCCACCTACCTCAATAATAGAGTCCTGACATCAACGTTATACGTTCAGAAGATATGCGGCTGCTCCTCGTGCGAGTGGGGGAGGACAAGTGGACTCTTGTTTTTTCTTGAAGTGGGCTTAATTCAATTGGGCTCTATTTTTTTCTTCATATATCAACTCATTCTATAGAATAGTCGGGTCGGACCGGTCCATTAGGGATTTGAGTTTTAAAAACGAGTCTGAGACCGACCTTCGTAAAAAAAGTCCGCTCGTTCGATCTCGATCCTAGTCGGTCTCATACCAGTTTTGTCGGAGTTTCGGTTCCGTCAATATTTTGTGTTCAACCGTAGTTTGACACATGGATAAGTTTTTTGACCCAGGCACAAGGATATAGTGTATTATCCTTCATACCATAGAAATCTAGATGAAATTAGTGATGGTTCAAACTTCAAACCACAAACTAGGATTTAGGCCACCAAGAAAACTAGGTCTCTCAATCATTAACATTAACTTATAGATAATAAAAGTATAAAAATAATATCTTTCAATTCCAAAAATCTAAACTTTGCCTTGGTATATTGAATGATTTTATAAAAGAAAAAACCTGAAGAAAAATAAATATGCACCAACATGTTTTCCATGATAATAAATGCAACATTGTGTTTTAAAACAATGGTAAATAAATCTTCTGGTAACCCAATGTCAAAATCCACTAATAAATACTTTTTAAAATTATTGAATATTATTTTAAATGCCACAACTAAACTCTGATAACTTATGTTAATGTTACTTATACCAAATGGTTGTGACAATTGAAAATGTATTTAGTTAATTTTATAAATTTGAAAAGTATTTACTGATGAAGTTTGACAGCATAGACGAAACGTGAATTTATCATCGTTTTCAAAAAGCCCATTTAACCCTCACCAAGACAAAAGCCCATTTAACCCTCACCAAGGCCCAATTCTGCAATCAAATCCATTAAAATTTATATAACAATCAATTTGTTATATATATATATATATTAATGACTGATTCACACATTCCACTAGATTTTATTTAAAATTAACTAATTAAAATAAAAAGGTTATATACTTTTTAATTTATTTAGTACCCTAATATATATTCACAAAATACATGAAACCACGACTAAAAAAAAAAAACTTAAAAATTATGACTCTTCATTAACATATTCAAAATTATAGAGAATAAAAATAAATTTAGATGTATTAAAATAATATAATGCTATAGTTAAATAAAATATATGAAAATAATATAATATTATTTGGTTAATATTGATTGTGTTATATGGCAAATTAATAGAATTTAACTATCATATGAACCCAACAAATTTAAAATTAAACTTTCAAAATTTTCTCATAACAACACATACCATCTAACTATATATATATCTTTCACCAACTTCTTTTTGGCCTTGGTTGAGCCACTTCTCCGTCAAACATAAACAAATCAGAGTAACTAGACTTAGCCTACTCTCCACCATATATTTTGATATTTTGGGATTTTTATTTATTGTTTTATTATTTCTATGAACTTATGAAATATAGCGATATTCAGTAAAATTATTTAGGTTCACACGTTGACCGAATAATTGAAACTTGTGATGAACATGTATTTATGTTTTAAATATGATTGAACAGTTACAAAAATTAGGCTTGTTCATGAACCGGTTCGGGGTCGAACCGGTTCTAAACTGAACTGGTCTGGTTTGGAAAAAAAACAGTATATTTTTCTGTTTCTAAAAAAAATGGTCTGGTTTAAGGAAAAAGGAACTGGTCTGGTTCGAACGGATTCAGAACCTGTTCAAACTGTTCTGGTCTGTTTGTTAATAACAATTTTGGTTCGGAAATCATCTGGTTCAAACCGAACCTAAACCGGCTGAAAATCCTGTCAAACACACTGAACCGTCTGAAAAAAACTGAACCAACTGAAAAATACTGAACCGACTAAAAAATACACTGAACCGACTGAAAAACACACTGAACCGATTGAAAATCTGTTCCACAACCGACTAAAATCCTGTCCAACATTAACGTACGAGAGTCCAATATATCTCTAGGTTTGGTTTATTGAAGACATCTCTATGTTTGGGTTTAATTTCAGACCGGTTTAGTTGATTTTGCTTCAAACCGATTCTAAAATTATATAGGTTTAAAGTGGTTTGATTTAAATTTAAGTATAAACCAGTATCAAAAAACGAGTCGAGTCGAACCGATTCGAACTGGATTTTTGGTACTATTTTGAACTGTTCTATTTGAAGGCTAAAAACACTGGTCTGATTTTGGAACTAGTTCGGCCGAACCGGTTCAAACCAAACCAGTTCCAGACCAGTTCGTCTAAACCGGTTCATTTGGACAAACCTAACAAAAATCGTTAATGAGAAAAAATGACTTAAATACCCTTCTTCTTTATCTTCATGTTTTTATTTTCAAACTTTTTTCTACGATTGAAACTCTAAATTTGATTTCGAAATCACATTTTAGATATGAATATGAAAACATAATAAACATAAAGAACAAAGGAGAAGAATATAAAAGTAAAATAGTTATTTTAATAATCATTTAATCACATTTATCGAATATAAATAATTCAATATAATCAATTTAACAAAAAAAAAAAACATTTTTTTAAATAGTAAGTGACGTAATTATTCATTTAATAACATAGTAACAAGATAAGTCATTATAAATTATTGAGATTAGTTTATCATATTTAGAATAATATAGTATTTTATTATTTTGTAAATATTTATTTATTTTTGGAATTAATTATTAAAAAAAATGCTAATAAATACACTTGGAAACAGAACTAACATGCTTCCACTTCCACCTCGTCTTCCTCAGCTGAACCGACTCCTCTCTCTCTCTCTCCTCTGCAACTCTTTCCCTCTCTACTATAACCGAATGCAGCCGTGCAGCAGAGAAATGCAAGGCGGCTTGAACATGAGTTCTCTACGAAACACAACGCAAATCTCCATCCAAGACCTCCACCCTTCTCACTTCGACCCCATCTCCGCTGCCCAGAGCGACCAAGACTTCCTCGATCAGATGTTCGCCTCCATCTCTCCGACCACCAGCTGCTGGCCTAACCTCAACCCCACCGACCTCTCCACGATCACTGAAACCAATGGTGCCACCGCCTTCGACAATTTCGACGAGTCCGCGCTTCTTGCCTACAAACTGAGACACCATCAGATCAGCTCTAGCTCCGGGGGTCCCTCAGCCGCCGACACAAATGTGATGCTGCTGCAACAGCAGATGATGTCTCGAGGATTCGATCCGTTGCAAGGCGATGTTCAGGGAGGAGAGGATACCGTCCAGGCTCTGTTCAATGGATTTGGTGGATCTCTTCCGCCGTCGCAGCATTTCCCGCTCCCTCAGGTCGGATCAATTTCTAGAGTTCTTCGTCAATCTCGATGTCGATTCATTGAGGAAGTAAATTTGATTTGAACCTTGTTGCAGGGAGGGAGTCCGAGCTTCGGCGCTCAAGCGCAAGTAGCCAAGTCAGCTCCAGCTGGAAGCGGCTCAACAACCGCATCCGGCGCCACCGGTGCCAACGGCCAGCCACGGCAGAGAGTTAGAGCCAGGAGAGGCCAAGCCACCGACCCACATAGCATAGCTGAAAGGGTACGTACGTACCCCATGAATTTAAATCCAGCAAACTGAATAATGCAGAATTCGAATTAACTCAGTATTTAAAATTTCAACTTTATTATCCAATTGTTGACTTCAATTAATAGCAGTGAGACTTTCATTAATGCATCAGTTAGATTGATTCTTCTTCTTCTGCTGCTGCTGCTTTAATGTTCATCAATTTCTGTGCTTGCAGTTACGCAGAGAGAGAATTGCAGAGAGAATGAAGGCACTGCAAGAACTCGTTCCCAATGCTAATAAGGTAATGGTAAATTTAAAGGTTAAATACATAAATCTATCTTAAATTTTTACGTTATATAACGAGTTATCCGTACTTTAAAAATTCAAAACATGCGTAAATAGCTATCTCTGTCAAATATGACGAATTTTCGACGAAATTCTGTCAATAGTTGACAATAGTTGACGGTAAATTGAACGGAGGTAGCTATTTGTACCTTCGTCCAAGTTGAGGTGACCCGTTTTGAATTTTTAAAGTTCAGGTAGCTCGTTGTAAAACGTCCAAAGTTTAGTTAACTTTCTTGGTATTTCACACTAAGTTCAACTGGATATTTCTAGATTCGGGTAAATTTAATCACCATGCAGTAAAAATCATTTTTTTTCGAGCTCAAAAGGTGATCGGTTTCAAAATAACCGTTTTCAAATATTTATATTTAAAAAAACGAAATTCGGATCGTTTATTAAATTGATTGTAATAATTCATTAGTAACCGCTCGTTAGGTAGAGTCGGATTCTGGGGAGATTTACTGGGGCGGGTTAATTAGTCTCCTAAATCTTGATCTTCCGTCTTAAAGTACGTGGCAACTGTCAGACACGTGGCATTCCCGTATAATTTCTCATTGTTTAAAACACTATATTTTTTAAATTACACATATTTTTAGAACTGTTTCAGATAAATAGATTTTTAAAATCAATTTTTATGCCCAAGTCTAAAAAAGTTTCATTCATTTATAATGGAAAATGAAAATTCCTATAATTTGCTTTATTTTGTAAATTTCTCTATGAATATGATTTTTATTAATAAAAACATATAAGACTATACTCGTCAATTTATATTTCCTGATAAATTTATTTCTTAATAGATATTATCTTATTTTTTCATATTATGATATTTTTGACGTTATGAATATTACTAATTTAATGGTATTACTAATGGAATGACAGATCGACAAGGCATCCATGTTGGATGAGATCATCGACTATGTGAAATTCCTCCAACTCCAAGTCAAGGTTCGTGTTTTTCTCTCTCACATCTATTAAAACTTGATTATTAATTATGACAATAATAATAATATAAAGATTGTAAATTGAATGATTATTCAAATATATTTTTTATATAATTGTTTTTAGTGAATTTAAATAATCATAGTACTGAAATAAATATGGTATAAATGGAGAGAACAGGTCCTGAGCATGAGCCGCTTGGGTGGTGCATCTGCTGCTGCTCCTTTGGTTGGTGATATGTCTTCTGAGGTATTCATTTTCATTATCATTATCTATTACTATTATTATTATGGTTAAATACCAAGTAGCTAAATGAACTTTGGACATTTTGCAAAGAGTTAACCGAACTTGAAAAGTTCAAAACGGGCTAACTCAACTTGGACGAAGGTACAAATAGCTACCTCAGTCCAATTTTTGACGAATTTCTGTCAACAGTTGATGGTAAATTGGACGGAGATAACTATTTGCACCTTCGTCCAAGTTAAGGTATTCCGTTTTGAATTTTTAAAGTTCTGGTAGCTCGTTGCAAAACATCAAAAGCTCAGGTAGCTCATTGATATTTAATCATCATTATTATATTAGTCATGTAGAGCGATAAAAGCGATATTTAATCAAATTAAAACAGTTTTAAGGGATAAAATGCTGAATGTAAAATAAATGTATTTTTAGGGAGATTATATTTTCAGACCGTCAAATATATACATAGCACTTTTGTCAAAATTCTAAAATGTTCGTACAAATAGTAGATGATGTACCAATAGCATCCTTAAAAGATTAAAAGTATACAATTTTACAAACTAAACCCTATACTTTATTATGGGTGGTTTTTTCTTCCAACCCCTACTTTATTATTATTATTATTATTATTATTATTATTATTATTATTATTATTGTACTACTTTATAACTTAATTTTAGATAGGATAATAATGTGTGAAACGTTTTCTAAAACCACACGAAATTAAGGAACATTCTATTTACGAAACTTTTCATTCCAACACTATCAATAATACAAAACGACAACCAAAAGCAGCACGCGTGACGAACTTTTTCAGATTCTTCTCTCTCTCTCTCTTCTCACCTTTCCTTCTATCACTATCAACAATCATCGATGTTGTCTCTACCCACCCCAGGACGGTGGTGCCAACGGCGGCGGTTCAAACGACAGCCTTACCGTAACGGAACAGCACGTGGCTAAGCTCATGGAGGAAGACATGGGATCCGCCATGCAGTACCTCCAAGGGAAGGGGCTTTGCCTCATGCCGATCTCACTTGCCACCGCCATATCCACAGCCACGTGCCACTCGAGCCGCAACACAGATGCTTCTGCGGCAGCGCTCTATTGTAGCTCTAACGGAGACGGCCCGACGTCTCCTAGCGTGTCCGTTCTGACGGTACAGTCTGCAGAGGCGGCCAATGGCGGCGGACTCAATGGGTTGTCGTCGGCCAAGGATGCGGCCAATGTGTAAAAGCCGTGATGACGGCGAGCTGACGACTGATTCTCTTTTGTTCTTATCTGTGACGTGGAATCCAACAAAAGAGACGTCCAATTAGTGAAGTCTACGAAAAATTAAGGTCCCCCGACGACGCCGTATTTGACGTACTTTCGGTAAGATCGACCCCGAAACGACAAGTCCAAGGAGCTGTTATATGTATTTTTGGGCGTTTCTTTATTTTGTTTTTTTCTTTTGTTTTCTCGAGTAGTCCAACTTGGGTTTGTCTTATGCTGTTAATTATGGGATCATTTTATTATTAATTTATGTTCTTAAATTAGATTAATTTTAAATTATTATCAATATGTTATAAACCCTAATTATACACAATTATAATTATTCAAATAATAATAATTCATCAATAATAGAGTATGAAGTATGAACTAATCTCATACTAATCTCAAAAGGTTTGGCAGCTTTGCTTTATGTTGGGTGGCTTTATAATAATATTATATTATACTATATTAAGCAAAAATTGAAATTAAATAAATGAGGTGGAGATTAGATCAGGTCAACTGCGTTATATCTGCTCTTTAACTAACTTTTTACATTACAAATCCACAAAAATTAAAATAATTAAATTTAAAAATACACTAATAACAGATAATCAAAGCACCTTTAGGGGATATTAGTAAAACAAAATATTGAAAATCTGTAAAAAAAAAAATTTAAAGATATCTGAAAGTTCTCATCGTATACTATTGAAATAATACGAAATTCTTAATATATATATATATATATATATATATATATATATTCTTCACTTATATTCATCAATTTAAACTACTAATAATTTTGTGTTAAATTTTAGAAAGAGACAAAATCTGAAAATGATTCAACATGTTTGCACAAAATAATTTTTCGTTCAACATGTTTTTTTTGTATTGCTTCAATATGTTTGAAAATGATTTAATTGGTACATCCGTTACTTTTCTGTTAAATAATTTCGTTGAATATTTTTTATATATGCAAAATTAACCAAATGTTTTCTAAATATTACAATTAAACCCTACAAACGTACACTAATGTTACACATAAGTCATGACTCGATTTGACTCACATCATAGGCGCCTCTAGCCAAGGTCTGAACTCAGACCAAGTCATCCAACTTTAGGGACTTGGTCTGGGATCGAACCCAAATTATAGAACCCTCTATTGAGACTCAATTGAAGTCTCAATCGTTTCGTAAAAATTTCTAATTAAGAAATGAAGTGTTGTACCGTTATCGCATTTGCAGATAATTTATACTTTTTGAATATATATAAATGATGTTATCTTTTTCAACTATGGAAATAGATATCATGATGAATTGGAGAGAGTGGGAGGCGACTAAGTTAGGTTGGACTTTGTGATCTCACACTTGGTCAATCTTAAAGGCGACTAAGTTTTGTTAGACTTGTGATCTCACACTTGGTCAATGTTAACTACTCTTAGCAATTTCATATAAATATAAACAATTCTATACATTAGGGATTTACAATTAATTAGATGTATTCCATATGCAAAAATTATTTAAAAATCAACAATATATATATATATATATACATAATATAAAAAATCTGATCGTAGCGCATAAGTCTACAAATTGTACACTTGGTTGAAGGGTTTCCTTCTGAAATTGCTAAATTGGTCAAGAACATCTTCATTAAAAGGCTGATCATGGGCGGACCGGGCTGATATTTGAGACAGGACCGAGACTGAGATTGAAATTTCGGTCTTGACATTTAGAGGACCGAGACCGACTTTGACAAAAAAAAACGTTTGATTCGGTCTTGCTTGACTCGGTCCGGTTTCGGTCTTGAACCAAAAAAAAATGTTAAAAAAATACTTGGATTGGCAAAAAAAAATCACTGAGGTTTTGGTCTCAAACCCGCTCGCTACTCGTCTTTCGTCGCATTTTCCTTATGGAACCGATCCAATGGTTGTTGAATACTTCAAGGTCATTAATCACTAGTGTTTCAATGGTAACACCATAAATTTCTACGGTTTTCTTCAAGGTCGATTCGGTCCTAGTCGGGCTTTTGGGAAGAAAAAAAACATGATTGAGCCCGACTTTGAAGGAAAAAATCCGTATATTGGTCTCGGGCCGGTCTTGTCAGGAATTCGTTCCAACAAGTCTTTTTTTATCACCCCTATTCATTAATGATTACACTTAAATCATCAAAAATTTCTTTTAATTGAACAATCTGATTCAAATTCAATATCTTGAAGTGGCCCACAACGTTAAAGAAGTTGTTCATGAATCAGAGAACAACTTCATTACTGCAACAAAAATTATGCTAATGACTAGGGGGTCAAAACGGGTCATGGGTCGATCCATGAGTCGTGTCAACCTTGGGTCGTGTCAGAGACTCTCTGACCCAAACACGACCCGTGTAATAGTATGGGTCAGTTTTTTAAACCCAAACCTGACCCGTCAGTAATGGTAAGAGTTGGGTCAGACTGATTCGTTCGACCTCCATGACCCGCGGGTCAATCTGACCCGTTCGACCCACCATTTCAATAAAAACAAAAAATAGACTAAAATGTATAAATGGAACGGGTCATGGGTTAACCCGTGGGTCAAGGCTTCTGACCCAAACCTGACCCGTATTTTCACGGGTCATCCATGGGTCGTGTCAAAATGACTCATGGGTCAAAAACTTTGACCCAAACACGACCCGTGGGCGGGTCAACCATGGGTCACCCACGGGTTGGGTCAAATTTTGACACCCCTACTAATGACAGTACACATTAACACTTTACATACCATAATAGTGTGATTCGACATCAATGATCCGGAACAGTACGCAGAAAGCAGCATTGAACTGACACACTTGAAAATCAAGTATACAAGGAAGAAGGAAGGAAGAAAAGCGTGACCTTGAAGCATGAATCCCTCGAAGTGGAGAGGACGTCTGTGTGAATCTTGAATCTTGTATGGGGTTTTCATGACGTAGGCTTCTTGATGGTCAGATCAGTTAGGTCCATCCGGTCCACAACCCAATACCATTGAGGCGCTAGGAGACTCGTGAAATCTCTACTGGGTCTTTCTCACCATTAATGGCACGCCTCGCGACCCAATAACTCATTGTTCAACATACAACCGCTACGACACTAAATGTCAAACTCCCGGACGCCAAAAGGAAGAGACACGCCGAGATCATTATAGAAGTGCGTCGCTTGGGAACGTCCCTTCTTTAATATCTCTTTTTGCGGCACAAACACAGCACAATGCTCGAGGTCAGGCAGAAGAGGATGGGGCGTAAAAACGATAGACATGGGGCACGGGGCACAATGTCACTATGCACAAAACACCAGACATCACAGAACACAAAACTACCATGGTCACTTAACCAGACGGCACATGGGATGGTCATGGTAAGGAGTAACTCGGCTCAGGTTAGGGGTAAGGATTATAAATACCCTCACTCAACTCCATTCTCAGATTAATGTGATTTATCATATTTTACCATATATACTTTCTCTGCTAAACAAAACATCCGACTAACTTAATCATCGAAGGAGAAACGACGGAAACACCCCAGAATTTCCTTCATTGCAGGTCTGTAGAGCACCCAGCACAAGACCCCGGAGAAGGAAGTTGCAACGCAAGATCCAACACGAAGAACAGAAGAGAAACTCGTCTCCGTCTCCCTCTCCAGTGTCCAAGACAGTGGGGGGTTTAATAATGGGTCTGGAGAATCCATATATGGGCTTGATAATTGGGCCTACAAATTTATTTCTAGCCCAAAACCCAATATTTTTGCCTAATTTATGGCTCGAGTGATTTTAGTCTAACCGATGTTGTGACAGCCTGCTATCTTGCTTGACTTGTCAGTCTAATTATTAATTAATTAACTAAATAAAAATGTGTGAATATTATTTTTATTAAAATAAGCAAACTAATTCAGTATGGATTGACTTAGAAAGTATAGTTAATAATGCATTTATTGTTATCTTTATATTAAAATAAAGGGTTGTATAACAAATTGATAATTGAATTTTCTATATTGTAAAAAAAATCTAGTTCTGTATTTTTTTGTAAATTTTGACAGAAAATAGTTTTAAAAATTGCATAAACACTATAAAGTTTAATATAATGATAAAATGGCCAAAAAATTTAAATAATAAATTCTTAAATTTACAAATGAATTTTTCTAAACAAACTACACAAAAATAACCTTAAACTAGTAGAAGTGAAATTCTGGATTATTTAAATAATAAATTTTAAATACAATATATTTAAAGCTTCTTTTAAAAATTATAAAATATAACAAAATTCATGAAATCTATTTGTTTTATATATTAAAAAAAACATTTTAGAATGAGTAAACTATTAAGGTGCTTTTAGTAGTTCTTAAAGTATTTATCAGAAAATTGATGGAGCTATTAGTTTCTACGGTTAAATACCAAGGAGTTACCTGAACTTTGAATGTTTTGCAACGAGCTACCTGTACTTTAAAAATTCAAAACGGACTATCTCAACTTAGACGAAAGTGTAAATAGTTATCTCCGTCCAATTTACCGTCAATTGTTGACAGAATTTCGTCGAATATTTGTCAGAAATTGGACGGAGGTAACTATTTGCATCTTCATTCAAGTTGAGGTAGTCTGTTTTGAATTTTTAAAGTTCGGATAGTTTGTTACAAAACGTCCAAAGTTCAGGTACCTCCTTGGTATTTAACCATAGTTTGTATATAATATTAAAAAGGGTTAATTGTCAATTTGCCCCCTAATGTTTGGACCGAATTTAAGAATCCCCCTTAAAGTTTAAAATTTTAAATATTAGTCCTAATGTTTGGACGTCGTCAAAAATTGCCCCATTCCGTCTTCAGGCCGTCTGATTCAAACGGAAATCCCGTCATGTGCCTTGCACATGCGTTTTATTAAGATACAAAGACGAAAATGCCCTTCCCATGAACAGAGCTAAACTTCTCCGTTTTTCAACAGACAGACACAGTTCCTGGACCCTTAACTCACGAATTCTCAAAATCTTTATTCACCTTGAGGCTTCCGCAGTAACAGGAACAAACACAAAATCCAGTTCTAAGAAAATCACTCTGAAATTTTAGCCGAAATTGAAATATTTTTGACGAATTTAATCCAGTTCCGTATCAGTAAACGAAATTGAAATATTTTTTAATCAAGATTAAAAAGAATCATATCGATGCTTACTTGAATTTCAGAATGGTCTGCACTGGCCCGAATATCTCATCCTTAGCGATCAGCATATCATCCTGAGAAGGATAAAAACAGAACCCACATTTCCATAGTTATACTAACTACCCATTATGTTATGTATATCAATTCAGTTTGTATCGCTCTTGGTAAATATTTATCAAATTTCAGGTGTTTATACCTTGACATTTGAAAATACAGTGGGTTGAATGTAGTATCCTTTTGAACCAAGCCTATCTCCTCCTGTCAGCTCAAATTCAAATGGCAAAGCAGCTAGGCTCTATCATCAAGGGTCACCCGTATCCTCTTCTTCTTAGCGAACTTCTGGATAATTGCTAGGAACCTGAAGCAGTGATTCAATACATGCAGCATAATTGATTCCGGAGATACAGAATCGGTAGCTGCGGGTTAAACTGTAAAGCGTTTTCATCGCCACGACAGTGAAACTACTGACTGTAGGATGCTATATCATACAAATGAAGATGGAGGACCTTGGACAGGCTGAAACTCGGAGGTACAGTGCGCTTGCTGCAATAAGGGCATTTTCGTCTTTGTATCTTAATAAAACGCATGTGCAAGGCACGTGACGGGATTTCCGTTTGAATCAGACGGCATGAAGACGGAATGGGGCAATTTTTGACGACGTCCAAACATTAGGACTAATATTTAAAATTTTAAACTTTAAGGGAGATTCTTAAATTCGGTCCAAACATTAGGGGGCAAATTGACAATTAACCCTATTAAAAAATTCAGTTAGTAAATGTTTTTTTTTAAAAAAAAAACAAGTTTATTTAACAAATTGTACATTCACATAGAGATTATTATAACAATTTAATATTTAACCTTATATTTAAATAAGATAACTTATTTATTTAATATATGAAAGGTGTGAACAACTTTATGGACTTTACTAACAAAAATATATTTATAGTTTTTTTTTTCAATAAAACTTCCACATTCATTCATACTCTGAGCCTGCAATATCCAAGATACATACATATATAAAAGAAGAAGGATGTATAGTCGTCCAGTTTACCGGACACATCCCCTGTCTGGATTTCCTAGCAATCCAATTCGCACTCCTATTCGCGGTTCGTTGCACAAAACTCCATTTCACTCTCGGTATAGCCCGTGTCATCTTTAAGATATCATTAAGAATGTGTTGTACCTCCCATTCCCTAACTCTTCCCGGCTCCTCTAGACATTGAATTATACCTTGAGCGTCAGACTATATTACAACATCGTCCCATTTGTGTTTCACCACCAATTCCACCGCTTGCATTATTGCCTTTGCCTCTGTTATGCTCGTTCTCCCATCCCTTCCCGATGTGTTTCTTCCGGAAATGACTACTCCTCACCAATCCCTTGCCACGACTCCCGCCCCTGACTTTCCGGTTGTCGGATCCCAAGCACCATCACAGTTTACCTTTACCGTACCTATGGTTGGCCTTATCCATCTCGGTTCTCGTTCATGGTCCGGTCTCTGCCCCGACCTAGGTTCGGTCCTCCTTTCCTTCCAACATTGTTCGGTTAGTTGCTGGGCATTTTTGATGGCCTTCTTCGGTTTCGGTAGATCCCCATTGTACATGGCTCGGCACCGTTCTTTCCATATCTCCCATATGAGTATCTCCGCACCAAGTCGTCTTCTCTCTCCCTCCGGATCCGAACCCGCATTTAGCCGCAATATGTAATCCAGCCAGTTTGTTCCATCAGCTTCGGTCAAGCATTCCCACCGTAGTCCCAGTCCACCTAGCCACGCCCGCTTCGTCCAGTCGCAGCCCATTAGTTCGTGATCCACTTCCTCGTCATTTGAACAAAACGGGCATCGCTTCGTGATCTTTACGCCTCTCCTCACCAATGTCGCTTGGATCGGGATCGCTTGGTGACCTGCTTGCCAAAGGAAAGATTTTACCTTAGGTACCGCGATGCCCCGCCACAGTCTCCTCCATTACGGCTCCTCTCGACCTGCTCCTGCTTGCCTCGGTTGGCTGGGCTCTGGCCTCGCCTCCTCCCGAAGCTGCCTATATACCACCCTCGGGGTTACAACTCCCCTCGTCTTTGGTCATATCCACCTATCGTCCACCGGAGTATTGGGTAGGTAGATCGATTGTATGGCCGCTCGTTCACGTTCCGTTATTTCCCCCTTAATTGGTTGTAGGTTCAATCGATTGATCGACGGATCAATTAACTGATTTACCCTCAATGGCCTTTCGGCCCCTTCCTCTATCCTCAGCCGAAAATTGGCTTCATGTTGTCCCGGGATCCGCCTATCTTCGAAGACTCGAATCTGTTTCCCGTTTCCAACTTGTCATCTCTCGTGTTTCTGTTGTATTATGTAATATACATGTAATCGATATGGTAAAACATAATCACATATAATCAAGTTACCTCTGGATTGATTGCCTTAGCGGAAACGGATTTGCTTGAAGTTGGGATCACGGTCTGCTGAGCGAGAGGTGGTGGGGTTGTTTGATGGTGGGGTTGTTTGATGTTGTCCCCAACCATAAGTTATTGCCCCCACTTACAATATACTTATAACATGTCATAATAAATAAACTATTAATTAACCAATTTAATTTAAATGTATCTTATTTTTTATTTATTAATTATATTATTATAAGTAATTAAGTCTTTTTTTTTATAATTATGGATTAAAATAACCGCAATAGGTGACAATTAATCACTCAAGTTCAAAATACACAACAAAAATTAACTAACTTTAACAATTCGCGAAACAGAAAAGCCCACAGCGTCTTTCCGGAGCGCGATAATAGTTTCCTTCGGAGGAGAGGTATGAATTTCAAACACATGTCTCTGTTTGAATGTCATACCCGCCATGATATCTGCTACCGCATTCGCTTCTCGAAAAATATGTCTGAACCTCATTCTTTCGAACTGCATCAAAAGCTTCCTGCAATCCGCAATGATCGACATTAGTTTTTGATTTGACATATTTTCATCAGAGATTACCTTATGGGCTAAGAGGGCGTCCGTCTCAAGGTGAATAGATTTTAATCCGAGTGTCCTTGCCAAAAGCAGTCCGTCTCGGATGACCCAACTTTCCGCAGTGAGATTGTTTGAGCAACCCAAATTCCTTGTGAAACCTGCAACCCATTGACCCCTGCAGTCACGGATGACCCCACCGGCTCCTGCGAAACCTTGATTTCCCTTAGCAGCTCCATCTGTGTTAATTTTAAACCACTCCTCTTTTGGAGGAACCCAACTAATATCAATGGAAATGAACTCATTAGCATTGTCAGTCTCAAGATAAACATTTTTGTGAAACTTAGCCTGAGATAAAGATAAAGAATAAACAGAAGCAAAAGCAGGTTTATCATTAAAGATAAGAGAGTTCCTATTTTTCCAAATGTTCCATACCGCATAAGGAAAAAAGTACTTCCACTCAACTCCTTGAATATTGACTCCCGATTCCTGGCAGCCCTTCTTGATCCACTCATTCAAAGGGTAGTCGATAGTTTGGCCCAGATTAGGCGGACCAGTGGCTGAATTCCACATCTCTTTAGCATGCTTACACCTACGCAATATGTGATCTATGTTCTCCACCCCAGAGTAACAAATTTGGCACAGCGAGCTCAAATTACATCCTCTATGGTTCAATAGTTTGCTGGTGGCAAGTCTATCTTTAAGGCATAACCAGATAAAATACTGAATTTTTGGGATAGTTTGAATCTTCCAAACCCAATCCCATTGATTAATCACCTGGTTGTTTGTGTCATGACCAGCTAAAAGAGAGTATGCAGATGCTGTAGAGTAATTCCCCGAGTGAGTGCCATTCCAAATTTGCGTGTCCGAGGATACATTGGTCTTGTCCCCTGGAGTACCTCGAAACATGTCCACAAATATTTTAGGGAAGTCAAAGGAAGTTCTATCTAGATTCCACTCATCATTTCGGAAGACATCTCCTACCATCAGTCTGTCTTCTTCATAGTTCAGTGGACCATAGATTGCTGCTCGCAGGGGTTAATTACTCACCCAGTTATCGTGCCAAAATTTAATGTCTCTACCATTTGCCACCACCCACCCAGAACCTAATTTAAGGGTAGACATACCTTCATTGATTGCTTTCCAATTGCAAGGCGTTTTGTTCGAAGTAGTGAGAGAAGTTCCATCCTGCTTAAAAGTTCTGTTTCTAATGACCACAGCCCAAGGAGTCGTATCCTTCTTCAATCTCCAAGCCAAACTTCCTAATAGTGCTTTGTTACGATACACAGCCGACCGCAGACCGAGCCCCCCAAGCTTTTTAGGCTTTGTTATTTCCTCCCAATTGATCAAAAAAGATTTTCCTTTTCTGGTCCGTGGATCCCCAAACAAAATTTCTATTAATCCTGTCCAGTTCTTTACAAACTGAATTAGGAAACATAGTACATTGCATATAATAGTAGGGGATAGTGGACAAGACCGATTTGACCAGCGTAACTCTACCTGCCATTGATAACATCTTTGCCCTCCAACCCGAGAGTTTATTTCTAACTTTATCCAAAACAAAGTTAAAAGAGCTAACTTTCGAGTTTGACAAATCCAAAGGAAAGCCAAGGTAAGAACCAAAGTTTTCAACTGTTCTAAACTGTAAATTCGTTGATAACTGAGTTCTTTTGGTAGCTGGAACATTTTTTGAGAAAACCATGATTGACTTCCCCTGATTTACCTTCTGACCTGAAATGTCGCAAAACTCCTTTAAGATCGAGTTAATACAGTTACAATTTTCAGGTATCGTCTCTCCCATGAGAATGAGATCATCGGCAAAGAAAAGATGGGATAAAGTCAAACTACATCTTCCCACTTTTATACCTTTCCATTGTCACTGCATAACTTTTTCATCGATAAGAAACGCCAGATATTCCATGCAAAGGATAAAGATGTACGGGGATAGAGGATCCCTTTGCCTAATCCCTCTGGACGGGTAGAATTTTTCTAATTTCCCCCCATTAAACAAAATTTCAATTGAAGACGTGGAGATACAACTCAAAATCAACTTAATGACTTTATCCGGAAAATTAAAGAACATGAACGTTCTTCTGATGAAATCCCACTCAAGTCTATCATAAGCTTTCTCAAGGTCTATTTTGATGATCATACACCCTGTTTTGCCCTGTTTCTGCTTTGAAAAATGAAGCACTTCTCTAAGCAGAATGACATTATCTGAGCCCCTTCTACCAGGGATAAAACTAGTCTGAAAAGGAGAGATGATATCTTTCAGAGTTGGTCTAATTCTATTCACCAAGATTTTTGAAATGACCTTGTAAATAGAATTGCAAAGACTTATAGGTCTGAATTGGGAGACAGAATTAGGCTGGCTACACTTTGGAATCAAGCAGATAAACGTCTCGTTCCAACTTGTCGGGATAGACCCCCTTTTAAAAACCTCAATGATAGCCTCAGTCAGAGAGCTACCCGTGCAGTTCCACAACTTTTGAAAGAAAGTCGGGTGGAGGCCATCTGGCCCTGGAGCTTTAAACGGTTTAAGATCCCAAGTGGATTTCCTAATTTCATCCAAAGTAATGGAGTTTCGATTCAGGAGTAAATCAAAAAACAACAAAATCAGCCGAAACTCAAAGGGGTACCATCACAGAAAATAGTTGATTTTGGTCCCCAAAATATGTATTATATTAACATTACTAGATCAATATATATCGAGTTAGAATGCGAATAAAACTAATTTCACTTAAAACGAAGTTGTGAGTAATGAGATATTGACAAAACTACGAACACAGATGAAACAATAAGGTGCCACCTAGGAAAAACGTACTTATCGTCTTATAATAAAGGGATAACAGCAAATATTCGATCTCATATTTTGAGTAAGAATGTTTAAAATATATATTTGATCGAGTACGGAAGAATACAAAATTTATTTCTTCGAAAATAGAGTTTTGATTGAGGAGTAAATCAAAAAACAACAAAATCAGCCGAAACTCAAAGGGGTACCATCACAGAAAATAGTTGATTTTGGTCCCCAAAATATGTATTATATTAACATGACTAGATCAATATATATAGAGTTAGAATGCGAATAAAACTAATTTCACTGAAAACGAAGTTGTGAGTAATGAGATATTGACAAAACTACGAACTCAAACGAAACATTAAGGTGCCACCTTGGAAAAACGTACTTAACGTCTTATAATAAAAGGATAACAGCAAATATTCGATCTTATATTTTGAGTAAAAATGTTTAAAATATATATTTGATCGAGTACGGAAGAATACAAAATTTATTTCATCGAAAATAGAGTTTCGATGGAGGAGTAAATTAAAAAACAACAAAATCAGCTGAAACTCAAAGGGGTACTATCACAAAAAATAGTTGATTTTGGTCCCCAAAATATGTATTATATTAACATTACTAGATCAATATATATCGAGTTAGAATGCGAATAAAACTAATTTCACTGAAAACGAAGTTGTGAGTAATGAGATATTGACAAAACTACAAACTCAGACGAAACAATAAGGTGCCACCTTGGAAAAACGTACTTAACGTCTTATAATAAAGGGATCACAACAAATATTCGATCTTATATTTTGAGTAAAAATGTTTAAAATAAGTGTTTTATCGAGTACGGAAGAATACAAAATTTATTTCATAGAAAATAGAGTTTCGATTCAGGAGTAAATCAATAAACAACAAAATCAGCCAAAACTCAAAGGGGTACCATCACAGAAAATAGTTGATTTTGGTCCCCAAAATAATTATTATATTAACATTACTAGATCAATATATATCGAGTTAGAATGCGAATAAAACTAATTTCATTTAAAACGAAGTTGAGAGTAATGAGATATTGACAAAACTACGAACACAGACGAAACAATAAGGTGCCACCTAGGACAAACGTACTTAACGTCTTATAATAAAGGGATAACAGCAAATATTCGATCTTATATTTTGAGTAAGAATGTTTAAAATATATATTTGATCGAGTACGGAAGAATTGAAAATTTATTTCATCGAAAATAGAGTTTCGATTGAGGAGTAAATCAAAAAACAACAAAATTAGCCAAAACTCAAAGGGGTACCATCATAGAAAATAGTTGATTTTGGTCCCCAAAATATGTATTATATTAACATTACTAGATCAATATATATCGAGTTAGAATGCGAATAAAACTAATTTCACTGAAAACGAAGTTGTGAGTAATGAGATATTGACAAAACTACGAACTCAGACGAAACAATAAGGTGCCACCTTGGAAAAACGTACTTAACGACTTATAATAAAGGGATAACAGCTAATATTCGATCTTATATTTTGAGTAAAAATGATTAAAACATATATTTGATCGAGTACGGAAGAATACAAAATTTATTTCATCGAAAATAGAGTTTCGATTGAGGAGTAAATCAAAAAATAACAAAATCAGCCGAAACTCAAAGGGGTCATCACAGAAAATAGTTGATTTTGGTCCCCAAAATATGTATTATATTAACATGACTAGATCAATATATATCGAGTTAGAATGCGAATAAAACTAATTTCACTGAAAACGAAGTTGTGAGGAATGAGATATTGACAAAACTACGAAGTCAGACGAAACAATAAGGTGCCACCTTGGAAAAACGTACTTAACGTCTTACAATAAAGGGATAACAGCAAATATTCGATCTTATATTTTGAGTAAGAATGTTTAAAATAAGTATTTTATCGAGTATGGAAGAATACAAAATTTATTTCATCGAAAATAGAGTTTCGATTCAGGAGTAAATTAATAAACAACAAAGTCAGCCGAAACTCAAAGAGGTTCCATCACAGAAAATAGTTGATTTTGGTCCCCAAAATATGTATTATATTAACATTACTAGATCAATATATATCGAGTTAGAATGCGAATAAAACTAACTTCACTGAAAACGAAGTTGTTAGTAATGAGATATTGACAAAACTACGAACTCAGACGAAACAATAAGGTGCCACCATGGAAAAACGTACTTAACGTCTTATAATAAAGGGATAACAGCAAATATTCAATCTTATATTTTGAGTAAAAATGATTAAAATATATATTTGATCGAGTACGGAAGAATACAAAATTTATTTCATCGAAAATAGAGTTTCGATTGAGGAGTAAATCAAAAAACAACAAAATCAGCCGAAACTCAAAGGGGTACAATCACAGAAAGTAGTTGATTTTGGTCCCCAAAATATGTATTATATTAACATTACTAGATCAATATATATCGAGTTAGAATGCGAATAAAACTAATTTCACTGAAAACGAAGTTGTGAGTAATGAGATATTGACAAAACTACGAACTCAGACGAAACAATAAGGTGCCACAATGGAAAAACGTACTTAACGTCTTACAATAAAGGGATAACAGCAAATATTCGATCTTATATTTTGAGTAAGAATGTTTAAAATAAGTATTTTATCGAGTATGGATGAATACAAAATTTATTTCATCGAAAATAGAGTTTCGATTCAGGAGTAAATCAATAAACAACAAAGTCAGCCGAAACTCAAAGGGGTACCATCACAGAAAATAGTTGATTTTGGTCCCCAAAATATGTATTATATTAACATTACTAGATCAATATATATCGAGTTAGAATGCGAATAAAATTAATTTCACTGAAAACGAAGTTGTGAGTAATGAGATATTGACAAAACTACGAACTCAGACGAAACAATAAGGTGCCACCATGGAAAAACGTAATTAACGTTTTATAATAAAGAGATAACAGCAAATATTCAATCTTATATTTTGAGTAAAAATGATTAAAATATATATTTGATCGAGTACGGAAGAATACAAAATTTATTTCATCGAAAATAGAGTTTCGATTGAGGAGTAAATCAAAAAACAACAAAATAAACCGAAACTCAAAGGGGTACGTACCATCACAGAAAATAGTTGATTTTGGTCCCCAAAATAATTATTATTTTAACATTACTAGATCAATATATATCGAGTTAGAATGCGAATAAAACTAATTTCATTTAAAACGAAGTTGAGAGTAATGAGATATTGACAAAACTACGAACACAGACAAAACAATAAGGTGCCACCTAGGACAAACGTACTTAACGTCTTATAATAAAGGGATAACAGCAAATATTCGATCTTATATTTTGAGTAAGAATGTTTAAAATATATATTTGATCGAGTACGGAAGAATTGAAAATTTATTTCATCGAAAATAGAGTTTCGATTGAGGAGTAAATCAAAAAACAACAAAATCAGCCAAAACTCAAAGGGGTACCATCACAGAAAATAGTTGATTTTGGTCCCCAAAATATGTATTATATTAACATTACTAGATCAATATATATCGAGTTAGAATGCGAATAAAACTAATTTCATTTAAAACGAAGTTGAGAGTAATGAGATATTGACAAAAGTACGAACACAGACGAAACAATAAGGTGCCACCTAGGACAAACGTACTTAACGTCTTATAATAAAGGGATAACAGCAAATATTCGATCTTATATTTTGAGTAAATATGATTAAAATATATATTTGATCGAGTACGGAAGAATACAAAATTTATTTCATCGAAAATAGAGTTTCGATTGAGGAGTAAATCAAAAAACAACAAAATAAACCGAAACTCAAAGGGGTACCATCACAGAAAATAGTTGATTTTGGTCCCCAAAATAATTATTATATTAACATTACTAGATCAATATATATCGAGTTAGAATGCGAATAAAACTAATTTCATTTAAAACGAAGTTGAGAGTAATGAGATATTGACAAAACTACGAACACAGACGAAACAATAAGGTGCCACCTAGGACAAACGTACTTAACGTCTTATAATAAAGGGATAACAGCAAATATTCGATCTTATATTTTGAGTAAAAATGTTTAAAATATATATTTGATCGAGTAAGGAAGAATACAAAATTTATTTTATCGAAAATAGAGGCTCGATTGAGGAGTAATTCAAAAAACAACAAAATTAGTCGAAACTCAAAGTGGTACGTACCATCACGGAAAATAGTTGATTTTGGTCCCCAAAATATGTATTATATTAACATTACTACCTCAATAAATATCGAGATAGAATGCGAATAAAACTAATTTCACTGAAAACGAAGTTGTGAGTGATGAGATATTGACAAAACTACGAAATCAGACGAAACAATAAGTTGCCACGTAGGAAAAACTTAATAAACGTATAACAGAAAACATTCTATCTTATATTTTGAGTAAGAATGTTTAAATATATATTTTATCGAGTACGGAAGAATACAAAATTTATTTCATCGAAATTAGAGTTTTGCTTGAGGAGTAATTCAAAAAACAACAAAATCTGTCGAAACTCAAAGGGATACCATCACAGAAAATAGTTGATTTTGGTCCCCAAAATATGTATTATATTAATATTTCTACCTCAATATATATCGAGTTAGAATGCGAATAAAACTAATTTCACTTAAAACAAAGTTGTGAGTAATGAGATATTGACAAAACTACGAACACAGACGAAACAATAAGGTGCCACCTAGGAAAAACATACTTAACGTCTTATAATAAAGGGATAACAGCAAATATTCGATTTTATATTTTGAGTAAGAATGTTTAAAATAAATATTTTATCGAGTACGGAAGAATACAAAATTTATTTCATCGAAAATAGAGTTTCGATTCAAGAGTAAATCAAAAAACAACAAAATCAGCCGAAACTCAAAGGGGTACCATCACAGAAAATAGTTGATTTTGGTCCCCAAAATATGTATTATATTAACATTACTACATCAATATATATCGAGTTAGAATGCGAATAAAACTAATTTCACTTAAAACGAAGTTGTGAGTAATGAGATATTGACAAAACTACGAACACAGACGAAACAATAAGGTGCCACACCTAGGAAAAACGTACTTAACGTCTTATAATAAATGGATAACAGCAAATATTCGATCTTATATTTTGAGTAAGAATGTTTAAAATAAATATTTTATCGAGTACGGAAGAATACAAAATTTATGTCATCGAAAATAGAGTTTCGATTGAGGAGTAAATAAAAAAACAACAAAATCAGCCGAAACTCAAAGGGGTACCATCACAAAAAATAGTTGATTTTGGTCCCCAAAATATGTATTATATTACCATTACTAGATCAATAGATATTGAGTTAGAATGCAAATAAAACTAATTTCACTGAAAACGAAGTTGTGAGTAATGAGATATTGACAAAACTACGAACTCAAACGAAACAGTAAGGTGCCACCTAGGAAAAACGTACTTAACGTCTTATAATATAGGGATAACAGTAAATATTCGATCTTATATTTTAGGTAAGAATGTTTAAAATATATATTTGATAGAGTACGGAAGAATACAAAATTTGTTTCATCGAAAATAAATTTCCGATTGAGAAGTAAATCAAAAAACAACAAAATCAGCCGAAACTCAAAGGGGTACCATCACAGAAAATAGTTAATTTTGGTCCCCAAAATATGTATTATATTAATATTATTAGCTCAATATATATCGAATTAGAATGCGAATAAAACTAATTTCACTGAAAACGAAGTTGTGAGTGATGAGATATAGACAAAACTACGAAATCAGACGAAACAATAAGTTTCCGACTAGTAAAAACTTATTGAACGTCTTATAATCAAGGGATAACAGCAAACATTCGATCTTCTATTTTGAGTAAGAATGTTTTAAATATATATTTGATCGAGTACGGAAGAATACAAAATTTATTTCATCGAAATTAGAGTTCTGATTGAGGAGTAATTCAAAAAACAACAAAATCAGTCGAAACTCAAAGGGCCATCACAGAAAATAGTTGATTTTGGTCCCCAAAATATGTGTCGGACGTCGGATCCGACTTTCCTCAACCCGTTTTTTAAATATTTTTAATTTTCGTTTTTGAAAATGCCGGGTCTTGGCGAGCGAAGGGTCCGGTCGAGCGGGGTCATCAACCAGACCGAAAAAATTTGAAAGAGTCGCCACCGATTAATTGAAGGCTAATCAGAATCCTAAAATTGCCTAGGGTACATGGAGTTTACATCCTAGGGCTTAAAAAGGTCTACGTCCAGAGAATCGAGTTCGGGGGTTTGATTACGTTTTAAAAGCTCACGAGCTTATAATCCGCCCTTTCGGTACTTTAATTTGCTTTTGAAATGTTTTTCAATTTTTGCCTGAATTGCCCATTTTAATCATGCTTGACAAAAAAAAAACTACATGCATTTTTTTTAAATTAAACAAACCATGTACAAACAATTTTTTTTTTTAAAATTTCAAATAAACAAGAGAGAACTAAAGTTAATCCTGCTCGAAAAGAAAATGGTTTAACTCTCGAGCCATTTTAAACATGTCAGACATGCACGAATAATTTTTGAAAATATTAAGCTCGTTGGACTAATTTGTCCCATTTTAAGAAGTTATAGGATGTCCAAAAACTAATAGGGACCAAAATGAAATTTATAAAAAATTGAGCTGAATTGGACAAATATTTTCGAAAATTACAGAAATGACCCTAAACTATTCTGGACTTATTTGTAACACTTGGTAAAGTTCTAAAATAACCCGAAAATTATTCTAGACTTATTTGTAACATTTAAAAAAAATCATGGAATGTCCAGAAAAATTTAGGAATAAAATTATAATTTCCGAAAAAAATATAACTTAACTGAAAATATTTTTTTAAAATTACAGAATTGACCCTAAACTATTCTAGATATATTTGTAATACTTGGTAAAATTCTAAAATATAACCCGGAAATTATTCTAGACTTATTTGTAACATTTTAGAAATCATGGAATGTCTAGAAAAGTTTAGAAATCAAATTGTAATTTTTTTTTTTAAGAGCTGAATTAAGAAAAACAATTTGCACAAATGGCCCAAAACTTTTCCGGTTTGGTTAATAACACTCGATAACGTCCCAGAAATGACCCGAAAGTCCAAGGACCGAGTTATAACCTTCATCAAAGTTTATGAATGACCTAAGTCAATTTTGAAATTTTTTTTTCATATACATAATATACATATATTATACATAATACATAATATATATATAGTATTACATAGACATAATATAAATAGATATTATACATATAGATAAATAGATAACATAAACATAATATAAATATATATTATACATATAGATATATATAGTAATAAATAAACATAATATAAATATATATTATACATATAGATATATATAGTATAAACATAATATAAATATATATTATACATATAGATATATATAGTAATACATAAACATAATATAAATATATATTATACATATAGATATATATAGTATAAACATAAAATAAATATATATTATACATATAAATATAATCGTATTACATAAACATAATATAAATATATATTATACATATATATATAGATATATATATTAACAAGTATATTATACATAAATAGATAATATATGTATATAAACTCTCAATTTTATTTCACATTTAGAAAATACAAAATATGATATTGAATATGAATATGAGAGAAATATACCTAACTCAATGGAGGTTTAATACCGTACGAGGAACCGAGACCGATAATTATCGATATTTTTTTTTTCTCTTTTTCTTTTCTCTTTTTTTTTTTCACTCTTTCTCTATTTTTTTTTTCACTCTTCCTTCTTCTTTCCTCTTATTTCTCACGACCACTCTCCTCAATCCTTTCACCACTCCCTTCTATTTATACACAAAATAAGTAGATATTATTTTGATTTTTTTATTACTTTTTGATTTTTTATTATTTCTTTTTTTTTTCAGATATTCAGATATTTATTTTTCGGATCTTTCAGATATTTTTTTAGATATTTTTTTTTTAATTTTTTTTAATTTTTAAATTTTTTTTTTTATATCGATTCCTCGCGTACGGTATTTTGATCCCGAGCCAAAATCTGGTGTTTACAGTTGCCCCTCTTTGGACACGCGCTCATGAAAGTGATCTCATGAGTGTGTGTTCAAAGACAAACAACTGATTTTGACTCCTCTTTATTCATTATTTACATAGTAGACAAACATCATCACGCAACTTTCGGAAGCTAGACACCTATAGGTCCCGATCGTTGACGATGATTTGTGGAGACTGAGCGTCTAAACTTTCATCAACTGGTGATTCCCAGACGTTGGACACCTACAGGTCCTGGTTGTCGAGGATGACTTGCGGAGGCTGAACACCTAAAGGGTCCGCTCGTCGGCTTGTGACTCGTTGGGGTTGACTTGCGGAGGATGAGCACCTAAAGACTCCACTTGTCGGCTTGTGACTCCCAGAAGCTGGATAACTACAGGTCCTGTTTGTCGAGGATGACTTGCAGAGGCTGAACACCTAAAGGTTCCGCTTGTCGGCTTGTGACTCCCAGAAGCTGGATAACTACAGGTTCTGGTCATCGAGGATGACTTGCGGAGGCTGAACACCTAAAGGCTCTGCTTGTTGGCTTGTGACTCCCAGAAGCTAGATAACTACAGGTTCTGGTCATCGAGGATGACTTGCGGAGGCTGAACACCTAAAGGGTCCGCTTGTGACTCCCAGAAGCTGGATAACTACAGGTCTTAGTCGTCGATGTTTTTTTTTTTTTCTCTCGATTTTCTTTCCTTTTGCTACGATTTTTTTTTTTGCACCTCTCGGTTCCCTTAATTTTTGCCTAGGTCGCCCTTTCGGGTTTTCAACCTAGCAGGGATTTGATTCCTCTCCTTTTGCCATGATGGTCCTTTTGGGGATTTTCAATCTTCCCTAACTTTTGCCTAAACCGCCCTTTCGGGTTTTCGATTTAGCGGGAATTTTCTCACTTTTGGAGGTTCGTATTCTGGTTACGAATCTTTAAGGATAGTATTTTCTGACTGCGTCCATATTGATTGGACTAGGGAGTTCTTGGTCGTCCATATCGGTGATGATTAGGGCTCCTCCACTGAAAACCTCTTTGACAACATAAGGCCCTTCATATTTAGGCACGAACTTGCCCCGAGAGTCTGGATTGACTCGCAGGATTTTTCTGAGAACTAGATCGCCTGCTTGTAATTCTCTTGGACGTACCTTCCTGTTAAATGCACGAGCCATGCGTTGCTGGTACAATTGCCCATGACACAGCGCGATGAGCCACCTTTCATCTATGAGATTTAATTGCTCGTATCTGCATCTCGCCCATTCTGATTCGTCCATCTCTGCTTCAGCGAGGATCCTTGCTGACGGGATTTCTACTTCAATTGGCAGCACGACTTCAGTCCCGTAAACAAGGGAAAATGGGGTTGCCCCTGTTGATGTCCGTATTGAGGTCATGTATGCCATGAGTGCCCAAGGCAGCTTGTCGTGCCATGAGGTCCTGTACTCATTGATGCGAGCGTTGCCAATGCGTCTGCAAATTGGTTATTATTTCTCGGCATATGAGTGAAAGTGATTTCTTCAAATTCTGCAGCTAAATCCTCAAGGTGCTCGTGGTATGGCTGGAGTTTGGCATCCCTCGTCTTCCATTCCCCTGTCGTTTGGAGGATGATTAACATTGAATCTCCAAATACTTCTAGTTTCTTCACTTCGAGGTCTAGTACAGCTCGCATGCCGAGAACGCATGCCTCATATTCTGCGATGTTGTTGGTACAGTGGAAGATGACCTTGGCTGCCACTGGAAAGTGTTGCCCCTTTGGTGAGATGAGCACTGCCCCGATACCCCCTCTGACTGAATTCACAGCACCGTCGAAGTACATTCTCCAATTTGCCTTTGACATCCCTTCTTCTTCTACTTGCATAATCTCCCCATCTGGGAATTCAGAGTTGATCAAGTGATCATCGTCTATGGGAAACTCCGCTAAATGATCGACGATTGCTTGCCCCTTCACAGAAATTCGAGGCACAAATTCTATGTCATACTCAGATAATTGAACTTGCCACTTGGCAATATTTTTTGTCCATGCTGGTTTATTTAAAAGGTATCTCACGGGATCCATCTTTGAATACAGACGTATGGTGTAGTACAACGTATACTGGCGAAGTCGCTGCATTACCCACACGAGTGCGCAACATATCCTTTCCACCTCTTGATACTTTGTTTCACCTTCCGTGAATTTCTTACTCACGTAGTATATGGCATGCTCATTCTTTCCAGTCACATCGAGTTGTCCCAACATGCACCCCAACGAGTCTTGGCGCACTGTTAAATACATAATGAGCGGTCGTCCTGGAGTTGGCGGCACCAGAACTGGTGGGCTCATCAGGTATTTTTTTATGGACTCTAAGGCGTTCTGGCATTCTTCATCCCAGATTATACGAGCGTTCTTACGTAAAAGACGAAATAAAGGTTGACACTTTGTTGTCATATTTGCGATGAAACGCGCAATGTAATTCAAACGTCCTAAAAGGCTTCAGACCTGCTTGACGGTCGATGGTGGGGGTAACTCTTGTATCGCCTTGACTTTGTCAGGGTCTACTTCAATTCCATTCTCACTGACTATGAAACTCAATAACTTGCCTGATGTGGCTCCAAAAGTGCATTTAGTCGGATTTAAACGCAACTTGTACTTCTTGAGCCTTTCAAATAGCATGCGTAAATTGATCAAGTGATCTTCACCTTCTTGAGACTTTGCAATCATATCATCTACGTACACCTCGATCTGTTTGTGCATCATGTCGTGGAATAGTGTCACCATTGCCCTTTGGTAGGTTGCCCCTGCATTTTTTAAAGCGAAAGGCATAACTCTGTAACAAAATGTTCCCCACATTGTGACAAATGCAGTTTTAGACTTATCTGCCTCAGACATCTTGATCTGGTTGTATCCTGAGAATCCGTCCATGAACGAGAACATCGTATGACGTGCCGTGTTGTCGACCAACATATCGATATGAGGCAGAGGGAAATTATCCTTCGGACTGGCTTTGTTAAGATCTCGATAGTCGACACAGATGCGGACACGGCCGTCCTTCTTGGGTACTGGAACAATATTTGCTACCCATTCAGAATAGTTGCAAACTTCTAAGAATCCAGCGTCAATTTGCTTGATGATCTCTTCCTTAATTTTAAGGATTAGGTCGGGACTTTGTCTCCTCAGGTGTTGTCTCTTGGGTCGAAAGTTCTCAGTGTCTAATGGCAGAACGTGCTCCACGATTGACGAATCAAGGCCTGGCATGTCAGCATATGACCAGGCGAAAATCTCCTGGTATTCTTTTAGCAAATCCATCATCCGGGTTCTTTGGTTAGGACTCAGACTTGTCCCAATCTTCAATTCGCGTTGTTCCTCGGGAGTGCCGATGTTTATGACCTCAGTGACTTCTGTTGTTAGGAGTTTGTCTTTCTCATACCTGTCCCAACTTTCTTCAATTTCTTTCGTTACATCCTCCTCACCGGATCCTTCTCCGTAATGTACAGAGTCAGATTCAGCAAGGGTGTCTTTGTACGAGATTGAATCATGTTTCCCCTTGTGTTCTCTAGAGGTATTGTTCCTAAAGAATGAAGCAGAAGAGAGGGAAATTAATATCATAAGTAGGTAGAAGGAGATATAATATTGATAACATGATTAACACAAGAAGGGATTCATTTGATGTGGTCATGACAAGTTTTCCTTATTCCAAAACCGTGAGGCTCATAACATATGCCCTACGCGGAATACATCCTTTTTCAAAAGGTCTTACTCATTATTACTACGAGAAAATGCATAAGCAGGTAATGTCATCCAGTTTGTGGTATTCTCCCCACTAGCAAGTGGACGGACAAAAAGGCATGAGGGAGCTTCATCAAGCAGGGCTCCAATGGTAACACCGATCGAAAACAAGTTTGATAAGCCTTTGTGAGAAGCAACGACGTCGGGTTGAATCATTTGTGGTGGGCCAGGAAATGAAACAGCGAGGGGAGGAAACAACAATGCCCGTGAATTTCCGGTAAAACGTTTCCTTCGAGCGACTTCGTAATCTTTGAAATTAGGAAGGAAACCCAGTCCGAAAGTGCCTTTGTTCTTCCTTGGAGCTATTGGGTGTATGATGCCCTGACCGTGGATTCCCAGACCGCGTCCTAAGATGAAGTTGTTTCCCAACATGATCTTCCCGACCATTAGCTCGGCTTTGTCTGGTGCTGGCTCTCCCCAATCCCTAATCACAGAAATGAGATCGAAGGCATGGAAAGACAATGCATCTTCGGTTTCGATTCCGATGAAAGGTACGGAAGTCTCCTTATAGATGTTATAATCTTCCTCCCCATCGATCACAACCATGCGGTCCTCAGATATAAATTTTACTTTCTGATGCAGAGTAGAAGGCACTGCACCAGCGGCATGTATCCAAGGTCTTCCCAAAAGTAGACTGTAGACCCCTGGAATGTCCAAGACTTTGAAAGTTACGCTAAACACGCATGGACCAATCTCCAATGGTAATTCAATTTCTCCTTCTACCTCCCTTATAGTGCCATCAAAAGCTCGAACAACACTTTTGGTTGGACGGATGAGTGATGAATCTATCTTCATATGTTGGAGGGTGGACATCGGACATACATTCAAAGCTGAGCCGTTGTCAATCATTACTCTTGAGAGAATGTATCCCTTGCTCTTGCACACGATGTGGAGGGCCTTGACATGTTGTTGTCCCTCAGAACCCAACTCTTCATCCCCGAAGGCGATTTGGCTAGCAAAAACCGAACCGATGAGATTCTCCACTTGGCGGGTTGAAATTTCCTTTGGCACTATGGCTTCCTTCAAAACATTCATTAATGTCTCTCGGTGTGGTTCAGAACTCAACAACAGAGCCAACAAAGATATCTGCGCTGGGGTTCTGCGCAACTGGTCCACGACCTTGTACTCAGCATCCTTTACAATCTTCATGAAATTGCTCGCTTCTTCTTCAGTTACCTTCTTCTTTTGGGCTCCCTCTACCTCCTTTTCCTTGGGCGGGTTTTCTGGCTGGATATAGCAACGTCCAGATCGAGTCACACTGAAAATGTTTTCATTTTTCGCCGATCCTTCCGCATGCCCCCAATAGTTCCACGGTACCCTTTTGTTGCTCTCGTACTTAAATGGTGCTGGTTCTTGCGGTATGTAGTCAATGATTAGTGGGGTAATCATCGACACATAATTTTTTATCATTTCCCGACCCATAGGGCTGAGCAAAGGGGTTGGTCCTTCTTCTAATAAGATCATGTTGACTGAGCCTGAAGCATGGTTGGGTAGCGGATTGGTATTGACATTCGGTGGCGAAATGGGATTTAAGACCAGATACTTATGATCGATAAGGTCTTGTATTCAGTACTTCAGGCGAGGGCAATTGTTAGTGCTGTGCCCAGGTGCTCCCATGTGGAACTCACATTTTGAATTTGGTTCATTAGCCAGAATTCTCGTTTCGGGACTTAGAACCTCAGGACCTATAAGCCCTTGAGCCAAAGCCTTTTTGTACAATTCAACCAACGGTATTGGAAGCGGGGTAAATTGTCGGGGATCTCGGAATCTCCTTTGGTTCCCACCTCGGTTGACAAAATCTTGTGGGTTAGGCAGAGAGGTTGATCCTTGTGGGGCTCGAGGAGCCTGAGGCATCGGGACTACCGGTGATGGTTGGTATTGTTGATACGGAGCCGAGTATGGAGCCTGGTAAGGGTTTGGATAGACTGCGCCTATGGTCGGAGTAGGCTTCTTTGTTCCAGTTTTCTTAGGATCCGCTGCACTTTTGTAAGGGTCTTCAATCTTTCCGGACCGAAGCCCTCGCTCAATCAATTCACCCGTCATGATGAGATTTGAAAATTCCGCTGTGGATTGACTCATCATTTGGGTATAATATATACCCTTAAGAGTGCTGATAAAAATCGGAACCGCCTCGTTCTGTCCGAGAGGCGGGTTCATGCAGTTGGCCTTTCCCCTCCATTCAGACACATAATCTTTGAAAGATTGTCCCTCTTTCATCTCCATAGCCTGAAGATCAAGGCGTGTAGGAGCGTTATCCAGATTGTGCTTATATCGGCGGTGGAAAAGCTTGGCCAGCTCCTCCATAGTTGGCACTTGTTCCGTTCTTAATCCTGCGAACCAGACCAGCGCCTCCCCTTTCAAACTTTCCTGGAAAGTCTGGACCATCAACTTGGTATACTGCTGATATGGAGTCATTTTTGCCATGTAGATTTTGAGGTGAACAATCGGATGTCCAGTTCCATCGAACCTTTCAAAGTCTGGCACCTTAAATTTATCGGGCATTGGGATTTCCTGAAATAGAGCAAGATCAGAGAAATTCAAATCTCCCAATCGATCCACTCCTTGAATAGACCTCATCTTTTCTTCAATATGCTTCAACCGCTTATCTTGTTCAGTCTCGACCGGGACGACTGTGACCGAGTAATTGGGGAGGCCAAACGCGGGTCGTGTGACCTGGTTGGGGTAAACAGGTACAGGAGGTGCAACACGATCATGTTGAATAGGAAACGCTTGATCATGAGGGTCATGTACGTGTAGTGGAACTTGATTAAGACAGTCGTATGTAGGAGGTGGAGCTTGGTTGGGATGGCCATATGTGGGAGGTGGGGCTTGGACAGGATAAGTGGGAGGTGGAGCTTGGTCATGATGACCATATGTGGGAGGTGGAGCTTGCTCGGGGTGACCATATGTGGTAGGTGGAGCTTGGTCGGGTAAGACCAAAGTACTTGGCATGGATTGATGAGGTACTACGGGCGAAGGTGTTGCTTGAGAAGACGAGGTGGCTGCCTGGGCGTTTAGAAAAACCAACATTTGCTCGAACTGGGATGTCATACCAGCAATGCCAGCATTCATGCTGTGTATAGTCTGTTCGAGCTGGATGATCCTCTCTTCATATTCCTGAGGTGCCGGATTTGTCAACTGTCGCATGGGTTCCGGAAAACCTGGTGGAGGGCTTTGATTTGGTTGCTCCATTCGTTCCCTTTGAACGAACCCGCGAGTGCGTATTGGGCTTGTTCTTGCCAGATGTGCCTAAATCATTCAAATATCATGGTAAGAATGGTAAATACACAATTGATCATGCATGTTTTTGTTTTAATATGCATGTTCCGTTCATTCCATTCGTAGGCTTTGATGACATATACGACAAAAGTTTTTTCAAACAATACTCTAAAAGGAGTTGGTCAATCAAAGTCTAATTCTTAAGACGTTTCACACGACGACGCAGCTCGTTGAGTGCATTTGTCGCTTGCTCCTTGGTTCGAAGGAAGGTCGGGGACATGCATTTCGAAAATCTTTTTAATTGCCTCGCCCTTCGTCTGGACTGTTCAAGGGTGTCATTCAACTCAGCTATTTTGCCCTCACGTTTCTCCAAGGTGCGATCCCGACTTTTCACTTCATTTCGCACACACCGTACCTCATTGCGGAGGCGTTGGATTTCTTTCTTGGATCTAGAGTGTTCATCAGCCCAATCAATACTTTGAATTTCCACCCTAGATTTCATGATCGCGTAGATGTCCTCGTGAGATGACGGTGATTGCTTGGGTCTATCCCCGATTATCTCCTCCGGGTCAAAAGGCGGACTTGCGGGTGCCGAGTAGAACTTATGAATGTACTCTGTTGTCGCATGGTACTCGTTTTCCTTTGTCGTGGAGTCTTCCATCAGATTTATGAATAGTGGGACTCGATTTCCCCAATCATCATTCACTTGTCGAACTGAGTCTCGTAGTGAGTTTGCAATGTCTGCTCGGCTGTGCCACTTGTATGATCTTGGGGGTCCATGAATGTGCACCGGAATATCTTGGAAACCACCGAATTGTCGAATAACTCGGGAAGGGTAGGTAGTCATGGATCCTCTATGGCTGAGAAGCGGAACTCCCTCGAAAGTTTTGCATCTAAGGATGGTAGAACGGTGGATGGGTAACCATCTAGCCGTCCATAAAATGTCCTTATGCGTTAATTTTGAAATATAAATTTTCCAATCGAGGGCTTTCCATTTCTCAGCTTCGAACAATGATCGACCTAACATTCTCGAGATAACCCTTTTGTCACCTAAAAAGTTTGCCCGGGGAAAATTCATGCCAAATTCTTTTATATGGCTTAAGAACCAAATCTGAAGTAAGGCCGGACTTGCTTTTAGTTCTCCTTTCCCTTTTGTTTTTAAAATGTTTAGAGATGCAATGGTTTCGGAGAGCAATGCCGTCACGAAACCCTTGCCTTCTATTACTTGGGTAATGATCTTAGCCATAGCTGAATCGATGAGACCATTAGAAAAGGGAAATACGACCGTTCCCAAAACAAGTAAAATAAAAGCATGGCATCTCCCCGGGGCATTTGTTTTATCGGCAATTTGGTGCTCTATCCAATATACCAAAAGTTCAATAGATAAGCCATGACCCCCATTCAACCTGAGCTCGGTGGACATTTTGTTTGTTGTGACTTTGAGCAGTTTGGCCAATGTACTATCTTCGCCTCTTTGTTGGAGGTCGGGTTGAACAATTCCACGATCCCAATCTACCCCTTGAACGAGTTGACGGTATTCTTCGAGCGTAGGTGTGAGTTCATTGTTGTTTATCACGAAGACGGCATTTTTTACATCCCAAAAATCAGACAAAGCATCGAGGAGAGCCCAGTTGACTTTGTAGTTTGCGAGTTCATGAACCTCGCCAATGTTCTCATTCACGTACTTCTGATCCTCTTTTGTCATGACTTTCCATATTCGGGCAATTTCGACCGTGGGGGGCTGAATGACCTTGGTGCGAGGACAGTGGTTTGTCTGCTTCATCCTTACCAAAGATGATATGTGAAACGTCCTAAGGATACAAGACAAAATGAACGGAACTTACATTTTTTTTTTTTTTTAGAAAAATGCAATGCAAGTGCGAGAAAGTAAATGTCACTACTAAGTTATTACATTTACAGAGGTTTATGGAATACAAAAGGCCCAATCCTATACATGTCATAATCTATGGCCAAAACAAAACACGAGAAAAGTAACAAACACGAAACTGGTAGAAGGTTAAGCGTGGTGTGGAGCTTTTGTTCTAACGGGATGGAATTTCTAGGTCCTCTGAACCGGCGGAACCTCACCCCCTGTAGAGGATCATAGGCCCATTCCGATCATCGAGTTGAGTTTTTTAGGTGCGTGCCGGCGGTCCAAACCGCTCCGGGCGCATTCCCCTACTAAACTCCCTAAGCTCTTAATGTGCTCCAGGTCCGAGCGGGTAATGGTAACCAGCGTGGTGTGTGCAAAACAAGAATTTAAATTTTTTTTTTTTTTTGAATTATTACAATTACATCGCCTTTTGGACAAAAGTTGAAACTGCAAGCATGAGCAAAACGGTCAAAACGAATAAGGCAAAAATATAATATAGCAAAGCAAACATAACAAAGCCTAAACCCTCTAAAAGATGTCCCCAGCAGAGTCGCCAAATTGTCGGACGTCGGATCCGACTTTCCTCAACCCGTTTTTTAAATATTTTTAATTTTCGTTTTTGAAAATGCCGGGTCTTGGCGAGCGAAGGGTCCGGTCGAGCGGGGTCATCAACCGGACCGAAAAAATTTGAAAGAGTCGCCACCGATTAATTGAAGGCTAATCGGAATCCTAAAATTGCCTAGGGTACATGGAGTTTACATCCTAGGGCTTAAAAAGGACTACGTCCAGAGAATCGAGTTCGGGGGTTTGATTACGTTTTAAAAGCTCACGAGCTTATAATCCGCCCTTTCGGTACTTTAATTTGCTTTTGAAATGTTTTTCAATTTTTGCCTGAATTGCCCATTTTAATCATGCTTGACAAAAAAAAAACTACATGCATTTTTTTTAAATTAAACAAACCATGTACAAACAATTTTTTTTTTTAAAATTTCAAATAAACAAGAGAGAACTAAAGTTAATCCTGCTCGAAAAGAAAATGGTTTAACTCTCGAGCCATTTTAAACATGTCAGACATGCACGAATAATTTTTGAAAATATTAAGCTCGTTGGACTAATTTGTCCCATTTTAAGAAGTTATAGGATGTCCAAAAACTAATAGGGACCAAAATGCAATTTATAAAAAATTGAGCTGAATTGGACAAATATTTTCGAAAATTACAGAAATGACCCTAAACTATTCTGGACTTATTTGTAACACTTGGTAAAGTTCTAAAATAACCCGAAAATTATTCTAGACTTATTTGTAACATTTAAAAAAAATCATGGAATGTCCAGAAAAATTTAGGAATAAAATTATAATTTCCGAAAAAAATATAACTTAACTGAAAATATTTTTTTAAAATTACAGAATTGACCCTAAACTATTCTAGATATATTTGTAATACTTGGTAAAATTCTAAAATATAACCCGGAAATTATTCTAGACTTATTTGTAACATTTTAGAAATCATGGAATGTCTAGAAAAGTTTAGAAATCAAATTGTAATTTTTTTTTTTTTTTAAGAGCTGAATTAAGAAAAACAATTTGCACAAATGGCCCAAAACTTTTTCGGTTTGGTTAATAACACTCGATAACGTCCCAGAAATGACCCGAAAGTCCAAGGACCGAGTTATAACCTTCATCAAAGTTTATGAATGACCTAAGTCAATTTTGAATTTTTTTTTTCATATACATAATATACATATATTATACATAATACATAATATATATATATAGTATTACATAGACATAATATAAATAGATATTATACATATAGATAAATAGATAACATAAACATAATATAAATATATATTATACATATAGATATATATAGTAATAAATAAACATAATATAAATATATATTATACATATAGATATATATAGTAATACATAAACATAATATAAATATATATTATACATATAGATATATATAGTATAAACATAAAATAAATATATATTATACATATAAATATAATCGTATTACATAAACATAATATAAATATATATTATACATATAGATATAGATATATATATTAACAAGTATATTATACATAAATAGATAATATATGTATATAAACTCTCAATTTTATTTCACATTTAGAAAATACAAAATATGATATTGAATATGAATATGAGAGAAATATACCTAACTCAATGGAGGTTTAATACCGTACGAGGAACCGAGACCGATAATTATCGATATTTTTTTTTTCTCTTTTTTTTTTCTCTTTTTTTTTTCACTCTTTCTCTATTTTTTTTTCCACTCTTCCTTCTTCTTTCCTCTTATTTCTCACGACCACTCTCCTCAATCCTTTCACCACTCCCTTCTATTTATACACAAAATAAGTAGATATTATTTTGATTTTTTTTTATTACTTTTTGATTTTTTATTATTTCTTTTTTTTTTTCAGATATTCAGATATTTATTTTTCGGATCTTTCAGATATTTTTTTAGATATTTTTTTTTAATTTTTTTTTTTTTAATTTTTTTTTTTATATCGATTCCTCGCGTACGGTATTTTGATCCCGAGCCAAAATCAGGTGTTTACAATATGTATTATATTAACATTACTAGATCAATATATATCGAGTTAGAATGCGAATAAAACTAATTTTACTGAAAACGAAGTTGTGAGTGATGAGATATTGACAAAACCACGAACTCAGACGAAACAATAAGGTGCCACCATGGAAAAACGTACTTAACGTCTTATAATAAAGGGATAACAGCAAATATTCAATCTTATATTGTGAGTAAAAATGATTAAAATATATATTTGATCGAGTACGGAAGAATACAAAATTTATTTCATCGAAAATAGAGTTTCGATTGAGGAGTAAATCAAAAAACAACAAAATCAGCCAAAACTCAAAGGGGTACCATCACAGAAAATAGTTGATTTTGGTCCCCAAAATATGTATTATATTAACATTACTAGATCAATATATATCGAGTTAGAATGCGAATAAAACTAATTTCATTTAAAACGAAGTTGAGAGTAATGAGATATTGACAAAAGTACGAACACAGACGAAACAATAAGGTTAGACCTAGGACAAACGTACTTAACGTCTTATAATAAAGGGATAACAGCAAATATTCGATCTTATATTTTGAGTAAATATGATTAAAATATATATTTGATCGAGTACGGAAGAATACAAAATTTATTTCATCGAAAATAGAGTTTCGATTGAGGAGTAAATCAAAAAACAACAAAATCAGCCAAAACTCAAAGGGGTACCATCACAGAAAATAGTTGATTTTGGTCCCCAAAATATGTATTATATTAACATTACTAGATCAATATATATCGAGTTAGAATGCGAATAAAACTAATTTCATTTAAAACAAAGTTGAGAGTAATGAGATATTGACAAAAGTACGAACACAGACGAAACAATAAGGTGCGACCTAGGACAAACGTACTTAACGTCTTATAATAAAGGGATAACAGCAAATATTCGATCTTATATTTTGAGTAAATATGATTAAAATATATATTTGATCGAGTACGGAAGAATACAAAATTTATTTCATCGAAAATAGAGTTTCGATTGAGGAGTAAATCAAAAAACAACAAAATAAACCGAAACTCAAAGGGGTACCATCACAGAAAATAGTTGATTTTGGTCCCCAAAATAATTATTATATTAACATTACTAGATCAATATATATCGAGTTAGAATGCGAATAAAACTAATTTCATTTAAAACGAAGTTGAGAGTAATGAGATATTGACAAAACTACGAACACAAACGAAACAATAAGGTGCCACCTAGGACAAACGTACTTAACGTCTTATAATAAAGGGATAACAGCAAATATTCGATCTTATATTTTGAGTAAAAATGTTTAAAATATATATTTGATCGAGTAAGGAAGAATACAAAATTTATTTCATTGAAAATAGAGGCTCGATTGAGGAGTAATTCAAAAAACAACAAAATTAGTCGAAACTCAAAGTGGTACCATCACGGAAAATAGTTGATTTTGGTCCCCAAAATATGTATTATATTAACATTACTACCTCAATAAATATCGAGTTAGAATGCGAATAAAACTAATTTCACTGAAAACGAAGTTGTGAGTGATGAGATATTGACAAAACTACGAAATCAGACGAAACAATAAGTTGCCACGTAGGAAAAACTTATTGAACGTATAAAAGAAAACATTCTATCTTATATTTTGAGTAAGAATGTTTAAATATATATTTTATCGAGTACGGAAGAATACAAAATTTATTTCATCGAAATTAGAGTTTTGCTTGAGGAGTAATTCAAAAAACAACAAAATCTGTCGAAACTCAAAGGGATACCATCACAGAAAATAGTTGATTTTGGTCCCCAAAATATGTATTATATTAATATTTCTACCTCAATATATATCGAGTTAGAATGCGAATAAAATTAATTTCACTTAAAACAAAGTTGTGAGTAATGAGATATTGACAAAACTACGAACACAGACGAAACAATAAGGTGCCACCTAGGAAAAACATACTTAACGTCTTATAATAAAGGGATAACAGCAAATATTCGATTTTATATTTTGAGTAAGAATGTTTAAAATAAATATTTTATCGAGTACGGAAGAATACAAAATTTATTTCATCGAAAATAGAGTTTCGATTCAAGAGTAAATCAAAAAACAACAAAATCAGCCGAAACTCAAAGGGGTACCATCACAGAAAATAGTTGATTTTGGTCCCCAAAATATGTATTATATTAACATTACTACATCAATATATATCGAGTTAGAATGCGAATAAAACTAATTTCACTTAAAACGAAGTTGTGAGTAATGAGATATTGACAAAACTACGAACACAGACGAAACAATAAGGTGCCACCTAGGAAAAACGTACTTAACGTCTTATAATAAATGGATAACAGCAAATATTCGATTTTATATTTTGAGTAAGAATGTTTAAAATAAATATTTTATCGAGTACAGAAGAATACAAAATTTATTTCATCGAAAATAGAGTTTCGATTGAGGAGTAAATAAAAAAACAACAAAATTAGCCGAAACTCAAATGGGTACCATCACAAAAAATAGTTGATTTTGGTCCCCAAAATATGTATTATATTAACATTACTAGATCAATAGATATTGAGTTAGAATGCAAATAAAACTAATTTCACTGAAAACGAAGTTGTGAGTAATGAGATATTGACAAAACTACGAACTCAAACGAAACAGTAAGGTGCCACCTAGGAAAAACGTACTTAACGTCTTATAATAAAGGGATAACAGTAAATATTCGATCTTATATTTTAGGTAAGAATGTTTAAAATATATATTTGATAGAGTACGGAAGAATACAAAATTTATTTCATCGAAAATAAATTTCCGATTGAGAAGTAAATCAAAAAACAACAAAATCAGCCGAAACTCAAAGGGGTACCATCACAGAAAATAGTTAATTTTGGTCCCCAAAATATGTATTATATTAATATTATTAGCTCAATATATATCGAATTAGAATGCGAATAAAACTAATTTCACTGAAAACGAAGTTGTGAGTGATGAGATATAGACAAAACTACGAAATCGGACGAAACAATAAGTTTCCGACTAGTAAAAACTTATTGAACGTCTTATAATCAAGGGATAACAGCAAACATTCGATCTTCTATTTTGAGTAAGAATGTTTTAAATATATATTTGATCGAGTACGGAAGAATACAAAATTTATTTCATCGAAATTAGAGTTCTGATTGAGGAGTAATTCAAAAAACAACAAAATCAGTCGAAACTCAAAGGGGTACCATCACAGAAAATAGTTGATTTTGGTCCCCAAAATATGTATTATATTAACATTACTAGATCAATATATATCGAGTTAGAATGCGAATAAAACTAATTTTACTGAAAACGAAGTTGTGAGTGATGAGATATTGACAAAACCACGAACTCAGACGAAACAATAAGGTGCCACCATGGAAAAACGTACTTAACGTCTTATAATAAAGGGATAACAGCAAATATTCAATCTTATATTGTGAGTAAAAATGATTAAAATATATATTTGATCGAGTACGGAAGAATACAAAATTTATTTCATCGAAAATAGAGTTTCGATTGAGGAGTAAATCAAAAAACAACAAAATCATCCAAAACTCAAAGGGGTACCATCACAGAAAATAGTTGATTTTGGTCCCCAAAATATGTATTATATTAACATTACTAGATCAATATATATCGAGTTAGAATGCGAATAAAACTAATTTCATTTAAAACGAAGTTGAGAGTAATGAGATATTGACAAAAGTACGAACACAGACGAAACAATAAGGTGTGACCTAGGACAAACGTACTTAACGTCTTATAATAAAGGGATAACAGCAAATATTCGATCTTATATTTTGAGTAAATATGATTAAAATATATATTTGATCGAGTACGGAAGAATACAAAATTTATTTAATCGAAAATAGAGTTTCGATTGAGGAGTAAATCAAAAAACAACAAAATCAGCCAAAACTCAAAGGGGTACCATCACAGAAAATAGTTGATTTTGGTCCCCAAAATAATTATTATATTATCATTACTAGATCAATATATATCGAGTTAGAATGCGAATAAAACTAATTTCATTTAAAACGAAGTTGAGAGTAATGAGATATTGACAAAACTACGAACACAGACGAAACAATAAGGTGCCACCTAGGACAAACGTACTTAACGTCTTATAATAAAGGGATAACAGCAAATATTCGATCTTATATTTTGAGTAAGAATGTTTAAAATATATATTTGATCGAGTAAGGAAGAATACAAAATTTATTTCATTGAAAATAGAGGCTCGATTGAGGAGTAATTCAAAAAACAACAAAATTAGTCGAAACTCAAAGTGGTACCATCACGGAAAATAGTTGATTTTGGTCCCCAAAATATGTATTATATTAACATTACTACCTCAATAAATATCGAGTTAGAATGCGAATAAAACTAATTTCACTGAAAACGAAGTTGTGAGTGATGAGATATTGACAAAACTACGAAATCAGACGAAACAATAAGTTGCCACGTAGGAAAAACTTATTGAACGTATAACAGAAAACATTCTATCTTATATTTTGAGTAAGAATGTTTAAATATATATTTGATCGAGTACGGAAGAATACAAAATTTATTTCATCGAAATTAGAGTTTTGCTTGAGGAGTAATTCAAAAAACAACAAAATCTGTCGAAATTCAAAGGGATACCATCACAGAAAATAGTTGATTTTGGTCCCCAAAATATGTATTATATTAATATTACTACCTCAATATATATCGAGTTAGAATGCGAATAAAACTAATTTCACTTAAAACAAAGTAGTGAGTAATGAGATATTGACAAAACTACGAACACAGACGAAACAATAAGGTGCCACCTAGGAAAAACATACTTAACGTCTTATAATAAAGGGATAACAGCAAATATTCGATTTTATATTTTGAGTAAGAATGTTTATAATAAATATTTTATCGAGTACGGAAGAATACAAAATTTATTTCATCGAAAATAGAGTTTCGATTCAAGAGTAAATCAAAAAACAACAAAATCAGCCGAAACTCAAAGGGGTAGTACCATCACAGAAAATAGTTGATTTTGGTCCCCAAAATATGTATTATATTAACATTACTACATCAATATATATCGAGTTAGAATGCGAATAAAACTAATTTCACTTAAAACGAAGTTGTGAGTAATGAGATATTGACAAAACTACGAACACAGACTAAACAATAAGGTGCCACCTAGGAAAAACGTACTTAACGTCTTATAATAAATGGATAACAGCAAATATTCGATCTTATATTTTGAGTAAGAATGCTTAAAATAAATATTTTATCGAGTACGGAAGAATACAAAATTTATTTCATCGAAAATAGAGGCTCGATTGAGGAGTAATTCAAAAAACAACAAAATCAGTCGAAACTCAAAGGGGTACCATCACGGAAAATAGTTAATTTTGATCCCCAAAATATGTATTATATTAACATTACTACCTCAATATATATCGAGTTAGAATGCAAATAAAACTAATTTCATTTAAAACGAAGTTGTGAGTGATGAGATATTAACAAAACTACGAAATCGGACGAAACAATAAGTTGCCACGTAGGAAAAACTTATTGAACGTCTTATAATCAAGGGATAACGGAAAACATTCTATCTTATATTTTGAGTAAGAATGTTTAAAATAAATATTTTATCGAGTACGGAAGAATACAAAATTTATTTCATCGAAAATAGAGTTTCGATTCAGGAGTAAATCAAAAAACAACAAAATCAGCCGAAACTCAATGGGGTACCATCACAGAAAATAGTTGATTTTGGTCCCCAAAATAATTATTATATTAACATTACTAGATCAATATATATCGAGTTAGAATGCGAATAAAACTAATTTCATTTAAAACGAAGTTGAGAGTATTGAGATATTGACAAAACTACGAACACAGACGAAACAATAAGGTGCCACCTAGGACAAACGTACTTAACGTCTTATAATAAAGGGATAACAGCAAATATTCGATCTTATATTTTGAGTAAGAATGTTTAAAATATATATTTGATCGAGTACAGAAGAATTGAAAATTTATTTCATCGAAAATAGAGTTTCGATTGAGGAGTAAATCAAAAAACAACAAAATCAGCCAAAACTCAAAGGGGTACCATCACAGAAAATAGTTGATTTTGGTCCCCAAAATATGTATTATATTAACATTACTAGATCAATATATATCGAGTTAGAATGCGAATAAAACTAAATTCATTTAAAACGAAGTTGAGAGTAATGAGATATTGACAAAAGTACGAACACAGACGATACAATAAGGTGCGATCTAGGACAAACGTACTTAACGTCTTATAATAAAGGGATAACAACAAATATTCGATCTTATATTTTGAGTAAATATGATTAAAATATATATTTGATCGAGTACGGAAGACTACAAAATTTATTTCATCGAAAATAGAGTTTCGATTGAGGAGTAAATCAAAAAACAACAAAATAAACCGAAACTCAAAGGGGTACCATCACAGAAAATAGTTGATTTTGGTCCCCAAAATATGTATTATATTAACATTACTAGATCAATATATATCGAGTTAGAATGCGAATAAAACTAATTTCACTGAAAACGAAGTTGTGAGTAATGAGATATTGACAAAACTACGAACTCAGACGAAACAATAAGGTGCCACCATGGAAAAACGTAATTAACGTCTTATAATAAAGGGATAACAACAAATATTCAATCTTATATTTTGAATAAAAATGATTAAAATATATATTTAATCGAGTACGGAAGAATATAAAATTTATTTCATCGAAAATATAGTTTCGATTGAGGAGTAAATCAAAAAACAACAAAATAAACCGAAACTCAAAGAGGTACCATCACAGAAAATAGTTGATTTTGGTCCCCAAAATATGTATTATATTAACATTACTAGATCAATATATATCGAGTTAGAATGCGAATAAAACTAATTTCATTTAAAACGAAGTTTAGAGTAATGAGATATTGATAAAAGTACGAACACAGACGAAACAATAAGGTGCCACCTAGGACAAACGTACTTAACGTCTTATAATAAAGGGATAACAACAAATATTCGATCTTATATTTTGAGTAAAAATGATTAAAATATATATTTGATCGAGTACGGAAGAATACAAAATTTATTTCATCGAAAATAGAGTTTCGATTGAGGAGTAAATCAAAAAACAACAAAATAAACCGAAACTCAAAGGGGTACGTACCATCACAGAAAATAGTTGATTTTGGTCCCCAAAATATGTATTATATTAACATGACTAGATCAATATATATCTAGTTAGAATGCGAATAAAACTAATTTCATTTAAAACGAAGTTTAGAGTAATGAGATATTGATAAAAGTACGAACACAGACGAAACAATAAGGTGCCACCTAGGACAAACGTACTTAACGTCTTATAATAAAGGGATAACAACAAATATTCGATCTTATATTTTGAGTAAAAATGATTAAAATATATATTTTATCGAGTACGGAAGAATACAAAATTTATTTCATCGAAAATAGAGTTTCGATTGAGGAGTAAATCAAAAAACAACAAAATAAACCGAAACTCAAAGGGGTACGTACCATCACAGAAAACAGTTGATTTTGGTCCCCAAAATAATTATTATATTAACATTACTAGATCAATATATATCGAGTTAGAATGCGAATAAAACTAATTTCATTTAAAATGAAGTTGAGAGTAATGAGATATTAACAAAACTACGAACACAGACGAAACAATAAGGTGCCACCTAGGACAAACGTACTTAACGACTTATAATAAAGGGATAACAGCAAATATTCGATCTTATATTTTGAGTAAAAATGATTAAAACATATATTTGATCGAGTACGGAAGAATACAAAATTTATTTCATCGAAAATAGAGTTTCGATTGAGGAGTAAATCAAAAAATAACAAAATCAGCCGAAACTCAAAGGGGTACCATCACAGAAAATAGTTGATTTTGGTCCCCAAAATATGTATTATATTAACATGACTAGATCAATATATATCGAGTTAGAATGCGAATAAAACTAATTTCACTTAAAACGAAGTTGTGAGTAATGAGATATTGACAAAACTACGAACACAGACTAAACAATAAGGTGCCACCTAGGAAAAACGTACTTAACGTCTTATAATAAATGGATAACAGCAAATATTCGATCTTATATTTTGAGTAAGAATGCTTAAAATAAATATTTTATCGAGTACGGAAGAATACAAAATTTATTTCATCGAAAATAGAGGCTCGATTGAGGAGTAATTCAAAAAACAACAAAATCAATCGAAACTCAAAGGGGTACCATCACGGAAAATAGTTGATTTTGGTCCCCAAAATATGTATTATATTAACATTACTACCTCAATATATATCGAGTTAGAATGCGAATAAAACTAATTTCATTTAAAACGAAGTTGTGAGTCATGAGATATTAACAAAACTACGAAATCGGACGAAACAATAAGTTGCCACGTAGGAAAAACTTATTGAACGTCTTATAATCAAGGGATAACGGAAAACATTCTATCTTATATTTTGAGTAAGAATGTTTAAAATAAATATTTTATCGAGTACGGAAGAATACAAAATTTATTTCATCGAAAATAGAGTTTCGATTCAAGAGTAAATCAAAAAACAACAAAATCAGCCGAAACTCAAAGGGGTAGTACCATCACAGAAAATAGTTGATTTTGGTCCCCAAAATATGTATTATATTAACATTACTACATCAATATATATCGAGTTAGAATGCGAATAAAACTAATTTCACTTAAAACGAAGTTGTGAGTAATGAGATATTGACAAAACTACGAACACAGACTAAACAATAAGGTGCCACCTAGGAAAAACGTACTTAACGTCTTATAATAAATGGATAACAGCAAATATTCGATCTTATATTTTGAGTAAGAATGCTTAAAATAAATATTTTATCGAGTACGGAAGAATACAAAATTTATTTCATCGAAAATAGAGGCTCGATTGAGGAGTAATTCAAAAAACAACAAAATCAGTCGAAACTCAAAGGGGTACCATCACGAAAAATAGTTAATTTTGGTCCCCAAAATATGTATTATATTAACATTACTACCTCAATATATATCGAGTTAGAATGCGAATAAAACTAATTTCATTTAAAACGAAGTTGTGAGTGATGAGATATTAACAAAACTACGAAATCGGACGAAACAATAAGTTGCCACGTAGGAAAAACTTATTGAACGTCTTATAATCAAGGGATAACGGAAAACATTCTATCTTATATTTTGAGTAAGAATGTTTAAAATAAATATTTTATCGAGTACGGAAGAATACAAAATTTATTTCATCGAAAATAGAGTTTCGATTCAGGAGTAAATCAAAAAACAACAAAATCAGCCGAAACTCAATGGGGTACCATCACAGAAAATAGTTGATTTTGGTCCCCAAAATAATTATTATATTAACATTACTAGATCAATATATATCGAGTTAGAATGCGAATAAAACTAATTTCATTTAAAACGAAGTTGAGAGTAATGAGATATTGACAAAACTACGAACACAGACGAAACAATAAGGTGCCACCTAGGACAAACGTACTTAACGTCTTATAATAAATGGATAACAGCAAATATTCGATCTTATATTTTGTGTAAGAATGTTTAAAATATATATTTGATCGAGTACGGAAGAATTGAAAATTTATTTCATCGAAAATAGAGTTTCGATTGAGGAGTAAATCAAAAAACAACAAAATCAGCCAAAACTCAAAGGGGTACCATCACAGAAAATAGTTGATTTTGGTCCCCCAAAATATGTATTATATTAACATTACTAGATCAATATATATCGAGTTAGAATGCGAATAAAACTAATTTCACTGAAAACGAAGTTGTGAGTAATGAGATATTGACAAAACTACGAACTCAGACGAAATAATAAGGTGCCACGTAGGAAAAACTTATTGAACGTCTTATAATCAAGGGATAACGGAAAACATTCTATCTTATATTTTGAGTAAGAATGTTTAAAATAAATATTTTATCGAGTACGGAAGAATACAAAATTTATTTCATCGAAAATAGAGTTTCGATTGAGGAGTAAATCAAAAAATAACAAAATCAGCCGAAACTCAAAGGGGTACCATCACAGAAAATAGTTGATTTTGGTCCCCAAAATATGTATTATATTAACATGACTAGATCAATATATATCGAGTTAGAATGCGAATAAAACTAATTTCACTGAAAACGAAGTTGTGAGTAATGAGATATTGACAAAACTACGAACTCAGACGAAACAATAAGGTGCCACCTTGGAAAAACGTACTTAACGTCTTACAATAAAGGGATAACAGCAAATATTCGATCTTATATTTTGAGTAAGAATGTTTAAAATAAGTATTTTATCGAGTATGGATGAATACAAAATTTATTTCATCGAAAATAGAGTTTCGATTCAGGAGTAAATCAATAAACAACAAAGTCAGCCGAAACTCAAAGGGGTACCATCACAGAAAATAGTTGATTTTGGTCCCCAAAATATGTATTATATTAACATTACTAGATCAATATATATCGAGTTAGAATGCGAATAAAACTAATTTCACTGAAAACGAAGTTGTGAGTAATGAGATATTGACAAAACTACGAACTCAGACGAAACAATAAGGTGCCACCATGGAAAAACGTAATTAACGTCTTATAATAAAGAGATAACAGCAAATATTCAATCTTATATTTTGAGTAAAAATGATTAAAATATATATTTGATCGAGTACGGAAGAATACAAAATTTATTTCATCGAAAATAGAGTTTCGATTGAGGAGTATATCAAAAAACAACAAAATAAACCGAAACTCAAAGGGGTACGTACCATTACAGAAAATAGTTGATTTTGGTCCCCAAAATAATTATTATATTAACATTACTAGATCAATATATATCGAGTTAGAATGCGAATAAAACTAATTTCATTTAAAACGAAGTTGAGAGTAATGAGATATTGACAAAACTACGAACACAGACGAAACAATAAGGTGCCACCTAGGACAAACGTACTTAACGTCTTATAATAAAGGGATAACAGCAAATATTCTATCTTATATTTTGAGTAAGAATGTTTAAAATATATATTTGATCGAGTACGGAAGAATTGAAAATTTATTTCATCGAAAATAGAGTTTCGATTGAGGAGTAAATCAAAAAACAACAAAATCAGCCAAAACTCAAAGGGGTACCATCACAGAAAATAGTTGATTTTGGTCCCCAAAATATGTATTATATTAACATTACTAGATCAATATATATCGAGTTAGAATGCGAATAAAACTAATTTCACTGAAAACGAAGTTGTGAGTAATGAGATATTGACAAAACTACGAACTCAGACGAAACAATAAGGTGCCACCATGGAAAAACGTAATTAACGTCTTATAATAAAGGGATAACAACAAATATTCAATCTTATATTTTGAATAAAAATGATTAAAATATATATTTAATCGAGTACGGAAGAATATAAAATTTATTTCATCGAAAATATAGTTTCGATTGAGGAGTAAATCAAAAAACAACAAAATAAACCGAAACTCAAAGGGGTACCATCATAGAAAATAGTTGATTTTGGTCCCCAAAATATGTATTATATTAACATTACTAGATCAATATATATCGAGTTAGAATGCGAATAAAACTAATTTCATTTAAAACGAAGTTTAGAGTAATGAGATATTGATAAAAGTACGAACACAGACGAAACAATAAGGTGCCACCTAGGACAAACGTACTTAACGTCTTATAATAAAGGGATAACAACAAATATTCGGTCTTATATTTTGAGTAAAAATGATTAAAATATATATTTGATCGAGTACGGAAGAATACAAAATTTATTTCATCGAAAATAGAGTTTCGATTGAGGAGTAAATCAAAAAACAACAAAATAAACCGAAACTCAAAGGGGTACGTACCATCACAGAAAATAGTTGATTTTGGTCCCCAAAATATGTATTATATTAACATTACTAGATCAATATATATCGAGTTAGAATGCGAATAAAACTAATTTCATTTAAAACGAAGTTTAGAGTAATGAGATATTGATAAAAGTACGAACACAGACGAAACAATAAGGTGCCACCTAGGACAAACGTACTTAACGTCTTATAATAAAGGGATAACAACAAATATTCGATCTTATATTTTGAGTAAAAATGATTAAAATATATATTTTATCGAGTACGGAAGAATACAAAATTTATTTCATCGAAAATAGAGTTTCAATTGAGGAGTAAATCAAAAAACAACAAAATAAACCGAAACTCAAAGGGGTACGTACCATCACAGAAAACAGTTGATTTTGTTCCCCAAAATAATTATTATATTAACATTACTAGATCAATATATATCGAGTTAGAATGCGAATAAAACTAATTTCATTTAAAATGAAGTTGAGAGTAATGAGATATTAACAAAACTACGAACACAGACGAAACAATAAGGTGCCACCTAGGACAAACGTACTTAACGACTTATAATAAAGGGATAACAGCAAATATTCGATCTTATATTTTGAGTAAAAATGATTAAAACATATATTTGATCGAGTACGGAAGAATACAAAATTTATTTCATCGAAAATAGAGTTTCGATTGAGGAGTAAATCAAAAAATAACAAAATCAGCCGAAACTCAAAGGGGTACCATCACAGAAAATAGTTGATTTTGGTCCCCAAAATATGTATTATATTAACATGACTAGATCAATATATATCGAGTTAGAATGCGAATAAAACTAATTTCACTGAAAACGAAGTTGTGAGTAATGAGATATTGACAAAACTACGAACACAGACTAAACAATAAGGTGCCACCTAGGAAAAACGTACTTAACGTCTTATAATAAATGGATAACAGCAAATATTCGATCTTATATTTTGAGTAAGAATGCTTAAAATAAATATTTTATCGAGTACGGAAGAATACAAAATTTATTTCATCGAAAATAGAGGCTCGATTGAGGAGTAATTCAAAAAATAACAAAATCAGTCGAAACTCAAAGGGGTACCATCACGGAAAATAGTTGATTTTGGTCCCCAAAATATGTATTATATTAACATTACTACCTCAATATATATCGAGTTAGAATGCGAATAAAACTAATTTCATTTAAAACGAAGTTGTGAGTGATGAGATATTAACAAAACTACGAAATCGGACGAAACAATAAGTTGCCACGTAGGAAAAACTTATTGAACGTCTTATAATCAAGGGATAACGGAAAACATTCTATCTTATATTTTGAGTAAGAATGTTTAAAATAAATATTTTATCGAGTACGGAAGAATACAAAATTTATTTCATCGAAAATAGAGTTTCGATTCAAGAGTAAATCAAAAAACAACAAAATCAGCCGAAACTCAAAGGGGTAGTACCATCACAGAAAATAGTTGATTTTGGTCCCCAAAATATGTATTATATTAACATTACTACATCAATATATATCGAGTTAGAATGCGAATAAAACTAATTTCACTTAAAACGAAGTTGTGAGTAATGAGATATTGACAAAACTACGATCACAGACTAAACAATAAGGTGCCACCTAGGAAAAACGTACTTAACGTCTTATAATAAATGGATAACAGCAAATATTCAATATTATATTGTGACTAAAAATGATTAAAATATATATTTGATCGAGTACGGAAGAATACAAAATTTATTTCATCGAAAATAGAGTTTCGATTGAGGAGTAAATCAAAAAACAACAAAATCAGCCAAAACTCAAAGGGGTACCATCACAGAAAATAGTTGATTTTGGTCCCCAAAGTATGTATTATATTAACATTACTAGATCAATATATATCGAGTTAGAATGCGAATAAAACTAATTTCATTTAAAACGAAGTTGAGAGTAATGAGATATTGACAAAACTACGAACACAGACGAAACAATAAGGTGCCACCTAGGACAAACGTACTTAACGTCTTATAATAAAGGGATAACAACAAATATTCGATCTTATATTTTGAGTAAAAATGATTAAAATATATATTTTATCGAGTACGGAAGAATACAAAATTTATTTCATCGAAAATAGAGTTTCGATTGAGGAGTAAATCAAAAAACAACAAAATAAACCGAAACTCAAAGGGGTACGTACCATCACAGAAAATAGTTGATTTTGGTCCCCAAAATAATTATTATATTAACATTACTAGATCAATATATATCGAGTTAGAATGCGAATAAAACTAATTTCATTTAAAATGAAGTTGAGAGTAATGAGATATTAACAAAACTACGAACACAGACGAAACAATAAGGTGCCACCTAGGACAAACGTACTTAACGACTTATAATAAAGGGATAACAGCAAATATTCGATCTTATATTTTGAGTAAAAATGATTAAAACATATATTTGATCGAGTACGGAAGAATACAAAATTTATTTCATCGAAAATAGAGTTTCGATTGAGGAGTAAATCAAAAAATAACAAAATCAGCCGAAACTCAAAGGGGTACCATCACAGAAAATAGTTGATTTTGGTCCCCAAAATATGTATTATATTAACATGACTAGATCAATATATATCGAGTTAGAATGCGAATAAAACTAATTTCACTGAAAACGAAGTTGTGAGTAATGAGATATTGACAAAACTACGAACACAGACGAAACAATAAGGTGCCACCTAGGACAAACGTACTTAACGTCTTATAATAAAGGGATAACAGCAAATATTCGATCTTATATTTTGAGTAAGAATGTTTAAAATATATATTTGATCGAGTACGGAAGAATTGAAAATTTATTTCATCGAAAATAGAGTTTCGATTGAGGAGTAAATCAAAAAACAATAAAATCAGCCAAAACTCAAAGGGGTACCATCACAGAAAATAGATGATTTTGGTCCCCAAAATATGTATTATATTAACATTACTAGATCAATATATATCGAGTTAGAATGCGAATAAAACTAATTTCATTTAAAACGAAGTTGAGAGTAATGAGATATTGACAAAACTACGAACACAGACGAAACAATAAGGTGCCACCTAGGACAAACGTACTTAACGACTTATAATAAAGGGATAACAGCAAATATTCGATCTTATATTTTGAGTAAAAATGATTAAAACATATATTTGATCGAGTACGGAAGAATACAAAATTTATTTCATCGAAAATAGAGTTTCGATTGAGGAGTAAATCAAAAAATAACAAAATCAGCCGAAACTCAAAGGGGTACCATCACAGAAAATAGTTGATTTTGGTCCCCAAAATATGTATTATATTAACATTACTAGATCAATATATATCGAGTTAGAATGCGAATAAAACTAATTTCACTGAAAACGAAGTTGTGAGTAATGAGATATTGACAAAACTACGAACTCAGACGAAACAATAAGGTGCCACCTAGGACAAACGTACTTAACGTCTTATAATAAAGGGATAACAGCAAATATTCGATCTTATATTTTGAGTAAGAATGTTTAAAATATATATTTGATCGAGTACGGAAGAATTGAAAATTTATTTCATCGAAAATAGAGTTTCGATTGAGGAGTAAATCAAAAAACAACAAAATCAGCCAAAACTCAAAGGGGTACCATCACAGAAAATAGTTGATTTTGGTCCCCAAAATATGTATTATATTAACATTACTAGATCAATATATATCGAGTTAGAATGCGAATAAAACTAATTTCACTGAAAACGAAGTTGTGAGTAATGAGATATTGACAAAACTACGAACTCAGACGAAACAATAAGGTGCCACGTAGGAAAAACTTATTGAACGTCTTATAATCAAGGGATAACGGAAAACATTCTATCTTATATTTTGAGTAAGAATGTTTAAAATAAATATTTTATCGAGTACGGAAGAATACAAAATTTATTTCATCGAAAATAGAGTTTCGATTGAGGAGTAAATCAAAAAATAACAAAATCAGCCGAAACTCAAAGGGGTACCATCACAGAAAATAGTTGATTTTGGTCCCCAAAATATGTATTATATTAACATGACTAGATCAATATATATCGAGTTAGAATGCGAATAAAACTAATTTCACTGAAAACGAAGTTGTGAGTAATGAGATATTGACAAAACTACGAACTCAGACGAAACAATAAGGTGCCACCTTGGAAAAACGTACTTAACGTCTTACAATAAAGGGATAACAGCAAATATTCGATCTTATATTTTGAGTAAGAATGTTTAAAATAAGTATTTTATCGAGTATGGATGAATACAAAATTTATTTCATCGAAAATAGAGTTTCGATTCAGGAGTAAATCAATAAACAACAAAGTCAGCCGAAACTCAAAGGGGTACCATCACAGAAAATAGTTGATTTTGGTCCCCAAAATATGTATTATATTAACATTACTAGATCAATATATATCGAGTTAGAATGCGAATAAAACTAATTTCACTGAAAACGAAGTTGTGAGTAATGAGATATTGACAAAACTACGAACTCAGACGAAACAATAAGGTGCCACCATGGAAAAACGTAATTAACGTCTTATAATAAAGGGATAACAACAAATATTCAATCTTATATTTTGAATAAAAATGATTAAAATATATATTTAATCGAGTACGGAAGAATATAAAATTTATTTCATCGAAAATATAGTTTCGATTGAGGAGTAAATCAAAAAACAACAAAATAAACCGAAACTCAAATGGGTACCATCACAGAAAATAGTTGATTTTGGTCCCCAAAATATGTATTATATTAACATTACTAGATCAATATATATCGAGTTAGAATGCGAATAAAACTAATTTCATTTAAAACGAAGTTTAGAGTAATGAGATATTGATAAAAGTACGAACACAGACGAAACAATAAGGTGCCACCTAGGACAAACGTACTTAACGTCTTATAATAAAGGGATAACAACAAATATTCGATCTTATATTTTGAGTAAAAATGATTAAAATATATATTTGATCGAGTACGGAAGAATACAAAATTTATTTCATCGAAAATAGAGTTTCGATTGAGGAGTAAATCAAAAAACAACAAAATAAACCGAAACTCAAAGGGGTACGTACCATCACAGAAAATAGTTGATTTTGGTCCCCAAAATATGTATTATATTAACATTACTAGATCAATATATATCGAGTTAGAATGCGAATAAAACTAATTTCATTTAAAACGAAGTTTAGAGTAATGAGATATTGATAAAAGTACGAACACAGACGAAACAATAAGGTGCCACCTAGGACAAACGTACTTAACGTCTTATAATAAAGGGATAACAACAAATATTCGATCTTATATTTTGAGTAAAAATGATTAAAATATATATTTTATCGAGTACGGAAGAATACAAAATTTATTTCATCGAAAATAGAGTTTCAATTGAGGAGTAAATCAAAAAACAACAAAATAAACCGAAACTCAAAGGGGTACGTACCATCACAGAAAACAGTTGATTTTGTTCCTCAAAATAATTATTATATTAACATTACTAGATCAATATATATCGAGTTAGAATGCGAATAAAACTAATTTCATTTAAAATGAAGTTGAGAGTAATGAGATATTAACAAAACTACGAACACAGACGAAACAATAAGGTGCCACCTAGGACAAACGTACTTAACGACTTATAATAAAGGGATAACAGCAAATAATCGATCTTATATTTTGAGTAAAAATGATTAAAACATATATTTGATCGAGTACGGAAGAATACAAAATTTATTTCATCGAAAATAGAGTTTCGATTGAGGAGTAAATCAAAAAATAACAAAATCAGCCGAAACTCAAAGGGGTACCATCACAGAAAATAGTTGATTTTGGTCCCCAAAATATGTATTATATTAACATGACTAGATCAATATATATCGAGTTAGAATGCGAATAAAACTAATTTCACTGAAAACGAAGTTGTGAGTAATGAGATATTGACAAAACTACGAACACAGACTAAACAATAAGGTGCCACCTAGGAAAAACGTACTTAACGTCTTATAATAAATGGATAACAGCAAATATTCGATCTTATATTTTGAGTAAGAATGCTTAAAATAAATATTTTATCGAGTACGGAAGAATACAAAATTTATTTCATCGAAAATAGAGGCTCGATTGAGGAGTAATTCAAAAAACAACAAAATCAGTCGAAACTCAAAGGGGTACCATCACGGAAAATAGTTGATTTTGGTCCCCAAAATATGTATTATATTAACATTACTACCTCAATATATATCGAGTTAGAATGCGAATAAAACTAATTTCATTTAAAACGAAGTTGTGAGTGATGAGATATTAACAAAACTACGAAATCGGACGAAACAATAAGTTGCCACGTAGGAAAAACTTATTGAACGTCTTATAATCAAGGGATAACGGAAAACATTCTATCTTATATTTTGAGTAAGAATGTTTAAAATAAATATTTTATCGAGTACGGAAGAATACAAAATTTATTTCATCGAAAATAGAGTTTCGATTCAAGAGTAAATCAAAAAACAACAAAATCAGCCGAAACTCAAAGGGGTAGTACCATCACAGAAAATAGTTGATTTTGGTCCCCAAAATATGTATTATATTAACATTACTACATCAATATATATCGAGTTAGAATGCGAATAAAACTAATTTCACTTAAAACGAAGTTGTGAGTAATGAGATATTGACAAAACTACGATCACAGACTAAACAATAAGGTGCCACCTAGGAAAAACGTACTTAACGTCTTATAATAAATGGATAACAGCAAATATTCAATATTATATTGTGACTAAAAATGATTAAAATATATATTTGATCGAGTACGGAAGAATACAAAATTTATTTCATCGAAAATAGAGTTTCGATTGAGGAGTAAATCAAAAAACAACAAAATCAGCCAAAACTCAAAGGGGTACCATCACAGAAAATAGTTAATTTTGGTCCCCAAAGTATGTATTATATTAACATTACTAGATCAATATATATCGAGTTAGAATGCGAATAAAACTAATTTCATTTAAAACGAAGTTGAGAGTAATGAGATATTGACAAAACTACGAACACAGACGAAACAATAAGGTGCCACCTAGGACAAACGTACTTAACGTCTTATAATAAAGGGATAACAACAAATATTCGATCTTATATTTTGAGTAAAAATGATTAAAATATATATTTTATCGAGTACGGAAGAATACAAAATTTATTTCATCGAAAATAGAGTTTCGATTGAGGAGTAAATCAAAAAACAACAAAATAAACCGAAACTCAAAGGGGTACGTACCATCACAGAAAATAGTTGATTTTGGTCCCCAAAATAATTATTATATTAACATTACTAGATCAATATATATCGAGTTAGAATGCGAATAAAACTAATTTCATTTAAAATGAAGTTGAGAGTAATGAGATATTAACAAAACTACGAACACAGACGAAACAATAAGGTGCCACCTAGGACAAACGTACTTAACGACTTATAATAAAGGGATAACAGCAAATATTCGATCTTATATTTTGAGTAAAAATGATTAAAACATATATTTGATCGAGTACGGAAGAATACAAAATTTATTTCATCGAAAATAGAGTTTCGATTGAGTAGTAAATCAAAAAATAACAAAATCAGCCGAAACTCAAAGGGGTACCATCACAGAAAATAGTTGATTTTGGTCCCCAAAATATGTATTATATTAACATGACTAGATCAATATATATCGAGTTAGAATGCGAATAAAACTAATTTCACTGAAAACGAAGTTGTGAGTAATGAGATATTGACAACACTACGAACACAGACGAAACAATAAGGTGCCACCTAGGACAAACGTACTTAACGTCTTATAATAAAGGGATAACAGCAAATATTCAATCTTATATTTTGAGTAAGAATGTTTAAAATATATATTTGATCGAGTACGGAAGAATTGAAAAAATATTTCATCGAAAATAGAGTTTCGATTGAGGAGTAAATCAAAAAACAACAAAATCAGCCAAAACTCAAAGGGGTACCATCACAGAAAATAGATGATTTTGGTCCCCAAAATATGTATTATATTAACATTACTAGATCAATATATATCGAGTTAGAATGCGAATAAAACTAATTTCATTTAAAACGAAGTTGAGAGTAATGAGATATTGACAAAACTACGAACACAGACGAAACAATAAGGTGCCACCTAGGACAAACGTACTTAACGACTTATAATAAAGGGATAACAGCAAATATTCGATCTTATATTTTGAGTAAAAATGATTAAAACATATATTTGATCGAGTACGGAAGAATACAAAATTTATTTCATCGAAAATAGAGTTTCGATTGAGGAGTAAATCAAAAAATAACAAAATTAGCCGAAACTCAAAGGGGTACCATCACAGAAAATAGTTGATTTTGGTCCCCAAAATATGTATTATATTAACATGACTAGATCAATATATATCGAGTTAGAATGCGAATAAAACTAATTTCACTGAAAACGAAGTTGTGAGTAATGAGATATTGACAAAACTACGAACACAGACGAAACAATAAGGTGCCACCTAGGACAAACGTACTTAACGTCTTATAATAAAGGGATAACAGCAAATATTCGATCTTATATTTTGAGTAAGAATGTTTAAAATATATATTTGATCGAGTACGGAAGAATTGAAAATTTATTTCATCGAAAATAGAGTTTCGATTGAGGAGTAAATCAAAAAACAACAAAATCAGCCAAAACTCAAAGGGGTACCATCACAGAAAATAGTTGATTTTGGTCCCCAAAATATGTATTATATTAACATTACTAGATCAATATATATCGAGTTAGAATGCGAATAAAACTAATTTCACTGAAAACGAAGTTGTGAGTAATGAGATATTGACAAAACTACGAACTCAGACGAAACAATAAGGTGCCATAATGGAAAAACGTACTTAACGTCTTACAATAAAGGGATAACAGCAAATATTCAATCTTATATTGTGAGTAAAAATGATTAAAATATATATTTGATCGAGTACGGAAGAATACAAAATTTATTTCATCGAAAATAGAGTTTCGATTGAGGAGTAAATCAAAAAACAACAAAATCAGCCAAAACTCAAAGGGGTACCATCACAGAAAATAGTTGATTTTGGTCCCCAAAATAAGTATTATATTAACATTACTAGATCAATATATATCGAGTTAGAATGCGAATAAAACTAATTTCATTTAAAACGAAGTTGAGAGTAATGAGATATTGACAAAAGTACGAACACAGACGAAACAATAAGGTGCCACCTAGGACAAACGTACTTAACGTCTTATAATAAAGGGATAACAGCAAATATTCGATCTTATATTTTGAGTAAAAATGATTAAAATATATATTTGATCGAGTACGGAAGAATACAAAATTTATTTCATCGAAAATAGAGTTTCGATTGAGGAGTAAATCAAAAAACAACAAAATAAACCGAAACTCAAAGGGGTACGTACCATCACAGAAAATAGTTGATTTTGGTCCCCAAAATAATTATTATATTAACATTACTAGATCAATATATATCGAGTTAGAATGCGAATAAAACTAATTTCATTTAAAACGAAGTTGAGAGTAATGAGATATTGACAAAACTACGAACACAGACGAAACAATAAGGTGCCACCTAGGACAAACGTACATAACGTCTTATAATAAAGGGATAACAGCAAATATTCGATCTTATATTTTGAGTAAGAATGTTTAAAATATATATTTGATCGAGTACGGAAGAATTGAAAATTTATTTCATCGAAAATAGAGTTTCGATTGAGTAGTAAATCAAAAAACAACAAAATCAGCCAAAACTCAAAGGGGTACCATCACAGAAAATAGTTGATTTTGGTCCCCAAAATATGTATTATATTAACATTACTAGGTCAATATATATCGAGTTAGAATGCGAATAAAACTAATTTCACTGAAAACGAAGTTGTGAGTAATGAGATATTGACAAAACTACGAACTCAGACGAAACAATAAGGTGCCATAATGGAAAAACGTACTTAACGTCTTACAATAAAGGGATAACAGCAAATATTCAATCTTATATTGTGAGTAAAAATGATTAAAATATATATTTGATCGAGTACGGAAGAATACAAAATTTATTTCATCGAAAATAGAGTTTCGATTGAGGAGTAAATCAAAAAACAACAAAATCAGCCAAAACTCAAAGGGGTACCATCACAGAAAATAGTTGATTTTGGTCCCCAAAATAAGTATTATATTAACATTACTAGATCAATATATATCGAGTTAGAATGCGAATAAAACTAATTTCATTTAAAACGAAGTTGAGAGTAATGAGATATTGACAAAAGTACGAACACAGACGAAACAATAAGGTGCCACCTAGGACAAACGTACTTAACGTCTTATAATAAAGGGATAACAGCAAATATTCGATCTTATATTTTGAGTAAAAATGATTAAAACATATATTTGATCGAGTACGGAAGAATACAAAATTTATTTCATCGAAAATAGAGTTTCGATTGAGGAGTAAATCAAAAATTAACAAAATCAGCCGAAACTCAAAGGGGTACCATCACAGAAAATAGTTGATTTTGGTCCCCAAAATATGTATTATATTAACATGACTAGATCAATATATATCGAGTTAGAATGCGAATAAAACTAATTTCACTGAAAACGAAGTTGTGAGTAATGAGATATTGACAAAACTACGAACACAGACGAAACAATAAGGTGCCACCTAGGACAAACGTACTTAACGTCTTATAATAAAGGGATAACAGCAAATATTCGATCTTATATTTTGAGTAAGAATGTTTAAAATATATATTTGATCGAGTACGGAAGAATTGAAAATTTATTTCATCGAAAATAGAGTTTCGATTGAGGAGTAAATCAAAAAACAACAAAATCAGCCAAAACTCAAAGGGGTACCATCACAGAAAATAGTTGATTTTGGTCCCCAAAATATGTATTATATTAACATTACTAGATCAATATATATCGAGTTAGAATGCGAATAAAACTAATTTCACTGAAAACGAAGTTGTGAGTAATGAGATATTGACAAAACTACGAACTCAGACGAAACAATAAGGTGCCATAATGGAAAAACGTACTTAACGTCTTACAATAAAGGGATAACAGCAAATATTCAATCTTATATTGTGAGTAAAAATGATTAAAATATATATTTGATCGAGTACGGAAGAATACAAAATTTATTTCATCGAAAATAGAGTTTCGATTGAGGAGTAAATCAAAAAACAACAAAATCAGCCAAAACTCAAAGGGGTACCATCACAGAAAATAGTTGATTTTGGTCCCCAAAATAAGTATTATATTAACATTACTAGATCAATATATATCGAGTTAGAATGCGAATAAAACTAATTTCATTTAAAACGAAGTTGAGAGTAATGAGATATTGACAAAAGTACGAACACAGACGAAACAATAAGGTGCCACCTAGGACAAACGTACTTAACGTCTTATAATAAAGGGATAACAGCAAATATTCGATCTTATATTTTGAGTAAAAATGATTAAAATATATATTTGATCGAGTACGGAAGAATACAAAATTTATTTCATCGAAAATAGAGTTTCGATTGAGGAGTAAATCAAAAAACAACAAAATAAACCGAAACTCAAAGGGGTACGTACCATCACAGAAAATAGTTGATTTTGGTCCCCAAAATAATTATTATATTAACATTACTAGATCAATATATATCGAGTTAGAATGCGAATAAAACTAATTTCATTTAAAACGAAGTTGAGAGTAATGAGATATTGACAAAACTACGAACACAGACGAAACAATAAGGTGCCACCTAGGACAAACGTACATAACGTCTTATAATAAAGGGATAACAGCAAATATTCGATCTTATATTTTGAGTAAGAATGTTTAAAATATATATTTGATCGAGTACGGAAGAATTGAAAATTTATTTCATCGAAAATAGAGTTTCGATTGAGTAGTAAATCAAAAAACAACAAAATCAGCCAAAACTCAAAGGGGTACCATCACAGAAAATAGTTGATTTTGGTCCCCAAAATATGTATTATATTAACATTACTAGGTCAATATATATCGAGTTAGAATGCGAATAAAACTAATTTCACTGAAAACGAAGTTGTGAGTAATGAGATATTGACAAAACTACGAACTCAGACGAAACAATAAGGTGCCATAATGGAAAAACGTACTTAACGTCTTACAATAAAGGGATAACAGCAAATATTCAATCTTATATTGTGAGTAAAAATGATTAAAATATATATTTGATCGAGTACGGAAGAATACAAAATTTATTTCATCGAAAATAGAGTTTCGATTGAGGAGTAAATCAAAAAACAACAAAATCAGCCAAAACTCAAAGGGGTACCATCACAGAAAATAGTTGATTTTGGTCCCCAAAATAAGTATTATATTAACATTACTAGATCAATATATATCGAGTTAGAATGCGAATAAAACTAATTTCATTTAAAACGAAGTTGAGAGTAATGAGATATTGACAAAAGTACGAACACAGACGAAACAATAAGGTGCCACCTAGGACAAACGTACTTAACGTCTTATAATAAATGGATAACAGCAAATATTCGATCTTATATTTTGAGTAAAAATGATTAAAATATATAGTTGATCGAGTACGGAAGAATACAAAATTTATTTCATCGAAAATAGAGTTTCGATTGAGGAGTAAATCAAAAAACAACAAAATAAACCGAAACTCAAAGGGGTACGTACCATCACAGAAAATAGTTGATTTTGGTCCCCAAAATAATTATTATATTAACATTACTAGATCAATATATATCGAGTTAGAATGCGAATAAAACTAATTTCATTTAAAACGAAGTTGAGAGTAATGAGATATTGACAAAACTACGAACACAGACGAAACAATAAGGTGCCACCTAGGACAAACGTACATAACGTCTTATAATAAAGGGATAACAGCAAATATTCGATCTTATATTTTGAGTAAGAATGTTTAAAATATATATTTGATCGAGTACGGAAGAATTGAAAATTTATTTCATCGAAAATAGAGTTTCGATTGAGTAGTAAATCAAAAAACAACAAAATCAGCCAAAACTCAAAGGGGTACCATCACAGAAAATAGTTGATTTTGGTCCCCAAAATATGTATTATATTAACATTACTAGGTCAATATATATCGAGTTAGAATGCGAATAAAACTAATTTCACTGAAAACGAAGTTGTGAGTAATGAGATATTGACAAAACTACGAACTCAGACGAAACAATAAGGTGCCACCTTGGAAAAACGTACTTAACGACTTATAATAAAGGGATAACAGCAAATATTCGATCTTATATTTTGAGTAAAAATGATTAAAACATATATTTGATCGAGTACGGAAGAATACAAAATTTATTTCATCGAAAATAGAGTTTCGATTGTGAGTAAATCAAAAATTAACAAAATCAGCCGAAACTCAAAGGGGTACCATCACAGAAAATAGTTGATTTTGGTCCCCAAAATATGTATTATATTAACATGACTAGATCAATATATATCGAGTTAGAATGCGAATAAAACTAATTTTACTGAAAACGAAGTTGTGAGTAATGAGATATTGACAAAACTACGAACTCAGACGAAACAATAAGGTGCCACAATGGAAAAACGTACTTAACGTCTTATAATAAAGGGATAACAGCAAATATTCAATCTTATATTGTGAGTAAAAATGATTAAAATATATATTTGATCGAGTACGGAAGAATACAAAATTTATTTCATCGAAAATAGAGTTTCGATTGAGGAGTAAATCAAAAAACAACAAAATAAACCGAAACTCAAAGGGGTACCATCACAGAAAATAGTTGATTTTGGTCCCCAAAATATGTATTATATTAACATGACTAGATCAATATATATCGAGTTAGAATGCGAATAAAACTAATTTCACTGAAAACGAAGTTGTGAGTAATGAGATATTGACAAAACTACGAACTCAGACGAAACAATAAGGTGCCACAATGGAAAAACGTACTTAACGTCTTATAATAAAGGGATAACAGCAAATATTCAATCTTATATTGTGAGTAAAAATGATTAAATTATATTTGATCGAGTACGGAAGAATACAAAATTTATTTCATCGAAAATAGAGTTTCGATTGAGGAGTAAATCAAAAAACAACAAAATCAGCCAAAACTCAAAGGGGTACCATTACAGAAAATAGTTGATTTTGGTCCCCAAAATATGTATTATATTAACATTATTAGATCAATATATATCGAGTTAGAATGCGAATAAAACTAATTTCACTGAAAACGAAGTTGTGAGTAATGAGATATTGACAAAACTACGAACTCAGACGAAACAATAAGGTGCCACCTTGGAAAAACGTACTTAACGTCTTACAAAAAAGGGATAACAACATATATTCGATCTTATATTTTGAGTAAGAATGTTTAAAATAAATATTTTATCGAGTACGGAAGAATACAAAATTTATTTCATCGAAAATAGAGGCTCGATTGTGGAGTAATTCAAAAAAGAACAAAATCAGTCGAAACTCAAAGGGGTACCATCACGGAAAATAGTTGATTTTGGTCCCCAAAATATGTATTATATTAACATTACTACCTCAATATATATCGAGTTAGAATGCGAATAAAACTAATTTCATTTAAAACGAAGTTGTGAGTGATGAGATATTAACAAAACTACGAAATTGGACGAAACAATAAGTTGCCACGTAGGAAACACTTATTGAACGTCTTGTAATCAAGGGATAACGGAAAACATTCTATCTTATATTTTGAGTAAGAATGTTTAAAATAAATATTTTATCGAGTACGGAAGAATACAAAATTTATTTCATCGAAAATAGAGTTTCGATTCAGGAGTAAATCAAAAAACAACAAAATCAGCCGAAACTCAATGGGGTACAATCACAGAAAATAGTTGATTTTGGTCCCCAAAATAATTATTATATTAACATTACTAGATCAATATATATCGAGTTAGAATGCGAATAAAACTAATTTCATTTAAAACGAAGTTGAGAGTAATGAGATATTGACAAAACTACGAACACAGACGAAACAATAAGGTGCCACCTAGGACAAACGTACTTAACGTCTTATAATAAAGGGATAACAGCAAATATTCGATCTTTTATTTTGAGTAAGAATGTTTAAAATATATATTTGATCGAGTACGGAAGAATTGAAAATTTATTTCATCGAAAATAGAGTTTCGATTGAGGAGTAAATCAAAAAACAACAAAATCAGCCAAAACTCAAAGGGGTACCATCACAGAAAATAGTTGATTTTGGTCCCCAAAATATGTATTATATTAACATGACTAGATCAATATATATCGAGTTAGAATGCGAATAAAACTAATTTCACTGAAAACGAAGTTGTGAGTAATGAGATATTGAAAAAAACTACGAACTCAGACGAAACAATAAGGTGCCACCTTGGAAAAACGTACTTAACGTCTTACAATAAAGGGATAACAGCAAATATTCGATCTTATATTTTGAGTAAGAATGTTTAAAATAAGTATTTTATCGAGTATGGAAGAATACAAAATTTATTTCATCGAAAATAGAGTTTCGATTCAGGAGTAAATCAATAAACAACAAAGTTAGCCGAAACTCAAAGGGGTACCATCACAGAAAATAGTTGATTTTGGTCCCCAAAATATGTATTATATTAACATTACTAGATCAATATATATCGAGTTAGAATGCGAATAAAACTAATTTCACTGAAAACGAAGTTGTGAGTAATGAGATATTGACAAAACTACGAACTCAGACGAAACAATAAGGTGCCACCATGGAAAAACGTAATTAACGTCTTATAATAAAGGGATAACAGCAAATATTCGATCTTATATTTTGAGTAAGAATGTTTAAAATAAGTATTTTATCGAGTATGGAAGAATACAAAATTTATTTCATCGAAAATAGAGTTTCGATTGAGTAGTAAATCAAAAAACAACAAAATCAGCCAAAACTCAAAGGGGTACCATCACAGAAAATAGTTGATTTTGGTCCCCAAAATATGTATTATATTAACATTACTAGGTCAATATATATCGAGTTAGAATGCGAATAAAAATAATTTCACTGAAAACGAAGTTGTGAGTAATGAGATATTGACAAATCTACGAACTCAGACGAAACAATAAGGTGCCACCTTGGAAAAACGTACTTAACGACTTATAATAAAGGGATAACAGCAAATATTCGATCTTATATTTTGAGTAAAAATGATTAAAATAAGTGTTTTATCGAGTACGGAAGAATAAAAATTTATTTCATCGAAAATAGAATTTCGATTCAGGAGTAAATCAACAAACAACAAAGTCAGCCGAAACTCAAAGGGGTACCATCACAGAAAATAGTTGATTTTGGTCCCCAAAATATGTATTATATTAACATTACTAGATCAATATATATAGAGTTAGAATGCGAATAAAACTAATTTCACTGAAAACGAAGTTGTGATTAATGAGATATTGACAAAACTACGAACTCAGACGAAACAATAAGGTGCCACCTTGGAAAAACGTACTTAACGTCTTACAATAAAGGGATAACAGCAAATATTCGATCTTATATTTTGAGTAAGAATGTTTAAAATAAGTATTTTATCGAGTATGGAAGAATACAAAATTTATTTCATCGAAAATAGAGTTTCGATTCAGGAGTAAATCAATAAACAACAAAGTCAGCCAAAACTCAAAGGGGTACCATCACAGAAAATAGTTGATTTTGGTCCCCAAAATATGTATTATATTAACATTACTAGATCAATATATATTGAGTTAGAATGCGAATAAAACTAATTTCACTGAAAACGAAGTTGTGAGTAATGAGATATTGACAAAACTACGAACTCAGACGAAACAATAAGGTGCCACCATGGAAAAACGTAATTAACGTCTTATAATAAAGGGATAACAGCAAATATTCAATCTTATATTTTGAGTAAAAATGATTAAAATATATATTTGATCGAGTACGGAAGAATACAAAATTTATTTCATCGAAAATAGAGTTTCGATTGAGGAGTAAATCAAAAAACAACAAAATAAACCGAAACTCAAAGGGGTACGTACCATCACAGAAAATAGTTGATTTTGGTCCCCAAAATAATTATTATATTAACATTACTAGATCAATATATATCGAGTTAGAATGCGAATAAAACTAATTTCATTTAAAACGAAGTTGAGAGTAATGAGATATTGACAAAACTACGAACACAGACGAAACAATAAGGTGCCACCTAGGACAAACGTACTTAACGTCTTATAATAAAGGGATAACAGCAAATATTCGATCTTTTATTTTGAGTAAGAATGTTTAAAATATATATTTGATCGAGTACGGAAGAATTGAAAATTTATTTCATCGAAAATAGAGTTTCGATTGAGGAGTAAATCAAAAAACAACAAAATCAGCCAAAACTCAAAGGGGTACCATCACAGAAAATAGTTGATTTTGGTCCCCAAAATATGTATTATATTAACATGACTAGATCAATATATATCGAGTTAGAATGCGAATAAAACTAATTTCACTGAAAACGAAGTTGTGAGTAATGAGATATTGAAAAAAACTACGAACTCAGACGAAACAATAAGGTGCCACCTTGGAAAAACGTACTTAACGTCTTACAATAAAGGGATAACAGCAAATATTCGATCTTATATTTTGAGTAAGAATGTTTAAAATAAGTATTTTATCGAGTATGGAAGAATACAAAATTTATTTCATCGAAAATAGAGTTTCGATTCAGGAGTAAATCAATAAACAACAAAGTTAGCCGAAACTCAAAGGGGTACCATCACAGAAAATAGTTGATTTTGGTCCCCAAAATATGTATTATATTAACATTACTAGATCAATATATATCGAGTTAGAATGCGAATAAAACTAATTTCACTGAAAACGAAGTTGTGAGTAATGAGATATTGACAAAACTACGAACTCAGACGAAACAATAAGGTGCCACCATGGAAAAACGTAATTAACGTCTTATAATAAAGGGATAACAGCAAATATTCGATCTTATATTTTGAGTAAGAATGTTTAAAATAAGTATTTTATCGAGTATGGAAGAATACAAAATTTATTTCATCGAAAATAGAGTTTCGATTGAGTAGTAAATCAAAAAACAACAAAATCAGCCAAAACTCAAAGGGGTACCATCACAGAAAATAGTTGATTTTGGTCCCCAAAATATGTATTATATTAACATTACTAGGTCAATATATATCGAGTTAGAATGCGAATAAAAATAATTTCACTGAAAACGAAGTTGTGAGTAATGAGATATTGACAAATCTACGAACTCAGACGAAACAATAAGGTGCCACCTTGGAAAAACGTACTTAACGACTTATAATAAAGGGATAACAGCAAATATTCGATCTTATATTTTGAGTAAAAATGATTAAAATAAGTGTTTTATCGAGTACGGAAGAATAAAAATTTATTTCATCGAAAATAGAATTTCGATTCAGGAGTAAATCAACAAACAACAAAGTCAGCCGAAACTCAAAGGGGTACCATCACAGAAAATAGTTGATTTTGGTCCCCAAAATATGTATTATATTAACATTACTAGATCAATATATATAGAGTTAGAATGCGAATAAAACTAATTTCACTGAAAACGAAGTTGTGATTAATGAGATATTGACAAAACTACGAACTCAGACGAAACAATAAGGTGCCACCTTGGAAAAACGTACTTAACGTCTTACAATAAAGGGATAACAGCAAATATTCGATCTTATATTTTGAGTAAGAATGTTTAAAATAAGTATTTTATCGAGTATGGAAGAATACAAAATTTATTTCATCGAAAATAGAGTTTCGATTCAGGAGTAAATCAATAAACAACAAAGTCAGCCAAAACTCAAAGGGGTACCATCACAGAAAATAGTTGATTTTGGTCCCCAAAATATGTATTATATTAACATTACTAGATCAATATATATTGAGTTAGAATGCGAATAAAACTAATTTCACTGAAAACGAAGTTGTGAGTAATGAGATATTGACAAAACTACGAACTCAGACGAAACAATAAGGTGCCACCATGGAAAAACGTAATTAACGTCTTATAATAAAGGGATAACAGCAAATATTCAATCTTATATTTTGAGTAAAAATGATTAAAATATATATTTGATCGAGTACGGAAGAATACAAAATTTATTTCATCGAAAATAGAGTTTCGATTGAGGAGTAAATCAAAAAACAACAAAATAAACCGAAACTCAAAGGGGTACGTACCATCACAGAAAATAGTTGATTTTGGTCCCCAAAATAATTATTATATTAACATTACTAGATCAATATATATCGAGTTAGAATGCGAATAAAACTAATTTCATTTAAAACGAAGTTGAGAGTAATGAGATATTGACAAAACTACGAACACAGACGAAACAATAAGGTGCCACCTAGGACAAACGTACTTAACGTCTTATAATAAAGGGATAACAGCAAATATTCGATCTTATATTTTGAGTAAGAATGTTTAAAATATATATTTGATCGAGTACGGAAGAATTGAAAATTTATTTCATCGAAAATAGAGTTTCGATTGAGGAGTAAATCAAAAAACAACAAAATCAGCCAAAACTCAAAGGGGTACCATCACAGAAAATAGTTGATTTTGGTCCCCAAAATATGTATTATATTAACATTACTAGATCAATATATATCGAGTTAGTATGCGAATAAAACTAATTTCACTGAAAACGAAGTTGTGAGTACTGAGATATTGACAAAACTACGAACTCAGACGAAACAATAAGGTGCCACCATGGAAAAACGTAATTAACGTCTTATAATAAAGGGATAACAGCAAATATTCAATCTTATATTTTGAATAAAAATGATTAAAATATATATTTAATCGAGTACGAAAGAATACAAAATTTATTTCATCGAAATTAGAGTTTCGATTGAGGAGTAAATCAAAAAACAACAAAATAAACCGAAACTCAAAGGGGTACGTACCATCACAGAAAATAGTTGATTTTGGTCCCCAAAATATGTATTATATTAACATGACTAGATCAATATATATCGAGTTAGAATGCGAATAAAACTAATTTCACTGAAAACGAAGTTGTGAGTAATGAGATATTGAAAAAAACTACGAACTCAGACGAAACAATAAGGTGCCACCTAGGAAAAACGTACTTAACGTCTTACAATAAAGGGATAACAGCAAATATTCGATCTTATATTTTGAGTAAGAATGTTTAAAATAAGTATTTTATCGAGTATGGAAGAATACAAAATTTATTTCATCGAAAATAGAGTTTCGATTCAGGAGTAAATCAATAAACAACAAAGTCAGCCGAAACTCAAAGGGGTACCATCACAGAAAATAGTTGATTTTGGTCCCCAAAATATGTATTATATTAGCATTACTAGATCAATATATATCGAGTTAGAATGCGAATAAAACTAATTTCACTGAAAACGAAGTTGTGAGTAATGAGATATTGACAAAACTACGAACTCAGACGAAACAATAAGGTGCCACCATGGAAAAACGTAATTAACGTCTTATAATAAAGGGATAACATCAAATATTCAATCTTATATTTTGAATAAAAATGATTAAAATATATATTTAATCGAGTACGGAAGAATACAAAATTTATTTCATCGAAAATAGAGTTTCGATTGAGGAGTAAATCAAAAAACAACAAAATAAACCGAAACTCAAAGGGGTACGTACCATCACAGAAAATAGTTGATTTTGGTCCCCAAAATAATTATTATATTAACATTACTAGATCAATATATATCGAGTTAGAATGCGAATAAAACTAATTTCATTTAAAACGAAGTTGAGAGTAATGAGATATTGACAAAACTACGAACACAGACGAAACAATAAGGTGCCACCTAGGACAAACGTACTTAACGTCTTATAATAAAGGGATAACAGCAAATATTCGATCTTATATTTTGAGTAAGAATGTTTAAAATATATATTTGATCGAGTACGGAAGAATTGAAAATTTATTTCATCGAAAATAGAGTTTCGATTGAGGAGTAAATCAAAAAACAACAAAATCAGCCAAAACTCAAAAGGGTACCATCACAGAAAATAGTTGATTTTGGTCCCCAAAATATGTATTATATTAACATTACTAGATCAATATATATCGAGTTAGAATGCGAATAAAACTAATTTCACTGAAAACGAAGTTGTGAGTAATGAGATATTGACAAAACTACGAACTCAGACGAAACAATAAGGTGCCACCTTGGAAAAACGTAATTAACGACTTATAATAAAGGGATCACAGCAAATATTCGATCTTATATTTTGAGTAAAAATGTTTAAAATAAGTGTTTTATCGAGTACGGAAGAATAAAAATTTATTTCATAGAAAATAGAGTTTCGATTGAGGAGTAAATCAATAAACAACAAAATAAGCCGAAACTCAAAGGGGTACCATCACAGAAAATAGTTGATTTTGGTCCCCAAAATAATTATTATATTAACATTACTAGATCAATATATATCGAGTTAGAATGCGAATAAAACTAATTTCATTTAAAACGAAGTTGAGAGTAATGAGATATTGACAAAACTACGAACACAGACGAAACAATAAGGTGCCACCTAGGACAAACGTACTTAACGTCTTATAATAAAGGGATAACAGCAAATATTCGATCTTATATTTTGAGTAAGAATGTTTAAAATATATATTTGATCGAGTACGGAAGAATTGAAAATTTATTTCATCGAAAATAGAGTTTCGATTGAGGAGTAAATCAAAAAACAACAAAATCAGCCAAAACTCAAAAGGGTACCATCACAGAAAATAGTTGATTTTGGTCCCCAAAATATGTATTATATTAACATTACTAGATCAATATATATCGAGTTAGAATGCGAATAAAACTAATTTCACTGAAAACGAAGTTGTGAGTAATGAGATATTGACAAAACTACGAACTCAGACGAAACAATAAGGTGCCACCTTGGAAAAACGTAATTAACGACTTATAATAAAGGGATCACAGCAAATATTCGATCTTATATTTTGAGTAAAAATGTTTAAAATAAGTGTTTTATCGAGTACGGAAGAATAAAAATTTATTTCATAGAAAATAGAGTTTCGATTCAGGAGTAAATCAATAAACAACAAAATCAGCCGAAACTCAAAGGGGTACCATCACAGAAAATAGTTGATTTTGGTCCCCAAAATAATTATTATATTAACATTACTAGATCAATATATATCGAGTTAGAATGCGAATAAAACTAATTTCATTTAAAACGAAGTTGAGAGTAATGAGATATTGACAAAACTACGAACACAGACGAAACAATAAGGTGCCACCTAGGACAAACGTACTTAACGTCTTATAATAAAGGGATAACAGCAAATATTCGATCTTATATTTTGAGTAAGAATGTTTAAAATATATATTTGATCGAGTACGGAAGAATTGAAAATTTATTTCATCGAAAATAGAGTTTTGATTGAGGAGTAAATCAAAAAACAACAAAATCAGCCAAAACTCAAAAGGGTACCATCACAGAAAATAGTTGATTTTGGTCCCCAAAATATGTATTATATTAACATTACTAGATCAATATATATCGAGTTAGAATGCGAATAAAACTAATTTCACTGAAAACGAAGTTGTGAGTAATGAGATATTGACAAAACTACGAACTCAGACGAAACAATAAGGTGCCACCTTGGAAAAACGTAATTAACGACTTATAATAAAGGGATCACAGCAAATATTCGATCTTATATTTTGAGTAAAAATGTTTAAAATAAGTGTTTTATCGAGTACGGAAGAATAAAAATTTATTTCATCGAAAATAGAGTTTCGATTCAGGAGTAAATCAATAAACAAAAAAGTCAGCCGAAACTCAAAGGGGTACCATCACAGAAAATAGTTGATTTTGGTCCCCAAAATAATTATTATATTAACATTACTAGATCAATATATATCGAGTTAGAATGCGAATAAAACTAATTTCATTTAAAACGAAGTTGAGAGTAATGAGATATTGACAAAACTACGAACACAGACGAAACAATAAGGTGCCACCTAGGACAAACGTACTTAACGTCTTATAATAAAGGGATAACAGCAAATATTCGATTTTATATTTTGAGTAAGAATGTTTAAAATATATATTTGATCGAGTACGGAAGAATTGAAAATTTATTTCATCGAAAATAGAGTTTCGATTGAGGAGTAAATCAAAAAACAACAAAATCAGCCAAAACTCAAAGGGGTACCATCACAGAAAATAGTTGATTTTGGTCCCCAAAATATGTATTATATTAACATTACTAGATCAATATATATCGAGTTAGAATGCGAATAAAACTAATTTCATTTAAAACGAAGTTGAGAGTAATGAGATATTGACAAAACTACGAACACAGACGAAACAATAAGGTGCCACCTAGGACAAACGTACTTAACGTCTTATAATAAAGGGATAACAGCAAATATTCGATCTTATATTTTGAGTAAGAATGTTTAAAATGTATATTTGATCGAGTACGGAAGAATTGAAAATTTATTTCATCGAAAATAGAGTTTCGATTGAGGAGTAAATCAAAAAACAACAAAATCAGCCAAAACTCAAAGGGGTACCATCACAGAAAATAGTTGATTTTGGTCCCCAAAATATGTATTATATTAACATTACTAGATCAATATATATCGAGTTAGAATGCGAATAAAACTAATTTCACTGAAAACGAAGTTGTGAGTAATGAGATATTGACAAAACTACGAACTCAGACGAAACAATAAGGTGCCACCATGGAAAAACGTAATTAACGTCTTATAATAAAGGGATAACAGCAAATATTCAATCTTATATTTTGAGTAAAAATGATTAAAATATATATTTGATCGAGTACGGAAGAATACAAAATTTATTTCATCGAAAATAGAGTTTCGATTGAGGAGTAAATCAAAAAACAACAAAATCAGCCGAAACTCAAAGGGGTACAATCATAGAAAATAGTTGATTTTGGTCCCCAAAATATGTATTATATTAACATGACTAGATCAATATATATCGAGTTAGAATGCGAATAAAACTAATTTCACTGAAAACGAAGTTGTGAGTAATGACATATTGACAAAACTACGAACTCAAACGAAACAATAAGGTGCCACCTTGGAAAAACGTACTTAACGTCTTACAATAAAGGGATAACAGCAAATATTCAATTTTATATTTTGAGTAAGAATGTTTAAAATAAGTATTTTATCGAGTATGGAAGAATACAAAATTTATTTCATCGAAAATAGAGTTTCGATTCAGGAGTAAATCAATAAACAACAAAGTCAGCCGAAACTCAAAGGGGTACCATCACAGAAAATAGTTGATTTTGGTCCCCAAAATATGTATTATATTAACATTACTAGATCAATATATATCGAGTTAGAATGCGAATAAAACTAATTTCACTGAAAACGAAGTTGTGAGTAATGAGATATTGACAAAACTACGAACTCAGACGAAACAATAAGGTGCCACCATGGAAAAACGTAATTAACGTCTTATAATAAAGGGATAACAGCAAATATTCAATATTATATTTTGAGTAAAAATGATTAAAATATATATTTGATCGAGTACGGAAGAATACAAAATTTATTTCATCGAAAATAGAGTTTCGATTGAGGAGTAAATCAAAAAACAACAAAATCAGCCGAAACTCAAAGGGGTACAATCACAGAAGATAGTTGATTTTGGTCCCCAAAATATGTATTATATTAACATTACTAGATCAATATATATCGAGTTAGAATGCGAATAAAACTAATTTCACTGAAAACGAAGTTGTGACTAATGAGATATTGAGAAAACTACCAACTCAGACGAAACAATAAGGTGCCACAATGGAAAAACGTACTTAACGTCTTATAATAAAGGGATAACAGCAAATATTCAATCTTATATTGTGAGTAAAAATGATTAAAATATATATTTGATCGAGTACGGAAGAATACAAAATTTATTTCATCGAAAATAGAGTTTCGATTGAGGAGTAAATCAAAAAACAACAAAATCAGCCAAAACTCAAAGCGGTACCAGCACAGAAAATAGTTGATTTTGGTCCCCAAAATATGTATTATATTAACATTACTAGATCAATATATATCGAGTTAGAATGCGAATAAAACTAATTTCAATTAAAACGAAGTTGAGAGTAATGAGATATTGACAAAAGTACGAACACAGACGAAACAATAAGGTGCCACCTAGGACAAACGTACTTAACGTCTTATAATAAAGGGATAACAGCAAATATTCGATCTTATATTTTGAGTAAAAATGATTAAAATATATATTTGATCGAGTACGGAAGAATACAAAATTTATTTCATCGAAAATAGAGTTTCGATTGAGTAGTAAATAAAAAAACAACAAAATAAACCGAAACTCAAAGGGGTACGTACCATCACAGAAAATAGTTGATTTTGGTCCCCAAAATAATTATTATATTAACATTACTAGATCAATATATATCGAGTTAGAATGCGAATAAAACTAATTTCATTTAAAACGAAGTTGAGAGTAATGAGATATTGACAAAACTACGAACACAGACGAAACAATAAGGTGCCACCTAGGACAAACGTACTTAACGTCTTATAATAAAGGGATAACAGAAAATATTCGATCTTATATTTTGAGTAAGAATGTTTAAAATATATATTTGATCGAGTACGGAAGAATTGAAAATTTATTTCATCGAAAATAGAGTTTCGATTGAGGAGTAAATCAAAAAACAACAAAATCAGCCAAAACTCAAAGGGGTACCATCACGGAAAATAGTTGATTTTGGTCCCCAAAATATGTATTATATTAACATTACTACCTCAATAAATATCGAGTTAGAATGCGAATAAAACTAATTTCACTGAAAACGAAGTTGTGAGTGATGAGATATTGACAAAACTACGAAATCAGACGAAACAATAAGTTGCCACGTAGGAAAAACTTATTGAACGTATAACAGAAATAATTCTATCTTATATTTTGAGTAAGAATGTTTAAATATATATTTTATCGAGTACGGAAGAATACAAAATTTATTTCATCGAAATTAGAGTTTTGCTTGAGGAGTAATTCAAAAAACAACAAAATCTGTCGAAACTCAAAGGGATACCATCACAGAAAATAGTTGATTTTGGTCCCCAAAATATGTATTATATTAATATTAATACCTCAATATATATCGAGTTAGAATGCGAATAAAACTAATTTCACTTAAAACAAAGTTGTGAGTAATGAGATATTGACAAAACTACGAACACAGACGAAACAATAAGGTGCCACCTAGGAAAAACATACTTAACGTCTTATAATAAAGGGATAACAGCAAATATTCGATTTTATATTTTGAGTAAGAATGTTTAAAATAAATATTTTATCGAGTACGGAAGAATACAAAATTTATTTCATCGAAAATAGAGTTTCGATTCAAGAGTAAATCAAAAAACAACAACATCAGCCGAAACTCAAAGGGGTACCATCACAGAAAATAGTTGATTTTGGTCCCCAAAATATGTATTATATTAACATTACTACATCAATATATATCGAGTTAGAATGCGAATAAAACTAATTTCACTTAAAACGAAGTTGTGAGTAATGAGATATTGACAAAACTACGAACACAGACTAAACAATAAGGTGCCACCTAGGAAAAACGTACTTAACGTCTTATAATAAATGGATAACAGCAAATATTCGATCTTATATTTTGAGTAAGAATGTTTAAAATAAATATTTTATCGAGTACGGAAGAATACAAAATTTATTTCATCTAAAATAGAGGCTCGATTGAGGAGTAATTCAAAAAACAACAAAATCAGTCGAAACTCAAAGGGGTACCATCACGGAAAATAGTTGATTTTGGTCCCCAAAATATGTATTATATTAACATTACTACCTCAATATATATCGAGTTAGAATGCGAATAAAACTAATTTCACTGAAAACGAAGTTGTGAGTGATGAGATATTAACAAAACTACGAAATCGGACGAAACAATAAGTTGCCACGTAGGAAAAACTTATTGAACGTCTTATAATCAAGGGATAACGGAAAACATTCTATCTTATATTTTGAGTAAGAATGTTTAAAATAAATATTTTATCGAGTACGGAAGAATACAAAATTTATTTCATCGAAAATAGAGTTTCGATTCAGGAGTAAATCAAAAAACAACAAAATCAGCCGAAACTCAATGGGGTACCATTACGGAAAATGATGTGATCATGGAAGAAATGCGGCCCACACTTGAAGACAGGGGTGAGATAACCGTGCCAAGTGGACCAATGACACGATCAAGGGCTAGGAAGCTTGGACATACAATCACCACACTACAGGACCGCATAGGACCAACTATCATTCCGTCCGGAGACATGGAGCCTAAGAACCTCTTGGTTGCTCGAATGGACTAAGTCAAGAGGGGCTCGTTTGTACTCTTTTTCCCGACCTTTGGTTTTGTCCCACTGGGTTTTACAAAGGGGGGTTTTAATGAGGCAAACGGTCCACAAGACAACCAAATCCAATAAGAGGAGGAGAATAAAATTCGGCCCATAGGAGAGCTTTCCTTAGGCCCAAATTAGCTTAGGGTTTTACTTCTTTTAGGATAAGTAGCTAGGGTGGACGAAATTAGAGGATAGACCTTTCTTTTACAAACTTGTGTGCTAGCCACATTGTTCTTCTTGTTCATTGAATGAGAAATTGATTGTTGGTGTGTCATATCCGGCAATTGAATCTTGGTGCGTCATATCCAAGGTTCAAGCTTTGGAATCTTCGAGTGCGTCATATCTTGGAGAATCCATTGTGGAGGTATCAAGGGCTTGTCGCTGCCTTTGAGTGATCCAATCGATCCATCATTCATCCATCTTCTATCTTCGTATATTCTGGTCTCGGCAGAATCGTATCCAGGAGGACCGACCTTACCAAAATCGGTCTAGAAGACGGAATACATATCGGAATTCGACGAGCCCACCCATTACAGAAATAGGACTCAATTATCTGCGACTTTCGTATTCATTACTCGGATCAATTCGGAGCAGAGATTCGCGGAAAAGGGAAACCTTTACAGAGTCGGAATTCTGACAGCAATATTACGAGCCTTGGGAGAATCGTATCACCACCTACCCTCGAAAGTGCCGACTCCTGGAAGATCGTATCAAGTGGTATCAGAGCACACTTTCGAGACTTAATTTTGATGATTTGTGTTGTGTGATAATCAGGTCCTTGCGCATTATAATGTCAAACCACGCAAGTAATGGAGAGGAGAGCACCAATCAAGCTCAAGGGGCAAGGAACGAACCCCCGGATTTGCGAATTCTTCGCAATGAGATTCGGCGAATGATGCAGCGAGAATTAGGACCTATCATACAAGAGTCCATTAATCGAGCCATGCCGCCACCTATGGGGAATCTTCCAAGAAGAGCTCAACCTCAAGCAGACGATGAAGAGGTTCAATCGTCCAACTATTATAGTAGGGGCAGCCGCCACTCCAATCGGGACCAAAGGAAACCACGGCGGGAAAGAGGTCGGCTTGAAGATCAACTTGGTGGTCTCAAGTTAAAAATCCCACCTTTCCACGGGAAGAATGATCCGGATGCTTATTTGGAGTGGGAAAAGAAGATCGAACTTGTGTTCGATTGTCAAAATCTTTCGGAGCTTAGAAAGGTACAAGTAGCCGCAACTGAATTTTGTGATTATGCTATCAATTGGTGGGATCAAATCGTGACGAGTAGACGACGTAATCGTGATCCACCCGTAGATACTTGGGATGAACTGAAAAATCTTTTGAGGAAGAGGTTTGTTCCTAACCATTACCATAGGGAACGACATCAAAAGCTTAGACGATTGTCTAAGGGCCGAAAGACCACACTTGCTCCCATGCCGCCGCATGAGATACACCTAGGCAGTCCAATTTTGTGGTGAGGTCTAGCGTTGTAAAGAGGGCTTTGTCCTCTAAGCAACCCGTTATACTACTTATGTACAAAGAAACGTTGTTGAGTATCACTAATCCCGTGCCGGATTTGCCGAGCAACATCGTTTCCCTTTTGCAGGATTTTGAAGACGTCTTGCCGGATGAAACTCCCCACGCATTACCGCCCCTTCGGGGTATCGAACACCAAATCGATTTTGTACCGGGAGCTTCACTACCTAACCGACCTGCATACCGAACTAATCCTATGGAGACCAAGGAGCTTCAACGACAAGTGAACGACTTGATGGACAAAGGATACATCCGCGAAAGCATGAGCCCATGCGCGGTACCGGTCCTACTCGTCCCTAAGAAGGATGGGACTTGGAGGATGTGCGTCGATTGCCGAGCCATCAACAATATCACTGTAAAGTATCGCCATCCTATTCCTCGATTAGATGACATGTTAGATGAGCTACATGGATCCACGATATTTTCTAAAATAGATCTTAAGAGTGGTTATCATCAAATTAGGATGAAAGAAGGTGATGAATGGAAAACAGCTTTTAAAACTAAACATGGCTTATATGAGTGGTTAGTCATGCTATTTGGATTAACTAATGCACCTAGCACTTTCATGAGATTGATGAATCATGTCCTGCGTAACTACCTTGGAATTTTTGTGGTTGTTTACTTCGATGACATTTTAGTCTATAGTCGAAGCTTAGAAGAGCATGTTGGGCACTTAAAATCTGTTTTGATGGTTCTTCGAAAGGAGAAGCTTTATGCTAACCTTAAGAAGTGCACTTTTTGTACGGATCACCTTGTGTTTTTGGGTTTTGTTATAAGTGCAGATGGTATTAAGGTGGACGAAGAGAAGGTTAAGGCCATCCGCGACTGGCCGACGCCAACTACCATAGGCGAAGTGCGGAGCTTTCATGGACTTGCGGGTTTCTATCGGAGATTCGTGAGGGATTTTAGTACCATAGCCGCACCTCTCACCGAAGTGATCAAGAAGAGTGTTGGGTTTAAGTGGGAGGACGCACAAGAAAAAGCATTCCAAGCTTTGAAGGACAAACTCACCAATGCACCCCTTTTATCTTTACCGAACTTTCTTAAAACCTTTGAAATTGAGTGTGATGCTTCGGGTGTAGGTATTGGAGCTGTTTTGACACAAGAGAAGAGGCCCATAGCCTTCTTCAGTGAGAAGCTTGGAGGAGCTGCCCTAAACTACCCGACCTATGACAAGGAGTTGTATGCGCTAGTTCGAGCCTTGCAAACATGGCAACACTATCTATGGCCCAAAGAGTTCGTCATTCACACCGACCATGAATCCTTGAAGCATTTGAAGGGTCAACAAAAGCTCCACAAACGACATGCTAGGTGGATGGAGTTCATCGAAACCTTCCCTTATGTGATCAAGTATAAGCAAGGTAATGAAAATATTGTTGCCGATGCTCTATCAAGAAGGTATGCCTTGATCTCTACTTTGGATGCTAAGCTTTTAGGCTTTGAATACATAAAGGAGCTCTATGAAACTGACTCGGATTTCCAAGATATCTTTAAAGCATGTGCTAAATTTGCTCATGGAAAGTATGTAAGGCACGACGGGTTTCTTTTGTTTGAAAATAGATTATGCGTACCTAACTGTTCGATGCGAGAATTGTTAGTTAGGGAAGCCCATGGCGGAGGATTGATGGGACATTTTGGGATCACTAAGACCTTGAAGGTGATGCAAGAACACTTCTATTGGCCGCAAATGAAAAGGGATATCGAGCGGATATGTGGAAGATGTGTCACTTGCAAACAAGCCAAAGCAAAGGTACAGTCCCAAGGTTTGTATATGCCCTTACCGATTCCTGAACAACCGTGGGTCGATATATCTATGGATTTTGTGCTTGGATTGCCTAGGACTAGGACTGGAAAGGATTCCATCTTTGTGATTGTGGATAGGTTTTCAAAAATGGCTCATTTCCTTGCATGCCATAAAACTGATGATGCGTCTCATATAGCTGATTTATTCTTCAAAGAAATTGTTCGCTTTCATGGAATGCCTAGGACCATTGTTAGTGATAGAGATGCTAAATTCTTGAGCTACTTTTGGAAAACACTGTGGTCTAAGCTAGGGACTAAACTGCTATTTTCAACTACTTGCCACCCTCAAACTGATGGACAAACCGAAGTAGTGAATAGGACCTTGTCTACTTTGCTACGCACCTTGATTAAGAAGAATTTGAAAACTTGGGAAGAATGCTTGCCACATGTTGAATTTGCGTATAACCGAGCTACACATTCCGCTACCAAGTTTTCACCGTTTGAAATCGTTTATGGATTTAACCCTTTGTCTCCTTTGGATCTAACCGCTTTGCCTATGAGTGAAAGGACTAACTTAGATGGAAAGAAGAAAGCTGAAATTGTCAAACAGATCCATGAAAAGGCCAAGCGCAACATCGAGGAAAGGACGAAGTCGTATGCAAAGCAAGCCAACAAGGGCCGACGTAAGGTGACCTTTGAGGAAGGAGACCTCGTGTGGGTGCACTTGAGGAAGGATAGGTTTCCAGTCGAGAGGAAATCCAAGTTGATGCCTAGAGTGGATGGCCCATTCTGAGTCCTAAAGAAGATCAACGACAATGCTTATCAACTAGACCTCGAAGGGAAGTATAATGTTAGTTCAAGTTTTAACATTACTGATTTGCATCCTTTTGTTGCAGATGATCCGGATTTGAGGACAAATCCTTTTGAAGAGGGAGGGGATGATGTGATCATGGAAGAAATGCGGCCCACACTTGAAGACAGTGGTGAGATAACCGTGCCAAGTGGACCAATGACACGATCAAGGGCTAGGAAGCTTGGACATACAATCACCACACTACTGGACCGCATAAGACCAACTATCATTCCGTCCGGAGACATGGAGCCTAAGAACCTCTTGGTTGCTCGAATGGACTAAGTCAAGAGGGGCTCGTTTGTACTCTTTTTCCCGACCTTTGGTTTTGTCCCACTGGGTTTTACAAAGGGGGGTTTTAATGAGGCAAACGGTCCACAAGACAACCAAACTCAATAAGAAGAGGAGAATAAAATTCGGCCCATAGGAGAGCTTTCCTTAGGCCCAAATTAGCTTAGGGTTTTACTTCTTTTAGGATAAGTAGCTAGGGTGGCCGAAATTAGAGGATAGACCTTTCTTTTACAAACTTGTGTGCTAGCCACATTGTTCTTCTTGTTCATTGAATGAGAAATTGATTGTTGGTGTGTCATATCCGGCAATTGAATCTTGGTGCGTCATATCCAAGGTTCAAGCTTTGGAATCTTCGAGTGCGTCATATCTTGGAGAATCCATTGTGGAGGTATCAAGGGCTTGTCGCTGCCTTTGTGTGATCCAATCGATCCATCATTCATCCATCATCTATCTTCGTATATTCTGGTCTCGGCAGAATCGTATCCAGGAGGACCGACCTTACCAAAATCAGTCTAGAAGACGGAATACATATCGGAATTCGACGAGCCCACCCATTCCAGAAAGAGGACTCAATTATCTGCGACTTTCGTATTCATCACTCGGATCAATTCGGAGCAGAGATTCGCGGAAAAGGGAAACCTTTACAGAGTCGGAATTCTGACAGCAATATTACGAGCCTTGGGAGAATCGTATCACCACCTACCCTCGAAAGTGCCGACTCCTGGAAGATCGTATCAGAAAATAGTTGATTTTGGTCCCCAAAATATGTATTATATTAACATTACTACCTCAATAAATATCGAGTTAGAATGCGAATAAAACTAATTTCACTGAAAACGAAGTTGTGAGTGATGAGATATTGACAAAACTACGAAATCAGACGAAACAATAAGTTGCCACGTAGGAAAAACTAATTGAACGTATAACAGAAAACATTCTATCTTATATTTTGAGTATGAATGTTTAAATATATATTTTATCGAGTACGGAAGAATACAAAATTTATTTCATCGAAATTAGAGTTTTGCTTGAGGAGTAATTCAAAAAACAACAAAATCTGTCGAAACTCAAAGGGATACCATCACAGAAAATAGTTGATTTTGGTCCCCAAAATATGTATTATATTAATATTACTACCTCAATATATATCGAGTTAGAATGCGAATAAAACTAATTTCACTTAAAACAAAGTTGTGAGTAATGAGATATTGACAAAACTACGAACACAGACGAAACAATAAGGTGCCACCTAGGAAAAACATACTTAACGTCTTATAATAAAGGGATAACAGCAAATATTCGATTTTATATTTTGAGTAAGAATGTTTAAAATAAATATTTTATCGAGTACGGAAGAATACAAAATTTATTTGATCGAAAATAGAGTTTCGATTCAAGAGTAAATCAAAAAACAACAAAATCTGCCGAAACTCAAAGGGGTACCATCACAGAAAATAGTTGATTTTGGTCCCCAAAATATGTATTATATTAATATTACTAGATCAATATATATCGAGTTAGAATGCGAATAAAACTAATTTCACTGAAAACGAAGTTGTGAGTAATGAGATATTGACAAAACTACGAACTCAAACGAAACATTAAGATGCCACCTTGGAAAAACTTATTGAACGTCTTATAATCAAGGGATAACAGCAAACATTCGATCTTCTATTTTGAGTAAGAATGTTTTAAATATATATTTGATCGAGTACGGAAGAATACAAAATTTATTTCATCGAAATTAGAGTTCTGATTGAGGAGTAATTCAAAAAACAACAAAATCAGTCGAAACTCAAAGGGGTACCATCACAGAAAATAGTTGATTTTGGTCCCCAAAATATGTATTATATTAACATTACTAGATCAATATATATCGAGTTTGAATGCGAATAAAATTAATTTTACTGAAAACGAAGTTGTGAGTGATGAGATATTGACAAAACTACGAAATCGGACGAAACAATAAGTTGACACGTAGGAAAAACTTATTGAACGTCTTATAATCAAGGGATAACAGAAAACATTCTATCTTATATTTTGAGTAAGAATGTTTAAAATATATATTTTATCGAGTACGGAAGAATACAAAATTTATTTCATCGAAATTAAAGTTCTGATTGAGGAGTAATTCAAAAAACAACAAAATCTGTCGAAACTCAAAGGGGTACCATCACAGAAAATAGTTGATTTTTGTCGCCAAAATATGTATTATATTAACATTACTACCTCAATATATATCGAGTTAGAATGCGAATAAAACTAATTTCACTTAAAACGAAGTTGTGAGTAATGAGATATTGACAAAACTACGAACACAGACGAAACAATAAGGTGCCACCTAGGAAAAACGTACTTAACGACTTATAATAAATGGATAACAGCAAATATTCGATCTTATATTTTGAGTAAGAATGTTTAAAATAAATATTTTATCGAGTACGGAAGAATACAAAATTTATTTCATCGAAAATAGAGTTTCGATTCAGGAGTAAATCAAAAAACAACAAAATCAGCCGAAACTCAAAGGGGTACCATCACAAAAAATAGTTGATTTTGGTCCCCAAAATATGTATTATATTAACATTACTAGATCAATAGATATTGAGTTAGAATGCGAATAAAACTAATTTCACTTAAAACGAAGTTGTGAGTAATGAGATATTGACAAAACTACGAACACAGACGAAACAATAAGGTGTCACTTAGGAAAAACGTACTTAACGTCTTATAATAAAGGGATAACAGCAAATATTCGATCTTATATTTTGAGTAAGAATGTTTAAAATATATATTTAATCGAGTACGGAAGAATACAAAATTTATTTCATCGAAAATAGAATTTCGATTGAGGAGTAAATCAAAAAACAACAAAATCAGCTGAAACTCAAAGGGGTACCATCACAGAAAATAGTTGATTTTGGTCCCCAAAATATGTATTATATTAACATTACTAGATCAATATATATCGAGTTAGAATGCGAATAAAACTAATTTCATTGAAAACGAAGTTGTGAGTAATGAGATATTGACAAAACTACGAACACAGACGAAACAATAAGGTGCCACCTAGGAAAAACGTACTTAACGACTTATAATAAATGGATAACAGCAAATATTCGTTCTTATATTTTGAGTAAGAATGTTTAAAATAAATATTTTATCGAGTACGGAAGAATACAAAATTTGTTTCATCGAAAATAGAGTTTCGATTGAGGAGTAAATAAAAAAAAAAAAAAATCAGTCGAAACTCAAAGGGGTACCATCACAGAAAATAGTTGATTTTGGTCCCCAAAATATGTATTATATTAACATTACTAGATCAATATATATCGAGTTAGAATGCGAATAAAACTAATTTCACTGAAAACGAAGTTGTGAGTAATGAGATATTGACAAGACTACGAACTCAAACGAAACATTAAGGTGCCACCTTGCAAAAACGTACTTAACGTCTTATAATAAAGGGATAACAGCAAATATTCGATCTTATATTTTGAGTAAAAAAGTTTAAAATATATATTTGATCTAGTACGGAAGAATACAAAATTTATTTCATCGAAAATAGAGTTTCGATGGAGGAGTAAATCAAAAAACAACAAAATCAGCTGAAACTCAAAGGGGTACTATCACAAAAAATAGTTGATTTTGGTCCCCAAAATATGTATTATATTAACATTACTAGATCAATATATATCGAGTTAGAATGCGAATAAAACTAATTTCACTGAAAACGAAGTTGTGAGTAATGAGATATTGACAAAACTACGAACTCAGACGAAACAATAAGGTGCCACCTTGGAAAAACGTACTTAACGTCTTATAATAAAGGGATCACAGCAAATATTCGATCTTATATTTTGAGTAAAAATGTTTAAAATAAGTATTTTATCGAGTACGGAAGAATACAAATTTTATTTCATCGAAAATAGAGTTTCGATTCAGGAGTAAATCAATAAACAACAAAATCAGCCGAAACTCCATCACAGAAAATAGTTGATTTTGGTCCCCAAAATATTTATTATATTAACATTACTAGATCAACATATATCGAGTTAGAATGCGAATAAAACTAATTTCACTTAAAACGAAGTTGTGAGTAATGATATATTGACAAAACTACGAACACAGACGAAACAATAAGGTGCCACCTAGGAAAAACGTACTTAACGTCTTATAATAAATGGATAACAGCAAATATTCGATCTTACATTTTGAGTAAGAATGTTTAAAATATATATTTTATCGAGTACGGAAGAATACAAAATTTATTTCATCGAAAATAGAGTTTCGATTGAGGAGTAAATCAAAAAACAACAAAATCAGCCGAAACTCAAAGGGGTACCATCACAAAAAATAGTTGATTTTGGTCCCCAAAATATGTATTATATTAACATTACTAGATCAATATATATCGAGTTAGAATGCGAATAAAACTAATTTCACTGAAAACGAATTTGTGAGTAATGAGATATTGACAAAACTACGAACACAGACGAAACAATAAGGTGTCACTTAGGAAAAACGTACTTAACGTCTTATAATAAAGGGATAACAGCAAATATTCGATCTTATATTTTGAGTAAAAAAGTTTAAAATATATATTTGATCTAGTACGGAAGAATACAAAATTTATTTCATCGAAAATAGAGTTTCGATGGAGGAGTAAATCAAAAAACAACAAAATCAGCTGAAACTCAAAGGGGTACTATCACAAAAAATAGTTGATTTTGGTCCCCAAAATATGTATTATATTAACATTACTACCTCAATATATATCGAGTTAGAATGCGAATAAAACTAATTTCACTGAAAACGAAGTTGTGAGTAATGAGATATTGACAAAACTACGAACTCAGACGAAACAATAAGGTGCCACCTTGGAAAAACGTACTTAACGTCTTATAATAAAGGGATCACAACAAATATTCGATCTTATATTTTGAGTAAAAATGTTTAAAATAAGTATTTTATCGAGTACGGGAGAATACAAATTTTATTTCATCGAAAATAGAGTTTCGATTCCGGAGTAAATCAATAAACAACAAAATCAGCCGAAACTCCATCACAGAAAATAGTTGATTTTGGTCCCCAAAATATTTATTATATTAACATTACTAGATCAATATATATCGAGTTTGAATGCGAATAAAACTAATTTTACTGAAAACGAAGTTGTGAGTGATGAGATATTGACAAAACTACGAAATCGGACGAAACAATAAGTTGACACGTAGGAAAAACTTATTGAACGTCTTATAATCAAGGGATAACAGAAAACATTCTATCTTATATTTTGAGTAAGAATGTTTAAAATATATATTTAATCGAGTACGGAAGAATACGAAATTATTTTCATCGAAAATAGAGTTTCGATTGAGGAGTAAATCAAAAAACAACAAAATCAGCTGAAACTCAAAGGGGTACCATCACAGAAAATAGTTGATTTTGGTCCCCAAAATAATTATTATATTAACATTACTAGATCAATATATATCGAGTTAGAATGCAAATAAAACTAATTTCACTGAAAACGAAGTTGTGAGTAATGAGATATTGACAAAACTACGAACTCAAACGAAACAGTAAGTTGCCACCTAGGAAAAACGTACTTAACGTCTTATAATAAAGGGATAACAGTAAATATTCGATCTTATATTTTAGGTAAGAATGTTTAAAATATATATTTGATAGAGTACGGAAGAATACAAAATTTATTTCATCGAAAATAGAGGCTCGATTGAGGAGTAATTCAAAAAATAACAAAATCAGCCGAAACTCAAAGGGGTACCATTACAGAAAATAGTTAATTTTGGTCCCCAAAATATGTATTATATTAATATTATTATCTCAATATATATCTAATTAGAATGCGAATAAAACTAATTTCACTGAAAACGAAGTTGTGAGTGATGAGATATAGATAAAACTACGAAATCAGACGAAACAATAAGTTTCTGACAGGTAAAAACTTATTGAACGTCTTATAATCAAGGGATAACAGCAAACATTCGATCTTCTATTTTGAGTAAGAATGTTTTAAATATATATTTGATCGAGTACGGAAGAATACAAAATTTATTTCATCGAAATTAGAGTTCTGATTGAGGAGTAATTCAAAAAACAACAAAATCAGTCGAATCTCAAAGGGGTACCATCACAGAAAATAGTTGATTTTGGTCCCCAAAATATGTATTATATTAACATTACTAGATCAATATATATCGAGTTTGAATGCGAATAAAACTAATTTTACTGAAAACGAAGTTGTGAGTGATGAGATATTGACAAAACTACGAAATCGGACGAAACAATAAGTTGACACGTAGGAAAAACTTATTGAACGTCTTATAATCAAGGGATAACAGAAAACATTCTATCTTATATTTTGAGTAAGAATGTTTAAAATATATATTTTATCGAGTACGGAAGAATACAAAATTTATTTCATCGAAATTAAAGTTCTGATTGAGGAGTAATTCAAAAAACAACAAAATCTGTCAAAACTCAAAGGGGTACCATCACAGAAAATAGTTGATTTTTGTCGCCAAAATATGTATTATATTAACATTACTACCTCAATATATATCGAGTTAGAATGCGAATAAAACTAATTTCACTTAAAACGAAGTTGTGAGTAATGAGATATTGACAAAACTACGAACACAGACGAAACAATAAGGTGCCACCTAGGAAAAACGTACTTAACGACTTATAATAAATGGATAACAGCAAATATTCGATCTTATATTTTGAGTAAGAATGTTTAAAATAAATATTTTATCGAGTACGGAAGAATACAAAATTTATTTCATCGAAAATAGAGTTTCGATTCATGAGTAAATCAAAAAACAACAAAATCAGCCGAAACTCAAAGGGGTACCATCACAAAAAATAGTTGATTTTGGTCCCCAAAATATGTATTATATTAACATTACTAGATCAATAGATATTGAGTTAGAATGCGAATAAAACTAATTTCACTTAAAACGAAGTTGTGAGTAATGAGATATTGACAAAACTACGAACTCAGACGAAACGATAAGGTGCCACCTTGGAAAAACGTACTTAACGTCTTATAATAAAGGGATAACAGCAAATATTCGATCTTATATTTTGAGTAAAAATGTTTAAAATAAGTATTTTATCGAGTACGGGAGAATACAAATTTTATTTCATCGAAAATAGAGTTTCGATTCCGGAGTAAATCAATAAACAACAAAATCAGCCGAAACTCAAAGGGGTACCATTACAGAAAATAGTTAATTTTGGTCCCCAAAATATGTATTATATTAATATTATTATCTCAATATATATCTAATTAGAATGCGAATAAAACTAATTTCACTGAAAACGAAGTTGTGAGTGATGAGATATAGACAAAACTACGAAATCAGACGAAACAATAAGTTTCTGACAGGTAAAAACTTATTGAACGTCTTATAATCAAGGGATAACAGCAAACATTCGATCTTCTATTTTGAGTAAGAATGTTTTAAATATATATTTGATCGAGTACGGAAGAATACAAAATTTATTTCATCGAAATTAGAGTTCTGATTGAGGAGTAATTCAAAAAACAACAAAATCAGTCGAATCTCAAAGGGGTACCATCACAGAAAATAGTTGATTTTGGTCCCCAAAATATGTATTATATTAACATTACTAGATCAATATATATCGAGTTTGAATGCGAATAAAACTAATTTTACTGAAAACGAAGTTGTGAGTGATGAGATATTGACAAAACTACGAAATCGGACGAAACAATAAGTTGACACGTAGGAAAAACTTATTGAACGTCTTATAATCAAGGGATAACAGAAAACATTCTATCTTATATTTTGAGTAAGAATGTTTAAAATATATATTTTATCGAGTACGGAAGAATACAAAATTTATTTCATCGAAATTAAAGTTCTGATTGAGGAGTAATTCAAAAAACAACAAAATCTGTCGAAACTCAAAGGGGTACCATCACAGAAAATAGTTGATTTTTGTCGCCAAAATATGTATTATATTAACATTACTACCTCAATATATATCGAGTTAGAATGCGAATAAAACTAATTTCACTTAAAACGAAGTTGTGAGTAATGAGATATTGACAAAACTACGAACACAGACGAAACAATAAGGTGCCACCTAGGAAAAACGTACTTAACGACTTATAAAAATGGATAACAGCAAATATTCGATCTTACATTTTGAGTAAGAATGTTTAAAATAAATATTTTATCGAGTACGGAAGAATACAAAATTTATTTCATCGAAAATAGAGTTTCGATTCAGGAGTAAATCAAAAAACAACAAAATCAGCCGAAACTCAGAGGGGTACCATCACAAAAAATAGTTGATTTTGGTCCCCAAAATATGTATTATATTAACATTACTAGATCAATAGATATTGAGTTAGAATGCGAATAAAACTAATTTCACTTAAAACGAAGTTGTGAGTAATGAGATATTGACAAAACTACGAACACAGACGAAACAATAAGGTGTCACTTAGGAAAAACGTACTTAACGTCTTATAATAAAGGGATAACAGCAAATATTCGATCTTATATTTTGAGTAAGAATGTTTAAAATATATATTTGATAGAGTACGGAAGAATACAAAATTTATTTCATCGAAAATAGAGGCTCGATTGAGGAGTAATTCAAAAAATAACAAAATCAGCCGAAACTCAAAGGGGTACCATTACAGAAAATAGTTAATTTTGGTCCCCAAAATATGTATTATATTAATATTATTATCTCAATATATATCTAATTAGAATGCGAATAAAACTAATTTCACTGAAAACGAAGTTGTGAGTGATGAGATATAGACAAAACTACGAAATCAGACGAAACAATAAGATGCCACCTAGGAAAAACGTACTTAACGACTTATAATAAATGGATAACAGCAAATATTCGTTCTTATATTTTGAGTAAGAATGTTTAAAATAAATATTTTATCGAGTACGGAAGAATACAAAATTTGTTTCATCGAAAATAGAGTTTCGATTGAGGAGTAAATCAAAAAACAACAAAATCAGCTGAAACTCAAAGGGGTACCATCACAGAAAATAGTTGATTTTGGTCCCCAAAATATGTATTATATTAACATTACTAGATCAATATATATCGAGTTAGAATGCGAATAAAACTAATTTCATTGAAAACGAAGTTGTGAGTAATGAGATATTGACAAAACTACGAACACAGACGAAACAATAAGGTGTCACTTAGGAAAAACGTACTTAACGTCTTATAATAAAGGGATAACAGCAAATATTCGATCTTATATTTTGAGTAAAAAAGTTTAAAATATATATTTGATCTAGTACGGAAGAATACAAAATTTATTTCATCGAAAATAGAGTTTCGATGGATGAGTAAATCAAAAAACAACAAAATCAGCCGAAACTCAAAGGGGTACCATCACAGAAAATAGTTAATTTTGGTCCCCAAAATATGTATTATATTAATATTATTAGCTCAATATATATCTAATTAGAATGCGAATAAAACTAATTTCACTGAAAACGAAGTTGTGAGTGATGAGATATAGACAAAACTACGAAATCGGACGAAACAATAAGTTTCCGACTAGTAAAAACTTATTGAACGTCTTATAATCAAGGGATAACAGCAAACATTCGATCTTCTATTTTGAGTAAGAATGTTTTAAATATATATTTGATCGAGTACGGAAGAATACAAAATTTATTTCATCGAAATTAGAGTTCTGATTGAGGAGTAATTCAAAAAACAACAAAATTAGTCGAAACTCAAAGGGGTACCATCACAGAAAATAGTTGATTTTGGTCCCCAAAATATGTATTATATTAACATTACTAGATCAATATATACCGAGTTTGAATGAGAATAAAACTAATTTTACTGAAAACGAAGTTGTGAGTGATGAGATATTGACAAAACTACGAAATCGGACGAAACAATAAGTTGACACGTAGGAAAAACTTATTGAACGTCTTATAATAAAGGGATAACAGCAAATATTCGATCTTATATTTTGAGTAAAAATGTTTAAAATATATATTTAATCGAGTATGGGAGAATACAAAATTTATTTCATCGAAAATAGAGTTTCGATTGAGGAGTAAATCAAAAAACAACAAAATAAACCGAAACTCAAAGGGGTACGTACCATCACAGAAAATAGTTGATTTTGGTCCCCAAAATAATTATTATATTAACATTACTAGATCAATATATATCGAGTTAGAATGCGAATAAAACTAATTTCATTTAAAACGAAGTTGAGAGTAATGAGATATTGACAAAACTACGAACACAGACGAAACAATAAGGTGCCACCTAGGACAAACGTACTTAACGTCTTATAATAAATGGATAACAGCAAATATTCGATCTTAAATTTTGAGTAAGAATGTTTAAAATAAATATTTTATCGAGTACGGAAGAATACAAAATTTATTTCATCGAAAATAGAGTTTCGATTCAGGAGTAAATCAAAAACAACAAAATCAGCCGAACCTCAAAGGGGTACCATCACAAAAAATAGTTGATTTTGGTCCCCAAAATATGTATTATATTAACATTACTAGATCAATAGATATTGAGTTAGAATGCTAATAAAACTAATTTCACTTAAAACGAAGTTGTGAGTAATGAGATATTGACAAAACTACGAACACAAACGAAACAATAAGGTGCCACCTTGGAAAAACGTACTTAACGTCTTACAATAAAGGGATAACAGCAAATATTCAATCTTATATTTTGAGTAAGAATGTTTAAAATAAGTATTTTATCAAGTATGGAAGAATACAAAATTTATTTCATCGAAAATAGAGTTTCGATTCAGGAGTAAATCAATAAACAACAAAGTCAGCCGAAACTCAAAGGGGTACCATCACAGAAAATAGTTGATTTTGGTCCCCAAAATATGTATTATATTAACATTACTACCTCAATATATATCGAGTTAGAATGCGAATAAAACTAATTTCACTGAAAACGAAGTTGTGAGTAATGAGATATTGACAAAACTACGAACTCAGACGAAACGATAAGGTGCCACCTTGGAAAAACGTACTTAACGTCTTATAATAAAGGGATCACAGCAAATATTCAATCTTATATTTTGAGTAAAAATGTTTAAAATAAGTATTTTATCGAGTACGGGAGAATACAAATTTTATTTCATCGAAAATAGAGTTTCGATTCCGGAGTAAATCAATAAACAACAAAATCAGCCGAAACTCAAAGGGGTACCATTACAGAAAATAGTTAATTTTGGTCCCCAAAATATGTATTATATTAATATTATTATCTCAATATATATCTAATTAGAATGCGAATAAAACTAATTTCACTGAAAACGAAGTTGTGAGTGATGAGATATAGACAAAACTACGAAATCGGACGAAACAATAAGTTTCCGACTAGTAAAAACTTATTGAACGTCTTATAATCAAGGGATAACAGCAAACATTCGATCTTCTATTTTGAGTAAGAATGTTTTAAATATATATTTGATCGAGTACGGAAGAATACAAAATTTATTTCATCGAAATTAGAGTTCTGATTGAGGAGTAATTCAAAAAACAACAAAATCAGTCGAATCTCAAAGGGGTACCATCACAGAAAATAGTTGATTTTGGTCCCCAAAATATGTATTATATTAACATTACTAGATCAATATATATCGAGTTTGAATGCGAATAAAACTAATTTTACTGAAAACGAAGTTGTGAGTGATGAGATATTGACAAAACTACGAAATCGGACGAAACAATAAGTTGACACGTAGGAAAAACTTATTGAACGTCTTATAATCAAGGGATAACAGAAAACATTCTATCTTATATTTTGAGTAAGAATGTTTAAAATATATATTTTATCGAGTACGGAAGAATACAAAATTTATTTCATCGAAATTAAAGTTCTGATTGAGGAGTAATTCAAAAAATAACAAAATCAGCCGAAACTCAAAGGGGTACCATTACAGAAAATAGTTAATTTTGGTCCCCAAAATATGTATTATATTAATATTATTATCTCAATATATATCTAATTAGAATGCGAATAAAACTAATTTCACTGAAAACGAAGTTGTGAGTGATGAGATATAGACAAAACTACGAAATCAGACGAAACAATAAGATGCCACCTAGGAAAAACGTACTTAACGACTTATAATAAATGGATAACAGCAAATATTCGTTCTTATATTTTGAGTAAGAATGTTTAAAATAAATATTTTATCGAGTACGGAAGAATACAAAATTTGTTTCATCGAAAATAGAGTTTCGATTGAGGAGTAAATAAAAAAACAACAAAATCAGCCGAAACTCAAAGGGGTACCATCACAAAAAATAGTTGATTTTGGTCCCCAAAATATGTATTATATTAACATTACTAGATCAATAGATATTGAGTTAGAATGAAAATAAAACTAATTTCACTGAAAACGAAGTTGTGAGTAATGAGATATTGACAAAACTACGAACTCAAACGAAACAGTAAGGTGCCACCTAGGAAAAACGTACTTAACGTCTTATAATAAAGGGATAACAGTAAATATTCGATCTTATATTTTAGGTAAGAATGTTTAAAATATATATTTGATAGAGTACGCAAGAATACAAAATTTATTTCATCGAAAATAGAGGCTCGATTGAGGAGTAATTCAAAAAATAACAAAATCAGCCGAAACTCAAAGGGGTACCATCACAGAAAATAGTTAATTTTGGTCCCCAAAATATGTATTATATTAATATTATTAGCTCAATATATATCTAATTAGAATGCGAATAAAACTAATTTCACTGAAAACGAAGTTGTGAGTGATGAGATATAGACAAAACTACGAAATCGGACGAAACAATAAGTTTCCGACTAGTAAAAACTTATTGAACGTCTTATAATCAAGGGATAACAGCAAACATTCGATCTTCTATTTTGAGTAAGAATGTTTTAAATATATATTTGATCGAGTACGGAAGAATACAAAATTTATTTCATCGAAATTAGAGTTCTGATTGAGGAGTAATTCAAAAAACAACAAAATCAGTCGAAACTCAAAGGGGTACCATCACAAAAAATAGTTGATTTTGGTCCCCAAAATATGTATTATATTAACATTACTAGATCAATATATATCGAGTTTGAATGCGAATAAAACTAATTTTACTGAAAACGAAGTTGTGAGTGATGAGATATTCACAAAACTACGAAATCGGACGAAACAATAAGTTGACACGTAGGAAAAATTTATTGAACGTCTTATAATAAAGGGATAACAGCAAATATTCGATCTTATATTTTGAGTAAAAATGTTTAAAATATATATTTAATCGAGTATGGGAGAATACAAAATTTATTTCATCGAAAATAGAGTTTCGATTGAGGAGTAAATCAAAAAACAACAAAATAAACCGAAACTCAAAGGGGTACGTACCTCACAGAAAATAGTTGATTTTGGTCCCCAAAATAATTATTATATTAACATTACTAGATCAATATATATCGAGTTAGAATGCGAATAAAACTAATTTCATTTAAAACGAAGTTGAGAGTAATGAGATATTGACAAAACTACGAACACAAACGAAACAATAAGGTGCCACCTAGGACAAACGTACTTAACGTCTTATAATAAATGGATAACAGCAAATATTCGATCTTATATTTTGAGTAAGAATGTTTAAAATAAATATTTTATCGAGTACGGAAGAATACAAAATTTATTTCATCGAAAATAGAGTTTCGATTCAGGAGTAAATCAAAAAACAACAAAATCAGCCGAACCTCAAAGGGGTACCATCACAAAAAATAGTTGATTTTGGTCCCCAAAATATGTATTATATTAACATTACTAGATCAATAGATATTGAGTTAGAATGCGAATAAAACTAATTTCACTTAAAACGAAGTTGTGAGTAATGAGATATTGACAAAACTACGAACACAGACGAAACAATAAGGTGTCACTTAGGAAAAACGTACTTAACGTCTTATAATAAAGGGATAACAGCAAATATTCGATCTTATATTTTGAGTAAGAATGTTTAAAATATATATTTAATCGAGTACGGAAGAATACAAAATTTATTTCATCGAAAATAGAGTTTCGATTGAGGAGTAAATCAAAAAACAACAAAATCAGCTGAAACTCAAAGGGGTACCATCACAGAAAATAGTTGATTTTGGTCCCCAAAATATGTATTATATTAACATTACTAGATCAATATATATCGAGTTAGAATGCGAATAAAACTAATTTCATTGAAAACGAAGTTGTGAGTAATGAGATATTGACAAAACTACGAACACAGACGAAACAATAAGGTGTCACCTAGGAAAAACGTACTTAACGACTTATAATAAATGGATAACAGCAAATATTCGTTCTTATATTTTGAGTAAGAATGTTTAAAATAAATATTTTATCGAGTACGGAAGAATACAAAATTTGTTTCATCGAAAATAGAGTTTCGATTGAGGAGTAAATAAAAAAACAACAAAATCAGCCGAAACACAAAGGGGTACCATCACAAAAAATAGTTGATTTTGGTCCCCAAAATATGTATTATATTAACATTACTAGATCAATAGATATTGAGTTAGAATGCAAATAAAACTAATTTCACTGAAAACGAAGTTGTGAGTAATGAGATATTGACAAAACTACGAACTCAAACGAAACAGTAAGGTGCCACCTAGGAAAAACGTACTTAACGTCTTATAATAAAGGGATAACAGTAAATATTCGATCTTATATTTTAGGTAAGAATGTTTAAAATATATATTTGATAGAGTACGGAAGAATACAAAATTTATTTCATCGAAAATAGAGGCTCGATTGAGGAGTAATTCAAAAAATAACAACATCAGCCGAAACTCAAAGGGGTACCATCACAGAAAATAGTTAATTTTGGTCCCCAAAATATGTATTATATTAATATTATTAGCTCAATATATATCTAATTAGAATGCGAATAAAACTAATTTCACTGAAAACGAAGTTGTGAGTGATGAGATATAGACAAAACTACGAAATCGGACGAAACAATAAGTTTCCGACTAGTAAAAACTTATTGAACGTCTTATAATCAAGGGATAACAGCAAACATTCGATCTTCTATTTTGAGTAAGAATGTTTTAAATATATATTTGATCGAGTACGGAAGAATACAAAATTTATTTCATCGAAATTAGAGTTCTGATTGAGGAGTAATTCAAAAAACAACAAAATCAGTCGAAACTCAAAGGGGTACCATCACAAAAAATAGTTGATTTTGGTCCCCAAAATATGTATTATATTAACATTACTAGATCAATATATATCGAGTTTGAATGCGAATAAAACTAATTTTACTGAAAACGAAGTTGTGAGTGATGAGATATTCACAAAACTACGAAATCGGACGAAACAATAAGTTGACACGTAGGAAAAATTTATTGAACGTCTTATAATAAAGGGATAACAGCAAATATTCGATCTTATATTTTGAGTAAAAATGTTTAAAATATATATTTAATCGAGTATGGGAGAATACAAAATTTATTTCATCGAAAATAGAGTTTCGATTGAGGAGTAAATCAAAAAACAACAAAATAAACCGAAACTCAAAGGGGTACGTACCTCACAGAAAATAGTTGATTTTGGTCCCCAAAATAATTATTATATTAACATTACTAGATCAATATATATCGAGTTAGAATGCGAATAAAACTAATTTCATTTAAAACGAAGTTGAGAGTAATGAGATATTGACAAAACTACGAACACAAACGAAACAATAAGGTGCCACCTAGGACAAACGTACTTAACGTCTTATAATAAATGGATAACAGCAAATATTCGATCTTATATTTTGAGTAAGAATGTTTAAAATAAATATTTTATCGAGTACGGAAGAATACAAAATTTATTTCATCGAAAATAGAGTTTCGATTCAGGAGTAAATCAAAAAACAACAAAATCAGCCGAACCTCAAAGGGGTACCATCACAACAAATAGTTGATTTTGGTCCCCAAAATATGTATTATATTAACATTACTAGATCAATAGATATTGAGTTAGAATGCGAATAAAACTAATTTCACTTAAAACGAAGTTGTGAGTAATGAGATATTGACAAAACTACGAACACAGACGAAACAATAAGGTGTCACTTAGGAAAAACGTACTTAACGTCTTATAATAAAGGGATAACAGCAAATATTCGATCTTATATTTTGAGTAAGAATGTTTAAAATATATATTTAATCGAGTACGGAAGAATACAAAATTTATTTCATCGAAAATAGAGTTTCGATTGAGGAGTAAATCAAAAAACAACAAAATCAGCTGAAACTCAAAGGGGTACCATCACAGAAAATAGTTGATTTTGGTCCCCAAAATATGTATTATATTAACATTACTAGATCAATATATATCGAGTTAGAATGCGAATAAAACTAATTTCATTGAAAACGAAGTTGTGAGTAATGAGATATTGACAAAACTACGAACACAGACGAAACAATAAGGTGTCACCTAGGAAAAACGTACTTAACGACTTATAATAAATGGATAACAGCAAATATTCGTTCTTATATTTTGAGTAAGAATGTTTAAAATAAATATTTTATCGAGTACGGAAGAATACAAAATTTGTTTCATCGAAAATAGAGTTTCGATTGAGGAGTAAATAAAAAAACAACAAAATCAGCCGAAACACAAAGGGGTACCATCACAAAAAATAGTTGATTTTGGTCCCCAAAATATGTATTATATTAACATTACTAGATCAATAGATATTGAGTTAGAATGCAAATAAAACTAATTTCACTGAAAACGAAGTTGTGAGTAATGAGATATTGACAAAACTACGAACTCAAACGAAACAGTAAGGTGCCACCTAGGAAAAACGTACTTAACGTCTTATAATAAAGGGATAACAGTAAATATTCGATCTTATATTTTAGGTAAGAATGTTTAAAATATATATTTGATAGAGTACGGAAGAATACAAAATTTATTTCATCGAAAATAGAGGCTCGATTGAGGAGTAATTCAAAAAATAACAACATCAGCCGAAACTCAAAGGGGTACCATCACAGAAAATAGTTAATTTTGGTCCCCAAAATATGTATTATATTAATATTATTAGCTCAATATATATCTAATTAGAATGCGAATAAAACTAATTTCACTGAAAACGAAGTTGTGAGTGATGAGATATAGACAAAACTACGAAATCGGACGAAACAATAAGTTTCCGACTAGTAAAAACTTATTGAACGTCTTATAATCAAGGGATAACAGCAAACATTCGATCTTCTATTTTGAGTAAGAATGTTTTAAATATATATTTGATCGAGTACGGAAGAATACAAAATTTATTTCATCGAAATTAGAGTTCTGATTGAGGAGTAATTCAAAAAACAACAAAATCAGTCGAAACTCAAAGGGGTACCATCACAGAAAATAGTTGATTTTGGTCCCCAAAATATGTATTATATTAACATTACTAGATCAATATATATCGAGTTTGAATGCGAATAAAACTAATTTTACTGAAAACGAAGTTGTGAGTGATGAGATATTGACAAAACTACGAAATCGGACGAAACAATAAGTTGACACGTAGGAAATATTTATTGAACGTCTTATAATAAAGGGATAACAGCAAATATTCGATCTTATATTTTGAGTAAAAATGTTTAAAATATATATTTAATCGAGTATGGGAGAATACAAAATTTATTTCATCGAAAATAGAGTTTCGATTGAGGAGTAAATCAAAAAACAACAAAATAAACCGAAACTCAAAGGGGTACGTACCTCACAGAAAATAGTTGATTTTGGTCCCCAAAATAATTATTATATTAACATTACTAGATCAATATATATCGAGTTAGAATACGAATAAAACTAATTTCATTTAAAACGAAGTTGAGAGTAATGAGATATTGACAAAACTACGAACACAGACGAAACAATAAGGTGCCACCTAGGACAAACGTACTTAACGTCTTATAATAAATGGATAACAGCAAATATTCGATCTTATATTTTGAGTAAGAATGTTTAAAATAAATATTTTATCGAGTACGGAAGAATACAAAATTTATTTCATCGAAAATAGAGTTTCGATTCAGGAGTAAATCAAAAAACAACAAAATCAGCCGAACCTCAAAGGGGTACCATCACAAAAAATAGTTGATTTTGGTCCCCAAAATATGTATTATATTAACATTACTAGATCAATAGATATTGAGTTAGAATGCGAATAAAACTAATTTCACTTAAAACGAAGTTGTGAGTAATGAGATATTGACAAAACTACGAACACAGACGAAACAATAAGGTGTCACTTAGGAAAAACGTACTTAACGTCTTATAATAAAGGGATAACAGCAAATATTCGATCTTATATTTTGAGTAAGAATGTTTAAAATATATATTTAATCGAGTACGGAAGAATACAAAATTTATTTCATCGAAAATAGAGTTTCGATTGAGGAGTAAATCAAAAAACAACAAAATCAGCTGAAACTCAAAAGGGTACCATCACAGAAAATAGTTGATTTTGGTCCCCAAAATATGTATTATATTAACATTACTAGATCAATATATATTGAGTTAGAATGCGAATAAAACTAATTTCATTGAAAACGAAGTTGTGAGTAATGAGATATTGACAAAACTACGAACACAGACGAAACAATAAGGTGCCACCTAGGAAAAACGTACTTAACGACTTATAATAAATGGATAACAGCAAATATTCGTTCTTATATTTTGAGTAAGAATGTTTAAAATAAATATTTTATCGAGTACGGAAGAATACAAAATTTGTTTCATCGAAAATAGAGTTTCGATTGAGGAGTAAATAAAAAAACAACAAAATCAGCCGAAACTCAAAGGGGTACCATCACAAAAAATAGTTGATTTTGGTCCCCAAAATATGTATTATATTAACATTACTAGATCAATAGATATTGAGTTAGAATGCAAATAAAACTAATTTCACTGAAAACGAAGTTGTGAGTAATGAGATATTGACAAAACTACGAACTCAAACGAAACAGTAAGGTGTCACCTAGGAAAAACGTACTTAACGTCTTATAATAAAGGGATAACAGTAAATATTCGATCTTATATTTTAGGTAAGAATGTTTAAAATATATATTTGATAGAGTACGGAAGAATACAAAATTTATTTCATCGAAAATAGAGGCTCGATTGAGGAGTAATTCAAAAAATAACAACATCAGCCGAAACTCAAAGGGGTACCATCACAGAAAATAGTTAATTTTGGTCCCCAAAATATGTATTATATTAATATTATTAGCTCAATATATATCTAATTAGAATGCGAATAAAACTAATTTCACTGAAAACGAAGTTGTGAGTGATGAGATATAGACAAAACTACGAAATCGGACGAAACAATAAGTTTCCGACTAGTAAAAACTTATTGAACGTCTTATAATCAAGGGATAACAGCAAACATTCGATCTTCTATTTTGAGTAAGAATGTTTTAAATATATATTTGATCGAGTACGGAAGAATACAAAATTTATTTCATCGAAATTAGAGTTCTGATTGAGGAGTAATTCAAAAAACAACAAAATCAGTCGAAACTCAAAGGGGTACCATCACAGAAAATAGTTGATTTTGGTCCCCAAAATATGTATTATATTAACATTACTAGATCAATATATATCGAGTTTGAATGCGAATAAAACTAATTTTACTGAAAACGAAGTTGTGAGTGATGAGATATTGACAAAACTACGAAATCGGACGAAACAATAAGTTGACACGTAGGAAATATTTATTGAACGTCTTATAATAAAGGGATAACAGCAAATATTCGATCTTATATTTTGAGTAAAAATGTTTAAAATATATATTTAATCGAGTATGGGAGAATACAAAATTTATTTCATCGAAAATAGAGTTTCGATTGAGGAGTAAATCAAAAAACAACAAAATAAACCGAAACTCAAAGGGGTACGTACCTCACAGAAAATAGTTGATTTTGGTCCCCAAAATAATTATTATATTAACATTACTAGATCAATATATATCGAGTTAGAATACGAATAAAACTAATTTCATTTAAAACGAAGTTGAGAGTAATGAGATATTGACAAAACTACGAACACAGACGAAACAATAAGGTGCCACCTAGGACAAACGTACTTAACGTCTTATAATAAATGGATAACAGCAAATATTCGATCTTATATTTTGAGTAAGAATGTTTAAAATAAATATTTTATCGAGTACGGAAGAATACAAAATTTATTTCATCGAAAATAGAGTTTCGATTCAGGAGTAAATCAAAAAACAACAAAATCAGCCGAACCTCAAAGGGGTACCATCACAAAAAATAGTTGATTTTGGTCCCCAAAATATGTATTATATTAACATTACTAGATCAATAGATATTGAGTTAGAATGCGAATAAAACTAATTTCACTTAAAACGAAGTTGTGAGTAATGAGATATTGACAAAACTACGAACACAGACGAAACAATAAGGTGTCACTTAGGAAAAACGTACTTAACGTCTTATAATAAAGGGATAACAGCAAATATTCGATCTTATATTTTGAGTAAGAATGTTTAAAATATATATTTAATCGAGTACGGAAGAATACAAAATTTATTTCATCGAAAATAGAGTTTCGATTGAGGAGTAAATCAAAAAACAACAAAATCAGCTGAAACTCAAAAGGGTACCATCACAGAAAATAGTTGATTTTGGTCCCCAAAATATGTATTATATTAACATTACTAGATCAATATATATTGAGTTAGAATGCGAATAAAACTAATTTCATTGAAAACGAAGTTGTGAGTAATGAGATATTGACAAAACTACGAACACAGACGAAACAATAAGGTGCCACCTAGGAAAAACGTACTTAACGACTTATAATAAATGGATAACAGCAAATATTCGTTCTTATATTTTGAGTAAGAATGTTTAAAATAAATATTTTATCGAGTACGGAAGAATACAAAATTTGTTTCATCGAAAATAGAGTTTCGATTGAGGAGTAAATAAAAAAACAACAAAATCAGCCGAAACTCAAAGGGGTACCATCACAAAAAATAGTTGATTTTGGTCCCCAAAATATGTATTATATTAACATTACTAGATCAATAGATATTGAGTTAGAATGCAAATAAAACTAATTTCACTGAAAACGAAGTTGTGAGTAATGAGATATTGACAAAACTACGAACTCAAACGAAACAGTAAGGTGTCACCTAGGAAAAACGTACTTAACGTCTTATAATAAAGGGATAACAGTAAATATTCGATCTTATATTTTAGGTAAGAATGTTTAAAATATATATTTGATAGAGTACGGAAGAATACAAAATTTATTTCATCGAAAATAGAGGCTCGATTGAGGAGTAATTCAAAAAATAACAACATCAGCCGAAACTCAAAGGGGTACCATCACAGAAAATAGTTAATTTTGGTCCCCAAAATATGTATTATATTAATATTATTAGCTCAATATATATCTAATTAGAATGCGAATAAAACTAATTTCACTGAAAACGAAGTTGTGAGTGATGAGATATAGACAAAACTACGAAATCGGACGAAACAATAAGTTTCCGACTAGTAAAAACTTATTGAACGTCTTATAATCAAGGGATAACAGCAAACATTCGATCTTCTATTTTGAGTAAGAATGTTTTAAATATATATTTGATCGAGTACGGAAGAATACAAAATTTATTTCATCGAAATTAGAGTTCTGATTGAGGAGTAATTCAAAAAACAACAAAATCAGTCGAAACTCAAAGGGGTACCATCACAGAAAATAGTTGATTTTGGTCCCCAAAATATGTATTATATTAACATTACTAGATCAATATATATCGAGTTTGAATGCGAATAAAACTAATTTTACTGAAAACGAAGTTGTGAGTGATGAGATATTGACAAAACTACGAAATCGGACGAAACAATAAGTTGACACGTAGGAAATATTTATTGAACGTCTTATAATAAAGGGATAACAGCAAATATTCGATCTTATATTTTGAGTAAAAATGTTTAAAATATATATTTAATCGAGTATGGGAGAATACAAAATTTATTTCATCGAAAATAGAGTTTCGATTGAGGAGTAAATCAAAAAACAACAAAATAAACCGAAACTCAAAGGGGTACGTACCTCACAGAAAATAGTTGATTTTGGTCCCCAAAATAATTATTATATTAACATTACTAGATCAATATATATCGAGTTAGAATGCGAATAAAACTAATTTCATTTAAAACGAAGTTGAGAGTAATGAGATATTGACAAAACTACGAACACAGACGAAACAATAAGGTGCCACCTAGGACAAACGTACTTAACGTCTTATAATAAATGGATAACAGCAAATATTCGATCTTATATTTTGAGTAAGAATGTTTAAAATAAATATTTTATCGAGTACGGAAGAATACAAAATTTATTTCATCGAAAATAGAGTTTCGATTCAGGAGTAAATCAAAAAACAACAAAATCAGCCGAACCTCAAAGGGGTACCAATACAAAAAATAGTTGATTTTGGTCCCCAAAATATGTATTATATTAACATTACTAGATCAATAGATATTGAGTTAGAATGCGAATAAAACTAATTTCACTTAAAACGAAGTTGTGAGTAATGAGATATTGACAAAACTACGAACACAGACGAAACAATAAGGTGTCACTTAGGAAAAACGTACTTAACGTCTTATAATAAAGGGATAACAGCAAATATTCGATCTTATATTTTGAGTAAGAATGTTTAAAATATATATTTAATCGAGTACGGAAGAATACAAAATTTATTTCATCGAAAATAGAGTTTCGATTGAGGAGTAAATCAAAAAACAACAAAATCAGCTGAAACTCAAAGGGGTACCATCACAGAAAATAGTTGATTTTGGTCCCCAAAATATGTATTATATTAACATTACTAGATCAATATATATCGAGTTAGAATGCGAATAAAACTAATTTCATTGAAAACGAAGTTGTGAGTAATGAGATATTGACAAAACTACGAACACAGACGAAACAATAAGGTGCCACCTAGGAAAAACGTACTTAACGACTTATAATAAATGGATAACAGCAAATATTCGTTCTTATATTTTGAGTAAGAATGTTTAAAATAAATATTTTATCGAGTACGGAAGAATACAAAATTTGTTTCATCGAAAATAGAGTTTCGATTGAGGAGTAAATAAAAAAACAACAAAATCAGCCGAAACTCAAAGGGGTACCATCACAAAAAATAGTTGATTTTGGTCCCCAAAATATGTATTATATTAACATTACTAGATCAATAGATATTGAGTTAGAATGCAAATAAAACTAATTTCACTGAAAACGAAGTTGTGAGTAATGAGATATTGACAAAACTACGAACTCAAACGAAACAGTAAGGTGCCACCTAGGAAAAACGTACTTAACGTCTTATAATAAAGGGATAACAGTAAATATTCGATCTTATATTTTAGGTAAGAATGTTTAAAATATATATTTGATAGAGTACGGAAGAATACAAAATTTATTTCATCGAAAATAGAGGCTCGATTGAGGAGTAATTCAAAAAATAACAAAATCAGCCGAAACTCAAAGGGGTACCATCACAGAAAATAGTTAATTTTGGTCCCCAAAATATGTATTATATTAATATTATTAGCTCAATATATATCTAATTAGAATGCGAATAAAACTAATTTCACTGAAAACGAAGTTGTGAGTGATGATATATAGACAAAACTACGAAATCGGACGAAACAATAAGTTTCCGACTAGTAAAAACTTATTGAACGTCTTATAATCAAGGGATAACAGCAAACATTCGATCTTCTATTTTGAGTAAAAATGTTTAAAATATATATTTAATCGAGTATGGGAGAATACAAAATTTATTTCATCGAAAATAGAGTTTCGATTGAGGAGTAAATCAAAAAACAACAAAATAAACCGAAACTCAAAGGGGTACGTACCTCACAGAATATAGTTGATTTTGGTCCCCAAAATAATTATTATATTAACATTACTAGATCAATATATATCGAGTTAGAATGCGAATAAAACTAATTTCATTTAAAACGAAGTTGAGAGTAATGAGATATTGACAAAACTACGAACACAGACGAAACAATAAGGTGCCACCTAGGACAAACGTACTTAACGTCTTATAATAAATGGATAACAGCAAATATTCGATCTTATATTTTGAGTAAGAATGTTTAAAATAAATATTTTATCGAGTACGGAAGAATACAAAATTTATTTCATCGAAAATAGAGTTTCGATTCAGGAGTAAATCAAAAAACAACAAAATCAGCCGAACCTCAAAGGGGTACCATCACAACAAATAGTTGATTTTGGTCCCCCAAATATGTATTATATTAACATTACTAGATCAATAGATATTGAGTTAGAATGCGAATAAAACTAATTTCACTTAAAACGAAGTTGTGAGTAATGAGATATTGACAAAACTACGAACACAGACGAAACAATAAGGTGTCACTTAGGAAAAACGTACTTAACGTCTTATAATAAAGGGATAACAGCAAATATTCGATCTTATATTTTGAGTAAGAATGTTTAAAATATATATTTAATCGAGTACGGAAGAATACAAAATTTATTTCATCGAAAATAGAGTTTCGATTGAGGAGTAAATCAAAAAACAACAAAATCAGCTGAAACTCAAAAGGGTACCATCACAGAAAATAGTTGATTTTGGTCCCCAAAATATGTATTATATTAACATTACTAGATCAATATATATTGAGTTAGAATGCGAATAAAACTAATTTCATTGAAAACGAAGTTGTGAGTAATGAGATATTGACAAAACTACGAACACAGACGAAACAATAAGGTGCCACCTAGGAAAAACGTACTTAACGACTTATAATAAATGGATAACAGCAAATATTCGTTCTTATATTTTGAGTAAGAATGTTTAAAATAAATATTTTATCGAGTACGGAAGAATACAAAATTTGTTTCATCGAAAATAGAGTTTCGATTGAGGAGTAAATAAAAAAACAACAAAATCAGCCGAAACTCAAAAGGGTACCATCACAAAAAATAGTTGATTTTGGTCCCCAAAATATGTATTATATTAACATTACTAGATCAATAGATATTGAGTTAGAATGCAAATAAAACTAATTTCACTGAAAACGAAGTTGTGAGTAATGAGATATTGACAAAACTACGAACTCAAACGAAACAGTAAGGTGTCACCTAGGAAAAACGTACTTAACGTCTTATAATAAAGGGATAACAGTAAATATTCGATCTTATATTTTAGGTAAGAATGTTTAAAATATATATTTGATAGAGTACGGAAGAATACAAAATTTATTTCATCGAAAATAGAGGCTCGATTGAGGAGTAATTCAAAAAATAACAACATCAGCCGAAACTCAAAGGGGTACCATCACAGAAAATAGTTAATTTTGGTCCCCAAAATATGTATTATATTAATATTATTAGCTCAATATATATCTAATTAGAATGCGAATAAAACTAATTTCACTGAAAACGAAGTTGTGAGTGATGAGATATAGACAAAACTACGAAATCGGACGAAACAATAAGTTTCCGACTAGTAAAAACTTATTGAACGTCTTATAATCAAGGGATAACAGCAAACATTCGATCTTCTATTTTGAGTAAGAATGTTTTAAATATATATTTGATCGAGTACGGAAGAATACAAAATTTATTTCATCGAAATTAGAGTTCTGATTGAGGAGTAATTCAAAAAACAACAAAATCAGTCGAAACTCAAAGGGGTACCATCACAGAAAATAGTTGATTTTGGTCCCCAAAATATGTATTATATTAACATTACTAGATCAATATATATCGAGTTTGAATGCGAATAAAACTAATTTTACTGAAAACGAAGTTGTGAGTGATGAGATATTGACAAAACTACGAAATCGGACGAAACAATAAGTTGACACGTAGGAAATATTTATTGAACGTCTTATAATAAAGGGATAACAGCAAATATTCGATCTTATATTTTGAGTAAAAATGTTTAAAATATATATTTAATCGAGTATGGGAGAATACAAAATTTATTTCATCGAAAATAGAGTTTCGATTGAGGAGTAAATCAAAAAACAACAAAATAAACCGAAACTCAAAGGGGTACGTACCTCACAGAAAATAGTTGATTTTGGTCCCCAAAATAATTATTATATTAACATTACTAGATCAATATATATCGAGTTAGAATGCGAATAAAACTAATTTCATTTAAAACGAAGTTGAGAGTAATGAGATATTGACAAAACTACGAACACAGACGAAACAATAAGGTGCCACCTAGGACAAACGTACTTAACGTCTTATAATAAATGGATAACAGCAAATATTCGATCTTATATTTTGAGTAAGAATGTTTAAAATAAATATTTTATCGAGTACGGAAGAATACAAAATTTATTTCATCGAAAATAGAGTTTCGATTCAGGAGTAAATCAAAAAACAACAAAATCAGCCGAACCTCAAAGGGGTACCATCACAAAAAATAGTTGATTTTGGTCCCCAAAATATGTATTATATTAACATTACTAGATCAATAGATATTGAGTTAGAATGCGAATAAAACTAATTTCACTTAAAACGAAGTTGTGAGTAATGAGATATTGACAAAACTACGAACACAGACGAAACAATAAGGTGTCACTTAGGAAAAACGTACTTAACGTCTTATAATAAAGGGATAACAGCAAATATTCGATCTTATATTTTGAGTAAGAATGTTTAAAATATATATTTAATCGAGTACGGAAGAATACAAAATTTATTTCATCGAAAATAGAGTTTCGATTGAGGAGTAAATCAAAAAACAACAAAATCAGCTGAAACTCAAAGGGGTACCATCACAGAAAATAGTTGATTTTGGTCCCCAAAATATGTATTATATTAACATTACTAGATCAATATATATTGAGTTAGAATGCGAATAAAACTAATTTCATTGAAAACGAAGTTGTGAGTAATGAGATATTGACAAAACTACGAACACAGACGAAACAATAAGGTGCCACCTAGGACAAACGTACTTAACGTCTTATAATAAATGGATAACAGCAAATATTCGATCTTATATTTTGAGTAAGAATGTTTAAAATAAATATTTTATCGAGTACGGAAGAATACAAAATTTATTTCCTCGAAAATAGAGTTTCGATTCAGGAGTAAATCAAAAAACAACAAAATCAGCCGAACCTCAAAGGGGTACCAATACAAAAAATAGTTGATTTTGGTCCCCAAAATATGTATTATATTAACATTACTAGATCAATAGATATTGAGTTAGAATGCGAATAAAACTAATTTCACTTAAAACGAAGTTGTGAGTAATGAGATATTGACAAAACTACGAACACAGACGAAACAATAAGGTGTCACTTAGGAAAAACGTACTTAACGTCTTATAATAAAGGGATAACAGCAAATATTCGATCTTATATTTTGAGTAAGAATGTTTAAAATATATATTTAATCGAGTACGGAAGAATACAAAATTTATTTCATCGAAAATAGAGTTTCGATTGAGGAGTAAATCAAAAAACAACAAAATCAGCTGAAACTCAAAGGGGTACCATCACAGAAAATAGTTGATTTTGGTCCCCAAAATATGTATTATATTAACATTACTAGATCAATATATATCGAGTTAGAATGCGAATAAAACTAATTTCATTGAAAACGAAGTTGTGAGTAATGAGATATTGACAAAACTACGAACACAGACGAAACAATAAGGTGCCACCTAGGAAAAACGTACTTAACGACTTATAATAAATGGATAACAGCAAATATTCGTTCTTATATTTTGAGTAAGAATGTTTAAAATAAATATTTTATCGAGTACAGAAGAATACAAAATTTGTTTCATCGAAAATAGAGTTTCGATTGAGGAGTAAATAAAAAAACAACAAAATCAGCCGAAACTCAAAGGGGTACCATCACAAAAAATAGTTGATTTTGGTCCCCAAAATATGTATTATATTAACATTACTAGATCAATAGATATTGAGTTAGAATGCAAATAAAACTAATTTCACTGAAAACGAAGTTGTGAGTAATGAGATATTGACAAAACTACGAACTCAAACGAAACAGTAAGGTGCCACCTAGGAAAAACGTACTTAACGTCTTATAATAAAGGGATAACAGTAAATATTCGATCTTATATTTTAGGTAAGAATGTTTAAAATATATATTTGATAGAGTACGGAAGAATACAAAATTTATTTCATCGAAAATAGAGGCTCGATTGAGGAGTAATTCAAAAAATAACAAAATCAGCCGAAACTCAAAGGGGTACCATCACAGAAAATAGTTAATTTTGGTCCCCAAAATATGTATTATATTAATATTATTAGCTCAATATATATCTAATTAGAATGCGAATAAAACTAATTTCACTGAAAACGAAGTTGTGAGTAATGAGATATTGACAAAACTACGAACACAGACGAAACAATAAGGTGCCACCTAGGAAAAACGTACTTAACGACTTATAATAAATGGATAACAGCAAATATTCGTTCTTATATTTTGAGTAAGAATGTTTAAAATAAATATTTTATCGAGTACGGAAGAATACAAAATTTGTTTCATCGAAAATAGAGTTTCGATTGAGGAGTAAATAAAAAAACAACAAAATCAGCCGAAACTCAAAAGGGTACCATCACAAAAAATAGTTGATTTTGGTCCCCAAAATATGTATTATATTAACATTACTAGATCAATAGATATTGAGTTAGAATGCAAATAAAACTAATTTCACTGAAAACGAAGTTGTGAGTAATGAGATATTGACAAAACTACGAACTCAAACGAAACAGTAAGGTGTCACCTAGGAAAAACGTACTTAACGTCTTATAATAAAGGGATAACAGTAAATATTCGATCTTATATTTTAGGTAAGAATGTTTAAAATATATATTTGATAGAGTACGGAAGAATACAAAATTTATTTCATCGAAAATAGAGGCTCGATTGAGGAGTAATTCAAAAAATAACAACATCAGCCGAAACTCAAAGGGGTACCATCACAGAAAATAGTTAATTTTGGTCCCCAAAATATGTATTATATTAATATTATTAGCTCAATATATATCTAATTAGAATGCGAATAAAACTAATTTCACTGAAAACGAAGTTGTGAGTGATGAGATATAGACAAAACTACGAAATCGGACGAAACAATAAGTTTCCGACTAGTAAAAACTTATTGAACGTCTTATAATCAAGGGATAACAGCAAACATTCGATCTTCTATTTTGAGTAAGAATGTTTTAAATATATATTTGATCGAGTACGGAAGAATACAAAATTTATTTCATCGAAATTAGAGTTCTGATTGAGGAGTAATTCAAAAAACAACAAAATCAGTCGAAACTCAAAGGGGTACCATCACAGAAAATAGTTGATTTTGGTCCCCAAAATATGTATTATATTAACATTACTAGATCAATATATATCGAGTTTGAATGCGAATAAAACTAATTTTACTGAAAACGAAGTTGTGAGTGATGAGATATTGACAAAACTACGAAATCGGACGAAACAATAAGTTGACACGTAGGAAATATTTATTGAACGTCTTATAATAAAGGGATAACAGCAAATATTCGATCTTATATTTTGAGTAAAAATGTTTAAAATATATATTTAATCGAGTATGGGAGAATACAAAATTTATTTCATCGAAAATAGAGTTTCGATTGAGGAGTAAATCAAAAAACAACAAAATAAACCGAAACTCAAAGGGGTACGTACCTCACAGAAAATAGTTGATTTTGGTCCCCAAAATAATTATTATATTAACATTACTAGATCAATATATATCGAGTTAGAATGCGAATAAAACTAATTTCATTTAAAACGAAGTTGAGAGTAATGAGATATTGACAAAACTACGAACACAGACGAAACAATAAGGTGCCACCTAGGACAAACGTACTTAACGTCTTATAATAAATGGATAACAGCAAATATTCGATCTTATATTTTGAGTAAGAATGTTTAAAATAAATATTTTATCGAGTACGGAAGAATACAAAATTTATTTCATCGAAAATAGAGTTTCGATTCAGGAGTAAATCAAAAAACAACAAAATCAGCCGAACCTCAAAGGGGTACCATCACAAAAAATAGTTGATTTTGGTCCCCAAAATATGTATTATATTAACATTACTAGATCAATAGATATTGAGTTAGAATGCGAATAAAACTAATTTCACTTTAAACGAAGTTGTGAGTAATGAGATATTGACAAAACTACGAACACAGACGAAACAATAAGGTGTCACTTAGGAAAAACGTACTTAACGTCTTATAATAAAGGGATAACAGCAAATATTCGATCTTATATTTTGAGTAAGAATGTTTAAAATATATATTTAATCGAGTACGGAAGAATACAAAATTTATTTCATCGAAAATAGAGTTTCGATTGAGGAGTAAATCAAAAAACAACAAAATCAGCTGAAACTCAAAGGGGTACCATCACAGAAAATAGTTGATTTTGGTCCCCAAAATATGTATTATATTAACATTACTAGATCAATATATATTGAGTTAGAATGCGAATAAAACTAATTTCATTGAAAACGAAGTTGTGAGTAATGAGATATTGACAAAACTACGAACACAGACGAAACAATAAGGTGCCACCTAGGACAAACGTACTTAACGTCTTATAATAAATGGATAACAGCAAATATTCGATCTTATATTTTGAGTAAGAATGTTTAAAATAAATATTTTATCGAGTACGGAAGAATACAAAATTTATTTCCTCGAAAATAGAGTTTCGATTCAGGAGTAAATCAAAAAACAACAAAATCAGCCGAACCTCAAAGGGGTACCAATACAAAAAATAGTTGATTTTGGTCCCCAAAATATGTATTATATTAACATTACTAGATCAATAGATATTGAGTTAGAATGCGAATAAAACTAATTTCACTTAAAACGAAGTTGTGAGTAATGAGATATTGACAAAACTACGAACACAGACGAAACAATAAGGTGTCACTTAGGAAAAACGTACTTAACGTCTTATAATAAAGGGATAACAGCAAATATTCGATCTTATATTTTGAGTAAGAATGTTTAAAATATATATTTAATCGAGTACGGAAGAATACAAAATTTATTTCATCGAAAATAGAGTTTCGATTGAGGAGTAAATCAAAAAACAACAAAATCAGCTGAAACTCAAAGGGGTACCATCACAGAAAATAGTTGATTTTGGTCCCCAAAATATGTATTATATTAACATTACTAGATCAATATATATCGAGTTAGAATGCGAATAAAACTAATTTCATTGAAAACGAAGTAGTGAGTAATGAGATATTGACAAAACTACGAACACAGACGAAACAATAAGGTGCCACCTAGGAAAAACGTACTTAACGACTTATAATAAATGGATAACAGCAAATATTCGTTCTTATATTTTGAGTAAGAATGTTTAAAATAAATATTTTATCGAGTACAGAAGAATACAAAATTTGTTTCATCGAAAATAGAGTTTCGATTGAGGAGTAAATAAAAAAACAACAAAATCAGCCGAAACTCAAAGGGGTACCATCACAAAAAATAGTTGATTTTGGTCCCCAAAATATGTATTATATTAACATTACTAGATCAATAGATATTGAGTTAGAATGCAAATAAAACTAATTTCACTGAAAACGAAGTTGTGAGTAATGAGATATTGACAAAACTACGAACTCAAACGAAACAGTAAGGTGCCACCTAGGAAAAACGTACTTAACGTCTTATAATAAAGGGATAACAGTAAATATTCGATCTTATATTTTAGGTAAGAATGTTTAAAATATATATTTGATAGAGTACGGAAGAATACAAAATTTATTTCATCGAAAATAGAGGCTCGATTGAGGAGTAATTCAAAAAATAACAAAATCAGCCGAAACTCAAAGGGGTACCATCACAGAAAATAGTTAATTTTGGTCCCCAAAATATGTATTATATTAATATTATTAGCTCAATATATATCTAATTAGAATGCGAATAAAACTAATTTCACTGAAAACGAAGTTGTGAGTGATGATATATAGACAAAACTACGAAATCGGACGAAACAATAAGTTTCCGACTAGTAAAAACTTATTGAACGTCTTATAATCAAGGGATAACAGCAAACATTCGATCTTCTATTTTGAGTAAAAATGTTTAAAATATATATTTAATCGAGTATGGGAGAATACAAAATTTATTTCATCGAAAATAGAGTTTCGATTGAGGAGTAAATCAAAAAACAACAAAATAAACCGAAACTCAAAGGGGTACGTACCTCACAGAATATAGTTGATTTTGGTCCCCAAAATAATTATTATATTAACATTACTAGATCAATATATATCGAGTTAGAATGCGAATAAAACTAATTTCATTTAAAACGAAGTTGAGAGTAATGAGATATTGACAAAACTACGAACACAGACGAAACAATAAGGTGCCACCTAGGACAAACGTACTTAACGTCTTATAATAAATGGATAACAGCAAATATTCGATCTTATATTTTGAGTAAGAATGTTTAAAATAAATATTTTATCGAGTACGGAAGAATACAAAATTTATTTCATCGAAAATAGAGTTTCGATTCAGGAGTAAATCAAAAAACAACAAAATCAGCCGAACCTCAAAGGGGTACCATCACAACAAATAGTTGATTTTGGTCCCCCAAATATGTATTATATTAACATTACTAGATCAATAGATATTGAGTTAGAATGCGAATAAAACTAATTTCACTTAAAACGAAGTTGTGAGTAATGAGATATTGACAAAACTACGAACACAGACGAAACAATAAGGTGTCACTTAGGAAAAACGTACTTAACGTCTTATAATAAAGGGATAACAGCAAATATTCGATCTTATATTTTGAGTAAGAATGTTTAAAATATATATTTAATCGAGTACGGAAGAATACAAAATTTATTTCATCGAAAATAGAGTTTCGATTGAGGAGTAAATCAAAAAACAACAAAATCAGCTGAAACTCAAAGGGGTACCATCACAGAAAATAGTTGATTTTGGTCCCCAAAATATGTATTATATTAACATTACTAGATCAATATATATCGAGTTAGAATGCGAATAAAACTAATTTCATTGAAAACGAAGTTGTGAGTATGAGATATTGACAAAACTACGAACACAGACGAAACAATAAGGTGTCACCTAGGAAAAACGTACTTAACGACTTATAATAAATGGATAACAGCAAATATTCGTTCTTATATTTTGAGTAAGAATGTTTAAAATAAATATTTTATCGAGTACGGAAGAATACAAAATTTGTTTCATCGAAAATAGAGTTTCGATTGAGGAGTAAATAAAAAAACAACAAAATCAGCCGAAACACAAAGGGGTACCATCACAAAAAATAGTTGATTTTGGTCCCCAAAATATGTATTATATTAACATTACTAGATCAATAGATATTGAGTTAGAATGCAAATAAAACTAATTTCACTGAAAACGAAGTTGTGAGTAATGAGATATTGACAAAACTACGAACTCAAACGAAACAGTAAGGTGCCACCTAGGAAAAACGTACTTAACGTCTTATAATAAAGGGATAACAGTAAATATTCGATCTTATATTTTAGGTAAGAATGTTTAAAATATATATTTGATAGAGTACGGAAGAATACAAAATTTATTTCATCGAAAATAGAGGCTCGATTGAGGAGTAATTCAAAAAATAACAACATCAGCCGAAACTCAAAGGGGTACCATCACAGAAAATAGTTAATTTTGGTCCCCAAAATATGTATTATATTAATATTATTAGCTCAATATATATCTAATTAGAATGCGAATAAAACTAATTTCACTGAAAACGAAGTTGTGAGTGATGAGATATAGACAAAACTACGAAATCGGACGAAACAATAAGTTTCCGACTAGTAAAAACTTATTGAACGTCTTATAATCAAGGGATAACAGCAAACATTCGATCTTCTATTTTGAGTAAGAATGTTTTAAATATATATTTGATCGAGTACGGAAGAATACAAAATTTATTTCATCGAAATTAGAGTTCTGATTGAGGAGTAATTCAAAAAACAACAAAATTAGTCGAAACTCAAAGGGGTACCATCACAGAAAATAGTTGATTTTGGTCCCCAAAATATGTATTATATTAACATTACTAGATCAATATATATCGAGTTTGAATGCGAATAAAACTAATTTTACTGAAAACGAAGTTGTGAGTGATGAGATATTGACAAAACTACGAAATCGGACGAAACAATAAGTTGACACGTAGGAAATATTTATTGAACGTCTTATAATAAAGGGATAACAGCAAATATTCGATCTTATATTTTGAGTAAAAATGTTTAAAATATATATTTAATCGAGTATGGGAGAATACAAAATTTATTTCATCGAAAATAGAGTTTCGATTGAGGAGTAAATCAAAAAACAACAAAATAAACCGAAACTCAAAGGGGTACGTACCTCACAGAAAATAGTTGATTTTGGTCCCCAAAATAATTATTATATTAACATTACTAGATCAATATATATCGAGTTAGAATGCGAATAAAACTAATTTCATTTAAAACGAAGTTGAGAGTAATGAGATATTGACAAAACTACGAACACAGACGAAACAATAAGGTGCCACCTAGGACAAACGTACTTAACGTCTTATAATAAATGGATAACAGCAAATATTCGATCTTATATTTTGAGTAAGAATGTTTAAAATAAATATTTTATCGAGTACGGAAGAATACAAAATTTATTTCATCGAAAATAGAGTTTCGATTCAGGAGTAAATCAAAAAACAACAAAATCAGCCGAACCTCAAAGGGGTACCATCACAAAAAATAGTTGATTTTGGTCCCCAAAATATGTATTATATTAACATTACTAGATCAATAGATATTGAGTTAGAATGCGAATAAAACTAATTTCACTTAAAACGAAGTTGTGAGTAATGAGATATTGACAAAACTACGAACACAGACGAAACAATAAGGTGTCACTTAGGAAAAACGTACTTAACGTCTTATAATAAAGGGATAACAGCAAATATTCGATCTTATATTTTGAGTAAGAATGTTTAAAATATATATTTAATCGAGTACGGAAGAATACAAAATTTATTTCATCGAAAATAGAGTTTCGATTGAGGAGTAAATCAAAAAACAACAAAATCAGCTGAAACTCAAAGGGGTACCATCACAGAAAATAGTTGATTTTGGTCCCCAAAATATGTATTATATTAACATTACTAGATCAATATATATTGAGTTAGAATGCGAATAAAACTAATTTCATTGAAAACGAAGTTGTGAGTAATGAGATATTGACAAAACTACGAACACAGACGAAACAATAAGGTGCCACCTAGGAAAAACGTACTTAACGACTTATAATAAATGGATAACAGCAAATATTCGTTCTTATATTTTGAGTAAGAATGTTTAAAATAAATATTTTATCGAGTACGGAAGAATACAAAATTTGTTTCATCGAAAATAGAGTTTCGATTGAGGAGTAAATAAAAAAACAACAAAATCAGCCGAAACTCAAAGGGGTACCATCACAAAAAATAGTTGATTTTGGTCCCCAAAATATGTATTATATTAACATTACTAGATCAATAGATATTGAGTTAGAATGCAAATAAAACTAATTTCACTGAAAACGAAGTTGTGAGTAATGAGATATTGACAAAACTACGAACTCAAACGAAACAGTAAGGTGTCACCTAGGAAAAACGTACTTAACGTCTTATAATAAAGGGATAACAGTAAATATTCGATCTTATATTTTAGGTAAGAATGTTTAAAATATATATTTGATAGAGTACGCAAGAATACAAAATTTATTTCATCGAAAATAGAGGCTCGATTGAGGAGTAATTCAAAAAATAACAACATCAGCCGAAACTCAAAGGGGTACCATCACAGAAAATAGTTAATTTTGGTCCCCAAAATATGTATTATATTAATATTATTAGCTCAATATATATCTAATTAGAATGCGAATAAAACTAATTTCACTGAAAACGAAGTTGTGAGTGATGAGATATAGACAAAACTACGAAATCGGACGAAACAATAAGTTTCCGACTAGTAAAAACTTATTGAACGTCTTATAATCAAGGGATAACAGCAAACATTCGATCTTCTATTTTGAGTAAGAATGTTTTAAATATATATTTGATCGAGTACGGAAGAATACAAAATTTATTTCATCGAAATTAGAGTTCTGATTGAGGAGTAATTCAAAAAACAACAAAATCAGTCGAAACTCAAAGGGGTACCATCACAGAAAATAGTTGATTTTGGTCCCCAAAATATGTATTATATTAACATTACTAGATCAATATATATCGAGTTTGAATGCGAATAAAACTAATTTTACTGAAAACGAAGTTGTGAGTGATGAGATATTGACAAAACTACGAAATCGGACGAAACAATAAGTTGACACGTAGGAAATATTTATTGAACGTCTTATAATAAAGGGATAACAGCAAATATTCGATCTTATATTTTGAGTAAAAATGTTTAAAATATATATTTAATCGAGTATGGGAGAATACAAAATTTATTTCATCGAAAATAGAGTTTCGATTGAGGAGTAAATCAAAAAACAACAAAATAAACCGAAACTCAAAGGGGTACGTACCTCACAGAAAATAGTTGATTTTGGTCCCCAAAATAATTATTATATTAACATTACTAGATCAATATATATCGAGTTAGAATGCGAATAAAACTAATTTCATTTAAAACGAAGTTGAGAGTAATGAGATATTGACAAAACTACGAACACAGACGAAACAATAAGGTGCCACCTAGGACAAACGTACTTAACGTCTTATAATAAATGGATAACAGCAAATATTCGATCTTATATTTTGAGTAAGAATGTTTAAAATAAATATTTTATCGAGTACGGAAGAATACAAAATTTATTTCATCGAAAATAGAGTTTCGATTCAGGAGTAAATCAAAAAACAACAAAATCAGCCGAACCTCAAAGGGGTACCATCACAAAAAATAGTTGATTTTGGTCCCCAAAATATGTATTATATTAACATTACTAGATCAATAGATATTGAGTTAGAATGCGAATAAAACTAATTTCACTTAAAACGAAGTTGTGAGTAATGAGATATTGACAAAACTACGAACACAGACGAAACAATAAGGTGTCACTTAGGAAAAACGTACTTAACGTCTTATAATAAAGGGATAACAGCAAATATTCGATCTTATATTTTGAGTAAGAATGTTTAAAATATATATTTAATCGAGTACAGAAGAATACAAAATTTATTTCATCGAAAATAGAGTTTCGATTGAGGAGTAAATCAAAAAACAACAAAATCAGCTGAAACTCAAAGGGGTACCATCACAGAAAATAGTTGATTTTGGTCCCCAAAATATGTATTATATTAACATTACTAGATCAATATATATTGAGTTAGAATGCGAATAAAACTAATTTCATTGAAAACGAAGTTGTGAGTAATGAGATATTGACAAAACTACGAACACAGACGAAACAATAAGGTGCCACCTAGGAAAAACGTACTTAACGACTTATAATAAATGGATAACAGCAAATATTCGTTCTTATATTTTGAGTAAGAATGTTTAAAATAAATATTTTATCGAGTACGGAAGAATACAAAATTTGTTTCATCGAAAATAGAGTTTCGATTGAGGAGTAAATAAAAAAACAACAAAATCAGCCGAAACTCAAAGGGGTACCATCACAAAAAATAGTTGATTTTGGTCCCCAAAATATGTATTATATTAACATTACTAGATCAATAGATATTGAGTTAGAATGCAAATAAAACTAATTTCACTGAAAACGAAGTTGTGAGTAATGAGATATTGACAAAACTACGAACTCAAACGAAACAGTAAGGTGTCACCTAGGAAAAACGTACTTAACGTCTTATAATAAAGGGATAACAGTAAATATTCGATCTTATATTTTAGGTAAGAATGTTTAAAATATATATTTGATAGAGTACGGAAGAATACAAAATTTATTTCATCGAAAATAGAGGCTCGATTGAGGAGTAATTCAAAAAATAACAACATCAGCCGAAACTCAAAGGGGTACCATCACAGAAAATAGTTAATTTTGGTCCCCAAAATATGTATTATATTAATATTATTAGCTCAATATATATCTAATTAGAATGCGAATAAAACTAATTTCACTGAAAACGAAGTTGTGAGTGATGAGATATAGACAAAACTACGAAATCGGACGAAACAATAAGTTTCCGACTAGTAAAAACTTATTGAACGTCTTATAATCAAGGGATAACAGCAAACATTCGATCTTCTATTTTTAGTAAGAATGTTTTAAATATATATTTGATCGAGTACGGAAGAATACAAAATTTATTTCATCGAAATTAGAGTTCTGATTGAGGAGTAATTCAAAAAACAACAAAATCAGTCGAAACTCAAAGGGGTACCATCACAGAAAATAGTTGATTTTGGTCCCCAAAATATGTATTATATTAACGTTACTAGATCAATATATATCGAGTTTGAATGCGAATAAAACTAATTTTACTGAAAATGAAGTTGTGAGTGATGAGATATTGACAAAACTACGAAATCGGACGAAACAATAAGTTGACACGTAGGAAATATTTATTGAACGTCTTATAATAAAGGGATAACAGCAAATATTCGATCTTATATTTTGAGTAAAAATGTTTAAAATATATATTTAATCGAGTATGGGAGAATACAAAATTTATTTCATCGAAAATAGAGTTTCGATTGAGGAGTAAATCAAAAAACAACAAAATAAACTGAAACTCAAAGGGGTACGTACCTCACAGAAAATAGTTGATTTTGGTCCCCAAAATAATTATTATATTAACATTACTAGATCAATATATATCGAGTTAAAATGCGAATAAAACTAATTTCATTTAAAACGAAGTTGAGAGTAATGAGATATTGACAAAACTACGAACACAGACGAAACAATAAGGTGCCACCTAGGACAAACGTACTTAACGTCTTATAATAAATGGATAACAGCAAATATTCGATCTTATATTTTGAGTAAGAATGTTTAAAATAAATATTTTATCGAGTACGGAAGAATACAAAATTTATTTCATCGAAAATAGAGTTTCGATTCAGGAGTAAATCAAAAAACAACAAAATCAGCCGAACCTCAAAGGGGTACCATCACAAAAAATAGTTGATTTTGGTCCCCAAAATATGTATTATATTAACATTACTAGATCAATAGATATTGAGTTAGAATGCGAATAAAACTAATTTCACTTAAAACGAAGTTGTGAGTAATGAGATATTGACAAAACTACGAACACAGACGAAACAATAAGGTGTCACTTAGGAAAAACGTACTTAACGTCTTATAATAAAGGGATAACAGCAAATATTCGATCTTATATTTTGAGTAAGAATGTTTAAAATATATATTTAATCGAGTACGGAAGAATACAAAATTTATTTCATCGAAAATAGAGTTTCGATTGAGGAGTAAATCAAAAAACAACAAAATCAGCTGAAACTCAAAGGGGTACCATCACAGAAAATAGTTGATTTTGGTCCCCAAAATATGTATTATATTAACATTACTAGATCAATATATATTGAGTTAGAATGCGAATAAAACTAATTTCATTGAAAACAAAGTTGTGAGTAATGAGATATTGACAAAACTACGAACACAGACGAAACAATAAGGTGCCACCTAGGAAAAACGTACTTAACGACTTATAATAAATGGATAACAGCAAATATTCGTTCTTATATTTTGAGTAAGAATGTTTAAAATAAATATTTTATCGAGTACGGAAGAATACAAAATTTGTTTCATCGAAAATAGAGTTTCGATTGAGGAGTAAATAAAAAAACAACAAAATCAGCCGAAACTCAAAGGGGTACCATCACAAAAAATAGTTGATTTTGGTCCCCAAAATATGTATTATATTAACATTACTAGATCAATAGATATTGAGTTAGAATGCAAATAAAACTAATTTCACTGAAAACGAAGTTGTGAGTAATGAGATATTGACAAAACTACGAACTCAAACGAAACAGTAAGGTGCCACCTAGGAAAAACGTACTTAACGTCTTATAATAAAGGGATAACAGTAAATATTCGATCTTATATTTTAGGTAAGAATGTTTAAAATATATATTTGATAGAGTACGGAAGAATACAAAATTTATTTCATCGAAAATAGAGGCTCGATTGAGGAGTAATTCAAAAAATAACAAAATCAGCCGAAACTCAAAGGGGTACCATCACAGAAAATAGTTAATTTTGGTCCCCAAAATATGTATTATATTAATATTATTAGCTCAATATATATCTAATTAGAATGCGAATAAAACTAATTTCACTGAAAACGAAGTTGTGAGTGATGAGATATAGACAAAACTACGAAATCGAACGAAACAATAAGTTTCCGACTAGTAAAAACTTATTGAACGTCTTATAATCAAGGGATAACAGCAAACATTCGATCTTCTATTTTGAGTAAGAATGTTTTAAATATATATTTGATCGAGTACGGAAGAATACAAAATTTATTTCATCGAAATTAGAGTTCTGATTGAGGAGTAATTCAAAAAACAACAAAATCAGTCGAAACTCAAAGGGGTACCATCACAGAAAATAGTTGATTTTGGTCCCCAAAATATGTATTATATTAACATTACTAAATCAATATATATCGAGTTTGAATGCGAATAAAACTAATTTTACTGAAAACGAAGTTGTGAGTGATGAGATATTGACAAAACTACGAAATCGGACGAAACAATAAGTTGACACGTAGGAAAAACTTATTGAACGTCTTATAATAAAGGGATAACAGCAAATATTCGATCTTATATTTTGAGTAAAAATGTTTAAAATATATATTTAATCGAGTATGGGAGAATACAAAATTTATTTCATCGAAAATAGAGTTTCGATTGAGGAGTAAATCAAAAAACAACAAAATAAACCGAAACTCAAAGGGGTACGTACCATCACAGAAAATAGTTGATTTTGGTCCCCAAAATAATTATTATATTAACATTACTAGATCAATATATATCGAGTTAGAATGCGAATAAAACTAATTTCATTTAAAACGAAGTTGAGAGTAATGAGATATTGACAAAACTACGAACACAGACGAAACAATAAGGTGCCACCTAGGACAAACGTACTTAACGTCTTATAATAAATGGATAACAGCAAATATTCGATCTTATATTTTGAGTAAGAATGTTTAAAATAAATATTTTATCGAGTACGGAAGAATACAAAATTTATTTCATCGAAAATAGAGTTTCGATTCAGGAGTAAATCAAAAAACAACAAAATCAGCCGAACCTCAAAGGGGTACCATCACAAAAAATAGTTGATTTTGGTCCCCAAAATATGTATTATATTAACATTACTAGATCAATAGATATTGAGTTAGAATGCGAATAAAACTAATTTCACTTAAAACGAAGTTGTGAGTAATGAGATATTGACAAAACTACGAACACAGACGAAACAATAAGTTTCCGACTAGTAAAAACTTATTGAACGTCTTATAATCAAGGGATAACAGCAAACATTCGATCTTCTATTTTGAGTAAGAATGTTTTAAATATATATTTGATCGAGTACGGAAGAATACAAAATTTATTTCATCGAAAATAGAGTTTCGATTGAGGAGTAAATCAAAAAACAACAAAATCAGCTGAAACTCAAAGGGGTACCATCACAGAAAATAGTTGATTTTGGTCCCCAAAATATGTATTATATTAACATTACTAGATCAATATATATCGAGTTAGAATGCGAATAAAACTAATTTCATTGAAAACGAAGTTGTGAGTAATGAGATATTGACAAAACTACGAACACAGACGAAACAATAAGGTGCCACCTAGGAAAAACGTACTTAACGACTTATAATAAATGGATAACAGCAAATATTCGTTCTTATATTTTGAGTAAGAATGTTTAAAATAAATATTTTATCGAGTACGGAAGAATACAAAATTTGTTTCATCGAAAATAGAGTTTCGATTGAGGAGTAAATAAAAAAACAACAAAATCAGCCGAAACTCAAAGGGGTACCATCACAAAAAATAGTTGATTTTGGTCCCCAAAATATGTATTATATTAACATTACTAGATCAATAGATATTGAGTTAGAATGCAAATAAAACTAATTTCACTGAAAACGAAGTTGTGAGTAATGAGATATTGACAAAACTACGAACTCAAACGAAACAGTAAGGTGCCACCTAGGAAAAACGTACTTAACGTCTTATAATAAAGGGATAACAGTAAATATTCGATCTTATATTTTAGGTAAGAATGTTTAAAATATATATTTGATAGAGTACGGAAGAATACAAAATTTATTTCATCGAAAATAGAGGCTCGATTGAGGAGTAATTCAAAAAATAACAAAATCAGCCGAAACTCAAAGGGGTACCATCACAGAAAATAGTTAATTTTGGTCCCCAAAATATGTATTATATTAATATTATTAGCTCAATATATATCTAATTAGAATGCGAATAAAACTAATTTCACTGAAAACGAAGTTGTGAGTGATGAGATATAGACAAAACTACGAAATCGGACGAAACAATAAGTTTCCGTCTAGTAAAAACTTATTGAACGTCTTATAATCAAGGGATAACAGCAAACATTCGATCTTCTATTTTGAGTAAGAATGTTTTAAATATATATTTGATCGAGTACGGAAGAATACAAAATTTATTTCATCGAAATTAGAGTTCTGATTGAGGAGTAATTCAAAAAACAACAAAATCAGTCGAAACTCAAAGGGGTACCATCACAGAAAATAGTTGATTTTGGTCCCCAAAATATGTATTATATTAACATTACTAGATCAATATATATCGAGTTTGAATGCGAATAAAACTAATTTTACTGAAAACGAAGTTGTGAGTGATGAGATATTGACAAAACTACGAAATCGGACGAAACAATAAGTTGACACGTAGGAAAAACTTATTGAACGTCTTATAATAAAGGGATAACAGCAAATATTCGATCTTATATTTTGAGTAAAAATGTTTAAAATATATATTTAATCGAGTATGGGAGAATACAAAATTTATTTCATCGAAAATAGAGTTTCGATTGAGGAGTAAATCAAAAAACAACAAAATAAACCGAAACTCAAAGGGGTACGTACCATCACAGAAAATAGTTGATTTTGGTCCCCAAAATAATTATTATATTAACATTACTAGATCAATATATATCGAGTTAGAAAGCGAATAAAACTAATTTCATTTAAAACGAAGTTGAGAGTAATGAGATATTGACAAAACTACGAACACAGACGAAACAATAAGGTGCCACCTAGGACAAACGTACTTAACGTCTTATAATAAATGGATAACAGCAAATATTCGATCTTATATTTTGAGTAAGAATGTTTAAAATAAATATTTTATCGAGTACGGAAGAATACAAAATTTATTTCATCGAAAATAGAGTTTCGATTCAGGAGTAAATCAAAAAACAACAAAATCAGCCGAACCTCAAAGGGGTACCATCACAAAAAATAGTTGATTTTGGTCCCCAAAATATGTATTATATTAACATTACTAGATCAATAGATATTGAGTTAGAATGCGAATAAAACTAATTTCACTTAAAACGAAGTTGTGAGTAATGAGATATTGACAAAACTACGAACACAGACGAAACAATAAGTTTCCGACTAGTAAAAACTTATTGAACGTCTTATAATCAAGGGATAACAGCAAACATTCGATCTTCTATTTTGAGTAAGAATGTTTTAAATATATATTTGATCGAGTACGGAAGAATACAAAATTTATTTCATCGAAAATAGAGTTTCGATTGAGGAGTAAATCAAAAAACAACAAAATCAGCTGAAACTCAAAGGGGTACCATCACAGAAAATAGTTGATTTTGGTCCCCAAAATATGTATTATATTAACATTACTAGATCAATATATATCGAGTTAGAATGCGAATAAAACTAATTTCATTGAAAACGAAGTTGTGAGTAATGAGATATTGACAAAACTACGAACACAGACGAAACAATAAGGTGCCACCTAGGAAAAACGTACTTAACGACTTATAATAAATGGATAACAGCAAATATTCGTTCTTATATTTTGAGTAAGAATGTTTAAAATAAATATTTTATCGAGTACGGAAGAATACAAAATTTGTTTCATCGAAAATAGAGTTTCGATTGAGGAGTAAATAAAAAAACAACAAAATCAGCCGAAACTCAAAGGGGTACCATCACAAAAAATAGTTGATTTTGGTCCCCAAAATATGTATTATATTAACATTACTAGATCAATAGATATTGAGTTAGAATGCAAATAAAACTAATTTCACTGAAAACGAAGTCGTGAGTAATGAGATATTGACAAAACTACGAACTCAAACGAAACAGTAAGGTGCCACCTAGGAAAAACGTACTTAACGTCTTATAATAAAGGGATAACAGTAAATATTCGATCTTATATTTTAGGTAAGAATGTTTAAAATATATATTTGATAGAGTACGGAAGAATACAAAATTTATTTCATCGAAAATAGAGGCTCGATTGAGGAGTAATTCAAAAAATAACAAAATCAGCCGAAACTCAAAGGGGTACCATCACAGAAAATAGTTAATTTTGGTCCCCAAAATATGTATTATATTAATATTATTAGCTCAATATATATCTAATTAGAATGCGAATAAAACTAATTTCACTGAAAACGAAGTTGTGAGTGATGAGATATAGACAAAACTACGAAATCGGACGAAACAATAAGTTTCCGACTAGTAAAAACTTATTGAACGTCTTATAATCAAGGGATAACAGCAAACATTCGATCTTCTATTTTGAGTAAGAATGTTTTAAATATATATTTGATCGAGTACGGAAGAATACAAAATTTATTTCATCGAAAATAGAGTTTCGATTGAGGAGTAAATCAAAAAACAACAAAATCAGCTGAAACTCAAAGGGGTACCATCACAGAAAATAGTTGATTTTGGTCCCCAAAATATGTATTATATTAACATTACTAGATCAATATATATCGAGTTTGAATGCGAATAAAACTAATTTTACTGAAAACGAAGTTGTGAGTGATGAGATATTGACAAAACTACGAAATCGGACGAAACAATAAGTTAACACGTAGGAAAAACTTATTGAACGTCTTATAATAAAGGGATAACAGCAAATATTCGATCTTATATTTTGAGTAAAAATGTTTAAAATATATATTTAATCGAGTATGGGAGAATACAAAATTTATTTCATCGAAAATAGAGTTTCGATTGAGGAGTAAATCAAAAAACAACAAAATAAACCGAAACTCAAAGGGGTACGTACCATCACAGAAAATAGTTGATTTTGGTCCCCAAAATAATTATTATATTAACATTACTAGATCAATATATATCGAGTTAGAATGCGAATAAAACTAATTTCATTTAAAACGAAGTTGAGAGTAATGAGATATTGACAAAACTACGAACACAGACGAAACAATAAGGTGCCACCTAGGACAAACGTACTTAACGTCTTATAATAAATGGATAACAGCAAATATTCGATCTTATATTTTGAGTAAGAATGTTTAAAATAAATATTTTATCGAGTACGGAAGAATACAAAATTTATTTCATCGAAAATAGAGTTTCGATTCAGGAGTAAATCAAAAAACAACAAAATCAGCCGAACCTCAAAGGGGTACCATCACAAAAAATAGTTGATTTTGGTCCCCAAAATATGTATTATATTAACATTACTAGATCAATAGATATTGAGTTAGAATGCGAATAAAACTAATTTCACTTAAAACGAAGTTGTGAGTAATGAGATATTGACAAAACTACGAACACAGACGAAACAATAAGTTTCCGACTAGTAAAAACTTATTGAACGTCTTATAATCAAGGGATAACAGCAAACATTCGATCTTCTATTTTGAGTAAGAATGTTTTAAATATATATTTGATCGAGTACGGAAGAATACAAAATTTATTTCATCGAAAATAGAGTTTCGATTGAGGAGTAAATCAAAAAACAACAAAATCAGCTGAAACTCAAAGGGGTACCATCACAGAAAATAGTTGATTTTGGTCCCCAAAATATGTATTATATTAACATTACTAGATCAATATATATCGAGTTAGAATGCGAATAAAACTAATTTCATTGAAAACGAAGTTGTGAGTAATGAGATATTGACAAAACTACGAACACAGACGAAACAATAAGGTGCCACCTAGGAAAAACGTACTTAACGACTTATAATAAATGGATAACAGCAAATATTCGTTCTTATATTTTGAGTAAGAATGTTTAAAATAAATATTTTATCGAGTACGGAAGAATACAAAATTTGTTTCATCGAAAATAGAGTTTCGATTGAGGAGTAAATAAAAAAACAACAAAATCAGCCGAAACTCAAAGGGGTACCATCACAAAAAATAGTTGATTTTGGTCCCCAAAATATGTATTATATTAACATTACTAGATCAATAGATATTGAGTTAGAATGCAAATAAAACTAATTTCACTGAAAACGAAGTTGTGAGTAATGAGATATTGACAAAACTACGAACTCAAACGAAACAGTAAGGTGCCACCTAGGAAAAACGTACTTAACGTCTTATAATAAAGGGATAACAGTAAATATTCGATCTTATATTTTAGGTAAGAATGTTTAAAATATATATTTGATAGAGTACGGAAGAATACAAAATTTATTTCATCGAAAATAGAGGCTCGATTGAGGAGTAATTCAAAAAATAACAAAATCAGCCGAAACTCAAAGGGGTACCATCACAGAAAATAGTTAATTTTGGTCCCCAAAATATGTATTATATTAATATTATTAGCTCAATATATATCTAATTAGAATGCGAATAAAACTAATTTCACTGAAAACGAAGTTGTGAGTGATGAGATATAGACAAAACTACGAAATCGGACGAAACAATAAGTTTCCGTCTAGTAAAAACTTATTGAACGTCTTATAATCAAGGGATAACAGCAAACATTCGATCTTCTATTTTGAGTAAGAATGTTTTAAATATATATTTGATCGAGTACGGAAGAATACAAAATTTATTTCATCGAAATTAGAGTTCTGATTGAGGAGTAATTCAAAAAACAACAAAATCAGTCGAAACTCAAAGGGGTACCATCACAGAAAATAGTTGATTTTGGTCCCCAAAATATGTATTATATTAACATTACTAGATCAATATATATCGAGTTTGAATGCGAATAAAACTAATTTTACTGAAAACGAAGTTGTGAGTGATGAGATATTGACAAAACTACGAAATCGGACGAAACAATAAGTTGACACGTAGGAAAAACTTATTGAACGTCTTATAATAAAGGGATAACAGCAAATATTCGATCTTATATTTTGAGTAAAAATGTTTAAAATATATATTTAATCGAGTATGGGAGAATACAAAATTTATTTCATCGAAAATAGAGTTTCGATTGAGGAGTAAATCAAAAAACAACAAAATAAACCGAAACTCAAAGGGGTACGTACCATCACAGAAAATAGTTGATTTTGGTCCCCAAAATAATTATTATATTAACATTACTAGATCAATATATATCGAGTTAGAAAGCGAATAAAACTAATTTCATTTAAAACGAAGTTGAGAGTAATGAGATATTGACAAAACTACGAACACAGACGAAACAATAAGGTGCCACCTAGGACAAACGTACTTAACGTCTTATAATAAATGGATAACAGCAAATATTCGATCTTATATTTTGAGTAAGAATGTTTAAAATAAATATTTTATCGAGTACGGAAGAATACAAAATTTATTTCATCGAAAATAGAGTTTCGATTCAGGAGTAAATCAAAAAACAACAAAATCAGCTGAACCTCAAAGGGGTACCATCACAAAAAATAGTTGATTTTGGTCCCCAAAATATGTATTATATTAACATTACTAGATCAATAGATATTGAGTTAGAATGCGAATAAAACTAATTTCACTTAAAACGAAGTTGTGAGTAATGAGATATTGACAAAACTACGAACACAGACGAAACAATAAGTTTCCGACTAGTAAAAACTTATTGAACGTCTTATAATCAAGGGATAACAGCAAACATTCGATCTTCTATTTTGAGTAAGAATGTTTTAAATATATATTTGATCGAGTACGGAAGAATACAAAATTTATTTCATCGAAAATAGAGTTTCGATTGAGGAGTAAATCAAAAAACAACAAAATCAGCTGAAACTCAAAGGGGTACCATCACAGAAAATAGTTGATTTTGGTCCCCAAAATATGTATTATATTAACATTACTAGATCAATATATATCGAGTTAGAATGCGAATAAAACTAATTTCATTGAAAACGAAGTTGTGAGTAATGAGATATTGACAAAACTACGAACACAGACGAAACAATAAGGTGCCACCTAGGAAAAACGTACTTAACGACTTATAATAAATGGATAACAGCAAATATTCGTTCTTATATTTTGAGTAAGAATGTTTAAAATAAATATTTTATCGAGTACGGAAGAATACAAAATTTGTTTCATCGAAAATAGAGTTTTGATTGAGGAGTAAATAAAAAAACAACAAAATCAGCCGAAACTCAAAGGGGTACCATCACAAAAAATAGTTGATTTTGGTCCCCAAAATATGTATTATATTAACATTACTAGATCAATAGATATTGAGTTAGAATGCAAATAAAACTAATTTCACTGAAAACGAAGTTGTGAGTAATGAGATATTGACAAAACTACGAACTCAAACGAAACAGTAAGGTGCCACCTAGGAAAAACGTACTTAACGTCTTATAATAAAGGGATAACAGTAAATATTCGATCTTATATTTTAGGTAAGAATGTTTAAAATATATATTTGATAGAGTACGGAAGAATACAAAATTTATTTCATCGAAAATAGAGGCTCGATTGAGGAGTAATTCAAAAAATAACAAAATCAGCCGAAACTCAAAGGGGTACCATCACAGAAAATAGTTAATTTTGGTCCCCAAAATATGTATTATATTAATATTATTAGCTCAATATATATCTAATTAGAATGCGAATAAAACTAATTTCACTGAAAACGAAGTTGTGAGTGATGAGATATAGACAAAACTACGAAATCGGACGAAACAATAAGTTTCCGACTAGTAAAAACTTATTGAACGTCTTATAATCAAGGGATAACAGCAAACATTCGATCTTCTATTTTGAGTAAGAATGTTTTAAATATATATTTGATCGAGTACGGAAGAATACAAAATTTATTTCATCGAAAATAGAGTTTCGATTGAGGAGTAAATCAAAAAACAACAAAATCAGCTGAAACTCAAAGGGGTACCATCACAGAAAATAGTTGATTTTGGTCCCCAAAATATGTATTATATTAACATTACTAGATCAATATATATCGAGTTTGAATGCGAATAAAACTAATTTTACTGAAAACGAAGTTGTGAGTGATGAGATATTGACAAAACTACGAAATCGGACGAAACAATAAGTTGACACGTAGGAAAAACTTATTGAACGTCTTATAATAAAGGGATAACAGCAAATATTCGATCTTATATTTTGAGTAAAAATGTTTAAAATATATATTTAATCGAGTATGGGAGAATACAAAATTTATTTCATCGAAAATAGAGTTTCGATTGAGGAGTAAATCAAAAAACAACAAAATAAACCGAAACTCAAAGGGGTACGTACCATCACAGAAAATAGTTGATTTTGGTCCCCAAAATAATTATTATATTAACATTACTAGATCAATATATATCGAGTTAGAATGCGAATAAAACTAATTTCATTTAAAACGAAGTTGAGAGTAATGAGATATTGACAAAACTACGAACACAGACGAAACAATAAGGTGCCACCTAGGACAAACGTACTTAACGTCTTATAATAAATGGATAAAAGCAAATATTCGATCTTATATTTTGAGTAAGAATGTTTAAAATAAATATTTTATCGAGTACGGAAGAATACAAAATTTATTTCATCGAAAATAGAGTTTCGATTCAGGAGTAAATCAAAAAACAACAAAATCAGCCGAACCTCAAAGGGGTACCATCACAAAAAATAGTTGATTTTGGTCCCCAAAATATGTATTATATTAACATTACTAGATCAATAGATATTGAGTTAGAATGCGAATAAAACTAATTTCACTTAAAACGAAGTTGTGAGTAATGAGATATTGACAAAACTACGAACACAGACGAAACAATAAGTTTCCGACTAGTAAAAACTTATTGAACGTCTTATAATCAAGGGATAACAGCAAACATTCGATCTTCTATTTTGAGTAAGAATGTTTTAAATATATATTTGATCGAGTACGGAAGAATACAAAATTTATTTCATCGAAAATAGAGTTTCGATTGAGGAGTAAATCAAAAAACAACAAAATCAGCTGAAACTCAAAGGGGTACCATCACAGAAAATAGTTGATTTTGGTCCCCAAAATATGTATTATATTAACATTACTAGATCAATATATATCGAGTTAGAATGCGAATAAAACTAATTTCATTGAAAACGAAGTTGTGAGTAATGAGATATTGACAAAACTACGAACACAGACGAAACAATAAGGTGCCACCTAGGAAAAACGTACTTAACGACTTATAATAAATGGATAACAGCAAATATTCGTTCTTATATTTTGAGTAAGAATGTTTAAAATAAATATTTTATCGAGTACGGAAGAATACAAAATTTGTTTCATCGAAAATAGAGTTTCGATTGAGGAGTAAATAAAAAAACAACAAAATCAGCCGAAACTCAAAGGGGTACCATCACAAAAAATAGTTGATTTTGGTCCCCAAAATATGTATTATATTAACATTACTAGATCAATAGATATTGAGTTAGAATGCAAATAAAACTAATTTCACTGAAAACGAAGTTGTGAGTAATGAGATATTGACAAAACTACGAACTCAAACGAAACAGTAAGGTGCCACCTAGGAAAAACGTACTTAACGTCTTATAATAAAGGGATAACAGTAAATATTCGATCTTATATTTTAGGTAAGAATGTTTAAAATATATATTTGATAGAGTACGGAAGAATACAAAATTTATTTCATCGAAAATAGAGGCTCGATTGAGGAGTAATTCAAAAAATAACAAAATCAGCCGAAACTCAAAGGGGTACCATCACAGAAAATAGTTAATTTTGGTCCCCAAAATATGTATTATATTAATATTATTAGCTCAATATATATCTAATTAGAATGCGAATAAAACTAATTTCACTGAAAACGAAGTTGTGAGTGATGAGATATAGACAAAACTACGAAATCGGACGAAACAATAAGTTTCCGACTAGTAAAAACTTATTGAACGTCTTATAATCAAGGGATAACAGCAAACATTCGATCTTCTATTTTGAGTAAGAATGTTTTAAATATATATTTGATCGAGTACGGAAGAATACAAAATTTATTTCATCGAAATTAGAGTTCTGATTGAGGAGTAATTCAAAAAACAACAAAATCAGTCGAAACTCAAAGGGGTACCATCACAGAAAATAGTTGATTTTGGTCCCCAAAATATGTATTATATTAACATTACTAGATCAATATATATCGAGTTTGAATGCGAATAAAACTAATTTTACTGAAAACGAAGTTGTGAGTGATGAGATATTGACAAAACTACGAAATCGGACGAAACAATAAGTTGACACGTAGGAAAAACTTATTGAACGTCTTATAATAAAGGGATAACAGCAAATATTCGATCTTATATTTTGAGTAAAAATGTTTAAAATATATATTTAATCGAGTATGGGAGAATACAAAATTTATTTCATCGAAAATAGAGTTTCGATTGAGGAGTAAATCAAAAAACAACAAAATAAACCGAAACTCAAAGGGGTACGTACCATCACAGAAAATAGTTGATTTTGGTCCCCAAAATAATTATTATATTAACATTACTAGATCAATATATATCGAGTTAGAATGCGAATAAAACTAATTTCATTTAAAACGAAGTTGAGAGTAATGAGATATTGACAAAACTACGAACACAGACGAAACAATAAGGTGCCACCTAGGACAAACGTACTTAACGTCTTATAATAAATGGATAACAGCAAATATTCAATCTTATATTTTGAGTAAGAATGTTTAAAATAAATATTTTATCGAGTACGGAAGAATACAAAATTTATTTCATCAAAAATAGAGTTTCGATTCAGGAGTAAATCAAAAAACAACAAAATCAGCCGAACCTCAAAGGGGTACCATCACAAAAAATAGTTGATTTTGGTCCCCAAAATATGTATTATATTAACATTACTAGATCAATAGATATTGAGTTAGAATGCGAATAAAACTAATTTCACTTAAAACGAAGTTGTGAGTAATGAGATATTGACAAAACTACGAACACAGACGAAACAATAAGGTGTCACTTAGGAAAAACGTACTTAACGTCTTATAATAAATGGATAACAGCAAATATTCGATCTTATATTTTGAGTACAAATGTTTAAAATATATATTTAATCGAGTATGGGAGAATACAAAATTTATTTCATCGAAAATAGAGTTTCGATTGAGGAGTAAATCAAAAAACAACAAAATAAACCGAAACTCAAAGGGGTACGTACCATCACAGAAAATAGTTGATTTTGGTCCCCAAAATAATTATTATATTAACATTACTAGAACAATATATATCGAGTTAGAATGCGAATAAAACTAATTTCATTTAAAACGAAGTTGAGAGTAATGAGATATTGACAAAACTACGAACACAGACGAAACAATAAGGTGCCACCTAGGACAAACGTACTTAACGTCTTATAATAAATGGATAACAGCAAATATTCGATCTTATATTTTGAGTAAGAATGTTTAAAATAAATATTTTATCGAGTACGGAAGAATACAAAATTTATTTCATCGAAAATAGAGTTTCGATTCAGGAGTAAATCAAAAAACAACAAAATCAGCCGAACCTCAAAGGGGTACCATCACAAAAAATAGTTGATTTTGGTCCCCAAAATATGTATTATATTAACATTAATAGATCAATAGATATTGAGTTAGAATGCGAATAAAACTAATTTCACTTAAAACGAAGTTGTGAGTAATGAGATATTGACAAAACTACGAACACAGACGAAACAATAAGGTGTCACTTAGGAAAAACGTACTTAACGTCTTATAATAAAGGGATAACAGCAAATATTCGATCTTATATTTTGAGTAAGAATGTTTAAAATATATATTTAATCGAGTACGTAAGAATACAAAATTTATTTCATCGAAAATAGAGTTTCGATTGAGGAGTAAATCAAAAAACAACAAAATCAGCTGAAACTCAAAGGGGTACCATCACAGAAAATAGTTGATTTTGGTCCCCAAAATATGTATTATATTAACATTACTAGATCAATATATATCGAGTTAGAATGCGAATAAAACTAATTTCATTTAAAACGAAGTTGTGAGTAATGAGATATTGACAAAACTACGAACACAGACGAAACAATAAGATGCCACCTAGGAAAAACGTACTTAACGACTTATAATAAATGGACAACAGCAAATATTCGATCTTATATTTTGAGTAAGAATGTTTAAAATAAATATTTTATCGAGTACGGAAGAATACAAAATTTATTTCATCGAAAATAGAGTTTCGATTCAGGAGTAAATCAAAAAACAACAAAATCAGCCGAACCTCAAAGGGGTACCATCACAAAAAATAGTTGATTTTGGTCCCCAAAATATGTATTATATTAACATTACTAGATCAATAGATATTGAGTTAGAATGCGAATAAAACTAATTTCACTTAAAACGAAGTTGTGAGTAATGAGATATTGACAAAACTACGAACACAGACGAAACAATAAGGTGTCACTTAGGAAAATCGTACTTAACGTCTTATAATAAAGGGATAACAGCAAATATTCGATATTATATTTTGAGTAAGACTGTTTAAAATATATATTTAATCGAGTACGGAAGAATACAAAATTTATTTCATCGAAAATAGAGTTTCGATTGAGGAGTAAATCAAAAAACAACAAAATCAGCTGAAACTCAAAGGGGTACCATCACAGAAAATAGTTGATTTTGGTCCCCAAAATATGTATTATATTAACATTACTAGATCAATATATATCGAGTTAGAATGCGAATAAAACTAATTTCATTGAAAACGAAGATGTGAGTAATGAGATATTGACAAAATTACGAACACAGACGAAACAATAAGATGCCACCTAGGAAAAACGTACTTAACGACTTATAATAAATGGATAACAGCAAATATTCGTTCTTATATTTTGAGTAAGAATGTTTAAAATAAATATTTTATCGAGTACGGAAGAATACAAAATTTGTTTCATCGAAAATAGAGTTTCGATTGAGGAGTAAATAAAAAAACAACAAAATCAGCCGAAACTCAAAGGGGTACCATCACAAAAAATAGTTGATTTTGGTCCCCAAAATATGTATTATATTAACATTACTAGATCAATAGATATTGAGTTAGAATGCGAATAAAACTAATTTCACTTAAAACGAAGTTGTGAGTAATGAGATATTGACAAAACTACGAACACAGACGAAACAATAAGTTTCCGACTAGTAAAAACTTATTGAACGTCTTATAATCAAGGGATAACAGCAAACATTCGATCTTCTATTTTGAGTAAGAATGTTTTAAATATATATTTGATCGAGTACGGAAGAATACAAAATTTATTTCATCGAAAATAGAGTTTCGATTGAGGAGTAAATCAAAAAACAACAAAATCAGCTGAAACTCAAAGGGGTACCATCACAGAAAATAGTTGATTTTGGTCCCCAAAATATGTATTATATTAACATTACTAGATCAATATATATCGAGTTAGAATGCGAATAAAACTAATTTCATTGAAAACGAAGTTGTGAGTAATGAGATATTGACAAAACTACGAACACAGACGAAACAATAAGGTGCCACCTAGGAAAAACGTACTTAACGACTTATAATAAATGGATAACAGCAAATATTCGTTCTTATATTTTGAGTAAGAATGTTTAAAATAAATATTTTATCGAGTACGGAAGAATACAAAATTTGTTTCATCGAAAATAGAGTTTCGATTGAGGAGTAAATAAAAAAACAACAAAATCAGCCGAAACTCAAAGGGGTACCATCACAAAAAATAGTTGATTTTGGTCCCCAAAATATGTATTATATTAACATTACTAGATCAATAGATATTGAGTTAGAATGCAAATAAAACTAATTTCACTGAAAACGAAGTTGTGAGTAATGAGATATTGACAAAACTACGAACTCAAACGAAACAGTAAGGTGCCACCTAGGAAAAACGTACTTAACGTCTTATAATAAAGGGATAACAGTAAATATTCGATCTTATATTTTAGGTAAGAATGTTTAAAATATATATTTGATAGAGTACGGAAGAATACAAAATTTATTTCATCGAAAATAGAGGCTCGATTGAGGAGTAATTCAAAAAATAACAAAATCAGCCGAAACTCAAAGGGGTACCATCACAGAAAATAGTTAATTTTGGTCCCCAAAATATGTATTATATTAATATTATTAGCTCAATATATATCTAATTAGAATGCGAATAAAACTAATTTCACTGAAAACGAAGTTGTGAGTGATGAGATATAGACAAAACTACGAAATCGGACGAAACAATAAGTTTCCGACTAGTAAAAACTTATTGAACGTCTTATAATCAAGGGATAACAGCAAACATTCGATCTTCTATTTTGAGTAAGAATGTTTTAAATATATATTTGATCGAGTACGGAAGAATACAAAATTTATTTCATCGAAATTAGAGTTCTGATTGAGGAGTAATTCAAAAAACAACAAAATCAGTCGAAACTCAAAGGGGTACCATCACAGAAAATAGTTGATTTTGGTCCCCAAAATATGTATTATATTAACATTACTAGATCAATATATATCGAGTTTGAATGCGAATAAAACTAATTTTACTGAAAACGAAGTTGTGAGTGATGAGATATTGACAAAACTACGAAATCGGACGAAACAATAAGTTGACACGTAGGAAAAACTTATTGAACGTCTTATAATAAAGGGATAACAGCAAATATTCGATCTTATATTTTGAGTAAAAATGTTTAAAATATATATTTAATCGAGTATGGGAGAATACAAAATTTATTTCATCGAAAATAGAGTTTCGATTGAGGAGTAAATCAAAAAACAACAAAATAAACCGAAACTCAAAGGGGTACGTACCATCACAGAAAATAGTTGATTTTGGTCCCCAAAATAATTATTATATTAACATTACTAGATCAATATATATCGAGTTAGAATGCGAATAAAACTAATTTCATTTAAAACGAAGTTGAGAGTAATGAGATATTGACAAAACTACGAACACAGACGAAACAATAAGGTGCCACCTAGGACAAACGTACTTAACGTCTTATAATAAATGGATAACAGCAAATATTCAATCTTATATTTTGAGTAAGAATGTTTAAAATAAATATTTTATCGAGTACGGAAGAATACAAAATTTATTTCATCAAAAATAGAGTTTCGATTCAGGAGTAAATCAAAAAACAACAAAATCAGCCGAACCTCAAAGGGGTACCATCACAAAAAATAGTTGATTTTGGTCCCCAAAATATGTATTATATTAACATTACTAGATCAATAGATATTGAGTTAGAATGCGAATAAAACTAATTTCACTTAAAACGAAGTTGTGAGTAATGAGATATTGACAAAACTACGAACACAGACGAAACAATAAGGTGTCACTTAGGAAAAACGTACTTAACGTCTTATAATAAATGGATAACAGCAAATATTCGATCTTATATTTTGAGTACAAATGTTTAAAATATATATTTAATCGAGTATGGGAGAATACAAAATTTATTTCATCGAAAATAGAGTTTCGATTGAGGAGTAAATCAAAAAACAACAAAATAAACCGAAACTCAAAGGGGTACGTACCATCACAGAAAATAGTTGATTTTGGTCCCCAAAATAATTATTATATTAACATTACTAGAACAATATATATCGAGTTAGAATGCGAATAAAACTAATTTCATTTAAAACGAAGTTGAGAGTAATGAGATATTGACAAAACTACGAACACAGACGAAACAATAAGGTGCCACCTAGGACAAACGTACTTAACGTCTTATAATAAATGGATAACAGCAAATATTCGATCTTATATTTTGAGTAAGAATGTTTAAAATAAATATTTTATCGAGTACGGAAGAATACAAAATTTATTTCATCGAAAATAGAGTTTCGATTCAGGAGTAAATCAAAAAACAACAAAATCAGCCGAACCTCAAAGGGGTACCATCACAAAAAATAGTTGATTTTGGTCCCCAAAATATGTATTATATTAACATTAATAGATCAATAGATATTGAGTTAGAATGCGAATAAAACTAATTTCACTTAAAACGAAGTTGTGAGTAATGAGATATTGACAAAACTACGAACACAGACGAAACAATAAGGTGTCACTTAGGAAAAACGTACTTAACGTCTTATAATAAAGGGATAACAGCAAATATTCGATCTTATATTTTGAGTAAGAATGTTTAAAATATATATTTAATCGAGTACGTAAGAATACAAAATTTATTTATTCGAAAATAGAGTTTCGATTGAGGAGTAAATCAAAAAACAACAAAATCAGCTGAAACTCAAAGGGGTACCATCACAGAAAATAGTTGATTTTGGTCCCCAAAATATGTATTATATTAACATTACTAGATCAATATATATCGAGTTAGAATGCGAATAAAACTAATTTCATTTAAAACGAAGTTGTGAGTAATGAGATATTGACAAAACTACGAACACAGACGAAACAATAAGATGCCACCTAGGAAAAACGTACTTAACGACTTATAATAAATGGACAACAGCAAATATTCGATCTTATATTTTGAGTAAGAATGTTTAAAATAAATATTTTATCGAGTACGGAAGAATACAAAATTTATTTCATCGAAAATAGAGTTTCGATTCAGGAGTAAATCAAAAAACAACAAAATCAGCCGAACCTCAAAGGGGTACCATCACAAAAAATAGTTGATTTTGGTCCCCAAAATATGTATTATATTAACATTACTAGATCAATAGATATTGAGTTAGAATGCGAATAAAACTAATTTCACTTAAAACGAAGTTGTGAGTAATGAGATATTGACAAAACTACGAACACAGACGAAACAATAAGGTGTCACTTAGGAAAATCGTACTTAACGTCTTATAATAAAGGGATAACAGCAAATATTCGATATTATATTTTGAGTAAGACTGTTTAAAATATATATTTAATCGAGTACGGAAGAATACAAAATTTATTTCATCGAAAATAGAGTTTCGATTGAGGAGTAAATCAAAAAACAACAAAATCAGCTGAAACTCAAAGGGGTACCATCACAGAAAATAGTTGATTTTGGTCCCCAAAATATGTATTATATTAACATTACTAGATCAATATATATCGAGTTAGAATGCGAATAAAACTAATTTCATTGAAAACGAAGATGTGAGTAATGAGATATTGACAAAATTACGAACACAGACGAAACAATAAGACGCCACCTAGGAAAAACGTACTTAACGACTTATAATAAATGGATAACAGCAAATATTCGTTCTTATATTTTGAGTAAGAATGTTTAAAATAAATATTTTATCGAGTACGGAAGAATACAAAATTTGTTTCATCGAAAATAGAGTTTCGATTGAGGAGTAAATAAAAAAACAACAAAATCAGCCGAAACTCAAAGGGGTACCATCACAAAAAATAGTTGATTTTGGTCCCCAAAATATGTATTATATTAACATTACTAGATCAATAGATATTGAGTTAGAATGCAAATAAAACTAATTTCACTGAAAACGAAGTTGTGAGTAATGAGATATTGACAAAACTACGAACTCAAACGAAACAGTAAGGTGCCACCTAGGAAAAACGTACTTAACGTCTTATAATAAAGGGATAACAGTAAATATTCGATCTTATATTTTAGGTAAGAATGTTTAAAATATATATTTGATAGAGTACGGAAGAATACAAAATTTATTTCATCGAAAATAGAGGCTCGATTGAGGAGTAATTCAAAAAATAACAAAATCAGCCGAAACTCAAAGGGGTACCATCACAGAAAATAGTTAATTTTGGTCCCCAAAATATGTATTATATTAATATTATTAGCTCAATATATATCTAATTAGAATGCGAATAAAACTAATTTCACTGAAAACGAAGTTGTGAGTGATGAGATATAGACAAAACTACGAAATCGGACGAAACAATAAGTTTCCGACTAGTAAAAACTTATTGAACGTCTTATAATCAAGGGATAACAGCAAACATTCGATCTTCTATTTTGAGTAAGAATGTTTTAAATATATATTTGATCGAGTACGGAAGAATACAAAATTTATTTCATCAAAATTAGAGTTCTGATTGAGGAGTAATTCAAAAAACAACAAAATCAGTCGAAACTCAAAGGGGGTACCATCACAGAAAATAGTTGATTTTGGTCCCCAAAATATGTATTATATTAACATTACTAGATCAATATATATCGAGTTTGAATGCGAATAAAACTAATTTTACTGAAAACGAAGTTGTGAGTGATGAGATATTGACAAAACTACGAAATCGGACGAAACAATAAGTTGACACGTAGGAAAAACTTATTGAACGTCTTATAATAAAGGGATAACAGCAAATATTCGATCTTATATTTTGAGTAAAAATGTTTAAAATATATATTTAATCGAGTATGGGAGAATACAAAATTTATTTCATCGAAAATAGAGTTTCGATTGAGGAGTAAATCAAAAAACAACAAAATAAACCGAAACTCAAAGGGGTACGTACCATCACAGAAAATAGTTGATTTTGGTCCCCAAAATAATTATTATATTAACAATACTAGATCAATATATATCGAGTTAGAATGCGAATAAAACTAATTTCATTTAAAACGAAGTTGAGAGTAATGAGATATTGACAAAACTACGAACACAGACGAAACAATAAGGTGCCACCTAGGACAAACGTACTTAACGTCTTATAATAAATGGATAACAGCAAATATTCGATCTTATATTTTGAGTAAGAATGTTTAAAATAAATATTTTATCGAGTACGGAAGAATACAAAATTTATTTCATCGAAAATAGAGTTTCGATTCAGGAGTAAATCAAAAAACAACAAAATCAGCCGAACCTCAAAGGGGTACCATCACAAAAAATAGTTGATTTTGGTCCCCAAAATATGTATTATATTAACATTAATAGATCAATAGATATTGAGTTAGAATGCGAATAAAACTAATTTCACTTAAAACGAAGTTGTGAGTAATGAGATATTGACAAAACTACGAACACAGACAAAACAATAAGGTGTCACTTAGGAAAAACGTACTTAACGTCTTATAATAAAGGGATAACAGCAAATATTCGATCTTATATTTTGAGTAAGAATGTTTAAAATATATATTTAATCGAGTACGGAAGAATACAAAATTTATTTCATCGAAAATAGAGTTTCGATTGAGGAGTAAATCAAAAAACAACAAAATCAGCTGAAACTCAAAGGGGTACCATCACAGAAAATAGTTGATTTTGGTCCCCAAAATATGTATTATATTAACATTACTAGATCAATATATATCGAGTTAGAATGCGAATAAAACTAATTTCATTGAAAACGAAGTTGTGAGTAATGAGATATTGACAAAACTACGAACACAGACGAAACAATAAGGTGCCACCTAGGAAAAACGTACTTAACGACTTATAATAAAGGGATAACAGCAAATATTCAATCTTATATTTTGAGTAAAAATGTTTAAAATATATATTTGATCGAGTACGGAAGAATACAAAATTTATTTCATCGAAAATAGAGTTTCGATTGAGGAGTAAATAAAAAAACAACAAAATAAGCCGAAACTCAAAGGGGTACCATCACAAAAAATAGTTGATTTTGGTCCCCAAAATATGTATTATATTAACATTACTAGATCAATAGATATTGAGTTAGAATGCACATAAAACTAATTTCACTGAAAACGAAGTTGTGAGTAATGAGATATTGACAAAACTACGAACTGAGGCGAAACATTAAGGTGCCACCTTGGAAAAACGTACTTAACGTCTTATAATAAAGGGATAACAGAAAATATTCGATCTTATATTTTGAGTAAAAATGTTTTCAATATATATTTGATCGAGTAAGGAAGAATACAAAATTTATTTCATCGAAAATAGAGGCTCGATTGAGGAGTAATTCAAAAAACAACAAAATCACTCGAAACTCAAAGGGGTACCATCACGGAAAATAGTTGATTTTGGTCCCCAAAATATGTATTATATTCACATTACTACCTCAATATATATCGAGTTATAATGCGAATAAAACTAATTTCACTGTAAACAAAGTTGTGAGTGATGAGATATTGACAAAACTACGAAATGGGACGAAACAATAAGTTGCCACCTAGGAAAAACTTATTGAACGTCTTATAATCAAAGGATAACAGAAAACATTCTATCTTATATTTTGAGTAAGAATGTTTAAAATATATATTTGATCGAGTACAGAAGAATACAAAATTTATTTCATCGAAAATAGAGTTTCGATTGAGGAATAAATAAAAAAACAACAAAATCAGCCGAAACTCAAAGGGGTACCATCATAGAAAATAGTTGATTTTGGTCTCCAAAATATGTATTATATTAACAATACTAGATCAATATATATCGAGTTAGAATGCAAATAAACTAATTTCACTGAAAACGAAGTTGTGAGTAATGAGATATTGACAAAACTACGAACTCAAACGAAACAATAAGGTGCCACCTAGGAAAAACGTACTTAACGTCTTATAATAAAGGGATAACAGTAAATATTCGATCTTATATTTTAGGTAAGAATGTTTAAAATATATATTTGATAGAGTACGGAAGAATACAAAATTTATTTCATCGAAAATAAATTTCCGATTGAGAAGTAAATCAAAAAAAACAAAATCAGCCGAAACTCAAAGGGGTACCATCACGGAAAATAGTTGATTTTGGTCCCCAAAATAAGTATTATATTAACATTACTACCTCAATATATATCGAGTTATAATGCGAATAAAACTAATTTCACTGTAAACAAAGTTGTGAGTGATGAGATATTGACAAAACTACGAAATGGGACGAAACAATAAGTTGCCACCCAGGAAAAACTTATTGAACGTCTTATAATCAAAGGATAACAGAAAACATTCTATCTTATATTTTGAGTAAGAATGTTTAAAATATATATTTGATCGAGTACAGAAGAATACAAAATTTATTTCATCGAAAATAGAGTTTCGATTGAGGAATAAATAAAAAAACAACAAAATCAGCCGAAACTCAAAGGGGTACCATCATAGAAAATAGTTGATTTTGGTCTCCAAAATATGTATTATATTAACAATACTAGATCAATATATATCGAGTTAGAATGCAAATAAACTAATTTCACTGAAAACGAAGTTGTGAGTAATGAGATATTGACAAAACTACGAACTCAAACGAAACAATAAGGTGCCACCTAGGAAAAACGTACTTAACGTCTTATAATAAAGGGATAACAGTAAATATTCGATCTTATATTTTAGGTAAGAATGTTTAAAATATATATTTGATAGAGTACGGAAGAATACAAAATTTATTTCATCGAAAATAAATTTCCGATTGAGAAGTAAATCAAAAAAAACAAAATCAGCCGAAACTCAAAGGGGTACCATCACAGAAAATAGTTAACTTTGGTCCCCAAAATATGTATTATATTAATATTATTAGCTCAATATATATCGAATTAGAATGCGAATAAAACTAATTTCACTGAAAACGAAATTGTGAGCGATGAGATATAGACAAAACTACGAAATCGGACGAAACAATAAGTTTCCGACTAGTAAAAACTTATTGAACGTCTTATAATCAAGGGATAACAGCAAACATTCGATCTTCTATTTTGAGTAAGAATGTTTTAAATATATATTTGATCGAGTACGGAAGAATACAAAATTTATTTCATCGAAATTAGAGTTCTGATTGAGGAGTAATTCAAAAAACAACAAAATCAGTCGAAACTCAAAAGGGTACCATCACAGAAAATAGTTGATTTTGGTCCCCAAAATATGTGTTATATTAACATTACTACATCAATATATATCGAGTTAGAATGCGAATAAAACTAATTTTACTGAAAACGAAGTTGTGAGTGATGAGATATTGACAAAACTACGAAATCGGACGAAACAATAAGTTGACACGTAGGAAAAACTTATTGAACGTCTTATAATCAAGGGATAACAGAAAACATTCTATCTTATATTTTGAGTAAGAATGTTTAAAATATATATTTTATCGAGTACGGAAGAATACAAAATTTATTTCATCGAAATTAAAGTTCTGATTGAGGAGTAATTCAAAAAACAACAAAATCTGTCGAAACTCATAGGGGTACCATCACAGAAAATAGTTGATTTTTGTCGTCAAAATACGTATTATATTAATATTACTACCTCAATATATATCGAGTTAGAATGCGAATAAAACTAATTTCACTTAAAACGAAGTTGTGAGTAATGAGATATTGACAAAACTACGAACACAGACGAAACAATAAGGTGCAACCTAGGACAAACGTACTTAACGTCTTATAATAAAGGGATAACAGCAAATATTCGATCTTATATTTTGAGTAAAAATGATTAAAATATATATTTGATCGAGTACGGAAGAATACAAAATTTATATCATCGAAAATAGAGTTTCGATTGAGGAGTAAATCAAAAAAACAACAAAATAAACTGAAACTCAAAGGGGTACGTACCATCACAGAAAATAGTTGATTTTGGTCCCCAAAATATGTATTATATTAACTTTACTAGATCAATATATATCGAATTAGAATGCGAATAAAACTAATTTCACTTAAAATGAAGTTGTGAGTAATGAGATATTGACAAAACTACGAACACAGACGAAACAATAAGGTGCCACTTAGGAAAAACGTACTTAACGTCTTATAATAAAGGGATAACAGCAAATATTAGATCTTATATTTTGAGTAAGAATGTTTAAAATATATATTTAATCGAGTACGGAAGAATACAAAATTTATTTCATCGAAAATAGAGTTTCGATTGAGGAGTAAATCAAAAAACAACAAAATCAGCCGAAACTCAAATGGGTACCATCACAGAAAATAGTTGATTTTGGTCCCCAAAATATGTATTATATTAACATTACTAGATCAATATATATCGAGTTAGAATGCGAATAAAACTAATTTCATTGAAAACGAAGTTGTAAGTAATGAGATATTGACAAAACTACGAACATAGACGAAACAATAAGGTGCCACCTAGGAAAAACGTACTTAACGACTTATAATAAATGGATAACAGCAAATATTCGATCTTATATTTTGAGTAAGAATGTTTAAAATAAATATTTTATCGAGTACGGAAGAATACAAAATTTGTTTTATCGAAAATAGAGTTTCGATTGAGGAGTAAATAAAAAAACAACAAAATCAGCCGAAACTCAAAGGGGTACCATCACAAAAAATAGTTGATTTTGGTCCCCAAAATATGTATTATATTAACATTACTAGATCAATATATATTGAGTTAGAATGCAAATAAAACTAATTTCACTGAAAACAAAGTTGTGAGTAATGAGATATTGACAAAACTACGAACTCAAACGAAACAGTAATGTGCCACCTAGGAAAAACGTACTTAACGTCTTATAATAAAGGGATAACAGTAAATATTCGATCTTATATTTTAAGTAAGAATGTTTAAAATATATATTTGATAGAGTACGGAAGAATACAAAATTTATTTCATCGAAAATAAATTTCCGATTGAGAAGTAAATCAAAAAACAACAAAATCAGCCGAAATTCAAAGGGGTACCATCACAGAAAATAGTTAATTTTGCTCCCCAAAATAAGTATTATATTAATATTATTAGCTCAATATATATCGAATTAGAATGCGAATAAAACTAATTTCATTTAAAACGAAGTTGAGAGTAATGAGATATTGACAAAAGTACGAACACAGACGAAACAATAAGGTGCCACCTAGGACAAACGTACTTAACGTCTTATAATCAAGGGATAACAGAAAACATTCTATCTTATATTTTGAGTAAGAATGTTTAAAATATATATTTTATCGAGTACGGAAGAATACAAAATTTATTTCATCGAAATTAAAGTTCTAATTGAGGAGTAATTCAAAAAACAACAAAATCTGTCGAAACTCAAAGGGGTACCATCACATAAAATAGTTGATTTTTGTCGTCAAAATACGTATTATATTAATATTACTACCTCAATATATATCGAGTTAGAATGCGAATAAAACTAATTTCACTTAAAACGAAGTTGTGAGTAATGAGATATTGACAAAACTACGAACACAGACGAAACAATAAGGTGCCACCTAGGAAAAACGTACTTAACGTCTTATAATAAATGGATAATAGCAAATATTCGATCTTATATTTTGAGTAAGAATATTTAAAATAAATATTTTATCGAGTACGGATGAATACAAAATTTATTTCATCGAAAATAGAGTTTCGCTTCAGGAGTAAATCAAAAAACAACAAAATCAGCCGAAACTCAAAGGGGTACCATCACAGAAAATAGTTGATTTTAGTCCCCAAAATATGTATTATATTAACATTACTAGATCAATATATATCTAATTAGAATGCGAATAAAACTAATTTCAATTAAAACGAAGTTGTGAGTAATGAGATATTGACAAAACTACGAACACAGACGAAACAATAAGGTGCCACTTAGAAAAACGTACTTAACGTCTTATAATAAAGGGATAACAGCAAATATTCGATCTTATATTTTGAGTAAGAATGTTTAAAATAAATATTTAATCGAGTACGGAAGAATACAAAATTTATTTCATCGAAAATAGAGTTTCGATTGTGGAGTAAATCAAAAAACAACAAAATCAGCCGAAACTCAAAGGGGTACCATCACAGAAAATAGTTGATTTTGGTCCCCAAAATATGTATTATATTAACATTACTAGATCAATATATATCGAGTTAGAATGCGAATAAAACTAATTTCATTGAAAACGAAGTTGTGAGTAATGAGATATTGACAAAACTACGAACATAGACGAAACAATAAGGTGCCACCTAGGAAAAACGTACTTAACGACTTATAATAAATGGATAACAGCAAATATTCGATCTTATATTTTGAGTAAGAATGTTTAAAATAAATATTTTATCGAGTACGGAAGAATACAAAATTTGTTTCATCGAAAATAGAGTTTCGATTAAGGAGTAAATCAAAAAACAACAAAATAAGCCGAAACTCAAAGGGGTACCGTCACAGAAAATAGTTGATTTTGGTCCCCAAAATATGTATTATATTAACATTACTAGATCAATATATATCGAATTAGAATGCGAATAAAACTAATTTCATTGAAAACGAAGTTGTGAGTAATGAGATACTGACAAAACTACGAACTCAGACGAAACAATAAGGTGCCACCTTGGAAAAACGTACTTAACGTCTTATAATAAAGGGATAACAGCTAATATTCGATCTTATATTTTGAGTAAAAATGTTTAAAATATATATTTGATCGAGTACGGAAGAATACAAAATTTATTTCATCGAAAATAGAGTTTCGATTGAGGAGTAAATCAAAAAACAACAAAATCAGTCGAACCTCAAAGGGGTACCATCACAAAAAATAGTTGATTTTGGTCCCTAAAATATGTATTATATTAACATTACTAGATCAATATATATTGAGTTAGAATGCAAATAAAACTAATTTCACTGAAAACGAAGTTGTGAGTAATGAGATATTGACAGAACTACGAACTCAAACGAAACAGTAAGGTGTCACCTAGGAAAAACGTACTTAACATCTTATAATAAAGGGATTACAGCAAATATTCGATCTTATATTTTGAGCAAGAATGTTTAAAATAAGTATTTTATCGAGTACGGAAGAATACAAAATTTATTTCATCGAAAATAGAGTTTCGATTCAGGAGTAAATCAATAAACAACAAAATCACTCGAAACTCAAAGGGGTACCATCACAGAAAATAGTTGATTTTGGTCCCCAAAATATGTATTATATTAACATTACTAGATCAATATATATCGAGTTAGAATGCGAATAAAACTAACTTCATTGAAAACGAAGTTGTGAGTAATGATATATTGACAAAATTACGAACTCAGACGAAACAATAAGGTGCCACCTTGGAAAAATGTACTTAACGTCTTATAATAAAGGGATAACAGCAAATATTCGATCTTATATTTTGAGTAAAAATGTTTAAAATATATATTTAATCGAGTATGGGAGAATACAAAATTTATTTCATCGAAAATAGAGTTTCGATTGAGGAGTAAATCAAAAAACAACAAAATAAACCGAAACTCAAAGGGGTACGTACCATCACAGAAAATAGTTGATTTTGGTCCCCAAAATAATTATTACATTAACATTACTAGATCAATATATATCGAGTTAGAATGCGAATAAAACTAATTTCATTTAAAACGAAGTTGAGAGTAATGAGATATTGACAAAACTACGAACACATACGAAACAATAAGGTGCCACCTAGGACAAACGTACTTAACGTCTTATAATAAAGGGATAACAGCAAATATTCGATCTTATATTTTGAGCAAGAATGTTTAAAATAAGTATTTTATCGAGTACGGAAGAATACAAAATTTATTTCATCGAAAATAGAGTTTCGATTAAGGAGTAAATCAATAAACAACAAAATCAGCCGAAACTCAAAGGGGTACCATCACAGAAAATAGTTGATTTTGCTCCGCAAAATATGTATTATATTAACATTACTAAATCAATATATATCGAATTAGAATGCGAATAAAACTAATTTCACTTAAAACGAAGTTGTGAGTAATGAGATATTGACAAAACTACGAACACAGACGAAACAATAAGGTGCCACTTAGGAAAAACGTACTTAACGTCTTATAATAAAGGGATAACAGCAAATATTCGATCTTATATTTTGAGTAAGAATGTTTAAAATATATATTTAATCGAGTACGAAAGAATACAAAATTTATTTCATCGAAAATAGAGTTTCGATTGAGGAGTAAATCAAAAAACAACAAAATCAGCTGAAACTCAAAGGGGTACCATCACAGAAAATAGTTGATTTTGGTCCCCAAAATATGTATTATATTAACATTACTAGATCAATATATATCGAGTTAGAATGCGAATAAAACTAATTTCATTGAAAACGAAGTTGTGAGTAATGAGATATTGACAAAACTACGAACACAGACGAAACAATAAGATGCCACCTAGGAAAAACGTACTTAACGACTTATAATAAATGGATAACAGAAAATATTCGTTCTTATATTTTGAGTAAGAATGTTTAAAATAAATATTTTATCGAGTACGGAAGAATACAAAATTTGTTTCATCGAAAATAGAGTTTCGATTGAGGAGTAAATAAAAAAACAACAAAATCAGCCGAAACTCAGAGGGGTACCATCACAAAAAATAGTTGATTTTGGTCCCCAAAATATGTATTATATTAACATTACTAGATCAATAGATATTGAGTTAGAATGCAAATAAAACTAATTTCACTTAAAACGAAGTTGTGAGTAATGAGATATTGACAAAACTACGAACTCAAACGAAACAGTAAGGTGCCACCTAGGAAAAACGTACTTAACGTCTTATAATAAAGGGATAACAGTAAATATTCGATCTTATATTTTAGGTAAGAATGTTTAAAATATATATTTGATAGAGTACGGAAGAATACAAAATTTATTTCATCGAAAATAGAGGCTCGATTGAGGAGTAATTCAAAAAATAACAAAATCAGCCGAAACTCAAAGGGGTACCATCACAGAAAATAGTTAATTTTGGTCCCCAAAATATGTATTATATTAATATTATTAGCTCAATATATATCTAATTAGAATGCGAATAAAACTAATTTCACTGAAAACGAAGTTGTGAGTGATGAGATATAGACAAAACTACGAAATCGGACGAAACAATAAGTTTCCGACTAGTAAAAACTTATTGAACGTCTTATAATCAAGGGATAACAGCAAACATTCGATCTTCTATTTTGAGTAAGAATGTTTTAAATATATATTTGATCGAGTACGGAAGAATACAAAATTTATTTCATCGAAATTAAAGTTCTGATTGAGGAGTAATTCAAAAAACAACAAAATCTGTCGAAACTCAAAGGGGTACCATCACAGAAAATAGTTGATTTTTGTCGTCAAAATACGTATTATATTAATATTACTACCTCAATATATATCGAGTTAGAATGCGAATAAAACTAATTTTACTGAAAACGAAGTTGTGAGTGATGAGATATTGACAAAACTACGAAATCGGACGAAACAATAAGTTGACACGTAGGAAAAACTTATTGAACGTCTTATAATCAAGGGATAACAGAAAACATTCGATCTTATATTTTGAGTAAGAATGTTTAAAATATATATTTGATCGAGTACGGAAGAATATAAAATTTATTTCATCGAAATTAAAGTTCTGATTGAGGAGTAATTCAAAAAACAACAAAATCTGTCGAAACTCAAAGGGGTACCATCACAGAAAATAGTTGATTTTTGTCGTCAAAATACGTATTATATTAATATTACTACCTCAATATATATCGAGTTAGAATGCGAATAAAACTAATTTCATTTAAAACGAAGTTGAGAGTAATGAGATATTGACAAAAGTACGAACACAGACGAAACAATAAGGTGCCACCTAGGACAAACGTACTTAACGTCTTATAATAAAGGGATAACAGCAAATATTCGATCTTATATTTTGAGTAAAAATGATTAAAATATATATTTGATCGAGTACGGAAGAATACAAAATTTATATCATCGAAAATAGAGTTTCGATTGAGGAGTAAATCAAAAAAACAACAAAATAAACCGAAACTCAAAGGGGTACGTACCATCACAGAAAATAGTTGATTTTGGTCCCCAAAATAATTATTATATTAACATTACTAGATCAATATATATCGAGTTAGAATGCGAATAAAACTAATTTCATTTAAAACGAAGTTGAGAGTAATGAGATATTGACAAAACTACGAACACAGACGAAACAATAAGGTGCCACCTAGGACAAACGTACTTAACGTCTTATAATAAAGGGATAACAGCAAATATTCGATCTTATATTTTGAGTAAAAATGTTTAAAATATATATTTTATCGAGTACGGAAGAATACAAAATTTATTTCATCGAAAATAGAGGCTCGATTGAGGAGTAATTCAAAAAACAACAAAATTAGTCGAAACTCAAAGTGGTACCATCACGGAAAATAGTTGATTTTGGTCCCCAAAATATGTATTATATTAACATTAATAGATCAATATATATTGAGTTAGAATGCAAATAAAACTAATTTCACTGAAAACGAAGTTGTGAGTAATGAGATATTGACAAAACTACGAACTCAAACGAAACAATAAGGTGCCACCTAGGAAAAACGTACTTAACGTCTTATAATAAAGGGATTACAGCAAATATTCGATCTTATATTTTGAGCAAGAATGTTTAAAATAAGTATTTTATCGAGTACGGAAGAATACAAAATTTATTTCATCGAAAATAGAGTTTCGATTAAGGAGTAAATCAATAAACAACAAAATCAGCCGAAACTCAAACAATCACAGAAAATAGTTGATTTTGGTCCCCAAAATATGTATTATATTAACATTACTAGATCAATATATATCGAGTTAGAATGCGAATAAAACTAATTTCATTGAAAACGAAGTTGTGAGTAAAGAGATATTGACAAAACTACGAACTCAGACGAAATAATAAGGTGCCACCTTGGAAAAACGTATTTAACGTCTTATAATAAAAGGATAACAGCAAATATTAGATCTTATATTTTGATTAAAAATGTTTAAAATATATATTTGATCGAGTACGGAAGAATAAAAAATTTATTTCATCGAAAATAGAGTTCCGATTGAGGAGTAAATCAAAAAACAACAAAATCAGCCGAAACTCAAAGGGGTACGTACCATCACAGAAAATAGTTGATTTTGGTCCCCAAAATATGTATTATATTAACATTAATACCTCAATATATATCGAGTTAGAATGCTAATTAAACTAATTTCACTGAAAACGAAGTTGTGAGTGATGAGATATTGACAAAACTACGAAATCGGACGAAACAATAAGTTGCCACCTAGGAAAAACTTATTGAACGTCTTATATACAAGGGATAACAGCAAACATTCGATCTTATATTTTGAGTAAGAATGTTTAAAATATATATTTGATCGAGTACGGAAGAATATAAAATTTATTTCATCGAAAATAGAGTTCCGATTGAGGAGTAATTCAAAAAACAACAAAATCGGTCGAAGCTCAAAGGGGTACCATCACAGAAAATAGTTGATTTTTGTCGTCAAAATACGTATTATATTAATATTACTACCTCAATATATATCGAGTTAGAATGCGAATAAAACTAATTTCATTTAAAACGAAGTTGAGAGTAATGAGATATTGACAAAAGTACGAACACAGACGAAACAATAAGGTGTCACCTAGGACAAACGTACTTAACGTCTTATAATAAAGGGATAACAGCAAATATTATATCTTATATTTTGAGTAAAAATGATTAAAATATATATTTGATCGAGTACGGAAGAATACAAAATTTATATCATCGAAAATAGAGTTTCGATTGAGGAGTAAATCAAAAAACAACAAAATAAACCGAAACTCAAAGGGGTACGTACCATCACAGAAAATAGTTGATTTTGGTCCCCAAAATAATTATTATATTAACATTACTAGATCAATATATATCGAGTTAGAATGCGAATAAAACTAATTTCATTTAAAACGAAGTTGAGAGTAATGAGATATTGACAAAACTACGAACACAGACGAAACAATAAGGTGCCACCTAGGACAAACGTACTTAACGTCTTATAATAAAGGGATAACAGCAAATATTCGATCTTATATTTTGAGTAAAAATGTTTAAAATATATATTTGATCGAGTAAGGAAGAATACAAAATTTATTTCATCGAAAATAGAGGCTCGATTGAGGAGTAATTCAAAAAACAACAAAATTAGTCGAAACTCGAAGTGGTACCATCACGGAAAATAGTTGATTTTGGTCCCCAAAATATGTATTATATTAACATTAATAGATCAATATATATTGAGTTAGAATGCAAATAAAACTAATTTCACTGAAAACGAAGTTGTGAGTAATGAGATATTGACAAAACTACGAACTCAAACGAAACAATAAGGTGCCACCTAGGAAAAACGTACTTAACGTCTTATAATAAAGGGATTACAGCAAATATTCGATCTTATATTTTGAGAAAGAATGTTTAAAATAAGTATTTTATCGAGTACGGAAGAATACAAAATTTATTTCATCGAAAATAGAGTTTTGATTAAGGAGTAAATCAATAAACAACAAAATCAGCCGAAACTCAAAGGGGTACCATCACAGAAAATAGTTGATTTTGGTCCCCAAAATATGTATTATATTAACATTACTAGATCAATATATATCGAATTAGAATGCGAATAAAACTAATTTCACTTAAAACGAAGCTGTGAGTAATGAGATATTGACTAAACTACGAACACAGACGAAACAATAAGGTGCCACTTAGGAAAAACGTACTTAACGTCTTATAATAAAGGGATAACAGCAAATATTCGATCTTATATTTTGAGTAAGAATGTTTAAAATATATATTTAATCGAGTATGGAATAATACAAAATTTATTTCATCGAAAATAGAGTTTCGATTGAGGAGTAAATCAAAAAACAACAAAATCAGCTGAAACTCAAAGGGGTACCATCACAGAAAATAGTTGATTTTGGTCCCCAAAATATGTATTATATTAACATTACTAGATCAATATATATCGAGTTAGAATGCGAATAAAACTAATTTCATTGAAAACGAAGTTGTGAGTAATGAGATATTGACAAAACTACGAACACAGACGAAACAATAAGGTGCCACCTAGGAAAAACGTACTTAACGACTTATAATAAATGGATAACAGCAAATATTCGTTCTTATATTTTGAGTAAGAATGTTTAAAATAAATATTTTATCGAGTACGGAAGAATACAAAATTTGTTTCATCGAAAATAGAGTTTCGATTGAGGAGTAAATAAAAAAACAACAAAATCAGCCGAAACTCAAAGGGGTACCATCACAAAAAATAGTTGATTTTGGTCCCCAAAATATGTATTATATTAACATTTCTGGATCAATATATATTGAGTTAGAATGCAAATAAAACTAATTTCACTGAAAACGAAGTTGTGAGTAATGAGATATTGACAAAACTACGAACTCAAACGAAACAGTAAGGTGCCACCTAGGAAAAACGTACTTAACGTCTTATAATAAAGGGATAACAGTAAATATTCGATCTTATATTTTAGGTAAGAATGTTTAAAATATATATTTGATAGAGTACGGAAGAATACAAAATTTATTTCATCGAAAATAGAGGCTCGATTGAGGAGTAATTCAAAAAATAACAAAATCAGCCGAAACTCAAAGGGGTACCATCACAGAAAATAGTTAATTTTGGTCCCCAAAATATGTATTATATTAATATTATTAGCTCAATATATATCTAATTAGAATGCGAATAAAACTAATTTCACTGAAAACGAAGTTGTGAGTAATGAGATATTGACAAAACTACGAACTCAGACGAAATAATAAGGTGCCACCTTGGAAAAACGTATTTAACGTCTTATAATAAAGAGATAACAGCAAATATTAGATATTATATTTTGATTAAAAATGTTTAAAATATATATTTGATCGAGTACGGAAGAATAAAAAATTTATTTCATCGAAAATAGAGTTCCGATTGAGGAGTAAATCAAAAAACAACAAAATCAGCCGAAACTCAAAGGGGTACGTACCATCACAGAAAATAGTTGATTTTGGTCCCCAAAATATGTATTATATTAACATTAATACCTCAATATATATCGAGTTAGAATGCGAATTAAACTAATTTCACTGAAAACGAAGTTGTGAGTGATGAGATATTGACAAAACTACGAAATCGGACGAAACAATAAGTTGCCACCTAGGAAAAACTTATTGAACGTCTTATAATCAAGGGATAACAGCAAACATTGTATCTTATATTTTGAGTAAGAATGTTTAAAATATATATTTGATCGAGTACGGAAGAATATAAAATTTATTTCATCGAAAATAGAGTTCCGATTGAGGAGTAATTCAAAAAACAACAAAATCGGTCGAAGCTCAAAGGGGTCATCACAGAAAATAGTTGATTTTTGTCGTCAAAATACGTATTATATTAATATTACTACCTCAATATATATCGAGTTAGAATGCGAATAAAACTAATTTCATTTAAAACGAAGTTGAGAGTAATGAGATATTGACAAAAGTACGAACACAGACGAAACAATAAGGTGTCACCTAGGACAAACGTACTTAACGTCTTATAATAAAGGGATAACAGCAAATATTATATCTTATATTTTGAGTAAAAATGATTAAAATATATATTTGATCGAGTACGGAAGAATACAAAATTTATATCATCGAAAATAGAGTTTCGATTGAGGAGTAAATCAAAAAACAACAAAATAAACCGAAACTCAAAGGGGTACGTACCATCACAGAAAATAGTTGATTTTGGTCCCCAAAATAATTATTATATTAACATTACTAGATCAATATATATCGAGTTAGAATGCGAATAAAACTAATTTCATTTAAAACGAAGTTGAGAGTAATGAGATATTGACAAAACTACGAACACAGACGAAACAATAAGGTGCCACCTAGGACAAACGTACTTAACGTCTTATAATAAAGGGATAAAAGCAAATATTCGATCTTATATTTTGAGTAAAAATGTTTAAAATATATATTTGATCGAGTAAGGAAGAATACAAAATTTATTTCATCGAAAATAGAGGCTCGATTGAGGAGTAATTCAAAAAACAACAAAATTAGTCGAAACTCGAAGTGGTACCATCACGGAAAATAGTTGATTTTGGTCCCCAAAATATGTATTATATTAACATTAATAGATCAATATATATTGATTTAGAATGCAAATAAAACTAATTTCACTGAAAACGAAGTTGTGAGTAATGAGATATTGACAAAACTACGAACTCAAACGAAACAATAAGGTGCCACCTAGGAAAAACGTACTTAACGTCTTATAATAAAGGGATTACAGCAAATATTCGATCTTATATTTTGAGAAAGAATGTTTAAAATAAGTATTTTATCGAGTACGGAAGAATACAAAATTTATTTCATCGAAAATAGAGTTTTGATTAAGGAGTAAATCAATAAACAACAAAATCAGCCGAAACTCAAAGGGGTACCATCACAGAAAATAGTTGATTTTGGTCCCCAAAATATGTATTATATTAACATTACTAGATCAATATATATCGAATTAGAATGCGAATAAAACTAATTTCACTTAAAACGAAGCTGTGAGTAATGAGATATTGACTAAACTACGAACACAGACGAAACAATAAGGTGCCACTTAGGAAAAACGTACTTAACGTCTTATAATAAAGGGATAACAGCAAATATTCGATCTTATATTTTGAGTAAGAATGTTTAAAATATATATTTAATCGAGTATGGAATAATACAAAATTTATTTCATCGAAAATAGAGTTTCGATTGAGGAGTAAATCAAAAAACAACAAAATCAGCTGAAACTCAAAGGGGTACCATCACAGAAAATAGTTGATTTTGGTCCCCAAAATATGTATTATATTAACATTACTAGATCAATATATATCGAGTTAGAATGCGAATAAAACTAATTTCATTGAAAACGAAGTTGTGAGTAATGAGATATTGACAAAACTACGAACACAGACGAAACAATAAGGTGCCACCTAGGAAAAACGTACTTAACGACTTATAATAAATGGATAACAGCAAATATTCGTTCTTATATTTTGAGTAAGAATGTTTAAAATAAATATTTTATCGAGTACGGAAGAATACAAAATTTGTTTCATCGAAAATAGAGTTTCGATTGAGGAGTAAATAAAAAAACAACAAAATCAGCCGAAACTCAAAGGGGTACCATCACAAAAAATAGTTGATTTTGGTCCCCAAAATATGTATTATATTAACATTTCTGGATCAATATATATTGAGTTAGAATGCAAATAAAACTAATTTCACTGAAAACGAAGTTGTGAGTAATGAGATATTGACAAAACTACGAACTCAAACGAAACAGTAAGGTGCCACCTAGGAAAAACGTACTTAACGTCTTATAATAAAGGGATAACAGTAAATATTCGATCTTATATTTTAGGTAAGAATGTTTAAAATATATATTTGATAGAGTACGGAAGAATACAAAATTTATTTCATCGAAAATAGAGGCTCGATTGAGGAGTAATTCAAAAAATAACAAAATCAGCCGAAACTCAAAGGGGTACCATCACAGAAAATAGTTAATTTTGGTCCCCAAAATATGTATTATATTAATATTATTAGCTCAATATATATCTAATTAGAATGCGAATAAAACTAATTTCACTGAAAACGAAGTTGTGAGTAATGAGATATTGACAAAACTACGAACTCAGACGAAATAATAAGGTGCCACCTTGGAAAAACGTATTTAACGTCTTATAATAAAGGGATAACAGCAAATATTAGATATTATATTTTGATTAAAAATGTTTAAAATATATATTTGATCGAGTACGGAAGAATAAAAAATTTATTTCATCGAAAATAGAGTTCCGATTGAGGAGTAAATCAAAAAACAACAAAATCAGCCGAAACTCAAAGGGGTACGTACCATCACAGAAAATAGTTGATTTTGGTCCCCAAAATATGTATTATATTAACATTACTACCTCAATATATATCGAGTTAGAATGCGAATTAAACTAATTTCACTGAAAACGAAGTTGTGAGTGATGAGATATTGACAAAACTACGAAATCGGACGAAACAATAAGTTGCCACCTAGGAAAAACTTATTGAACGTCTTATATACAAGGGATAACAACAAACAATCGATCTTATATTTTGAGTACGGATGTTAAAAATAAATATCTTTATCGAGTACGGAAGAATATAAAATTTATTTCATCGAAATTAAAGTTCTGATTGAGGAGTAATTCAAAAAACAACAAAATCTGTCGAAACTCAAAGGGGTACCATCACAGAAAATAGTTGATTTTTGTCGTCAAAATACGTATTATATTAATATTACTACCTCAATATATATCGAGTTAGAATGCGAATAAAACTAATTTCATTTAAAACGAAGTTGAGAGTAATGAGATATTGACAAAAGTACGAACACAGACGAAACAATAAGGTGCCACCTAGGACAAACGTACTTAACGTCTTATAATAAAGGGATAACAGCAAATATTCGATCTTATATTTTGAGTAAAAATGATTAAAATATATATTTGATCGAGTACGGAAGAATACAAAATTTATATCATCGAATATAGAGTTTCGATTGAGGAGTAAATCAAAAAACAACAAAATAAACCGAAACTCAAAGGGGTACGTACCATCACAGAAAATAGTTGATTTTGGTCCCCAAAATAATTATTATATTAACATTACTAGATCAATATATATCGAGTTAGAATGCGAATAAAACTAATTTCATTTAAAACGAAGTTGAGAGTAATGAGATATTGACAAAACTACGAACACAGACGAAACAATAAGGTGCCACCTAGGACAAACGTACTTAACGTCTTATAATAAAGGGATAACAGCAAATATTCGATCTTATATTTTGAGTAAAAATGTTTAAAATATATATTTGATCGAGTAAGGAAGAATACAAAATTTATTTCATCAAAATAGAGGCTCGATTGAGGAGTAATTCAAAAAACAACAAAATTAGTCGAAACTCAAAGTGGTACCATCACGGAAAATAGTTGATTTTGGTCCCCAAAATATGTATTATATTAACATTACTAGATCAATATATATCGAATTAGAATGCGAATAAAACTAATTTCACTTAAAACGAAGCTGTGAGTAATGAGATATTGACTAAACTACGAACACAGACGAAACAATAAGGTGCCACTTAGGAAAAACGTACTTAACGTCTTATAATAAAGGGATAACAGCAAATATTCGATCTTATATTTTGAGTAAGAATGTTTAAAATATATATTTAATCGAGTATGGAATAATACAAAATTTATTTCATCGAAAATAGAGTTTCGATTGAGGAGTAAATCAAAAAACAACAAAATCAGCTGAAACTCAAAGGGGTACCATCACAGAAAATAGTTGATTTTGGTCCCCAAAATATGTATTATATTAACATTACTAGATCAATATATATCGAGTTAGAATGCGAATAAAACTAATTTCATTGAAAACGAAGTTGTGAGTAATGAGATATTGACAAAACTACGAACACAGACGAAACAATAAGGTGCCACCTAGGAAAAACGTACTTAACGACTTATAATAAATGGATAACAGCAAATATTCGTTCTTATATTTTGAGTAAGAATGTTTAAAATAAATATTTTATCGAGTACGGAAGAATACAAAATTTGTTTCATCGAAAATAGAGTTTCGATTGAGGAGTAAATAAAAAAACAACAAAATCAGCCGAAACTCAAAGGGGTACCATCACAAAAAATAGTTGATTTTGGTCCCCAAAATATGTATTATATTAACATTTCTGGATCAATATATATTGAGTTAGAATGCAAATAAAACTAATTTCACTGAAAACGAAGTTGTGAGTAATGAGATATTGACAAAACTACGAACTCAAACGAAACAGTAAGGTGCCACCTAGGAAAAACGTACTTAACGTCTTATAATAAAGGGATAACAGTAAATATTCGATCTTATATTTTAGGTAAGAATGTTTAAAATATATATTTGATAGAGTACGGAAGAATACAAAATTTATTTCATCGAAAATAGAGGCTCGATTGAGGAGTAATTCAAAAAATAACAAAATCAGCCGAAACTCAAAGGGGTACCATCACAGAAAATAGTTAATTTTGGTCCCCAAAATATGTATTATATTAATATTATTAGCTCAATATATATCTAATTAGAATGCGAATAAAACTAATTTCACTGAAAACGAAGTTGTGAGTAATGAGATATTGACAAAACTACGAACTCAGACGAAATAATAAGGTGCCACCTTGGAAAAACGTATTTAACGTCTTATAATAAAGGGATAACAGCAAATATTAGATATTATATTTTGATTAAAAATGTTTAAAATATATATTTGATCGAGTACGGAAGAATAAAAAATTTATTTCATCGAAAATAGAGTTCCGATTGAGGAGTAAATCAAAAAACAACAAAATCAGCCGAAACTCAAAGGGGTACGTACCATCACAGAAAATAGTTGATTTTGGTCCCCAAAATATGTATTATATTAACATTAATACCTCAATATATATCGAGTTAGAATGCTAATTAAACTAATTTCACTGAAAACGAAGTTGTGAGTGATGAGATATTGACAAAACTACGAAATCGGACGAAACAATAAGTTGCCACCTAGGAAAAACTTATTGAACGTCTTATAATCAAGGGATAACAGCAAACATTCGATCTTATATTTTGAGTAAGAATGTTTAAAATATATATTTTATCGAGTACGGAAGAATATAAAATTTATTTCATCGAAATTAAAGTTCTGATTGAGGAGTAATTCAAAAAACAACAAAATCTGTCGAAACTCAAAGGGGTACCATCACAGAAAATAGTTGATTTTTGTCGTCAAAATACGTATTATATTAATATTACTACCTCAATATATATCGAGTTAGAATGCGAATAAAACTAATTTCATTTAAAACGAAGTTGAGAGTAATGAGATATTGACAAAAGTACGAACACAGACGAAACAATAAGGTGCCACCTAGGACAAACGTACTTAACGTCTTATAATAAAGGGATAACAGCAAATATTCGATCTTATATTTTGAGTAAAAATGATTAAAATATATATTTGATCGAGTACGGAAGAATACAAAATTTATATCATCGAATATAGAGTTTCGATTGAGGAGTAAATCAAAAAACAACAAAATAAACCGAAACTCAAAGGGGTACGTACCATCACAGAAAATAGTTGATTTTGGTCCCCAAAATAATTATTATATTAACATTACTAGATCAATATATATCGAGTTAGAATGCGAATAAAACTAATTTCATTTAAAACGAAGTTGAGAGTAATGAGATATTGACAAAACTACGAACACAGACGAAACAATAAGGTGCCACCTAGGACAAACGTACTTAACGTCTTATAATAAAGGGATAACAGCAAATATTCGATCTTATATTTTGAGTAAAAATGTTTAAAATATATATTTGATCGAGTAAGGAAGAATACAAAATTTATTTCATCAAAATAGAGGCTCGATTGAGGAGTAATTCAAAAAACAACAAAATTAGTCGAAACTCAAAGTGGTACCATCACGGAAAATAGTTGATTTTGGTCCCCAAAATATGTATTATATTAACATTAATAGATCAATATATATTGAGTTAGAATGCAAATAAAACTAATTTCACTGAAAACGAAGTTGTGAGTAATGAGATATTGACAAAACTACGAACTCAAACGAAACAATAAGGTGCCACCTAGGAAAAACGTACTTCACGTCTTATAATAAAGGGATTACAGAAAATATTCGATCTTATATTTTGAGCAAGAATGTTTAAAATAAGTATTTTATCGAGTACGGAAGAATACAAAATTTATTTCATCGAAAATAGAGTTTCGATTAAGGAGTAAATCAATAAACAACAAAATCAGCCGAAACTCAAAGGGGTACCATCACATAAAATAGTTGATTTTGGTCCCCAAAATATGTATTATATTAACATTACTAGATCAATATATATCGAGTTAGAATGCGAATAAAACTAATTTCATTGAAAACGAAGTTGTGAGTAAAGAGATATTGACAAAACTACGAACTCAGACGAAATAATAAGGTGCCACCTTGGAAAAACGTATTTAACGTCTTATAATAAAGGGATAACAGCAAATATTAGATCTTATATTTTGATTAAAAATGTTTAAAATATATATTTGATCGAGTACGGAAGAATAAAAAATTTATTTCATCGAAAATAGAGTTCCGATTGAGGAGTAAATCAAAAAACAACAAAATCAGCCGAAACTCAAAGGGGTACGTACCATCACAGAAAATAGTTGATTTTGGTCCCCAAAATATGTATTATATTAACATTACTACCTCAATATATATCGAGTTAGAATGCTAATTAAACTAATTTCACTGAAAACGAAGTTGTGAGTGATGAGATATTGACAAAACTACGAAATCGGACGAAACAATAAGTTGCCACCTAGGAAAAACTTATTGAACGTCTTATAATCAAGGGATAACAGCAAACATTCGATCTTATATTTTGAGTAAGAATGTTTAAAATATATATTTTATCGAGTACGGAAGAATATAAAATTTATTTCATCGATATTAAAGTTCTGATTGAGGAGTAATTCAAAAAACAACAAAATCTGTCGAAACTCAAAGGGGTACCATCACAGAAAATAGTTGATTTTTGTCGTCAAAATACGTATTATATTAATATTACTACCTCAATATATATCGAGTTAGAATGCGAATAAAACTAATTTCATTTAAAACGAAGTTGAGAGTAATGAGATATTGACAAAACTACGAACACAGACGAAACAATAAGGTGCCACCTAGGACAAACGTACTTAACGTCTTATAATAAAGGGATTACAGCAAATATTCGATCTTATATTTTGAGCAAGAATGTTTAAAATAAGTATTTTATCGAGTACGGAAGAATACAAAATTTATTTCATCGAAAATAGAGTTTCGATTAAGGAGTAAATCAATAAACAACAAAATCAGCCGAAACTCAAAGGGGTACCATCACATAAAATAGTTGATTTTGGTCCCCAAAATATGTATTATATTAACATTACTAGATCAATATATATCGAGTTAGAATGCGAATAAAACTAATTTCATTGAAAACGAAGTTGTGAGTAAAGAGATATTGACAAAACTACGAACTCAGACGAAATAATAAGGTGCCACCTTGGAAAAACGTATTTAACGTCTTATAATAAAGGGATAACAGCAAATATTAGATCTTATATTTTGATTAAAAATGTTTAAAATATATATTTGATCGAGTACGGAAGAATAAAAAATTTATTTCATCGAAAATAGAGTTCCGATTGAGGAGTAAATCAAAAAACAACAAAATCAGCCGAAACTCAAAGGGGTACGTACCATCACAGAAAATAGTTGATTTTGGTCCCCAAAATATGTATTATATTAACATTAATACCTCAATATATATCGAGTTAGAATGCGAATAAAACTAATTTCACTGAAAACGAAATTGTGAGTGATGAGATATTGACAAAACTACGAAATCGGACGAAACAATAAGTTGCCACCTAGGAAAAACTTATTGAACGTCTTATAATCAAGGGATAACAGCAAACATTCTATCTTATATTTTGAGTAAGAATGTTTAAAATATATATTTTATCGAGTACAGAAGAATATAAAATTTATTTCATCGAAATTAAAGTTCTGATTGAGGAGTAATTCAAAAAACAACAAAATCTGTCGAAACTCAAAGGGGTACCATCACAGAAAATAGTTGATTTTTGTCGTCAAAATACGTATTATATTAATATTACTACCTCAATATATATCGAGTTAGAATGCGAATAAAACTAATTTCATTTAAAACGAAGTTGAGAGTAATGAGATATTGACAAAAGTACGAACACAGACGAAACAATAAGGTGCCACCTAGGACAAACGTACTTAACGTCTTATAATAAAGGGATAACAGCAAACATTCGATCTTCTATTTTGAGTAAGAATGTTTTAAATATATATTTGATCGAGTACGGAAGAATACAAAATTTATTTCATCGAAATTAGAGTTCTGATTGAGGAGTAATTCAAAAAACAACAAAATCAGTCGAAACTCAAAGGGGTACCATCACAGAAAATAGTTGATTTTGGTCCCCAAAATATGTATTATATTAACATTACTAGATCAATATATATCGAGTTAGAATGCGAATAAAACTAATTTTACTGAAAACGAAGTTGTGAGTGATGAGTTATTGACAAAACTACGAAATCGGACGAAACAATAAGTTGACACGTAGGAAAAACTTATTGAACGTCTTATAATCAAGGGATAACAGAAAACATTCTATCTTATATTTTGAGTAAGAATGTTTAAAATATATATTTTATCGAGTACGGAAGAATATAAAATTTATTTCATCGAAATTAAAGTTCTGATTGAGGAATAATTCAAAAAACAACAAAATCTGTCGAAACTCAAAGGGGTACCATCACAGAAAATAGTTGATTTTTGTCGTCAAAATACGTATTATATTAATATTACTACCTCAATATATATCGAGTTAGAATGCGAATAAAACTAATTTCATTTAAAACGAAGTTGAGAGTAATGAGATATTGACAAAAGTACGAACACAGACGAAACAATAAGGTGCCACCTAGGACAAACGTACTTAACGTCTTATAATAAAGGGATAACAGCAAATATTCGATCTTATATTTTGAGTAAAAATGTTTAAAATATATATTTGATCGAGTAAGGAAGAATACAAAATTTATTTCATCGAAAATAGAGGCTCGATTGAGGAGTAATTCAAAAAACAACAAAATTAGTCGAAACTCAAAGTGGTACCATCACGGAAAATAGTTGATTTTGGTCCCCAAAATATGTAATATATTAACATTAATAGATCAATATATATTGAGTTAGAATGCAAATAAAACTAATTTCACTGAAAACGAAGTTGTGAGTAATGAGATATTGACAAAACTACGAACTCAAACGAAACAATAAGGTGCCACCTAGGAAAAACGTACTTAACGTCTTATAATAAAGGGATTACAGCAAATATTCGATCTTATATTTTGAGCAAGAATGTTTAAAATAAGTATTTTATCGAGTACGGAAGAATACAAAATTTATTTCATCGAAAATAGAGTTTCGATTAAGGAGTAAATCAATAAACAACAAAATCAGCCGAAACTCAAAGGGGTACCATCACATAAAATAGTTGATTTTGGTCCCCAAAATATGTATTATATTAACATTACTAGATCAATATATATCGAGTTAGAATGCGAATAAAACTAATTTCATTGAAAACGAAGTTGTGAGTAAAGAGATATTGACAAAACTACGAACTCAGACGAAATAATAAGGTGCCACCTAGGACAAACGTACTTAACGTCTTATAATAAAGGGATAACAGCAAATATTCGATCTTATATTTTGAGTAAAAATGTTTAAAATATATATTTGATCGAGTAAGGAAGAATACAAAATTTATTTCATCGAAAATAGAGGCTCGATTGAGGAGTAATTCAAAAAACAACAAAATTAGTCGAAACTCAAAGTGGTACCATCACGGAAAATAGTTGATTTTGGTCCCCAAAATATGTAATATATTAACATTAATAGATCAATATATATTGAGTTAGAATGCAAATAAAACTAATTTCACTGAAAACGAAGTTGTGAGTAATGAGATATTGACAAAACTACGAACTCAAACGAAACAATAAGGTGCCACCTAGGAAAAACGTACTTAACGTCTTATAATAAAGGGATTACAGCAAATATTCAATCTTATATTTTGAGCAAGAATGTTTAAAATAAGTATTTTATCGAGTACGGAAGAATACAAAATTTATTTCATCGAAAATAGAGTTTCGATTAAGGAGTAAATCAATAAACAACAAAATCAGCCGAAACTCAAAGGGGTACCATCACATAAAATAGTTGATTTTGGTCCCCAAAATATGTATTATATTAACATTACTAGATCAATATATATCGAGTTAGAATGCGAATAAAACTAATTTCATTGAAAACGAAGTTGTGAGTAAAGAGATATTGACAAAACTACGAACTCAGACGAAATAATAAGGTACCACCTTGGAAAAACGTATTTAACGTCTTATAATAAAGGGATAACAGCAAATATTAGATCTTATATTTTGATTAAAAATGTTTAAAATATATATTTGATCGAGTACGGATGAATAAAAAATTTATTTCATCGAAAATAAAGTTCCGATTGAGGAGTAAATCAAAAAACAACAAAATCAGCCGAAACTCAAAGGGGTACGTACCATCACAGAAAATAGTTGATTTTGGTCCCCAAAATATGTATTATATTAACATTAATACCTCAATATATATCGAGTTAGAATGCGAATAAAACTAATTTCACTGAAAACGAAATTGTGAGTGATGAGATATTGACAAAACTACGAAATCGGACGAAACAATAAGTTGCCACCTAGGAAAAACTTATTGAACGTCTTATAATCAAGGGATAACAGCAAACAATCGATCTTATATTTTGAGTAAGGATGTTTAAAATAAATATCTGATCGAGTACGGAAGAATAAAAAATTTATTTGATCGGAAATAGAGTTCCGATTGAGGAGTAAATCAAAAAACAACAAAATCAGTCGAAACTCAAAGGGGTACCATCACAGAAAATAGTTGATTTTGGTCCCCAAAATATGTATTATATTAACATTACTAGATCAATATATATCGAGTTAGAATGCGAATAAAACTAATTTCATTGAAAACGAAGTTGTGAGTAATGAGATATTGACAAAACTACGAACTCAGACGAAATAATAAGGTGCCACCTTGGAAAAACGTACTTAACGTCTTATAATAAAGGGATAACAGCAAATATTAGATCTTATATTTTGATTAAAAATGTTTAAAATATATATTTGATCGAGTACGGAAGAATAAAAAATTTATTTCATCGAAAATAGAGTTCCGATTGAGGAGTAAATCAAAAAACAACAAAATCAGCCGAAACTCAAAGGGGTACGTACCATCACAGAAAATAGTTGATTTTGGTCCCCAAAATATGTATTATATTAACATTACTACCTCAATATATATCGAGTTAGAATGCTAATTAAACTAATTTCACTGAAAACGAAGTTGTGAGTGATGAGATATTGACAAAACTACGAAATCGGACGAAACAATAAGTTGCCACCTAGGAAAAACTTATTGAACGTCTTATATACAAGGGATAACAGCAAACAATCGATCTTATATTTTGAGTAAGAATGTTTAAAATATATATTTGATCGAGTACGGAAGAATAAAAAATTTATTTCATCGAAAATAGAGTTACGATTGAGGTGTAACTCAAAAAACAACAAAACCAGTCTAAACTAAAAGGGGTACCATCACAGAAAATAGTTGATTTTGGTCCCCAAAATATGTATTATATTAACATTACTAGATCAATATATATCGAGTTAGAATGCGAATAAAACTAATTTCATTGAAAACGAAGTTGTGAGTAATGAGATATTGACAAAACTACGAACTCAGACGAAATAATAAGGTGCCACCTTGGAAAAACGTACTTAACGTCTTATAATAAAGGGATAACAGCAAATATTAGATCTTATATTTTGATTAAAAATGTTTAAAATATATATTTGATCGAGTACGGAAGAATAAAAAATTTATTTCATCGAAAATAGAGTTCCGATTGAGGAGTAAATCAAAAAACAACAAAATCAGCCGAAACTCAAAGGGGTACGTACCATCACAGAAAATAGTTGATTTTGGTCCCCAAAATATGTATTATATTAACATTACTACCTCAATATATATCGAGTTAGAATGCTAATTAAACTAATTTCACTGAAAACGAAGTTGTGAGTGATGAGATATTGACAAAACTACGAAATCGGACGAAACAATAAGTTGCCACCTAGGAAAAACTTATTGAACGTCTTATATACAAGGGATAACAGCAAACATTCGATCTTATATTTTGAGTAAGAATGTTTAAAATATATATTTGATCGAGTACGGAAGAATAAAAAATTTATTTCATCGAAAATAGAGTTCCGATTGAGGAGTAATTCAAAAAACAACAAAATCGGTCGAAACTCAAAGGGGTACCATCACAGAAAATAGTTGATTTTGGTCCCCAAAATATGTATTATATTAACATTACTAGATCAATATATATCGAGTTAGAATGCGAATAAAACTAATTTCATTGAAAACGAAGTTGTGAGTAATGAGATATTGACAAAACTACGAACTCAGACGAAATAATAAGGTGCCACCTTGGAAAAACGTACTTAACGTCTTATAATAAAGGGATAACAGCAAATATTAGATCTTATATTTTGATTAAAAATGTTTAAAATATATATTTGATCGAGTACGGAAGAATAAAAAATTTATTTCATCGAAAATAGAGTTCCGATTGAGGAGTAAATCAAAAAACAACAAAATCAGCCGAAACTCAAAGGGGTACGTACCATCACAGAAAATAGTTGATTTTGGTCCCCAAAATATGTATTATATTAACATTAATACCTCAATATATATCGAGTTATAATGCGAATAAAACTAATTTCACTGAAAACGAAGTTGTGAGTGATGAGATATTGACAAAACTACGAAATCGGACGAAGATGAGATACTTGTAAACTACGAAATCGATCGAAACGCAAAGGGGTACCATCACAAAAAAGATGTTTCGTGGTCCAAAATAAAAATTGGTATAGATGGTAGTAGAATATATATAATTGTTCAAAATGCGTATAAAAGGAGCATTAAGGTAGGATATGTTTATAAACTACAAAATCGATCGAAACTCAAAGGGGTACCATCACAAAAAAAGTGCTTCCTGGTCTGATACAATAATTGGTATAGACGATTCTAGAGTCATATCTAACGGGTATGAATGCCTATAAAATGAATTTCATAAAAAACAGAGCACCAAGGTAGGAGATACTTGGAAACAGCGAAATTGATAGAAACTCATAGGGGTACCATAAAAGAAAATGTGTTTCCTGGTCATATATATGAATTGGAATAGATGTTACTAATATCATATGCAATTGTTAACAATTCTTACAAATTGAATTTTGTCAAAAATATGATGATTAATAATGTGGCTAAAACTGATTTTGTTAAAAATAAAGTTCTATGGGAAAAGGTATTTAAGAACTACGAAACTTGTCAAAACTTAAAGGGGTAACATCAAATTTTGGACATTTGTTGCATAAAAAACATACCTTAGAATATTAAGTTTGAAATGTGGGTCTCACTTAGCTCCTATCAATATCATTATGAATTTATTTATCTAGATTCAGTGTTATCAGAACCGGATCGGACCGGTGGCCCGATCGGGTCCGACCAGGATCGAACCCCTATCCGGTTTGGTTCAGCTAATAAGATTGTTTTGCAATTGAACAGTGTTTGAAGCGGTGTGAATCGACCGATTTTTCAAAAACCATATATTTTTTTAAAAATCGGTATGTTTCTGGTTCGCTTTTTCCTTTTTTAATGAAAAATTGATTTGTCGGTTTAAATTGGCTTATTTTGGTTTGTACAGCTGGTCTGACCGGTTCTCTTCAACCTTAAGGCTTAAACTAGGTTTTTCAAATTAGCATTCACGACCATTTCATCTAAGGAGACACAGAGAGCAGCCGCAACCTTCTTCACGCCTTCAGGTTATGGTGATTATGGATCACCAAAGGTTGGATCGAGTAGGTCATGGAAGTCAATGGAAATGGAGATCCAGTCACTACTTGAAAAGTTGTTAGATATAAACGGTTCTATGAGTAGATGTGCTCCTTTTGTCGCGTCCACTGCGTCTGTAACTCAGAAGTTAGCAAGGCATAGGAACATTCTTCATGAGTTTACCTAGGGCAAACTTTGCAAGTCCATGGATTAAATGATGGAATCTACCAAAATTATTCAGCATACGTAATTATGTTTGTGGTTGAGACTAAGTAGTTTGTATTTTCAGTTTTATTTTTTTTACTTATGAACAGTGAACCGCACATTGAACCGGAGTCAATCGAGTTGGACCGGACGAATCGAGAACCGGCCCTCGCCGGTTCGAAGGCCGGTCTGGTTCTGATAACACTGTCTAGATTAATAATCTATGAAGCATATATGATATAAGATGGAACCCTAAACCCTATTTAAATTGACATTTTGAGGTACATATTTCTAGGGTTTGAGGGAATCAATAAGATACCACATGTAAAAAAGAGAAAGCCAGCATGAATATCCCAAAGAATCAACCAAAGTGAAAACCGTGTCTTTTTCTCCCATTGGTTTTAAAACACTGTACTTTTATTTTCATTAAAAAAAAACAGTCACTAAATTTATGACACGTGTGGCAGATGTGTGTTTTTTTCCATGTGACATATGTTTGTATCCAACAAGTAATAACTTAAAGACAGAAATTCGGAAAGTATCCGGGGTGATAAAAAAAATTGTTTGAACCGAATTTCCGACAAGTTCGTGATTGATCCGACTACGACCAAGACAGATTAGGACCGAAACCGAGTGGGCGGATTTTTTTCTTCAAGGTCGGGCTCGATCTCGGACTCTGGCTTTTTTTTCTAAAAGCCCGACTAGGATCGGACTAGCCCGACCTTGAAGAAAACCCTAGAAATTCATGGTGTAACCCTTGAAACACTAGTAATTTATGACATAGAAGCATTCAACAACTCTTGGATCGGTTCCATAAGAAAGTGCGACAGAAGACGAGAAACAAGCGGATTTAAGACCAAAACTTCGGTGATATTTTTTGTCAATCCAGCTGATTTTTTTTTTACCAAAAAATTCGATCTAACATCGAAACCGGCCCGAGTCAAACAAGACCGATTCGAGCGGACTTTTTTGCCAAAGTTGATCTTGATCCTGTCTTCAAGACCGGCACAGCCCGCTCATGATCAGTCCTATTTAGAATGGTACCTTTAAAAGGATGATATGTTATTATAATTAAAGGTTCGATACCCATGGTTTTGAAGGCAGATTTGTCGTAAACCAGTGGCTACCTTATAGCAAGTTAATTTAATTTGGCCGATTGAATGCACTCGGTCGTACCATTTTCATTATAACGGGGACAAAATAAAAAATGTATAATCTCGGTGAATTATTTTTGAATCAATTCAGTTGAAAAATTATTTTTAATAATTATAATATTTATTAGTTTATTGAGAAATTTGAGCTCATAAACCAATGTGTGATTAAACGCTTAATTTATTTTCCTAATTTTGGAAAATTGAGAGGTAATTACTTCTTCTAAAAATGTAATCACATGAACTTTTGTAAGATTAAATAAATTATTTAATCAAGTCTTAAAAAAAAAATTTTAAAAAATAGTTCAATGGGACTAGTTTTAACTTTTACCTCTATCGAGTGAGGCATAGTTATGTAAGATTAATAGATAAAGGGATTTATACTAAATAATGTCATTAATTATAAATCAAATTATGTTACTCCAAGCAAATAACCTGCCTTGATTTTCGTAAAGGAAACAGAGAATCCAACCAACCCGACCATAATTAACATGACACTGTACAACGTTAAAATCCAAGTAAAAACAACTGACTCTGTCGGTAGTATTCGAACGAAACCATCAACTTCACCATTTTCTGGGTTCTATAAATACTTCAATTACTTCTCCATCTCTTTCATCAACACTATCTTCATCTTCTAAAACATCCACACCACCATCATCTGTAACTAAGCTTCCTTCTTCCTCTTCTTCTTCTCCAACAATGGCGTCAAAGGATAATGTGGAAGCTCAGTCACCATTGGAGACCAACTGCAGCTTGGCTTCTCTCGACCAGAAGCTTGCCTTGGCTAAGCGATGCTCTCATGGTACACTCTACATACATACGTACATATACTATATATATGTATATATATATATATGGGTTAATAACCAAATATCAAACCGAACTTTAAGGAAAAAGCAAATAGCAAACTGAACTTTTTTTTATGACAAACAATAGACCAAAACTTTAAAAATTTAGCAAACAACAAACTTACCTCAAATTTTTATTATGTTTGAACGAATTTTTGAAAGTTTGAGGGAGTTATTAAGTCGTAATAATCTTTCCTTAAAATACTTCAACTAATGTTGACTTAATAGCTCCCTCAAACATTGAAAATTCATTCAAACGTAATGAAAATTTGAGGTAGGTTTGTTGATTGCTCAATTCCAAAAGTTTGTTTGTTGTTTGTCAATAAAAAAAGTTCGGTTTGCTGTTTGGGTTTTTTTCAAAGTTCGGTTTTTTTTTTTTTATTAATCATATATATATATATATATACTATGGTGGAAACTTGGTGTGATAGCGATATATATACATGCGCGAACACACAAATTCATAAATGGGAGTATAATAATAAAATAACATACTTCGAATGTAAAAATGGGAGTTCATCAAGTAAATTTAAATTTTAGAATTTACTTAGATTAACTGATAAAACGAGTATTCTTCGTCAAGAAACAAACAACGGTTCGAATCCTATTTAGTATTTAATATGCAAATATTGTAGAGTTTTTTTAACATTTAAACTCTCCACAAAAAATTGTTGAAACAATACTATATTCTAAGATAAAAGTATATTTAAATTTCATTTTTATTCATAATTTATATGAAATCCTAATGATTTTTATTTTTTTGATGGGGACGAGGACTACTAGAAAATTTTATTGTGGGGGCAAATATTTAAGTAAGACTAAATAATTGAACTAAAAGAAATTTAGTGGCGATAAATATATGATTTAAAAATAAATATATGATTTAAAAATGCTAAATTAAAAATTATTAGAAATTTTAGGATTCAATTTAACACAACATAAAAAATTGAGGGATGAGAATTACCCCCCTCTTTTCCTATGTGGCTCCGTCACTGAGTCCGCCACTAGATACAAAATATAGTATATGACTATATTCTGATTTTGTTACTTCTAAATTCAATAATAACTCCAATGCACCCTACACTTCAAGAATTAAAGTAAATATAAATGAAGAAAATAATACTTTTTAGGAATGATAAATATAATATTTTAAAATAATGGTAAATCGAAATATATATATATATATTAAAATTACATAACCTAAAAAGTTGAGAACCTGTTAAAGATCTGTCACTATACAAATATTGTTTGTAGGGTTGAAATCGGACCAGTCGGGCCGATTTTTTTACTATTTCGGTCGGTTGTCTATATTTTCATACCGGATTTCCTTTTAAAAAAAAGTCCAAACAAAAGATAATATAAGGAAAAATAAACCGTCCATTCGGATTTTCGGTTTAAATCGGGGGGAAATACACATTCAAAACCAAAATAAGTATTCAAAATCAAATCAAACAACAAAATAACTCGATTTAACAATATTTACATAATTTTCTACTAAACCAATTAAATAACTAAAATAACTATTAAATAACAAAATTATTATTTTTTTGTATTAATTGATTAATTATATTATATATAAGATTATATACGTATTAACGGTAAGACTGGACTCCACGGTCTTTTTGATTTGTAGACCGAACGGTCTAAAAAACCGTTTCAAACAAAACAATTCTAACCATAAACCGAACCATTCATTTTCGTCCCGATTTTTCGGATCAGATCAGTGTTCATCGGATTTTCGAACCACGCGTTTTTGCTTTCACCCCTAATTGTTTGTTCCATCTAATTACATGCAGAAGGTGCAATGGCCGGAGCCAAAGCAGCCATTGTTGCTGGGATCGCTTCTGCCATTCCTACCATAGCAAGTGCTAAGATGCTGCCATGGGCAAGGGCACATCTAAACCCTACGGCTCAAGCTCTCATTGTTTCCACTGGTAATTATTCTACATTATTTACTTAGAAAAAAAATAATTAAAATTAATATAACGTAATTAATCGATATCAGACTGACAAATATTTCAAACGTATTGATTGATAGTTGCCGGAGCAGCGTATTTTATAGTTGCAGATAAGACCGTTTTGGCCACGGCTCGGAAGAACTCATTCAAGCATGGCATTGCTCATGAATTTTGAGACTGGTTAGGTTCGGGTTTAAGGGGAAGATATGTGCATGACGACCGGTTAATTTAATCGCATAATAATCTTTAATTTCCTATTAATCGTTGTATGCTTATGATTAATTGGTATGTTGGATAATGATGAAAAGTAATGCTTTCTTACTACAAGTAAGAACATGTTTCTACCTAAAGCGGACCGGGTTTTTTACTATTTCGATCGGATGCCTATATTTTTGGACCGAAATTTCTTACAAAAAAAAAGTCCGTATAAAAAAAATAATCCGTCCATTCGGATTTCGAATAGTAAATAAAAATAATTCATAAAAAAGTTTAAGTCAAATATATTTGTTGAATCCTTCATGGTAACAAGAATCATATCGATTGGTTGGGTTGCGTTTTTTTGTCATTGTGGGTTGTGTTTAGGGGTGAAACCGGACCGATCAGACCGATTTTTTACTATTTCGGTCGGATATCTCTATTTTCGGATTTTTTTTTTAAAAAAATGATCAAAAGACCGTATAAGAAAAAATATTCCGTCCATTCGGATTTTCGGTTTAAACAAAAAAATTACACGTTCAAAACCAGATAAGTATTTAAAATTAAATTAAATCACAAAATAGCTCAATTTAACCATGTTTGCATAATTTTCTACTAATCCTATTAAACAACTAAAATAACTATTAAATAACAAAGTTATTAATTTTTTGTATTCATTAATTACTACTAATTAATATAATATATAAAATTATATATGTATTAACGGTCGGACCGGACTCCTAGGTCTTTTAGGTTCGTAGACCAAACGATTTAAAAAAACATTTTAATAAAAAAACATATCATAAACTGAACCGTACATTTTCGGACCGGCTCGATTTTCACCGAATTGTTATGTCTGTATTCATTAAATTTTCCTTACAAAATAAATAAATAACATTTTCTATTGCAAACTATTTGTATAATAATTTAAGAAATCTAGTAGAAGTGGAATGGTGTTTTGTTATTGTCAATATTCCATTTTATGAACTTTTCTCTTATTATTCTTCATTTGTTATCTTCCACACTACCTTCTTTTATATATCCACTTCCATAAACCCTAACCCTACATTACCATTAAAAATTTAAAACATAACTCCATTCTATAGAGACAAAATGCCAGGTGCTGCTCTTCAGAGATCAGTGACGTCATTCCGAAGACGGGGCTCATCGGGGTTAATATGGGACGAGCGGTTTGCCTCAGGCGAGCTAACCCTAACACGGGCCAACCTAAGGCCGTCGCATAGCGACGGTTCGATCAACATGGTGATTAAACCGTGTCAAACCGCCACAAACGAACCAATAGCAATTCGAGAATCAACTGAACCGCCAACACCGAAGGCACGAGGTTGTTTTTGCGGGCTCTTTGGAAAGTCGGGTTCGAGTCGTAACAACATTGTATAGGGTCTAGTGGTTGAATTGAACCATGCAAATATATTGCACTTATAAATCAATTTCATTTAGAAATTTGGATTGGATATACAAATGAGTGTTATAAGGTTTGGTAACCTTAAAAGGGTATTTAGGGAATTTTACATTTAAATATCAAAATAATTATATAATTATATTATATTATATTATATTAAGATGCTCTTTGGACTTTGGTTTTGAAGAGAAGCACGTAGAGATTTTCCATAGAGAAGTAAAGGAAGCAACCGGTTCCATGTGTCACGAACGAACCGAAACTTGAACCGACTATGCAATGCCAAGCCGGTCCATACACTTCATCAAACTCCTGCAATTCAAATACCTCTTATTAATAATTTATCTCTTTAATTAAAATTAGATATAAAGAAATAATTATAAAATAGAAATTAAAAAAATTAATTTAATTTAAGCAAATAAGTCTAAAAAAATTATAACATATTTGCATATAAAATTCCTTGTAATAATATACTTTTTCGATGGAGAATTTAATTACCATCATGTTTCAAAATGGTGCTAAATAAACTTTTTGTCACTCTTCTAAAAAATCTCTAAGTAAATACTTGTTAAATTTACACAATTAATGAAATATTTTTTCAAAAATCATAATTAAATTATAATATTTTACATTAATATTATAATAAATTCACAACCCAATCGACACTCAATTGGAACCCAACTAGCTCGCTCAAGGATAGAAAAAGATGGTTTAGATTGTTTATAAAAAACAAAACTGTTTTTTTCTCTTAATTTAATATTATTAAGAGAATTTCTTCGATTTGATCTAAAAATTATATATATATAAATAAAAATAAAATTATTAGGGTGGTAAGCATGCGAATTAAAGGAATATTTTGTACCAAACCATATAATTACTAATAATCATATGCTTCTAGCTATTAAACTCCACATGGGTCGAGTCAAGGCTTGATAAAAACAAAACCATCTTTTAATTAATAAAAAAGGCATGAGGCAACTATATTTGATTCATTAACCACATGGCCTGTCCCACAAATTTTTCAATATTTTATTTATAAATTATAATAAAAACTTTTTTTTTTTTGGAACATAGACAGCAAATATTTTCCATTAATTCTTGAAAAAAGCAACAAATTGGTATTTTGTCAAATCAAACCATACTTAAGTTTAAGCTTACACTTAACATAGAAAAAAGAGTTTATACATATCATTAATGTCATGTAGTATGTGAAACAAATCAACAAGGTTAATTTTACAAATTTCAATATAAGTTAGAAAAGTTGATGAGATTTTGTAAGAATGAAATTGCCAAAAATTAAATTAGGGAACACTACCATGTTACCCGAATATGTTAATGATTAGCAAGTAGGTACCTAAATTTTTTTGGTAGCATATAGGTTGCTGAACTTTCTTAAATAATTAAGCAAATAGACACTTACCGTTAATTTCTGTTAAGAATAAATTAAAAATATCACGTGAAGAGCAAACAGATACATGAACTTACACGAATAAGCAAGTAGGTACCTGAATCAGTTCGGAAATGATTCAGTCGAACCCCTTTATTTCTTTTATATATAAAAGTAGGGTTTATAGACCAAACACATGCATGACTCAACTCTAGACGTTCTCTGTGCATCAAGAATCACTCCAAGAACGTTTGGAGTTGAGTCATGCATGTGCTTGGTATATAAACCCTACTTTTTTAAAAAAAAAAAGTGATTCGACCAAATTGGTTGTGAACCGATTTTTCAACTGGTTCAGGTACTTACTTGCTCATTCGTGTAAGTTCAGATACATGTTTGCTCCTCGCGTGATATTTTATGTTTATTCTTAACGGAAATTAACGGTAGGTACCTATTTGCTAATTTTCATAAGTTCGGCTACTTAGTTGCTACAAAAAAAAAATGTTTAGGCACCTACTTATTAATCACGCACAAGTTCGGGTGTCAGTTTGATAGTTTTTTGATTAAATTAATATAAAAAAAAAAAACTATCAATACAATTTTTTTTTTAAAAAGTAATAAAATGTTATAAATTAAAATATTATTTACCTTCTTCATGTTATGAGCCATCTGCTTGGAGCTGAACTTCTTCTCCAAACTATCATAACTCTTCCTCGCACACCGAAACGCATGCACCTGCATGAAACCTGCCATGTCCGCCACCAATACCTTCACTTGCAGAAACGACACCACCGCCGCCACGTTGGTCTCCACCTGAGACACGGACCTCCTCCCCTCCACCACTACCGCTGCTCGATCCTCCGCCGCCATCTTTGCCTCCACGTGGGAAAACGACCTCCGTGGCTCCACTAGGGTTTGTCTTGCAACTATACTCTTGTCGTCAACTCTCTTTATCTCTGGGAATCTGTTTCGAGTCGGTTTCTTTTTAGTAAGCCAACTGTGAGGTCTGTTATTGGTCGGCGGTGGTGTCATCGGGAAGGAAGCTGCTCTGTTGGGTGCGGTGGTGAAAGGATCTCCGGCGGTGGTGCCGGACTTGTATAAGTTCATGAAACTGATCTTCTTTTTCTTCTCATGGGCTGTCGCCATTGTTTAACTTTGAGCTCTCTCTCTCTTAGAAATTGTGAGTGTTAAACGGCTAAGGGGGAGCACACACACATATAGTACTATATATATAATAATAATAACATATAATGTTCATATATAATTATATATATATATGTATATATTCCCATTGAAAGAAGAGGGGCCCTTTTAAGTTTTAATTAGTTCTGAATCTTCTGATTGTCTATTCAGACACATGGGGTTGGCAGTCGAATAAGGGAGCACATTGATGTAGATCGACTCTAATTATTAAATTTAATCATATATATATATCCATAAATAAGCTATATTAATGTAATTTACATATAAATAGAGATTTTATTTAGTAAGATAATTAATAAATAAATATATTTTTTATATACATTATGAATAATTGATTGGATGATGATTAATTAGTAGGAGTAGAGAGCATACCAAGTTGTATCAATTGCAGTGTTATTAGAACCGAACCGGTCCTCGAACCGGAAAGGGAAATGGTTTTCGGTTCGTCCGGTCCAATCCGATTTAATATGCGGTTAACTATTTATAAGTTTTATAAATTTAAAAAATATTGTCCCCCTCTCCTCCATCCTCCCCCCCCCCCCCCCCCCCCCCCCCCCCCCCCCCCGTCCCCTTTCCCCTCTCGCCCCCTCTTCCTCCTCCCCCTTTCAGTCTGCTCACTCCCCACCTGAACTTTGAAGACAAATCTTAAACTGGGCAGACCAATTGAAGAGAATCGGTTGGACCAGATGTAGTGAACAAAACAAATCGGTTTAAATCGAAAAACAGTTTAAAAAAAAAAAAAAACGAAAACCGGTCGGTTTAAAAAAACGTTCGGTTTTTATAAAACCGGTCAGTTTAAAAAAAAAACGTTCGGTTTTTATAAAACCGTCCCGTTTACATTGATTCAAGCAATGTTGATATGCAAGTCAGTTTTTAGCTGAACCAAACCGGACAGGGGTCCAGTTCCCAATCAGACCGCGCAGTCCTGTCCGGTTTGATATCCCTGATTAATTGTCTGTCTATGAGTTTGGTTTTATTAAGACTATTTTTTTTGCCAATCTTTTTATTAAGGCATTGATGTCTTGCTCTTGATGAAGGAGGTGCATTACTAGGGGCCTAGCTAGGGCATGTTCGGCTTTCAATGCAAGTTGTGACCCGGGGAAATTATTCGGTTGGACTTTATTGAAATTTAATGTATTAAAATAATTTTTTTATATTTAATCTTGATGAAGACATTATTTTAAGTGAATATTTTGGTCATATTATATACTTATTTGAAGTTGCAAAAATAGTTCTGAATATATACGTTTGAAACAACCAAATACGAAATACGATATTTAAGTTGCACTAGGTATAATCTATACCTTTATTTGCATACAAATACGAAATTTTAAAAAATATAAATGAATAGGGTAAATTATCTTAACAATTACTTATGTTAGCACTATGTTGTTAAACAGTCACTTTTTTTTGTAGCTAAACGATCATTTAATTTTCAAAAATGTGTCATTTTGTTAAACTTATCATATTTAGTCTGCTATGTTTAACATATATGATTAAATAGTCACTAAAATAACGATTTTATCATTTTATTTTATCTTCTTCATTTGTTCATCATATTGTGTTATAAATATAATTTCAAACTCAAATTTGCATATTTGGATTCGAACTGAATAGTGAACCCGAATCTGCAAATTTGAGTATAAAATCATATTTTAAGTTCAAATCGAGAAATAAAAACTTCAAAATGAAAATCATGAAAATAAGGGTATTTTAGTTTTTTTGTTTGTTTGTTATCATTTTTTTTTTATAACTGCTCAGTTAATATTTTGAAATATAAGTAACTGTGTAGCACACATATCAAACTATTTTAGTCCTTGTGCTAACTTACTATTGAAATAAAGTGGCAGACATACTAATAAAAATGAGCATAAAGTCACTTGTTTTTTAATAGAATTTCAATTGTATTTATAAGGAAGTTATATATTGAATCCCCATTTTATAAAATATGTAACTATATATATATATATATATGCTGACAGTCGTGGACGATTCAAATCCACGAATACAAGATGATTTAATGCAATGTTTTATTATTGGATGGACACTGCAGACCAATGGCCACCTCATAAAAACATCAATACACATGTTTTTATGTGATTTTCGGTCAAGAATTGAAAGCGAAAGTGTATGACTTAATAGAAATTTAAAATAAATAAATAAAATAGTGTCATGGGTCCAAATTAAGAACTTTAACCATAGGAATTTTATATAAGTCGATTAGTCGAATGATAATGCCCTATAAAGTTGCTTTCATAAAAAATGGTTCCGAATTAGAATATATTAAAAAATGGCATGTATTCAAATTTAAAAGGATACTATCAAACAAAAAAAGATAATTTGAGGTCTAAACAAACAAATAAATGTTACCACAATTATATAAGTCGATTAAGAATGCACACAAAACTTATTTTGTAAAATATTGAGTGCGGAGATATTGAAACAAGTACTACAAATTCAATAAAAAAAATTAAAGGGAGACCGTCACGGAAAAGAAATACGTTGGTTCCAAAATAATAAATGAAATTAATGTTAGTATAATCATATATATTTGAGAAAAAAAGAATACAATTAATTTTGTTGAAAAATGATAAAAATAGTATTGATTTCATTGAAAAAGAAATTCTTCTTGCGGAATATTGAAAAACCTCGATATAAATACTGATTTTCATGATAAATAGAGTTTCAGAGCGAGAATATATTAAAAAATACAAAATTTTGAAACTCAAATAGCTAGATACCTTTACAGAAAAATGTACTTTGGAGTCGAAATAAGAAATGATTTTATTGTTTTTACAATCATATATGTCAATTAATAATGTGAATTAAACTGACTTAGTAAAAAACAAAGTTTTTGAGTGATAAGATATTAAAAACTAAATATTGGTTGAAATTTAAAGTACCGTGACAAGAAAAAAAAAGTGCTTCGGGGTAGGGGTGGTCAAAAAAGACTGTAGGACCGAATTCTCGACAAGACTGGCCCGAGACCGAGCGAGCGTTTTTTTTTCTTCAATGTCGGGCTCGGTCTTGGACTTTTTTCCCGAAAACCCGTTTAGGACCGGCCCAGCCCGAAGTTCCTATACAACCCCTAAAAATCAATTATGTATGTTTGGAACTATAGAAGAAAATGAACTTTGTTTAGAATTTTGTCTGCTTGTTACTTGGTTGATTTGTTATTTGTAATTTTGTTACTTTGATTCCAATGATGTTTGTATTTGGACAAATTCAATTTTTTTTTTTTTGTAAGATTCGGTCCAGGACCGAGACCGGCCCGAGTCAAGAAAGACCGACTCGGGCGGGCTTTTTTGGCCGAGGTCGGTCTCAGTCCTCCAGAAGGCAAGACCGAAATTTCGGTCTCGGTCTTGCCTTCAGGACTGGACCGGACCGCCCATGATCAGCCCTACTTTGGGGTATGGGAAAAAATGATTTAAATGTTTTTGTGATCATATATGTCAAGTAAGAATGCGAGTAAAATTTATTTCGTCGAATGCGGAGATCTTAGTGAAAATATATTGAAAATTTATGAAATTGCTTGAAACTTAAAAAGCTATCCTCATTAAAAAAAAAAGGTGCTTGGGGATCCAAATTTGGATTAGTAAAAATGTGAATAAAACTTGATATGTAAAAATATTAAATTCTAACGGCGGAGATACTGAAAAATTATGAACTCGTTGTAATAAAGAAGCAACAAAAGGAGAGGTTACAAATTAATAGATGGTTACAAATTTAATATTGATTAAGTTGTGAAAGGAATACACGTAATATATATATTAGATGTTGTTTGAAAATTCTTCACACTTAAAAAATATGGTTTAGAGGGTTTTGTTGGGGTAATCTTCCTAATCAATTTATTGAAATGGATTACCTTGTAGATTAACAAACATTCAGAATACAACCCGTGACACAAAACTGCTTTGAGAATGGAACAATAACTGACGTGTCCATTGCAACAACACAACAAGATTGAACATTCTCGAACTCGAACACAACATGAGGCTCCCTTTGATCCACATCATCACGATTCAATTAAAAACTTCACTTGATTCGACAGGACGAATGGAAAAGACAAAATATTACGTTCAAATCCATGGTTTCTGCTCTTTCTAGGTATATGTTTATATAGGAGGTTTGCTTCATGTTAGCATGTGTTATTCTGTCAACTTTACACTGCATGTCTGCATGCCCTTGCTAGAACTGCTATAAATAGTATGTGTCGCTTTCGATATCGTTACAAGAAACATCATAATCTTCATGTTCTAGGGTTTCTTTTAGCAATGGCTGTGGTGAAGAGCATGGCACTTGTTGCTTTGGTTTTGGCTGGTTTTCTTGTGTTGTCTGAGAGCCGCATAGCTAGAAAGGACTTAGGTTTGGACCTGGGTGGGGTTGGACTTGGGTTGGGTGCTGGAGTAGGGTTAGGGCTAGGAGGTGGGGCTAGTGCTGGCTCAGGCACTGGTGGAGGTGCTGGTGTTGGTTCGGGTGCAGATGCGGGTGCAGGTGCAGGTGCGGGTGCAGGTGCGGGTGCAGGCTCTACTATAGGTATTGGAGCTGGAATTGGCCTAGGAGTTGGTGGTGGTAGTAGTTCTAGCTCAAGTGCTAATGTAGGTTCTGGTTCAGGTGTAGGTTCCCGTGCCGGCAGGGCAGGTTTCGATGGTGATACTGGCTCAGGTGGTCGGGCTAGTGTTGGTTCGGGGGAGGGTTTTGGCAAGGGGAATGGGTTCGGAAGTGGTTCGGGGGAGGGTTTTGGCAAGGGAAATGGGTTCGGAAGTGGTTTTGGTTTTGGTTTTGGTTCCGGTTCCGGTAATGGATATGGTGAAGGTCGTGGTTATGGTTATGGTTCCGGTAATGGATATGGTGAAGGTAGCGGATATGGGTCAGGGAATGGAAATGGTTCGGGTTATGGCGAAGGTCGTGGATATGGGTTTGGTAGTGGCAATGGTTCTGGTTATGGTGAAGGTCATGGGATCGGTAGGGGCTCGGGGTCTGGTGAAGGCAACGGATATGGTTCGGGATATGGTTCGGGTTATGGTAATGGCCATGGAAAGTGAAGTCATTAGAAGAAAAAAAAAAAGTATTTCCTTGTTTGTTACTCTCAACATTTGAGAGTCTAAATAAGTAACTTTGTCAAGTGTTATACTTACGTTATTGGCAAGTTATCCATGATGCATTTTATTGTTATGTTGTAATGTCCATTCAATGAATAATATAAATTTTAAGATTGAGAAATAAATTAGGTATGTAATTAAACTTATTAATTATATATTTACTTAATCATTTAAAGGCTAATACGGTTTGTTTCAGTACTATACAGTCTCTATAACTAGGGGTGATAAAAAAAGACTTGTTGAACCGAATTCTCGACAAGGTCGGCCTCGGTCTCGGTCTCAGACTTTTTCCCAAAAGCCCGACTAGCACCGGACCGACCTTGAAGTAAACACTCCTAGAAATTCATGGTTTAACCCTTGAAACACTAGTAATTCATGACATTGAAGTATTCAACAACCCTTGTATCGGTTCCATAAGGGAAGTGCGACGGAAGACTAGAAGCGAGAGAGTTCAAAACCAAAACTTCTGTTATTTTTTTTGTCAATACAACTGATTTTTTTTACCAAAAATTTCGTTCCAAGACCGAGATCGGCCCGAGTCAAGAAAGACCAACTCGGGCGAACTTTTTTGACCAAAGTCAGTCTCGGTCCTCCATATGTCAAGACCGAAATTTCGGTCTCAGTCTCGGTCCTGCCTCCAAGACTGGCCTAGACCGCTCATGATAAGCCCTTTGATGCTATTTTAAAAGTGGAAAACTCAATAATAATATTTAAACTGTAACTTAATTATTTGGATACTGTAATTTTTTATTTATCTTAGATAAGAATATAATTAAATTCTTAATTTAACACGTTTAGTTAGATTATAAATTTAATTATGTTTGTAATCAATTAAAAAAATACAGTATTTAAATGATTGAGTTATACTTATAACGTAATAGTTTCAATTTACGAATATATATATATATATATATATATATATATTTGAATATGTAAATATGTAATTAGAGGGACATTTAGATTGTAGCTAAATTATTTATATTGTATTCCTTTTATTACTTGCATAATAAATTTGTAATCTAATAATATTATTTGTTATTTCATTTTGAACAACAAACGGTATTAAATTATAAATTTAAATAAATCAAACAAAATTACAACATTTAAATAAGGAACTATTACTTAAATATAGTTTTTTTATTTGTTCCAACTTAAATATAGTTAATATTATTGAATTTATGTGAAAATTTTGAATAATAAATGTATAAATAACCATAGTTATCATAACTAGACCGACCCTCGAATCGGTAAGGGGGTCGGGTTCCCGATTCAGATGGTTCGAGTATCGGTTCACCAGTCGGACCAACCGGCTCACATAGATTATTACTTAAAATTAGGGTTACACTTAAGTGATAAGTCACAGTTAGGAACAAAGGAGGAGGATAGTAAAAAAAATAGAGATTAATCAAATAACTGAAACCGACCAACTCTTCCAAAAAACCGACTAATTCTTTAAAAACATATCGATTTTCACTTACTGAACCGAATTCAGTATGCATTTCAATTTTTTATAAAATCGGACCATCCATCCTACCAATTTATGGTCGGACCGTGTTTGACCGGCGGTGTGGTCCGATTTTAAACCGCCCCGATTTTAATAACTATATAAATAACCATATGAATAACGAAAAAAATATATGAATATTTACGTCTTATGCTAAAAAGTAATAAATAGGCACATGGCCTAATTTAAGTTTAGACTTTAGAGTGTCGTAACAACTAACAAGTAACGGAATCCACCGTCTTGTCTGGCATTTCCTTATTTAGTTATTTCCCTTTGATTTTACCACAGTTGAATTAAATTTACACTCTTGACCGGTTCTTCCGGTGGCCGATATTATTAACTAAATTAGAATGGGAGCAAGATCACCCTTTAGTGTTATCGGGCACCTAGATTTTTTTAGAATGGGAGCAAGATCACCCTTTAGTTTAGTTATCGGGCACCTAGATTTAGCTGCCCCATCCCTTTCATCTTCAACTACTAAACAAACTGTCTCTATCTATCAGAGATCTAGGTAGACATCCAAATATATTAGGTAAATAGTAAAGTAAATTTTTTCCCATAAATCGAATTAAAATTAAGTTTTGTTTTTAAAAATGGTTAAATACGACATTAACCTTAATGTTTATGTAATTTTAAAATTTTCTCTTAAATTTTAAAGTTTCTCATTTTAAAAATAATGAAAAATTCTCACTAAAAGAGCATCTGACACTGGGAAATTTTTCATTATTTTCAAACATTATGGGAAACTTTAAACTTTAGGGGAAACTTTCAAACTTTAGGGGCAATGTCGTATTTTACCCTTTTAAAAATTTCGTTCGTTTATATTTGGTCTTAGTCGAATTTACTCATTCGGTTAGATTTTCGATTCAAAGTTAATAGAATAATATTTTTAATGTATAAAAATAGTAAAATATTTTAAAAAATGTCACAATTTAACATTTCAAAATTTATACATATATATTACAATTGAATCCTAATTTGATAGATCTCGTTTGAGTGAGCCCAATCAAGGGGGCTAGGGTTTGGGTGTTAACCCAAACCTGACTCTCACTCATACGAGAGATGGTCTTGACCCAAACCATACTCCTCTCGATTAGGGCTTCATTGATCCTCTTTAATTAGAACCCAATTGAGTCTTAATCGAATCACGACTCAATTATAAAAGATAATAAAGTTTTGAAGAGTTTAATTATGAGATTCTTAAAAATATCATGTTCTTTTTATAATTTTCTAAACATATTCTGTTAAGTTTGGACGAAAAATCTAACGGAAGTAGTAAACTTGGCTGATGACCAAACACGAAGGAACAACAAATTTCGAAAACACGCTTTAAGTGAAAAACTCAATTTTGACTCAAACATTATGAGGCAAAAATTATATTTTACCCATTAGGAATATAAACTCAAATCTCATAAACATACATTACTAATATGACCAATCTTTTAGAAACGAACGCGCGTCCAACATGAAATTACATATTTATATCACATAATTTTAAAACTATTTTTGTAACATTCTTACAATATATTATTATTAAACTACAAAAGTGAATAATAATAATTAGTAAATTAGAGAAATAACAAAATATTCATTATTAAATTGGATAATTTCATATATTAATCACATCCATCCCTCTATAGTTAGTTATGGAAGTTGGTGTCCATTATTGATGATTTGGTCCCAAGAAATACAATTTCATACAACTCTTCATTCATTGGAGTGTATGCTAAGTGTAGTCAAGTTCCAAGTAGATAACACAACCATTATTACCAAATGTCTATATACTCTTCTTTAAATTCATAATAAATATATTATAATGAAAGTTATATTTATAATAAAATTAATTAATTTATGATCAACCAAAATATTTAGAATAAAAAAATAATATACCAACTTAATATTATTTTTTTAACAATTTACTATCTTGATTAATACATATCAATAACTTTCAATTAATTGTATATATATGAAAAATGCACGTGCATTTCATATCACACCTAATTACTGCATTTACATTTTCTAAATGGTTTATGAAATAATTTGTTGATTAAATATTTGAAGTACAAACGATTCTTACACTTAAATATTTTCGTCACCATTTAATAATAGATTAGACGGAAATAAATTATAACTTTTATAAAGTCAGTTAGTATTTATTTTTAAAAAATCAACTAGTAAATAGTTCAAACATTCAAAGATCGGTTAATTAATAGATAATTAACTCTACAATTAATTGATTATTAGAAAAATTAATATTTTTATTTAAAAAAATATATACTAAATTAGCCATCAACATCAGGGTTGATCATGGGCGGATCGAGCTGGTCTTGGAGGCAGGACCGAGACCGAAATTTTGATATTGACATTTGGAGGCCCGAGACCGACTTTGATCAAAAAAGCCGCTCGAATCGGTCTTACTTGACTCGGGCCGGTCTCGGTCTTGGATCGAAATTTTTGGTTAAAAAAATTAACAAGATTAGCAAAAAATAATCACTGAAGTTTTGGTTTTGAACTCGTTCGCTTTTCGAATTCCGTTGCACTTTCCTTATGGAATCGATCCAAAAGTTGTTGAATACTTCATTCAAAGTAGGGGTGAGCAAAAAATACTAGTTGGACCGAGACTGTCCCGAGACCGGTCCGAGACTGGTCCGACTAAGACCGAGACCGACTAGGACCGAGACCGAGCGGACGGGTTTTTTCCTCTAAAGTCGGGCTCGGGTTCTGAATTTTTTCTGAAATTCCCGATTCGGACCGGACCACCCCAAGTTGCCTAAAAACCTAATACATAATACTATATATACTATACAAGTATAGTAGTATACAACAACTCACAAAGTCTCCATGTGTGTTTGGATTGTATGTTCTATATTTATAATGTGTGTTTGGATTGTATGTTTGATACTTGATTTATTGTGTTTGTATGTTCTAAATTTGGTGAAAATTCGGACATTTTTTTTTATTTGGACTGAAAATTTCGGTAATGGACCGAGACCGGCCCGAGTCAAGCAAGACCGACTCGGGCGGACTTTTTATACCGAAGTCGGTCTCGGTTCTCCAAAGGTGAAAACCGAAATTTCGGACTCGATCTTGCCTAAAAAACCGGTCTGGCCCGCCCAAGCTCACCCCTAATTCAAAGTCACGAATTACTAGTGTTTCATGGGTTACACCATTAATTTTTAGGGTTTTCTTCAAGGTCGGACCGATTCGATCCTAGTCTGGCTTTTGTGGGGAAACCTAAGACCGAGATCGACCTTGAAAGAATAAACTTGTCCGCTCGGTCTCGGTCCTAGTTGGGCTGGTCTCAGGCCGATCCTGTCAGAAATTCGGTACAACCAGTTTTTTTTATCACCCTAATCAACATTGAAAAAATGAGTGTTACTATGTGAATATAACCCTAAATTATGGAGTCAAATTCATAGTAACACAAATAATGCCTAAAATTATGGAAACACTAATCTCTCTTTATCCCCCCTTATTAGTCATTAATTTATTCCTCTCTCTCTCTCTCTCTCTCTCCTCCACTTCCAAGTTGGCTGTCCATTAACGCGTTCACGCGTATCATTGTCTGCTTCTTCCATGGATGACCAACACTATATATTCTTCTTACCTCTCTTCGTCATTTGCAGGTGCAGAGAAAAAAAAAAGTTAAAAAAAAAAATATTTTTTTTCCTACATCTGCATCTGTCTCAAATTTTTTTTCTTGATCTTCATCTTCTCCACCAATCACCGAAATTCAAATCCAAATTCCAGAAAGTTAGACGAAACCCATAGAGGAAACCGTATTTCAAGAACACCCACGATGCCGTCGCTACAAGACGAGCTGCTACCGTCGACGCCGGGGAAGTTCAAGATCGACCACCGCGCCCACCGTCAGTTCCACAGATGCTTCGCCTCCACTAGCACCATGTTCCTCTGGGCTTTGTTCCTGATCGCCCTTACGGCGTCGTATCTGAGCTTCCAGAGCTTTATTGATACCGGAAACAGGTACTTCACCGCCTCGTGGGGTGGGATCCAGTGGGAGAAGCAGGTGAGGAACTCGGCCCAGGTCAACCGCGATGGTGGGATGTCGGTTCTGGTTACCGGCGCCGCCGGATTCGTCGGGACCCACGTGTCGCTCGCCCTCAAGAAGCGCGGTGACGGCGTCGTCGGACTTGATAACTTCAACAATTACTACGATCCGTCGCTAAAGAAGTCAAGGAAATCGTTGCTGCAGAATCACAATATTTTTATCGTCGAGGGTGACATCAACGACGCTCGCCTCCTTGCCAAGCTCTTCGACGTCGTGGCATTTACACATGTCATGCACTTGGCCGCTCAGGCTGGTGTCAGGTCAGCTCCTATTTCCTCTCTCTTCTCTAAATCGTCTTCAAGATCTGAATCCGTCGCTAATTACTGAAAACCGTTGCTGAAACTGTTGAGTTCTTGAAGGTATGCGATGGAGAATCCGTCGTCGTACGTGCACAGCAACATCGCTGGACTGGTTACGCTGCTGGAGGCGTGCAAGACGGCGAATCCGCAGCCATCGGTGGTGTGGGCGTCGTCGAGCTCCGTTTACGGCCTAAACGAGAAGGTGCCGTTCTCGGAAGCGGACCGAACGGACCAGCCGGCAAGCCTCTACGCCGCCACGAAGAAGGCCGGCGAGGAGATCACACACACTTACAACCACATCTATGGCCTCTCCATCACCGGACTCCGCTTCTTCACCGTGTACGGTCCCTGGGGCCGCCCCGACATGGCGTACTTCTCCTTCACCCGCAACATCCTCCAGGGAAAACCGATCACCGTCTACCGCGGCAAGAACAGAGTCGATTTGGCGCGTGATTTTACTTACATTGACGACATCGTGAAGGGCTGCATCGGGTCACTGGACACCTCCGGGAAAAGCACGGGAACCGGCGGTAAGAAGAGAGGACCGGCGCCTTACCGGATCTTCAACCTGGGGAATACCTCTCCGGTGACAGTGCCGACGCTGGTGAGCATCCTGGAGCGGCACCTGAAGGTGAAGGCGAAGCGGCGCGTGGTAGACATGCCTGGAAACGGCGACGTTCCGTTCACTCACGCGAATATCAGCTTGGCCCGAAGAGAGTTCGGGTATAAACCGACAACCGATTTACAAACCGGGTTGAAAAAGTTCGTCAAGTGGTACTTGTCTTACTATGGGTACAACAATGGCAAACCTGAAAATTAATGAAACTTGGGTCCTCTTTTGGGGGGCATTGTAATTTCACGTGATTTTCCTTTTGTGATAAAAAGGATAAAAAGTAAATTCTAAATATGGTAAAGAAGACAAAAGAAGAAGAATTAGTTTCTTTTGGTAGGGAAGGGAGGGTAGAAAATGGATTTCACCTCAGTAATTTTGATGTTCCTTCTAATTTATTTCTATTTTGTAAAGACAATATATTCAGACTCTTGCACTTTGATTAAGTTAATTTTATTGTGTAGGTAATTTAGAGAGATACAAGTCTTTAATGTTTTTATGTTATGATAAATTAATATTTTATGTTTTTTTACTTGTATTTAACAATTACTTATTGTTTTTTGTTATGTTTTTCTTTAAAATATTGTATTGTTATTATGAATCTAGTAATTAATATTTTTGTCCCATAATTTATTTTAGTTAGATTTTTTTTTCTAAGTTTGTGTATATTTTGAATTTAATAATATCATACGTGTTAGGATCGATTCTCCACACACTGAAATTGCAGCTCCAGAAGAGAAACGAGAGAAAATTAGAGAATTAGTTTTTTCGTGGTAACACCTCTTAGGGGCAAACTCTACGCGGTTTGACAATATATTGATGATAGGTTACTGTTACAGAATACATGGAGAAATACAGTACAACCTAAAATGCAGGATGCGTAAACATTAATACATAAATTAACATTACATATTAATCAGCATCCAGAACCTAACAATACGATCTAGACCAAATTTGTCTCCAATCAAATAAAACTATCTCAACCAGATTTTTTTAACGGACTGGATAGCGAAACAAACTATTGGGGGGATGGAATCTTCGGAGTGGTTAACCCAACCTCCACTCCCTCTCTTACAGTTTTTGAGGTTTGATACGGAGTTGTACCGGGGTCGCCCCCGACACCATTTTTTATTGTTCTCAATATACGGAATTTATACGGTCAAAAAAAAAACACAGATTTTTTTATAATAAATTCGGTCTTAATCTCAATTCCTAAAATATTAAGTTTCAAAATTCATACTTTTTTGGTATTTTTTTTTAAAATCCGTCTAACCCAACCTCATCCCTAATATATTTAGTTATCAATATTTTTGTTGTTATAAATCAAACGGCCTTTTGCCATACAATTTTCATTTATATTAAGAAATCATATGACATTTTACTATGCATATCCTCTGAATATAATTCAAGTGACCACGCTCTTATATAATACTTGAACCCACGATTGATTTGAGACATGTAATCTGTTTTCATTTAATTATTTTTCCTAACATAAAGGATATATTTTCATTTAATATATATATATATTACAGAAAGGATTCGTTGGTATACACGTGGATGTTCTACTTAAATAATGCACCGACACTTTTTTGGTACATAAAACTTTAGTTTTTCGAATAATATCGTGCGAAACATAACGTATTGATTTAATGCAAGTCAAATAAAAGAGAGACTGATAGAAAAAATAAATAAAAGAGAGACCACGCATTTGTCCTCTAAGCAATTGTTCTATAGTGGTTTAAAGTCCTGACTCCCAAATGGTTTGGATTCAGGGTCACGAGTTCGAATCCCTTAAGTGTTCTTGAAAAATGGTCAACTTATGTCCGAAGGATCGGTCTCTCAACTCTAGGTTGTCAGTGGAGCTACGTTGACGGAGCCAGTGCAAATCGCTTGTTGTTCTTAGATGTGGATGTGGTAGAGAACGATAAAACTCACAGATATTAATCTTCTACAATCCATAATAATCGGGATTAATGATATATTATTCTCATTATCATCTACAATCAAATTTGGAAATCGACCTCCCAACAAATCAGATGGTTACTGATGGGATATGGGCCAAGTATTTTCGTATTCGACTCAACACCAGTCGAATCTTGACACACATGAGTTAAATGCGTCGCTTTTATCAATACCGCTTTGGCGCTGCCCTTTTGTGAAACATTTGTGGGCGTCATTCGTCTCTCTTGGGCACCTGATCTGACTCTACCATGATCCAGATAAAAGGGTCTCCACCTACCTTATTTGAACATTAACTACCATTTGCTCCCTTCATCCATATGCTCTGCATTTGCTCCTTCAATTCTAACGAAACTCCGACTGACTTTATCATCGGAGGGGAACACAACATAAACTTTCCGAAATTTCATTATGTACAGGTCACCAGAACAGAAAGGAGCGACCGAAAGAAAAAAACTCCAGTTTTCGAAATCCAACCGTTACTAACTCCCGCACAACCCACCATCTTTGAAATGCCTTTGACCGAACCGTTATATTCAGTTTTGTCTACTTCAGCTATCTTCAAGATTTGAATTGCAATATCATTTACGAACCGAAATATTTAAACCCAAAACTTTACTACTGAAAATAATGAAATTCCTATTATTTAAACATTTATGAACAACATTTTGACAAAATAAGTTAGTACACTCGCACGTATAAATGTCAATCAATAGATGTAGTCATGTAGCTTGTAGCCTAATACAGGGTTACATTTGCCTCCGCCTATCGCATGGCCTCCTCTTCTCTTTCTGCAGCCTCCACCGCCGCCGCCACTCCTTCAACCCCCGATGTGGATTCTTCTTCTTCAGCTTCCGCTTCTTCAGCAATCGATTTCCTCACTCTGTGCCACCGTCTAAAGGTCCGTATCATTTCCTCAGTGAACTACCTGTAATGGGTTCTGTAAAGGTCCGTATCATTTTCTCACTTTGATTGAAGTAGTTCGAGCTTCTCAACAGTTGGTTAAGTGGGTTGTCTTATTTCACAGTATACGCATATCAAGTTGCGAAATTTACCTCAATTTCATGTTATTTATGCAATCTGAGGCTTTTTTTAGAGAAAATATGTTTGGCTCTTCAATAAATTTGAAACTACATTTGAAATTGAATCATCAGACAACAAAAAGAACTGGTTGGGTTAGGAAGGATGTCAAGGACCCAGAATCCATCTCCGACCACATGTATCGGATGGGATTAATGGCCCTTATCGCCTCAGACATGTCGGGGCTAGATCGGGAAAGGTTAGTTATGTTCTGATGGACCTGCCTTTTGATGAGAATGTCTGTTAGCAACTTTTCATATCAAATGTTGAATTTTCAGGTGCATAAAAATGGCAATTGTTCATGATCTTGCAGAAGGTGATTTAACATAATTATGTGTTTGAAGATCACTGTAGAATTTGATTTTTTTTTCTCTCTAAAAAACATGTTTTTCCCCCGCTTTAAACTTTGAAATAGCAATTGTTGGAGACATAACCCCTTCAGACGGGATTTCGAAGCTAGAGAAGAATCGAAGAGAGCGTGAAGCGTTAGAACACATGTGCAATTTGCTTGGTGGAGGCTCAAGAGGTTCGTTTTCTCTACAAATGAACAGATTTTCTTATCTCAAAGTAAGTCTCAGTGCTCTGATGCATCATGGTCGAAATTTCAGCCAAGGAAATATCTGATTTGTGGATGGAATATGAAGAGAATGCCACACCCGAAGCTAAGGTGGTTAAGGATTTTGATAAGGTATATGATTAGTCATTGGAATAAGTTGAAATCTCTTTGATCGTACAAGTAGAATTCAGCACAACGATCACAAGTTTAGCCATTAATTTGTTGAAGTTCACTATCACCATATATACAATAAGACTAACTTCTCCTATCACCAATTCGTTTTAGGATGGAACTCAGATTGTATAATGTGGTTGTTATTTGGGTGTGACTCAGTTCTGATATTAAAATTTAACATGGTATCAGAGTCCGGTTCCGTTTGACGGTGTTGGGTTGTTTCCCGTTATGGGTACTCGATGTGAGTTTGTTATGTCAAATTTACTCCGCGTACCATAGTTCAAGTCAGACTTAGACGTGAGAGGGGATTTGTTGAGTCCCAACCCGTCTGGATTAAAAAGTGTCGGTATCGTGCCTTTAATAAAAATACGAGTCCTCACAATGCGGGAGAGTGTTGAAGTCCACTGTGATACCCTCCCACACCGGTGGGTTTTTAAAGATTAGGCACTGTATATACAACAATTCTAACTCCTTATATCACCAATTGGTTTTAGGATGAAATCCAAGTTGTATAATTTGGTTGATATTTGGGTGTGACTCGGTCTCGATATTAAAATTTAACCTAATTCGGTATTTAACCCCTTGATCGTATTAACTGTTCGTGTTGTTCGTTTTTCTATTCAGGTCGAGATGATTCTTCAAGCCTTGGAGTATGAAAATGGTATAAAGATGATATTCGTAACTTTCAAATCTCATCGAAAAATGGTTGTATTCAGGATCGTTTTTTTCTTAATATACAATTGATTTTCTTGCAGAGCAAGGTAAGGATCTGGATGAGTTCTTCCAATCAACTAATGGTAATGCTCTAATCAATGACTAAATCCCGTGATTTCACTGTAATTTTCGTAACCTCCATTGTTAATCGACATCCATTGCAGGCAAGTTTCAGACAGAAGTAGGAAAAGCTTGGGCCTCAGAGATTGCTTGTAGAAGAAAACCACAACCCTAATCCTAGGTGTGTGTGTCTCTGTCGAGGTACAAATTTCACTAGGTTGATCAGGTTTATCCAAAACTGAATCAAAATGTCTGTTGAGAGGTAAGAACATGTTCAAGAAATTTAAAACATGAAAGGATAATAATTTTGTCGAATTACATTGGCTTTGAATGGAGTGTAATTCTTGGTGGCAATTCTTTATGCGTATGACTCGGGATCGGGATCGGGATCCTCTTGTCCATCCTGAAACGACCAGGGACGAAGCCAGAAATTTAGGTTATTAGGGGCAATAATTAGTCTAAGGACAAATATTTGATAAAAAAAGGGTGCAAATGTAAGAATTTAAATTATTAAAATGAAATTAAATACATTTTTTATGGTTAAATTTACATAGTCAAAAATTGACAGGGATAATTGCCCTCTTCGTCCCTATGTAGCTTCGTGTTTGGATACAGACATCGACTAAAGTCTATATCGATCGATGCTAAGACACCACCGGTTCTGTACATCTCAGGAGCTCATGCATCGAAGAAAAGTCGATTCAAGACTGATAAATCGTGTGTGCGTACTCTATTTATGTTATCATAATCGAACTACCGATCATAGACAAGGCAATATACCTTTGAGATAAGCCATGGTGGCATTAAGGGCGGCCCCTCGCCCAAGCTTTATTGTTATTGATTAACACCATGTTGAGGTCACAAACCATTGCTAGAGCCTAGGCGGCTTGTTTCGCGTCTCCGATAGAGCATAGGGGTGAGCTCAAGCGGGACAGGATGGTCTTTTTTACAATACCGAGCCTGAAATTTCAGTCCTGACTACTGGAGGACCGAGAGTGACACTGATTTCTGTAAAAAATAAATAATAATAAACTGAATCGGTCTTGCTTGACTCGGACCGGTCTTAAACTGAAATTTTGGGTAAATTTTTTTTTGCAAGTTTGTTTAGCATCAACAATCTCTTTCCCGCAAATTTCAACTCCTTTCTAAAGCTGACACCTGATGGCAGATTCAATGTCACTTGGTCTTTCATAAAACCAGAAATTGGATGTAATTAAGGCCAGAACCATAATCGAGTTCATAAGAATAAATGTAGTTCACAGGAATCGACATTCGAGTTCACGCGACAATCAAGTTCACAGGAGTTTGAACTGAAGATGAAGCAAATGGAATCAAACTAAATGGAAAAGTTGTTACCTAATCCAGCGTGACATAATCCATCAATCTGTAAACGGATTAGAAGAGCATGAGGCCGAGATGGACGCTGAGAGTCTGAGGTCGAAACGGAACAGAGACGCTGACTCACCTGAGACGGAATGGAAGAGAGTCAAGAAACGATGGAAGAGACGGAATGGAGAGACGCTGATAAAAACAGAGACGGGATGGAGAGACGCTGATAAAAACAGTTGTGACTTACTGACTTAGGTGATAGCATTGCAAGGGTTTTTTATGAAGTGGGATCGGGTCGGTTCAGTCGGGCTTTTGGGAATAAAAAAATGAGCTTGAAAACGACCTACAAGAAAAAACTTCGCTCGTTCGGTCTCACCCTTAAACTCGAACAGGGCTTTTCAGGTCAGTTTTGTCGGTAATTCAGTTTAATCAGTCTCTTCTGCTCACCCCTAATAGAGCATACCACAACCGTAAAAAACTTAGAGTTCTATAACGGGGCGTTTCTTTCATGGAATTCGGAATAAGGAATACAGAATATGGAATAGGAATAGGGAATAAGGAATAGGAGATAAGAATATGAAGTTGCTTCTTTAGTGGAATGGAATGGAATGGAATAAGGAATTCTGTTGTTTATTTGGTGGAATTGTAGATGGAAAGGGAATGGAATGTGGTAAAATACATATTTGCCCCTCCTTGTATATGTATAGTATATAATATATATAATTTGTATTAATTAATTTTAAAATTAAGAATATTAAAAACTTATAATATAATTAATTAATAATTAAAAAAATAAAATAAAATAACTTATTTAATTAATTATTAATTAAGATAAAATTGTTGAATTAATATAAATTTTAAAGTAAGGGCATTTCAGTCATTTCGCCTCCTATTCCTCATTCCTAGCGCGCCCGGCTTAGGAATTCCGAGATTTTCACACGGAATGTCTAAGCCTACCCCGCCCGGAATCTGTAAGCCAAATTTTTGCAATTCCGCGAAAAGAACAACTTCTTACGAAATCCGTAAGCCGAATTCCTTTTCCATTCCGTGAAAAGAACATGCCATAAGAGATTTAGGAGTGAGAAAATTTTAGTTTGATTTGAAAGTCGAAACTAACATGCTGTGTTAAATAAATTATAAAAATACAATTTCTATGCAGCAGGGCAAGTTAGGTATTACAAATACTAGTTTTATAATGCGGGACATATACTATCTACGAGATCCGCACTAAAAGAGTGGTGGGTTGGGTTTTAACCAACCATTGCATTGTGGGTCGACTCATGAATCATGTCGTATCATGATGTCATATCATGTTTGTTCTTGTCATAGGATTTATTTATAATGAAAATATTAGGGGATTAATATATATATATATATATATATATTAATTTTATACATATTGCATATTAACCTTTAATATTTTTTTAATAAAATTATACGAATTTTTAATAATACATATTGATCTGCACCGCTACTTAACCGTGAATCCGCTCCTTAAGTAAGAATACAAATAGAAGGAGGATTCTTCGAAGCTTCCATGCTAATCAAAGATTCTCTTATCTTGTCCGCTCTCTTTCTTTAATGGGGAGGACATTCATATTCAAGATGCATTCATTTTTCTCAAACTCCCGTTAGCAATTTGCCAAAAAAAATTAGATCATGACAATATACCCGTGTTATCAGAATCGGGTCGGCGGTCCAACCGGAAATCAGACCCCTGTCTGATTTGGTAAGCTAAAAGATTGAATTGCATAGCAACAGTGTTTGAGCCGAGTTGGACTAGTTGATTTTCGATTCGTTTTTTTGGGATGATTTTTTTTAACAGACCAATAATTTTTTCGATTTAAACCGATTGAGTTTCAGTTATTAGGTTTTCGATTGATTAGACAAATTACCCGTTTTTTTAATAGTCGATCGGTTTGAAACTTAGGTTAAGTTTTGTAACTTTTGTTCGGTTCTTCATTTCTCACTCATGTCAGTTGTTTCCTCTTTGTGGAAAATTCACAGACAATAGTTACAGAAGATGACATGGAATCTGTAGCTCATAGATTTCTCTATGTAGCCATGAAAGTGAATTAACTAATCTATTTTGTATTTTCAGCTTTTTTTAACTTATGAACAATGAACCACACATTAAATCGGGTATGATCAGGTTGGATCGGTTGAACTGGGAACTGGCCCCTTCGCCGGTTCGAGAGTCGGTCCGGTTCTGATAACACTACAATATATTAAGCAAATTGCAATTTCTTATCATTATTAAATATAGTTAATAAATTATAATTTTATGTAAATTTGTTATCAAATTATTTATTTATTTTAAGAAAAGGTTGACAATAAAGTATTCAAACACTTAAAAAATATCATATATATACTTAACCCTAACTCCTAAGGATTTGCATGTTTAATACGTCCTTCAAAACTGAACTTTGTAAGGTCATTGATCCGAAAGAAATCCCGCGTCGAAATTGTTAAATTTAAAACATACGTATTAATTAATTATCTCATAAATTCGAATTTGTAAGTAAAAACATTTGGTATACTCCTAAAATATTTTTAACATTCTCTTAAATAAATGTTTGTGAATATCAGTTTACACTACGCTGATAAATCGCACATACGTGTGTGATATCGTGTATATTAATAAGTTTAGTGTGTTAGACTTATCAAATAAGAACACGTGCAATACGTTTATCGTATTATGTTCACCAACATGACAACTTATTTTTATGCATATTAATATTATGAGTTAAATACCAAGGAGCTACCTTAACTTTGGACGTTTTGCAACGAGCTACCCGAACTTTAAAAAATCAAAACAGACTACCTCAACTTTGGCGAAGGTGCAACGAGCTACCTCAGTCCAAATTACCGTCAACTGTTGACAGAAATTAGTCAGAAATTGGACGGAGGTAGCTCGTTGCACCTTCGTCCAAAGTTGAAGTAGCTTATTTTGATTTTTTAAAGTTCGAGTAGTTCGTTGCAAAACGTCCAAAGTTTAAGTAGCTCATTGGTATTTAACCATAATAATTATATTATCGTGTTGTTTTGTGTTAATTAAGTATTATGTTTAAATATAAATTTTGTAAAAAAATATGAAATTATTTATAATAAAAACTATAAATTCAATATTACATTTTGAAAATTGTTGAAGCTGCTTCCAGAAGAATCCAAACTTAAACCATTCATTCCCACACGACAAGGACACTTAAACTAACACAGTAACACGACAAGGACACTTAAACTAACACGACAAGGACACTTAAAGTGCAAAGGTTGTTCTTTGCCTTTGTAGCAGTTGAGATTGTATTTCTTAAAATAAAATAAAAATGAATTCAAGCTATAAAAAAAAAATTATTATGTTATTATTATCATGTTTCCTAATTACTTGTTTATTATATTTTATATGCCTACATTTTTCAGTTTTCGGGTTTTTTATGCGCATTTTACAACATATTTTATTTTATTTTTAGAATGCAAAATGACATTTTAAATATTTCCAAATGACAAATAGGACTAAGAATTTATTACAAAAATAGTATTTTTATGAATTGAATACCAAAAATTACAACCAAGCCTATTTTTTTTAATAATAATAATTATCTTGATAATTCACTCTCTTTTCCTCATGATGATTTCAAAAAGACAACAACTACATATACTTTTTCAGACATTAATCTATTTTTTTAATAAAAAAAAACATTGAAAATTTTAAAAAATTCCAAGTCATATGTAGTGTTAGAATTTTAGTATTTTTGAAATCCTCTATTTCTTTCCGTAGTTGCATTATACTCTCCAGTCTCCCCTATTTGCTTTATCTTGGTCCAGAGAGCTCCATGGCATGGGTATCCATACAGTGATCATCATCATCTTCATCCATCAACATGCTCGGTTGACGACGATGATGGCGGGCGCCATCACCATCACCATCATCATCATCATCATCATGTTTCATGCCTTTGTTTGCTTTGTTAATGAAGGAAAAGTTCAATGTAGGGTTGTTGTGGTTGTGGGTGGCGGCCCACTTCTCGGCGACGCCGTCCCCCTCGAGCATCTTCACAACCTCCGACATCTTCGGCCGGTGACATGGCAGGTATTGAGTGCAGAGAAGCGCTACCTGGAGCATCTCTCCGACCTCGATGCCATCGTAGATGTTACAGAGCTCTTTGTCAACTAGAAGCTCAAGCTTCTTCTCTTGTTGTATTTGATTCACCTGCAACATTCATGCAGATGAGATAGCAGCAGTCACTGATTTGTCGCAAATACCGACAGAATTCTGACAGAAGTTTTGGAGGTTGAAAATGAACTTTAAGTCACTCATCAGAGTGGGCAAACCACTCAACAAGTGGAGAAGTCACTCATCAGTGGACAAACCACTAAGCAGAGTGGGCAAGACACTCAGCAAAGTGGTCAGCCAAACCACTCGTGTTGTTATCATTTTGACAACTATAAGAAGCCAACAATGTCTTAAGGAAAGATAACCACAATAGGCGAATTGAGAAGAGTAAGAATCGTTTGTTGGTGTTTTGAGTGTGTGGAAGAAAATAGTGTTGTATTGTGAGCTAAAAATACGATGTGAGTATTTTAGAGTGTGGGCGATACGTATTGTGTGATACACAATTTGTAACACTATTTGCTTATAGTGAAAGTGTGGGTGTGAGCCGTGTATGTAGCCAAATTGGTGAACCACTCAAGCATTTCTCTTAATCCAACGACTCTCAAGTTCCCGCAAGGTGGAAATTAGCGGCGTCTAATATCCTGCATTCGAAACTTACCCACTCAAGCATTGCTCCTTTCTGATTCACCGTCTTTCCAAACTCCAGTGCTCTCATCCCCGTTATAAGCTCGAGCAGCAAAATCCCGAACCCAAAAACATCAGTCTTTTCAGACGATTGTCCAGTGGAGAGATACTCCGGTGCAATGTGTCCGACAGTTCCACGAACAGCAGTCGTGACATGAGAATCATCATGGTCCAACAGCTTTGCGAGACCAAAATCTCCAACAACAGCCTCGCAGAATTCGTCTAGAAGCACGTTAGCAGCCTTCACGTCTCGATGGATTATCTTGGGGTCGCACTGTTCGTGGAGATACAGAAGGCCTCGTGCCGCTCCAATGGCTATCCTCTTCCTTGTGTTCCAATCAAGAGCGGGTTTCCCTACAAAAGACAACACTCAGATTCACTGTTTTTTAAAAAATTATTGGGAAAAAATGAAATTTTGGAATCAAGATCGGACTTTTGAGGCGAGAAGCGACACTGCCATTGGACATGTAAGGGTAGATGAGTAGCCGCTCGGTAGTGGTGGTGCAATATCCGATCAATTTCAGCAAATTGCGATGAACAGCTAAGCTGATCATTTGTAATTCGGTTCGGAACTGAGATTCTCCTGTTGTTCCGGTGGTGTCTTTGAGTCTTTTGACAGCTACTGTTGTTCCATCCACGAGCTTGCCTCTGTAGACATAGCCGAATCCTCCTGCTCCAAGGATGTTCTTGGAGCTGAAGTTGTCTGTTGCAGATTGAAGCTCCTTGAAGGTGAAGGCTTTGAGGTTTCCAAGACCAACTAAAACCACTTCTTCTTGCTTTTCTGTCAAAAAAAAACAAGATTTTATCAGATTCCGAGTTCAAGACCTGAACAATTACTACTTTTTCTTGACGAATAGCTACAAAATCACAAGAAATGCACCATCTAGTCTTAACCATGGTAACGAAATGGCTAAAAAATTAGGGTTAATTACTTAATTGGTTACACATGTTTCATCATTGTGCATAATGGTTACACATGTTTCAAAATGTGATTAATTGGTTTTGAAATGTGAATATTTGGTTTTATTACTGTTCACCGTTAGAAATCACAGTTAAGTCACTATTTAGATACGTAAAATGACGTAATTACTCTTAGAATCAGATTCAAGAACACATCATCTTCAAGAACAAGAATCGAAGAACCCAGAAATCTTATTTCTGGGTTCTTGAAGAACTCAGAAACGCGATTATGTGTTCTTCAAGAACCCAGAAATGCCGTTTCTGGGTTCTTGCAATTCTGGGTTCTCAAGAACATCGAATCGAATTTGATTTGATTCTGGTTCTTCAAAACGATTCTGTGTTCTTTAGGCTTGTTCATGAACCGGTTCGGGATCGAACCGGTTCGGGATCGAACCGGTTCTGAACTGAACTGGTCTGGTTGAAAAAAAATAGTACATTTTTCTGTTTCTAAAAAAATTGGTCTGGTTTAAGGAAAAAAGAACTGGTCTGGTTCGAACCGATTCAGAACCGGTTCGAACTGTTCTGGTCTGTTTTTTTAAATATCAATTTTGGTTCGGAAAAATTCCGGTTCAAACCGAACCTAAACCGGCTGAAAATCTTGTCCAACACACTGAACCGTCTTAAAAAATACTGAACCAACTAAAAAACACTGAACCGGCTGAAAAAACACTGAACCGACTGAAAAATACACTGAACCGACTGAAAAACACACTGAACCGATTGAAAATCTGTTCCACAACCGACTAAAATCCTGTCCAACATCAGCATACGAGAGTCCAATATATATCTAGGTTTGGTTTATTGAAAACATCTCTATGTTTGGTTTAATTTCAGACCGGTTTATTGATTTTGCTTCAAACCGGTTCTAAAATTATATAGGTTTAAAGTGGTTTAATTTAAATTTAAGTATAAACCGGTATCAAAAAACGAGTCGAGTCGAACCGATTCGAACTGGATTTTTGGTACTATTTTGAACTGTTCTATTTGAAGGCTAAAAATACTGGTCTGGTTTTGGAACGAGTTCGGCCGAACCGGTTCGAACCAAACTAGTTCCAGACCAGACCAGTTCGGCCGAACCGGTTCTTTTGGACAAGCCTAGACTGTTCTTCAATACAACTAAGGGCATAATAGTCATTTCACAATTCAATAATATGTTTAAAAAATTAATTAACGTTAAAATTAACGGTTTACTAACGAAATAACCAATTAATCACATTGGGAAAAACATGTGTAACCAATTAGTCACATAGCAAAACCAATTAATCACATTGGGAAACATGTGTAACCATTCTGCACAATGGTGAAACATGTGTAATCAATTAAGTAATTAACCCTAAAAATTACAACTTTGAGCACATTGATATTAAAAAAACTACTTACCATTGATGTTGAGGACAGTATGGCTTTGCTTTATCCTTCTGTGTGTGAGGAAACCGATACCGAATAGAGCGAGTGTGACGAAGCTGAGGCTAACACCAAGAGCGATGCCCAATCTCATGGATTTGGGTAAACCTAAATATGCGGTAAAAGTGAATAAAAAAAACATTTTTAGGGAGAAAAAAGAGTGTAAATTGATGAACAAATGATGAGTTTTACATTTTACAGTTTTACCTGAGGATGAATTCAAGGAAATGAAAAGTGGGGCAGGTAAGGTAGAACCAGAGCAGCCTTCATTGGATTTAGCCCCACAGATTAGTGGGTTCCCTATAATACTACATAAAAACAGCAGCATTGATCAGATAGAGTTAGAACATTAAGTGGAAGAAAAATGACATACATTGTATTGTGTCATCCATTCATCGGATAATGCTACAAACTGTGAAATTCAGAGTGAAATTTGTTTTTTTCTAGTTGATCACTTTTTTCTTTAAAAATGTCTTTTTTACTTCTAAATTTCACAGTTTGTCCTGCACCAAAAATTGAGAAAAGGAAGCACACTTGAATGTTCTAGCAAAGAATTTGGGAACTGGACCGCTGAGATTGTTATAAGATAAGTCCCTGAAAAATCAGAAATAGAGCATCTTCAGTGGAACTTCTACAAAAATATATATATATATATATATAAAGTAATAATATAATACTCACAAGAAAGCAAGATCTGGGATTTTGGCAAGAGAGACTGGAAATGGACCAGACAAGCTATTGTTGTTTAGTCTCCTAACCTCATCATTACATGACAAAAGCCAAAACACCAAAACATTCTTAATTAAATGTCAATCCACATCCGACAAACTCAATCAATCAATCAATCAATGTAACCAAAGTCTCCATAATGTTCTAACCCAATCACAAAAGGATGAACATGATTTGGTTTCTCCACTTATCCATTAATTAAAGAAACCTTCCTGGATCAAGAATCAGAGAATTAATAGAAGATACTCACAAATACTGAAGACTGGTGAGTTGACCAAGAGATTCAGGAATTTGAACAGAGAATCTATTGTTGGAGAGATCCAGTGTCTGAAGCTTCGGCAGAGTCCCGAGCTCCGGTGGGATACTACCGGAGATGTTATTGTTCTGCAGAAGCCTATAATATTTTGTATAAAGAAACTGTGAGAAGACTTTGGCTATCTGGTCGATCGTTTTCATAGGTTTTAATTTTAAAATCCAAATTTGCTTACACTTGTCTAAGGTTAGTGAGATTTCTGATTGTAGATGATAAAGTTCCTGATAGAGACTGACTTGGAGCTCCCCTGTTAAAGAAGTAACGGTTAGAGAAATTCTGCATAACCAAAACCAGATTAAAAATGGAGTTTTTCTGCACGAACAAGGAAGAAGACAACATACAGGCCAATGACGAGGTTGTCGCTTGAGCAAGTAATCATAACCCAACTGCAGGGATCGACAGAATCTTCATCCCAGTTGTTTAGAACACCGTGTGGATCACTCAGCTCTCTCCTTATACTGATCAATGCCTCCACTGCATTCAAACCCCACAAAGTTCAAACCTTTTTCGTTTTTTTTCAAGGGAATGAAATTTACAATAATGCTTGAAACTCAAAGATGTTTTTTTTCTTCTGAAAATGGGAACGGCTGATGATTTCGGCGCCATAATCATCAAACAGGAAGCAGAAAAGACAGAATTCTGAGACAACCGAACATGTCGGGAAGTAGGATCTAGAGCAGACCTTCGGGGTTCCGAGGTTCGTAGGAGAGGCAGGAGGACATGAAGGCGAAGAAGAGAACGAGGAAGAAGAGATGCAGAGCCGCCATGAATTTAGTGAGTGAATGACATGCTTGACGAGCTAAAACACATAAAGGTTCGGTCGACCTAATCGCTGAATTCTGAAACCTTTTCGTTGTATAGAAATGGAAATCCTCCTCTCTCCAACCATGGAAGGTATGGGCGAAAAAGAAAGAGGAAAGGAAAAGCGGAAAAGCAAAAACTGCAGGTGTGGATGTCTGGCTGGGTTGTTACAGAGCGAGAAAGTTGTGTAGAGAGATAAAGAACAGAAGCGTAGCAGAAGAGATACGGTGGAGAGGTTCATATCAGATGACCTGAGGAAGGTGAAACGCAGAAATTCAGAGGGACGTTGGTAGGGGCATTGTTGATATTTTAGTACCTCACTAAGGGTATTTTCGGAAATCTATTGTTCTATTTATTGTTTTTTTTTTATATAAAATATGATATTAATATTTGACTACATTCATTTCAAATTTTCACACTAAGTTTAAATTGTAATAAAATTTTATCATAATTTTGACCGATATTCAAGTTTGTCCCTTTTTTTTTCATTCAAATTTAATAAAATATATTTTGAAAATTATAAAAATAATAGAAAACTTTTAAAAAATATTATGATTTAACAATTCAAATTTTTTTAAATGTTATAATTGAATCTCAATTGGATGGGATGGTTCGATGACCGTAATTCATTTGGGAATTAATTATAATATTTGAAAAGGATTAGAATAGTTAAATTGTGACATTTAAAAAAAAAAATATTATTTTTATAATTTTTAAAACTTATTATGTTAAATTTGGATGAAAAAAGTTAAGCATATAAGATAAATATACAAAAAATTTAAAATTTAAATTAAATTTTAAAGAAAAAATAAAATGTTGTAAATATTAAATAGGATAATATAATATTAAAGTTTCTTTATTCGCGCCTATGGAAAGGGTGATTTAAATATAAAATTACTAGTTGACAAAAAACAAATATATAAAATTACCATATTTGGGAATAAAAATAAAGCACTATAATCGACCCCTAACTAGGGCTTACGTCACAATGACCGTACCTAGGTTTGACTCGATCGTCGACCCATTTTTTTCATGATGCACTGTAATGCATGTGATATATGAATTTTATTATTACTTGCATTTCAATTTTGACGAGTGTCATTAGTTATAGTTAGAGGGGTCATTAGTTATAGTTAGAGGGGTGGTGACAATTTTTGACACGACACAATTAAACGATATATGACGATATGCATTTTACACGATAATGACACGACATGATTAATAATTGTATCTAAATAACTCTTATCTGTTTTGACACGATTAATAACTATGTCTGAATACATCTAACATGCAAATACACGATTAAACACAATAAAGTATATTTATCTAATATTTCAACTTATTTTTTTAATAATTTATGAATTTTAAAACTTGATTATGAAATTAAATTATAGAATTTGTGAATTTAATATTGTATTATTTCTTTCATGTCATTTCTTATCATGTGACACGGTTTGTCTTGTGTATATATAAATTTTTTATTTGTTCAAAAAGTTAATTGTGTCTTAATATGTGTTCCGTGTGTGATATGTTTAAGATTCTATCTGTTTAAACATGATACACGTTTAAGATTTATCTGTTTACACACGACATTTGTTTATACACGACACGATTAATGATATGACATTTGTTACACACACGAATTGCCACCTTTAATTACTTTATATTTAATTAATAAATTATTTATTTTGGATGTATAAACTCTAATTTTTAATCCAAAACCCTACGGTTGGGATTCAAACTGAGCTCAAATTTTGTTGGATCTCATATATGGATCTTGAGCTCAAATTATTGTTGTATCGTAAAATTGTTAAATTATGCATATATACATGTTAAATTACAAAATACGAACTCGTAAAATAATTATAATTTTTGTTGTGTTATCTCACACATACAATTATGACCTGTTTCGTATGTATTTATGGCATGCTATCGTATTATGTTAAATTTAGTTATTTTTGTATCCACTTATAAGTTTTTTGAAATAATGAAGTATGAAAATAATGAAGTATAAACTCGTGTTAAAATCTTAATGTAGAATTAATGAGGACTCACAAAACTTTATCGTGTTATAATAACATGTCATATTGGGATATTTAAATACAAACACGATAAGAAAATTATGTTATTTTATCATGTTTTGGTATATATGTATCCGAATACATTTATTGTATGTAAATTTGTATAATTATTATATGTAATAAATTTGTGAAACACTACGTATCTGCCTCTAATAATGTTCAAAATCAAATGAATGATGTATACTTAATCTATAGGGTTTGCAAACAAAATGATTCTTCCACAAACCCTTGCTTTATTTTCCCTAAAAGTAACAAAAATATATTAAAATAAGGCAAAAAAGGAAATGGCAACCCACCAACTTCAAATATATCATACAAATCAATACCTACCCCCACAAAAACTTATTTGCACTTAAAATTTTGATACAACACGATTAAATAATTTGTATTTTATGCGTTTATAAATTTAAAATTAACATATTGTAAGTTTAAACAACTCTTATATGTTTAAACACGATTAATAATCGTGTTTAAACATTTCTAATCTATAAATATATGCATAAATACGATTAATTATAATTAACTAATATTTGAATATATTCTATAAATCATTTATAATTTTTAAAACTTAATTGTGAAATTAAATTATGATTTTTTATTATGTTATTTCGTGACATTTTGTGTCATGTATACATAAGTTTTTTTTAATTATTCAAAAAGATAATCGGGTGTGTCGCGTGTGATCTGTTTAATAATTATGTCGTCTTTCGCATATTAAGTTTGGAGACATGTTTAAAACGTATCATTTTACACATAATACTATAAATAATGACACGATACGGATAACATCCCTATATAATTCCTAAGTCTGGGCATAAAAAATCGGTTCAGCCGAACCGTATCGGTTTGGAACTAATTCAGTCGAACCGGTTCATAAACCAAACGTTTTTTTTTGCAAAAATATGGAGCGGTTTAGAAGAGGTACAAAAACCGGTTCGCAAACGGTAAACTGTACCACTTATTGTACCAGTTTTAATATAATATTACATTTAATTTTTAAAATATATACTCTAAAGTCTAAATCATTAGACAAAAGTTGGTTCGGTGATGATTTACAATCTATATTAGTATAATGAATTATGTATTATGGTTTATGTATTATGGTTTATAGATTATGGATTATGTTTTATGGATTATGGATTATAGATTATGATTTATGGATTAGGATTATGGTTTATGAATTATGGATTATTTAAATATTTATTATGTATTATCATAATACATAATAAATAATCCATCAACCATAATACTATTATGTATTATTATAGTTTTTTTAATATATATAAAGTGGTTCGACCGAACCGATTCTGAATCGATTTTTAAACCGATTAAGAAAATGTACGGTAAATTAGTCAAAATCTGGAGTGGTCAAAAGCTGAAACGGTAAACCGTACCTCTTTAAAATGTGGTAAAGGTACGGTTCATGAACCGGTTCATGCCCACCCCTAGTAATTCCATTTGAGTATATATATATTGACTTCGACATTTTGAAATCCATATTGACCATGTTGTGGTCCGGTCAGTCCGTCGTTGTCGCCCTACAAATTATGATTTTCGTATTATGTTATTTTGTGACACTTTGTGTCATGTACATGTGGTTTTTTGTATTGACTTCGACATGACCATGTTGTGGTCCGGTCAGTCCGTCGCTGTCGCCTTCCAAATAGCAAGGTAGAAACTTCTGGGAAATAGGAAGGCAAATAAAATCAGCCTTTTTCACTTTCATCCCTACATCTTTTTCCAAGTGTCCACGTACCATCTCTTTCCTTCAGCCTATACATACAGACACTATTTGCCGCAGCTTCCTATTGAAACACACAAAAGAGAGAAAGGTCAAACATGATCCGACCCAACCAAACGTACACCGATCGAATGAATGGATGGATGGGATTACACAAAAGATAATATTATATGACTGCGGTCCACCATGACTTCCCATCGTCAACTTCATCACCATCGTACGTGCTTGCTTCTGCTTCTGCTTCTGCATGAAGAATAGTACAACGTAATATGAAGGTTTGAAATTTTGAAGCAAAAGGGTTAGGGCTGATAAAAACAGACTGCTGGACCGAAGTCCCGACAAGACCGGACCGAGATCGGCCCGTCTAGGACCGAGACTGAGTGGGCGGATTTTGTTTCTTCAACGTCTGGCTTAGGCTTTTTTCCAAAAGTCCGATTAGGCCCGGCCCGACTCTTTGAGAAACCCTAAAAAGTGAGATCCCATTACTGATTTCAAATTGCTCGGCCCAAAAAATTCTACTGTTTCTCTCTCCTCCGTGCATGCCATGAATAACTTTTCGAAGTTGCAGAGAAAGTGACTGAGTCAAAATCTACATTTAACTATTATAAAGTGATTGAAGCTGCAAATGAAAAAGAACGAAATTATGGCTAAGGCAGCACTATTTTGTCCTTTTGGTCGAGGAGCAGAACATACAGGGTATGTGGGTATCTGTGTTTGATGATTTTGGTCGAGGTATCTGTTTTGTCCTTTTGGTCAAGGAGCAGGAGAAGTGCTCCGACAACGGTATCTGTTTTTTTTTACAAAAAAATCGGTCCAAGATCAAGACCGGCCTGAGTCAAGCAAGACCAACTCGGGCGGGTTTTTGGGTCAAAATCGGTCTCGGACTCAGTCTTGCCTCTAAAACCGGTCTGGCCCACCCATGATCACCCCTAAAAAGGGCATTTTGCAGTAACTCTGTCGTCGTAGCACTGTCGTCAATGTTTTATCGGGACATGATTGATAATGTGTTGTTGCCGGATATGAAATTTGAAATACTTTAATACCCAATTATTTGGGAAGAATAATTATATTAGTTGTAGAGGTTGGTTTTGGGGGGATTGGGTCGCCAATAAGTGAGAGTCCATTTTAATAAACTCAGTATTGAATACTGACCTAAACCATTTCATTTATGTATAGGGATGCACATGGTTGAAAAATCTGAAGAAGATGATACTTTGCCGCCCTAGAGTTTAGACTGGGGTAAGTAGCTATGGAAACCTACGTCACTGCCCGTTAACCCGTGGCGTGACCTCCCATCCGGCAGACCATGATCCCAACCTCAGGCTGATCCACTTCCGCTAAGTCAATCGTTCAATGAGGCAACTCAAATATGTGTTATGCTTTGCCCTAAACAATTGCATGTTTAGTACATTCCAAGAGTAGATAATTTAGATAAAACATGATAAAATTGATCAGAATTGATAAATTTCATGTGTCGGTCGATATCTGAAAATTGTGAACATGTGTATTGAATTCAGAGGGAATTTCATCAATTTAATTAAGTTGAAAACTGTTATCGATTCGTTAAATTTAAATCTAGTTTCGCCTTCATTTTAAATTACTCAACACGACGATTGGTTGCAACTGGGTATTTCACATCAACTACAATTTAGATGGCAATATTGAACAATACATGACACGATTAGTCACAAAGGACTATACACTGAAGAAAATGATGCATTAATTACACCGACATTTTTTCACATGTTGCAAAGATGGCAATGTTCGCATTATTCTTGCTTTAATTGCCTCTTTTGATTGGTCCATTTATCATATAAATGTGAATAAAGCTTTTTGCAATGTGATGTTAAAAAGAGGTCTATATGCAACTGTGGTTGTGCTAATTCAAAACCCTCTATAGAGGCCCTTATGTGAAGACCATCATAATGATGTGTGAGCCGGTCGAATCTTGGAGTCCAAGCAAGAGTGGTTGGCGACTACTTAGGAAGGAAGAACATAAATTCAAGGAGAATTATAGAGAATAAGCTAAGTTTGGTATTAAGTATTGATTGTGTTTGCCAAAATGGCTACAAAACCATATAGGGTTAATTATCAAAAATCAAACCGAACTTTGAGGAAAAACCAAACAACAACCCGTTTTTTTACAAACAATAAATCAAACTTTTGGAAAATAGCAAACAACACTTACCTCAAATTTTCATTATGTTTGAACGTATTTTTCAATGTTTGAGGGAGTTATTAAGTCGTAATACCATTTGCTTAGAATACTTAAACTAATGTTGACTTAATAACTCCCTCAAACATTGAAAAATATGTTCAAACATAATGAAAATTTGAGGTAAGTTTGTTGTTTGCTAAATTCCAAAAGTTTGGTTTCTTGTTTGTAAAAAAAAAAAAATTGCTGTTTTATTTTTCCTCAAAATTCGGTTTATTTTTTGGTAATTAACCAAACCCATGTATGAAAAATAATTTGACTATAATTTTATTTTTAACTAGAGTAATCTATCTTTAATTAGAGTAATCTATGATTGACTCACATTATTATTTAAATTCAATTAGAACTATTTCTTTCAAATCGGTTCGTGTCATATAAGCTACCAGATACCTCCGGCCGCCGTCAGCTCCCCTCCGCCGCGTGTGGAAGGTGAAGAAAGGCATGTCGTAGATAAATAGAACGACGCGGAGGGAGGGAGAGTGGATACAAGAATAGGAGGCCGGTGGAAGAAGCAACCGTCAAGGTGTAGGAGAAAAAGGTTTTGGCGGCAAGCTATTTGTTTGAAGATTTTGGCATCATATTTTCATTTGTGTCCTATATCTATCTTTATTTAAGAAATCATCCATAAAGTATTGAGTCGTTTGAAAAAATACCTTTGTTAAACAAACTTTGGCTTTATAAATAACATCAAACTTACAAGTATAAAAAAAACTAAGATAAAACTAATAAGTTAATATTAAATTTAACTATTTAAGAATAAGTTAATTGTGTGACATAATAATACAGTCATTCTTATTACATGAAATTGTAGGGCAAAAAATAAAGTGTAGACAAATATAAAATTTATATAAAAAATATCAAAAGAAATCCATATTTATAAATCGAATTACACATTATCAAAATATTAGGGGATTAATTCACTCTCACCCTAAATAGAGTTTTGTGTAATTGAAAATTAACTCAATTTATTTTTTGTCAAACTAAGTCAATTAATTTTTTTTTGTCAACAAAAATGAATGGACTAGTAGTGGTAATCCTAGATTCATCCCGCTACGTAATGTTTGAGTTTTTTCGTGTCTCGATCTTCGAATTTCTCGACAACCTGCGTTTTGCACTAACTCTGTTAACATAGCTCCATCAACAACCTAGCCACCTAGGATTGAGATATCGATCCGTGCCCAAGTTGTAATACTATTCCAAATCAGAGTTTCTTCTTGCACTTTTAGGATTCTAACTTGTGACTCTTAAACCAAACCTGATAGTCAGCGCTCTCAACCTCTATTCTACCGCTAAATTATTTATGAGCGAGATTCTCGAAATAAAAATAGTATGTGTGGGTGAGAAAAGGCACCAATTAATCAATTATCCAAGAGAGATCGCAATGTTTCAGATCTCGGTTTTGGAAATATTTTTTGTGGCTGAAATTTAAACTAGAAGCATCTTTAAGATTTGTGGTTGGAATTAAAACTAGAAGCAGACGGTGATGGCAAACACCCTATGCTTCTTAGCTTCAATCTCAGCCACAAATATATTCGATACTCCAAAGTGAAACCTCAGCCACGAAAATTATTTCCAAAAAGACGCGAGATATGGAAGGAAGAACTACATGAATACTATTATATTCTCAAATTTTACTATTAATAATTACTTTGGAATCTTTCCTTTTATGGATTTTTAATTATATGGAAGGCGCAATAAATCGGACCATCAATACTTCGTTGGATAAATTCTTAAACGACACCACCCTTCTTAACAAAAAGACATTAAACGACACAGCAAACTAAAAGGTACTCATAATACATTTATTTTTAATATGAATTAATAAACGCAATACGACAAACTCAAGTCACAGCTCAACAACCATAGCCAGCGAAGCAGCGCGCTGGACACACCATTGACACGGCGGCAGCTTCCTCATCGTCCGCCTCTTCCCAGCACTGCTTCTTCGCCGGCGGAGCGGTGGCAGACGCGGTTGCACTTTCGTCACCGATGGACGAGTAACTCATGTAAACCAAGCGAGAACCACCTGGCAGCTTCTGCCTTACCACGCTGCGGCCCACGTAACCGTCCACGTCAGCAGAATCAGCCCAGAAGTGGGCACCGTCGAGACACGTGACGGCAACAGAAAACTCTGAGGGATTGAAGCACTTGAGGACGCGACTCACCAGCGCGTTCAGGCACACGCTCCGGGGGTCGAAGCCCATGGCTTCGTAGCTGGCGTAGGAGAATCCATCCTCTGGGGTCACGTGCACGGTGGAGTACGCTGGGCCCTCAATGCCGTTCATGGAGTACCCGCAGGGGTCGAAGGCGAAGTCACAAATCACGTGACCGGGCAGAATCTCAGAGATACCGGAGGCTTTCGTCATCTCTCCCGCGGAGTCTCCGTCGCCAGAGTTTTTGAAGAATACGGCGGCCATGTCTTTGGCCAGCCCTGTCATGCACATCTCTAGAGTGACTCCGGTGGATTGATCATCGGCCAGCGGCGATGAAGCTGCGGAATAGATATGCCACTTCTGGTTGTCGTATCCGACGACGTACGCCTCCGTCTTCAGGTGGCCAAAAAACTCGTTCAGCGCAGTAACCTCTTCGCTGAAACTTCGGTGAGGAGCGGGTTGGACCTCGGGGAAGATGAAGCTTCCGCGAGAGTACTTCACTGAATTGACGCCGCCGAGTGAGATCGACCCAGCGAGTTGAAGGATCGGGGGTATGGACAGCAGAAGCTTCGTCGTTCCACACGTCTTCATCACGATCCTATATGGGTAGACGAAGAGGCTAGACTCCGACAGCACGTACGAGTCGAACTCGTCGTTGGAGAGCTGCGAGACGATGGTGCAGCAGGCAGGGTCCAGGATCGAGTCAATCTGGGCTCTGGTTAAGGCACGGAGTCCGAGTCCGGCAGGGTCTGTGAAGATAGGCGCCGGAAGGAAGGTGATCTCGAGGCGCTTCTCGAAGCCCTCGAATCCAATTGGAGATGGTGAAGAAGCAGCCATTGATGTTTTTTCCAAGGTTTGGTGAGTTTTCAAGGAGATTGACACGATTCTCAGTTTGCAAAATCGATTGGGTTTAGGAAGAAAAACTAGAACAAAAAATGATCCTAATCTAGAGGAGAAGATATTGACTGAAGGCGTATCAGGATGGCTTCCTCACGCACTGCAATAACAAAATCATTCGAAGAAGACGATTAACAACAATAAACAACCAAACTGAAGCCATGAATACAAAACATAATCGGATCGAAGGTCTTACGTTGGAGTAAGCAGCAGATCGGAACTTCTCGATGCCACCGTTGGGACGGACGTCTTCAATGCTGTATCCGAGGGGGGCTTCGTAACTAGACTTCGTCTTTTTACCACAGTTCGAATCCATTAAAACTGCATTCAAGCTACAACAATTCCCGAAACCGTAACAAATCAGAACCAAGAACAACTGAACAAGCACCAATCGACAAACTCAAAGTCTAAACAAGTAAAGGTACGATACCTTTTGGATGAATTCAGAGGACCAGAGAGAAAACAATGCAGAAACGATGAAGAACCCTAACTGGCGGAAGCTAAGGAGAAGAAGCTAAAAATCGGGAACGGCTGTGTAATGGCTGAAGGTTGATGGATTGTGTGAGAAATAGAGAGGAGGCGAAGTGGAGAATATATAGAGGGGGTGATATTAGAAGTAGGGATTCGCAAGAAGCTCTAAGCAATCCAGACCGTCCATTTATGAGATATAGATAGAGGTTGACATCCTACCGTTCGATGTGAGTCACTAATTAAGGTCATGCCAAAAGTGTCATGTTTTGCGATAATTTTGATCAATTTAATTATTTCATTTATTACGGAATATTAGTTATTTCAAAAAATATAATACAATTATAATATATTTAATATATATACAGATAAAAATTAAAAATAAAGAGAGAGAGAGAGAGAGAGATAAATTAGACAGACATAGTCATAGGACCCCCAAACTTTCACGTAATTGATGAGTGACCCCTGCACTTTCAGTTTCATCTACAAGTCTTCTACTATTCAAGTCCTCTATTTATACACAGTTGACAGTACAGCCCCTTGTCTGAGACGATTGTGGTCCTCCACTGTCACATCGTCTTCACTTTAACCCCCATTAAATTAAAGCCCCCAAAACTTACACATGTCTGTCAACTTCAACATCAATAAATTATTACACAAAAGTTATTTTTGAATAATTTACAGTATGTATTAATTTTATATATATATATATTAAAAGTTATTTTGGTAGTTAACTCGTTATTAGGGTTGATAAAAAAAAACTGTAGGATCGAATTCCCGACAAGACTGGCTCGAGACCGATCCGACTAGGACCGAGACCGAGCGGGCGGTTTTTTTTCTTCAAAGTCGATCTCGGTCTCGGTCTTTTTTTTTTCCCCGAAATCCCGTTTAGGACCGGCCCGAACCGAATGAATGTGGATTTGAGATTTTCATAATACCACATCGAAAAAAATATGGATTTTAGATATTTTCTATCTCTATAAAAGCTACATCATGATAAGTTTACTAAAGAATATAGTGAGTTCATAGTGTTTTTTTTAAAGGTGAACTAATCTTTCGCATTTTACTAAAGAATACCGTGAACTCATAATTTTTTGTTTTTTTTTGTGCAGATTCGGCCCAGGACCGAGACTGACACTAGTCAAGAAGGACCGACTCGGGCGGACTTTTTTGGCCGAGGTCGATCTCGGTCTTGCCTTCAGGACCGGACCGCCCATGATCAGCCCTACTCATTAGTATACCTATAACCACGTTGTTAACCCTAATCACAATTACCACCAAGATCGAAGCCTATGATTCACGGGAAAGGAAAGATGAGGAAAAATAGGTGAATAGCATAGTGTGGCAAAGAACGATAAGCAAACTCAGTACTATAATAATTTTCATAACGTATTGATTGCGGAGGTTGTCGGCCACCGCACCGACCACCGTGGGTGGTGGAGATTCGGTTATATGTTGGGAAGAGAGACAATAAAACAGAACATCCTCCAACAAAATAACTAATATATATAGTGAAACTTTGAGAATTGAGAAAGAAAAAAAATATTTATTATCAATTCATATATCATCTAAAAGAACAATTAAAGATATAATTTTAAAAAAAAAAAAATTCTTCCAACAAAACAGGAATAGGCTAATAGTGATAATAAACTCAATTATCAAAAAAAAACTCTACTTCGCTACATAATGTTCGAATTTTAATTACACAGTATTCAAACTTTCACTAGAAAATTAGTGTTTTGCACTGACCCCATTAACGTAGCCCCACCAGTAGCATAGTATTTAGAGGTTGACCCATTAGAGAACCAAGTTATAATCTTTTCTCCGAACTTTGCTTGAGAGATTCAAACTCGTGACATCAAAGTCAAACCATTTGGGTGTATACCTAGACAAACTGCCCGTGGTAATTAAAGAAAAAACTAAACTAAACCTTCAAGTTGAAGAGATTGAGCCATCCCCGCCAATATCACACTTGCCGATCTTCGATCCGAGCTAAAGCTCCGTCAATCAGCCACACAAATCAAGAAAGCAAAGCAATAATGAAGGAGAAGAAGAGAAGGGAGAAGAGGCCTAGCTGGAGGTGCCATTCTGTGTCCCTAAGAGCGGCGGCGGCCAACCACCATTGCACCCGCCGTCTGCAGCAGCTGAAAAACCCTACGGCCATATCAGTGTATTGAAGATATGATGATGTTTGAAAGATTGGGTTGATGATGGGTTTCGTTTGTCTTTTTCTGGGTGGGTTTTGTCTTTTCGAGGAGTATATCGGAGGAAGAGTGTTTGTCAAGGAGGAGGACATGGTGGTGGATTTGTGTCCTCCTTCCGACATGTCTGATGAACTAAACCTCTCTCCAGAAGAAATGAAGAAGAAGAAGTCTTGGTAGGGGAGGCAAGGCATATTTGAAGGAAGAGAAGCAGAGATATTTACTTGAACATTGTACTTTTGTCCCAATCCCACCACCCACAAAGCCGAAAACAGATAACGAACTAGATTTGCGCAAACACCTCCCTATTCTTTGATCAATTTTAAAAAGAAATATATATATATTTGGAAGTTTAATTTTATGAATATTTTATTCATTAATATCTAAACAAACTTTACATAAAGTTTCAGTTTATTAGATTAGTTTATTTTACTATTAAATATTAGGGGTGATCAAAAAAGACTGTAGGACCGAATTCCCGACAAGACCGGCCTGAGACCGGCCCGACTAGGACCGAGACCGACTAAGACCGAGACCGAACGGGCGAGTTTTTTCCTTCAAGATCGGTCTCGGTCTCAGACTTTTTTCCCGAAAGACCGTTTAGGACCGGCCCGGACCGAATGTATGTGTATTTGAGATTTTCATAATACCACACCGAAAATAATGTGGATTTTGGAGGTTTTCTATCTCTATAAAATGTGCATCTTGATAAATTTACTAAGGAATATAAAGAGTTCATAGTGTTTTTTTGAGAGGTGAACTATTACTTCGCCTTTTACTAAAAAATACCGTGAATTCATAGTTTTTTTTTTTTTAGTGTAGATTCGGTCTAGGACCGAGACCGGCCCGAGTCAAGAAAGACCGACTCGGGCGGGCTTTTTTGGCCGAGGTCGGTCTCGGTCTCGGTCCTCCAATAGGCAAGACCGAAATTTCGGTCTCGGTCTCGGTCTTGCCTTTAGGACCGATCCGGCCCGCCCATAATCAGCCCTATTAAATATTGATGCACTCATGAAGCTGTGAGTTAGTAAATTACTAAAATTTTGGGGAAAAAAAAAAGTAAATTACTAATTTTCTCAAATTTTTCATAAGTTTAATATTAATTTGTTCATATATGTAAAGTTCAACTAATATATATAATTTATCTTATTTTTTTACATTTGGTCTAAAATTAAAGAGTTAAAATACAGAGCAACATTTTGAGAATTTTAATTACTTAATTTTAAAAAATCAAAATCAAAAAATCAAAGACCTATTTGTAAAACCTTAATATATGCATTCATATATTTTTTAAAAAAATAATACTAAATTCAGTAATAATATATTAAAAGTATATTTTTGTACTACTACTAATTGATTCCTAAGAACACCTCTAAAGTCAGTTACAAGTTACAAATACCATCATCTTTGGATATCATCAGAGCTCAGTAAAAAACACATGCTTATCAATTTTGAAACATCATTTTCAATACTAATTCTTCCCTAGATTTCATGCAAGACAGTAGAGCCACTGACTATCTCAATTGGCTTCTTTCATCCCTACTCTACTGTCAATAGACCTGTTTTACTCTGACCTTAGGTCAAAATGCGGGAAGTTTTTTATACAAAATAGGAAATTTATAGTGAAAATTAAAGAGTAAAAGTGCATTTCTGGAAGATTAAGGCAGTTTCTGAAAGTTGAATTTCAATCATGGTAGCATGCCTTGATTAAATCATCATCATCATAGTCAAAAAAGAAGAGTACCTTGCATTGTTTATCTCCCAGTTTCAGATTAAAGCATTTCGTGAATGGAAAAAGATGCTAATCTCCCTTCTCCAACCATTGCAGAAATTACACACTTTGCTTGGAGCCGGTTGAGCTTAGTCGTCAATGGCTTCAGCACATGGATTCATCACAGAAACTTTACACAAGAAAAAATCCCAGATGAGCCATGTTACATTCTACTAACTCGGGTTCCCTGGGCTTTTGATCATAGTAAATTTGCTATTACCTTAAAACGATAAGAAGTCACTTTCATTAAGTCAACTGAATGTCTAACAGGTAACCTAACGTCATATTTATATATTTTGCTAAGTATGGTTTCACATGTCATGTTGTTCTCAAAATCGATTTGTAAAATCATGTTATTTTTATAAAATCATATTGTTTGTAAAATCATGCAGTTCCACATGTTTGTAAAATCAATGCAATGATATATTTTTTATCTTCAATCAAAAATCAATCACACAGTGTCACTTGAAAACATGAAAGATTTGAAGTTTTATGCATGAGACTAACATTTAAAGAATGAAATTGCAAAGAGTAGAAGAAAAGAATTGAAATAAATTGAACCAACTCAAAGGGAATACTATTTTTTTTTCTTTTGTTCGTGATTTTTTTTTCAATTTTTATGAATATGAATATATTTTATTTTTTAAAAAATAAATAAATTTATGTGTACAATTTATTTACATTGCAAAATAAATTTAAGGGTGTTTAAGTCTTTTGTCACTTTACGTATAATTCTATATCGAATCAAACACTATCTTAGGTTACACATGTATAAATATATTTTAATAGATGTCTCATTCAAACATAGTATTACGTAATACGTGTATTAACTAATACCTACCATAAAAAGTCACCTTATTTTTTCCACCAAAATAAATAAATAAATAAATAGAGAGTTTGAGAAATTTTAAATATTCCTTTTAAGCCCCTAATCTAACATTCTATAAATGGATCATGTAACAGTATCCACGAGCTCATAGCATATATGCTAAACCAGAAGTTGACAGGTCTATGGCAGAGCACTTTCTAATTCTTTGCTTAAACTTTCCCAAATGGAAAATCATTATTCAACATAAAATCGGATGACTCACCTACAACCAGAAGTCACTGGCCCGCCAACTTTTACGGTGCGTTTGTTTGACGGAATTCGAAATTCGGAATACGGAATACGGAATAGGAATTGAGAATAAGGAATAGGAGTTAAGAATATGAAGTTGTTTTTCTGGTGGAATTGAATAGAACGGAATAAGGAATTCTGTTGTTTCTTTGGTGGAATTGTGTACGGAAAAGGAATGGAATGTGGTAAAATGACATATTTGCCCCTCTTTGTATATGTATAGTATATAATAAAAATAATTTGTATTAATTAATTATAAAACTTTAAAATATTAAAAACGTTTATTAAAAAAATATATTTAAAAACGATTTTTTTATAATTTTTTTAAAAAGACCAATTTATTAATTCTATTTAAAAAAAAATAAAGAATGTAAACATGACCACATACATAATACAAAATGTTGTTAATCACCACATACATTATACAAAACGTGGGTTTGTCCTTAATCAGTTTAGTAAATCATTATATAAACATTGTTAAATTGAATTGTTTTATTATTTTAATTTAATTTTAAATACTAATTTTGATTTTGATTTTGGTATTTTTTTTTGAATTTTCAGTTTAAATAAAAAAAACACTCAAAAATCTATAGTACAAGTTAGGGGTAATAAAAATCACAGTTATCGATATGTCCGAGTGGTTAAGGAGACAGACTTGAAATTTGTTGGGCTACAAGCGCGCAGGTTCGAACCCTGCTGTCAACGTTTGGAGATTCTGTTTATCAGAATCAGCTGATGGCACACTCGTAAATTCTGCAAAATGGCGAGGGCAATTTGGTCTTTTTGCAGCTGATTCCGGATTCCGATCCGTGTGGGCTTAGGAAATCCGAGGTATTTACCCGGATTCCCTAAGCCCGGACCGCTCGGAATCCATTTTCAAGGAATGGCCAATTCCACCAAACGAACATGGGCTTACGGAATCCGTAAGCCCAAATCCATGGCCATTCCTTGAAACGAACGGGCCATTATTGTTCAACTGCTTGACGGAACAACCAGAGTAAGTAAAGGCGGTTGTATTAAAATATATTTAAACACAAATTATAATTGTTTTATTTATATTTTTACAAAAAAAAAAAGAGATTAATTTTCAATATCTAAACCCAACAAGTTCACAAGTCAACCAGCATGACTTGTTAACTCATACTCATTCAATTTATATTAGGAGTGATAAAAAATACTATTGGACCAATTTTTCGACAGGACCAGCCCGAAAACGGCCCGACTAGGACCGAGCCCGACTAGGATCGAGACCGAACGCACGAGTTTTTTTCTTCAAGATCGATCTCGGGCTTTTTTCTCGAAAGCCCGATTAGGACCGACCCGGACTGAATTTACTATGCAAACCCTAAAAATTAATAATGTATATTTAGAACTATGGGAGAAAATGAATTTTGTTTAGAACTTTGTATGTTTGTTACTTGGTTAATTTGTTACTTTGATTTGTACTTTGTAATTTTGTTACTTTTATTCCAATTATATTTGTATTTTGACAAATTCAATTTTTTGGGGGAGTCAGATTCGGTCTAGGACCGAGACCGGCCCGAGTCAAGAAAAACCGACTCAGACGTGTTTTTTTTTGTCGAGGTCGGTCTCGGTCTTCCAGAAGGCAAGATCGAAATTTCGGTCTCGGTCTTGCCTTCAGGACCGAACCGACCCACCCATGATCAACCCTAATTTATATCGTATCAATTTTGAGAGTAAACCCACTAATCTATACGACCGTTTTCGTGCGGATTAAATGAGTCGTATCAAAATGACACGTAGACTCAAAATGTCCAACCAAAACACGGCTAGTGAATAAGTATGGTTGTGTTCAGAATTGACACCCCTACAATTTGTGAAAAATAAAAAGGTTAATTACTTAATTGGTTACACAAGTTTGATCAATGTTCAGAATGGTTACACATGTTTCAAAATGTGATTAATTGATTTTGAAATGTGACTATTTGATTTTTTTACTGTTCACCGTTAGAAATCACAGTTAAGTCACTATTTAGATACGTAAAATGACGTAATTACCCCTAGAATCATCTTCAAGAACACATCATCATCTTCAAGAACAAGAATCGAAGAACCCAGAAATTGCGATTCTGGGTTCTTGAGAATCCAGCAATGCTGTTTCTGGGTTCTTCAAGAACCCAGAAATGCTGTTTCTGGGTTCTTGAAATTCTGTATTGCAGTATATGTTATCACCAAATGTGATTAAATGGTCATACATGTTTCTCTATAATGTGATTAAAAGGTCATACATGTTTGTATATAATGTGATTAAATGGATACTGTTGTTTGAAATGATGTGATTAAAAGGTTCGACATGCTACCCACAATGTGAATAACCCAGAAATGCTATTTCTGGGTTCTCAAGAACATCAAATCGAATTTGATTCGATTCTTGTTCTTCATTACTTCCATATGTTCTTCAATACAACTAAGGGCATAATAGTCATTTCACAATTCAATAATATGTTAAAAAAATGAATTAACGTTAAAATTAACGGTTTACTAACGGAATAACCAATTAATCACATTGGGAAAAACATGTGTAACCAATTAGTCACATAGCAAAACCAATTAATCACATTTTGAAACATGTATAACCATTCTGAACATTGGTCAAACATGTGTAACCAATTAAGTAATTAACCCAAAATAAAATCAAAGACCATCTTGTTGCTGTTAATAAAGCGGGTATTCATATGAAAATGAGACTTCTAACAGCATATGAACTAAGTGACTTTTGAAGCAATGAAACCGACAAACCCAAAATTGTTTCAAGTAATCAACATTTGGTTATTATTAATGATGTGGCAGAGAATGCGTTGTCCTTTATAGGAATGGGAATTTCAGTTGTACATATCATTTCCCTCTTATAGCTTTGAACACCTCAGAAAGGGCACAATAATTCACATCATATGCAGTTACGTATGGCATTTCAGGGAAGTGACGGAAGTCTTTTCAAAGAACTAGTTAAAGCAAGATATACAAGGAAAAGCATCAAGATTCTTACTGGAGACGGAAAGGTTTAATTTCATTGATAAATAAATAAACAAAAATTGGAACAAGTACCTACGTCTGAAGTTGGATCAGCAGCATTCTCTCTATCGTCTCCAAATTCTTCAACTATGAATCAATTCAAACAAATGACAGATCTCCTGTTAACATTGATGGCGTAATTTCATGATCATTGTTTCTGAAAAAGTAACAAGTTACTGAGAAAGAACAGTATCGTTTTCTTTATTAGGTTCCTAATTATTCAACTACCAACAGATTCGAGCAAAACCACGGTTAACAACTGATTCTAAAATGAATTCGAGCATCCTGTTAGCACTGTTAATTACATAAGCATATTCAAACTTCAGATCGATGCTCAACTGCTATCAACACATATCAACTGCAAAACGGCTAGCATTAAGCAAGTCAGATTGATTGGAGTAAAAACACAATATCCAATTTACCACTTACTGTTAACGATTCTGAAGAAAGACGTGTTCAATTATCATTTCCACCAATCCATGAAGATTGTACCGTCCGTGGCTTCCATTACTCGAAAAAGGAGTCTCCGTCAGCGATCCGCTTTCAGTCAGGGAATGGAGCTGGGATTTGGCCCTCGACGATTCGATTCCGTCGAATGTGGCGACGGAGATTGCTACCTTATACGATCAGAGAGCAACCACAATATCTGGCACAGTGGAACTGATCCTTCCTTGCGAAGCCATTCGCGGTCAAAAATTGGCGGGAACTAAATTTTCGTTGTTGCAAAGTGAGCCTGATAGGAGGCTGAAGAAAGAAGGTCCGTCCACGAATTTTACCGGTCAGGCCTTGATTTTCAACTTATTTGTAAATATATCTTATCCTTATACATATTTACCAACGTGCCCAAAACTAAAATATATATAAAAAGAAGGCCCATATTGGCGAAAGTCCTTATTTGCTAAAGGCCCATGAAAAGAAAGCTTATAACAAATTCGAAATTATCCCTCTTCTTTAAAATAACAAAAAATAATAATTTCTATATAATAAAAAAGATCATTTAATGTTCAAAAAATACCAACAAGTAAAAAATATTTTAAATTATGTTACACAGTTTTAAAAAATAAAAAATAGGCAACATTATCTACTCCCTTACAAAAAATATGATCATATTAGATGAATTTTTTTTAAACAAATTGCTAGTTGATTTTATAAAAAAATACAATTTGTTAGTTTTGTCTAATTTATTTTTAATTCTTGACAGAGGCATGTACGTGTTTGTCACGTATCAGCTACCAAGCTACCAAATTTTCTTAAACTTTGGGTAGCAAATTGTACATTTTCGCAAAGTTCAGTAAGCAAATAATTGAACATTTTCGTTAACTTTGTGTAGCAATTTGCACACAAAAAAACACTTAGTAAAATAATAAATAAAATGCAAGTTTTCATCAACTTTTAATAACAAATAAAGGAGCTAGCAAATTGTATTTTTTTAATAAAGTAAGCTAACATTTTGTGGGGAACAAAAATCATCTAGAAAATTATTCAGAACATCAAAGCTAAACTGCAAGACTAATACATAACCCTAAAAAAATACAATTGAAATGGGCAACATTATTAAAGGAAGTCCTCAAAAGTCTACATATTAGACTTCTTTTGCTCTTTATTGCTACTTCAAAATAAAATGCATTCTTCATATTTCTACCCTTGTAATCTCTTCATGAGCACAATATATCCTGTACATCTTAAATGAATTCAATTTAATCCCCTCTCCTCTACCAACCCTACCTTGTAACTTCATCTCTTTCAATGTTCGAAACTTTGTCGATCCTTATTCGTCGAACTCGCTGTTGAAAAGTGGCGGCACGAACGTGTTTAACTCGCTAAAAATCATATCGTCTCCTTCGGGAAAGCTACCGAGCTCTTGACACTCGAAGTAGGTCTGGATCTCATCAGGAAAACTACATTTAGGTATATTAGGGTTTGGGGTTGTCTCCATTAATGGTGAAGAACAATCAGCTGCTGACGTCATCTCCATCATCTCTCGGAACTTTGATGACTGTAGGAGAAGACCTAGGGCTGATGTGGCGCTGGTTGGACGTGGGAGCTGACGTGGCGGGATCTCGATCTTGTCGTGTTGTTGTTGGGGTAGTAGAGGAATGTAGGATGGTTCTAGTTCGTGTACATGGCTAGGGTTTGTAGTTAGGGTTTGGTCGGTGTTAGGGTCAGGTTGGCTCGGGCTCGGGTTGTTGTTGTTATCGGGTTTGAGACACTTGATGTAGCGGCTAAGATCAAAGTTGGTCACGGCGTTGAGTCCACGGTACTCTATAGCTGCCATATCGTATGCAATTGCTGCTTCTTCCTGAGTTGCTGTTTTTTGGGGGGGCAAAATAGTAATTATTAGGGTTTATGAAAAAAAAAATTGGTAGGCCGAAAAAAAAAACGACCCTAAACCGTCATGAGTTTAATGCCGAGATAGATCGGGCGTTATTTTTTGTTAGGTCGAGCTCGAGCTTTCCAAGTCAATTCATGATTGGACTGAGTCTGTACCCACCACAGGAATGGGCGAAATTAAGGGCTCAAGAGTACGACTCAAATACTATTGAGCCGTGAATAATTCATTTTTCCAATTATGATCACGGCTCAACGTATGTTGAGCCGTTTTTTATTCAATCACGGGCTCACTTGACAAGGCTGTTATTTTTTTTCGGCTCAATATCGAAGGAGTCGTCACTGTATTTTAAAAAATAACAAAATTCTATTTTTCGAACCCGATTTTACTAATCCTAGTTATAATATATATGCATTATACATAGTTAACACTACAAGAAAACATACATCTACCGACGGAAAATAATCGTCAACCAAAGTTCAAATCTCGTCGGTAAAAGTAAATTTTGTCACTAAAGTTAGATTTTCATCGCCAAATTACTATCATTGATTGTACATATTCAAATTACTATGACATAATTATATTGTAGAAATTCTACACGGTAATTCAGTAGTAAAATTAACCAATTTTATCATGAATATATTCGTTTTTTGTTATAAGATTTATGTTAATTAGTTAAATTTTTTGTCGTAAGTTTATGTATAGTTGGGATTATTGATTTAGTGATACTAAAAAAAATCGATTTTCCGACTGAGTCGTCCCGTATCAAACAAGACCACTTTAGACGTTTTTTTTATAGAGTGAACTCGGTCCCAGAAATATTACTAATTCTACAATTTTGGGTTTGGACTTCAAATAAAATTAAAAAAAAAAATGTATGAACTTTCCTAAGCTCACCCTTAATAATTATTAAGCATTGTTTTATGAAAAAATAATAATATAAATTAAAATTAGTTAATTACCGTATGTCCCAAGGTAAAGGTACTTATTTCCAAACACTCTCCCAATTCGAGCTTCCCATCTTCCATTGTGATGATGCCTGAACAAACAACACCAAATTAATTAGGCCTTTATCCAATAATTAAGTATTACTAGTAAAATAACAAATTATATTATAATAATTATTAACCTGTGTTTTTATATGAGAAATACATTTTACATGAGAATATTAAAAAAAATTATGCATTGTTACAAGTAGGTGAGTACATTAAAAATATGTGATATTATATGTTTTTTACATTTATTTTCATTAAAAATAAATAGTTTTTATTGCATAGTACTATAAAAAAAAATTAACTATTTAATTATGATACTAAGATTTATATTTAAAAATATATATATATATATTAGGCATCAAAATAATGTAATATAATTATTTTTTCGTTTTGTCATAATAATATTTATTTTACATTACTTCATTTTTATTTAGGAAAATTTAATTACATATTTATTTTCATTTAATTCGTTCTTCAAGTATACCTTGCGACACCTCTGTACTTCGAAACTCCACGGGAGAATCCACTGCTCTTTCTGCAATTTAATTCTTAGTTAGTCATTAGTTTGATTTGGCCAAAAAAAAAAAGTCATTAGTTTGTAATATTTATTTATTTATTCATAAATTAATAAATTAATCGTATAAATATTTACCTTCGTAGTGACCCGATATACTCTTCTCTTGATTGCCTTTCCATTTCTTTGTATTCTTTCTCATACGTTGCTACCTGCAAATGTGAATTTATATGATATATATTAATGTGTTTAGTTTTATTTTATTAATACTAGTAAATTTGACACGAGCGCTGCACATGAAATAAATTTAAAGTTAAATGGTATTAACTGAAAATTGTAGTATAAAAATTATAGCAAACATCGAGGGGTTTCCCTTTGTCCCTCTAAAATGTTGGGTGAATCTCCAAAACCTAATATTTATATAATGAAATAAGAAATGTATTATAGATGAAAATTTAAAAAGAATATATGGTAGCTTTACTAATGAATTCTAAAAAATAGAGTAATAAATTACGTAAAATTCTTTTATTTGTGGATGAGTTTTCGAGAGAACATTAAAAGATGAGAATGTTTAAGTGCTCAAGAGAAAATAAATTTAAAAAGATGATTGAAAATTGTAGAGGTATAAATGGTATAATGAAAATATAATATATTAACCTTCACTTTTAATATTGAGGAGGATCTATTCAAACCTAACCGAGCAATAGTCAAGATCAAGACTCGGATTCGAGCCTCAACCAAATTGTGGGCTTAATTGAATTTCAGTAACAAGTACACATGTATTAATATTAATATATATTATATTCATGCAAATTTTATATTATATATATATGTATTAATATATTTTAATACGGTGTTAATCTAATCATTAATTTATATCTGTTTTAACCAACCATCGATCAAAACAAATTACCTTAATTATGTGATTTAATAAAATTATATATATACATATATCGAGGTACATTATTTTCTATATTCCATAAATATTTCCTTTTCTATTTTACTTTTTAAATTGTGAAAATAATAAATTACCGGAAAATTAAGAATGGTCTCTTGTCCCCAATACTTAAGTGCTGCAAGGTCGTATGCATGTGCAGCTGCTTCTTCATCATCGTACGCACCTAAAATTTACGACATTAAAACCTTAATAAATATGACCAAAAAAAGAACCACATTTAATGAAATCTACCGATGGATAATAATACTACATGGGTAACGTGCATCTTATTGCTTGGTTATATTTTGAAAATCGTTTTTATATATAGTTTATTTAAAAAGTAATAATTTAAGGTTTATATAAACTTTGAATTTCTCATTCTGTCGAATATTTCATCTAAACTTAACATTATATGTTTGAAAATTAGGTTAAATACGACATTGCCACCTAAAGTTTACGTCGATTTTAAAATTCCCCATTAAAGTTTAAAATCTCCCCTAATTTTTAGAAATGATGAAAAATTCTCCCTAATGTTTAGAAATAATGAAAAATTCTCCCTAAAAAAGCATCTGACAATGAGAGATTTTTCATAATTTCCAAACATTAGGAGATACTTTAAACTTTAAGGGGAAAATTTAAAATCGGCGTAAACTTTAGGGGGCAATGTCGTATTTAAACCTTGAAAATTTTAAAAATAATATAATAATTTTAAGAATATAAATTTTTTCTAAACTTTTTTATACATGATCTATTAAGCCTCAATTGAGCATTACTCGAATGCACTAAAATTTGAGTTTTAGGGTTTAGGGTTAAGATTAGGGGTTGGATCAAGATTCAGACCCTAGAACAATCGATAGAGACTAAACCGATCCACTTATATTAGGTCTAGACTCTAGGGTCTGGTCTATACCCATGGACAGAGTTAGTTTGGGTCAAGACCCAAGTCATAACCCCTTAATTTATGTTCAATTAAGTTATGATTCAATTTAGGTTTAAACGAGTCCACATCGAATCGAAACTCAAATGTAATGTATACAAATATTTTAAAGTGTTTAATTATGACGTTTATAGAAGTAATCTATTAATGACTTTTGCAATTTAAAAATATATTTTGTTAAATTTTGATGGTTTTTTTGGAAGAAAATGAGAAGCTCAAATTTTGTCCAAATATAAATTGATTAAAATTTACAAAACTAAATTTTAAGTGAGATTTTTGAAATGTGCACAAAATATTACGGGTGAAGTGACATTATTGTACTCTAAAAATACTACGTAGAGCTGTAGAAAATACCTAAATACACTGAACCCACAGCAAAGAATTCCGACCACGCGAGATTTTCCCGCCATTGCATGCATGGATTATTCGACAAAGACCATCATCAGTTACGTAAAACCATAACATACGTATAATGTACGTATATATATATATATATATGTATGTATACAAATAAATACAAGAAATTAACCAAAAATCAAGAACTGTTAAATTTTAATATCGGGGCCGAGTCACACCCAAATAACAACCACAATATACAACTCGGGTTCCATCCTAAAGCCAATTGGTGATAGGAGAAGGTAGCCTTGTTGTATATATGGTGCCAAATATTAATTATACCACCGGTGTGGTACATCAATATCTGTCACAGTGGACAGTATTTCAACACTCCCCCGCACTGTGACAACTCGTATTTTTTTTAAAGACACGGCACAACACATTTTTTTTAAATTCATACGGGTTGGGACTCAACAAATCTCATCTCACGTCCAAGCCCGACCCGAACTCTGGTACGTGGAGTAAACGGGACACAACAAACCCACAACGGGAAACACTCAACACCGTCAATCGAAATCGAGCTCTGATACCATGTTAAATTTTAATATCGGGGATGAGCCACACCCAAATAGCAACCACAATATACAAATCGGGTTCCATCCTAAAACCAATTGGTGATAGAACGAGATAACCTTGTTGTATATATGGTGTCAAATATTAATTATACCACTGGTGTGGTACATCAATATCTGTAGTATTTCATCAAGAACACCAAACGTTAATCAAAACAATTAATCAACCTTGTCGTCCTTTTTTATTCTGCGACTCGTTCCAGCAGTTCTTATCCCATAAATGAGCTTCGTATCGCCCCGTCCATCGATGTCTATAAACAAATATTAATTCATCCACATTATAAAATTTATTTATTTTAAAAAAAAATCGAGCATTGAATCGATCTCCGACCTGGTGACGCCTCGATAAATTGAGCTCCGTTGCGGCGGAGAATCCCTCGGCACGGTTCTTCTCGTCCGCTTCACTTTCGTGACGCCTCCTCCATTGGCGGCCGTAACTCCATTGCTGCTGTTGGTGGAGTTTCTAGGGTTTTGCAGTGGTAGTTTCACCATGGAAATGAAGAAGAAGGAGATGATGATGAAGACGAAGAAGAAGATAGAAAACGAAAGAAGAGAGTAAAATATTAAAGTTAATGAAGGGGAGATGACTGAGTCTTCCAATGAAGAGACGAGGGTTTTAAAAGGTGGAGGAAGAAGACGGTGTGAGCTGTCAAAACTAGTTAATCTATACGTAAAATATAATTAAATTTATTGGTAATTTAATAAATTAATAATAATAAATAATAAGTTTATTTTAAAATAAATGAGCCGGCAAATAAATAAATATTTTTTTTGGTTGCCGTCGAACGGTTGATGTCTTTTTCTTGGTTCTAAACATATATTATATGTGCTGCTATAATTAAATAGTGATTAATTAACAGTGCATTTTACAGTTGATAACTGTTGGGTTTTTTAGATTTTATTTTTATCTTTGATGATAAATAAATTAAATTAAATTTCTTAGAAATAACGACATTTTAACCTTTTATCCAGCTATAGATTCTTGAATCTACTATGGACAGATTGATTAATTTTTAGGCCGGTTCATTTAAACTTGTTCGGCTAAACTGATTTGGTTCTGCTCTGATATTGGTTTGAACTGGTTCAGCCGAACTAATACTAAAATCAGACCAGTTTTTAGGCTTCAAGTAGACCAGTTTAAAATAGTAGTTTCAATTAAGTTCAAATCGAATCATTTTTATATTGATTTATACTTAAATTTAAATCAAATCACTTTAAACCTATACAATTAAATCACTTTTAATAAACCAAATCGGTATGAAGACTGATGGTCTGAAACTTGAAATTACCAATACCATATCAGTTTGGCTGGTTTGTTGATTTTTGTTTAACTGAAGTGTTGATTTTAAAAATAATACCAGACCAGTTCGAACCGGTTTGAACCATACCAATTTTTTTACCTAAACCATAGCATTTTTTTTAGAAACATAAAAAAATATTATTTTTTTTACAAACCAAACCAGAGTTTAGCTCTGAAAAGGTTCATGAACAAACCTATTAATATTTGGGGTTACAAGAAGATAAATTTTATAAAGAAATTGTTATTATATAAGTGCATTATATTAAATTACTTATATTATTATATTATAATAGTATACCAAAATAATATGATTTTTTTCAGAAAGTATACACTTTCGGAATTTTTTTTGAAAAAGTGTATATATAAAAAAATATATTTAGAAAAGTATGTATACGCGCGTCGCGCCTATTCAATAGGCGCGACCCTGGGATGCGCCTATTCCACAGATTTTTTTTTTCCATACGAACCGAACCAAACGGTCTATCAGAAACCACGTTGATTTTAAGCATGCTTATGGTTTTCCTCCTAAATAGAAATTGAGAGACAGTCTCACGCATTGCTTCATCTCAGTATTCATAGGTCCAAATTCCTCTACGCTAGTCTCACCAAATTCCTCCAGTAAAGAAGAAAGGAAGTTATAAGAAGGTAAATACTTTTTTCCTGTCCTAAATTTTCCAACTTCTGAACAACATCCCTAGGTAAAACATTGAAACAAAACTGTTTATTCACAAGTTTCTGAATGAGACTTTTCTTCAAATACACTAGCTAGTTTGACATTTTCAGGAATTACTGCTGAAAAATAGCTCTTTGGGGTTTTTAGGTGCAAGAGCTAAATTTTCCAACTTGTTCTGAACAACATCCGCGAGGTAAAACACTGAAACAAAGTTGTTTATTCACAAGTTTCTGAATGAGACTTTTCTTCAAATACACTAGCTAGTTTGACATTTTCAGGAATTACTGCTGAAAAATAGCTCTTTGGGGTTTCCACTCTTGCGTCTCGGCTGGTTCTCTAAACATGTGAAATTTAGATACTAACATGGTACGGTAACCAAGGTCTTTCAAGCGACCTGATGCTTGTTCATTCTCTAGGCTAGTCTCACCAGGCTACAATTGCTAAAGCATAAGCATAACACATTAACACTAACCAGGCTAGAGAGACGTACATCTCTGACTCAACATCTTCTGAATATCTTGTAAAGCTTCTCCAATGACTATAGCTTTTTAATTGAGTTTTTTTTAAAAAGTAACCATGTCAATGTTGGATTTTAAATAATAATAATTGCTTCAACTCTTTTGAATCTCGATTATCAGATTCCGTCCGGACAAGTAGGGCAACGTAGCAGATTTTTCTCAGAAGGTGTGAAAAAGCATTGGAAAACAGTGTCAAACTAGCTAGTGTATTTGAAGAAAAGTCTCATTCAGAAACTTGTGAATAAACAACTTTGTTTCAATGTTTGACCTCGCGAAATTTGGTGAGACTAGCGTAGAGGAATTTGGACCTATGAATACTGGGATAAAGCAACGCGTGAGACTATCTCTCAATTTCTATTTAGGAGGAAAACCATAAGCAGGCTTAAAATCAACGTGGTTTCTGATAGACCGTTGTTTCCACTTGCATATCCAACAACACCAGCCAGGGGGTTTAGATTTCTCTTGATAGAGAACCAGTCCATTTAAAAAGTAACCATTATGCAGAAAATCAAGAGTCTTCAGATGAGGAGTTTTGGAGTTCGGGTGAGGATAAACAAGCTAGTGTCAAACTAGCTAGTGTATTTGAAGAAAAGTCTCATTCAGAAACTTGTGAATAAACAACTTTGTTTCAATGTTTGACCTCGCGGAATTTGGTGAGACTAGCGTAGAGGAATTTGGACCTACGAATACTGGGATAAAGCAACGCGTGAGACTATCTCTCAATTTCTATTTAGGAGGAAAACCATAAGCAGACTTAAAATCAACGTGGTTTCTGATAGACCGTTGTTTCCACTTGCATATCCAACAACACCAGCCAGGGGGTTTAGATTTCTCTTGATAGAGAACCAGCCGAGGAATTTGGTGAGACTAGCGTAGAGGAATTTGGACCTATGAATACTGAGATAAAGCAACGCGTGAGACCATCGCTCAATTTCTATTTAGGAGGAAAACCATAAACAGGCTTAAAATCAACGTGGTTTCTGATAGACCGTTTGGTTCGAACGAGAAAAAAAAAATCTGTGGAATAGGCGCACCCCGGGGTCGCGCCTATTCAATAGGCGCGACGCGCGTATACATACTTTTCTAAATATTTTTTTTATATATACACTTTTTCAAAAAAAAATTCAAAAGTGTATACTTTCTGAAAAAAATCTAATAATACACCGTGCTACTCTAAATTAATTTGTTATAATAATGTAGTAAATTATAAATATATAATATCATATGTCACAAGACAACTCTAAACTTGTATTTTAATATAAAAAAATATATAAATTAGAGTATGTAGAAAATAATATTTTTTTTATTATGAAACTCAATAAATTAAATGTTATAGTAAATATAGTATAATAAAATATAATCTCTATGTATTAGAATAATATGATATTATAGTAAATTAAAGGAAATAAATATATTAAGAAATACATTAATACAATATAATATAAAATCTAATGATGTGAATTTTTCAACTTTGTTTTACAAATTTATAATTGTCGATACCTACATGCATGGTGAAATAATATTTTCTTTGAATATCTAAAATAAACTTTAAAAATTATTTTAAAACATTTAAAATTATCGATCTTGACACAATCATCATCTGACTTAATCTAATAAAATTATATTTATTTAGATTCATATCTCAGAAAAAACAATATTGACGGCCATTCATGGCATGTCGATGCCACACCAATTAATAAGGAATCACCTATTTTGCTATATTTTTACTTCTAAATATAAATGATCTCTAGGGCATGGTGGAAATATATATATATATATATATATAGTGTGTGTGTGTGGATATATAGATACGGTCATTATACTTGGAACCGACCATGAAAATGAAACCAGACAAGTAACTATGTACTTAAATGTTTTTTTTCTAACCACAATCATATTGTTAATATTATTTTTAATTATTGACTCAGGTATGTTTAACTATATTTTTGAACAAATAAACTTAATTTATAGTTTTGTATTTCATAATAATTTATAATAACTTATTTGTATAATTAATTATTTCATACATTTTTAAATTTTAATTGTAAACAATTCAAACTTATAATAATGATATTTTTGAAAAATTATTATAATGTATATTCACTTATTTATTTTTTAAAATTTATAATAGTCATTTTTTCATTATTTTATATTCACTAAAAAATAAACTAAATAAGTGTTATACTATGTACTATAAAAATATATCTTATATTACATATAAAAATATTAAAAAATAAAACATAATATCTAATATAACATAATATTGCACTGATGAAGGCAACCCACGTGTAGTCGTGTAGTGTAATTATTTTTTATAGTAATAATTGAATAAATAATTAAGTTAAATAACGTTATAATTATAAGTATAAGTATATAACCATTAATTTTTGTAGAGCAGATAAATAATTACATTACGATATTAATACTGCAAATATCGTTGATTTTTTATTTTTACATTTTTAGACTAACACAAAAATATAACAGTTTTTTTAGTATTTTCAATATTTACATATTTATAATTTTTAGTATTTTTTCGGATTTATTATCATGTGGAAACTGGAAAGTGATTTCAAATTTTAAAGCCCAATGAAGAGATCAAATTCATTTTAGGCCATGAAAACAACTATTAGGATTTGCCACGTGGCTTGAGAGTGAGCCCATTGGCCTAATAAGTCACCGCCACATGTAGATGGAGAATGGTACCATTTTTTTTAAAAAATTATTTATAACAATTGTAATTATAAATATAATGAGTATAATTTATAATATCATAATTGTATTGATAATCACATTTTTATTTGTATACCTATTTCGAAATATATCATATTTATTTTAGTGTTTCTAAAACATTTTTTGGACTTTTTTGTCGTAAAAAATTAACTCATTATTAAAATACACTAATTTTAACAACATTAAAATTAATTCAAGTTTAATATACATTATACAATTTATTTACATGATAATTTATAAATATATATATATATATATATATAATTATAATAATAACTATTATTACGAATAATATATCATAATTATAAATAGGGTTAAATACCAATTAGCTACCTGAACTTTGGACGTTTTGCAACGAGCTACCCGAACTTTAAAATATCAAGACGGGCTATCTCAACTTTGGACGAAGGTGCAACGAGCTACCTCAGTCCAATTTTTGACGAATTTCTAACGAATTTCTATCAACAGTTGACAGTAATTTGGACGGAGGTAGCTCATTGCACCTTCGCCAAAGTTGATGTATCCCATTTTGATATTTTAAAGTTCGGGTAATTCGTTGCAAAATGTCCAAAGTCCATGTAGCTAATTTGTATTTAACGTTACTATATTAAAAAAATTCATAATTTTCGAATTTTGTATCATTGCCCCTCAATTACGTCTTTACCCTTCCGCCAAATTTGAATTCCCCGCAAAAAGAAACGAAAAGCGAAGTGGCCACGGGAACCAACAGACAGCATCTCTCCCAAGCAGAAGAGATCACATGCACCCGAGCCCACTTCTCACACAACAACATCCAATAGAAACCAGACAATCTCTAAAGAGAGCAAATAGTTGCCGAATCAGTTTCCGACGCGTGTCCCAGACTCCCCTCGTCAAAAAATGAGTTCTCTGCTGCAGCTATAAAATATCAGCGCTCGTCATTCAAAAAATACCCAGTTTCTTCAGGGAAGAAATCGGAGAATTGATCGGAGGATCACCGGAGGTGTGTAGCGCTGTATATCGAGGCGGTGGATGTCCTGGCTACTGAGAGAAGCGCGGATGTGTATCGACGACAAGAACCATAAGCGAAGAAGTGGTGTCGCGAAGGGAATGGAGGCGGCGGTTGATTCGGTAGTGGTGGAGACGAAGGTGGTGGAGTCGAAGAGATCTGAAACCATTCTAGTGAAGTACAAGGATCTTCCGGAGTATCTAAAGGAAAATGAGTACATATTAGATTACTACCGCTGCGAGTGGCCCCTCAAGGACTCATTCCTCAGCCTCTTCACTTGGCATAACGAGACGTTGAACATCTGGACGTTAGTAATCTCATCTCACCTTTCCTATTTTCCCTCCATTCTGTTCAAGAGAGTGTGCTGGATTTTTGAATTGTTGATAGATTGAGCTCGATAGCTGCAAATTTTGTTCAGGGATTGATTAATCTTTTTTCTATGAATGGAGATTTTGATTTCTGTCACGATGTCCATGGAGAAAATTTTGGAAGCAATTGAGAATTTGTTTGTCAACTCTGGGCAGGCATTTGATTGGATTCTCCATATTCCTTACGTTGACGGTGCTTAGCTTCATGGACGATACTGGAATTAGAGGCTTGATTGGCAGCTTCTCCAGGTGCGGAATTGATCTCGTGGAGTTTGTCGTTACTGCATTTAATTTCTGAATTCCTTTATATGTTCAAATTGAATTGATTCCTTCGGCATTACTATAATCACACAAAATAAGTCTGACTCAAGATTTTTTCTTAAGTTCGCTTTACTGGGAATTACGAAATATAAGTCGCATGAATTGGATATAGCTGTCTGGATGCGTTTGCAAGTTGAACTGATCAATTTATGAATGCAGGGCGGCCATACCAGGATTGTCCAGGAATATGATCAAGGACGAAATGAACTTGTCTAACGTACATAAGGTAATAATATGTTGTCCTGAAGTATGCAAATTATAAACGATTTGGAATTTGTTGCATCATCTCTATGGAAAAACACGTTTCATAGGGAAATAAAATAGTATTATAAAACGACGCATAAACTTACACAATAATGTTAAAATCTATTTAATAATCTATCTTGGCCAACTGCATCTTTACGGCTATACCTACTTTACCAAAATTTATAAATACATCGGTAGGCGTCAAGATATATACAGTCTTTACCCCATCCAATAAAAACGGTTTCTTTCTTATCGCGTTGCATGTGATTTGGTAAGGAAATGACCTACCTTCTGGACCCATATTGGCCGTTGCTTGAGTAGTTCAAGTGAGCTGGACTTAAATATTATTAGAAAAGGAAGTGTTCTTTTTTAATGGTAATCAAAGTAGACATCGGTGTGATTTTATGACCTGTCAATTTGGGCCAATCTCAAATTCAAATGACCATAGGTACGAAAATCACAATTGTTACCTAGCATTTACATAGATTGGCTACATGACGTTTTGGCTCGGGTTGATTATTGATAGTGCATTGACTGCATTCTCTAAAGAAAACAAAGATGCAAATATAATTCTTATCATGAGGCCAACATGTCGACATGTAATTCTTAGTCTCTTAAAAAAACTTGGTCAAGAATTGGGTTCTAGACTTCTAGTAGTAGACAGTCATATATATTGAGACAAACGTGAGGAGGATTTAAAATTCTAAAATCGAATGGTAGGGTCAGTTAGAAAAGACACCAAGCCATCAATTTTCTTGAACCAGTTGATTATCTTTATCATCATTATTCAATGACCAAGAAAATTTTAGCAGCCTATGTACTATCGGGAGGGTCCACTGCATGTCAACTTTGATAATACAATTGGACTAATTGGGTCAGTCAACCCTCCCATCACGGGTCTAGATTGGGACAAATAATAAGATTAAGAAAAATCTATTGAAAGCTACACTATAATTATATTTTCTTTATTTTGTAATAGCCAGGGTGAGTAAAATACTTGTATGAACTTGAAAGTAACCTATAAGATACGATTTGGGTAAAACAGTATAGTATTGGGTTCATGTATTTTTTTCTTAAGATTTTGTAAACTCGGTTCCGCTTGCTGTATTTTCATATTGAAACTAGATAAATACCTATACAAATAAGTAGCTATTAATAGTTAGTACGTTGTATTTAATATTTTATTACTAGCCTGATTTGTTAACATTAACTTTTATAGATTTATTATTATATATTTTACAAATTTGTAAACTATAAATTAGTTCTAGAGAAAAAAGAAATATAAATAAATATCGACAAGTTTCCGTTATGTTCTGATTTCAATATAACAAGGAATGAGAATCCAGATCCGAAACTGTTCATTCCTAATAAATAATAATAGCTATATCCACTATTGTACAAAAGCTTGACCCACAAGAAACACAATATACTTTTTTGTAAAAAAAGATATATTTTTAATGTGGTTGTCTAACATTTGTCCAACTATTTCAATTTATTGCATTCGCTGATTGTTTGATGAAGTAATCTATCTGGAGAGATCAACGTTACTAAGGTTGATAAGAAAGTCTGAAAAAGGCTTGGCAATATTATGTTCTACGGCTTACTAGGACTCTATTGAAACGCATCAGAATTCAAAACCAAATGTAGTTTATAGGATTTAGTTTAGAGCTTGCAGCAATTTTGCTTTTGCTTCCATCCATATGTTGAGAAGTGATTTTTTCATGTGAATTACATGCAGGATTCAGATTCGATCCCGGAATGGCCATGGCTCGTGTTCCTCGCTGGAGCAATGACATGCCTCATCTGCAGCACAATCTCCCACCTCCTCGCTTCCCACTCGCGCCAATTCCACACCTTCTTCTGGAACCTCGACTACACCGGCATCTCCATCATGATCGTCTCCTCCTTTTTCGCACCGATCTACTACGCCTTCAGTTGCCACCCTCTCTCCCGACTCATCTACCTCTCCACCATCTCCGTTTTTGGAGTCCTCGTTGTCTTCTCCCTCATGTCCACCCACCTCTCCTCCCCAAAATTCCGCGGCCTGCGCGCCGCTCTCTTCCTTGCCATGGGCCTCTCAGGGATGGTCCCTGCCGCCCATGCTGTGATCCTCCACCGCAGCAACTCTTATATATTTGTTGCTCTAGGCTACGAGGTTCTCATGGGCGTTCTTTACGCAGTTGGGGTTTGGTTTTACGTCAGTAGGGTTCCAGAGAAGTGGCGGCCTGGAATGTTCGATATCGTCGGGCACAGCCACCAGTTTTTTCACGTGTTTGTTGTTGCTGCGGCCATCGCGCACTGCGCTGCGACCTTGGTAGTTCTGGACTTTCGACTCAAGTCGCCAATCTGTATTTCATAGGGGAAATATTTGATGGCTGTGTTCGGTATTAAGTACCAAACTCAACAGAAGTTGAGGAAAATGTTTGTTTGTTCCAGGTAGTTTACCAAACCAACCAGAAGTCGACACATGTCTCTAAAAAAATGGGATATGTATAATTTTCTGGTGGTTTGGTATAAATAGTGAATGCAACTACATATTTGCAGACATTGTTTTGGGTTCCACGGAATATGTAGTTTAGAAAAGTGTACTGTTATTACCTATTTGTACTATGGATACTGTATTGTAATGACTTTGAACTGAAAAGACCAAAGAATTTCTGTGAAGATTTTGCCATTTATTACTACTAATGAATTACATTATGCCAGTGTTTTTGCAGCAACTGCAGATTCCTTGGAGATCAAGTTACAAAAGTTCAAGTTTTGGGTTCTTTGTCGAAAATAGAGAGTATTACGAAGATGCACAAGGGAGTGATTACGCAAGCAGCGGCTTTGAGTAAGTCTTCGACTTCCTTTGAGATTACTCTAACCCTCGACCAGTCGCCACTGTACCTGTACATTATGAATATTTACACGCAGCAGTTATATTATATCTTTACTTGGTATCACTGTATTGTTTCAGGATTACAAAGTACAATTAATACCCTGCATCAATGAAGCCTAGCCTGGAGATGCTGACGGCACATTTGGCAAGAGCCGGGAATGGCGGTTGGAGTTTGATTCCCATGTTTGGTTTCAGGTTAGTCATTGAGTTGTTGTCTCTTTTGGCACATTTGATGGTGAAGTATCTGCCATGGCCTCTAAGAAGGGGAGGATAGTAAGGGAATTTGTTGGAGATGATGAATCTCTCTATGGCTACCATTTTGCCCTCTCTTGGCCAAAAAGGATTCAGACACAAAATGGCTCTTTTTATACCATAACATTGGTGGCCAGGGAAAAAGACACCATATATTAAGAATGAGAGTATTTTGCATACTCTTTTTAATACAAAATGGGCAAACCTAGAAAAGAAAAATTTAGTAAAATTTCTCCTTACATTATACCAAAAATTATTTTTTGACAGTGAAATGAAACTAATGCACTTTAGACCACATGGGATATCCATATTCTCGTAGATATGTTATGTTTTTATTACATTTTTATTAAAAGTTACACACTCAAATTTAAGGTGGTTCTTCATTGAATTACAACTGATTATTCCAGCACAATCATGCTTTTTTTAACTTTTTTTTTCCTACTATAATAGAGTTTGTAGATTGTACCACTATATGCGAAAACATGTTAAATTCGGGGTACATTTACTAAGGTAAGTCAAATAATAAAGATTGAGATTTTAATAGTTACATAGTTTGAAATATTAGACCTGAATTTTAACATTTTTATTACAAGGTAAGGTATTTTAGCATTTTATTTTATCTAGTGCTACTGCTATCCTGTATCCACACACCGCCTCTATATGTCCGCCACGTCAGCCTCAGCTCTCCCTTTGATCTTCTTCTTCTAGTTGCTCTACGCTCCATAGCTCTGAAATCTTACCACCAGAGAAAGGCCCTTCTTTCCATGGCAATGACTTCTCTAACTTTATCTTCCATCCACTTGAGGCCCACCCCTCCTTCTGCTTTCTCAGCTCGGGCATCTCTCACCTCAGTTCACCTCGCCAAGCCCACCGGCAAGTCGCTGCGACTCGGTTGGACTCACTCCATTTCCAGCTTCCCCTCTCTCGTCTCCCAGAAACAATGCTCCATCTCGAGTCTGTCCCAGAAGCTTAGAACCCTCACAATCGTCGCCGCCAAGGGCTACAAGATGAAGACTCATAAGGTTAGTCTATTTTTGGTATGAGCAAGACCAATTTGATTATGGAATTATTGATCTTGAGCTATCTCCTGGGACAATTTTGTGTCATTGTGCTGTGATTTTAAATGTGAATTCCCGATTTTGATGTTGCTTAGTGATTTCTTTGAGAAATTCCAGAGGTATTGGTCAGTCTTGAATTATCGAGCTTATCTGATCCTCAATTTGATATAGGTAGTGGTTAGTATTTGAAGTTTGTCAATTTTGTGTTTGTTATGTATAAGAAATGATCTGGAATTGGGATAAATAGTGGTCATCTTCTATAGCCCAAACTCAAGCTTTTACTTCTGGTATCTTGAAATTAGATAAGAATGCACTTATAGCATACAATGGCATGCACTATCTATCGAAAACCAATGGTAAAATAGGGCTGTGGAATCAAGGAATGATCAATTCTGCCAATTCCACCATGAAATTATTGATATTGAGCTTCTCCTGGGTCGGTTAGTGCGGTAGTTTGAAATGCCAATTGCCAAGTTTGAAGGGGGAGAAGAAACTATTTCGTAGTTAAGTGTTTTCTGGGTTTTGACATTGTTAGGTATTTTTTCTGGATACTTGGGTTCCAGAGATGCTGGTCATTCTTGAAAAACTGAGCTCGTGTGATCTTCATTTTGATATAGGCGTAGTGTAATTTTCAATTTTGCCAATTCAGTGCTCATCATCTTAAATAAATATAGCTGAATTGAGATATATTACGGTCTATGGTGCCTAAAGTTCCGAGTTTTTTTGTTTATGTATCGTAAATGTTAGATAAGCATGTACTGACAGAACAATGACATGCTATAGCTTCTGCACTGATGTTTGTTACCCTGGAAAATATGAGTTATAGGCTTCAGCAAAGCGATTCAGGGTCACAGGTAGAGGTAAGATAGTAAGACGAAGAGCTGGAAAGCAACATCTCCTACAAAAGAAGAACACCAAAAGGAAACTACGTCTGTCAAAAATGGTGAGATTTCTGCCTGCTTAACTAATTCAATTTAACTGATACTGTTGCTTGCTGCTCCTTATGTGGTTTGCTTGAGAGGTTTGGTCTAATTGACGCTGCTACTTCAAACAAATTCTTTAAAAATCACATATTTTCCTGTTCTATCTTGCTTGGTGCCTTAAAATTTGAACTTTTTTTTTGTCTAGAAGTTGATATGAACTCCTAAAAGTTGTTGTTTTACCTTTTTTATGCTTGCGTAGTTCGGGATTTAGCTTAGTTTCTTGTTCTATGGCGAAGAATGTTAGCTATTTCACTATTCTCTATGTGAACTTGAAGTTTGAGCGGTTTATAGATGTTCACGCAAACCAAAGGCCATTGAAACATGGAGACTAGACTACTATATATTCATGGCGTAGCTTGATTTATTCACTTGTTTGTTCTGATAAATTTGCAGATCGGGGTGAGTAAGAGCGATTATGATAACGTAATCGGTGCGTTGCCTTACTTGAAAGTGAAACGAACTGCAAAATAGATGTTCGAGAGAGAGTAAAGTGTTTGCTTTTTTGATGAACTCTTCACCTTGTCGAAAACAATAATACTATTGATTGTTTCTTTTATTTGGGAGGTCCGTTTATGTGGGTTGATCCACATGGATTATGGAGGTACCGGACTGGAGATGAATAGTCTTGTTCATTAAACCGATTCGACCGAATTGGTTTGGTTCTGGTCTAGTTGAATCGGTTCGACCGAACTAGTTTCAAAACCATACCAGTTTTTTAGGCTTCAAGTAGACCAGTTCAAAATAGTAGTTTCAATTCAGTTCGAATCGACTCGATTTTATGCTTAAATTTAAATTAAATCACTTTAAATTTATATAATTTTAGAATCGATTTTAAGTAAAATAAACTAAATCGATCTGAAATTAAATTAAACCCAAAGATATCTTCAATAAATCAATCCTACATATGTATTGGAATCTTATATGTTGATGATGGATAGGATTTCAGTTAATTATGAAATAAATTTTTAGTCGGTTAAGTGTGTTTTTGAGTTGGTTCAATGTTTTTTCAGTCGGTTTAGTATGTTGGACAGAATTTCAACCGGTCCAGTTTCGATTTGAATCAAATTATTTTCTAACCAAAATTGTTATGAAAAAATCAGACCAATTTGAACCGGTTTTGAAATGGTTCAAATCATATTAGTTTTATTATCTAAATCAAACCAATTTTTTTAGAAACATAAAAAAATACTGTTTTTTTTTACAAATCAGACCAGTTTAATTCTGAATCGGTTTGGGGTCGAACCGATTCATGAACAAACCTAGAGATAACCAACCAAATGGTAATGGTTTATAAAACGAAAAAAAGTAGCCTTCAGAAAAAGTTATTTCAGAAGTAAAAAAGTAACCTTATACAAAGAGGTCTTTTTATGTTATTTAAGTTAAACTTAAGACGTACGTCTTAACCAACTGTCTCAAAATTTCGAACTTGTAAGTGAAGACACTATTTAGTATACTCTTAAGTCATCTTAACATCATCCATTAAAATGATGTTTATGAATATTGGTTTATTCATGGGCTTAGTGTCCAACCTTAACCTTTAATGGGAGTATCATTATTTTCAGCGATTTGATACCATGTGAAACTTAAGACGTACGCCTTGACCATTTGTCTCAAAAATCCGAACTTATGAGTGAAAACGACCAATATACTCTTAAGTCATCTTAACAGTATTAAGTTAGCTGTACATTTACATATAAGATTTATTAAAAAAAATAAAATAATAAACTTCTCATAGTAAGAATTACAAATTTAAATATTAATTTTACGAGTACTTCCAATTTAAAAGTTATTAAATGACATTTATTTTAAAAAGTATTTAAAAATTAAACTTACCAATCTAAATTTATCATGTATTTTTTTATATTTAAATACGAACACAATATAATTTTTTTCTCGTATTATGGATTATGGTATTTATATTGTTACATTTTTTTTATGTTCTCGTATCATATTAAGTAAAAATTTGTAAGCTATATTTTTATTTTTATTTTTATTCCATAATCTAAATTATCTTGCTCAAGTCAAGCATGTTATATTCATATATATTCCAAATTCCAATATTATTAATGCTAGGATTGCCGGGCACTCAATCTACTACTACCATGGTACCACCTTTGCGGCGCAAGCAAATTTCACCAAACGGTCCAGCCCAACCCAACCTACCATACACCATACATACATACATTATATATATATATAATGTCTAGCATGCACATTCTTATTTACAAAGTCTTCTATATATGAGAATATATATAAAATTTTCTACTGATATAAAATATTATATATTTTTAATGCATCGTATTATCATAACAAATTAATGCTTCTATAATTTTTAAGTATATTAATTTCAATAATTTTTTTAGGTAAAAATATAAGTTTTTTTTTTCAGTGATTGCATGATGCTAATAACTTGTTGACGCTAATTCTCTTTTTAGTTTTTACTTTTACACCCAATTATCAATTATCAATCTATTATGTATCATTATTATTATATTATCTAATTTCGAGAAATGAGAGATACTAATCCTATACCTTATCTTGGTGGACGCCATTTTGAAAAGATTCCTCCAGACAACGCTGGAAGGTCTCCAAACAGATAACGACAACAAACACATTTATTTTATTTTATTTTTTTACCTTGGTACAATAATGACAATGTCATTAAGTCAATTAATAAGTTTGCTCTTTCAATATATTTACGAATTAAATACTAATGAGCTAGCTAAATTTTGGACGTTTTTTAACTAACTATACGAACTTTAAAAATTCAAAATGTACTGTCTCAACTTGGACGAAGGTGTAAATAGTTACCTTCGTCCAATTTCTGACGAATTTCTGTCTAATTTTCAACGAAATTTTGTCAACAGTTGACGGTAAATTGGACGGAGTTAGCTATTTGCATATTCTAGTTGGACGTTAAATACTAGTTGAGGTAGCCCGTTTTGAATTTTTAAAGTTCGGGTAACTCGTTGTAAAATGTCTAAAGTTTAAGTAACTCCTTAGTATTTAATTCATTTTAAAAACAATGTAAGCATTAATTTCCATCTAAAAAACTATAATTATAATGATTTTTTTTGACAAAATGCTCGTTTCATTCGATTAAAATAATAAAATGACGTGACATAATGTCACAGAGGTTCCATATTACAATCCTTGGTTAAAATGACAGTAAAAGGGAGTGGGGTCGGGAGACCCAATCGTTTAGACGTACTCTCATTCTAGCTTGCTTCGCGATCCAGTTTGCGTTTTCATTCGTCAACCTCGGGATAGCTCGCCATTCCACTTTGTCGATCTCAGTCGCCAGTGTTCGAGTATTGGAGATAATTGTTGTTGTTCTCCATTCGGTCGGTCCTTGTTGAAGTTGCCTTATCACCACTTGCGAGTCCATCTTAAAAAGGGCAATTACATTTTCATGGTCATAATTTATGACAAAAATGAATAAATGTAGGCCTAAAACAACGTTAAAAAAAACAGGAGGGATATGCTGTTTTTCTCTTCCCTTTCATTTTTAGCAAACCAAGGGATCAACCAACTAACTGTCCACCCCAGCCAGTCGCGAGGAATCCACTGACGACCAGATTTCTTCTTTAAAAGTCTCCCAAATTCACATTTCCCACTCCTCAGCTATTACCATTTTCCGATAGACATTCTCTGATAAGGAGAATGGCTCCAATGGATCGTCTTCTTCCAATACTTATCCTTCTCACCAATCTTCACCTGGGCATCTCTGTTGCTACCAACGCAGACGCACCTCTTCAGCAGCAGCTGGATAGGGTTCTTGAACTCCCAGGTCAAGGTTTTGACATCAACTTCGCACACTATTCTGGGTACGTCCCTGTTAATCAAGAATCTGGTAGGGCATTGTTCTATTGGTTCATTGAAGCCGAGAAGGATTCCGATTCGAAGCCCTTGGTTCTTTGGCTCAATGGAGGTAAAAGATATGAACTTTCGATTTGAATACGTATGTCAATCCAAGAAGTTCCACATCTTTTTACTTTGATTCGATTTAGATACGATACCCATGTAAGATTCTGTTTGAAGCTTTGTGGTAAATGGTCAATTGACTTTCCTTTGTTCTTTCATTTGATAGAGAAAATATACAAAAGTTTGAAGGCTTGCCTCTCAATTTGATGTCTCCTGCTTTACTTATTTCTTGTAAAAAAAGAAAAGAAACAAGATTTTTTGAAAGCAATTTGGATTACTAATAGAGATTTTGATTCAGGACCGGGATGTTCATCCATTGCATACGGAGAAGCAGAGGAGATCGGTCCATTCCACATCAAACCCGATCTGAGCCTTTATTTGAATCCCTATTCGTGGAACAAAGGTAGATTTTTTCTTCTCATAAATGTTAATTTTTTCTTCACTGTTTTGATACATTACTTCTTAAAGATAATCTGAAACGTCATAGTTGTATAAATAGATCTGGAGTTTATAGAACACTAATATCTCCTTGATTGGTATTGTTGCAGTTGCAAATATTCTATTTCTTGATTCCCCCGTTGGTGTCGGATTTTCGTACTCAAACACTTCATCGGATTTGGTAGAAAATGGAGACAAGAGGACAGGTATAAAAGATTATTCAAATCAAAGTATTTTGTGTTGAATTTTGAGAGGATTTCTTGGATTGATCTGAAGTCATGACGACACTTTCAGATTGAAACTATTTGGTGGTTCACCCAAAATTCCAATCGGATAAAATCATAATCTGAACAAGAACTTGAGCACGAATGCTTGTTTGTTGTGTGATCATTTGAACCAGACAATTGACCAGTTTATAGAGTCTCTCAGGCTCTCACCCCTTTTGGACGATACTTGGTGCCAAAGTTACTGCAACACTTCAGATCAAAATTGGCGCAAAAGTCACTTGCCACCTATTTGGACCAAACTTGGCACCAACGAAAGCAAGTGTCCTAAACCGGGATTTTTGGGGTCAGAAATAAGTGATTAAATTCTAAAATTTCAAATTTATAATGAATTTTTGGAATAGTAACTTTATCAAAAATAATTTTTTTCCAAGTTGACCGACCCAAGCCAGGGGCTCTGCCCATTGGACCCTGCCCAGGAGCGCTGCCTCCAGACCCCCGCCAAGGGGGCGTGACCCCTTGGAGCCCCCATTGCTTAGGGGCTTTGCCCCTAACAATCGATGAGGTTCTGATACCATGAATCATAATAAACTCAAACAAGTGTGTACTCCGCACCCTCTTAACTTGTTGATGAAATATTATGATCATATTGGTCAACTATTCAATCCAATTACACTAAAATATTTAACATTTTCCTCATCGATTTTTTTAATTCAGCTGAGGATTCTTTGGTATTTCTTCTGAATTGGTTCGAGCGATTTCCCCAGTACAAGGGCAGGGATTTCTACCTCACTGGAGAGAGTTATGCAGGTACCAAATACAACTTTCAATATTTGTTCTTGTTTCCCGATTCCAAATATTTTCGGTTGTATTTCAGGTCACTATGTTCCTCAACTAAGTCAAGCTATTGTGAGACACAACAAAGCAGCAGGAAAGAAAGTTATCAACATAAAGGGGTATATGGTATAATATCATCATCTGTATCTTTACTTAATAAAGCTTCATTATATCAGTGAAAAATCCGATCTTGATCTGTTAATGTGATAATATTGCAGGTGGGAAATGCTTTAACCGATGATTACCACGACCACTTGGGAGTTTTCCAGTTTATGTGGTCGTCTGGTCTGATTTCGGATCAGACATTCAAGATGCTGAATGCTCTTTGTGATTATGAGTCGTTTATTCATACCTCTGAGGCATGCGATAAAGTTCTTGACATTGCTAGCAATGAACTTGGAGATATTGATCCGTACAGTATTTTTACTTCCGTCTGCCCGGAAAATGCTAGCCAGTCACGCCAAATCCTCAACAGAAGAAAGGTTGAGTTCTTGTCTTCAGATTTAAACCCCCCAGAAATTATGAAACTTGTTGAAGAATATTTATGAGAAACTGAAGAAAAAAAATCAAATTTTCAAGAAAAAATTGATTGGGATTACAGAAAAAATACAATTTTTAAGGAAAAATGTGACTGGATTCTAAGTTCTTAGGAAGTTCACATGTTGCAGCACTGCTCTTTTGAGTAGGGCTGATCATGGGCGGGCCGGGCCGCTCCTGAAGGCAAGACCGAGACAGGACCGAGACCAAGACCGACCTTGGCCAAAAAAGCCCGCCCGAGTCGATCTTTCTTGACTCGGGCCGGTCTCGGTCCTGGACCGAATCTACACAAAAAAAACACACTATGAGCTTACGGTATTCTTTAGTAAAATGCGAAAGAATAGTTCGCTATGAGCTCACCGCATGGCTGCGTGGATTGTAAATTTATCAGGATGCAACTTTTATAGAGATAGAAAACCTCCCAAATCCACATTCATTCAGTGTGATATTATGAAAATCTCAAATCCACATTCATTCGGTCCGGACCGGTCTTAAACGAGCTTTCGAGAAAAAAGCCCGAGACCGACCTTGAAGAAAAAAAACTGCTCGCTCGGTCTCGGTCCTAGTCGGGCCGGTCTTGTTGGGAATTCGGTCTAACAGTCTTTTTTGATCACCCCTACTTTTGAGTTATTGCTATTTTTTCTACAGAATTGATTGAATATTTGATGTTCTTATTCATCGAATTGAATACAGGCGATTGGTCATGTTCATCAGAGCTATGATCCCTGCACCGAGAAGCACTCCGTTAGGTATTTCAATCATCAAGCGGTTCAAAAGGCACTTCATGTTAACAAAGCATTTGCTCCATCTCAATGGTCTACTTGCAGGTATGAATCATCTTCACAAACATCCATTTTTTTCTTCATAATTTGATCTATTCTTAGTGAAGTTCTTGTTTTGTCTATTTTGGTGCAGTGATTTAGTCAATTCTAACTGGAAGGATTCTCCACGAACGGTGTTGGATATTTACCACGAACTTATCGAAGAAGGACTCCGTGTTTGGATCTTCAGGTCTGTTAAGGAATTCATATAAAGTCGGGTTTGGATAATTACTCGTAAAAACTAACTTTTCTACGAATTTACACAATTTTTTCAACACATTTTACGGGTTTTAAGGTTATTGTTCTTCTTTCAATACAGTGGCGATACAGATGCTGTGATCCCGGTGACTTCTACTCGATACACTGTAGATTCTTTACATCTTCCGACTGTGAAGCCTTGGTATGCTTGGTACGATGATGGCAAGGTAAATAAAATACTGTTTCTTTTAGATAACTTAGAACACAAGTTACCACAAAAGCTTTAAACTTTTCAATCATTTTTTCTTAAAAATAAGGGTAAATGGTCAAAGTGCCTCCTAAAGTTAGGCCGAAATTTAAAAATCCCCCTTAAAGTTTAAAATGCCCCTTAATGTTTGAAAATGATGAAAAATTCCCCCTTATCAGATGCTCTTTTAGGGGGAATTTTTCATCATTTCTTAACATTAGGGGGGATTTTAAACTTTAAGGAGGATTCTTAAATTTCGGCCAAATTTTAGGGGGCACTTTGACCATTAACCCTAAAAATAAATAAATTTGCAGAATCTCAATTCTCACTAGCTTGAGCTATTAGTTAATTTTGAGTGCAAGTAACAACCGATGATCATCAGTTGGAGGGGTAAAAGTCATTTAGGTGTCTCACAAATCACGTTTTTACAAATAACTCAAAAGTCATATATGTATCTAATTTAATTAGGTACCTAAATGTAACAAAAAAACAAATAACAATTCAATAAAGACAAAGTAAATATATTTGATTGTTATAATAAAGTAGAGTTACCTTAATGGAACAAAATACTACATATGTGAATGTGACAGACACATAACTGAAATATTAAAATAGATACATTTATGATTTCTAATAGGGCTGGACATGAACCGGTTCAGGGCCGAACCGGTTCAGACCGAACCTTTATCACATTTTAAAATCAGTACGGTTTACCGCTCCAGTTTTTGGCCACTCCAGATTTTGACCGATTTACCGTACCTGTTCTGAACCGGTTCGGCCGAACCACTTCATACATAACAAATTTTTTATTTTTTTTATGTCACAAAAAAAAAATCTCAACTGAGGTTTCATCAAGCAGCATCCAATACCAACTGAAGTGAAGTGTGGATAAAAAATAAAAAGTGAAGAACGATTGAATTTATTAATGCTCAAACCGTCCGGTCTGTTAACTCTAGTCTGGTTTAGTAGTTTAGGAGTATATTAAAATCGGTACAAAAAGTGGTACGGTTTACTGTTTGCGAACCGGTTTTTTGTACCTCTTCTGAACCGCTTCATATTTTTACAAAAAAAAAAAATTGGTTTGTGAACTGGTTCGGCTGAATCGGTTCAAAACCGGTATGGTTCGGTACGGTTCGGCCAAACCAGTTTTTTATGCCCAGACCTAATTTCTAAGGTACTCGAAAATGACAATTTTGTTTCTTCTAAAGTACCTATGTATAAAATCGTGATTTCTGAGGTACCTAAATGACTTTTATCTAGGGGTGAGCTTGGGCGGGTCGGGACAGTCTTTTTGGCAAGTCCGAACCCGAAATTTTGGTCCGGTCTCGGATTTGGCCGAGAAACATCAGTCAACTCAAATTTGGTCTGAATCACTACATCACTAGTCATCGATTCAAGTCCAAACATCAGTACAAACTGAATATTAAACAATTAAATATTCAAAGTGAAAGTTACTTCCCAAAGCTAAAAACACTGAATATTTAACAAGTACTGTTAGGTTTTAATACAACTCGGTTTGGACCGGTCCTAATCGTTTTTTCCCAAGAAAAAGCCCGAAACCGAGATCGGGCCCGACCTTAGAGGAAAAAATCCGTTTGTTCGGTCTTGGTCCTAGTCGGTCTCTGTCTTAGTTGGGCCGGTCTCTGGTCGGTTTTTTCGGAATTTCGGTCCAGCCAATCTTTTTTGCTCACCCCTACTTTTATTTTATCCCTCAGTTGGAGCGTTCTTATGCTCTTTTGCATACACTTAGCTACAATCTTTAAACATTTTATCAATTTGTTATCATTTATAACGTGATCATATCCCTTGTTTGAGTTTTACTTGACAATATAATGTTTCTTGATCTTTTTGGATAACTTGGAATGCAAGTTACCTTAAGAAGTTAATTTTGTGTTGTTCTGCAGGTTGGTGGATGGACACAAGAGTATGAGGGTCTCACCTTCGTCTCAGTGAGAGGAGCCGGGCACGAAGTCCCTCTTCACAAACCGAAATTGGCTCTTACCCTCATCAAATCGTTCTTGGCGGGAACCTCCATGCCTACTCCTCAACATCGACTTGTCAGTGATTCTTAAAACCGAAACTTGAATGTAATATCGTCAAATAGATTTGTATAATAAATGATTGAATCAAATGGTGGGATTTGTTCTGGGTTCAGGAAAGTGTTCTTCATTGCTATCTTCAGTAATAAAGAAGGTAGTTCCTGTAGGTGCTTTGCTAATAAAGAATTATATGACATTAAACTACTACTGCTATTTATTATTATATAGAAGATATAATATATAAAATAAGTTAATTACCTAATTGCTAGTTGAACTATGAGGGTTTAGGCAATAAAGCAATTTTCAAAAACAACGTAGATATACATGAAAACAATTGTAAAATAAAGTTATCTTAATTAGATAAAATACTACATATGTGACAAACGCATGACTGAAATATTAAAGTAGATACTTTTATGATTTCTGATAAGGTTGATCATGGGCGGGTCGGTCCGGTCCTGAAGGCAAGACCGAAACCGAAATTTCGGTCTTGCCTTCTGGAGGACCGAGACCGACCTCGGCCAAAAAAACCCGCCTGAGTCGGTCTTTCTTGACTCGGTCCGGTTTCGGTCCTTGACCGAATTTGCACAAAAAAACAATTATTAGTTCACGGTATTCTTTAGTAAAAGGCGAAAGAATAGTTCACCTCTCAAAAAAACACTATGAACTCACTATATTCTTTAGTAAATTTATCAGGATGTGTGTTTTATAGAGATAGAAAACCTCCAAAATCCACATTCTTTTCGGTGTGGTATTATGAAAATCTCAAATCCACATTCATTCGGTCCGGTCCTAAACGGGCTTTCGGGAAAAAGCCCGAGACCAACCTTGAAGAAAAAAACTCGCCCACTCGGTCTCGGTCCTAGTCGGGCCGATCTCGGGCCGGTCTTGTCGGGAATTCGGTCCTACAGTCTTTTTTGATCACCCCTAATTTCTGAGTTACCCGAAAGTAACAATTTTTTTTGTAAGGTGTCTATTTATAAAAACGTGACTTATGAGATACTTAAATGATTTTTATCATGTCTGCAAGATCACCCGGAAGAGGTATCGCTTTCAAATTAAAAACAGATAAGCGAGGGGGGCAATCACTTTCAAACTGAAAGCAATTTTCAAAAATAATTTAGAAATACTTGAAATCAATTGTAAAATAAAGTAAATTATCTTATGGGACAAAATACTACATACGGGATAAACACATTACCGAAATATTAAAGTAGATACATTTATGATTTATGAGCTTCCCGAAAGTAACAATTTTTTTGTAAGGTATCTATTTATAAAAACATGATTTTTGAGTTATCCAAATGACTTAGATCACCTGGAAGAGGTCATCTTATCCTTCAATATGCTAGGTCCATACGTTGACCTTACCATGTAGATGAATAACGGAAGCTGCAACAGAATGAACAATCCGACAGGAACACAAGTCAACCCTACGATTGGGACAATAATCCAACTGAATCTTGGGTGTAAAATTATGTAAAGTGTAACCCCGAAAGCAACCATCATGCTTGCAAGGGCAATGAGAAGAGACACCAATCCGAGAATCAACCTCTTGGGAAGTGCTCGGAGAAAGTCATCCTCCGCATAACGTGCCGTCAGAATGGATAAGAACATGAGAATGGAAGTTGCAGAAGAAAACATCCCAACTGCATCTGAAACAACGAACACCAAGAAATCGTTCCGTCGAAGAAACAATGGAATGCCTGTTCCGTCGAGGTTGCCTCCTGGAATGGTAAAAGCCGCTGCAAAAACCACCGTTATGATGAGGGTGGAAACCACTAAGCATGAGTTTGCAGTATCTTTCATCCATCTCTCTGCGTCTTGTACTAATTCTTTATGTTCTGTCGTAAATAATTCTCGAGGGGTTTGTTCTCCAGTAGTTGTGTTTGTCTTCATTGTCGGACGAACAAACTTCTCCACTCCCTGAAACCACTGCAGTTCTCGCTGCATTTGCAGTGCTGGACTAGACACGGAGGTAAGACGGGTGTAGGGTGCTAACTTGGCGGCGACATGGAGAGCGTTTTCTCTAGCGCCTTCGTTCACGTACTTGGGCAAAAGCTTGACAGTTAAACCTCGTTCCATCATAAGGTTAAAAACATGTTCTTGCCGGTTCACAATTGCCCATACGATGATGTTTGTCTGGGCGGAGTATTTGTCCATGAAACATGGGAAATGCTTGATAAGTGCTGTAATGGTCTCGATTCCTCCACGTTTTGCTGCTTCATAATGAATTTCCCTTGTCTCAAAGTACGTCACGATGCCATTCACATTCCAACGCGACATTGCTTTGCATGTAACTTCCAGGAGTTCAATGATGCACTTGTGCTTGTACTTTACATCTCTGATGTGTTTCAAACTGGGTACTGCAGACATCAAGTAATTGAAATCGTTATCTGTATATGATAATTAACAAATCTCTCATATATGTATATATATATATATATATACTGACCGTATTCTAAAACTTCAGAGGTAGCTTCAAAGATCCACTGTATTACTGCAATGAAGTTGGAAAAAACACCAAACAAATAAGAACATCTATATATATATAGGGTAAATTACATCAACGGTTACTTATGTTGACACATGTGAAATAATGATTGAAGAGTTGAAACTTGTGCTAAACAGTTAGTTATGTTTCAAAATGTGACTGAACGATTACAAAAAAAAATTATGCAAAAATATTACTAAAATACCGTTTCACTATTCTTCATGTTTTTCATGGCCATCTTCATAATCTGCATCTTCAATCTCTTCTTTCTCGATTCAAACTTGAAATCTAATTTCGAACACAGAATTGCAGATTTGGGTTCAGTTCGAACCCAGATTTGTGCAAATCTGTGTTTGAAATCAGATTTCGAACATGAACAGCCATGAAGAACATGAAGAAAAATGATAACAGGGAAGGGTATAATCGTCATTTTTGTGATCATTTAATCACACATGTCAAATATATGTGACTGAATATAACACGTATAACCAAAAAGTCACATTTTTTAAACATACATGTTCGTTTAGCTAAAAAAACATAAGTAACCATTTAGTTACATAGTGACAATATAAGTGATTGTTGATGTGGTTTACCCTTGTATATATATATGGTGAGCAAAACTTCACCTGTAGCCAACTTTGATCCAATTGTGGAGGCCTGCTGCAGTTGAGTATCTCCCAAATCACTTGTAATTGAAGCTGTTGTTTCGATGGGAATGACTTGACAAACAATGGATATGTAAAGAGAGTTAGTGAAGAATTCTTACCTTCTTACAAAGATTTTCTAAATATATTTACAGAAGTTCATTAAACGTTACATACAATGATATATGCATCTTTCCCAGAAACTCAGTTTGCTTTTACTTGGGAACTCTGATGACCGAACCAGGGACAGAAGCAGGTCAGTGTCAGGACCCAATTGCCAATTGTCAACAGAGTCATTAGCTAACTGAGGATACCGATTCAGCAGGTACAAGCAAATATCTACAGTAATGCATCAAATTACTCATTTAAGATGTATAAAATTGAACTAATTTGATTGAAACCGCTGTTCTGACTTGAGTTTAGTAAGAACAAATCAAAGTTATTGACTTACCATAGCAACACACATGAACCAGTGCGTCGAGTAGATAAGCTCCTAACACTCCAGTGAATGGTCCAAACCCAGAACCACAACCTGTTGGAAATCTCGAATGAATATGATGGTTGAACTATCAAATTGTATGCTTGGATTATTCTGAAGTCGTGACGACACTTTCAGATTGAAACTATTTGGAGGTACACTTTCAATCGGATAAAATCAGAATACTGAACTAGAACTTGAGAAGAATTGTGAATGTTTGAGATGAATTTTTGGACCTCACCTATGACCAATTTATAGTGTTTGCCACACCCTTTGGAGGAGACACTTTGCCCCTTGGAAGAGACACAACATCCCTTGATTCAAAGTATGCAACATTTCGGCCACTATATGACCTTTGTTTCAAATTTTGGCTCCAAAATCAAAGGGACACCTTAGGATGACACTAGCAATGGTTCGGCCCTTAGCCACTTGGCTCTAAAGCAAGTGTCCAAAAAACCGGGAATTTTGAGGATAAAATGTTAAGTCATTAATTCCAAAAATTCAAATTTACAATGAATTTTTAGAATAGTGACTTTATGAATAATATAAAATTTTTAGAATGTTAAGTCAGCTCGACCCCAGCCAGGGGCGCTGCCCCTGGACCCGACAAAGGGGGTGTTGCCCCTTTGACCCCCATTGCCTCATCTCTAATCAACCGATGAATCTCCGATACAATGAATCATAATATACTTAAACAAGCGTGCACTCCGCACCCTCCTAACTTGTTTAATGAGATACTATGATCCCATTGGTCAACTAGTCAATCCAATTATACTAAAATATATAACACAACCTGCAGGAGGTCCTTCGTTTGTTGTCTTCTTTGTGAGGTACCAAATCAGTTTTTTGTTAGCTGCATATTTGATAGCTCGATACAGTGGCGTGCTCCCAGCTCTATCCTGAACTTGAGTCAAGCTGCTGTCTTCAGAAACCAAAACTTTAACAGCACTTAAGCTTCCTAATGCAGCAGCATAATGGAGTGCTGTCCAGCCAAGATCATCGACCAGTTTCAATGCTGCTTTTGGAAAAACACCAGATTGAAGAAGCTTCTTTATGAACACTGCATGTCCCATGTTGGCTGCAATATGCAGGATTGTCATCCCGTTTAGGTTAGCTTGTGTGGAATCGGAATCTGGGTTTTCAGTGAAGAATCTCTTAGCAGTCTCCCAGTCTCCACTCGATGCTGCATTGTACAGGGGGAGATAAAACCAGTACAAATCTTCACCTGATAAGGTCATATAAATATTGATTAATCTAAACATTAGGAGTATTATGGTTGAAAATTGTAAATTGCATCAATGAAGACATAAAAAGAGAATAAATCAATACCAAATTTACGCGTTTAGATATATATTAACTCTATACAAATATTCTCTCATAAATATATTAACTAAATGTTATTCCTAATTTTCAATATTTTCATTATACTGAAAATCATGTACAAACTCTAACCTTTATGCTTGTTGTTATATAATAGGGTAACTTATCCTAACACGTCATTTATGTTGGCACATGTAACTGCACAGTTGAAACTTGTGTTGAATAATTACTTATATTTTAAAATGCAATTGAACGGTTACAGAAAAAAAAAATATGTGAAAAACTAACTAAAATACCCTTTCTCTTATCTTCATGTTCATCTTCAAGCTCTTCTTTCTCGATTCAAACCTAAAATCTGATTTTGAACATTTCCCTAGATCTGCGAATTGGGTTATGTTCGAACCTAGATTTGCAAATCTGGCTTCGAACTAAACCCAATTCGCAGATCTAGGAAAATGTTCAAAATCAGATTTCAGGTTTGAATCGAGAAAGAAGAGCTCGAAGATGAACATGAAGATAAGAGAAACCCATATTCGCGTTTCTGAATTTGGTTCAAACCCAGTTTCACACAAATTTAAGTTCGAAATCATAATTTGTACATGAACATGAAAAACAAGTTAAAAAATAAGGGTAAAATTGTTCATTTAATCACATTTGGCAAACATAACTGACTAAATATGACAAATTTAACTAAATAGAAAATCGAACAGTACTAATTGTGAAAACAGACCAAACTAGCTTCCAGTTGTGATTAACATACGTTCTTGTAAGGCAGCTTGAACATCTGGTGGTTGGATACTTGAATCTGCTGGTTCAAGTTCTTCAGTCCCAACTTCATCATCTAGCTGTTGAATGCTTGAATCGGATCCAATTTCTTCAATGGCAACTTCATCATCTAGCCGTCCAAGTCCTTCAATGGCAGCTTGGTCCACGTCGAATAACAGTGGTGCTTGTGCCATTATATACAGAAGTGTCTTCTCAATCTGCAGATTAGCTAGGTTGGACTGCAAACTGGAGGAGGGTTTGGCCAAGTTGAATATACGATCTCTCTAATCTCTATCTATAATAAGTTGGAAAGAAAAACTGTGAATGATGGAACGATCATTCAATCTCCATCACTTTCTGCTCTGCACGAAATTAAGACAGATTGAATTAGCTGTCATTATGGGCAGTTTTTTACTTTGAGGGTATTTTTGTAATTCTACTTTAGTAAAAAAAGACATTGGATCTATGTAGAGATTGAATACTAGGTGTCCATGTTAAATAATCTATAGCATTCATTTATTATTAATAAAATAAATATTGATTACATACTCTAATTTATGATTATCTTCTGGCATAGAGTAAACATAAAAAAATGTTTAATGTTTTGAGAGTGTTGCGCTGGCTAATATTAAAAAAAAACGTGTGCTTTCGTGTTTGGGAAATAAAAAACTAGGGGTAATAAAAAAAGACTGTAGGACCGAATTTCCGATTAGATCGGCCCGACTAAGATCGAAACCGAACGGGTGGTTTTTTTTCTTCAAAGTCGATCTCGGTTTCGGGCTTTTTTCATAAAGCCCGTTTAGGACCGGGCCAGACCGAATGTATGTGTATTTGAGATTTTCATAATACCACACCGAAAAGAATGTGAATTTTGGAGGTTTTCTATCTCTATAAAAGGTGCATCTTGATAAATTTACTAAAGAATATAGAGAGTTCATAGTGTTTCTTTGATAGGTGAACTATTACTTCGCATTTTACTAAAGAATACCGTGAACTCATATTTTTGGGGTGTAGATTCGGTCCAGGACCGAGACCGGCCCGAGTCAAGAAAGACCGACTCGGGCGGGCTTTTTTGGCCGAGGTTGGTCTCGGTCCTCCAGAAGGCAAGATCGAAATTTCGATCTCGGTCTTGCCTTCAGGACCGGCCCGCCCATGATCAGCCTATAAAAAACTATACTTATATAAATAAATTTTGTCAGTTCATATTTGTAAAAACTGATTTTCCCAAAATACCCTTGTCTTAGCGCCAACTCTCCCGTCCCCACCAACAGTTGACTTATTCCTATCGGCCATAGCTTCCTTCCATCATTGTATCCTCTAATAAAACTATAAAAGTACTATTTTTTTTCTTTTCTTTTGGGGGTAATTATCTATTTATTACTAACTTAGTTTTAAGAATTTAAATAATTACTTAGTAAAACTCTTTTTTCTTTTAAATAAATTATTATATCACTTTATGTAATTTTTTAGTTTCCTCTAATGAACTACTAAATTGTAATGAAAACACTATTAAATTGTAATGAAAACTTCATATAGGAATAAGAAATGGTCTTTAACGTTATTACGATCAAATATTTTTAGTATGAATGCAAATAAAATTTATTTCGACGAAAATCGAGTTTCATTACTATCACGGGAAAATGTGATTGGAGGATCGAAATAAAAAATGATTTTCACATTACTATGTGCATATATGTTGACTACAAAATGTGAAAAATTGATTTCATCAAATAAAAATAAAAATAATTTCGACGAAAATCGAGTTTTCGAGTGATAATATATGTAAGAACTACGAAATCGATGAAACACAAAAGGACCATCACAGAAAAATGTGCTTTGGGTCCAAAATAAAAAAATAATGTTAACGCGACTATGATTATATATGTCGAGTGTGAATGCGAATAAATTTAATTTAAACCATGGAGTTTTAAGTGAGAAAATATTGAAAATACACTAAATAAGTTGTAAATCAAGGACGTACCTCACCTAAAAATGTGATTCTGAATATGAAAGGAGAAATGGGCTTAATGTTTGTATGATCATAATATGAATGTGAATAAAACTTATTTCGATGAAAATTAAGTTTTGAGTTAAGATATTGAAAATTAATGACATAAAAAATGTATCAACAAGAAAAAATGTGATTTGAGATTCAATTAATTAATGATTTTCGACCAATTTCTTATTTCAGACCCCCCACATTCTTTCTCTATGGAATCCATTTTATTTGCATTTTTATTCAACGTATATTATCGTAACATTGTTATGATCATTTTCTCTTTCAGATACCAAAGCATTTTTTCTGTAATGGTACTCATTTGAATTTCGAATGATTTCACAGTTTATCAATATCTCCTCACTCGTTTCTTTTTTCAGATCCCCCATTCTTTCTCGATGGAATCCATTTTATTTGCATTTTTATTCAACTTATATTATCGTAACATTGTTATGACCATTTTCTCTTTCAGATACCAAAGCATTTTTTCTGTAATGGTACTCATTTGAATTTCGAATGATTTCACATTTTATCAATATCTCCTCACTCATTTCTTGACAAAATTAGTTTGACATATTCTTACCCAATATATATAATTATAGTAACATTTAGTTAATCTTTTTCATGTTGGCAAACCACCTTTTCCTTTATAAGCTCTCTTTAAGTTTCGACCATTTTCATAATTTTTCAATATTTTTTCATAACGATCAAATATTTGTTTTTACCGACGAAATATTTGTGACATATTTCGTCGGTAAACTTTTGCCGATGAAAGTTTTACCGACACAATTCTATATTTACCGACGGAATTGATTTTCCCCGACTAAATTTTTACTTGTACCGACGAAAGAAGTGCGTCGGCAAAAGCAAAATTTGCAGCAGTGTCCAGCATCAATGCACTAATGCCCATGCAAGAATACACTCTGCAAGTGCAGCAGCATAATCGAAAAGCAGGACAACGACAAACGTCACAAACATGTATCTTAGCATGTAATATGTCTTATGTACATGAGACAAGATTGCTGTTCCACAACCAACACCAACCTTGTACGATGAAATGAAACCCATCATCGGATAATTACCAGAAATGGAGCATGGCCTGTCAAGTGAAGAAGAACAGGGTTGAAGACTTTAGAGGAATGATATAAGCAAATGTGAATCTCATAGCAAAAAATAATTACTTTCACAGAAAAAGATAATGAGTCAGTAAAAAATTAACATTATTCTGTAAAGGAACAGTTAGTTATCAAATTTAAATTCTTGTAGTTTTAAAAAATGTAGTAGAATTTTATTTTTTAAAATTTTGTTATATTTACTTTCGAAATTGGGACAAACAAATACATTTATTTTTTCGTCAAAATTATACAGAAATTGATATGATAGCATGGATTAAAATATTATATTATTTTTAAAAAATGAAGAAATCTAGAAAATACTAGTTTTTAATATAATATTATTTTATTGAAAATATAAAATAAAATAAAAATAACAAGTGTTTTTTATTTATTTTATATTTTCAATAAAAATATTATCCGAAAAATTCAAATTTTCTTTCTAGATTTTATTCTACATTTTTGCATATTTTAAAAATAATATTTAGTTTATTTATTACATAGTGTGTTATCACTTATCATGTCAATTTCAGTTCAAATTTGAAAAAAAAAATGGAAATGATTTATGTCATACCTTTAAAAATAGAAAAATACAAGCAACAAAATTTAAAAAGTAAAAGTTAAAACAATTTTTAGTAAAACAATTAAGGTTCGAATAAAAAAAATTAATTAAAGATTTAATTTTCACCTAAATTAGTATTGCCAATAAGTAACAATTTAGTGTACCTCCATTAGTCTAATCATGTGGCCATCTTCTTGACAGGTTTTTCGGTTTTTCCTCGCTGTGATATCCTTTTGTATACAACTCAATTGGTCTTTGATATCTTTTAGCAACACTATTTCCTCTTCCCCTTCTTGCGACGCTTCTCGACCCCTGACGTTTCTCTCCAACATATCCATTCTTACGCAAATCTGTCGAAACCCAAACGCCACATCATCAATCTCGTCTTTTTGTCTCGACGAATGTAACTCCTGGTCTTGTAAAACCGTCGCTGTTTCCCGTTGATGTTTCTTAGGAACCGAATTGGGGGTTTCTCCAAAGACGACGTTTTCTCCAAACGACACAAATCTATCTCTTCCCTTTACTTTGTGGTTGCCAACTCCATTCGTCTCCTCACTCTGAGAAACGACTGAAATGTCGCGGAAACCAGAACTATTAGCGACGCTTTCATCTTCGTCGTGGTTTAACTCACCGAAATGAACATTACTTCTTTCTCTGGCACTCAAAGGCGACGGCGGAACACTTACACTAAACAACTTCTCCCTTGAGATCTCCTTCACTCGTTCATCCAACTTCTGTATCTGCTCCCAATAGGAATCCATTTCTCCAGAATTTACTGTATCGTTCTCTACAATATCTTCAGGATCATAATATTCTTCAACTTTAAACGACGGAAGCTTCTCCATGTTCGGGAAAAGACCCTTCATCGTCGGCAAAGAAATCGCTCTCGCCACATTACTGGCACTCAACATTTCCCGTTCGCATCTCTGAGGGAAAAATCCCTCTGGAAACCGACTTTCAGTGACGCCAAAGTCGTCGCTGTTCCACCCCAAGCTCATCAGCTTGTATCTATAAGCTTGCACTTGGAACTCAAGAGAAGCGACCTCCATTTCTTTATGGTATATGAGCTCCTCGAGGACCTCTAGAGTATGCTCGGCATGGCACATCTTTTCTTCAACGAGTCTCTTGTACTGCTTCGCTTCCATCATCACCGCAGCCTTTTCTTCCTGTAAACGGAGGATCATCGAAAGCGCTTCACTTGCAGCTGAAGCCGTGGCTTCTCGTTCGGCATCTAATTCGCTGTAAAGTTTCTGCAGAAGCTGTTGTTGATCGAAAAGGGCTTCTTTTAGAGCTGGGATGCTGGTCTCAGATATGGCCATGGCGCATAGTATCGAGCCTTATTGAATTTAATATCCGATCCTGAAACAACGGAATGAACCCGACAAAGTATTAATTTTCTGAAGAAAAAAAATGAAGAAGACACAGAAGAAGACAACCTCTGATCTTGTCTACAGCTAGAATCAGACAAATTCATGGGGTCACTCACCAGTTTCACTAGACATTTTCCATCACAAAATCTTCTATTATCACATATATATGGCAGATTTCATGATAGCCATGAAAATCAAGAAATGAACCCACCAATAGAAAATCAAGAAGAGAGTGCAAATTTGTTATTTTAATGTTTCAGAATATGAAAAAAGTGCAAAAATCGATTCTGCTCATCTGCCGACATAAAAAAACTCAAGAACCCAACACGATTGAGAGACAAAGAATTACCTGTGTTTTTTGATTGAGGATGAGGCAACCTTGGAGCAGCTACAATTTCTTGTCCCAAAGGTCGGTCCTTTCCTGCTTCCCAATTCAAGACCCCCAACAAAATGGTTGCTTTCTTCTTCCCCGACGAGAAGAACCAGAAAAGGAATTATGGTTTCAGGTATATACTCTAAAATAAGGGAGAAGAAGAACAGAACACGCGTAATGAGAATGCTCAAAGACAAGATTTTTCTAATGATATTTTACCATAAAGAAACACTGTTGGTGTTTCTAATGATGGGACAGAGAACAAACAGAACAGAACCTCGCAATGAGAATGCTCAAAGACAAGATTTTTCAGACACAGCGATTTCAAAAACTTGTCAAGGAATCCAGGGATTTTGTTTTGATTTTGATTGAATTCGAAGCTGAATTGATTTTTTTGGAAGAATCCCAAATTAGACTTAAAAAAACTCACCAAGAACAACACACTTTACAAATTGCTTTCTTTTCAAGAAAGGCTCCAATTTTGTAATATTTTACCCTCTTGAATTCAGTTATTTTCTTGGCTGGCGTAGGTGTAATCAGTCAAAATCATTATCTAGATTGCCATAATTACTCGTGGCCCATTAATCCCTTTCCTGCTAGACCGTTTTAATCCCACTACTAAAGTACTAAGTGTAATATAATAATTTATTTGGAAATATAATTATAAAAGTTTAAATACCAATTAGCTACCTAAACTTTACACGTTTTGCAATGAGCTATCCGAACTTTGAAAATTCAAAACGAGCTACCTCAATTTTGAAGAATGTGCAAATAGCTACCTCCGTCCAATTTCTGACGCGACGACAATTGACGGAAAATTGGACGGAGGTAGCTATTTGCACCTTCTTCAAAGTTGAGATAGTCTGTTTTGAATTTTCAAAGTTCGAATAGCTCGTTGCAAAACATCCAAAGTTCAGGTCGCTACTTGGTATTTAACCCTTATAATAACATAATGTAAAAAAATGCAGTTCCAGAAATATACAACAGCCAACAGACATATATGGTAAGAAATTAAGAATATTTATTACTCTCATATTTATGTCGTACAGAAGAAAAAAAAAATCCTATTTTATTATCTTAAAAAAGGTGTAATTTATCATAAATTATAAACACAGCATTATAAAATAATTGAAAATTTAATGGCAACTATCAAACTTGTACATGAACTTGTGGGTGATTAGCAAATAGGTACCTAATTCTTTTTTTGTAAATAGGTTGCTGAACTTTCTTAAATAAGCAAATAGATACCTAACGTTAATTTCCGTTAAGAATAAACGGAAAATGTTATGTGAGAAGCAAACAGGTACCTGAACTTACATGAATGAACAAGTAGGTACCTGGACCGATTCAAAAACGGTTTGGATTCGGTTCGATCAGACAATTTTTTTAAAAAAACAAACTATGTTTATATACCAAACACATGCATGACTCAACTTCAGACGTTCTCGGTGCATCAAGGAACACTCCGAGAACGTCTGGAGTTGAGTCATGCATGTGTTTGATATATAAACCTTTTTTTAAAAAAATAAAGTGGTTCGACCGAACCGGTTCAAGTACCTACTTGCTAATCACTCACAAGTTCGGGTACCAGTTTGATAATTTTCCCAAATTTAATAAATACTTTATTTTAGATCATTATGTCAATTCAATTTGAACATTAACATCAAATCAACAAAACCCTCCAAACAATCTTTGATTAAGATGAATAATGTTGGAAAGTCTAATTAACAAAGTTCACTAGACAAAGCACATAAACTACTCACTCTACTACCAAGCAACATTACAATTCCCCTGTCTATGATGAAACAAACATCAGACAGAACATCATAGGATTTGATTAATCAACCGGCACCTCGACTTCCATCTTCAAACCCGAGTTGCCAAGAACCTGCAATGCACATAAAATCCATAACCAGAGAAGGATGTGGAGTATCATAAATGAATTGGTTCTCCAGTTGGGATGAAATGAGGAGATAAAATCATAACATAAAGTTCTCACCAACAAGTCGAACATCAGCAGAACATGTAAGAAAAGCATTAGTAGTTTCAAAAAGCATATACAGATATCAGAATTTAGTGGCACATTCATAAATATAAGTACTTTGAAGAACTCATAATGTTGCATGTAAATTAAGTGTATTGATCATCTTACCTTCACAAAGTCAGATAAAACTAACGAAGAACTCTTGGTGTAACCCGCTTCCTCAAGAACTTGGGTTAAAACTAGCTGCAAAAAACACAAGATATCATCGGGAACGAGTAAGAACAATGAGCAACCATATTGCATTTCCAACCAACATAACTCCACAAAAATGTTCTTAATAAATAAAAACCGTGTTTTTCGCAGCCTAATGTCACAAAAGCAGTGTCAAGGTGCCTAAAGATCGTAACTACAAGTAAAAATAGACAAAACAAACCTCTCTTTGTTGCTCGGATATAAACTGCCCGGTGAGATCCCGCAGTACATCCAACATATTGTTAAAGGTAACTTTACCATTACCTTCAGAATCATACAACTTGAAGATAACTATAATAAAAGGACACACTGTTAGAAATCATTGCTATGATTCAACAATGTGAAATATGATTCTGGAATTACCAACAAGAGATCCTGACAATCTCCAAACTACGATTTTTCGGTTGATTGCTAATTCACTTCCCAAATCTAAAAAGATGTAACCTTCAGTTCAAAACAAGATAAGTATCATCTTTGGTTGTCAGAGACATTCTGGATTAAGTATGGAGCAACCAAATCCAATAAGGAAGTAGAAAAAGATCGATTTTTGTCTATATTCTCTTGTTACTGTCACCTCTAGAGTCAAACATATCAAATTCAAAGTATTTGAAGATAACAGCAAGAATCAAGATACCCACACTCGATCTTGTGTTGCAACGTTGCTCGAGGACTGAAGGGAGACAAGAATGCCACAAATTCCTTGAAGTTCAAGCTATCCAGCAACCTCAGCAATCTCTAAGATAACAAACAATAATCTTGACCCTGTTAAAGTGTTTCGATTTGATCCATGTCTATTTGTGCAAGATTCTGACCTGAGATAGCGGATTGACGGCGAATTCCGGCACGGAGAGGAACTCTTCTCCAGAGATGAAGCCGCCTCCGTTACGATCCAGCTGGCAGAACCTCTGGTACAGCGACACGATCTCCTGCTGAGAAACTGGACGAGGAATAAACCATGTAAGAACATAATACATGTTACGAGAATCGAATTGAGGATTCATCGGATTTACATGCATGGTTGCAGTGTTCCTGGACTTCCTCAATGTCGTATTGAGTCAGCATGGAGGACGTGTTGCCCATTTTCAGAGCCGTAGAGAGAGATAGGTGAGGAGGAGAGTAGACGATGAAGAGGAAGGTGTGGTGTTGAATCTCTGGTTGGTAGCGGCAGCTGAGCTGAAATCGCCTCGATGAAGGTGGCGCGTGTATGGGCTCGTGGTGTAAAGCGAAAACGACAGATCTATTATGGATATAGACATTTGGGCTGTAGTGTTGTATTGTGGGCCCTTCCATTAGGCCCATGGGAGCTGGACTTTTTATGAGAAGTTGTTAATTTTCCCCCTAAACTATTCATTTTTAGCATTCCTCCTTAAATATTCTAAGAAGCAAATTAGGGGTTGGGGTGTCAAAATGGGTCATGGGTCGTGTCAGCATTGGGTTCTGTTTGACCAAAACGCGACTCGTGTATTCGTATGGGTCAGTTTTGAAACTCAAACCTGACACACGGGTTGATGGGTCAACCCGCGGGTCAGAATGACCCATCAAAAATAGTAAAGTTTGGGTCAGACTAACCCGTTCAACGTCCATGACCCGTGGGTCAGTCTGACCCGTTCAACCCAACAATACATAAAAAACCAGAAACATACTGATCCATGGGTCAAAACTATAAACTCATGGGTCAGAATTATATATATTTAATATAATATATAATTCAGGACGTATCAGAGGTTGATACATGGGTCAAAACTACTGACCCAAACCTAACCCGTGAAAACATGGGTCAGGTTTGGATCGTGTCAAAATGACTCATGTCAAGGTGACCCACAGGTTGGGTCAATTTTTGACACCCCTATAAGCAAATGAGTCATTGGTGGTCAACGAACTCTTAGTTAAAATATAGGGAGATAAGTTAATAAATAAATAATATAAGGATTAAGTTGAATACTTTTATTAGTTTGGGACCTCTACTTCGGTTGGGGTTAGCATAACTCGCAGTCTCACTCCATTGAAGTAATCATTGTTAATCAGCGCTGAATCGGAGATCGATTCAGCTCGGCGGCAAGAAGACGATCTTTCAGTATCAGGTTAGCTTTCTAAATCAACCTCCATAGCCTCATTGAATTTACTATCTTCAGTCAATTACACAGATTTCTGCAACAAATGAATAAATTGCAACGTTCTGCGGTGTGTAGTGGCTCGTCGATCGAATTTGCTGAAATTTACTGGTTGCGATATTCAATCAAGCTTCATATTTTACAAATTTCAGGTAACAGTGGTGGGATCATTTTGCAGGAAGCCTTACGCTGATAGGAGTTTCTCAAGTTCCTGATAGCTTTGTCGCCGACAAACATGGTGTGAGCTTTATCTCCAGTTACTATTTAAAAAAAACTATACACATTTTCTTTGATCATTTGAGCACCTGTTGGATAGTCAAGCCATTACAGTAAACTGTGGATTTCATTTGTTAGCTATCCAAATACAGTTCTCTTGCTTTCATTGATGACTGAAGGGCTTCAGCTTTTGTTTGATCCTCGATCTTGTTGTTGTAAATTACTTAATTCTATTACCAATCCAAGGTTGTTCTTTTGTAGAGTATGTACATACGTGTTAAGCGCAGTAAGACAACATACTTCATCCAATGTGAGCCAACAGAGACCATACTCAACGTTAAGGAGAAACTGGAAAGCCTCATTGACCAGCCAGTAAATGATCAACGCCTTATATTGGTGGGAACTGGGGATGTCCTTGAGGATTCAAAATCACTAGCAGATCAGAAGGTGATGATAATTTTGTATCGGAATTGTATATTTCTTCTGTATTATGATGAATTTAACGTATATTTACATTACAGGTTGAGAATGATGTTGTTGTTGCCCTGACCTTGAGAAAAGGTTGGTTTTCCCAACTTGCTTCTGTTTCTCTATTTGTTGAATGAAAATTGAAAGCTTCTAGCAACAAAGGTTTTAGTGCAACACTTGTTTTGTGCAACTTTTGGCAAATTCTTCGCTCTTGGATGAGTTGGTAATAAAAGAATTTAAGCTTTTTAATGAATTCTTATGACAATGATAGTAATGTAACATATAGTAGTGATGAAAAAAGGTAGAAAAGGATTTTCATTGATCCGATCCAATGTTTAAGTGATGAACCCTAATACGATTATTGGATCGGGTATCCTTTCTAATCATGCGTATGCAGGGACGGAGCTACATGAGGCCTAGGGGGGCATTGCCCCCCCTCAACTTTTTATTATGTGTAAATTTGACCATGAAAAATGCAATAATTTTCAATTTTGTCCATTTGAATCATATATTTGCCCCCACTTAATATTTTTTAGTTTAACTATTTGCCCTTACTCTAATATTTGCCCCCACTCGATAATTTTTCTGGCTTCGTCCCTTGTGTATGTGTCTTGTTCATGCTCATGTCATTTGTATCTTGCCAAACTCGTGTTTTTTTCCCTCTATATTATCATATCTTGTGCATAATCTTGTTGTTTATAGCTACTATAATGAAGTATTTTAATGAAGAATGAATCACAACTCAGTTCTAATGAGTGTTTGATTAATTGATAATCCAGGCGACAACGAATTTGAGGATGTAAACATCGTCTGCCCGAATGATTTCTACCAATCTCCTGAATGATTTCAACCAATCTAGTGATGGAGCCAAGACCTATATACATATGGATCTGTATCGATCTTGTGATTTTCTTTTGCTTTATTATGAGTACAAAACAAGTATTAATGTTTTTTAGTCACATGGTTGAGATGTTAACTAGGACATATCCTCAAAAATAAACCTAGGACAATGTCTGGTTAGGGTTTCATTTTTTATGGATGTGATTAGAAGCATTTTAGCTCTCATCTCATGGAAGATGCATTGCTACCATTTATGTCAAAATTTTAGAGGCCTAGGGCTCAATTGAACCCCAATGGAAAACCAACCTAATTGGAGCTCGATTAAGACCCACCCACAAGACTTGATCCACGTCGGGCAGCACCATACCAAAGTGGTCCTTGATGGGGATTAGGGGTGTCAAAACGGGTCATGGATCGATCCATGGGTCGTGTCAGGAATCCTCTAACCCAAGCCTAACCCGTGTAATAGTAAGGGTAAATTTTTGAAACAAAAACCTGACCCGCGGGTTGATGGGTCAACCGCAGGTCAAAATGAACCGTTAGAAATAATAAAATTTGGGTCAAATTGACCCGTTTGACCTCCATGACCCATGGGTCACCCGTTCAACCCACTAAACCCACTAGTACATAAAAACTCATAAACAAACTGGCACTTGGTCAAAACTACCCACTAAACCCACTAGTACATAAAAACTCATAAACAAACTGGCCCTTGGTCAAAACTACGAACCATAGATTAGAATTATATATATTTAATATAATATACAATTCAGGACGGGTAGACTACTACCTCAAACCTGACCAGTGACCCAAACACGACCCGTGGGCAAGTAACCCACGGGTTGGGTCAATTTTGACACCCATAGTTGAGACCCGACAGAACCAACCCAAGTCTGTTTTTTCTTCAATTGAAATGATCAGAGAGGTAAACGAATGCAATTGGAAAATCAGCCTAAAAGAATGCAATTGGAAAGGGAGATGAAAGCTCAGACTTCAGCATCATGAGAAAATCAGCCTGAAAAGGAAAGATTTTCATCGTAACTTGATATAAAAGCAAGAAACCTCAAAATTGTATAAACCACAACACCACCGAATGAGCTTCATTAATAAGCTCATCGTCAACTTTAGCAAACAAATTGCTAACAATGTTTTGTTCCAAAGACGGTAAAAACTCAAAAATTACTACTAGTTGATAAAAGTAGGCATCAGAATGCCTTCAGTCAAAGCCTCTCTGAGTTGTACAGTCGGAGAGACCCATCACACCGAGTAATCAAGAAGATGCCAACATCAAATAAGCAGCTTCTCAATTGCATCCTGCATGAGAGTAAGAACTTAGGATCAAATTGCCATTTTGATGATACTTGGTTGAGTACAGCCAGGGAGTAGAACCCACACAATTGTTCTTGTTCAAATTGATACAAAAAAAAGTTAAAGGACAGACTGTTAGTTTTGTGGAAACATAACAAAGATTTACTTTCCCATATTGTTGGCACAAGCATATGGGAGCAAGAAAACCAATGTTACCTTGAGTTGTTGTATTTGGGACTTCAACTGAGAAGCCTCATTTGAGGTGACGGAACAGGCAATGACCGGTCTTGTGACACCGCATGCTCGGCCAAGTGCTTGCTTTGATGGGACAAAAACATAGGGTACATTCTGCATAATAGATATGCAAGAGCAAAAATCAGCTTTCAGGAGAAAATCAATGGTTAATTTTAAAGAACAGACAATACCCTTGTTTTTAATCTCATAAAAAATAAAGAAATTAGACAAGTATGGATCACATATTGCATCCTATCACAGATGTTCCCTTCATCAAATTGTTGTAATTTCTACTTGGTATCGACAGATTACCTATTCTCAGCAATGTATTATCAAAACAAAGTTAGATTGATTTGACATTAAAGGAGGCAAATCAAAATTATAATCATTAATAAGACACTAAAATCAATGTTTCGGACACTTCAGCCAATCTTACAATACCAGCATAAATGAACTTAAGTTCCTTCAACAATCATGTGTTTAAGGCTTTTAGCCATGAAATAACGGAGTGTAGTAAGCTTGAAATTATCCCCAATTTCGTACAAAAACTAGCACAATTTCGAACAGACTAAAATAAGAGTTTATGCAGCCAAATAATCTATGACTGTAAATTCAGCTGTACTAGAATGAATTCTACTGATAACCTGCAATTATCATCATCGGGAAGGAACCAAAAGAGAGTACCTTATCTTCAGCCAATAAAGGAAGGTGAAGCAGAATCTCAAGAGGCTCGGTGTCAGCCGCCATGACTACGAACTCGGAGATACCTCTGTTAAGAGTCTTAGTCGCTGAAAATCAAAGCAGAAAATTACGAAAGTGAACAAATATGCATCTTGAGCTGAAAAACGACCGCGAAGTACAAACCTTCATTCGCTCCCTTCTTGAGCTGCTTGTAGTTAGCAGCTTGCTGTACGAGATCCATTATCGTGATAGTGAGCTGCGCATCAGCGAGCGGGTATGCTTTAGGGTTCACTGCTTCTCCCGTCTTCAACACATGACATCAGCAAGCACTAATCAGTACAGAAAAACTAAAGAAACAACCTTTAACGTAACAAAGGATAGAATCATCACCATTTCCAGCAGAGAAAGCAGCAGAAGTAGATCGGCTAGGGTTTCGTTAGGGTTTAGGAAAAGCGCAGTTGATGAAGCGGAGGTGAGGAGTTAGGGTTTATGAAGAAGATTAAAAGCAAAGCAAGTAGGTAGGCTGAGGGCCCACATTAACTCATCACAAAGTAATAAAGCCCAACCCAAACTCTGCTCTGAAGGCCCACTTATAGGCTCAGATTGTCAAAGCCCAATAGTATAGCCCAAATTGGAACTTAATTGGATATATATTTGGAGTTATATTATGATATTTGCAAAAATACTTTAATATTTTTAAAACATATTTTTGATATATTTTAATTAAAAATTTAAAGGGATGAAAAAGTTCAATATGAATTAACAAAATTTTAAAAAACAAATATCAAGCTGGGAAAAAAATGACGCATTTTAAAAAGTTCATTTGTTAAAATACAGACATGCCACACTTTTTTAGCATCTAGCTGGGAACACCCACAAATATATCGGACGCTCAATTGAATCCAAAACGCATGTGGGACTACACCAACCCGAAACTTGGCTTAATTGGGGATCAATATATAAGACCCACCTACAACTTGATCTAATCTAGGTCAGGTCCGGAACCAAGTGGTCTTTCGTGGGGACCCAATAGAACTCACCCAAGACTAGGACTGACAATTTCTGACAGAACACGATTAAACGACACGATCTGCTTTAAAGCGTATATGAGTTTGACATTAACAGATATTGTGTCTAAACAACTCTTATACGTTTATACAGGGTTAATAATTGTGCCGTGTTTATGTTTGAAGTTTTGAAACACGTTTAAAACTTATTCATTTAGACACGACACGATTATTGATATGAGACGACACGAGTGTCACTCTTAAGCTGAATGTGTCAAAAAAAGTTCAACTATGTTGTTGGTAATTGGCTCTTTCTACTTTGACTTGAATTTGATGATAAACATGATTAACTAATCGTGTCGTATATACATGTAAAACGTTTAGTCACATTTAAGTATAATTATAATAATAAAATATTAAAATACCCACTTACTTTATATATATGAATTTATTTATATATCTACTTTAAAGCGTATATAAATTTAACATTAACAGATTCTGTATCTAAACTCTTATTCGTTTAGACACGATTATTTGAAACATATTTAAAACTTAACCGTTTAAACACGAGACATGTTTAGATACAATTGTCACCCCTACCCAAGACTTTCTTTTTTTAATCGAAATGAAACAGTGACGAAGAATGCAATTTGAAAGGGATATGAAATTTCATCGTAATGAGTAAATCAGCCTGAAAAGGGATGGTTTTCCACTTTTCCTCACTACTTGATTTAAAGCAAGAAAACTCAAATATGTATATATCACAACAAGACCCAATAATTTCATAAGATCATCAAACAACTCTGGCAGACGGACACAAATTGCTAACAATGCCTTGTTCCATAGACGATAAAACTCAAACTACAACTAATTGATTTCGTAGGCATCAGAATGCCTTCAGTCAAAGACTCTCAGCCTTGTAAAGTCGGAGAGACCCATCACACCGAGTAATCAAGAAGATGACAACATCAAATAAGCAGCTTCTCAATCGCATCCTGCATAAGAGTAGCAACTTAGGATCATGATGCCATTTGGATTGTAATCGGTTGAGTACATCCAGAGATTAGAACCCACACAAATTTTCTTTTCTTGTTCAAATTGAAACAAAAAAAATGTGAGAGACAGACTGTTAATTTTTTAGAAATATAACAAACATTTAGGGAGACTTTTGCTGGAAAAAAAACATAGCAGGAGCAATGCAAAATTGGCACAAGCATATGGGAGCAATAAATAAATCTCTTTTAACTTTTTAACTGGCAAAAAATAAGAAATAGGATTGAAGAAAAGCAATGTTACCTTGAGTTGTTGTATTTGGGACTTTAACTGAGAAGCCTCGTTTGAGGTGACGGAACAGGCAATGACAGGTCTTGTGACACCGCATGCTCGGCCAAGCGCTTGCTTTGATGGAACAAAAACATAGGGTACATTCTGTGTAATAGATATAAGAGTTAAAACCAGCTTCCTGGAGAAAATCAATGTGTATTTTTAAAGAACAGACAATACCCTTGTTTTAAAACTAGTAAAAAATTAAAGAAATTAGACAAGTATGGATCACATATTGCATCTTATCAAATATGTTCCCTTTTTCAAATTGTTGTTATTTCTTCTTGGTATCTACAGATTACCAATTCCAAGAAATGTATTATTAGATTAATTTGACATTGCAAGAAGCAATCAAAACGTAAGGGTCTTTAATAAGACACTAAAACCAAAGTTTCGAACACTTCAGCCAATCTTACAATACCAGTAAAATTGAACTTAAGCTCAGTCAACAATCATGTGTTTAAGGCTCTTAGCCATGAAGTAATCTCCAATTTCATACAAAAAACAAACACACATTTCCAATAGACTAAAATAAGAGTTTATGCAGCCAAATACTCTATGAATGTAAATTGAGCTGTACTACAATGAATTCTATTGATAACCTGCCATTCTATTGAGAACCAAAAGAGAGTACCTTATCTTCAGCCAATAAAGGAAGGTGAAGCAGAATCTCAAGAGGCTCAGTGTCAGCCGCCATGACTACGAACTCAGAGATACCTCTGTTAAGAGTCTTAGTCGCTGAAAATCAAAGCAGAAAATTACGAAAGTGGACAAACATGCATCTTGAGTTGAAAAACGATCGCGAAGTGCAAACCTTCATTCGCTCCCTTCTTGAGCTGCTTGTAGTTAGCAGCTTGCTGTACGAGATCCATTATCGTGATAGTGAGCTGCGCATCAGCGAGCGGGTATGCTTTAGGGTTCACTGCTTCTCCCGTCTGCAACACATGACATCAGTAAGCACTAATCAGTACAGAAAAACTAAGAAACAAACTTGAAACGTAACAAATAATAGAATCATCACCATTTCCAGCAGAGAAAGGAGCAGAAGAAGATCGGCTAGGGTTTCGTTAGGGTTTAGGAGTAGCGCAGCTAATGAAGCGAAGGTGAGGAGGTAGGGTTTATGAAGAAGATTAAAAGCAAAGCAAAGTAGGTAAGTTGAGGGCCCATATTAACTCAACAGTCATCAAGCCAATTATGGGCCCTAGTTGGGCCCATATTGTTACAGCCCAATAATATAGCCCAGTGGTAGTTGTGAGGCCTATGACTTTAGGAGGTGCAGAAATGCAATTATCCTATTTTATCATAACGGGTGGTCCGAAAATTCGGTGAAAATAAACCGGTCCGAAAATATACGGTTCGGTTTATAGTGAACTTTTTTGTTTGCAACAAGTTTTTAGTACGTTCGGTCTACAAATATAAAAGACCGTGAAGTCCGGTCTGACCGTTTATACGTATATAATTTTATATATTATATTAATATAGTTAATCAATGAATACAAACAAATAATAATTTTGTTATTTAATAGTTATTTTAGTTGTTTAATCGGTTTAGTAGAAAGTTATGTAAACATTGTTAAATCGAGTTATTTTGTTGTTTAATTTAATTTTAAATACTTATTTTGGTTTTGGATGTGTATTTTTTGTTTTTTCGGTTTAAACCGAAAATCCGAATGAACAATTTATTTTTCCTTATACAGTCTTTTGGCAGGGTTTTTTTAAAAAAAAATCTGATACGAAAATATAGGTACCCGACCGAAATAGTAAAAAACCGATCCGATCGGTCCGGTTTTACCCATAGTAAGTGTAGTTTCTATTGATTTGAGCGATGCAGTTGTCTATATAGTTTCTTTTGTAACATATTTGGCCTATAGTTTACCTCAATTTGATTATGCTCAATTGAATCGAGGTTTTGCAGTTTGCTGGGCCGTAGGCGGCCATGGTTTCCGATCTCCTTCCGGCCATCTCCAGGTTCTGCAATCAAGTTTATTGGTGGAGCTGGGCTTGGCGGAAATGGTAAAAACTGGCTTTGGAGTAGGAGATTGATCTCATTTATCTGATTACCCAGTCAAGGTCAGCTTTCTTCTTCCTCCTTCATATAGTCCAGAGTTCGAATTGGAAACAGAAAAGGAAACTGTATCGATTTGATTTGATTATTATTTATTCATTAGGTTGTTTTCTGGGAGTTTAAATTACAATATCAATAGGATTTAGCGATCTGAAATTTTGATACGAAGATGTTCTTGATTAATAATCGTATCATTGTAATCAGTAGCTTTGCAACCAGAGATTCATTTCAAGCTTACTGTCATTAGAAATTTGAAGTTCTCATCTACTTCGGATTGATCTTGAGATTAAGGAAGCTGTTGATGAACTAAAATTGCGTTGAATGAGCTGCATTTGCTGTAAAAAGAAATGGTTATTCCAGTTTTAACTTGGAAAATTTCTGGGATTTACTGGGAATCGGTATGAAAATGATTATTTCAATTTTCTATCAGAAATCTGTAACTTTCTGTCAGAGAGATTCGTGTAACTGTTCCATCACAATCTAGTGTCCTCATTAACGGAGACAAGCCCCTGACAGACTGATGCATGCTGTAGAATCTTCATTACAACCATTAAAAGTTCATTTTTCTTCTTCTTAATTTCCTCATCGATGACTGTTCCTTCATTTGAAAATTGAAATCAAAACATGTCTACTGTGGTCAAAGCAGAAACCATTATTTAATCGAGCTTTGGACAAAGTTTGCGCATTACAATGTCTGTGGGGGCCTGTGGCTATTCTCGAGTTCACTGAAATCAATGTCAACTTTGCATTATTGCTTCATTTAGACTCTGAATATTAGCGGATAAAAAAAGACTAATGGTCCGAATTTTCGACTAATGGTCTTGACAAGACTAGCCCGACTAGGACCGAAACTCGATTTAGGAACTTTGATTCCACTAATATATATTGTATTGTTGTGAGAAAATGAATTTTGTTTATAGAAACTTTGTATCTTTGTTACTTGGTTTATTTGTTACTTTGTATGTTTGTTACTTTGATTCCAATTATGTTTGTATTTGAACAGATTTAGTTTTTTTTTGGCCAAATTCATTACAGAACCGAGACCGGCCCGAGTCAAGTAAGACCGACTCAAGCGAGTTTTTTTGACCGAAGTCGGTCTCGGTCCTCCAGAAGGTAAAGCCGAAATTTCAGTCTCGGTCTCAGTCCTGCCTCCGAAACCGGCCCGACCCGCATGATCTCTCCTGCACGTGGAATTCAATGTCCCTAAGTAGACTTATTATAATTCATCACCCACTTAACCAATTAATCTGCGAAGTAACTGTTTTGAGCTTAGAACTTTCGTTAGGTTCCTGTATTTACAGCCGTGCTCTGATCACCACGGCAGTCCCGTGAGAGAGCCAGCAGTGCAAGCCCAGGCCCCAGGCTACTAAATTTCCACCGAGGGCTGATCTTTTTGATTTGGGACGAATTCTCATTTTCGTTCATCTGCAGATCTATCGTCTACTGTTGGCCAAAAAAAAAGGTCTATCGTCTACTTGATCTTTAAAAATGTAAACTTTCTGATTGTTTGTTTAAAATTGCAATCTTTTTATATCCTTTCCGTGCGCTTTCTCTCTGTCGAATCTTACTTATTGAAGATTTGTTGCAGAGAAAAGGATCTCCTTTGGAAGCTTTAGGGAGAAAATGGGTTCCAGACGCATTCAATCTGGATAATTTGGCTGGTGAGTGAATGGACGCATGCACATCGGATCGATTAAGGCAGACATTGCTTCCCGCGGAGAGGAACAATGCAGCCACCTCCATTTCCCGCCGCAGTAGAGAAGTTCCATCAAGGTACAAATCGCCTCTTCGTTCTTCCACCGCCACCGCGCGCTGCTCTTCTCCGACTCTCTCCAGAACTGGAACTGGGTCATCTCCATTGGCATCAAAGAGAGCTGAATCCACAGAGAGGAAGCGTCCATCACTGTCGATTTCACTATCAACCACCCCCAATGGAAGGCTGGCTCCCTCACAGCCATCAACGCCTGTAAATGAGTCTATAGACATGCAAATCACCTCCAGAAAAGCCACCAGTAGTCGATTAGGTGAGGGACTATGGCCGTCCACCATGCGGAGTTTGAGTGTCTCTTTCCAGTCCGACACCATATCGATCCCAGTTGCTAAAAAGGAGAAACCAGTGAGCAGTTCCTCCATGGACCGCACTCTCCGGCCATCTTCCAATGTAGCTGCGTCACATAAGCAGATTGCTGAGAAGAACCGGAGCCCTCTCAAGGGTAAGAATCTGTCTGATCAGTCGGAGAATTCTAAACCCCCTGACGTGGGAAGTTCTCGGTTGGTTGATCAACGCCGATGGCCTAGTCGACTAGTTGACAAGGGTTCCTTAAACCGAAGCTTGGATTTGACTGACAAAAATGGTCCAACTTCTTCTGGATTCTCACCGTTAAGGAGTCCGTTACAAAAATCCATTAGTGATTCTGCTGATAGAGCAATGCAGTTAGATGGTGAGGCAAAAGCAAGGCAACCATCACCAAGAAGGGTTTCTTCAGTGGTACCTTCTTCTGTGTCTAGAGGAGTCAGTCCATGCAGAACCTTGAGGGCACCAAGTCCTTCTAGAGGGAGCAGTCCTTCTCGGTTGAGGGCATCGAACTCTTCTACTCAATCAAACACTTTGAGTTCTGTTCTCAGTTTCATTGTGGATGTTCAGAAAGGTAAAAGAGCATCTAGCTATATAGAAGATGTTCATCAGCTACGGTTACTGTATAACCGATACCTTCAGTGGCGATTTGCTAATGCACTTGAGGACGATGTTCTTTGTTGCCAGAAAGTGACAGCAGAGGTATGATGTCTGATCTTATGCATTTGATGCTCTTCAATTTATGCTAGATTGGTTGATTTCCAGTAGGGCTGATCATGTGCGGGGCGGTCCTGAAGGCAAGACCGAGACCGAAATTTCGTTCTTGCCTTTTGGAGGGCCGAGACCGACATCGGCCAAAAAAGTCCGCCCGAGTCGGTCTTTCTTGATTCGGGCCGGTCTCGGTCCTGGACCGAATATGTACAAAAAAAAACTATCGATCTCACGGTATTCTTTAGTAAAAGGCGAAATAATGGTTCAACTCTAAAAAAAAACTATGAACTCATGGTATTATTTAGTAAATTTATCAGAAATTAGCTTTTATAGGATAGAAAACCTCCAAAGTCCACATTCTTTTCGGTGTAGTATTATGAAAATCTCAAATCCACATTCCTTCGGTTCGGTCCGGTCCTAAACGGGTTTTGGGGGAAAAACCGAGACCAAGACCGACCTTGAAGAAAAAAAAACGTTCACTCGTTCTCGGGCCGGTTTTGTCGGAAATTCAGTCCAATAGTCTTTTTTTATCACCCCTAATTTCCAGTGCTCTTCAAATGCCTATATTGATACGCAATCACCAAAAACTGCATTAAAAACTGCATTTGAGTGTGTTTGAGTGTGTTTCTGTCCAGAAAGTGACAGCAGAGGTATGATGTCTGATTTTATGCATTTGATGCTCTTCAATTTATGCTAAGATTGGTTGATTTCCAGTAGGGCTAATCATGGGCGGGCGGTCCTGAAAGCAAGACCGAGACCGAAATTGTGGTCTTGCCTTCTGGAGGACCGAGACCGACCTCGGACAAAAAAGTCCGCTCGAGTCGGTCTTTCTTGACTCGGGCCGGTCTCGGTCCTGGACCGAATCTGCACAAAAAAAAAACTACTATTGATCTCACGGTATTATTTAGTAAAAGGCGAAAGAATAGTTCACCTCTAAAAAAAACTATGAACTCATGGTATTCTTTAGTAAATTTATCAGGATATAGCTTTTATAGAGATAGAAAACCTCCAAAATCCACATTCTTTTCGGTGTGTTATTATGAAAATCTCAAATCCACCTTCATTCGGTCCAGGCCGTTACTAAACGGGCTTTCAGGAAAAAAGCCCGAGACTGAGACCGACCTTGAAGAAAAAAAACCGTTCGCTCGGTCTCGGTCCTAGTCAGGCTAGTCTTGTCGGGGATTCGGTCCAACCGTCTTTTTTTATCACACCTAATTTCCAGTGCTCTTCAAATGCCTCTATTGATACGCAATCACCAAAAACTGCATTAAAAACTGCATTTGAGTGTGTTTGAATTAGCAGTTCATGTTTTTTTGAGTAAACAATACAAAATTTCAGAACAAATTCCAGAACTCTTATTATTTGTATGATGGTGATGGCATATGCAGGAGACATTGTTCAATGTGTGGGAGACTACACTCAATCTCCGGGATTCAGTTATACGGAGAAAGATCGGTCTCCAACAGACGAAACTGGGTCTTCATCTCAATGCAATTTTGGCTGCACAAGTAATACTCATCATTAGATTCACTTATTGAAAAATCTGGGTATGATCAGTGAATGACATTCTGCTACCTCATTCAATATCTAACAAACAAGAAAAACCCAGAAAATTGGAAACATCATTTCATCCATTGATCATACCAGAATCAAACCCAGGTCTCCAAATACATAGACTATATATCTTAGCTGCTGCTGTTGAATAATTCAGATGCCAGACCTTGAGAAATGGACTCTGCTCGAAAGAGATCATATCAGCTCACTAGCAGGTGCTGTCGAAGATCTAGAATCGAGCACTCTTCGTCTCCCGGTTACTTTTGGAGCAAGGGTATGCCTAATTGCCTTTTTTATAAAAACAAACAAACCATATGATCCACATCCTGCAAACTTATATGCAAGTATTGTCTTATTCAGGCAGATGTTGAATCATTGAAGTCCGCTCTTTCTTCAGCTGTAGATGTGATGCAATCTACGGGATTCGCAACACGATCTTTACTATCCGGGGTGAGTGATTTCCCCTCCTTTATTTTTGCAACAAGTTCTTTGCTTGTATGTAATTTTGATTTTTCTGTGTTAATTATACTTAGGTAGAGGAGACAAACACATTAGTATCCGAACTTGCTGCCATAGCTGCACATGAGAAGATCATGCTCAAGGAATATGAGTCTCTATTGGCTGCAACAGTCACTATGCAGGTGAGAAAAACTTGTAGTTTTGTGTGTTGGGGTGTCAATTCGTGTCGATGGTCAACCGTGGGTTGTGTCAAAATGCTCGACCCATGATTCAAGATGGGTCGATTTTCAAGACTCAAACACGACCCGCGAGTTCACGGGTCAACCCATAGTTCCCATGAACCCGTGTCATTTTAATTTGTACAATATGAAATTTGTAAGTAAACCCACGTAGTATGCCGACCCATATGACCCACTAATTCATGCAACCAAGTGACCCATGTGACCCACACGATCTGTGTGATCCATGAATTTTTATATAATTTATTATAATATATATTTAGTTATACAGGGTTCACGGGTTTACCCACGGATTGATAGGTACAACTCAAACCCAATCTCATTTTTTATACCGGTTGGACAGGTCGTGTTAAAATAACTTGCGGGTCCAAAAAATTTAACCCAAACACGACTTATGGGCGGGTCACCTATGGATCGTGTCCAAAATTGACACCTCTATTTCTGTGGTTGTTTGGCATTGTTTTCAGTCGAAATGAGGATGAACGTTTCTGTTTAGACTAGTTTAGCCACGTTTCTTTTGCTCGGTTCATCTCAGGTCCAGGATTTGAGCTTGAAGACGCATATACTGCAGTTGAAAGAGGCACTGCAGAAGGGATGCAACCATTTCTGGCAAACCATGATTCCTCCCTAACTCGGGACTAATCCATTCATTGAAGTTTGTCTTCTAACGTGTGGTTTACCGGTCGAACCAGACCCAATCCAAGGGTTCGGACCTTTAAACACATTGAATGAACCATGAACTTGACAGTTGGTAAGGTGAAGGGGAGCCAAATCGGAGGTATATCATCCGAACAGATCATTGTTCTAATCGCAATGCCACGCCTTCTTATCTGCAACTGTGTTCTCTTTTTCTAAAGTAAAAGTTAGATGTGCTGAAAGGAAAACTGAAACGGTGTATGTAGAGAAGAGAAATCAAGAAAAAAACAATAGTGGGCATGTTATTGATGACTCTTTTTGACACAGCTGACCCCATTTTTCATACGGATTGAATGGATCATGTCAAAATGACCCGTGAATCTAAAACCTTTGACCCAAACATGACCCATGGGCGGATCACCCCGGGTTACCCATGGGTCGTGTCCAAAATTGACACACTTAGTTATGAATCTACCTGAACCGGTTTATATATTTTAACTCAAGAATGCCAAATAGGCAGCTTTTTGTGTTCACCATAGGCAACTACCTTGTTTTAATCTTTTACAAAGCTGTTCTTTAGTAGGATGTTACAATTACAACACTATACATGGAGAGATCCGGAAGAAGAAAAAAACAAAACAAAATTTCAAATAATCTCGACAATCTATCTCTATTTGTACCTCAAATGGAAGTAGGAGTAGGAGTAGGAGTAGTAACCTCATCTGATGGTGCATTTGCAGTAATCTCATCTAATGGTACAGTAACTTCATCTGATGCTGAATTTGCCTTCTTCTTGGAAGGAGGAGGAGGAGGATCTTGTGGTGATTTCTGCACAAGCAGCGCTTTGTTTGGAACCAATACTATGATCATGGACCGGTCTCTGAAACTCTTACTCTCCTCTGTTGCTAGCTGAATTTAAGGTTTAGTCGAGCATCAAATGAATTGTATTTAACTTCAATAGTAAACAAAGTATGAACACTATACAAATGACTTGGTCAGAAAAGAAGACCCACATTTTCACAGTTAAATACCAACTCAACCTGTATTATGCTCACTGAATATTTACTCAACAGAGAATAGAGAATAGAATGACATGTTGTTCAAAAACTAAAAGTTGTGTTATTTCTAAAGTTAGTTCTACATTTTTCTGTTAAAAGATACAAGTTTTTTGTTTTGTTTTTTTATTTATTAATTTAGATTTTAGAAACCTTATTTTTATAACTTTTCTATTTTTTATTTTAGTTTTAAGTGGTATAATTAAGAGCATTTCTGTATTTTCAAGAAAAAACGACAAATTTTATGGAAAATGTTATAATAGGTTGTTTGCAACTTCGTACAAGTTCAATTTGTTTTTTTGTTTTTAAAAAACAGTTTAGCATGTTTTTTACAATCATGTACTAAAATTGAGTGTAGAGTTAGTAATTAGCTTGAAAACATATAGTAAAAAGAATGCATAGTGAAATACCAAATTAGAATGTATAACATTCGGGTAAGATTTTCTCAACACTATAAAGTTATGTGTATTTACCTCGCCGATGTCGTTTTGGAACCGTTTGATGAGCTCAATCGCAGTGTTTCTGAACTCTTTCTCCCGACCTTTCAGGTTCACTATTACCTTCACCTGCAACATCAAAACCGGCACCACCCATGTTTTACTATGTTTGTTTAGAAGTACCTTACTTTTTACAGAATTTGTATTTTTGCCGTAGTATGGGAATCTTTACCTTATCACCTTCTTTAAGGAATTTCTGGGCAGATTTCAATCGAACAGAGTAATCATGATGATCGATGTTAACTCTGTGAACCGAACAACTTTCCGATAAGTTAACTGCAACACGATGATAACTAGAACAATGAAAGAGAAAGTATCTTATTTGCTTACCCCATTTTGAGCTCTTTCAAATCCATTCGCAATGCTGCAAAGTCGAAGATTTTGATTTTACCATTAATTTTGCATTTTTTTAAACAAAAAATCGGAATCTAGAAAATTTCCATAAACTAACTGCTCAGAAGAAAAAATCTCACCACTGCTTTTCTTTTGTTGTTCCTTCTTCTTCTTTGCTTGCTCATATCGAAATTTACTGAGAAAAAAGCGCAAAAGAGTAAGCAACAGGTTCAACAAATAGATTAAAAAATGAGCTTAAAGTAAAATTTATTATTATTAATCTGAATTTAAAGAAAAGGAAGGAATCATCAATGTCATACTTGTAATCCATCATTCTAACAACGGGTGGATCTGAATCAGGGGACAATATTACCTGCAAGAATGGTAGCAAGTTATTAGCTTATGAGATTTTATCACATATTATACTTCAACTCCATCAAAACATAGAATTTTCTCTTTGTTAATTTTATTTATTTTTTCTTTTAAAAAAAAGTATAAATTTCCTCCACCAATGTGTTTAGAAAATTTTCACACCCTTGTAGTACTTGATGAATCCATAAGCCACTTAAAGTTAAAACAAATCCTGTAAAAGTAAAAGTGTAAAACCACTAACTATAACCTCGTTAATTTTGGATTTCTGAATTAACAACGCTTTTTCGAGCTTAAACTCTTCCTTGTTCATCAATCCGAATTCCGAAATCATATTTGTTTTTCCAGGAGATATTGGCCTTTAAAGGAAAATGAAAACTTTGGGGCAGTATGACATTGATTTAATCATGAATATAGGATTGCAGTACCCTAAAGATGCAATTAACATTGTGATTTCTTAGAACGATTGAATCTAATTACTCATAAACGTCCTATATTAATTCCTAAACAAGGATTAGAAAAACAGATATATTCTACAGCACAGAGCAAAATCAAATACACTTCAACCTCTCCTAGAAGCATCGCAGTTCAGAGAGGCCACATTCAAAATTAATTGAAACTGGCACCAATAACACAAACTACAAAGATCGATCATTCTCCTCTTCTATAAATTCAAATGATAAAGGATTCTTAACTCCATAGTAGCTGTGCAACAATTCACTGATATCAAACTACTTCTATTTAGACAATACCAGATCGAGCTCGGCGTCGTCTGCCATTTGAATTGCCTGAGATTTTGGCACTATCCCGATCTGCATAGAGCAATCAATAAAGGAAATTTAACTCAGCCATTCGTAGCGAATATCACAAAGGACCAAAATGCCTAATTAAGCTACATAAGCCCAATTGCAGCCACGGAAGCATACCATATCCTGTTTCTCATTGATTAACCGCACTGTAGTAGACCTGTTTCAAATCATCAATGGAAGCTCACTTCAATTCGAATCCTATCATTTCAAAGCCACAGATACAGCAGGACAGCAAACACCGTACACCATACCTGATAGTTGATAAATCCAGGGCCTTCTCATCGTCGGAATCGCTCGGTTTAGACCGCCGCGAGTCTCCGCCTCCACTAAAGCGAGACCCCCCACCGTAACGTGCGGTAATGGAGCTCGGCGCAGCTAAGAAGAGAGTGATTCTCGTCAACTCTGGCTTGTAGAGACGAACGCCAAACAATTTGGACTCAAAAGATGAGAGTGACGACGACTTGGACTGCGTGAGGAACGGTTTGAAGAGGAAGCTGCTAGTTGTAGCAGCCATTTTCGCTGAGGAGACGGGAGAGAAGACAAGCTCTGAGGAATTTACAGTGTCATCTTATCCACCACAGAAAAGAGCTACGAGACTACTACGACGAAGAAAGAAAGATCGGTAGTTCTTAAACAAGACGGAGGTTAGTGGGCTTCTTATCGGCCCAATAAACGTTTCAACGGAAAAATCGCGTTGGATTTATTTATTTATATTAATGGTTGTTCTTTTCGCTAAATAGAAATGAAATAGGTGCTAGAGGTGTCAAAGTCTGACACAACCCGTGGTGACCCGTTCACGGATCGTGTTTGGGTCAGAATTTTTGACGCAATCCATAGATGACCCGATCAGGTTTGGGTATGAAGGTTTGATCCACGGGTTAACTCGTGACCCGTGTAATTTTTATATTATATTAAAATAACCGAGTTTTTTGGTATGCATGGGTCGAACGGGTCAGACTTACTCGCAGGTCATAGACGTCCAATGGGCCAGTCTGATTCAACCCTTTCATTTTTAACGGGTCATTTTGATCCACCAATCAGCGGGTCAGGTTTGAGTTTGAAAAATTGACTCATACTATTACACGGGTCAGGTTTGGATCAAAGACACGACTCAATGGTGACACGACCCATGTGTCGACTCATGATCCGTTTTCCCACACCTAAATAGGTGTTACGGATTCCGTAATAAGTTATTTTTGTTTTTGCATAATTGAACAATTTTGTTAAACGGATTGAAAAAAAAAAACAGTTCAATCTTGTCATTTTATTATTTTTTATTTTAATTTTGGATAGGTAGTTAGGTATTTATTTTGAATTTTCTCCGCACAAAAGTACGCAGAAGAAAAAAATAAACCCGATCGTTTATATTATGTTTTTTTTCTTCAATTTAATATCAAATTATATAAATAGTATTTATATAATTTTCTATTAAAAATAATTAAAAAAATCGATCAAATAATTAAATTAATATTAAATGATTAGTTAACGTAAATATATAAGTAAGTACGGTCCCCATAATTTTTAAAATTCATAATTGAAAATTCCAACATATGCAATAAATTTTTCTGTAAACAGAACTATATATTTTCGTTTCGATTTGCAATTTACTACTTCAATTTTAAAAAATAAATAATTTACTACTTCAATTTTAATAACACATTATAAACAAATTAAACATAACTATCAAAAATATAAATTTAACTTCTAATTTATTTATAAAAAATATTCAAACTATAAAATTATTCCAATTTTCTGTTTTATAGCAATGCTCTGTTTTTATGAAGGAAAAGAAACAGAGCACCCTTTCTATGAACACATTTCAACTATAGATCACCAATTCATCATTCAATCTGTCAATCATGGTCTACAATCTTCTAGTATATCTATCAAACCCTTAAAGCCACCTGATCTTGCCACGTAATTTTACGCTTCCCAGCCCGACCCGAACCACTCCCAACTGTCCGACAACCCGACAACTTCATATCGTTAAGTTGTTCATCGTTCCCGACACCAACCAAAGTTGTTCGGAGATCTTCGGGCTTTGATGGATCGATGCTCATCTGCAGTTCCTCTTCATCTCTCTGCAATATCATCATCAAATTCAAATCACAGTAGAAAGAGCCAATTACCAACATCATATCGTGTCATGTCTAATCGTGTTGTGTCTAAACAGATAAGTCTTAAACATGTCTCAAAACATCAAACACAAACACGACACGATTATTAATCATGTCTAAACGTATAAGAGTTGTTTAGACACGGAATCCGTTAAAGTCAAACTCATATACGATTTAAAGCAGATATATACACAAATCCATATATACAAAGTAAGTTCTTCAAGTTCAATATTAAAAAGTAAGTGGGTATTTTAATAGTTTATTATTATTATTATACTTAAATGTGTCTAAACGTATCAGATGTATACACGACACAATTAGACACGAGTTTATACAGATATCTGCAGATCTGAAGTGTTTAGACACGATTATTAATCGTGTCTAAACGTATAAGAGTTGTTTAGTCACAGGATTCATTAAGATCAAACCCATATACGCTTTAAAGCAGATCGTGTCGTTTCAGAAATTGTCAGACCTAATTCAGCTAGCAATTTGGTAATTTTCATCAAGTTTAGCTGCAAAATTACAAATTTTCCTAAATTTCAACTAGCAATTCTATATAAATCCACTTAGCAATTTGTCCAGAAAAAAAATCTAGCTTGCAAATAGTTCGAACTCTCAATTTCAGCTAGCAAGTTGCTAATTAAACTTAGCATATAGAAGGTTAAGATTATGTTACCGAGATTTGGTTCAAGTCAAAAAACAGAGCAGAGCTTCTTGAAGTAGTTTCTTTTCCACTAGGCGATCTTTCCTTGTGATTCAAGTCGAAGATTGGTACCGAGTTTCTGGATGGAAGAGCAGCGACATCCTCGTGTGGTGGGTCCACCTTCTTTCCTTTAGCAACCCGAGCCTTCTTCTTTGTCTCAAACCCTGCAACCGCTCTTTGATTGAGAGGGTAATTTCTCTTCATTGGTATTGATCTAATCTTGGTTAAGGCATCTGAGTTCTTTGATTGGATCGGAGTTTGAATTTGTTGAAGACTCAAAGTTTTGTTCTTTGTCAAGTACTCATATCGCTTTCTTAAGAATCTGCAATTTAAGGATAAACCACAATTAGCAACAAATCGGGAATAAAAACACTAATTTTTAGTCGATTAATCCAACTAAAGGATAGTTGTTAGTTGTTACCGGACTTCAGCTGCAAGGATCATCTTCCTCTGCTTCATCAGTTGCATCTTCTTCATCTTGGCATCTGTTTCCTGCAAAACCATGAAGAACAATACCTTCATTAGTTGAAAGGGATAAATTTGGGAAGATTGGAACATAAAAGATCGATTAAATGGATTCATTAGACAAAATTCTTCCTGGGAAACTCCTAGAATACAAAAGCATGGTGATTGGTGATTGAATAAAGAGCAGGAAATTAGTCAAAGCAGAGGTGATCAAGAACGCAATCCATGCACATATGAAAACGAAAATACCCTAAATCGATTGAACGCTAATTAAGAAGCAAAAGCATGGTAACTGAAAAGATACCAAGAAATTAGCCAAAGCAGCGGCAATCAAGAACACAATCGATGCACTGAAGAAACCCTAGATTGATTGAACTGTGATTAAGAAACAAAAGCAAGGGGATTGGATTCGGTAAAGAGCAATAATTTAGCCAAAACAGATGCTTCGAGAATACAATCGATGCACATATGAAACCCAAGAGACCCTAAATTGATAGAACGCTAATTAAGAAACAAAAGCATAGTAACTGAATACAGAGCAAGAAATTAGCCCCAAAAAGTCAATCAATAACACAACCGATGCACTGATGAAACTAAAGAAACCCTAGAATGATCGAACCCTGATTAAGAAAGAAAAGCAAGGGGATTCAATAAAGAGCAACAATTTAGCCAAAACAGAGGCGATCGAGAATACAATTGAAACCCTACATCGATTGAACCCCTAATTAAGAAACACTATAAAGTTTTCACCTTTTGCAGATCTTGATAGTCCTGCAAGAGGCTCTGGTACTTGAACGTTGCCCTCGGATCCTCGAAAGGCTCCGCGGCCATGACACCCTTCAATTTTCTCATCGGAGAAGGAAAACCCTAGAGAGCTGCGGTGTGGAGAAGCTGAAAAAGTCTTGCTCTGAGAGAGCGAGAGGGAGAGGAAATAGATGGGTGGGGAAGGGAAGTGGTAAGGGAGAGGAGAAATAGCGGAAGTCTTCTTCTCTTTCTTCCCTGTTTTCTCTGTGGAATTCTGACCCAAAGAGAACAGGGTGGAGGAAACCCCAAAAAGCCCACATGATTGATAGAGAGATATAGATATATCGATAGATACACAGCTAGGAAGATAGATACAGGGCCAAGAGATAGACGGGAGTAAAAATTGAATCTTTATTCTTTTGGTGGAAACCAGACAGTGATGAATGGAGAAGGTGGAAGTGAGCGAGGGATTGTTGCAGAAGGGTATTTGTGGCAAACGGTATGGTTGGAGGAGGTGGAGGAGGTTAGAGAGAGATAAAGACCCTTCGTAGGAGGTTAGAGAGAGATAAAGACCCTTCCTTTTTTCTCTCCAGCTGGGCCATTGAAGACTACTAGAAGGCTTCTTCTATCTGTGTATTTTATCTGGAGGTAGGAGAAGACAAGGTCCTAGAGAGAGAAAATGAAAAAAGAAAAACGGGAAGGATTGATTAGAGAATAAAGGAGGAGAGATATTAATGAATAATGATGATAGTGTTACGGGGCTTGAAGATGATGCTCCAATGGCTCACTTCGGGAGTCACAACTTACAACGATTATAACTACACGATATTTCTTTAAAGCATATATATATATTTAATTTTAGCATATTTTATATTTAAATAATTTTTATACGTTTAGACATGATTAATTGTATTTAAATATTTTTTATATGCAGATATACGATTAATTAATAGTATTTAATTGTTTCATTTAGACTCATTCAAATATAATAATAATAAAAATTTATAAAATACACACTTATGATTTTGAATATTGAATATAAAATACACACGTACTTTATATATATATATATATGAATTTATGTTTTAAAAAATATGTTAACTTAATAAATTTAGTGTATAATCATGTCGTGTTTAATTGTGTTGTGTCTAACAACTTCATGTCGTGTTGTATGACCCAACATATTTTCAAACAAAAAAATGTTATTAAAGTTAATCATGTCACATGTGATCTATTAATTAATCGTGTCGTGTGTTCGTGTTTGAAATTTTGACACACGTTTAACATCTATCCATTTAAATACGACACATGTTTAAGCACAATATGATTAGACACAACAATATTGTCACTACTACTTGGTACTATGATCTCGCGATTTCACTAAACAAATCAAATATTGTTTTTTTTTTAAAGATACCTTTTTAAATTATTATTTTTATTTTGGCACCCAAAAATTATTTTTTATTAATTTATTTAAAATATTATTTTTATTAAATGACTCCAACTTTTATTATTTTTACAATTATATTATCTTGTTAACATCCTACAAATGGATAATTGGTGATACAACTCATTCTAATCATATAAAAAATTGTGTTTGAATAGTACATCTCAATATGTGGATCAACAATTATATATATATATATATATATATATAAACTTCATAAATCACACTAGTCACACAAATCTTATGGATCCATGAGTCCATAGGTTGTATATAGGGGTGGCAAAACATGCACCAACCCGTGGGTGACTCGCGCCACGGGTCATGTTTGGGTCAGAGATTTTGACTCATGGGTCGTTTTGACCCAACACGTAGATGACCCGTGATACCATGGGTCAGGTTTGGATATGAAGGTTTGACTCACGGGTCAACCCGTGACATTTTTATATTATATTAAAATATCTGGGTTTTTTGGTATGCACAGGTTGAATGAGTCAGACTGACCCGCGGGTCATAAGGGTCCAACGTGTCAGTCTGACCCAACCCTTTCATTCCTGACGGGTAGGGGTGAGTTTGGGCGGTCCGGGCCGGTTTTTTAGGCAAGACCGAGCCCGAGCCCGAAATTTCGGTCTTCACCTTTGGAGAACCGAGACCGAGACCGACTTCGATATAAAAAGCCCGCCCGAGTCGGTCTTGCTTGACTCGGACCGGTCTCGGTCCATTACCGAAATTTTCAATCCAAATTAAAAAAAAATTGTCCGAATTTTCACCAAATTTAGAACATACAAACACAATAAATCAAGTATCACACATACAATCCAAACACACATTATAAATATAGAACATACAATCCAAACACACATGGAGACTTTGTGAGTTGTTGTATACTACTATACTTGTATAGTATATATAGTATTATGTATTAGGTTTTTAGGCAACTCGGGCCGGTCCGGTCCTAATCGGGAATTTCGGGAAAAATCCCGAACCCGAGCCCAATCCCGACTTTAGAGGAAAAAACCCGTCCGCTCGGTCTCGGTCCTAGTCGGTCTCGGTCTTAGTCGGGCCGGTCTCGGACCGATCTCGGGCCGGTCTCGGGCCGGTCTCGGTCCAACCAGTATTTTTTGCTCACCCCTACTGACGGGTCAAATTTGAGTTTGAAAAATTGACTCATACTATTACATGAGTCGTGTTTGGTCGGGGTCACTAACACGACCCATGACCCGTTTTCCCACCCCTAGTTGTATAAGTCGACGAGTTGTTTTACAAAATTCATACTATACAAATTTAAATGAGTATAAGTTTACGAATCATGCGAGTTCACTCCTGAATACACAAATTGTGTTTGAGTCTTAAAAAGTAACTCATCAATAATTACGAATCATGATTGTATTAAACATATTTTGACACTACTCACATTTAACATATCAATATGAATCAACACTATTACGTAAAATTTAAGTTGGCTGGACCAACTAATAAAATAAATTTAAGAATACAAATTTCGAATACTGCTAAAAATCTCACCTTAGAGGTCTTTAATTTTAATGTTTCCTACAAAAAAAATAATTAACAAAGGGAAAGAAAGGCAAAAATGCAAAAATATATTAAAATTCAACTTTATACTTGCTAACGCGTATGCCAAATGTATTGATTATATTTTCCCAATTTATATAAAAATTTAATATTAACATGTTCGACCTAAATTCCGTAATCTTCTATTCTTTTTTAATACAAAAAGGAAATAGTTTTATAAGCCAAAACGTAATTGGGATGAAAGTATAGATTAGTTAATTATTATTTAAAAAATAGGTAAATTTTAAATTAATTAGATTAATAAATAAAACGAATTAAGATCTCTATAAATTAATAATGTTTGAATATTAATATTACTGAAAAAAATAAATGGTTAATTACTTAATTGGTTACACATGTTTCACCATTGTGCAAAATGGTTACACATGTTTCAAAATGTGATTAATTGGTTTTGCTATGTGACTAATTGGTTATACATGTTTTTCCAAATGTGATTAATTGATCATTCTGTTACTAAACTGTTAATTAATTTTTTAAACATATTATTGAATTGTGAAATGACTATTATGCCCCTAATGGTATTGAAGAACACAAAATCATCTTCAAGAACAAGAATTGAAGAACCCGGAAATCAGATTCTGGGTTCTTATCTGGTTTTTGGGTTCTTCAAGAACCTAGAAATCAAGAACCTAGAAACCAGATTCTGGGTTCTTCAAGAATCCAGAAATTCAATTATGCGTTCTTCAATTCAATTCGGTGATGAAGATTAGCTTGATTGATGAAGAACACAACTTGATTGATGAAAATGGTAATTAGGTCATTTTACGTATCTAAATAGTGACTTAACTGTGATTTCTAACGGTGAACAGTAAAAAAACCAATTAGTCACATTTCAAAATCAATTAATCACATTTTGAAACATGTGTAATCATTCTAAACAATGGTGAAATATGGTTAACCAATTAAGTAATTAGAACCAAAATAAGTTATTGAAGTCCGAATCCACCGAAAAATCATATTACAAACATTGTACCTTGTAAATGCTGACGTGTTCAGAATCTATTGGTGTGCAACTTCTGATTTTACCGAAAGGCCTTTCCGCTTTAGATTTTATATATTTTTTTAAAAAGTTTTAGCCCAACTCTATCTCTTCTGAAACGCCTCTCTTTCCTCACTTGCAGCCATGGTGTCGTCGATTTCTCTTGCCGCTCAGGCATCGAAGCTCTACTCATCAAATGAACGGACACCTCCGTCACCCTCTCTATGTAATCCTTCTTTCTATCTTTTCTGGTGTCGTCGATAATTTTTAATGAAGTTAATGATTTTTATCCTTCTGCAATTGCGATATGTTCAGTAGCAATTCAATTGGAATTTGTTCATGGGAATTATGCTGATTTTAGCTTCTATTTTTTTCATTACGATCATGGTGTTTGATTCAGTAGGAAATCAGAGCAGTATTGTTATTTTCTTGTTAATTGATTTTAGTGTCGATTGTCATCCGATGAGATTTTAGGTGTCAGGTTCTGTTAGGGAAACTGGTGATTCGCGATTCAGCATTTTTGAGCACATGCATGAAGAGTAGGTTTGAATGCCAAATTGCTAGCTGAACTTGTGATCGATGTTTAATGTGTTGGTTGTCGGATGAACTTGTGAACTATTAATGTTGATAACCCCTTTGTTGGAATATGAACGAAACATGCAATCGATTAGGGCACAACATAACACATATTTAAGTTATCTTCTTGATCGATTGCCTTAGCGGAAGCGGATTTACCTGAGATTGGGATCACAATCTGCCAGACGAGAGGTCACGCCACGGGTTAACGCGCAATGACCTATAATAGCACAACTATAACTATCTATCATCAGGTTTTTCCTAACCCTGAGCACCCTTATATATACTGATATATAGAGGGATAGATTTTAAGGTCAGACATACAACTGGGCTTATGTGAATGGACTCCCACTTATGGACGACCCATTATCTTAAAACCAACACCCTTTTTGTCTGGACCACAGTATGAGTGTAGACTTGTCCCTTATTTGCTTGTTCTATTCTATGTGTGTATCTGAGGTTTTACAACCAATCAGTTTAGAAAGATATCATTTGCAGGTAACTTGAGCTCGAGAGTAAACTTCTGCAATTATGGGAAACAGATATTTCCATCTTATATCTCTAGAAAATTTAGCTGCATGCGTAGATTCCAAGTAAATGCGCTCTTTGGAGGAAAGAAGGACAATGAAAAGGGTGATGAACCTTCAAAGGTTTGTGCCCGTGTCATTGAAAATGATATTCTGTCTCTTGTGTGGTCATTGTTAATGATAAAGGGTTAAATACTAATGTGCTAGCTGAACTTGTGGTTGATGATCTAGGTTTTAGATGATCCAATACTAAAGTAACTAAAAGATGGAACCCGAGTTGTATATTGTGGTTGCTATTTGGGTTAGGCTCGACCCCGATATTAAAATTTAACATGGTATCTGAGCCCGGTTCCATTTGACGGTGTTGGGTTGTTTCTCGTTGTGGGTGCCCGATGTGGTTTTGTTGTGTCCCGTTTACTCCACGTACCAGAGTTCGGGTCGGGCCTGGACGTGAGAGAGACTTTGTTGAGTCTCAACCCGTCTGGATTAAATGTGCCGGTGTCGTGCCTTAATCGAGTTATCACAGTGCGGGGGAGTGTTGAAGACACTGTGATATTATATACCACACCGGTGGTATACAACAAATTTGGGCACCATATATACAACAAGGCTACCTCCTCCTATCACCAATTGGTTTTAGGATGGAACCCGAGTTATATAATGTGGTTGCTATTTGGGTGTGGCTCGGCCCCGATATTAAAATTTAACACTAGCAAATTGCACCAACGTATTAGTTTAACTAGGGAAATGAAAAAAACAAACATCTAGCATAGTATTTTGGTATTTAATCCTATTATTGCTGATTATTTATATCTTAGAAATTGCAGTTCTAGTTACTTTTTGAAGCTAATTTATTTTACCTCATCTCAAATTCTAGGCTGGAATTCTGGGGAACATGCAAAATTTGTATGAGACCGTGAAGAAGGCTCAAATGGTGGTCCAAGTTGAAGCCGTGCGCGTCCAGAAGGAACTTTCCGTGTAAGATTTTCCAAGTTTGTTTAGCATTCTTAGGGTCAATTACCAAATTACATACCGAACTTTGAATAAATTTCAAAAAAAAATTACTGAACTAAATTTTTATGATAAATAGCAAATTTTGCAAATACCACACTCCTTCACTATTTTCCGGTGGAGTCCTCATGAGATTCTAACTTCAATATCCTTTTCTGCAGAGCAGAATTTGATGGATACTGTGAGGGTGAACTAATTAAGGCAAGTCTATCATATGACCTTTATCAACTTGTATTCTATGTCTTGAATTTCATGAAAGATCATTATTGAGCTTCACTTCCTCAGGCAACATTGTCAGGAAATCAACAACCTGTGCGTATTGAAATAACTGAGGCTGCAATGGAATTAGGATCCGAGGTAAACTGATCAAACATATGTGATCACATAATGCTGTTTTTTCTTTCATGATGCCACTCTGCTGCTTATTAAATCTAGGGTTAATTACCAAAAAAGCATACTAATGTTTCAGCATTTTGCAAAAAACATTATGAACTTTAGAAGCATTATAAAAAGTAAACTCTGTTAAATTTGTTAGAATTCTAAGTGTTAGGAGAGAATGAAGAACTCAGAGATTTAATTAAAGAGAACATTGTATTTCTTTGAATGGATTGATTCACTCAACTCACAATTACATGTACTTATACTACTTTGTCTAGCTACATAATTATTACATTTGACTCTCTAATTTCAACCTTACTATTTCACTTTTGACAAACTTACTCTTACTCTTGTTGACTTAGTCATGTTAACATTCCCCCTCAAGTTAAACAGTGGGATTTTCAATGTTTAACTTGCCAAAAATATTGTTGAAAAGCCTTCCGTTGACCGTCTTTGTTTTGTTGGTCCTGCCATTTGGCTGAGCTCTCCTCCGACTGTGTCGAATGCCATCTTGTGGTTTCTTTTCGACCATGCTCTTTCCTCTTCGATAGAGTTTTCCTCTAGCTTCTATTCGACACTCCCCCTCAAGTTTACCTCACATTTTTACATTTCTCTGCAGAAACTGTCCCTGTTAGTTACCGAAGCATACAAGGATGCGCATCAGAAGAGTGTGCAGGTTCGAGAATTTTCATTCCTCTTATACAAACATACAAGTCTGTTAACTGCTTGATTTTGTAGGCAATGAAGGAAAGAATGAGTGATCTTGCACAAAGCCTGGGTATGCCACCGGGGCTCGGTGATGGGTTTAAGCCGTGAAGAAGTTCTCTTCTTTGTAATGGCATTTGATGATGAATCTTGGGAGTTTTCCAATTTTGTGTAAAAGGTTCAATTTGCCGGATCCGTTAAATCGTGATTTTGGTATCGCGTGTTAATTCCTGATGATTTTGTTAATGTTGATTCTTGTAGGAAAGTGGTTTGTTAATGTTTGAGATTGAGGATGTACAGTTTCCACGTATATGGAGCTTAAGCATTCCATTATGTTATATATACATATAATTGTAATAATAACAATGGTTAAATATCAAAGAGCTATATGAACTTTGGACGTTTTGTAACAAGTTACCCAAACTTTAAAAATTCAAAACGGATTACTTCAACTTAGACGAATGTGTAAATAACTATCTCCATCCAATTTACCGTCTACTGTTGACAGAAATCCGTCATAAATTGGACGGAGGTAGCTATTTGGACCTTCGTCCAAGTTGATGTAGCTCATTTTGAATTTTTAAAGTTTGGGTAATTTGTTGCAAAGCGTTCAAAGTTCAGGTAACTCATTGATATTTAACTCTAATAACAATGATACAAAAGTTTATATAATTAGTGATATCGTTCAAAAAGAATTGTAGCCAAGTATGCAAATACACGAGAACCACACGTTTAAACACGATTAGTAATCTATATCAAGTATGAACAAGTATTATATACTATATAGACTAAAATAGATAATATTATATTTGATGGATAATAAGTATGAACATATAAATATTTGTAATTAAAAATTAAATATATTAATTAAGTATAAATATAGATTATGAGATTGTATAAACATTTTTGGGTGTGTATAAACATTTTGGAGAGTATATCAACTTTAAAGACTTTACTTTGTATATATGAATTTGTGTATATATTTGCTTTAAATTGTATATGAGATTGACTTTAACGGATACCGTGTCTAAACAACTCTATACGTTTAGACATGATACGTTTAGACACGTTTAAAATTTATCCGTTTAAACACGAGACATGCTTAGACACGACACGAACCCTAATTTATAGTCGAGCCGAATACGCAGCACGCGCTTATTTTCTCACGAGAGCCCCCAATTCAGAAGAAGTCAACGTTTTGACTAGAAAAAAGAGATATATTTATATCGCGCAAATCCATATTTCGGTGATCTGATTCTTTCACTTTTAGATTTTGCACTTTCCTCGCGATTTTAGGGTTTCTGATTCTAATCCAATCTACAATACGCAGGTATTTCTCTCCTATCTTATCAATTTGATGATGATGATGTTATCTGAAACGGATACATCAACCAAAATCAAATCTTAATTTAAGAAGCTGATCTAAATTATGTGTTTGATCTTAATTAGTTCTTAGTTATTGCGTCCGTTCGGAATTTAGTTTTTTTCTTCTCATCTATGCATGGATATTGACTCCTTAGTATTTATTGATCTGATGATTGTAGGAATTTAGGGATAATTGAGGATGTTGGAGCAATTGCTGATCTTTACAAGAGGAGGGTTGATCCTCTGGACTTGTAAGGAGCTTGGAAATGCTCTCCGAGGCTCACCGATCGACACCTTGATTAGATCCTGTCTTCTGGAGGAACGATCTGGTTTGACATCGTACAACTATGATGCTCCAGGTGCTTCGTACACCCTCAAGTGGATCTTCAATAACGATCTCGGACTTGTATTTGTTGCTGTGTATCAGCGCATCCTGCACTTATTGTATGTGGATGATCTGCTTTCAATGGTGAAGAATGAGTTCTCTCAGATTTATGATCCAACGAGGACTGTGTATAGTGATTTTGATGAGACCTTTAGGCAATTGAGGATCGAGGCCGAGGCTCGTGCTGAAGAATTGAGGAAATCGAAGCAGGTGATTAACAAGCCTGTGAGCATTGCTGGCAAAAAGCAAGGGCAGGGAAATAAAGGTGGATCTGAAGGCGGAAGTAGGAAGAAGAGTGAAGGTGGGTCAGGTAATGATGGAGCTGCTGCCGCTGGTAAGGGTCGTACTCTGGAGAACGGATATCCCAATGGTAACCATGGGGTTGAAGATTCAAAGGTGAATATGAAAGGTAAAGAGAATACGAGCTCCAATAACGGAGCTTTTGATGTAAATAAGCTTCAGAAGCTTAAATCTAAAGGTGCGAAGAAGACTACTGACAGTACTGCTGCTAACAAAGTTCCCGACGTGGACCCAAAGAAAAAGCTAACAAAAAAGAACAGAGTTTGGGATGATAAACCTACTAAAACGAAGCTAGATTTTACGGATCCCTCCGAGCAGAACGGGGATTACAATACTCAGGTGGTTGTAGCAGAGCAGGGGGTAAGCATGATGGACAAGGAAGAAGATTTTAGCAGTGAAAGTGAATCTGAAGAAGAGGAGGAGATAGAGAGAGGAAACAAACCTGATGCAAAGAAGGGGTGGTTTTCATCTATGTTCCAGAGGTATGCAGTATGCTACATATCTATATTATTCTGTAGTATTTGGTTATGGATGGACTTCTCTATCTGCCACAATTTGCAGACTCCGAGTCTGAAAAACATTAGATTTTCCTTGTGGATGCCTTTTTTATTTTTATTTTGATTGATTCACGTCCATATTACAGCATTGCCGGGAAGGCAAATCTGGAGAAAGCTGATTTGGAGACAGCTCTGAAAGCTCTCAAGGATAGGCTCATGACAAAGAATGTGGTAGGTTCTCTTGTCTTTCGCGCATGTAATAATGCTATCACTGCCGTGCCTTTTACTGCTTCTCATAATATATCTAAAATGTTGTTTAGGCCGAGGAGATAGCTGAGAAGCTCTGTGAATCTGTGTCTGCAAGTCTTGTGGGTAAAAAGCTAGCCTCTTTTACAAGGGTGTCTTCGACAGTTCAGGTTAGCTTAATTTCCTAATAAAATGCTATGGAATTTGTCTTTCGTGCACTTTGATGGGACAATGGTATGAACGAGAAATTATATTTCAGGCAGCAATGGAGGAAGCCCTTGTCCGAATCTTGACGCCAAAGCGCTCCATTGACATTCTGAGAGATGTGCATGCAGCCAAAGAGCAAAACAGACCTTATGTTGTTGTCTTTGTCGGTGTTAATGGTGTTGGAAAATCTACCAATTTGGCTAAGGTGAGACTGAACAATCATTTAGCTTCCATTTAATTAACAATAAGTGGAGTTCTGTTCGTATTTTGACCATAATATACTAATTGATGTTATTGTTGCATAGGTTGCCTTCTGGCTGCAGCAGCATAACGTCAGTGTCATGATGGCTGCTTGTGATACCTTCCGATCTGGGGCAGTTGAACAACTCAGAACTCATGCTCGTAGACTCCAGGTATGTCTCATTAGTTGACCAATAATTAACAGACATTGCATGTGATAATAGAGCAAATAAATGTGCTAATAAACACTTTTGTGTTGAATAATTTGATCAGGTTCCGATATTTGAGAAAGGGTATGAGAAAGATCCTGCAGTGGTGGCAAAAGAAGCAATCCAGGAGGCTTCACGTAATGGATCTAATGTAGTCCTGGTTGACACTGCTGGAAGAATGCAGGTACTTATTTTGAAAAGTAAAAATGTATCTTACTAGTAGTAGTTGCTACTTACTAGAGCTGCTAATATATGAAATTATTTGCTGCATCTATTGCTGGGATTATTTACTTTTCGATAAAAAATAAACATTTTTATCCGATTCTCAGGATAATGAACCACTCATGAGAGCACTATCCAAACTCATATATCTCAACAATCCGGATCTGGTATTGTTCGTTGGTGAGGCTCTAGTTGGGAATGATGCTGTTGATCAGCTCTCCAAATTCAATCAGGTAACTGATTAAAATTGACTTAAATATATGGTTTTGAAAATAACATATAGAAATGAAGTATTGAGTAATTATTATACTGTATACTTTCTTTTTCGATAAAAAATCTGTTGTGGACTGAACTTTTATTGGTACCTGTACATTTCAGTTCTTCATTTATTGAAGATTTTTATTATGCAGCAACGAGATAGGCATGAAAAACAGTATTCAAATTACTTAATTTGCAAATGAAGTGCCATTCATCCGGATCCATATAGCTAATCCGATCCCAATGTTGTATATTTCTTTCTTGCAGAAACTTGCTGATCTCTCAAGTTCTGCAGCTCCCAGATTGATTGATGGGATTCTGCTCACAAAATTCGATACCATAGACGACAAGGTAACAACACAAGATTATTATTATTATTATTTTCCATTCTTCTTCTTCTTAAAAGTGAAAAATTGTTCATTTATCAAATACAAGTTCTTGTCATGTCAAAACTCTTTGGTTATTTCCAGGTTGGAGCTGCATTATCGATGGTTTATGTATCCGGATCACCCATCATGTTTGTTGGGTGTGGACAGCACTACCCAGATTTGAAGAAGCTGAATGTGAAGTCTATTGTGAAGACCCTTCTCAAATGATGATCAACTTTTCCTGCTTTAGTTTCTTTGCTTTTTCTGAAGAAGGTTGATGACAATTGACATTGTTGTTTGGAACATGTTCTGCTCTGCTGTTTGGTTGATGGTTTTCATCCCCTGTTTCTGAATGAAAGTGGATCTTTCCTTAGTTTTGTTATATAGACGGTTAATTACCCATTTGTTGAATTTTGTGGTTTAGAGAATTTGCTAACTTTTTATTTTTGTACCAAATGGCTTATTAACTTAAAAAAATAAAAATAATTTACTAGTTTGTATAATTTGATGTGCTATTAAATTAGAGTTGATAAAAAAAGACTGGCTGGATCGAATCCCGACAAGACCGGCCTGACTAGGACCGAGACTGAGCGGGCATGTTTTTTTCTTCAATGTCGGTCTCGGTCTTTTCCCCCAAAGCCCGATTAGGACCGGATCGGCCCGACATTTAATAAAATCCTAGAAATTCATGGCATAACCCTTAAAATACTAGTAATTCATAACATTAAAACATTCAACAACCCTTGTATCGGTTCCATAAGGGAAGTGCGACGGAAGACGAGAAGCGAGCGGGTTCAAAACCAAAAAATTCGGTTATTTTTTTGGGCTAATTCTTTTTTTTTTAAACAAAAAATTTGGTCCAAGACCAACTCACGTTTTTTTTTTGCCAAAGTCGGTCTCGGTCCTCTAAATGTCAAGACCAAAATCTCGGCCCTGCCTCCAAGACCGGACCGTCTCCCGTATATTAAATGGATGATGCTTTGTCACGTGTTAAATACTAAATTATAATTTTTTAAAGTTTTTTTTTGTTGGTAAAACAGAAATTACAACAAACCAAAACTAAATATTGTTTTTAACTATTCTAGTAGTTAATTTTCATTGACTATCAAACATGAGAAACTTTTATTTTTTTAAAAAAGTTTAATTAGTAAAATGTGTATTTTTGTAAAATTAAGTTAGTAAATGGTATATTTTCATAAATTTGTAATTTATACAGAAATTAAGAAAAAAAAAGGTGTTTTTTTTGTCTCGTTATATTTGACCTTAAGTCATACTTTCTAGTTTCTATAACATTGTGCATATCACTGGTAAAATGGTAGATCGAGGTTGGAATTAGCTTAGTTAAATTGATTTCGAATTATACTTAAATAATAGAGTATTCTATTGAAATCAAAACTTGATATATGTATATAAAATAAATATTAATATCATAAATTATATTTTATTAATATATTTTTATTCATTATATATTATATGTTTTCATTTTATTACTATATATAAAATATATAATTTAAAATAATGTTGTAAAAAATAATGATATATTTATGGGTTAAATACAAAGAAACTACTTGAAATTTGAACATTTTACAACGAAATACTCGAACTTTAAAAAAATAAAACGGGCTATCTCAACTTTGGTGAATGTGCAACGAGCTATCTCCGTCCAAATTACCGTAAAATGTTGATAGAAATTTGTCGGAAATTTGTCGAAAATTGGACGGAGCACGAATGTAGCTCGTTGTACCTTCCTCCAAAGTTGAGGTAGCCCGTTTTAATTTTTTAAAGCTCGGATAGCTCGTTGCAAAACGTCGAAAGTTCAAGTACTCCTTGATATTTAAACCTATATTTATTTCAAAAGATAACTACAATAGAATTCATCCGATACCGATATTAAGTAAGGATCTAATAGAATATTAAAAACCAATTTAATCGGTTAAATTCGGAAAATTGATGGTTGCCGCCCTATCTTCCGCCGATTGAGTCCTTTGCTTACTGCTTCTCTTCCGCCGATTGAGTCCTTTGCTTCTCTTCCGCCGCATCCGATTCGAAATTAGGTACGTCTCTCTCTTGCATTTGGTGATATTGAGTGTCGTTCTCTCCTCAATTGATAGATCCGAGTATAGGTTTGAAGAATTAAGTTTCTAGGATCAAAATATGTTTATCGAGCTTTCTTTATTGTCTGATCGGCAAACTTTCCATTACTACCTATCAACATCCTGGTGATTTTGTTTTGTAGTCATCCTCGGATTATCTTGTAGACTAGTAGAGAAATTTCCATGACATAATCCCAGTCTCCAACTATAAGCTTCCACCATTTGATATTCTCAGCAGCATGGCTTCAAACCTCATTCGTTTCGCGTCCCACGAAGCAGAGAACCAATTGGAACTTTCCCTCAGACAAGCCTTTTACGGTCAGGAACCAAACCTGAGACCCCCTTTTCCCTTAACCATACCCACTTTCCAGGAGTACCTAAATCTGAATAGGGCTATTCTTTATGGGGTCTTGACTGAGCCTCACTATGCTAAAGTTCATATGAAGCACTTACATGGCATTGTTACCGATGGTTATGCTTTCTTTTTGAGTTTGAATGTTCAAGTTGTTAACGAACTGTTCGAGAAGCTCGTTGATTCAGCTAGAAATCAGGTCATATGGGTCACTAGGGAGCTGGTTGACGTTTTTCCTGAAGGGTTTAGTGCGCTTTTGGTGTCATTGTTGAGGCAAATAGCTGGGGGTGATTTTAGTAGCGTTAATATGTGGCTTTGTTTTGAGATGGTGAATCTGTTTCTGGACAAATGGAGTTGCTTGCTGGAAGAAGAGCCCATGTCTTTGAATAGTGGATTGTACACATTTTTGAGGTTATTATCTGATCATTGTAGGTTCTCTGGTGGTGCCAAGTTAGAGGAACTAGTAAGTTTGGAGATTCACTTCTGCACAAGGATGTTCACAGAGCAGTTCCAATTATGTCTACAGATCGGGAGAGATCTGATTAGATTGCTTCAAGATTTGGTTCATGTGCCTCAGTTCCAAGCCTTTTGGAAAGATTTGATTTTAAACCCTACCAAGTTTGGGACTCCTGGATTTTCTGATATTTCACGATTGTACAACACCCGGACTTCGAGTCACTATTTCTTGCTTCGTATTTCTCCAGAGATGGAGGCACATTTGCGGTTCTTGCTCATCCATGTGAAGTTTGGGAGCCAAAAGCGACACCAAACATGGTTTTTCAGCAAGTATTTGTGCACTTCAGAGAGAGAAACTGTCATATGTGACATTGTCCGTTTCATATGTTGTGGACACCATCCAGTTAAAGAGGTAATACAGTCAGACATCATTCCAAGATGGGCTGTTATAGGGTGGCTCCTAAAGTCATGCAGGAGGAATTATGTTGAAGCAAATGTCAAGTTGGCTTTGTTTTATGATTGGCTTTTCTTTGATGAAAGAGTCGATAAACTTATGAACATTGAACCTGCAATGCTACTGATGGAGTCTTCCATACTGAGATACACGGAAATTACAAACTCTCTGCTTGAGTTTTTGTTTCTTCTTGTGGATAACTACGATATGGAGCGTAAGGAAATCATATCTAAGGGAGTTTCATCATCTTTTCGCATTCTTCTTAGTAAAGGAGTCATTCAGAAGCTTGACATGTTAACATCTTCAGATGGAATTCCTCTTCTTCTAAGACAGAGACTGGACAACATCCTGTTAGATACCAAAATTGGGATCCCTAAGGAACTACATCCCATGAATATTTCTGGTCATCCTGTTCCACCTTTAACGCTACCAAAATTGACCTTATTAGAAACTCAAACTCCATCACCTCAGCGACTTTCAGATATCCATAAAACTGATTCAGGGCCCATTTCTGTTGATTCTTTGGTTACTTGTTGTACTCCAGGGGCTGTTGCAAGTAGAAATTAACATGGTATCATACAAAGTCTGTTTCAAAATCTTGGTGATTAATCAAGAAATCTAATTCAGCAGGTCTCTCAGTTTTATAGGAACACTTGGATATGTATGTGAGTGGCTGATGTATTGCCTGCAAGCAGTCCAATATCCCCACACGGTTTATGTCTAAAAATTGCAGAGTATGGTGAACGGAATGGACACAATTTGTTTGAATCTCATGACTGTGCTCTTGACAAGTGCTGTCTTGATCGATCGTGACAGATCGATTCTGTTCTATCTGGCTCACCTACAAAGATAGAAATGGTCACTTTGATTGCTCAGAGAGACTTCTCTCCTGTTGAAGATGGAGAGAACATCAAGAAGGCTGGCCAAGGTCTGCTAGTGCAGTGATCTCTCTCTACCCTAGTCCCTCTCACTAGTACGCTCTACCTCTCTCGAAGCTCTTCCTCAGTTTCAGGTTTGATTTTCAGCTGCTGTTCTCCTTGTTTATGTCATTCTCTGCAATTTGTGATTACAGACGTTACTGTACGAATATCAGCTCAATCGGTGTCTCGATTGATGTTCCTTATGTTTAGGGAAGTAATTGGATTAGTGGATTAGATTTCTGTTGATAATCTCATTTTTTTCCAGGAATCAATTTGGTTCTTCTTTATCTGGTGGAGTTAAAAACTGCATTATTCGTTTCTATCTCAAAGAAGGATGAGGATAAGAAGCTATTCATTCATAACACCGATTGTTGAGCTAAGACGAGCTGCAAGGGAAATAGTCAGTAGGAGAATAGGCAAACCTAAGGGACCAATTCCCCCTCCAAAGGAAGGAATGCTTGTTAAAAGCCTGGTGTTCAATACAAGGATTAGATTAATCAACAACCTGAAGAAGCTCATGAAAGTAGTGCCTGTCCATGCTTGTGGGTAAATTCATCTCTTTGCTTAAAGTCACTTAATGCTTTATATTGGAAACTAAAATGTGAAATTAACAGTGAAACTTAGTGAGAAAGCAATATATTTCAGGAACTGTTGAAAAATGGACTTTTTTCCTCATTTATTTTCTGAGTAAGTGTAGGCCAAGTTTTTCTGCCATGGATGCTTTTAAGTGTTTTCTAATGATGTGTTCCACAGATGGTGTGATGAAATCCATAATTGGGCACCCTTTTCAAGTCGTCTTGCAAAGGGCACCACTCATCCCTCACGAGGACCAATTCTCAATTCCTCAAATCCCTGCAGTTCTTGAGCTCTGCATCCAAGCTGGAGCCAAGATCCACAAATTCCTCACTAAATGTAGAATAAAACCAATCATCTGAATTGGCACAAACGAATCCATCAATGCCGATGAAACCGACCTTCCCGACCCCAACCCTGTCTCCAAGCGAGCATAAGATGCCGAACTGTGGTGCCCATAAGCATCAGCGGAGAAATGGGCAGCACGGATGGCAGTCGGCAAGGCAACCCTTGATTATTTTGATACCTCTGAGGTACGTGTGGCAATTGGCATGTTCCTGATGTTAATGTCCGTCCGTTGAGGTGGGAGATGAGGATGTTGTATGGACAGGTTGAATTATGATACCATAAACGACACTTTTTAGGTATGTGAGTACGGGTGACAATTTCTGACACGACACGATTAAACGACATGTAACGACCTGTAATTTACACATAATAACACGACACGATTACTAAGCGTGCCTAAACAATTCTTATACGTTTAAACACGATTAATAATCGTGTCTAAACACATTGAACCTGCTAAAATACGACAAACACACGTTTAAACGTGATTAATTAATTGTGTCTAATCGTGGTGTCTAATCGTGTATGATTTTCACTAACCCAGTTAACATGTCTTATTGTGTTGTGTTTTATCGTGTTGTTTCTTGTTTCCCGTGTCTTGTCGTGTCTAATCGTGTCGTAATCGTGTCATGTCTTAATCGTGTTGTGTTACCGTGTCGTGTGACACGTTTAAAATACGTGTCGTGTACGTGTCTAGCATTTAGAGGCACGTTTAAAACTTATTCGTTTAGACACGACACATTTATTGACACGATTAGATACGATATTTGTGAGTAATTTGGGGGTTCATATAGGAGTGACAAAAAAATGGGTTATGTTTGAATTCTACTTTTGACCCATGAATGGGGTAGCCCATTAAATTTTGTTTGGGTTTATAAAATTGAATTGTAAAAGAATAAAAATTAATTTAATGTAACATTTTAAAAATGTTACATATATTTTATAAATTAGAAAATTATGTAAAGGCGTATTTGGACGACGAATAGGCAAAATATTCAATTATTACATTCTAAAAACATAGGTACAATTAAAATAGTCAGATACGGTTTCATAATTCATAGTCTTCCTTATACTTTACCGTTTCAAGTATGAGTAGGGCTGACAATGGTTAGGGTATGGTCAGGGTATGCCAAATACCATAACCATACCATATTTTTAAACCACATACCATAACCATAACCATAATCATTATGGGTACAATTTTCAATACCATAACCATCAAAATAACCGTGGTTATTAACCATGGTTTTAACCGTATAACCATATTTATTCCACATGTAATATAATAAAAGACCGAAAATTTAATTTTAAAAAATACATCTATCTATATTACCAACAATAAAAGTATATAACACTAACATCATTCAACATTAACACTAACATCATTCAACATTCATATGATTCAACATTAACATTCACATCACTGAATTAACATTAAAATTCAACAAACACTCATAACGAGTAATGATTCAACACCCCTAACCATTTCACACTTGTCGTATTTGTTTCTATCAATCATCATCTTCCTCAATATCATCAATTGATTTCATTTTTATGCTGTAATTTATATTTAGTATAATATATATATTAGTTTATTAATAATAAATAATTATTATATTTATAAAATAACCATGGTTATAACCATGGGTATAACTCAAATACCATAACCATAACCATTATGGGTAGAGAATTAATCACCATAACCGCACCGCACCATAATGGTACGGTTAACCATATTAAACAGTAATGGTTATAACCGTGGTTATGGGTTTTTCACCGCACCATTGCCAGCCCTAAGTATGAGGATCAAATTGGTACAAGCAACAAGTTGGGTGACCAAAATGATGCTGTACAAAGTTCCCCCTTGGGTGTCAAAAGACTCAACGGATCATGGGTCGACCAGGGTCGACCAATTGGTCGTGTTAGGGACTCTCTGACCCAAATCTCTGACCCAAACCTGATCAGTGTAATAGAATGAGTCAATTTTTCTGAAACATAAACATGATCCGTCAGGAATAGTAAGACTTGAGTCAAACTGACCCGTTTGACCTCCATGACCCGCAAGTCAGTCTGACCAATTCAACTCACCGGTACATAAAAGTCCAGAAACAAACTGACCTATGAAGTCAAGACCATAGTTATCAGAACCGAACCGCCCATCGAACCGACGAGGGGGCCGGTTCACGTTCGGCCGATCCAATCCGGTTCAGTGTGCGGTTCATTGTTCACAAGGGAATTTTTTTTGAAAACTTAAAATACATACCGTCTCAAATACAAACATAATTACCTCAAACTACATAGTCTCACACACACACAAACTATATAGTTTCAATATCAAACACACATTACTCTCAATTCTCAAACACAATACACAATAGTAGTGAACCGGTTTAACCAATTAGGTTAAGCCGATTGGTTTGTGCAGAACTAAAAACCGGAAACAAAAAAAACGGCCGAAAACAAATCGAAAACCAAAAAAAAAATAGCTAAAATGTGAATCGGAAATCGACCGTTATTTTAAAAACGGTTGGTTTTCTAAATATCGCCTGGTTCAACCCGATTCAAACACTGTTCATTTGTAAAACGATTTTTTAACTGAACCAAACCGAACATGAGTTCGGTTCCCAGTCGGACCGCTGATTCGGTCCGGTTTTGATAACTATGGTCAAGATTACTGTTGATCCATGAGTCAGAATTTTATATATTTAATATAATATACAATTCGGGACATGTCATGTATTGATAAATGAGTCAAGACTACCGAATCAAATCTAACCTGTGTTTTCACGGATCATCTATAAATCGTGTCAAAATGAACATGACCATGAGTCTAAAAGTATGACCCAAACAAAGTCAGCGACAAATTATGACAGCCGTACCACCCCCACCTCCACTTTCTTCACCGGGAAATAAACCAACCAACAAGTCTGAGACTGATTTTGGAAAATAAAATGGATAAGAATGAATATCCCTCCTCGATTTCGTCAATTCCACTTCCCATTTCCCAAGCCCAAGCCCTAATCAGTTCCTCCATTAACGATCTCACAGAGAGATACACACCGATCCGTAAGGTGGAAGAAGATCGTGGCTGATTGATTAACGCATTTAAGATAACCAATGGATGTTGTTTCTAGCTCTCTCTCGCCAAATTGTATGAGCCAATGCTTCGGTAAGATCCACTCTCTATACACCTCTGTTACTATCTCTGAGGCGATCGCTTGACTTCTCTGTTCTTTTTTGGTAGTTCGCAATGGAGTTTACAAGGATTTGAAGCATGTTTCTACCTCCCATCTGTGTCTGGTGAGTTCTGTATATTTATCGCGTTTCCAGTATAATTCGGTTTGGGTTGATGAGAGGAAAGGAGAATAAGACAATTTCGTGTGGATTTTGATGTTCTTTCGCAAATTTGACACGGATTCTTAGTTTTCAAGCATCGGTATCTAGACTAGCTCGATGGTTTGTAGTAGTAGAAGAAAGAGTCAGGTCCAGCTGAAAGCAAGCTTATTTGCCTGATACTATACGTTTTCCTTTTAACATCTGATCAGATTGAGTGTCTTGTGAAGTTGCACCATGTATTCCGAGATTCCATTTTATTTTTAACTAAATTCGTACCAGAGTATTTGTTTTCTCTGTATGTGGGCTGCATATCTACATCATATACTACTTGTTTGTTTTCCCTGTATGTGGGCTGCATACCTAATTTCCACCAGGTATCTGTATAGGCTTACATTATAAATGATTTGTTTATTTATCAGTCATTATCAGAAATTGTATGAGTACGTCATCATTTAATTATACATGCATCTTTGGCAGAATGACAGGTTCAAGAATGTTGAAAAGAGGTGTTTTGCTGATGCATATGCAAGACTTAGAACTGCTACTGATTGTAAGCATGTCTTTTTTTTGTCGAGGATCTCAGATTCTTTTATGCTATCATCTGATTGGGCAATACATTCTCTTCTTTGACATTCCTCCTTGGCCCTTGCATGGGACTTACATATTATCCTAGTTTAAGGAACTAATAGCATCTTGTAGGATTTTCGTTTTCTTTAGGAAATTTCATTTTAGTTTCACTTCATTGACAAACACATAGATGCATTCTAATATTTCCCCTTATTCTGACTTGTAGTTTCTCCAAAATGCATCTCTTGTATTTCGATGAACCGGACCTGTTCTTTGTGCCTGTGTTCTAGTCGGAAACTGGAATTTAACCGATCATATCCATTTGACAACTTTGGGCCTGTGAAGAAATATCCGAGGCACATTGTTAGATCTGAGATGGCAGAAGCTGGAATGTCTGATATTGGTCATCCATTTTCAGGTTTTTAAAGTTAATTGGATGTTTCTGCCCATAAAGGTTATATCTTTAAAAAATATTATAGGGGTAGCATGCTTGTTAAACCTTTCATTTTTGTTTAAATGCAGCAGCATTTAAAGTACTTGGCCAAGTAAGAGGAATATGCTTTTACGCTGTTGCTGCTGTCGTAGCAATTTTCCTGTTTCAGTTCATGCTACTAGCACATCCATTTGTGCTCTTTTTTGATAGATATCGAAGGAAGGCTCAGCACTTGATTGCCAAAATTTGGGCTACTTTGGCAGTTTCTCTTTTCTATAGAATTCAGATTCAGGGATTGGAAAATCTTCCTCCACCAGATACTCCAGCTGTGTACGTCTCCAACCATCAAAGTTTTCTAGACATATTTACACTTCTAACCCTTGGTAGAAGCTTCAAGTTCATCAGCAAAACGGAGATCTTCCTAATTCCGATTATCGGGTGGGCCATGTATATTATGGGCACCATTCCTCTAAGGCGAATGGATGCCAGGAGCCAAATTGTATGCTTCCCTGCTCTCATTGTCGTCACTGTTATGGAGTTCTCTTTATATGGTTGTGCTGGATGCTATTATCAATTGTTTCCCATTCAGATAATAATTGATAAATGGCGTCATTATTAGCTACATAATTTTTGCAGTGGACTTTGCATATTTTGATTGGGAATATTCACTTTTCCTTCTCTTAAGGAAAGAGGCAATACTAAACCTTCCCTTCGGATTATTTTGATAAAAACTACATTCTCTCATATGATTTAGGTGATGTTGCATTTTATATGTAGATGCATAGCACTGATGATTGAATTATTATCATGACTAATACCTTCCTCAGTAATCAAACCTTTGATTTCTATGTGCAGGATACTTTTAAACGATGTATGGATCTCATTAAAAAGGGGTCATCTGTCTTTTTCTTTCCAGAAGGTACAAGGAGTAAAGATGGAAAGCTTGGAGCTTTTAAGGTGCATTAACGTTTGTTTTATTGACTCTCTTCAAACACCACAATTCAACATTTCCATCCAATACAGCAGTTAAATAGATCTGCTACACAAGTGGAGCAGAATTTGACCTGATTTAGTTTGCATGATAAATCTTTACAATTATTTTGAAATTGCTGTATTGAACAAAAACAAAGAAGGAAAAGACATGGATTTCAAACATTCTCATGTATTGTTTGGGTGCTCAGAAAGGCGCTTTCAGCATTGCAGCAAAAACTGGGGTACCTGTGGTGCCCATTACCCTCATTGGTACTGGCCAAATCATGCCGCCTGGGCACGAGGCTATTGTAAACCCTGGATCTGTGAAAATGATCATACACAGGCCAATTGAAGGAACTAATGCCGACGCGTTATGCAACGATGCTAGAAGTATTATCTCTCGTGAACTCAGTAATCAAGGTTGATAATTTCTTTTCCGAGCAGCTTAAGGCAAGAACAGCTTAATTCCATAAGTGGGTCCAGCGGAAAGGTTAGCATTACTTTTACTAATTATTTTTTCTTTAGAAAAAAAAGCCATGCTTCTAGGTATTTGAAGTAGTTCAGTTGCAGCTAATATAGAAATTGCTATTTCTCTCTAATCCTCTACATGGATAAAAACAATTAACTGCCAAAATAGATCAATTTCATGACTGCTCTAAACTAATCGAACTAGTCAACTGTCTATGCTTTTCTTGTGTTGCAAGGCATAGAAATTTGCAGTCTTTGCTAATTTGTGTCAGTCTCCAATGATAAAGCTCGATAAACGGTTTTAATTAGATGGACATGATGCATAATTGTACAGGTGACAACGAATAAGCTGAGCATGAAGCCAAAGCAGATTATGTGTTTTTTGGAAGATCTATACAGCAGTTTTGGGTTTCTTCGCGAGGATCGTTTTTTTCCCGGGTTTTTGGTGTACAATAGACCAAGACAATAAGAGCAACAATGACAAAAAAAAAGTCTATGAACTTCACTTCTTCGATCCATCTGGTATAATAGATTAATACAGTTGTGCTGAATAATAACATATAGACGTGTAATAGTCTTCATTGAGATAGATACATAGTAATACATTTATGTATATTAATAATAATTGCTCTATTTCGAGGACTGTGTTCGGCCATTTGATGATGAACACTAGAGGTGAAAGGAAAAACATCTTGTCCGAAAAAACGGTGAAAGTCGCGCCGAAAAAACTGAGCTTAATTTTTATGCATACAAAATACAATTTTATATACTTATAGGCATGAGTTTATTACCTATTTTCTAGTTAAAATTCAAGGGTAAAAACTATTTTCTAGCTGATTTTTTTTTTAAAAATTTATTAGCCGACTTTATATAAAATTATAATTTGCTAATTTTATCTAGGTTAAATGATAATAGAATTTGGCCAAAAAAAAAATGATAATAGAAAAATGCATAGAAAAAAGGTTAAATACTAAAATTTACCTGAAGTTTGGACGTTTTGCAACGAGCTACCTGAAGTTTGGATGTTTTGCAATGAGCTGCCCGAACATTAATAATTCAAAACAGGCTACCTCAACTTGGACGAAGGTGCAAATAACTATCTTCGTCCAATTTACCGTCAACCGTTGACAGAATTTCATCAAAAATTGGACGGAGGTAACTATTTGCATGTTCGTCCAAGTTGAGGTAGCCCGTTTTGATTTTTTAAAGTTCGAGTATCTCGTTGCAAAACGTCCAAAATTCAGGTAGCCTCCTTGGTATTTTTTTTTCCAAAGCTCGTATTTAACACTAGAAAAAATTGTAATTTTTATTCAAAATTCAACTAACAAATTACAAATTTTAGCAATAAATTAATGAATTACTATTTTTTTAAAAAGCTCAAATAATAATTTATCTAACAAAATAAAATATAATTTTTCCTCACAATTTTTATGATTAACTTGACATCACCTAACATGGAAAACAAACAAAAAAAAATAGGGGCTATTTAGTCATTTCTTCTTTTAGGGTCAATACTCAATTGTCTGTTTAGTGGTGGAAGTGTCGCAAACGACTATTTTGACTTGGAGCTTTCTATGGTCTGCTTTCTCGATACATCTTGCCCCAATCGATGAACTGATACAGAAGCAGCATCAGCAGCATTTCGCAGTAAGTGTCTCTCTTAATCTGTATCTTTTATTATATAGTACTTTTTACGCTGAGCAGTTTTGATTCAGCTCGGATTTCGAGCTCCGGCTGCTGACTCCTAATCTGTAACGATCCTATATGCTCACGATATTTGTTATCTGAACTTCGAATTCTCCGCAATTGAAGCGTTTAATTAGCTCCTGGCTGCTAGAATTGTCAAATTTGGTTAAATAATGGTGGCCAACGCCAATTCGATCGGAATTACTGTTGCAGATCCTGCTAGATTAGAAATAGATAGTGATGCATTGGGTATTGTAACATTCTAGAAAATAAATTCCATACATGGTGTTTCGAGAAGAAACTGGAAATGGGTATTGTTGGAGAATTTGTGGATTTGACCCGAACGCTGACTTTGGTTCATGCCTGCAGTCTATATATTGGAACATCTTGTGTTCGAATTTACCAGATTCACCAATTTAGCAATTTCTTGTTCTATTGAGGCTTTCGTAAAGTCGTTTATTGCGCTGCTTAGGAATTAGGATCACTTATTTTTATTTGTAATAATTTTATGAACTGAAGTAGCTGGAGCTTCAATCAGCTCGGAGCTAGTTGGATGGTGCATCATCTTGACAATTTTGCAGGTGGTTATATGTGCCTTGTCGCACATAATGTTTGATCGAGGTTACAATGCAGATTATATGGGTGCCCAACGAGATAAATTCGTGAGGTATCAATCTAGCTTTCTATCTCAACTTTTTAAACATATGTTCGATAGATATTCATGAACATATCATGCTATCATCTAAATTCCACCGAACACACCAATATGTTCAAGATATGTTTGCAATATTATGTGGAGTTTTTTTTATTGCGTTGGTACTATATCATCTTGAATCCTGAATGCCAAAATAAAACCATGAACTTGGAAACAGTTTTTTTTTTTTTTTATAAATAAAATATTGTTAATTTCAGCTAGTTAACATTGTGTGTTTTCACTTTTCGGATAGCGGCTAAAATGCACATTTACATTCCCCATGAGGGTCTCTATTTGTGTATCAGTTTGTACTTTTCATTTTTTTTTAAATCGAAACAATTATTCACTACTGGAGACTACTCTAAGCATTTTTAGCAACTTTTTTATCAAAACAAAGTTGAAGAAGTTAATTGTATTGCTCCAACATTTATTAATGTAACCCAAACTTCTTTTCATTTCTATAGGTTGGACGACTTGGACTCTAGAACATCAGCATCTACTGATTCGGAAAAGAGGAAATGTGGATTTGGCATAGACCGTCTGGGTCGGTCTGGTCCTACCAAATCACACTCCTTCAAGTCTGGAATGAGGATGGGCTCTGAAGGGCTCAAGTCAATTGGTCGTTCACTTGGATTCGGGGTTTCTCGGGCTGTCTTCCCAGAAGACTTAAAAACATCAGAGAAAAAAATACTTGACCCTCAAGACAAGTTCCTAGTGCTGTGGAATAAACTCTCATTAGCATCGTGTATTCTGGCAATTTCTGTGGACCCTCTCTTCTTTTATCTTCCACTGATTAATGACACGCTCAATTGTATCGGTATTGATCGCAAGCTAGCAATCACAGTGACCACAATCCGTACAATTATTGATGCTTTCTATCTTATTCACATGAGCCTGCAATTCCGAACTGCTTACATTGCTCCATCTTCTCGGGTTTTTGGGCGAGGCGAGCTTGTAATAGACCCAGCACAGATTGCTATGCGATATTTACGTGGTTACTTCATCATTGATTTTCTTGCCATCTTACCTCTACCTCAGGTAATAATACACAATATTTTTGAAGTACTTGATTTTTCTTTTCTAATTTTTATAATTCTATGCCTGCTTAGTTGTTTCCAATAGAAATTCTGGAATTGTATATTATGTGTATCAAACATACTTTTGCTGGTCTGATTTAGTCTAGATGTGGTGTCTATAATAAGGGTTCTTTTATTCCTGAACTTTTGTTTTGTAAAAAGTAAATACTTTCCCTTCACATATTACTTCATTCTTCTTTTCTAGACGACCCTGTAAATGTAAATTATTTGATTATCCAAAAATCATTTTAACTACTGTAAAAATCCACATCATCAAAATTCTATCTTATAGTAGCATTAATATCATAGAGGTCGCATTCAATTAGTTTTTGACTTCTTCTTCTTGCATTTACTTTCTATTATTAAAGAGGGGAATTATTTTTTTCTGTGGCTATTTGTAGATTGTTGTTTGGAGATTCCTTCTAAGAGCAAATGGTTCAGATGTTTTACCTACAAAGCAAGCTCTGCTTTTTATTGTCTTTGTCCAATACATACCAAGATTCGCCCGTCTTTTGCCTTTGACTTCGGAACTGAAGAGAACTGCTGGTGTATTGGCTGAAACTGCTTGGGCTGGGGCTGCATATTACTTGCTATTGTATATGCTTGCTAGTCATGTAAGTACCTCTAATCTTCATTAGCTATTATACTTTTAAATATTTCTCTGTCCCAATTACTGACGGATGCTGTTCAAGTTTCTGGTTTTTGTTCGAGTTTGATTTTTTTTTTATCTATTAATACAAAATTTCATTTTTACAATATGTCTTGCTTGCATTCAACTATAACAAAACTTACCAATTCCAACTATAAACCTGTAAGATTATATTCCCCATATTTTATTTCTTCATTTTGCAGATAGTCGGTTCCTTTTGGTATTTGTTTGCTGTAGAGCGAAATGACGCATGTTGGCAAAACTCATGCAACGGAACATGCACGAGGGATTTTCTTTACTGTGGGAACGAAGGGATGAATGGTTTTTCCACGTGGAACAATATAAGTGAAAGTGTTCTTTATAACGGTTGTTCTGTAGATATTGAAAACCCACCCTTTGATTATGGCATATTTCAGCAGGCATTGCAATCCGGGATCGTGAATTCTACTATGAGCTTCATCTCAAAGTACTGTTACTGTTTATGGTGGGGACTGCAGAATTTAAGGTAAAGACTAATTTTACTCATTTTTATAGTCTCTGATGCAATTGAATAAAAATGAAACCTTTTTAATGTCTCAAAAGTGGAAAAGTTGACCCTTTAAAGTCATTTTATTTACCGCTGTAGGTTAAAGGGTTAATAGGTCCAATGGTACCATAAGTTTGGGCCATGTCATCGGATGGTGCCCCTATGTTGTTTTATATGGTACCATAAGTTTCGCAATGTTGTTTTATGGTACCATAAGTTTCGCAATGTTGTTATTTGGTCCAAATTACTGTTGCCGTCAATGCTAACTAACAGAATGTTGATGTGGCACTGGCGTGGTGCTGATGTGGCACTGACGTGGTGCTGACGTGGCACTGATGTGGCAATTGAAAAATACAAATAAATAGAAAATATAATAAAAATAGGGAAAAATCGAAAAATATTTTAAAACTTGATATATTAATAAAATGTATTTTTTATAATTTTTAAAATCAAAAATTGAAAAAAAAAAAAAGCTAGGGTTGGACCCTTGAGTCCAATTGACCCAGCCAAGGGTCGATTGGACCCCGAGTTAGTTCGACCCTTGGGGTCCAATTGACCCAGCCAGGGTCGAACCCAGGGCTGGGTTCGACCCAGACCTGGTCGCCCAGGTCAGGGGACCTGGTGGGGGTCCAACCCAGCCCAGGGTTCGACTCTTGGCTGGGTCAATTGGACCCCAAGGGTCCAACCTAGTTTTTTTTTTTTTTTTTTTTCAATTTTTGAATTTTTTTAAAAATATTTTTTATAAAAAATAAATTTTATTAATATATAAAGTTTTAATTTTTTTCCGATTTTTTCCCTATTTTTTAAATTTCCCTATTTATTTTTATTTTTAAAATTAAATATTATATTATATATCTACGTGGCGCTGATGTGGCGCTTACGTGGTGCTGACATTGACCATAAATATCTAACGGTTGACTAACAGAGTACCATAGGACAACATGCTCCAAACATAACAGACCATTTAACCACATCAAAAAACATATGGTACCATCCGATCACATGACCCAAACTTATGGTACTATTGAACATATTAACCCTAAAATAAAGGAACTTGGGATTTCGGTTTAACTTTTAATTTTTTTAGTCTCAATACATTTTGTGAAATTCATTTTCAGTACTCTTGGGCAAGGACTGCAAACAAGTACATATCCTTGGGAAGTTCTATTTTCCATTTCACTAGCCATTTTAGGGTTGATCCTCTTCGCCCTTTTGATCGGTAACATGCAGGTAAGTTCATAGTAAAAACTGAGGCCATTACATAATTACACTGTCAAGTCTCAAGGCACTGATTTATATTACACATTGATAGACCTATCTTCAATCTCTCACCATTCGGCTCGAGGAAATGAGGGTCAAGAGACGTGACTCAGAGCAGTGGATGCACCATCGGCTGCTGCCTCCTGAGTTAAGGGAGCGTGTTCGACGCTACGATCAATACAAATGGCTCGAGACACGTGGAGTTGACGAAGAATCGATCGTGCAGTCTCTCCCAAAGGATCTCCGGAGAGATATCAAACGGCATTTGTGTCTGGCCTTAGTTCGTCGGGTAATTTCTCACCTATTTTCCTATTACTCTCTCTTGTACATGAATTTAGAGGGAAAAAGTGTTTGTTTTCCCCCCATATGGTTAATGGTAGGGCTGACAATTTCTGACACGACACGACACGATCTGCTTTAAAGCGTATATGGGTTTGACCTTAATGGATCCGTGTCTAAACAACTCTTATACGTTTAGACACGATTATTAAACGTGTCTAAACAACTCAGATCTGCGGATATCTGTATAAACACGATTAAACACGATTAACTATTCGTGTATAATCGTGTTGTATATATATGAATTTGTGTATATATCTGATTTAAAGCGTATATAAGTTTGAGATTAACGGAACCCGTGTCTAAACAACTCTATACGTTTAGACACGATAAACGACTTATACGTTTAGACACGAGACATGTTTAGATACGTTTAAAATTTATCCGTTTAGACACGAGACATGTTTAGACACGACACGATTATGACACGACACGATTGCCACCCCTAGTTAATGGTAATGGTTGCCTCAATGTGTATTGATTTTACTCAACAGGTCCCGCTTTTCGAAAACATGGACGAGAGACTACTCGATGCGATCTGCGAGCGGCTACAGCCAAGCCTATTCACCGAAAGAACCTACATAGTTCGAGAAGGTGACCCAGTCGACGAAATGCTCTTCATCATCCGTGGCCGCCTCGAGAGTGTCACCACTGATGGAGGCCGGAGCGGGTTCTTCAATAAGAGTTTTCTCAAGGAAGGCGATTTCTGTGGCGAGGAGCTCCTGACGTGGGCCCTTGACCCGAAATCCGGCTCAAACCTCCCTACTTCGACCCGAACCGTGAGGGCTCTTTATGAGGTCGAGGCCTTTGCTTTGGTGGCCGAGGAGCTCAAGTTTGTGGCGAGTCAGTTCAGGCGGCTCCACAGTCGCCAAGTTCAGCATACTTTCAGGTAAGTGTGGCAAATCGTATAGCTCGGTTTTATTGGGTAACTTCATTTAAGTTTTAAAAAACATCAATACTTAAGTAAAGGGATGATTAGAACTGCATATGCTGCAATTCAAAACTTTTTTTTTCTCAATTCATTCGAAGTTTGGTATCTCTAGGGGTGTCAAAACGGAAAACGGGTCATGGATTGACCCATGGGTCGTGTCAGGGACCCTCTAACCCAAACACGACCCGCGTAATAGTATGTTTTAGTTTTTGAAACTCAAACCTGACCTGCAGGTTGGTGGGTCAACCCGCAGGTCAGAATGACCCGTCATGAATGGTAAGAGTTGGGTTAGATTGACTCGTTCGACCTTCATGACTCGCAGGTCGGTCTGACCCGTTCACCCACTATTTCAATAAAAATAAAAAATGTACTAATATATAGATGGGACAGGTTACGGGTTGGCCCATGGGTCAAGGTTTCTGACCCAAACCTGATCTGTGTTTTCATGGGTCATCCATGAGTCGTGTCAAAATGACTCATGGGTCAAAAACCCTACCCAAACATGACCTGTGACGGGTCACCCATGGGTTGGGCTAGATTTTGACACCAGGTATGTCTTCTTCAGTTCTGGTAATTTAAAAAAAAAATCTAAATTTGGAAATAAAAAAATAATTTATTGATATAATTATAGTATAATATTCATTTCTTTTTTAAACTAAGATTTTGAATGCTTTCAGGTTCTATTCTCAGCAATGGAGGACCTGGGCAGCTTGCTTCATTCAGGCAGCATGGAGAAGGTACTCCAAGAGGAAGAACATGGAGCTCAGAAGAAAGGAAGAGGAAGAAGAAGAGGAAGCTGGTGAGTCCTACCTGATCCCGAACAAGACACCCTCGTACAGCATCGGGGCAACATTCCTGGCTTCGCGATTTGCAGCGAACGCACTTCGTGGGGTCCACAAGAACCGAACCGCGACCGCAAAGACGACTCTGGAAATGGTGAAGCTGCAGAAACCGCCTGAACCCGACTTTACTGCAGATGAATGAAGATTGTTGGTGATGATGAAGCCAACAATTGATGCATTGTTATGTTAAAGTAAGTTGTTTACATGGTAAGTTCCAACATTGTAATACTGAAATGAAATTATTATTTGTCTATGTAATACTAAAATATTATAATTCAATATTACACTAGCAATCAAATATTACAATATTTAATAGGGAAAAGTCGGAAAATGTTCTTTTTAATGTTACAAATAAGTTCCGACTCGATTCAAATCACATCGGAGGTTCCCTAACCAAGGTCTGAACCCAGACCAGGCCACCCAACAAACTGGTCTAGGCTCGTACCCAGACCAGAGGACCCTCGATTAGGGCTCAATTGGAGTCTCGAACTGAACCTGGTCCAGACCGATTGAAGCTTCAATTGAGCCACACTCAAAGACCCTATGATCTTGGTTCAAACCTTGGCTAGGGGCCACAGTGTGACTCAAATCGGATAAGAACTTATTGTAACTTTAGTGTAAATTTGTAGGGCTTATTTGTAACATTTAGAAAAATATTTGGTTAATTTTATAAATATAAAAAAATATTTAACAAAAAATTTTAACAGAAAAGCAACGAAGTACCAATTATCATCATTTTTAAACATGTTAAACCATAAACTATCATAAAAAAAGCTTGTTAATGCAACTAAAGTTTTATGCAAACATGTTGGATCATTTTTAAACTTTTTGCTTTCTAATATTATTTTGAAAAATACGATTTTTTATAATCTCGCATTACGACTTACTAAACATACCAGGAATAAACCGGATAATATATTGAACCGGTTCTGAAGAATGAAGTTTCAACCGGTTCCGTTCGTCCAAACTCCACACAAATGCACAAACCAACTTCATTTCCAATCAAGGAAAGCACTTGAAACAGCAACTCAAAACACTTTTCAACACAAACCTCGCTGAAAATCATCAATAACATCAATCGACGATGAATCGTTCCCCCCCCCCATCCCCACCCCCACAATCACGACTCTTGAGCTTCGGCTACTAATGCAGGAGGAAGCTCGACCACCCGAATAGTGCGAGGCAGCATGAACTCAGAGAATAAGGGATAGTGCGATGATGGATAGCATCCGTCTATGTTGTCATTGACCACCTCAGAGGACACTGGCATTAGGGACCGGCCTCGGAAGAGAATCCAGTCGATGTGCAGGTCTTGGGTTTGGCGGTCCCAGCAGAGACAGAGGGCTCGAAAGATCAGTTTGAGGAACTCCTTGGCTCCTTGCTTGTCGCCTAAGTAACACAAAACATCGGGTTAAGAGAAGCGGGACCCAGATTAGGGACCGCTTGATTGAGTTTCAGTCAAGCTCTGTTTGAGTCATGGCTAGTTTTTAACGAATGTAAAAGTTATGTGGGTGGTCTCTATTGCGATATTCGGGAGAAGGCCCCCCCCCCCCCTCCCCCCCCCCCCCCCCCCCTAATTTTATCATTTTGAAAAGTATTTAAGAGCATTTTTGGAAGAAGATTGGGCAAAAGGTTCATTTATCATGTGTTTTTTTAGACATATTGGTGCAGCCAGGGACGAAGTCAGAAAACTTATTCAATAAGGTAAATATTAGAGTAATGACAAATAGTTGAAACAAAAAAAATCAGTGGGGACAAATGTATAATTTAAAAGGGCTAAATTGAAAATTATTGCATTTTTTAGGGTCAAATTTACACAAACGTCCCCAAGTAGCTCCGCCCCTGTGCGCAGAAATATTAGATAAGGGCAAATAGTTGAAACAAAAAAAATTCAGTGGGGGCAAATGTATGATTTAAAAGTGCTAAATTGAAAGTTATTGCGTTTTTTAGGGTCAAATTTACACAAACGTCCCACGGTAGCTCCGTCCCTGAGTGCAGCCAGTGGCGTAAAAAAATGCATTGGAGTTCATCATACTTTCAAAGAAAATACCTTTGAATCCATGGTAAGTGCGTATGAGGGAACCATTCTTCCTCACTCGAGCACTGAACCATGCATCCCGCATATCCCCGACCACACCGTGCTCTCTATGACCAAATAAGAAAAGCCAAGATCCAAATTACTAAGTTACTCTAAATAAACACAACAATGTTCCTATCAAGTGATAACTTTGCAGAAAATTGGCTACCTTGATCTGCCAAGGAGGAACCGCCCTGTAGTTGATTCCTTTTGTGTATTGAAACCTCCACAGTACACAACTGGTAGACTCGGAGGCAAAGACGCGATATGCTGCCACGTCAGCAAGGCACTCCTCCTCCGAGCACGAGGGCTGTGCTCATCCATGTTCGTATTCACAATTTGGAAGGAAAACCCGGGGGGCTCAACTCCCTTCAATTGGAATGTGTGGGGATTATGATGTCAAGGATAATAAGATTTTCATTTGCATAATATTTGATTAAGAGCGTGATCAATGGATGAGATTCTGCCATAACCATAACTTGCTCGGAAAATCGATAATCTGGCAGAATTTTAGGCGATCAAAAAATCTCAAATGGAGAGGACCCAACTCCTAAAAATTCAAACTTGAGCCCCCAAACAATCCTAGCAAGATCTAACGTTAAATCATCAACTTGGTTATGCTAAAAATGACTTTTTTTTAGACAATGGTATCCGAGCACTGCTAAAAAAACGAATCTTTTAAGCAAAAGGATATTGCCCAAGTTGTTATACAAGGGACTTCTGATCCCCATGACGTGCTTCCAGGAACAGAAGGCGATTCGGAGAGCCAAAATGTTCCACCTTCTAGTAGCTCCACCTTCACTCAACAGAACGATAAATAGTAAATTTAGCAATGTGCAATTTTTCAAAGAAAAGATTCAAATTTGATTTCATTCAGCAAATGAAATTTCAAACATTACCTTCTCTTTGTCGTAGAATATAGTGCAGTGCTGGTCTGAGGTGTCTTGGGATCCTTTTCTTGATATCCCGAATTGATCATAACCTGCCCAATATTTCAACATTGGGTGTGTATTTGAGATTACAATCTATTTTATTGAATCAATCACTAAAGGAAGAACATTTTTAATTCATTTGTAGCATTATATTGATTCAAAAGTGATTTTTTTTCCCCATTCTTTCTGCATATTACAAATAAAAGTTACCTGTTAAGCACTGCTGCAGATAATCAAGTTGGTATTTTACCCCTGAGCAGAATCACAATAAGAATTAGTTATAGAAAGTTTCAAGGAATGGAAGGTGTTCAATCTCATGATGCTTCAAAAATCAAAGCCTTCAAATTGAGGTATCATTCATGATCCATGAAAAAACATATCAGAGCAAGCAATCATGAGGTTAGTATGGACTTCATGGACCTGAGTTTACTTGGCAAGATCCTCGTTACAAAATCAACATCCAATTGCAGAAACTACCCAAACAAGTAAAGCTTCAATCATTGAAACAATCAAATTGAACCAACCAAGAAGCAATTCCAGCAAGACCCAGAAACATTAGAGAGAGACACCTTGCTGGGTGCAGAGAATCATGGGAGAATAGCTTGTGATGACACTGATACACAAATCCCTTCTTTTAACCCAGGAATTGGGGCTCTCCTCTGCTTGATCCTCGTGCAGATTAAAGGTCATCACTGTCAGAGAAACGCTCATTTTCGCGCTTTCCTCCTTCCTCTGTCTCTCTATGTACAATCTACATGATTTATCTCAAATAATTGCAACCACCATAGCTGAAACTCCTCTCTATCTGCATCAAAACACAAAATACAAAGTTACAAATAAGAATCTCTCTCTCTCTCTCTCTCTCTCTCTCTCTCTACATATATAAATATATACAATCAAATGTCTATTTATGTATACAAGATCGGATTCTGATGTTATGGGGTTTGAAAGCAAAAGGGTCTCAGGTAGAAAAGGATTTGATGGTGAAGACAGATGAAGTTGAAGGTGAGAAAGAGGGATGAAGTTCAAGTCGAGGTTTAGGTTGACCACGCGCGTGTGAGGTCAAAGCCAGTCGACGCCGGCCACAGCCAGGGAGATTTTGTATAAATTTATTTGCTACGTTTGTAGGGAAGTGAAAGTTTAGGGGACAACTAACACCCAGCTTGAAGTTCGGAGGCTAAAACAATATTAACAATGAAACCGTAAATTTCAACTTCAATAAGTTTTTGGGAGATCCTATTATCGACTACTAAATACATATCACTTTTGTTAAAATGCCCTAATAACTTTTTACATATTTGCCCTTACCTATTTTAAAAATAGGTAATACAGACCGATATTGTAATGAAGAATCGACAAATACTTGTTGATTATTACTTCTTCAATCGGAACACTATTGCCGATTGCACCATGGACGCCGATTATTACTTCTAAACTCTATACTAATTTAATCGAACGTACCGATTTGCGGCTGGCTAGTTAGCTGGTATGCGACACAGTTTAGGGTTTGTTGGTACTGATGTGGTTGTGGCTGGTGTCCGATCTTTGCAGATTCTTTATGGTGATTATTACTTCTTCAATCGGTTGTGGCTTCATCCATGATCGGAGCAAATCAGTTGTGGCTTCGTCCCTGATGAAGTCAATCGGTTGTGGTAAAAAACAAATTTGAAGATAATAATTTTGAATACGAGGTGAAAAAATAAGTGGTATTTCTTTAGCAATTTTATTTTATTTTTAAAATAGGTAAGGACAAATATGTAAAAAACTATTAGGGCGTTTTAGTCTTTTGACAAAAGTGGTCTGTATTTAATAGTCGATGGTCTGCAAATAGAATCTCCCTAAGTTTTTTGTTTTTTTTAAGATTGATTTCAAAAACTGTCCCAATTTTCACTCATTAAATCGATTTGGTTATATAATTTAATTTTATTGGACCACCAACATAATCTATTTGTGGTACATTTAATTCGACCATCAATTTGATTATGATAATACTAATTTTGCATGAATCTCCTCAATTAATTTTTTATGTTAATTTTTTATATCACGTGTTAGAAAATGTAAGTATTTTTAATTTAATCTATTAACATTACATTATCTAACTGTCCTATTCTACTTTTTACTCTTATTAAAAATAAATTTTGACGTCCCTGATTATAAAATGAAGCAAAAATTATTAGTGAAAAAGATCTACATATAACACAAAATTATATATATTATATTCACTGTATCCAACATTTTTTTTTTAATTCACTTTATCCAACGTCACTTTCCAGTTATATTTGTTTGGGTTGCATGTATCGAACTGAATTTTTGGTATTATTTTGAACTAGTCTATTTGAAATCTAAAACTACTTATTTGGTTTTGATACTAGTTCGGTCGAATTAGTTTGAACTATACCAATTCGAGATAACCTAGATGAACCTACAAAAGGCAAAAGCAAATAGTAAGGAATAAATAAAGCATGGTGTTAATTTTTTTTTTTTTTTGGCCAACTGGTGTTAATTGGCATCCAAGAACAAGGTAAATATTAACTTTATCTTTTGTAAAAAGGATTGGATGGAAACCCTATCCATCTTAAGCTTATATATATATATATATTCAATTATATAAACTATTATTTGTACTTTAATATAAATTCAAATGAATAAAGCATTATCATTTCGACCTCTAATATTTGGACGTGTCCCTCTTTATTTTTTTAATAAAGTTTTCATCATCAATATGTGAATAAATTTTGAGTTTTTCTCTTTCATACATTTTTCATCTAAACTTAACCTAATATATTTATAAGATTTGCAAAAGTAATAAAATATTGTTTACATAAGTAAATTATTATAAACTATTATATATATATATATATATATATATATTACAATTAACTATTAAGTTTTGATTTGAAACTCTAATTTATGGGGTTAGAGTCTAATCCTACCCAAATTAGCTTGCAAATAGGTGGAGAGTTAGGAGTTTTTTTTGAAAAAGTAGGCGCTGTGCAAAATAAATTTGAAAAATTAAGTATACTGAACAAATATTTAACAAAATGTATATAAGCGCTACTGGGTTAGCGTTATTTACAACGTGGGCTACTTTGAGTAGCGTTTTTCAAAAAACACCACTAGGGGTTGCGTTTTTCATAAAAAGTAGCGTTTTTATGAATTTCGCTACCCCTAGTGGCGTTTTTTTTAACGTTTTTTTTTACGATTCGATGTTTAATTAAAAATAAAATTATGTATTTATTAAAAAAAAATATAGTAAGTAGATATTGTAATTGTGATTCAATTGATGCAAAAAATATTAAATTTGGACTTACGGATTGACTGTAAGCTCTGCCGTAAGTTGAGATAATTAAATTGATTTTGTTTGAGTAAGTACATAATTAAATTTATCACCTAATCCATTTAATTATTTCGGTCAAATTTTAAGACAAGCAATGTTAGGTTACAAAATCACTGTATTTCTAATCAAAAAAATTACCCTAGGTAGATAATTGAATTACAACATAAATGACGTTCACCGTGGTTAGTTTGGACTTACAGAGTATGAGTTATATTTTTTTAAGTCTTATTTTCATATCTCAACTTACGGCAAAGCCTACAGTCAATCCGTAAGTTCAAATTTAATATTTTTTGCATAATTTGAATCGCAATTACAATATCTACTTACTATAATGTTTTCAATTTTTTTAATAATGCATAATTTTATTTTTAATTAAACATCGAATCGTCAAAAAAACGTAAAAAAACAAACAAAATAAACGTCACTAGGGGTAACGAAATTCATAAAAACGCTACCCTAATAACGCTTATATACATTTTGCTAAATATTTTTTCAGTATACTTACTTTTTCAAATATTTTTTGCACAATGGTTTCTTTTTAAAAAATTTCGAGAGTTAGTTGGTATAACTTTCGCCCATTGTTTGAGACTCAATAGGTTCTATTAAGCTCCAATTCGATTGAAATTTGGGGTTTATGGTTTAATGACTATGTGTTAAATGAAAACGATCATTTGCTGTCAATATACTCACTGTGAGTGAGATATTAAAACGTCGTAAAACATATAGATAATCCAACGTAAAAATTATCTATATCTATATACACTGATTTGACTAGAACTTCCATAATTAAGACATTTATTAATTAAGACATTTATTGTGCTTAAATTATTTTTGTAACCGTAGTGGACTCACCTTGTAATGTATACCTCCCAAAATCCTGGAATTCTTTCTAACTTTTTAATTAGTTCTCACCCTGCATTACAAATTCGTTTCGCCTCCTCATTTGTTGTATTTTTATCACCTCCTCATTGATTATATATTTTTTTTATTATCATGCAAAAGTGTTTTATTTTTCTTAAATATATTCGCTTTTTCAATATTGTACAATTTTATAACTAAATCAATCTTTATTAAATAATTTTTCATTAATTTTAAAAAATACTGTATATATTTAATAAGTATTTCATTCTCAATATTTAAATATTTCATTCTCATTCCAATATAAAAGTTTGTATGATAAAAAAAATATTTAAATTAAAACAATTGATAAATACCTACAAATACTCATATATAAAATTAGTTTATAAATTATTACCGAATTAAATATAAAATTATAATAGACTTATTTTTTGAAAAATTATTATCTCGTATATTTCACTTAAAAAAATGAATTAATCTAATACAATGTAATATCAAGGGTTAAATATAAATAAATTACCTGAACTTTGGACGTTTTGTAACGAACTACCCGGACTTTAAAAAATTAAAATGGGTTACCTCAACTTTGACAAAGGTACAACGAGCTACCTCCGTCAAAATTACCGTAACATGTTGATAGAAATTCGTCGGAAGCTTGTCGGAAATTCGACGGAGGTAGCTCGTTGCACATTCGTTCAAAGTTAAAGTATCTTATTTTAAATTTTTAAATTTTGTATAGCTGTGGAAAGATATTCAAAATTCAGGTAGATTCTTTATATTTAATCCTAATAACAATAATAATTTATAAAATATTAAAAGGGTCCCTTGCTACCCAATCCTATGTCCTCTCTCTATCTGCTGTGGCAAAGGTACAGAAATCCGGCGTCTTTTTACCGTCACCCCCACCATCTCCAACCGCCTTTCTTCAGCTCAACGCAACTACATCACTCCATTCCCTCTACTTACAGTCAAGAGTGACAAAGACACTGCGTACGTACAGGGTTGCATCACTCCATATAGAGAAGATTGAATAGAAGAATCATGGACACGATCCGAAGATCGAAGCCTGGAACTGGAGTCAAAACCGCCACTGTCACCGCCGCTGCAGCCTCTGTCTGGGAATCCAGAATGAAGAGTGACGTTATCAAAGGTGGCATCAAGGTCTTCAATGCAGCAGACGAAGACGAGACGGTTACGGTGAATGGAGTGAAGAGGAATAACGCAGTGAGGAAGACGTGGAAATCGGAGCTTGTGAAGAGTCCTGTTCAAGTCAAGAAGGCGATTGAGGGGAAACCCAAATCTCCACCAGTTCAGGGGATTCGGAGGCTCAGATCTGAGGCGGCTGGGAAGAGCAGTATTGGTAGTAAGTTGCCGGAATTGAGGAAGGTGAAGTCGGATTCTGGCGGCAATGGCATTGATGCGGTTTCGATCCGGAAGGAGAAATCGGAGGCTGAAGGTTCCAGCTCTGGTGCTGTAGTTGCAGAGAATGACAGTAATGGAGGCAACGAGAGGGCATCATCTGTCGAAGAAGAAGAAGACGAAGAGGAGAAAGATGAGAAAGATGAGCTGATCTCATCAAATCTGGATCGGGAGATCAAATCTGATCTGATAGTTGACAAATCTGATGACGTCAAGTCTGTCGGTGATGAAGATGAAGATGAAGATGAAGATGAAGATGATGAAGAATTCTCTGAATACGAAGATGAAGAAAAATTGGATGAAGAATTTGTGGTTGAGATCGAGAAGAAGGAAACCACCATACCGGAGCAAGAACCTGTAAAATCAAAACTCATTTCCCCAAATTTAAGCAAACAGGTTCAGTCCATTGAGAAACCAAAACCGATCATTGTGAATAAACACGCTTCTTCTTCGATTCCGATAAAACCAGCAGTTTTCAGCAGAATTCAGAAGACTACTTCCAGTTCTTCTCCTATTAACAAACCATCTCCTCCAATCGCCATACAATCCTCAACTGTTCATCAAAGAATTCCAAAGCGCGATTCGTGTAAGTATTTCGGCTCTGTTCTTTAAGCATTGCTTCATTCTGTCAGAAATATTTCTCATATTTTCTCTGTATTTCAGATGCATACGAGAGATTTCCAGAAACCCAAAACAAATTGCAGAATCTGGGTAATGTTCGTCTCCGAGAATTGATGAATTATGATTCCAGGAATCAGTTCAAAATTTGCTCAATTCTCTGTTCTCATCAATTTTGCAGCGGACTTAGTGATGTGGAGAGATGCATCGAAATCTGCATTTGTCTTTGGGATTGGTGCATTTACCATAATCTCATCTTCCTATACAGAAGATATCAATATCAGGTAAGAGTGATGATCATAAATAATCCAAACCAAATAATTTGGTTAGTGGCCTAATTCGTAAATATTGACAACTTTTTGCCGATTTATGTCTTCTTTGTGCAATTCTGATACTTCGTCTTCTGTAATTTCCATCTCCACAGCTTCGTCTCTGTAATTTCGTATCTGGGGTTAGTATATCTTGCAACAATCTTTCTGTACAGATCTATCATTTGCAGGTAAAGTTTATCACAGAATCACCCACAAATCTCTCATTTCACCCGGAAAAAAAGCGTTTTTTTCATCTTTTGACATCTATTGCCGTAATTTCAGGGGTTATGTAGATATTGAATGCAAAGGCAATGTCTTGAGTGAGGAAGACGCCATGTGGTTACTAAGATTGGTGCTCCCTTACTTGAATGAGTTCCTCTTGAAGATCAAAGCTCTGTTTTCTGGAGACCCTGCAACCACTATGAAGGTAATGTTCTCTTTTTACTGTGAAATACCAGTACTGCATACTGCTACTACAAAATGAGAAATTTACATTGAAACCCAGATGAAAATGTAATCCTTTATTTAAACTGTTTAACTGTTCATGATATTTTTTTTTACTTTCTCATTAAATTTACTTTAAAAATAATTTATTGCAATCAAAAGAAATGCATTGTTTCAAGTTTCAATAACTGAAAGGAATCGACATTGAAGTTGACAAATTTCATGCTCTGAATTGTTGGCAGTTGGCAGTGTTGCTGTTTGTTTTAGCCAGGTGTGGCAGCTCCATTACCATTTGGAACATGGCCAAACTTGGTAACTTTTACTTTCCTTCAAATCTAATCTAAATAAAGCAAACATATTGGTTTTGCTTAACACAAGAAGCCATAAAATTGTTACCTAAACTGTTTTGTTCATGCAAACAACACAGGTTTTTTTGGAGTCTTCTCTGTCCCCAAAGTCTTCTCTGCGTATTCCAATCCTTTCACTGCCTATGGTAATTACTATTTCACTTACCATTACTATGTTACATTTCATACATAAACTAGGGCTGATCATGGGCGGGGCGGTCCGGTCTTGAAGGCAAGACCGAGACCGAAATTTCGGTCTTGCCTTCTGGAGGACCGAGACCGACCTCGGCCAAAAAAGCCCGCCCGAGTCAGTCTTTCTTGATTCGGGCCGGTCTCGGTCCTGGACCGAATGTACACCCAAAAAAAACACTATGAGTTCACGGTATTTTTTTGTAAAAGGCAAAGGAATAGTTCACCTCTCAAAGAAATACTATGAACTCTCTATATTCTTTAGTAAATTTATCAAGATGCACCTTTTATAGAGAAAAAAACCCTCCAAAATTCACATTATTTTCGGTGTGGTATTATGAAAATCTCAAATACACATACATTCGGTCTGGTCCAAAACAGGCTTTCGGGGAAAAAGCCCGAGACCAAGACCGACCTTGAAGAAAAAAACCCGTCCATTCGGTTTCGGTCCTAGTCGGGCCGGTCTTGTCAGAAATTCGGTCCTACAGTCTTTTTTATCACCCCTAACATAAACCATGCTCCCACCTTACGGACCCACGAGCCACCATGTGTCACCCTTGCATAAGACCATTTTGTTTAAAAGTAAGGTTGTGTGTCTTCTTGCATAACGTCTCTTTTTTGTTGGGTGAGCACAGATTACGGCTTAACAGATCATTTATCGTTTATGGGTCCCTCTACAAATTAAACAGTAACAAAACACAAAATGTACCTTTTTAACTAATTACTTTATCGTTTGGTGCAAATGGGGCCTATATCTTCTCCTATAAGGTCAAACATCATCAATGTTAATAGCTTTGGATTCCAACAACTGCATTAGTTTAATGGGTTTAGCTACATGAACTTTGAACGTTTTGCAACGAGCTACCCGAACTTTGAAAATTCAAAACAGACTACCTCAACTTTGAAGAAGGTGCAAATAGCTATCTCCGTCCAATTTCTGACGACTTTCCGACAACAATTGACGGGAAATTGGACGGAGGTAGCTATTTGCACTTTCTTCAAAGTTGAGGTAGCCCGTTTTGAATTTTCAAAGTTCGGGTATCTCATTGCAAAACATCCAAAATTCATGTAGCTACTTGTTAGCCCTTAGTCTAATCAACATTATATAGTTCACAAAAACAAACACACCTGGCCTTTCATTCAACGGTGAGAAGATCTTCAGTCAACATAATATAGATTAATTGACATACATACCCACATTGTTACATATAAATATTAGGGTTAACTACATATTTGCTAGCTAATCTTTAATGGTTTGGATAATTTGATGGTGATTTTTTTATAAATAAATTGTTCTTGGACTTTGTATAAAGTTACAATTATCTGTCTAATTTTCCATTAATAGTGATAAAAACTTGATTTTTTTAAATTGGCTTACTATGTTCTTTTGTGTTAATTGAACTTTTGAACAATTTAGAATTTTCTAGCTATATTTAAAAAACAAAATGCAATTTAGTAGCTGACACAGGACATGCACTTACATGTTTTCATCACCATTTAACAACTAATTAGATGGAGAAAACAAATGACAACTTTACGTAAAATCAACTTAACATTTTATTAAAAAAAAACTACTACCAACTTACTTAGATCCTCAAAGTTCATCTGATTAAATATTGGGTTAAATAGCAAGTAGCTACCTGAACTTTGGACATTTTGCAATGAGCTACCCAAACTTTGAAAATTCAAAACGAGCTACCTCAACTTTGAAAAAGGTGCAAAGCTACCTCCGTCCAATTTCCAACGAATTTCCAACAACTTTCCGACGACTTTCCAACGACTTTCCGATAACTTTCCGACTGAAAATTGGACGGAGGTAGCTATTTGCACCCTTTTCAAAGTTGAGGTAGCCTGTTTTGAATTTTCAAAGTTCAGGTAGCTCGTTGCAAAACGTCTAAAGTTCAGGTAGCTACTTGGTATTTATCCCTTAAATATTACATGTCAGCTGACTACTATTGGTTTTAGTTTTAGACCAATGATATGTACAACTTATGATTTGTTTATTTTGTGAAGGTAATTTTTGGATAAGAAGATTCAAGGATGCATGGGATTCTTGTTCTCACAAGAAGGCGGTAGCCTTTGGCACATTTACCCTTGTATGGAATTTCTCTTCAATTGTTGCAAGAATTTGGACAGGTAACTCAACTTACAACTTTTTTTTTCTTAAGGAAAACTACCAAACTGTTATCCGAACTTGTGGGTGATTAGCAAGTAGGTACCTATTTTTTTTTTGTAGCAACTAAGTAGCCTAACTTATGAAAATTAGCAAATAGGTACCTACCGTTAATTTTCGTTAAGAATAAACGGAAAATATCACGTGAGGAGCAAACAAGTACCTGAACTTACACGAATGAGCAAGTAGGTACCTGAATCGGTTCAAAAACCGGTTCGGTCTACCACTTTTGTTTTTATAAAAAAAATAGAGTTTATATACCAAACATATGCATGACTCAACTCCAGTCGTTCTCAGAGTTTTGCTTGATGCACCGAGAACGTATGAAGTTGAGTCATGCATGTGTTTGGTATATAAACCCTACTTTTTTATTAAAAAAATAAAGTGAGTTGACCGAACCGGTTTTTGAACCGATCCAAGTACATACTTGCTCATTCGTGTAAGTTCAGGTACCTGTTTTCTCCTCACGTGATATTTTCCGTTTATTCTTAACGGAAATTAACGGTAGGCATCTATTTACTTATTTAAGAAAGTTCAGCAACCTATTTGCTACAAAAACAAGTTTAGGTACCTACTTCCTAATCACCCACAAATTCGGATATCAGTTTGGTAGTTTTCTCTTTTCTTAATAATGTTTATGAATTTTTTTTATTAAATAAAATACATAATTTTCGTGCAGTGTTCGTGTTATTCGTAGCCATTAGATATTATCAACAATCATTAATGAGAGAAGATTGTTTAGAAGATGAGAAAGAAGGCAATGTAGCGACCCAAACCCAAGCAGAGGGGATCGATTAATGCAGAATCACTAAAGGAAAGAAAAGTGTCATAAGAGAAAAGAGAGATTAACTAGCTTGTGTAATAATGTGTGTGTGCTTAATTGGTTTCTTTTTATCTAATTTCTGCTGATCTATTAACATTTATTTTTTTTATTTGTAAATACTAATACTTTAAATAAGTGTTATCAGAACTGGACCGGACCGACGATCCACAAGTGAACAATGTCTGAACCGATGTGAATCAGCCGTTTTTTTAAAACCAACTGATTTCAGGTTCGTTTTTTTGATATTTTTTTAACAGATCAATCGTTTTTTTTGTTCAGCGTAGAAGAAAGTAGTTACTTAATAATGCAAGCGATCAATTAGTCACGTTATAAAATATAAGATATTATTTAATAATACAAAAAAATAACTACAAATAATATAATTCAAACATAAATGACCAAATAATTAATTAACTATATATACTAGACTACGACACTTATTACACACGTGCACGTAATCGTCGTTGGTCGTATATAATAAACTCGACAACAAAGAGTTCAAACATTTTTTTTTATATAGTTATTTGATTTTAACACCCATTATATAAATAAAGGCAGCCACTAGAAGTGAATTTATATTTGAATACAGTATAATATAGTTTTAAATAAATTCATCATAAAAATAATCAATAAAAAATATTGATAAGATATATTTTTATTTTATTAAAGAAATAATGAAAGTAATCGCCCCACTAAAACAAATAAGTCAGTAGAGTGATCGCTACACAGATAATCATTTTTGTGTGCACCAGGTTTTCACACAAGCCCCTCAAATTGGGTCCAAAACAATCAACTAATTTTTTCTAAGGCTACGCATTTGTGAAATTGTGAGCCCGGTGTATCCAGTTTCATCCTAAAACTGAAACATCGGTAAATTGCTGTTAAAAGAAAATATCATATCTGCCTACACCCGGTGCATAATCATTCATTAATAAAAATAGCTCCAAAACGATTGAAATCATTTTTTCAGTCAGCTCTATATAGGGATGTCAATGGTTAGAGTATGATACGGGCATGACAAATACCATAACCATACCATATTTTTAAATTGCATACCATAACCATAACCATTACGTGTACAATTTTCAATACCATAATCATTAAAATAACTGTGGTTATTAACCATGGTTTTACCCGTATACCCATATTTATTCCACACATGTAATATAATAAAAGACCAAAAAATTTATTTAAAAAAAATAAATAAATCTATATTGTCAACAATAAAAATATATAAAACTAACATCATAATTATTTATTACATGTATGTATAATAACTTTAGTATTTAATATATATTAGTTTATTAATAATAAATAATTATTATATTTATATAATAACCATGGGTATAACTCAAATACCATAACCATAACCATTATGGGTAGAAAATTCATCACCATAACCGTACCGCACCATAATGGTACGGTTAACCATATTAAACAGTAACGGTTATAACCATGGTTATGAGTTTTTCACCGCACCATTGCCGGCCCTAGCTCTATACGAAGACATGGTGCACACAACTTTCAGAAAGACACCACGAACCTACTTATACGGACTTTTCTCTGTTGATCGTCGACCTGAAATTTTTCACCAAACTATACCTTAAATATTAATTAAATACAAAAATGTAAAAAAAAACACGAAAATATACCTATCGGCAAACGGTATTCGCGGGTAAGCATTTACGCCGTACCCACGAATAGTATTCGCGGGTGAAACTGTACAAATATGTTGAAAGTAATATATTTTTTCGAAAATATATTATTTTCATGTGTTATCAGTAATAGTTATTTTTATTTGAATGGTAATTGGTAACTGACATTTATTTTAATTTATACAATTGCTGTTAATCCTGCAAAATTAAGATTTATGAAGGTATTCAGGCTTTAAAATGGGCCGAATTAACAATCAGCTGTTATTGGACTGAGTTGGTAATCAGGCCTTACTTGGGCTGATTTAATTACTTTTCACTTGGGTCGAATTGTTAATCAAGTTTTAATTGGGCTGGGATAGTAATCAGGCTTTTTGGGCCGAACTGACACTAACTATCTGGGCTGACTTGATAATAAGTCTCTTCCTGGGCCGAGTTTATTATTTGGGCCGATTTGGTAGTTACTTTATATGGGCCATATATCATTTTCAGCTCATATCATTTTCCCATAGTATATTATTAATATGTACACCATACTTTATATAATTTTTTTTGTGCGTGTAAATATATCCGATTATAAACTCAGAATTCTCCTGTTTGAGTTGAATTTCTATTTGTTATATTTTTGGTGAAAAAATAGTACTATAATAGAAGAGTTCTAACAATTTTTATAATTATATAATTTTACCACCCCTAATTATAAATAAATGCAGCAAAAATTCTATTTGAGTACAGTATAATACACTTTTAAATAAATTCATAATAAAAATAATCAATAAAAAAAATTGATAATATATATTTTTATTCGACTAAAGAAATAAAAATAAACAAGTAGTGATCACTCTATATGGGCCGTTAGTACATACTTGGGCTAAATTGATAATCTGGTTTAACTTGGGCCGATATTTTATTTACCTTTCAGTTTCCATTTGAGTTTCAGCTGATTTTTTTTTTAATTACTCCTCAATCAAAACTCTTTTTCATTGAAATAAATTTGTATTCTTCCTTACTCGATCAAATCTATATTTTAACATTCTTACTCAAAGTATAAGATCAAATGTTTGTTTTTATCCCTTGTATATAAGATGTTAAATAAGGTTTTCCTAGGTGGCAACTTATTGTTTCGTCTGATTTCGTAGTTTTGTCAACATCTCATCACTCACAACTTCGTTTTCAGTGAAATTAGTTTTATTCGCATTCTAACTCGATATATATTGAGCTAGTAATATTAATATAATATATATTTTTGGGACCAAAATCAACTATTTTCTGTGATGGTACACCATTGAGTTTCGACTGATTCTGTTTTTTTTGAATTACTCCTCAAACGGAACTCTATTTTCGATGAAATAAATTTTGTTTTCTTCCGTACTCGATCGAATATATATTTTAAACATTCTTAGTCAAAGTATAAGATCGAAAGTTTGTTTTTATCCCTTGTATCTAAGACGTTAAATAAGGTTTTCCAAGGTTGCAACTTATTGTTGCGTCCGATCTCGTAGTTTTGTCAATATCTCATCACTCACAACTTCGTTTTTAGTCAAATTAGTTTTATTCACATTCTAACTCGATATATATTCAGGTAGTAATGTTAATATAATATATATTTTTGGGACCAAAATCAACTATTTTCTGTGATGGTACCCTTTTGAGTTTCGGTTGTTTTGTTGTTTTTTGAATTACTCCTCAATCAGAATTCTTTTTTTCATTGAAATAAATTTTGTATTCTTCCGTACTCAATCAAATATATATTTTAAACATTCTTACTCAAAGTATAAGATCGAATGTTTGTTGTTATCCCTTGTATATAAGACGTTAAATAAGGTTTTCCTAGGTGACAACTTTTTGTTTCGTCTGATTTCGTAGTTTTGTCAATATCTCATCACTCACAACTTCGTTTTCAGTCAAATTAATTTTATTCGCATTCTAACTCGATATATATTGAGGTAGTAATGTTAATATAATACATATTTTTGTGACCAAAATCACCTATTTTATGTGATGGTACCCCTTTGAGTTTCGACTCATTTTGTTATTTTTGGAATTACTCCTCAATCGGAACTCTATTTTCTATGAAATAAATTTTGTATTCTTCCGTACTCGATCAAATATATATTTGAAACATCTTACTCAAAATATAAGATCGAATATTTGCTGTTATCCCTTTATTAAAAGACGTTAAGTACTTTTTTCCTAGGTGGCACCTTATTGTTGCGTCCGATTTCGTAGTTTTGTCAATATCTCATCACTCACAACTTCTTTTTCAGTGAAATTAGTTTTATTCGCATTCTAACTCGATATATATTGAGATAGTAATGTTAATATAATACATATTTTGGGGACCAAAATCACATATTTTCTGTGATGGTACCCCTTTGAGTTTCGACTGATTTTGTTGTATTTTGAATTACTCCTCAATCAGAACTCTATTTTCGATGAAGTAAATTTTGTATTCTTCCGTACTCGATCAAATATATATTTTATCATCGAAAATAGATTTCCGATTGAGGAGTAATTCAAAAAACAACAAAATCAGTCGAAACTCAAAGGGTTACCATCACAGAAAATAGCTGATTTTGGTCCCCAAAATATGTATTATATTAACATTACTACCTCAATATATATAGAGTAAAAATGCGAATAAAACTAATTTCACTGAAAACGAAATTGTGAGTGATGAGATATTGACAAAACTACGAAATCGGACGCAACAATAAGGTGCCACCTAGGAAAAACGTACTTAACGTCTTTAATAAAGAGATAACAACAAACATTCGATCTTATACTTTGATTAAGAATGTTTAAAATATATATTTGATCGAGTACGGAAGAAAACAAAATTTATTTCATTGAAAATAGAGTTCCGATGGAGGAGTAATTCAAAAAACAAAAGAATTAGTCGAAACTCAAAGGGGCCATCACAGAAAATAGTTGATTTTTGTCCCAAAAATATGTATTATATTAACATTACTAGCTCAATATATATCGAGTTAGAATGCTAATAAAACTAATTTTACTGAAAAAGAAGTTGTGAGTGATGAGATATTGACAAAACTACGAAATCGGACGCAACAATAAGGTGCCACCTAGGAAAAACGGACTTAACATCTTTTATTAAAGGGATAACAACAAACATTCGATCTTATACTTTGAGTAAGAATGTTTAAAATATATATTTGATCGAGTACGGAAGAATACAAAATTTACTTCATCGAAAATAGAGTTCCGATTGAGGAGTAATTCAAAAAACAACAAAATCAGTCAAAACTCAAAGGGGTACCATCACAGAAAATAGGTGATTTTGGTCCCCGAAATATATATTATATTAACATTACTACCTCAATATATATCGAGTTAGAATGCGAATAAAACTAATTTCACTGAAAAAGAAGTTGTGAGTGATGAGATATTGACAAAACTACGAAATCGGACGCAACAATAAGGTGCCACCTAGGAAAAACGTACTTAACGTCTTTTAATAAAGGGATAACAGGAAATATTCGATCTTATATTTTGAGTAAGAATGTTTCAAATATATATTTGATCGAGCACGGAAGAATACAAAATTTATTTCATCGAAAATAGAGTTCCGATTGAGGAGTAATTCCAAAAACAATAAAATGAGTCGAAACTCAAAGGGGTACCATCACAGAAAATAGGTGATTTTGGTCACAAAAATATATATTATATTAACATTACTACCTGAATATATATCGAGTTAGAATGCGAATAAAACTAATATGACTAAAAACGAAGTTGTGAGTGATGAGATATTGACAAAACTACGAAATCGGACGCAACAATAAGTTGCAACCTTGGAAAACCTTATTTAACGTCTTAGATACAAGGGATAAAAACAAACTTTCGATCTTATACTTTGAGTAAGAATGTTTAAAATATATATTCGATCGAGTACGGAAGAAAACAAAATTTATTTCATCGAAAATAGAGTTCCGATTGAGGAGTAATTCCAAAAACAACAAAATTAATCGAAACTCAAAGGGGTACCATCACAGAAAATAGGTGATTTTGGTCCCCGAAATATGTATTATATTAACATTACTACCTCAATATATATCGGGTTAGAATGCGAATAAAACTAATTTCACTGAAAAAGAAGTTGTGAGTGATGAGATATTGACAAAACTACAAAATCGGACGCAACAATAAGGTGCCACCTAGGAAAAACGTACTTAACGTCTTTTAATAAAGGGATAACAGGAAATATTCGATCTTATATTTTGAGTAAGAATGTTTCAAATATATATTTGATCGAGTACGGAAGAATACAAAATTTATTTCATCGAAAATAGAGTTCCGATTGAGGAGTAATTCCAAAAACAATAAAATGAGTCGAAACTCAAAGGGGTACCATCACAGAAAATAGGTGATTTTGGTCAAAAAAATATATATTATATTAACATTACTACATATCGAGTTAGAATGCGAATAAAACTAATTTGACTAAAAACGAAGTTGTGAGTGATGAGATATTGACAAAACTACGAAATCGGACGCAACAATAAGTTGCAACCTTGGAACACCTTATTTAACGTCTTAGATACAAGGGATAAAAACAAACTTTCGATCTTATACTTTGAGTAAGAATGTTTAAAATATATATTCGATCGAGTACGGAAGAAAACAAAATTTATTTCATCGAAAATAGAGTTCCGATTGAGAAGTAATTCAAAAAACAACAGAATTAGTCGAAACTCAAAGGGGTACCATCACAGAAAATAGGTGATTTTGGTCAAAAAAATATATATTATATTAACATTACTACATATCGAGTTAGAATGCGAATAAAACTAATTTGACAAAAAACGAAGTTGTGAGTGATGAGATATTGACAAAACTACGAAATCGGACGCAACAATAAGTTGCCACCTAGGAAAACCTTAGTTAACGTCTTAGATACAAGGGATAACAACAAACATTCAAATTTATACTTTGAGTAAGAATGTTTAAAATATATATTTGATCGAGTACGGAAGAATACAAAATTTACTTCATCGAAAATAGAGTTTCGATTAAGGAGTAATTCAAAAAACAACAAAATCAGTCGAAACTCAAAGGGGTACCATCACAGAAAATAGGTGATTTTGGTCCACAAAATATGTATTGTATTAACATTACTATCTCAATATATATCGAGTTAGAATGCGAATAAAACTAATTTGACTAAAAACGAAGTTGTGAGTGATGAGATATTGACAAAACTACAAAATCGGACGCAACAATAAGGTGCCACCTAGGAAAAACGTACTTAACGTCTTTTAATAAAGGGATAACAGGAAATATTCGATCTTATATTTTGAGTAAGAATGTTTCAAATATATATTTGATCGAGTACGGAAGAATACAAAATTTATTTCATCGAAAATAGAGTTCCGATTGAGGAGTAATTCCAAAAACAATAAAATGAGTCGAAACTCAAAGGGGTACCATCACAGAAAATAGGTGATTTTGGTCACAAAAATATATATTATATTAACATTACTACCTGAATATATATCGAGTTAGAATGCGAATAAAACTAATTTGACTAAAAACGAAGTTGTGAGTGATGAGATATTGACAAAACTACGAAATCAGACGCAACAATAAGGTGCCACCTAGGAAAACCTTAGTTAACGTCTTAGATACAAGGGATAACAACAAACATTCGATCTTATACTTTGAGTAAGAATGTTTAAAATATATATTTGATCGAGTACGGAAGAATACAAAATTTACTTCATCGAAAATTGTGTTCCGATGGAGGAGTAATTCAAAAAACAACAAAATTAGTCGAAACTCAAAGGGGTACCATCACAGAAAATAGTTGATTTTGGTCCCAAAAATGTGTATTATATTAACATTACTAGCTCAACATATATCGAGTTAGAATGCGAATAAAACTAATTTCACTGAAAAAGAAGTTGTGAGTGATGAGATATTGACAAAACTACGAAATCGGACGCAACAATAAGGTGCCACCTAGGAAAAACGTACTTAACGTCTTTTAATAAAGAGATAACAACAAACATTCGATCTTATACTTTGAGTAAGAATGTTTAAAATATATATTTGATCGAGTACGGAAGAAAACAAAATTTATTTCATCGAAAATAGAGTTCCGATGGAGGAGTAATTCAAAAAACAACAGAATTAGTCGAAACTCAAAGGGGTACCATCACAGAAAATAGGTGATTTTGGTCAAAAAAATATATATTATATTAACATTACTACATATCGAGTTAGAATGCGAATAAAACTAATTTGACTAAAAACGAAGTTGTGAGTGATGAGATATTGACAAAACTACGAAATCGGACGCAACAATAAGTTGCCACCTAGGAAAACCTTAGTTAACGTCTTAGATACAAGGGATAACAACAAACATTCAAATTTATACTTTGAGTAAGAATGTTTAAAATATATATTTGATCGAGTACGGAAGAATACAAAATTTACTTCATCGAAAATAGAGTTTCGATTAAGGAGTAATTCAAAAAACAACAAAATCAGTCGAAACTCAAAGGGGTACCATCACAGAAAATAGGTGATTTTGGTCCACAAAATATGTATTGTATTAACATTACTAGCTCAATATATATCGAGTTAGAATGCGAATAAAACTAATTTGACTGAAAACGAAGTTGTGAGTGATGAGATATTGACAAAACTACGAAATCGGACGCAACAATAAGGTGCCACCTAGGAAAACCTTAGTTAACGTCTTAGATACAAGGGATAACAACAAACATTCGATCTTATACTTTGAGTAAGAATGTTTAAAATATATATTTGATCGAGTACGGAAGAATACAAAATTTACTTCATCGAAAATTGTGTTCTGATGGAGGAGTAATTCAAAAAACAACAAAATTAGTCGAAACTCAAAGGGGTACCATCACAGAAAATAGTTGATTTTGGTCCCAAAAATATGTATTATATTAACATTACTAGCTAAATATATATCGAGTTAGAATGCGAATAAAACTAATTTAACTGAAAAAGAAGTTGTGAGTGATGAGCTATTGACAAAACTACGAAATCGGACGTAACAATAAGGTGCCACCTAGGAAAAACGGACTTAACAATAAGGTGCCACCTATTAAAGGGATAACAACAAAAATTCGATCTTATACTTTGAGTAAGAATGTTTAAAATATATATTTGATCGAGTACGGAAGAATACAAAATTTACTTCATCGAAAATAGAGTTCCGATTGAGGAGTAATTCAAAAAACAACAAAATTAATCGAAACTCAAAGGGGTACCATCACAGAAAATAGGTGATTTTGGTCCCCGAAATATGTATTATATTAACATTACTACCTCAATATATATCGGGTTAGAATGCGAATAAAACTAATTTCACTGAAAAAGAAGTTGTGAGTGATGAGATATTGACAAAACTACAAAATCGGACGCAACAATAAGGTGCCACCTAGGAAAAACGTACTTAACGTCTTTTAATAAAGGGATAACAGGAAATATTCGATCTTATATTTTGAGTAAGAATGTTTCAAATATATATTTGATCGAGTACGGAAGAATACAAAATTTATTTCATCGAAAATAGAGTTCCGATTGAGGAGTAATTCCAAAAACAATAAAATGAGTCGAAACTCAAAGGGGTACCATCACAGAAAATAGGTGATTTTGGTCAAAAAAATATATATTATATTAACATTACTACATATCGAGTTAGAATGCGAATAAAACTAATTTGACTAAAAACGAAGTTGTGAGTGATGAGATATTGACAAAACTACGAAATCGGACGCAACAATAAGTTGCAACCTTGGAACACCTTATTTAACGTCTTAGATACAAGGGATAAAAACAAACTTTCGATCTTATACTTTGAGTAAGAATGTTTAAAATATATATTCGATCGAGTACGGAAGAAAACAAAATTTATTTCATCGAAAATAGAGTTCCGATTGAGAAGTAATTCAAAAAACAACAGAATTAGTCGAAACTCAAAGGGGTACCATCACAGAAAATAGGTGATTTTGGTCAAAAAAATATATATTATATTAACATTACTACATATCGAGTTAGAATGCGAATAAAACTAATTTGACAAAAAACGAAGTTGTGAGTGATGAGATATTGACAAAACTACGAAATCGGACGCAACAATAAGTTGCCACCTAGGAAAACCTTAGTTAACGTCTTAGATACAAGGGATAACAACAAACATTCAAATTTATACTTTGAGTAAGAATGTTTAAAATATATATTTGATCGAGTACGGAAGAATACAAAATTTACTTCATCGAAAATAGAGTTTCGATTAAGGAGTAATTCAAAAAACAACAAAATCAGTCGAAACTCAAAGGGGTACCATCACAGAAAATAGGTGATTTTGGTCCACAAAATATGTATTGTATTAACATTACTATCTCAATATATATCGAGTTAGAATGCGAATAAAACTAATTTGACTAAAAACGAAGTTGTGAGTGATGAGATATTGACAAAACTACAAAATCGGACGCAACAATAAGGTGCCACCTAGGAAAAACGTACTTAACGTCTTTTAATAAAGGGATAACAGGAAATATTCGATCTTATATTTTGAGTAAGAATGTTTCAAATATATATTTGATCGAGTACGGAAGAATACAAAATTTATTTCATCGAAAATAGAGTTCCGATTGAGGAGTAATTCCAAAAACAATAAAATGAGTCGAAACTCAAAGGGGTACCATCACAGAAAATAGGTGATTTTGGTCACAAAAATATATATTATATTAACATTACTACCTGAATATATATCGAGTTAGAATGCGAATAAAACTAATTTGACTAAAAACGAAGTTGTGAGTGATGAGATATTGACAAAACTACGAAATCAGACGCAACAATAAGGTGCCACCTAGGAAAACCTTAGTTAACGTCTTAGATACAAGGGATAACAACAAACATTCGATCTTATACTTTGAGTAAGAATGTTTAAAATATATATTTGATCGAGTACGGAAGAATACAAAATTTACTTCATCGAAAATTGTGTTCCGATGGAGGAGTAATTCAAAAAACAACAAAATTAGTCGAAACTCAAAGGGGTACCATCACAGAAAATAGTTGATTTTGGTCCCAAAAATGTGTATTATATTAACATTACTAGCTCAACATATATCGAGTTAGAATGCGAATAAAACTAATTTCACTGAAAAAGAAGTTGTGAGTGATGAGATATTGACAAAACTACGAAATCGGACGCAACAATAAGGTGCCACCTAGGAAAAACGTACTTAACGTCTTTTAATAAAGAGATAACAACAAACATTCGATCTTATACTTTGAGTAAGAATGTTTAAAATATATATTTGATCGAGTACGGAAGAAAACAAAATTTATTTCATCGAAAATAGAGTTCCGATGGAGGAGTAATTCAAAAAACAACAGAATTAGTCGAAACTCAAAGGGGTACCATCACAGAAAATAGGTGATTTTGGTCAAAAAAATATATATTATATTAACATTACTACATATCGAGTTAGAATGCGAATAAAACTAATTTGACTAAAAACGAAGTTGTGAGTGATGAGATATTGACAAAACTACGAAATCGGACGCAACAATAAGTTGCCACCTAGGAAAACCTTAGTTAACGTCTTAGATACAAGGGATAACAACAAACATTCAAATTTATACTTTGAGTAAGAATGTTTAAAATATATATTTGATCGAGTACGGAAGAATACAAAATTTACTTCATCGAAAATAGAGTTTCGATTAAGGAGTAATTCAAAAAACAACAAAATCAGTCGAAACTCAAAGGGGTACCATCACAGAAAATAGGTGATTTTGGTCCACAAAATATGTATTGTATTAACATTACTAGCTCAATATATATCGAGTTAGAATGCGAATAAAACTAATTTGACTGAAAACGAAGTTGTGAGTGATGAGATATTGACAAAACTACGAAATCGGACGCAACAATAAGGTGCCACCTAGGAAAACCTTAGTTAACGTCTTAGATACAAGGGATAACAACAAACATTCGATCTTATACTTTGAGTAAGAATGTTTAAAATATATATTTGATCGAGTACGGAAGAATACAAAATTTACTTCATCGAAAATTGTGTTCTGATGGAGGAGTAATTCAAAAAACAACAAAATTAGTCGAAACTCAAAGGGGTACCATCACAGAAAATAGTTGATTTTGGTCCCAAAAATATGTATTATATTAACATTACTAGCTAAATATATATCGAGTTAGAATGCGAATAAAACTAATTTAACTGAAAAAGAAGTTGTGAGTGATGAGCTATTGACAAAACTACGAAATCGGACGCAACAATAAGGTGCCACCTAGGAAAAACGGACTTAACAATAAGGTGCCACCTATTAAAGGGATAACAACAAAAATTCGATCTTATACTTTGAGTAAGAATGTTTAAAATATATATTTGTTCGAGTACGGAAGAATACAAAATTTATTTGATCGAAAATAGAGTAACGATTGAGGTGTAACTCAAAAAACAACAAAATTAGTCGAAACTCAAAGGGGTACCATCACAGAAAATAGGTGATTTTGGTCCCCGAAATATGTATTATATTAACATTACTACCTCAATATATATCGGGTTAGAATGCGAATAAAACTAATTTCACTGAAAAAGAAGTTGTGAGTGATGAGATATTGACAAAACTACAAAATCGGACGCAACAATAAGGTGCCACCTAGGAAAAACGTACTTAACGTCTTTTAATAAAGGGATAACAGGAAATATTCGATCTTATATTTTGAGTAAGAATGTTTCAAATATATATTTGATCGAGTACGGAAGAATAAAAAATTTATTTCATCGAAAATAGAGTTCCGATTGAGGAGTAATTCCAAAAACAATAAAATGAGTCGAAACTCAAAGGGGTACCATCACAGAAAATAGGTGATTTTGGTCACAAAAATATATATTATATTAACATTACTACCTGAATATATATCGAGTTAGAATGCGAATAAAACTAATTTGACTAAAAACGAAGTTGTGAGTGATGAGATATTGACAAAACTACGAAATCGGACGCAACAATAAGTTGCAACCTTGGAAAACCTTATTTAACGTCTTAGATACAAGGGATAAAAACAAACTTTCGATCTTATACTTTGAGTAAGAATGTTTAAAATATATATTCGATCGAGTACGGAAGAAAACAAAATTTATTTCATCGAAAATAGAGTTCCGATTGAGGAGTAATTCAAAAAACAACAGATTTAGTCGAAACTCAAAGGGGTACGATCACAGAAAATAGTTGATTTTGGTCCACAAAATATTTATTGTATTAACATTACTAGCTCAATATATATCGAGTTAGAATGCGAATAAAACTAATTTGACTAAAAACGAAGTTGTGAGTGATGAGATATTGACAAAACTACAAAATCGGACGCAACAATAAGGTGCCACCTAGGAAAAACGTACTTAACGTCTTTTAATAAAGGGATAACAGGAAATATTCGATCTTATATTTTGAGTAAGAATGTTTCAAATATATATTTGATCGAGTACGGAAGAATACAAAATTTATTTCATCGAAAATAGAGTTCCGATTGAGGAGTAATTCCAAAAACAATAAAATGAGTCGAAACTCAAAGGGGTACCATCACAGAAAATAGGTGATTTTGGTCACAAAAATATATATTATATTAACATTACTACCTGAATATATATCGATTTAGAATGCGAATAAAACTAATTTGACTAAAAACGAAGTTGTGAGTGATGAGATATTGACAAAACTACGAAATCAGACGCAACAATAAGGTGCCACCTAGGAAAACCTTAGTTAACGTCTTAGATACAAGGGATAACAACAAACATTCGATCTTATACTTTGAGTAAGAATGTTTAAAATATATATTTGATCGAGTACGGAAGAATACAAAATTTACTTAATCGAAAATTGTGTTCCGATGGAGGAGTAATTCAAAAAACAACAAAATTAGTCGAAACTCAAAGGGGTACCATCACAGAAAATAGTTGATTTTGGTCCCAAAAATGTGTATTATATTAACATTACTAGCTCAACATATATCGAGTTAGAATGCGAATAAAACTAATTTCACTGAAAAAGAAGTTGTGAGTGATGAGATATTGACAAAACTACGAAATCGGACGCAACAATAAGGTGCCACCTAGGAAAAACGTACTTAACGTCTTTTAATAAAGAGATAACAACAAACATTCGATCTTATACTTTGAGTAAGAATGTTTAAAATATATATTTGATCGAGTACGGAAGAAAACAAAATTTATTTCATCGAAAATAGAGTTCCGATGGAGGAGTAATTCAAAAAACAACAGAATTAGTCGAAACTCAAAGGGGTACCATCACAGAAAATAGGTGATTTTGGTCAAAAAAATATATATTATATTAACATTACTACATATCGAGTTAGAATGCGAATAAAACTAATTTGACTAAAAACGAAGTTGTGAGTGATGAGATATTGACAAAACTACGAAATCGGACGCAACAATAAGTTGCCACCTAGGAAAACCTTAGTTAACGTCTTAGATACAAGGGATAACAACAAACATTCAAATTTATACTTTGAGTAAGAATGTTTAAAATATATATTTGATCGAGTACGGAAGAATACAAAATTTACTTCATCGAAAATAGAGTTTCGATTAAGGAGTAATTCAAAAAACAACAAAATCAGTCGAAACTCAAAGGGGTACCATCACAGAAAATAGGTGATTTTGGTCCACAAAATATGTATTGTATTAACATTACTAGCTCAATATATATCGAGTTAGAATGCGAATAAAACTAATTTGACTGAAAACGAAGTTGTGAGTGATGAGATATTGACAAAACTACGAAATCGGACGCAACAATAAGGTGCCACCTAGGAAAACCTTAGTTAACGTCTTAGATACAAGGGATAACAACAAACATTCGATCTTATACTTTGAGTAAGAATGTTTAAAATATATATTTGATCGAGTACGGAAGAATACAAAATTTACTTCATCGAAAATTGTGTTCTGATGGAGGAGTAATTCAAAAAACAACAAAATTAGTCGAAACTCAAAGGGGTACCATCACAGAAAATAGTTGATTTTGGTCCCAAAAATATGTATTATATTAACATTACTAGCTAAATATATATCGAGTTAGAATGCGAATAAAACTAATTTAACTGAAAAAGAAGTTGTGAGTGATGAGCTATTGACAAAACTACGAAATCGGACGCAACAATAAGGTGCCACCTAGGAAAAACGGACTTAACAATAAGGTGCCACCTATTAAAGGGATAACAACAAAAATTCGATCTTATACTTTGAGTAAGAATGTTTAAAATATATATTTGATCGAGTACGGAAGAATACAAAATTTACTTCATCGAAAATAGAGTTCCGATTGAGGAGTAATTCAAAAAACAACAGAATTAGTCGAAACTCAAAGGGGTACCATCACAGAAAATAGGTGATTTTGGTCAAAAAAATATATATTATATTAACATTACTACATATCGAGTTAGAATGCGAATAAAACTAATTTTACTAAAAACGAAGTTGTGAGTGATGAGATATTGACAAAACTACGAAATCGGACGCAACAATAAGTTGCAACCTTGGAACACCTTATTTAACGTCTTAGATACAAGGGATAAAAACAAACTTTCGATCTTATACTTTGAGTAAGAATGTTTAAAATATATATTCGATCGAGTACGGAAGAAAACAAAATTTATTTCATCGAAAATAGAGTTCCGATTGAGAAGTAATTCAAAAAACAACAGAATTAGTCGAAACTCAAAGGGGTACCATCACAGAAAATAGGTGATTTTGGTCAAAAAAATATATATTATATTAACATTACTACATATCGAGTTAGAATGCGAATAAAACTAATTTGACAAAAAACGAAGTTGTGAGTGATGAGATATTGACAAAACTACGAAATCGGACGCAACAATAAGTTGCCACCTAGGAAAACCTTAGTTAACGTCTTAGATACAAGGGATAACAACAAACATTCAAATTTATACTTTGAGTAAGAATGTTTAAAATATATATTTGATCGAGTACGGAAGAATACAAAATTTACTTCATCGAAAATAGAGTTTCGATTAAGGAGTAATTCAAAAAACAACAAAATCAGTCGAAACTCAAAGGGGTACCATCACAGAAAATAGGTGATTTTGGTCCACAAAATATGTATTGTATTAACATTACTATCTCAATATATATCGAGTTAGAATGCGAATAAAACTAATTTGACTAAAAACGAAGTTGTGAGTGATGAGATATTGACAAAACTACAAAATCGGACGCAACAATAAGGTGCCACCTAGGAAAAACGTACTTAACGTCTTTTAATAAAGGGATAACAGGAAATATTCGATCTTATATTTTGAGTAAGAATGTTTCAAATATATATTTGATCGAGTACGGAAGAATACAAAATTTATTTCATCGAAAATAGAGTTCCGATTGAGGAGTAATTCCAAAAACAATAAAATGAGTCGAAACTCAAAGGGGTACCATCACAGAAAATAGGTGATTTTGGTCACAAAAATATATATTATATTAACATTACTACCTGAATATATATCGAGTTAGAATGCGAATAAAACTAATTTCACTGAAAAAGAAGTTGTGAGTGATGAGATATTGACAAAACTACAAAATCGGACGCAACAATAAGGTGCCACCTAGGAAAAACGTACTTAACGTCTTTTAATAAAGGGATAACAGGAAATATTCGATCTTATATTTTGAGTAAGAATGTTTAAAATATATATTCGATCGAGTACGGAAGAAAACAAAATTTATTTCATCGAAAATAGAGTTCCGATTGAGGAGTAATTCAAAAAACAACAGAATTAGTCGAAACTCAAAGGGGTACGATCACAGAAAATAGTTGATTTTGGTCCACAAAATATTTATTGTATTAACATTACTAGCTCAATATATATCGAGTTAGAATGCGAATAAAACTAATTTGACTAAAAACGAAGTTGTGAGTGATGAGATATTGACAAAACTACAAAATCGGACGCAACAATAAGGTGCCACCTAGGAAAAACGTACTTAACGTCTTTTAATAAAGGGATAACAGGAAATATTCGATCTTATATTTTGAGTAAGAATGTTTCAAATATATATTTGATCGAGTACGGAAGAATACAAAATTTATTTCATCGAAAATAGAGTTCCGATTGAGGAGTAATTCCAAAAACAATAAAATGAGTCGAAACTCAAAGGGGTACCATCACAGAAAATAGGTGATTTTGGTCACAAAAATATATATTATATTAACATTACTACCTGAATATATATCGATTTAGAATGCGAATAAAACTAATTTGACTAAAAACGAAGTTGTGAGTGATGAGATATTGACAAAACTACGAAATCAGACGCAACAATAAGGTGCCACCTAGGAAAACCTTAGTTAACGTCTTAGATACAAGGGATAACAACAAACATTCGATCTTATACTTTGAGTAAGAATGTTTAAAATATATATTTGATCGAGTACGGAAGAATACAAAATTTACTTCATCGAAAATTGTGTTCCGATGGAGGAGTAATTCAAAAAACAACAAAATTAGTCGAAACTCAAAGGGGTACCATCACAGAAAATAGTTGATTTTGGTCCCAAAAATGTGTATTATATTAACATTACTAGCTCAACATATATCGAGTTAGAATGCGAATAAAACTAATTTCACTGAAAAAGAAGTTGTGAGTGATGAGATATTGACAAAACTACGAAATCGGACGCAACAATAAGGTGCCACCTAGGAAAAACGTACTTAACGTCTTTTAATAAAGAGATAACAACAAACATTCGATCTTATACTTTGAGTAAGAATGTTTAAAATATATATTTGATCGAGTACGGAAGAAAACAAAATTTATTTCATCGAAAATAGAGTTCCGATGGAGGAGTAATTCAAAAAACAACAGAATTAGTCGAAACTCAAAGGGGTACCATCACAGAAAATAGGTGATTTTGGTCAAAAAAATATATATTATATTAACATTACTACATATCGAGTTAGAATGCGAATAAAACTAATTTGACTAAAAACGAAGTTGTGAGTGATGAGATATTGACAAAACTACGAAATCGGACGCAACAATAAGTTGCCACCTAGGAAAACCTTAGTTAACGTCTTAGATACAAGGGATAACAACAAACATTCAAATTTATACTTTGAGTAAGAATGTTTAAAATATATATTTGATCGAGTACGGAAGAATACAAAATTTACTTCATCGAAAATAGAGTTTCGATTAAGGAGTAATTCAAAAAACAACAAAATCAGTCGAAACTCAAAGGGGTACCATCACAGAAAATAGGTGATTTTGGTCCACAAAATATGTATTGTATTAACATTACTAGCTCAATATATATCGAGTTAGAATGCGAATAAAACTAATTTGACTGAAAACGAAGTTGTGAGTGATGAGATATTGACAAAACTACGAAATCGGACGCAACAATAAGGTGCCACCTAGGAAAACCTTAGTTAACGTCTTAGATACAAGGGATAACAACAAACATTCGATCTTATACTTTGAGTAAGAATGTTTAAAATATATATTTGATCGAGTACGGAAGAATACAAAATTTACTTCATCGAAAATTGTGTTCTGATGGAGGAGTAATTCAAAAAACAACAAAATTAGTCGAAACTCAAAGGGGTACCATCACAGAAAATAGTTGATTTTGGTCCCAAAAATATGTATTATATTAACATTACTAGCTAAATATATATCGAGTTAGAATGCGAATAAAACTAATTTAACTGAAAAAGAAGTTGTGAGTGATGAGCTATTGACAAAACTACGAAATCGGACGTAACAATAAGGTGCCACCTAGGAAAAACGGACTTAACAATAAGGTGCCACCTATTAAAGGGATAACAACAAAAATTCGATCTTATACTTTGAGTAAGAATGTTTAAAATATATATTTGTTCGAGTACAGAAGAATACAAAATTTATTTGATCGAAAATAGAGTAACGATTGAGGTGTAACTCAAAAAACAACAAAATTAGTCGAAACTCAAAGGGGTACCATCACAGAAAATAGGTGATTTTGGTCCCCGAAATATGTATTATATTAACATTACTACCTCAATATATATCGGGTTAGAATGCGAATAAAACTAATTTCACTGAAAAAGAAGTTGTGAGTGATGAGATATTGACAAAACTACAAAATCGGACGCAACAATAAGGTGCCACCTAGGAAAAACGTACTTAACGTCTTTTAATAAAGGGATAACAGGAAATATTCGATCTTATATTTTGAGTAAGAATGTTTCAAATATATATTTGATCGAGTACGGAAGAATACAAAATTTATTTCATCGAAAATAGAGTTCCGATTGAGGAGTAATTCCAAAAACAATAAAATGAGTCGAAACTCAAAGGGGTACCATCACAGAAAATAGGTGATTTTGGTCACAAAAATATATATTATATTAACATTACTACCTGAATATATATCGAGTTAGAATGCGAATAAAACTAATTTGACTAAAAACGAAGTTGTGAGTGATGAGATATTGACAAAACTACGAAATCGGACGCAACAATAAGTTGCAACCTTGGAAAACCTTATTTAACGTCTTAGATACAAGGGATAAAAACAAACTTTCGATCTTATACTTTGAGTAAGAATGTTTAAAATATATATTCGATCGAGTACGGAAGAAAACAAAATTTATTTCATCGAAAATAGAGTTCCGATTGAGGAGTAATTCAAAAAACAACAGAATTAGTCGAAACTCAAAGGGGTACGATCACAGAAAATAGTTGATTTTGGTCCACAAAATATTTATTGTATTAACATTACTAGCTCAATATATATCGAGTTAGAATGCGAATAAAACTAATTTGACTAAAAACGAAGTTGTGAGTGATGAGATATTGACAAAACTACAAAATCGGACGCAACAATAAGGTGCCACCTAGGAAAAACGTACTTAACGTCTTTTAATAAAGGGATAACAGGAAATATTCGATCTTATATTTTGAGTAAGAATGTTTCAAATATATATTTGATCGAGTACGGAAGAATACAAAATTTATTTCATCGAAAATAGAGTTCCGATTGAGGAGTAATTCCAAAAACAATAAAATGAGTCGAAACTCAAAGGGGTACCATCACAGAAAATAGGTGATTTTGGTCACAAAAATATATATTATATTAACATTACTACCTGAATATATATCGATTTAGAATGCGAATAAAACTAATTTGACTAAAAATGAAGTTGTGAGTGATGAGATATTGACAAAACTACGAAATCAGACGCAACAATAAGGTGCCACCTAGGAAAACCTTAGTTAACGTCTTAGATACAAGGGATAACAACAAACATTCGATCTTATACTTTGAGTAAGAATGTTTAAAATATATATTTGATCGAGTACGGAAGAATACAAAATTTACTTAATCGAAAATTGTGTTCCGATGGAGGAGTAATTCAAAAAACAACAAAATTAGTCGAAACTCAAAGGGGTACCATCACAGAAAATAGTTGATTTTGGTCCCAAAAATGTGTATTATATTAACATTACTAGCTCAACATATATCGAGTTAGAATGCGAATAAAACTAATTTCACTGAAAAAGAAGTTGTGAGTGATGAGATATTGACAAAACTACGAAATCGGACGCAACAATAAGGTGCCACCTAGGAAAAACGTACTTAACGTCTTTTAATAAAGAGATAACAACAAACATTCGATCTTATACTTTGAGTAAGAATGTTTAAAATATATATTTGATCGAGTACGGAAGAAAACAAAATTTATTTCATCGAAAATAGAGTTCCGATGGAGGAGTAATTCAAAAAACAACAGAATTAGTCGAAACTCAAAGGGGTACCATCACAGAAAATAGGTGATTTTGGTCAAAAAAATATATATTATATTAACATTACTACATATCGAGTTAGAATGCGAATAAAACTAATTTGACTAAAAACGAAGTTGTGAGTGATGAGATATTGACAAAACTACGAAATCGGACGCAACAATAAGTTGCCACCTAGGAAAACCTTAGTTAACGTCTTAGATACAAGGGATAACAACAAACATTCAAATTTATACTTTGAGTAAGAATGTTTAAAATATATATTTGATCGAGTACGGAAGAATACAAAATTTACTTCATCGAAAATAGAGTTTCGATTAAGGAGTAATTCAAAAAACAACAAAATCAGTCGAAACTCAAAGGGGTACCATCACAGAAAATAGGTGATTTTGGTCCACAAAATATGTATTGTATTAACATTACTAGCTCAATATATATCGAGTTAGAATGCGAATAAAACTAATTTGACTGAAAACGAAGTTGTGAGTGATGAGATATTGACAAAACTACGAAATCGGACGCAACAATAAGGTGCCACCTAGGAAAACCTTAGTTAACGTCTTAGATACAAGGGATAACAACAAACATTCGATCTTATACTTTGAGTAAGAATGTTTAAAATATATATTTGATCGAGTACGGAAGAATACAAAATTTACTTCATCGAAAATTGTGTTCTGATGGAGGAGTAATTCAAAAAACAACAAAATTAGTCGAAACTCAAAGGGGTACCATCACAGAAAATAGTTGATTTTGGTCCCAAAAATATGTATTATATTAACATTACTAGCTAAATATATATCGAGTTAGAATGCGAATAAAACTAATTTAACTGAAAAAGAAGTTGTGAGTGATGAGCTATTGACAAAACTACGAAATCGGACGCAACAATAAGGTGCCACCTAGGAAAAACGGACTTAACAATAAGGTGCCACCTATTAAAGGGATAACAACAAAAATTCGATCTTATACTTTGAGTAAGAATGTTTAAAATATATATTTGTTCGAGTACGGAAGAATACAAAATTTATTTGATCGAAAATAGAGTAACGATTGAGGTGTAACTCAAAAAACAACAAAACTAGTCGAAACTCAAAGGGGTACCATCACAGAAAATAGGTGATTTTGGTCCCCGAAATATGTATTATATTAACATTACTACCTCAATATATATCGGGTTAGAATGCGAATAAAACTAATTTCACTGAAAAAGAAGTTGTGAGTGATGAGATATTGACAAAACTACAAAATCGGACGCAACAATAAGGTGCCACCTAGGAAAAACGTACTTAACGTCTTTTAATAAAGGGATAACAGGAAATATTCGATCTTATATTTTGAGTAAGAATGTTTCAAATATATATTTGATCGAGTACGGAAGAATACAAAATTTATTTCATCGAAAATAGAGTTCCGATTGAGGAGTAATTCCAAAAACAATAAAATGAGTCGAAACTCAAAGGGGTACCATCACAGAAAATAGGTGATTTTGGTCACAAAAATATATATTATATTAACATTACTACCTGAATATATATCGAGTTAGAATGCGAATAAAACTAATTTGACTAAAAACGAAGTTGTGAGTGATGAGATATTGACAAAACTACGAAATCAGACGCAACAATAAGGTGCCACCTAGGAAAACCTTAGTTAACGTCTTAGATACAAGGGATAACAACAAACATTCGATCTTATACTTTGAGTAAGAATGTTTAAAATATATATTTGATCGAGTACGGAAGAATACAAAATTTACTTAATCGAAAATTGTGTTCCGATTGAGGAGTAATTCAAAAAACAACAAAATTAGTCGAAACTCAAAGGGGTACCATCACAGAAAATAGTTGATTTTGGTCCCAAAAATGTGTATTATATTAACATTACTAGCTCAACATATATCGAGTTAGAATGCGAATAAAACTAATTTAACTGAAAAAGAAGTTGTGAGTGATGAGATATTGACAAACCTACGAAATCGGACGCAACAATAAGGTGCCACCTAGGAAAAACGTACTTAACGTCTTTTAATAAAGAGATAACAACAAACATTCGATCTTATACTTTGAGTAAGAATGTTTAAAATATATATTTGATCGAGTACGGAAGAAAACAAAATTTATTTCATCGAAAATAGAGTTCCGATGGAGGAGTAATTCAAAAAACAACAGAATTAGTCGAAACTCAAAGGGGTACCATCACAGAAAATAGGTGATTTTGGTCAAAAAAATATATATTATATTAACATTACTACATATCGAGTTAGAATGCGAATAAAACTAATTTGACTAAAAACGAAGTTGTGAGTGATGAGATATTGACAAAACTACGAAATCGGACGCAACAATAAGTTGCCACCTAGGAAAACCTTAGTTAACGTCTTAGATACAAGGGATAACAACAAACATTCAAATTTATACTTTGAGTAAGAATGTTTAAAATATATATTTGATCGAGTACGGAAGAATACAAAATTTACTTCATCGAAAATAGAGTTTCGATTAAGGAGTAATTCAAAAAACAACAAAATCAGTCGAAACTCAAAGGGGTACCATCACAGAAAATAGGTGATTTTGGTCCACAAAATATGTATTGTATTAACATTACTAGCTCAATATATATCGAGTTAGAATGCGAATAAAACTAATTTGACTGAAAACGAAGTTGTGAGTGATGAGATATTGACAAAACTACGAAATCGGACGCAACAATAAGGTGCCACCTAGGAAAACCTTAGTTAACGTCTTAGATACAAGGGATAACAACAAACATTCGATCTTATACTTTGAGTAAGAATGTTTAAAATATATATTTGATCGAGTACGGAAGAATACAAAATTTACTTCATCGAAAATTGTGTTCTGATGGAGGAGTAATTCAAAAAACAACAAAATTAGTCGAAACTCAAAGGGGTACCATCACAGAAAATAGTTGATTTTGGTCCCAAAAATATGTATTATATTAACATTACTAGCTAAATATATATCGAGTTAGAATGCGAATAAAACTAATTTAACTGAAAAAGAAGTTGTGAGTGATGAGCTATTGACAAAACTACGAAATCGGACGCAACAATAAGGTGCCACCTAGGAAAAACGGACTTAACAATAAGGTGCCACCTATTAAAGGGATAACAACAAAAATTCGATCTTATACTTTGAGTAAGAATGTTTAAAATATATATTTGTTCGAGTACGGAAGAATACAAAATTTATTTGATCGAAAATAGAGTAACGATTGAGGTGTAACTCAAAAAACAACAAAATTAGTCGAAACTCAAAGGGGTACCATCACAGAAAATAGGTGATTTTGGTCCCCGAAATATGTATTATATTAACATTACTACCTCAATATATATCGGGTTAGAATGCGAAAAAAACTAATTTCACTGAAAAAGAAGTTGTGAGTGATGAGATATTGACAAAACTACAAAATCGGACGCAACAATAAGGTGCCACCTAGGAAAAACGTACTTAACGTCTTTTAATAAAGGGATAACAGGAAATATTCGATCTTATATTTTGAGTAAGAATGTTTCAAATATATATTTGATCGAGTACGGAAGAATACAAAATTTATTTCATCGATAATAGAGTTCCGATTGAGGAGTAATTCCAAAAACAATAAAATGAGTCGAAACTCAAAGGGGTACCATCACAGAAAATAGGTGATTTTGGTCACAAAAATATATATTATATTAACATTACTACCTGAATATATATCGAGTTAGAATGCGAATAAAACTAATTTGACTAAAAACGAAGTTGTGAGTGATGAGATATTGACAAAACTACGAAATCGGACGCAACAATAAGTTGCAACCTTGGAAAACCTTATTTAACGTCTTAGATACAAGGGATAAAAACAAACTTTCGATCTTATACTTTGAGTAAGAATGTTTAAAATATATATTCGATCGAGTACGGAAGAAAACAAAATTTATTTCATCGAAAATAGAGTTCCGATTGAGGAGTAATTCAAAAAACAACAGAATTAGTCGAAACTCAAAGGGGTACGATCACAGAAAATAGTTGATTTTGGTCCACAAAATATTTATTGTATTAACATTACTAGCTCAATATATATCGAGTTAGAATGCGAATAAAACTAATTTGACTGAAAAAGAAGTTGTGAGTGATGAGCTATTGACAAAACTACGAAATCGGACGCAACAATAAGGTGCCACCTAGGAAAAACGGACTTAACAATAAGGTGCCACCTATTAAAGGGATAACAACAAAAATTCGATCTTATACTTTGAGTAAGAATGTTTAAAATATATATTTGTTCGAGTACGGAAGAATACAAAATTTATTTGATCGAAAATAGAGTTCCGATTGAGGAGTAATTCAAAAAACAACAAAATTAGTCGAAACTCAAAGGGGTACCATCACAGAAAATAGGTGATTTTGGTCCCCGAAATATGTATTATATTAACATTACTACCTCAATATATATCGGGTTAGAATGCGAAAAAAACTAATTTCACTGAAAAAGAAGTTGTGAGTGATGAGATATTGACAAAACTACAAAATCGGACGCAACAATAAGGTGCCACCTAGGAAAAACGTACTTAACGTCTTTTAATAAAGGGATAACAGGAAATATTCGATCTTATATTTTGAGTAAGAATGTTTCAAATATATATTTGATCGAGTACGGAAGAATACAAAATTTATTTCATCGAAAATAGAGTTCCGATTGAGGAGTAATTCCAAAAACAATAAAATGAGTCGAAACTCAAAGGGGTACCATCACAGAAAATAGGTGATTTTGGTCACAAAAATATATATTATATTAACATTACTACCTGAATATATATCGATTTAGAATGCGAATAAAACTAATTTGACTAAAAACGAAGTTGTGAGTGATGAGATATTGACAAAACTACGAAATCAGACGCAACAATAAGGTGCCACCTAGGAAAACCTTAGTTAACGTCTTAGATACAAGGGATAACAACAAACATTCGATCTTATACTTTGAGTAAGAATGTTTAAAATATATATTTGATCGAGTACGGAAGAATACAAAATTTACTTAATCGAAAATTGTGTTCCGATGGAGGAGTAATTCAAAAAACAACAAAATTAGTCGAAACTCAAAGGGGTACCATCACAGAAAATAGTTGATTTTGGTCCCAAAAATGTGTATTATATTAACATTACTAGCTCAACATATATCGAGTTAGAATGCGAATAAAACTAATTTCACTGAAAAAGAAGTTGTGAGTGATGAGATATTGACAAAACTACGAAATCGGACGCAACAATAAGGTGCCACCTAGGAAAAACGTACTTAACGTCTTTTAATAAAGAGATAACAACAAACATTCGATCTTATACTTTGAGTAAGAATGTTTAAAATATATATTTGATCGAGTACGGAAGAAAACAAAATTTATTTCATCGAAAATAGAGTTCCGATGGAGGAGTAATTCAAAAAACAACAGAATTAGTCGAAACTCAAAGGGGTACCATCACAGAAAATAGGTGATTTTGGTCAAAAAAATATATATTATATTAACATTACTACATATCGAGTTAGAATGCGAATAAAACTAATTTGACTAAAAACGAAGTTGTGAGTGATGAGATATTGACAAAACTACGAAATCGGACGCAACAATAAGTTGCCACCTAGGAAAACCTTAGTTAACGTCTTAGATACAAGGGATAACAACAAACATTCAAATTTATACTTTGAGTAAGAATGTTTAAAATATATATTTGATCGAGTACGGAAGAATACAAAATTTACTTCATCGAAAATAGAGTTTCGATTAAGGAGTAATTCAAAAAACAACAAAATCAGTCGAAACTCAAAGGGGTACCATCACAGAAAATAGGTGATTTTGGTCCACAAAATATGTATTGTATTAGCATTACTAGCTCAATATATATCGAGTTAGAATGCGAATAAAACTAATTTGACTGAAAACGAAGTTGTGAGTGATGAGATATTGACAAAACTACGAAATCGGACGCAACAATAAGGTGCCACCTAGGAAAACCTTAGTTAACGTCTTAGATACAAGGGATAACAACAAACATTCGATCTTATACTTTGAGTAAGAATGTTTAAAATATATATTTGATCGAGTACGGAAGAATACAAAATTTACTTCATCGAAAATTGTGTTCCGATGGAGGAGTAATTCAAAAAACAACAAAATTAGTCGGAACTCAAAGGGGTACCATCACAGAAAATAGGTGATTTTGGTCCCCGAAATATGTATTATATTAACATTACTACCTCAATATATATCGGGTTAGAATGCGAATAAAACTAATTTCACTGAAAAAGAAGTTGTGAGTGATGAGATATTGACAAAACTACAAAATCGGACGCAACAATAAGGTGCCACCTAGGAAAAACGTACTTAACGTCTTTTAATAAAGGGATAACAGGAAATATTCGATCTTATATTTTGAGTAAGAATGTTTCAAATATATATTTGATCGAGTACGGAAGAATACAAAATTTATTTCATCGAAAATAGAGTTCCGATTGAGGAGTAATTCCAAAAACAATAAAATGAGTCGAAACTCAAAGGGGTACCATCACAGAAAATAGGTGATTTTGGTCACAAAAATATATATTATATTAACATTACTACCTGAATATATATCGAGTTAGAATGCGAATAAAACTAATTTGACTAAAAACGAAGTTGTGAGTGATGAGATATTGACAAAACTACGAAATCGGACGCAACAATAAGTTGCAACCTTGGAAAACCTTATTTAACGTCTTAGATACAAGGGATAAAAACAAACTTTCGATCTTATACTTTGAGTAAGAATGTTTAAAATATATATTCGATCGAGTACGGAAGAAAACAAAATTTATTTCATCGAAAATAGAGTTCCGATTGAGGAGTAATTCAAAAAACAACAGAATTAGTCGAAACTCAAAGGGGTACGATCACAGAAAATAGTTGATTTTGGTCCACAAAATATTTATTGTATTAACATTACTAGCTCAATATATATCGAGTTAGAATGCGAATAAAACTAATTTGACTGAAAAAGAAGTTGTGAGTGATGAGCTATTGACAAAACTACGAAATCGGACGCAACAATAAGGTGCCACCTAGGAAAAACGGACTTAACAATAAGGTGCCACCTATTAAAGGGATAACAACAAAAATTCAATCTTATACTTTGAGTAAGAATGTTTAAAATATATATTTGTTCGAGTACAGAAGAATACAAAATTTATTTGATCGAAAATAGAGTAACGATTGAGGTGTAACTCAAAAAACAACAAAATTAGTCGAAACTCAAAGGGGTACCATCACAGAAAATAGGTGATTTTGGTCCCCGAAATATGTATTATATTAACATTACTACCTCAATATATATCGGGTTAGAATGCGAAAAAAACTAATTTCACTGAAAAAGAAGTTGTGAGTGATGAGATATTGACAAAACTACAAAATCGGACGCAACAATAAGGTGCCACCTAGGAAAAACGTACTTAACGTCTTTTAATAAAGGGATAACAGGAAATATTCGATCTTATATTTTGAGTAAGAATGTTTCAAATATATATTTGATCGAGTACGGAAGAATACAAAATTTATTTCATCGAAAATAGAGTTCCGATTGAGGAGTAATTCCAAAAACAATAAAATGAGTCGAAACTCAAAGGGGTACCATCACAGAAAATAGGTGATTTTGGTCACAAAAATATATATTATATTAACATTACTACCTGAATATATATCGATTTAGAATGCGAATAAAACTAATTTGACTAAAAACGAAGTTGTGAGTGATGAGATATTGACAAAACTACGAAATCAGACGCAACAATAAGGTGCCACCTAGGAAAACCTTAGTTAACGTCTTAGATACAAGGGATAACAACAAACATTCGATCTTATACTTTGAGTAAGAATGTTTAAAATATATATTTGATCGAGTACGGAAGAATACAAAATTTACTTAATCGAAAATTGTGTTCCGATGGAGGAGTAATTCAAAAAACAACAAAATTAGTCGAAACTCAAAGGGGTACCATCACAGAAAATAGTTGATTTTGGTCCCAAAAATGTGTATTATATTAACATTACTAGCTCAACATATATCGAGTTAGAATGCGAATAAAACTAATTTCACTGAAAAAGAAGTTGTGAGTGATGAGATATTGACAAAACTACGAAATCGGACGCAACAATAAGGTGCCACCTAGGAAAAACGTACTTAACGTCTTTTAATAAAGAGATAACAACAAACATTCGATCTTATACTTTGAGTAAGAATGTTTAAAATATATATTTGATCGAGTACGGAAGAAAACAAAATTTATTTCATCGAAAATAGAGTTCCGATGGAGGAGTAATTCAAAAAACAACAGAATTAGTCGAAACTCAAAGGGGTACCATCACAGAAAATAGGTGATTTTGGTCAAAAAAATATATATTATATTAACATTACTACATATCGAGTTAGAATGCGAATAAAACTAATTTGACTAAAAACGAAGTTGTGAGTGATGAGATATTGACAAAACTACGAAATCGGACGCAACAATAAGTTGCCACCTAGGAAAACCTTAGTTAACGTCTTAGATACAAGGGATAACAACAAACATTCAAATTTATACTTTGAGTAAGAATGTTTAAAATATATATTTGATCGAGTACGGAAGAATACAAAATTTACTTCATCGAAAATAGAGTTTCGATTAAGGAGTAATTCAAAAAACAACAAAATCAGTCGAAACTCAAAGGGGTACCATCACAGAAAATAGGTGATTTTGGTCCACAAAATATGTATTGTATTAGCATTACTAGCTCAATATATATCGAGTTAGAATGCGAATAAAACTAATTTGACTGAAAACGAAGTTGTGAGTGATGAGATATTGACAAAACTACGAAATCGGACGCAACAATAAGGTGCCACCTAGGAAAACCTTAGTTAACGTCTTAGATACAAGGGATAACAACAAACATTCGATCTTATACTTTGAGTAAGAATGTTTAAAATATATATTTGATCGAGTACGGAAGAATACAAAATTTACTTCATCGAAAATTGTGTTCCGATGGAGGAGTAATTCAAAAAACAACAAAATTAGTCGGAACTCAAAGGGGTACCATCACAGAAAATAGGTGATTTTGGTCCCCGAAATATGTATTATATTAACATTACTACCTCAATATATATCGGGTTAGAATGCGAATAAAACTAATTTCACTGAAAAAGAAGTTGTGAGTGATGAGATATTGACAAAACTACAAAATCGGACGCAACAATAAGGTGCCACCTAGGAAAAACGTACTTAACGTCTTTTAATAAAGGGATAACAGGAAATATTCGATCTTATATTTTGAGTAAGAATGTTTCAAATATATATTTGATCGAGTACGGAAGAATACAAAATTTATTTCATCGAAAATAGAGTTCCGATTGAGGAGTAATTCCAAAAACAATAAAATGAGTCGAAACTCAAAGGGGTACCATCACAGAAAATAGGTGATTTTGGTCACACAAATATATATTATATTAACATTACTACCTGAATATATATCGAGTTAGAATGCGAATAAAACTAATTTGACTAAAAACGAAGTTGTGAGTGATGAGATATTGACAAAACTACGAAATCGGACGCAACAATAAGTTGCAACCTTGGAAAACCTTATTTAACGTCTTAGATACAAGGGATAAAAACAAACTTTCGATCTTATACTTTGAGTAAGAATGTTTAAAATATATATTCGATCGAGTTTGGAAGAAAACAAAATTTATTTCATCGAAAATAGACTTCCGATTGAGGAGTAATTCAAAAAACAACAGAATTAGTCGAAACTCAAAGGGGTACGATCACAGAAAATAGTTGATTTTGGTCCCAAAAATGTGTATTATATTAACATTACTAGCTCAACATATATCGAGTTAGAATGCGAATAAAACTAATTTCACTGAAAAAGAAGTTGTGAGTGATGAGATATTGACAAAACTACGAAATCGGACGCAACAATAAGGTGCCACCTAGGAAAACCTTATTTAACGTCTTAGATACATGGGATAACAACAAAAATTCGATATTATACTTTGAGTAAGAATGTTTAAAATATATATTTGATCGAGTACGGAAGAATACAAAATTTACTTCATCGAAAATAGTGTTCCGATTGAGGATTAATTCAAAAAACAACAAAATCTGTCGAAAATCAAAGGGATACCATCACAGAAAATAGGTGATTTTGGTCCCCAAAATATGTATTATATTAACATTACTACCTCAATATATATCAAGTAAGAATACGAATAAAACTAATTTCACTGAAAACAAAGTTGTGAGTGATTAGATATTGACAAAACTACGAAATCGGACGCAACAATAAGGTGCCACCTAGGAAAAACGTACTTAACGTCTTTTAATAAAGAGATAACAACAAACATTCGATCTTATACTTTGAGTAAGAATGTTTAAAATATATATTTGATCGAGTACGGAAGAAAACAAAATTTATTTCATCGAAAATAGAGTTCTGATGGAGGAGTAATTCAAAAAACAACAGAATTAGTCGAAACTCAAAGGGGTACCATCACAGAAAATAGGTGATTTTGGTCAAAAAAATATATATTATATTAACATTACTACATATCGAGTTAGAATGCGAATAAAACTAATTTGACTAAAAACGAAGTTGTGAGTGATGAGATATTGACAAAACTACGAAATCGGACGCAACAATAAGTTGCCACCTAGGAAAACCTTAGTTAACGTCTTAGATACAAGGGATAACAACAAACATTCAAATTTATACTTTGAGTAAGAATGTTTAAAATATATATTTGATCGAGTACGGAAGAATACAAAATTTACTTCATCGAAAATAGAGTTTCGATTAAGGAGTAATTCAAAAAACAACAAAATCAGTCGAAACTCAAAGGGGTACCATCACAGAAAATAGGTGATTTTGGTCCACAAAATATGTATTGTATTAACATTACTAGCTCAATATATATCGAGTTAGAATGCGAATAAAACTAATTTGACTGAAAACGAAGTTGTGAGTGATGAGATATTGACAAAACTACGAAATCGGACGCAACAATAAGGTGCCACCTAGGAAAACCTTAGTTAACGTCTTAGATACAAGGGATAACAACAAACATTCGATCTTATACTTTGAGTAAGAATGTTTAAAATATATATTTGATCGAGTACGGAAGAATACAAAATTTACTTCATCGAAAATTGTGTTCCGATGGAGGAGTAATTCAAAAAACAACAAAATTAGTCGAAACTCAAAGGGGTACCATCACAGAAAATAGTTGATTTTGGTCCCAAAAATATGTATTATATTAACATTACTAGCTCAATATATATCGAGTTAGAATACGAATAAAACTAATTTAACTGAAAAAGAAGTTGTGAGTGATGAGCTATTGACAAAACTACGAAATCGGACGCAACAATAAGGTGCCACCTAGGAAAAACGGACTTAACAATAAGGTGCCACCTATTAAAGGGATAACAACAAAAATTCGATCTTATACTTTGAGTAAGAATGTTTAAAATATATATTTGATTGAGTACGGAAGAATACAAAATTTACTTCATCGAAAATAGAGTTCCGATTGAGGAGTAATTCAAAAAACAACAAAATTAGTCGAAACTCAAAGGGGTACACCATCACAGAAAATAGGTGATTTTGGTCCCCGAAATATGTATTATATTAACATTACTACCTCAATATATATCGGGTTAGAATGCGAATAAAACTAATTTCACTGAAAAAGAAGTTGTGAGTGATGAGATATTGACAAAACTACAAAATCGGACGCAACAATAAGGTGCCACCTAGGAAAAACGTACTTAACGTCTTTTAATAAAGGGATAACAGGAAATATTCGATCTTATATTTTGAGTAAGAATGTTTCAAATATATATTTGATCGAGTACGGAAGAATACAAAATTTATTTCATCGAAAATAGAGTTCCGATTGAGGAGTAATTCCAAAAACAATAAAATGAGTCGAAACTCAAAGGGGTACCATCACAGAAAATAGGTGATTTTGGTCACACAAATATATATTATATTAACATTACTACCTGAATATATATCGAGTTAGAATGCGAATAAAACTAATTTGACTAAAAACGAAGTTGTGAGTGATGAGATATTGACAAAACTACGAAATCGGACGCAACAATAAGTTGCCACCTAGGAAAACCTTAGTTAACGTCTTAGATACAAGGGATAACAACAAACATTCAAATTTATACTTTGAGTAAGAATGTTTAAAATATATATTTGATCGAGTACGGAAGAATACAAAATTTACTTCATCGAAAATAGAGTTTCGATTAAGGAGTAATTCAAAAAACAACAAAATCAGTCGAAACTCAAAGGGGTACCATCACAGAAAATAGGTGATTTTGGTCCACAAAATATGTATTGTATTAACATTACTAGCTCAATATATATCGAGTTAGAATGCGAATAAAACTAATTTGACTGAAAACGAAGTTGTGAGTGATGAGATATTGACAAAACTACGAAATCGGACGCAACAATAAGGTGCCACCTAGGAAAACCTTAGTTAACGTCTTAGATACAAGGGATAACAACAAACATTCGATCTTATACTTTGAGTAAGAATGTTTAGAATATATATTTGATCGAGTACGGAAGAATACAAAATTTACTTCATCGAAAATTGTGTTCCGATGGAGGAGTAATTCAAAAAACAACAAAATTAGTCGAAACTCAAAGGGGTACCATCACAGAAAATAGTTGATTTTGGTCCCAAAAATATGTATTATATTAACATTACTAGCTCAATATATATCGAGTTAGAATACGAATAAAACTAATTTAACTGAAAAAGAAGTTGTGAGTGATGAGCTATTGACAAAACTACGAAATCGGACGCAACAATAAGGTGCCACCTAGGAAAAACGGACTTAACAATAAGGTGCCACCTATTAAAGGGATAACAACAAAAATTCGATCTTATACTTTGAGTAAGAATGTTTAAAATATATATTTGATTGAGTACGGAAGAATACAAAATTTACTTCATCGAAAATAGAGTTCCGATTGAGGAGTAATTCAAAAAACAACAAAATTAGTCGAAACTCAAAGGGGTACACCATCACAGAAAATAGGTGATTTTGGTCCCCGAAATATGTATTATATTAACATTACTACCTCAATATATATCGAGTTAGAATGCGAATAAAACTAATTTCACTGAAAAAGAAGTTGTGAGTGATGAGATATTGACAAAACTACAAAATCGGACGCAACAATAAGGTGCCACCTAGGAAAAACGTACTTAACGTCTTTTAATAAAGGGATAACAGGAAATATTCGATCTTATATTTTGAGTAAGAATGTTTCAAATATATATTTGATCGAGTACGGAAGAATACAAAATTTATTTCATCGAAAATAGAGTTCCGATTGAGGAGTAATTCCAAAAACAATAAAATGAGTCGAAACTCAAAGGGGTACCATCACAGAAAATAGGTGATTTTGGTCACACAAATATATATTATATTAACATTACTACCTGAATATATATCGAGTTAGAATGCGAATAAAACTAATTTGACTAAAAACGAAGTTGTGAGTGATGAGATATTGACAAAACTACGAAATCGGACGCAACAATAAGTTGCAACCTTGGAAAACCTTATTTAACGTCTTAGATACAAGGGATAAAAACAAACTTTCGATCTTATACTTTGAGTAAGAATGTTTAAAATATATATTCGATCGAGTTTGGAAGAAAACAAAATTTATTTCATCGAAAATAGACTTCCGATTGAGGAGTAATTCAAAAAACAACAGAATTAGTCGAAACTCAAAGGGGTACGATCACAGAAAATAGTTGATTTTGGTCCCAAAAATGTGTATTATATTAACATTACTAGCTCAACATATATCGAGTTAGAATGCGAATAAAACTAATTTCACTGAAAAAGAAGTTGTGAGTGATGAGATATTGACAAAACTACGAAATCGGACGCAACAATAAGGTGCCACCTAGGAAAACCTTATTTAACGTCTTAGATACATGGGATAACAACAAAAATTCGATATTATACTTTGAGTAAGAATGTTTAAAATATATATTTGATCGAGTACGGAAGAATACAAAATTTACTTCATCGAAAATAGTGTTCCGATTGAGGATTAATTCAAAAAACAACAAAATCTGTCGAAAATCAAAGGGATACCATCACAGAAAATAGGTGATTTTGGTCCCCAAAATATGTATTATATTAACATTACTACCTCAATATATATCAAGTAAGAATACGAATAAAACTAATTTCACTGAAAACAAAGTTGTGAGTGATTAGATATTGACAAAACTACGAAATCGGACGCAACAATAAGGTGCCACCTAGGAAAAACGTACTTAACGTCTTTTAATAAAGAGATAACAACAAACATTCGATCTTATACTTTGAGTAAGAATGTTTAAAATATATATTTGATCGAGTACGGAAGAAAACAAAATTTATTTCATCGAAAATAGAGTTCTGATGGAGGAGTAATTCAAAAAACAACAGAATTAGTCGAAACTCAAAGGGGTACCATCACAGAAAATAGGTGATTTTGGTCAAAAAAATATATATTATATTAACATTACTACATATCGAGTTAGAATGCGAATAAAACTAATTTGACTAAAAACGAAGTTGTGAGTGATGAGATATTGACAAAACTACGAAATCGGACGCAACAATAAGTTGCCACCTAGGAAAACCTTAGTTAACGTCTTAGATACAAGGGATAACAACAAACATTCAAATTTATACTTTGAGTAAGAATGTTTAAAATATATATTTGATCGAGTACGGAAGAATACAAAATTTACTTCATCGAAAATAGAGTTTCGATTAAGGAGTAATTCAAAAAACAACAAAATCAGTCGAAACTCAAAGGGGTACCATCACAGAAAATAGGTGATTTTGGTCCACAAAATATGTATTGTATTAACATTACTAGCTCAATATATATCGAGTTAGAATGCGAATAAAACTAATTTGACTGAAAACGAAGTTGTGAGTGATGAGATATTGACAAAACTACGAAATCGGACGCAACAATAAGGTGCCACCTAGGAAAACCTTAGTTAACGTCTTAGATACAAGGGATAACAACAAACATTCGATCTTATACTTTGAGTAAGAATGTTTAAAATATATATTTGATCGAGTACGGAAGAATACAAAATTTACTTCATCGAAAATTGTGTTCCGATGGAGGAGTAATTCAAAAAACAACAAAATTAGTCGAAACTCAAAGGGGTACCATCACAGAAAATAGTTGATTTTGGTCCCAAAAATATGTATTATATTAACATTACTAGCTCAATATATATCGAGTTAGAATACGAATAAAACTAATTTAACTGAAAAAGAAGTTGTGAGTGATGAGCTATTGACAAAACTACGAAATCGGACGCAACAATAAGGTGCCACCTAGGAAAAACGGACTTAACAATAAGGTGCCACCTATTAAAGGGATAACAACAAAAATTCGATCTTATACTTTGAGTAAGAATGTTTAAAATATATATTTGATTGAGTACGGAAGAATACAAAATTTACTTCATCGAAAATAGAGTTCCGATTGAGGAGTAATTCAAAAAACAACAAAATTAGTCGAAACTCAAAGGGGTACACCATCACAGAAAATAGGTGATTTTGGTCCCCGAAATATGTATTATATTAACATTACTACCTCAATATATATCGGGTTAGAATGCGAATAAAACTAATTTCACTGAAAAAGAAGTTGTGAGTGATGAGATATTGACAAAACTACAAAATCGGACGCAACAATAAGGTGCCACCTAGGAAAAACGTACTTAACGTCTTTTAATAAAGGGATAACAGGAAATATTCGATCTTATATTTTGAGTAAGAATGTTTCAAATATATATTTGATCGAGTACGGAAGAATACAAAATTTATTTCATCGAAAATAGAGTTCCGATTGAGGAGTAATTCCAAAAACAATAAAATGAGTCGAAACTCAAAGGGGTACCATCACAGAAAATAGGTGATTTTGGTCACAAAAGTATATATTATATTAACATTACTACCTGAATATATATCGAGTTAGAATGCGAATAAAACTAATTTGACTAAAAACGAAGTTGTGAGTGATGAGATATTGACAAAACTACGAAATCGGACGCAACAATAAGTTGCAACCTTGGAAAACCTTATTTAACGTCTTAGATACAAGGGATAAAAACAAACTTTCGATCTTATACTTTGAGTAAGAATGTTTAAAATATATATTCGATCGAGTACGGAAGAAAACAAAATTTATTTCATCGAAAATAGAGTTCCGATTGAGGAGTAATTCAAAAAACAACAGAATTAGTCGAAACTCAAAGGGGTACGATCACAGAAAATAGTTGATTTTGGTCCCAAAAATGTGTATTATATTAACATTACTAGCTCAACATATATCAAGTTAGAATGCGAATAAAACTAATTTCACTGAAAAAGAAGTTGTGAGTGATGAGATATTGACAAAACTACGAAATCGGACGCAACAATAAGGTGCCACCTAGGAAAACCTTATTTAACGTCTTAGATACATGGGATAACAACAAAAATTCGATATTATACTTTGAGTAAGAATGTTTAAAATATATATTTGATCGAGTACGGAAGAATACAAAATTTACTTCATCGAAAATAGTGTTCCGATTGAGGATTAATTCAAAAAACAACAAAATCAGTCGAAAATCAAAGGGATACCATCACAGAAAATAGGTGATTTTGGTCCCCAAAATATGTATTATATTAACATTACTACCTCAATATATATCAAGTAAGAATACGAATAAAACTAATTTCACTGAAAACGAAGTTGTGAGTGATTAGATATTGACAAAACTACGAAATCGGACGCAACAATAAGGTGCCACCTAGGAAAAACGTACTTAACGTCTTTTAATAAAGAGATAACAACAAACATTCGATCTTATACTTTGAGTAAGAATGTTTAAAATATATATTTGATCGAGTACGGAAGAAAACAAAATTTATTTCATCGAAAATAGAGTTCTGATGGAGGAGTAATTCAAAAAACAACAGAATTAGTCGAAACTCAAAGGGGTACCATCACAGAAAATAGGTGATTTTGGTCAAAAAAATATATATTATATTAACATTACTACATATCGAGTTAGAATGCGAATAAAACTAATTTGACTAAAAACGAAGTTGTGAGTGATGAGATATTGACAAAACTACGAAATCGGACGCAACAATAAGTTGCCACCTAGGAAAACCTTAGTTAACGTCTTAGATACAAGGGATAACAACAAACATTCAAATTTATACTTTGAGTAAGAATGTTTAAAATATATATTTGATCGAGTACGGAAGAATACAAAATTTACTTCATCGAAAATAGAGTTTCGATTAAGGAGTAATTCAAAAAACAACAAAATCAGTCGAAACTCAAAGGGGTACCATCACAGAAAATAGGTGATTTTGGTCCACAAAATATGTATTGTATTAACATTACTAGCTCAATATATATCGAGTTAGAATGCGAATAAAACTAATTTGACTGAAAACGAAGTTGTGAGTGATGAGATATTGACAAAACTACGAAATCGGACGCAACAATAAGGTGCCACCTAGGAAAACCTTAGTTAACGTCTTAGATACAAGGGATAACAACAAACATTCGAACTTATACTTTGAGTAAGAATGTTTAAAATATATATTTGATCGAGTACGGAAGAATACAAAATTTACTTCATCGAAAATTGTGTTCCGATGGAGGAGTAATTCAAAAAACAACAAAATTAGTCGAAACTCAAAGGGGTACCATCACAGAAAATAGTTGATTTTGGTCCCAAAAATATGTATTATATTAACATTACTAGCTCAATATATATCGAGTTAGAATACGAATAAAACTAATTTAACTGAAAAAGAAGTTGTGAGTGATGAGCTATTGACAAAACTACGAAATCGGACGCAACAATAAGGTGCCACCTAGGAAAAACGGACTTAACAATAAGGTGCCACCTATTAAAGGGATAACAACAAAAATTCGATCTTATACTTTGAGTAAGAATGTTTAAAATATATATTTGATTGAGTACGGAAGAATACAAAATTTACTTCATCGAAAATAGAGTTCCGATTGAGGAGTAATTCAAAAAACAACAAAATTAGTCGAAACTCAAAGGGGTACACCATCACAGAAAATAGGTGATTTTGGTCCCCGAAATATGTATTATATTAACATTACTACCTCAATATATATCGGGTTAGAATGCGAATAAAACTAATTTCACTGAAAAAGAAGTTGTGAGTGATGAGATATTGACAAAACTACAAAATCGGACGCAACAATAAGGTGCCACCTAGGAAAAACGTACTTAACGTCTTTTAATAAAGGGATAACAGGAAATATTCGATCTTATATTTTGAGTAAGAATGTTTCAAATATATATTTGATCGAGTACGGAAGAATACAAAATTTATTTCATCGAAAATAGAGTTCCGATTGAGGAGTAATTCCAAAAACAATAAAATGAGTCGAAACTCAAAGGGGTACCATCACAGAAAATAGGTGATTTTGGTCACAAAAGTATATATTATATTAACATTACTACCTGAATATATATCGAGTTAGAATGCGAATAAAACTAATTTGACTAAAAACGAAGTTGTGAGTGATGAGATATTGACAAAACTACGAAATCGGACGCAACAATAAGTTGCAACCTTGGAAAACCTTATTTAACGTCTTAGATACAAGGGATAAAAACAAACTTTCGATCTTATACTTTGAGTAAGAATGTTTAAAATATATATTCGATCGAGTACGGAAGAAAACAAAATTTATTTCATCGAAAATAGAGTTCCGATTGAGGAGTAATTCAAAAAACAACAGAATTAGTCGAAACTCAAAGGGGTACGATCACAGAAAATAGTTGATTTTGGTCCCAAAAATGTGTATTATATTAACATTACTAGCTCAACATATATCAAGTTAGAATGCGAATAAAACTAATTTCACTGAAAAAGAAGTTGTGAGTGATGAGATATTGACAAAACTACGAAATCGGACGCAACAATAAGGTGCCACCTAGGAAAACCTTATTTAACGTCTTAGATACATGGGATAACAACAAAAATTCGATATTATACTTTGAGTAAGAATGTTTAAAATATATATTTGATCGAGTACGGAAGAATACAAAATTTACTTCATCGAAAATAGTGTTCCGATTGAGGATTAATTCAAAAAACAACAAAATCAGTCGAAAATCAAAGGGATACCATCACAGAAAATAGGTGATTTTGGTCCCCAAAATATGTATTATATTAACATTACTACCTCAATATATATCAAGTAAGAATACGAATAAAACTAATTTCACTGAAAACGAAGTTGTGAGTGATTAGATATTGACAAAACTACGAAATCGGACGCAACAATAAGGTGCCACCTAGGAAAAACGTACTTAACGTCTTTTAATAAAGAGATAACAACAAACATTCGATCTTATACTTTGAGTAAGAATGTTTAAAATATATATTTGATCGAGTACGGAAGAAAACAAAATTTATTTCATCGAAAATAGAGTTCCGATGGAGGAGTAATTCAAAAAACAACAGAATTAGTCGAAACTCAAAGGGGTACCATCACAGAAAATAGGTGATTTTGGTCAAAAATATATATATTATATTAACATTACTACATATCGAGTTAGAATGCGAATAAAACTAATTTGACTAAAAACGAAGTTGTGAGTGATGAGATATTGACAAAACTACGAAATCGGACGCAACAATAAGTTGCCACCTAGGAAAACCTTAGTTAACGTCTTAGATACAAGGGATAACAACAAACATTCAAATTTATACTTTGAGTAAGAATGTTTAAAATATATATTTGATCGAGTACGGAAGAAAACAAAATTTATTTCATCGAAAATAGAGTTCCGATGGAGGAGTAATTCAAAAAACAACAGAATTAGTCGAAACTCAAAGGGGTACCATCACAGAAAATAGGTGATTTTGGTCAAAATAATATATATTATATTAACATTACTACATATCGACTTAGAATGCAAATAAAACTAATTTGACTAAAAACGAAGTTGTGAGTGATGAGATATTGACAAAACTACGAAATCGGACGCAACAATAAGTTGCCACCTAGGAAAACCTTAGTCAACGTCTTAGATACAAGGGATAACAACAAACATTCAAATTAATACTTTGAGTAAGAATGTTTAAAATATATATTTGATCGAGTACGGAAGAATACAAAATTTACTTCATCGAAAATAGAGTTTCGATTAAGGAGTAATTCAAAAAACAACAAAATCAGTCGAAACTCAAAGGGGTACCACCACAGAAAATAGGTGATTTTGGTCCCCGAAATATGTATTATATTAACATTACTACCTCAATATATATCGGGTTAGAATGCGAATAAAACTAATTTCACTGAAAAAGAAGTTGTGAGTGATGAGATATTGACAAAACTACAAAATCGGACGCAACAATAAGGTGCCACCTAGGAAAAACGTACTTAACGTCTTTTAATAAAGGGATAACAGGAAATATTCGATCTTATATTTTGAGTAAGAATGTTTCAAATATATATTTGATCGAGTACGGAAGAATACAAAATTTATTTCATCGAAAATAGAGTTCCGATTGAGGAGTAATTCCAAAAACAATAAAATGAGTCGAAACTCAAAGGGGTACCATAACAGAAAATAGGTGATTTTGGTCACAAAAGTATATATTATATTAACATTACTACCTGAATATATATCGAGTTAGAATGCGAATAAAACTAATTTGACTAAAAACGAAGTTGTGAGTGATGAGATATTGACAAAACTACAAAATCGGACGCAACAATAAGTTGCAACCTTGGAAAACCTTATTTAACGTCTTAGATACAAGGGATAAAAACAAACTTTCGATCTTATACTTTGAGTAAGAATGTTTAAAATATATATTCGATCGAGTACGGAAGAAAACAAAATTTATTTCATCGAAAATAGAGTTCCGATTGAGGAGTAATTCAAAAAACAACAGAATTAGTCGAAACTCAAAGGGGTACGATCACAGAAAATAGTTGATTTTGGTCCCAAAAATGTGTATTATATTAACATTACTAGCTCAACATATATCGAGTTAGAATGCGAATAAAACTAATTTCACTGAAAAAGAAGTTGTGAGTGATGAGATATTGACAAAACTACGAAATCGGACGCAACAATAAGGTGCCACCTAGGAAAACCTTATTTAACGTCTTAGATACATGGGATAACAACAAAAATTCGATATTATACTTTGAGTAAGAATGTTTAAAATATATATTTGATCGAGTACGGAAGAATACAAAATTTACTTCATCGAAAATAGTGTTCCGATTGAGGATTAATTCAAAAAACAACAAAATCTGTCGAAAATCAAAGGGATACCATCACAGAAAATAGGTGATTTTGGTCCCCAAAATATGTATTATATTAACATTACTACCTCAATATATATCAAGTAAGAATACGAATAAAACTAATTTCACTGAAAACAAAGTTGTGAGTGATTAGATATTGACAAAACTACGAAATCGGACGCAACAATAAGGTGCCACCTAGGAAAAACGTACTTAACGTCTTTTAATAAAGAGATAACAACAAACATTCGATCTTATACTTTGAGTAAGAATGTTTAAAATATATATTTGATCGAGTACGGAAGAAAACAAAATTTATTTCATCGAAAATAGAGTTCTGATGGAGGAGTAATTCAAAAAACAACAGAATTAGTCGAAACTCAAAGGGGTACCATCACAGAAAATAGGTGATTTTGGTCAAAAAAATATATATTATATTAACATTACTACATATCGAGTTAGAATGCGAATAAAACTAATTTGACTAAAAACGAAGTTGTGAGTGATGAGATATTGACAAAACTACGAAATCGGACGCAACAATAAGTTGCCACCTAGGAAAACCTTAGTTAACGTCTTAGATACAAGGGATAACAACAAACATTCAAATTTATACTTTGAGTAAGAATGTTTAAAATATATATTTGATCGAGTACGGAAGAATACAAAATTTACTTCATCGAAAATAGAGTTTCGATTAAGGAGTAATTCAAAAAACAACAAAATCAGTCGAAACTCAAAGGGGTACCATCACAGAAAATAGGTGATTTTGGTCCACAAAATATGTATTGTATTAACATTACTAGCTCAATATATATCGAGTTAGAATGCGAATAAAACTAATTTGACTGAAAACGAAGTTGTGAGTGATGAGATATTGACAAAACTACGAAATCGGACGCAACAATAAGGTGCCACCTAGGAAAACCTTAGTTAACGTCTTAGATACAAGGGATAACAACAAACATTCGATCTTATACTTTGAGTAAGAATGTTTAAAATATATATTTGATCGAGTACGGAAGAATACAAAATTTACTTCATCGAAAATTGTGTTCCGATGGAGGAGTAATTCAAAAAACAACAAAATTAGTCGAAACTCAAAGGGGTACCATCACAGAAAATAGTTGATTTTGGTCCCAAAAATATGTATTATATTAACATTACTAGCTCAATATATATCGAGTTAGAATACGAATAAAACTAATTTAACTGAAAAAGAAGTTGTGAGTGATGAGCTATTGACAAAACTACGAAATCGGACGCAACAATAAGGTGCCACCTAGGAAAAACGGACTTAACAATAAGGTGCCACCTATTAAAGGGATAACAACAAAAATTCGATCTTATACTTTGAGTAAGAATGTTTAAAATATATATTTGATTGAGTACGGAAGAATACAAAATTTACTTCATCGAAAATAGAGTTCCGATTGAGGAGTAATTCAAAAAACAACAAAATTAGTCGAAACTCAAAGGGGTACCATCACAGAAAATAGGTGATTTTGGTCCCCGAAATATGTATTATATTAACATTACTACCTCAATATATATCGGGTTAGAATGCGAATAAAACTAATTTCACTGAAAAAGAAGTTGTGAGTGATGAGATATTGACAAAACTACAAAATCGGACGCAACAATAAGGTGCCACCTAGGAAAAACGTACTTAACGTCTTTTAATAAAGGGATAACAGGAAATATTCGATCTTCTATTTTGAGTAAGAATGTTTCAAATATATATTTGATCGAGTACGGAAGAATACAAAATTTATTTCATCGAAAATAGAGTTCCGATTGAGGAGTAATTCCAAAAACAATAAAATGAGTCGAAACTCAAAGGGGTACCATCACAGAAAATAGGTGATTTTGGTCACAAAAGTATATATTATATTAACATTACTACCTGAATATATATCGAGTTAGAATGCGATTAAAACTAATTTGACTAAAAACGAAGTTGTGAGTGATGAGATATTGACAAAACTACGAAATCGGACGCAACAATAAGTTGCAACCTTGGAAAACCTTATTTAACGTCTTAGATACAAGGGATAAAAACAAACTTTCGATCTTATACTTTGAGTAAGAATGTTTAAAATATATATTCGATCGAGTACGGAAGAAAACAAAATTTATTTCATCGAAAATAGAGTTCCGATTGAGGAGTAATTCAAAAAACAACAGAATTAGTCGAAACTCAAAGGGGTACGATCACAGAAAATAGTTGATTTTGGTCCCAAAAATGTGTATTATATTAACATTACTAGCTCAACATATATCGAGTTAGAATGCGAATAAAACTAATTTCACTGAAAAAGAAGTTGTGAGTGATGAGATATTGACAAAACTACGAAATCGGACGCAACAATAAGGTGCCACCTAGGAAAACCTTATTTAACGTCTTAGATACATGGGATAACAACAAAAATTCGATATTATACTTTGAGTAAGAATGTTTAAAATATATATTTGATCGAGTACGGAAGAATACAAAATTTACTTCATCGAAAATAGTGTTCCGATTGAGGATTAATTCAAAAAACAACAAAATCAGTCGAAAATCAAAGGGATACCATCACAGAAAATAGGTGATTTTGGTCCCCAAAATATGTATTATATTAACATTACTACCTCAATATATATCAAGTAAGAATACGAATAAAACTAATTTCACTGAAAACGAAGTTGTGAGTGATTAGATATTGACAAAACTACGAAATCGGACGCAACAATAAGGTGCCACCTAGGAAAAACGTACTTAACGTCTTTTAATAAAGAGATAACAACAAACATTCGATCTTATACTTTGAGTAAGAATGTTTAAAATATATATTTGATCGAGTACGGAAGAAAACAAAATTTATTTCATCGAAAATAGAGTTCCGATGGAGGAGTAATTCAAAAAACAACAGAATTAGTCGAAACTCAAAGGGGTACCATCACAGAAAATAGGTGATTTTGGTCAAAAATATATATATTATATTAACATTACTACATATCGAGTTAGAATGCGAATAAAACTAATTTGACTAAAAACGAAGTTGTGAGTGATGAGATATTGACAAAACTACGAAATCGGACGCAACAATAAGTTGCCACCTAGGAAAACCTTAGTTAACGTCTTAGATACAAGGGATAACAACAAACATTCAAATTTATACTTTGAGTAAGAATGTTTAAAATATATATTTGATCGAGTACGGAAGAAAACAAAATTTATTTCATCGAAAATAGAGTTCCGATGGAGGAGTAATTCAAAAAACAACAGAATTAGTCGAAACTCAAAGGGGTACCATCACAGAAAATAGGTGATTTTGGTCAAAATAATATATATTATATTAACATTACTACATATCGACTTAGAATGCAAATAAAACTAATTTGACTAAAAACGAAGTTGTGAGTGATGAGATATTGACAAAACTACGAAATCGGACGCAACAATAAGTTGCCACCTAGGAAAACCTTAGTTAACGTCTTAGATACAAGGGATAACAACAAACATTCAAATTAATACTTTGAGTAAGAATGTTTAAAATATATATTTGATCGAGTACGGAAGAATACAAAATTTACTTCATCGAAAATAGAGTTTCGATTAAGGAGTAATTCAAAAAACAACAAAATCAGTCGAAACTCAAAGGGGTACCATCACAGAAAATAGGTGATTTTGGTCCCCGAAATATGTATTATATTAACATTACTACCTCAATATATATCGGGTTAGAATGCGAATAAAACTAATTTCACTGAAAAAGAAGTTGTGAGTGATGAGATATTGACAAAACTACAAAATCGGACGCAACAATAAGGTGCCACCTAGGAAAAACGTACTTAACGTCTTTTAATAAAGGGATAACAGGAAATATTCGATCTTATATTTTGAGTAAGAATGTTTCAAATATATATTTGATCGAGTACGGAAGAATACAAAATTTATTTCATCGAAAATAGAGTTCCGATTGAGGAGTAATTCCAAAAACAATAAAATGAGTCGAAACTCAAAGGGGTACCATAACAGAAAATAGGTGATTTTGGTCACAAAAGTATATATTATATTAACATTACTACCTGAATATATATCGAGTTAGAATGCGAATAAAACTAATTTGACTAAAAACGAAGTTGTGAGTGATGAGATATTGACAAAACTACAAAATCGGACGCAACAATAAGTTGCAACCTTGGAAAACCTTATTTAACGTCTTAGATACAAGGGATAAAAACAAACTTTCGATCTTATACTTTGAGTAAGAATGTTTAAAATATATATTCGATCGAGTACGGAAGAAAACAAAATTTATTTCATCGAAAATAGAGTTCCGATTGAGGAGTAATTCAAAAAACAACAGAATTAGTCGAAACTCAAAGGGGTACGATCACAGAAAATAGTTGATTTTGGTCCCAAAAATGTGTATTATATTAACATTACTAGCTCAACATATATCGAGTTAGAATGCGAATAAAACTAATTTCACTGAAAAAGAAGTTGTGAGTGATGAGATATTGACAAAACTACGAAATCGGACGCAACAATAAGGTGCCACCTAGGAAAACCTTATTTAACGTCTTAGATACATGGGATAACAACAAAAATTCGATATTATACTTTGAGTAAGAATGTTTAAAATATATATTTGATCGAGTACGGAAGAATACAAAATTTACTTCATCGAAAATAGTGTTCCGATTGAGGATTAATTCAAAAAACAACAAAATCAGTCGAAAATCAAAGGGATACCATCACAGAAAATAGGTGATTTTGGTCCCCAAAATATGTATTATATTAACATTACTACCTCAATATATATCAAGTAAGAATACGAATAAAACTAATTTCACTGAAAACGAAGTTGTGAGTGATTAGATATTGACAAAACTACGAAATCGGACGCAACAATAAGGTGCCACCTAGGAAAAACGTACTTAACGTCTTTTAATAAAGAGATAACAACAAACATTCGATCTTATACTTTGAGTAAGAATGTTTAAAATATATATTTGATCGAGTACGGAAGAAAACAAAATTTATTTCATCGAAAATAGAGTTCCGATGGAGGAGTAATTCAAAAAACAACAGAATTAGTCGAAACTCAAAGGGGTACCATCACAGAAAATAGGTGATTTTGGTCAAAAATATATATATTATATTAACATTACTACATATCGAGTTAGAATGCGAATAAAACTAATTTGACTAAAAACGAAGTTGTGAGTGATGAGATATTGACAAAACTACGAAATCGGACGCAACAATAAGTTGCCACCTAGGAAAACCTTAGTTAACGTCTTAGATACAAGGGATAACAACAAACATTCAAATTTATACTTTGAGTAAGAATGTTTAAAATATATATTTGATCGAGTACGGAAGAAAACAAAATTTATTTCATCGAAAATAGAGTTCCGATGGAGGAGTAATTCAAAAAACAACAGAATTAGTCGAAACTCAAAGGGGTACCATCACAGAAAATAGGTGATTTTGGTCAAAATAATATATATTATATTAACATTACTACATATCGACTTAGAATGCAAATAAAACTAATTTGACTAAAAACGAAGTTGTGAGTGATGAGATATTGACAAAACTACGAAATCGGACGCAACAATAAGTTGCCACCTAGGAAAACCTTAGTTAACGTCTTAGATACAAGGGATAACAACAAACATTCAAATTAATACTTTGAGTAAGAATGTTTAAAATATATATTTGATCGAGTACGGAAGAATACAAAATTTACTTCATCGAAAATAGAGTTTCGATTAAGGAGTAATTCAAAAAACAACAAAATCAGTCGAAACTCAAAGGGGTACCATCACAGAAAATAGGTGATTTTGGTCCCCGAAATATGTATTATATTAACATTACTACCTCAATATATATCGGGTTAGAATGCGAATAAAACTAATTTCACTGAAAAAGAAGTTGTGAGTGATGAGATATTGACAAAACTACAAAATCGGACGCAACAATAAGGTGCCACCTAGGAAAAACGTACTTAACGTCTTTTAATAAAGGGATAACAGGAAATATTCGATCTTATATTTTGAGTAAGAATGTTTCAAATATATATTTGATCGAGTACGGAAGAATACAAAATTTATTTCATCGAAAATAGAGTTCCGATTGAGGAGTAATTCCAAAAACAATAAAATGAGTCGAAACTCAAAGGGGTACCATCACAGAAAATAGGTGATTTTGGTCACAAAAGTATATATTATATTAACATTACTACCTGAATATATATCGAGTTAGAATGCGAATAAAACTAATTTGACTAAAAACGAAGTTGTGAGTGATGAGATATTGACAAAACTACGAAATCGGACGCAACAATAAGTTGCAACCTTGGAAAACCTTATTTAACGTCTTAGATACAAGGGATAAAAACAAACTTTCGATCTTATACTTTGAGTAAGAATGTTTAAAATATATATTCGATCGAGTACGGAAGAAAACAAAATTTATTTCATCGAAAATAGAGTTCCGATTGAGGAGTAATTCAAAAAACAACAGAATTAGTCGAAACTCAAAGGGGTACGATCACAGAAAATAGTTGATTTTGGTTCCAAAAATGTGTATTATATTAACATTACTAGCTCAACATATATCGAGTTATAATGCGAATAAAACTAATTTCACTGAAAAAGAAGTTGTGAGTGATGAGATATTGACAAAACTACGAAATCGGACGCAACAATAAGGTGTCACCTAGGAAAAACGTACTTAACGTCTTTTGATAAAGAGATAACAACAAACATTCGATCTTATACTTTGAGTAAGAATGTTTAAAATATATATTTGATCGAGTACGGAAGAAAACAAAATTTATTTCATCGAAAATAGAGTTCCGATGGAGGAGTAATTCAAAAAACAACAGAATTAGTCGAAACTCAAAGGGGTACCATCACAGAAAATAGGTGATTTTGGTCAAAAAAATATATATTATATTAACATTACTACATATCGAGTTAGAATGCGAATAAAACTAATTTGACTAAAAACGAAGTTGTGAGTGATGAGATATTGACAAAACTACGAAATCGGACGCAACAATAAGTTGCCACCTAGGAAAACCTTAGTTAACGTCTTAGATACAAGGGATAACAACAAACATTCAAATTTATACTTTGAGTAAGAATGTTTAAAATATATATTTGATCGAGTACGGAAGAATACAAAATTTACTTCATCGAAAATAGAGTTTCGATTAAGGAGTAATTCAAAAAACAACAAAATCAGTCGAAACTCAAAGGGGTACCATCACAGAAAATAGGTGATTTTGGTCCACAAAATATTTATTGTATTAACATTACTAGCTCAATATATATCGAGTTAGAATGCGAATAAAACTAATTTGACTAAAAACGAAGTTGTGAGTGATGAGATATTGACAAAACTACGAAATCGGACGCAACAATAAGGTGTCACCTAGGAAAACCTTAGTTAACGTCTTAGATACAAGGGATAACAACAAACATTCGATCTTATACTTTGAGTAAGAATGTTTAAAATATATATTTGATCGAGTACGGAAGAATACAAAATTTACTTCATCGAAAATAGTGTTCCGATTGAGGATTAATTCAAAAAACAACAAAATCAGTCGAAAATCAAAGGGATACCATCACAGAAAATAGGTGATTTTGGTCCCCAAAATATGTATTATATTAACATTACTACCTCAATATATATCAAGTAAGAATACGAATAAAACTAATTTCACTGAAAACGAAGTTGTGAGTGATTAGATATTGACAAAACTACGAAATCGGACGCAGCAATAAGGTGCCACCTAGGAAAAACGTACTTAACGTCTTTTAATAAAGAGATAACAACAAACATTCGATCTTATACTTTGAGTAAGAATGTTTAAAATATATATTTGATCGAGTACGGAAGAAAACAAAATTTATTTCATCGAAAATAGAGTTCCGATGGAGGAGTAATTCAAAAAACAACAGAATTAGTCGAAACTCAAAGGGGTACCATCACAGAAAATAGGTGATTTTGGTCAAAAAAATATATATTATATTAACATTACTACATATCGAGTTAGAATGCGAATAAAACTAATTTGACTAAAAACGAAGTTGTGAGTGATGAGATATTGACAAAACTACGAAATCGGACGCAACAATAAGTTGCCACCTAGGAAAACCTTAGTTAACGTCTTAGATACAAGGGATAACAACAAACATTCAAATTTATACTTTGAGTAAGAATGTTTAAAATATATATTTGATCGAGTACGGAAGAATACAAAATTTACTTCATCGAAAATTGAGTTTCGATTGAGGAGTAATTCAAAAAACAACAAAATCAGTCCAAACTCAAAGGGGTACCATCACAGAAAATAGTTGATTTTGGTCCCAAAAATATATATTATACTAACATTACTACCTGAATATATATCGAGTTAGAATGCGAATAAAACTAATTTCACTAAAAACGAAGTTGTGAGTGATGAGATATTGACAAAACTACGAAATCGGACGCAACAATAAGTTGCAACCTTGGAAAACCTTATTTAACGTCTTAGATACAAGGGATAAAAACAAACTTTCGATCTTATACTTTGACTAAGAATGTTTAAAATATATATTCGATCGAGTACGGAAGAAAACAAAATTTATTTCATCGAAAATAGAGTTCCGATTGAGGAGTAATTCAAAAAACAACAGAATTAGTCGAAACTCAAAGGGGTACGATCACAGAAAATAGTTGATTTTGGTCCCAAAAATGTGTATTATATTAACATTACTAGCTCAACATATATCGAGTTAGAATGCGAATAAAACTAATTTCACTGAAAAAGAAGTTGTGAGTGATGAGATATTGACAAAACTACGAAATCAGACGCAACAATAAGGTGTCACCTACGAAAAACGTACTTAACTTCTTTTAATAAAGAGATAACAACAAACATTCGATCATATACTTTGAGTAAGAATGTTTAAAATATATATTTGATCGAGTACGGAAGAAAACAAAATTTATTTCATCGAAAATAGAGTTCCGATGGAGGAGTAATTCAAAAAACAACAAAATCAGTCGAAACACGAAGTTGTAAGTGATGAGATATTGACAAAACTACGAAATCGGACGCAACAATAAGGTGCCACCTAGGAAAATCTTAGTTAACGTCTTAGATACAAGGGATAACAACAAACATTCGATCTTATACTTTGAGTAAGAATGTTTAAAATATATATTTGATCGAGTACGGAAGATTACAAAATTTACTTCATCGAAAATAGTGTTCCGATTGAGGATTAATTCAAAAAACAACAAAATCAGTCGAAAATCAAAGGGATACCATCACAGAAAATAGGTGATTTTGGTCCCCAAAATATGTATTATATTAACATTACTACCTCAATATATATCAAGTAAGAATACGAATAAAACTAATTTCACTGAAAACGAAGTTGTGAGTGATTAGATATTGACAAAACTACGAAATCGGACGCAACAATAAGGTGCCACCTAGGAAAAACGTACTTAACGTCTTTTAATAAAGAGATAACAACAAACATTCGATCTTATACTTTGAGTAAGAATGTTTAAAATATATATTTGATCGAGTACGGAAGAAAACAAAATTTATTTCATCGAAAATAGAGTTCTGATGGAGGAGTAATTCAAAAAACAACAGAATTAGTCGAAACTCAAAGGGGTACCATCACAGAAAATAGGTGATTTTGGTCAAAAAAATATATATTATATTAACATTACTACATATCGAGTTAGAATGCGAATAAAACTAATTTGACTAAAAACGAAGTTGTGAGTGATGAGATATTGACAAAACTACGAAATCGGACGCAACAATAAGTTGCCACCTAGGAAAACCTTAGTTAACGTCTTAGATACAAGGGATAACAACAAACATTCAAATTTATACTTTGAGTAAGAATGTTTAAAATATATATTTGATCGAGTACGGAAGAATACAAAATTTACTTCATCGAAAATTGAGTTTCGATTGAGGAGTAATTCAAAAAACAACAAAATCAGTCCAAACTCAAAGGGGTACCATCACAGAAAATAGTTGATTTTGGTCCCAAAAATATATATTATACTAACATTACTACCTGAATATATATCGAGTTAGAATGCGAATAAAACTAATTTCACTAAAAACGAAGTTGTGAGTGATGAGATATTGACAAAACTACGAAATCGGACGCAACAATAAGTTGCAACCTTGGAAAACCTTATTTAACGTCTTAGATACAAGGGATAAAAACAAACTTTCGATCTTATACTTTGACTAAGAATGTTTAAAATATATATTCGATCGAGTACGGAAGAAAACAAAATTTATTTCATCGAAAATAGAGTTCCGATTGAGGAGTAATTCAAAAAACAACAGAATTAGTCGAAACTCAAAGGGGTACGATCACAGAAAATAGTTGATTTTGGTCCCAAAAATGTGTATTATATTAACATTACTAGCTCAACATATATCGAGTTAGAATGCGAATAAAACTAATTTCACTGAAAAAGAAGTTGTGAGTGATGAGATATTGACAAAACTACGAAATCAGACGCAACAATAAGGTGTCACCTACGAAAAACGTACTTAACTTCTTTTAATAAAGAGATAACAACAAACATTCGATCATATACTTTGAGTAAGAATGTTTAAAATATATATTTGATCGAGTACGGAAGAAAACAAAATTTATTTCATCGAAAATAGAGTTCCGATGGAGGAGTAATTCAAAAAACAACAAAATCAGTCGAAACACGAAGTTGTAAGTGATGAGATATTGACAAAACTACGAAATCGGACGCAACAATAAGGTGCCACCTAGGAAAATCTTAGTTAACGTCTTAGATACAAGGGATAACAACAAACATTCGATCTTATACTTTGAGTAAGAATGTTTAAAATATATATTTGATCGAGTACGGAAGATTACAAAATTTACTTCATCGAAAATAGTGTTCCGATTGAGGATTAATTCAAAAAACAACAAAATCAGTCGAAAATCAAAGGGATACCATCACAGAAAATAGGTGATTTTGGTCCCCAAAATATGTATTATATTAACATTACTACCTCAATATATATCAAGTAAGAATACGAATAAAACTAATTTCACTGAAAACGAAGTTGTGAGTGATTAGATATTGACAAAACTACGAAATCGGACGCAACAATAAGGTGCCACCTAGGAAAAACGTACTTAACGTCTTTTAATAAAGTGATAACAACAAACATTCGATCTTATACTTTGAGTAAGAATGTTTAAAATATATATTTGATCGAGTACGGAAGAAAACAAAATTTATTTCATCGAAAATAGAGTTCTGATGGAGGAGTAATTCAAAAAACAACAGAATTAGTCGAAACTCAAAGGGGTACCATCACAGAAAATAGGTGATTTTGGTCAAAAAAATATATATTATATTAACATTACTACATATCGAGTTAGAATGCGAATAAAACTAATTTGACTAAAAACGAAGTTGTGAGTGATGAGATATTGACAAAACTACGAAATCGGACGCAATAATAAGTTGCCACCTAGGAAAACCTTAGTTAACGTCTTAGATACAAAGGATAACAACAAACATTCAAATTTATACTTTGAGTAAGAATGTTTAAAATATATATTTGATCGAGTACGTAAGAATACAAAATTTACTTCATCGAAAATTGAGTTTCGATTGAGGAGTAATTCAAAAAACAACAAAATCAGTCCAAACTCAAAGGGGTACCATCACAGAAAATAGTTGATTTTGGTCCCAAAAATATATATTATACTAACATTACTACCTGAATATATATCGAGTTAGAATGCGAATAAAACTAATTTCACTAAAAACGAAGTTGTGAGTGATGAGATATTGACAAAACTACGAAATCGGACGCAACAATAAGTTGCAACCTTGGAAAACCTTATTTAACGTCTTAGATACAAGGGATAAAAACAAACTTTCGATCTTATACTTTGACTAAGAATGTTTAAAATATATATTCGATCGAGTACGGAAGAAAACAAAATTTATTTCATCGAAAATAGAGTTCCGATTGAGGAGTAATTCAAAAAACAACAGAATTAGTCGAAACTCAAAGGGGTACGATCACAGAAAATAGTTGATTTTGGTCCCAAAAATGTGTATTATATTAACATTACTAGCTCAACATATATCGAGTTAGAATGCGAATAAAACTAATTTCACTGAAAAAGAAGTTGTGAGTGATGAGATATTGACAAAACTACGAAATCAGACGCAACAATAAGGTGTCACCTACGAAAAACGTACTTAACTTCTTTTAATAAAGAGATAACAACAAACATTCGATCATATACTTTGAGTAAGAATGTTTAAAATATATATTTGATCGAGTACGGAAGAAAACAAAATTTATTTCATCGAAAATAGAGTTCCGATGGAGGAGTAATTCAAAAAACAATAAAATCAGTCGAAACACGAAGTTGTAAGTGATGAGATATTGACAAAACTACGAAATCGGACGCAACAATAAGGTGCCACCTAGGAAAATCTTAGTTAACGTCTTAGATACAAGGGATAACAACAAACATTTGATCTTATACTTTGAGTAAGAATGTTTAAAATATATATTTGATCGAGTACGGAAGAATACAAAATTTACTTCATCGAAAATAGTGTTCCGATTGAGGATTAATTCAAAAAACAACAAAATCAGTCGAAAATCAAAGGGATACCATCACAGAAAATAGGTGATTTTGGTCCCCGAAATATGTATTATATTAACATTACTACCTCAATATATATCGGGTTAGAATGCGAATAAAACTAATTTCACTGAAAAAGAAGTTGTGAGTGATGAGATATTGACAAAACTACAAAATCGGACGCAACAATAAGGTGCCACCTAGGAAAAACGTACTTAACGTCTTTTAATAAAGGGATAACAGGAAATATTCGATCTTATATTTTGAGTAAGAATGTTTCAAATATATATTTGATCGAGTACGGAAGAATACAAAATTTATTTCATCGAAAATAGAGTTCCGATTGAGGAGTAATTCCAAAAACAATAAAATGAGTCGAAACTCAAAGGGGTACCATCACAGAAAATAGGTGATTTTGGTCACAAAAGTATATATTATATTAACATTACTACCTGAATATATATCGAGTTAGAATGCGAATAAAACTAATTTGACTAAAAACGAAGTTGTGAGTGATGAGATATTGACAAAACTACGAAATCGGACGCAACAATAAGTTGCAACCTTGGAAAACCTTATTTAACGTCTTAGATACAAGGGATAAAAACAAACTTTCGATCTTATACTTTGAGTAAGAATGTTTAAAATATATATTCGATCGAGTACGGAAGAAAACAAAATTTATTTCATCGAAAATAGAGTTCCGATTGAGGAGTAATTCAAAAAACAACAGAATTAGTCGAAACTCAAAGGGGTACGATCACAGAAAATAGTTGATTTTGGTTCCAAAAATGTGTATTATATTAACATTACTAGCTCAACATATATCGAGTTATAATGCGAATAAAACTAATTTCACTGAAAAAGAAGTTGTGAGTGATGAGATATTGACAAAACTACGAAATCGGACGCAACAATAAGGGGCCACCTAGGAAAACCTTATTTAACGTCTTAGATACATGGGATAAAAACAAAAATTCGATATTATACTTTGAGTAAGAATGTTTAAAATATATATTTGATCGAGTACGGAAGAATACAAAATTTACTTCATCGAAAATAGTGTTCCGATTGAGGATTAATTCAAAAAACAACAAAATCAGTCGAAAATCAAAGGGATACCATCACAGAAAATAGGTGATTTTGGTCCCCAAAATATGTATTATATTAACATTACAACCTAAATATATATCAAGTAAGAATACGAATAAAACTAATTTCACTGAAAACGAAGTTGTGAGTGATTAGATATTGACAAAACTACGAAATCGGACGCAACAATAAGGTGTCACCTAGGAAAAACGTACTTAACGTCTTTTAATAAAGAGATAACAACAAACATTCGATCTTATACTTTGAGTAAGAATGTTTAAAATATATATTTGATCGAGTACGGAAGAAAACAAAATTTATTTCATCGAAAATAGAGTTCCGATGGAGGAGTAATTCAAAAAACAACAGAATTAGTCGAAACTCAAAGGGGTACCATCACAGAAAATAGGTGATTTTGGTCAAAAAAATATATATTATATTAACATTACTACATATCGAGTTAGAATGCGAATAAAACTAATTTGACTAAAAACGAAGTTGTGAGTGATGAGATATTGACAAAACTACGAAATCGGACGCAACAATAAGTTGCCACCTAGGAAAACCTTAGTTAACGTCTTAGATACAAGGGATAACAACAAACATTCGATCTTATACTTTGAGTAAGAATGTTTAAAATATATATTTGATCGAGTACGGAAGAATACAAAATTTACTTCATCGAAAATAGTGTTCCGATTGAGGATTAATTCAAAAAACAACAAAATCAGTCGAAAATCAAAGGGATACCATCACAGAAAATAGGTGATTTTGGTCCCCAAAATATGTATTATATTAACATTACAACCTAAATATATATCAAGTAAGAATACGAATAAAACTAATTTCACTGAAAACGAAGTTGTGAGTGATTAGATATTGACAAAACTACGAAATCGGACGCAACAATAAGGTGTCACCTAGGAAAAACGTACTTAACGTCTTTTAATAAAGAGATAACAACAACATTCGATCTTATACTTTGAGTAAGAATGTTTAAAATATATATTTGATCGAGTACGGAAGAAAACAAAATTTATTTCATCGAAAATAGAGTTCCGATGGAGGAGTAATTCAAAAAACAACAGAATTAGTCGAAACTCAAAGGGGTACCATCACAGAAAATAGGTGATTTTGGTCAAAAAAATATATATTATATTAACATTACTACATATCGAGTTAGAATGCGAATAAAACTAATTTGACTAAAAACGAAGTTGTGAGTGATGAGATATTGACAAAACTACGAAATCGGACGCAACAATAAGTTGCCACCTAGGAAAACCTTAGTTAACGTCTTAGATACAAGGGATAACAACAAACATTCAAATTTATACTTTGAGTAAGAATGTTTAAAATATATATTTGATCGAGTACGGAAGAATACAAAATTTACTTCATCGAAAATTGAGTTTCGATTGAGGAGTAATTCAAAAAACAACAAAATCAGTCCAAACTCAAAGGGGTACCATCACAGAAAATAGTTGATTTTGGTCCCAAAAATATATATTATACTAACATTACTACCTGAATATATATCGAGTTAGAATGCGAATAAAACTAATTTCACTAAAAACGAAGTTGTGAGTGATGAGATATTGACAAAACTACGAAATCGGACGCAACAATAAGTTGCAACCTTGGAAAACCTTATTTAACGTCTTAGATACAAGGGATAAAAACAAACTTTCGATCTTATACTTTGACTAAGAATGTTTAAAATATATATTCGATCGAGTACGGAAGAAAACAAAATTTATTTCATCGAAAATAGAGTTCCGATTGAGGAGTAATTCAAAAAACAACAGAATTAGTCGAAACTCAAAGGGGTACGATCACAGAAAATAGTTGATTTTGGTCCCAAAAATGTGTATTATATTAACATTACTAGCTCAACATATATCGAGTTAGAATGCGAATAAAACTAATTTCACTGAAAAAGAAGTTGTGAGTGATGAGATATTGACAAAACTACGAAATCAGACGCAACAATAAGGTGTCACCTACGAAAAACGTACTTAACTTCTTTTAATAAAGAGATAACAACAAACATTCGATCATATACTTTGAGTAAGAATGTTTAAAATATATATTTGATCGAGTACGGAAGAAAACAAAATTTATTTCATCGAAAATAGAGTTCCGATGGAGGAGTAATTCAAAAAACAACAAAATCAGTCGAAACACGAAGTTGTAAGTGATGAGATATTGACAAAACTACGAAATCGGACGCAACAATAAGGTGCCACCTAGGAAAATCTTAGTTAACGTATTAGATACAAGGGATAACAACAAACATTCGATCTTATACTTTGAGTAAGAATGTTTAAAATATATATTTGATCGAGTACGGAAGAATACAAAATTTACTTCATCGAAAATAGTGTTCCGATTGAGGATTAATTCAAAAAACAACAAAATCAGTCGAAAATCAAAGGGATACCATCACAGAAAATAGGTGATTTTGGTCCCCAAAATATGTATTATATTAACATTACTACCTCAATATATATCAAGTAAGAATACGAATAAAACTAATTTCACTGAAAACGAAGTTGTGAGTGATTAGATATTGACAAAACTACGAAATCGGACGCAACAATAAGGTGCCACCTAGGAAAAACGTACTTAACGTCTTTTAATAAAGAGATAACAACAAACATTCGATCTTATACTTTGAGTAAGAATGTTTAAAATATATATTTGATCGAGTACGGAAGAAAACAAAATTTATTTCATCGAAAATAGAGTTCCGATGGAGGAGTAATTCAAAAAACAACAGAATTAGTCGAAACTCAAAGGGGTACCATCACAGAAAATAGGTGATTTTGGTCAAAAAAATATATATTATATTAACATTACTACATATCGAGTTAGAATGCGAATAAAACTAATTTGACTAAAAACGAAGTTGTGAGTGATGAGATATTGACAAAACTACGAAATCGGACGCAACAATAAGTTGCCACCTAGGAAAACCTTAGTTAACGTCTTAGATACAAGGGATAACAACAAACATTCAAATTTATACTTTGAGTAAGAATGTTTAAAATATATATTTGATCGAGTACGGAAGAATACAAAATTTACTTCATCGAAAATTGAGTTTCGATTGAGGAGTAATTCAAAAAACAACAAAATCAGTCCAAACTCAAAGGGGTACCATCACAGAAAATAGTTGATTTTGGTCCCAAAAATATATATTATACTAACATTACTACCTGAATATATATCGAGTTAGAATGCGAATAAAACTAATTTCACTAAAAACGAAGTTGTGAGTGATGAGATATTGACAAAACTACGAAATCGGACGCAACAATAAGTTGCAACCTTGGAAAACCTTATTTAACGTCTTAGATACAAGGGATAAAAACAAACTTTCGATCTTATACTTTGACTAAGAATGTTTAAAATATATATTCGATCGAGTACGGAAGAAAACAAAATTTATTTCATCGAAAATAGAGTTCCGATTGAGGAGTAATTCAAAAAACAACAGAATTAGTCGAAACTCAAAGGGGTACGATCACAGAAAATAGTTGATTTTGGTCCCAAAAATGTGTATTATATTAACATTACTAGCTCAACATATATCGAGTTAGAATGCGAATAAAACTAATTTCACTGAAAAAGAAGTTGTGAGTGATGAGATATTGACAAAACTACGAAATCAGACGCAACAATAAGGTGTCACCTACGAAAAACGTACTTAACTTCTTTTAATAAAGAGATAACAACAAACATTCGATCATATACTTTGAGTAAGAATGTTTAAAATATATATTTGATCGAGTACGGAAGAAAACAAAATTTATTTCATCGAAAATAGAGTTCCGATGGAGGAGTAATTCAAAAAACAACAAAATCAGTCGAAACACGAAGTTGTAAGTGATGAGATATTGACAAAACTACGAAATCGGACGCAACAATAAGGTGCCACCTAGGAAAATCTTAGTTAACGTATTAGATACAAGGGATAACAACAAACATTCGATCTTATACTTTGAGTAAGAATGTTTAAAATATATATTTGATCGAGTACGGAAGAATACAAAATTTACTTCATCGAAAATAGTGTTCCGATTGAGGATTAATTCAAAAAACAACAAAATCAGTCGAAAATCAAAGGGATACCATCACAGAAAATAGGTGATTTTGGTCCCCAAAATATGTATTATATTAACATTACTACCTCAATATATATCAAGTAAGAATACGAATAAAACTAATTTCACTGAAAACGAAGTTGTGAGTGATTAGATATTGACAAAACTACGAAATCGGACGCAACAATAAGGTGCCACCTAGGAAAAACGTACTTAACGTCTTTTAATAAAGAGATAACAACAAACATTCGATCTTATACTTTGAGTAAGAATGTTTAAAATATATATTTGATCGAGTACGGAAGAAAACAAAATTTATTTCATCGAAAATAGAGTTCCGATGGAGGAGTAATTCAAAAAACAACAGAATTAGTCGAAACTCAAAGGGGTACCATCACAGAAAATAGGTGATTTTGGTCAAAAAAATATATATTATATTAACATTACTACATATCGAGTTAGAATGCGAATAAAACTAATTTGACTAAAAACGAAGTTGTGAGTGATGAGATATTGACAAAACTACGAAATCGGACGCAACAATAAGTTGCCACCTAGGAAAACCTTAGTTAACGTCTTAGATACAAGGGATAACAACAAACATTCAAATTTATACTTTGAGTAAGAATGTTTAAAATATATATTTGATCGAGTACGGAAGAATACAAAATTTACTTCATCGAAAATTGAGTTTCGATTGAGGAGTAATTCAAAAAACAACAAAATCAGTCCAAACTCAAAGGGGTACCATCACAGAAAATAGTTGATTTTGGTCCCAAAAATATATATTATACTAACATTACTACCTGAATATATATCGAGTTAGAATGCGAATAAAACTAATTTCACTAAAAACGAAGTTGTGAGTGATGAGATATTGACAAAACTACGAAATCGGACGCAACAATAAGTTGCAACCTTGGAAAACCTTATTTAACGTCTTAGATACAAGGGATAAAAACAAACTTTCGATCTTATACTTTGACTAAGAATGTTTAAAATATATATTCGATCGAGTACGGAAGAAAACAAAATTTATTTCATCGAAAATAGAGTTCCGATTGAGGAGTAATTCAAAAAACAACAGAATTAGTCGAAACTCAAAGGGGTACGATCACAGAAAATAGTTGATTTTGGTCCCAAAAATGTGTATTATATTAACATTACTAGCTCAACATATATCGAGTTAGAATGCGAATAAAACTAATTTCACTGAAAAAGAAGTTGTGAGTGATGAGATATTGACAAAACTACGAAATCAGACGCAACAATAAGGTGTCACCTACGAAAAACGTACTTAACTTCTTTTAATAAAGAGATAACAACAAACATTCGATCATATACTTTGAGTAAGAATGTTTAAAATATATATTTGATCGAGTACGGAAGAAAACAAAATTTATTTCATCGAAAATAGAGTTCCGATGGAGGAGTAATTCAAAAAACAACAAAATCAGTCGAAACACGAAGTTGTAAGTGATGAGATATTGACAAAACTACGAAATCGGACGCAACAATAAGGTGCCACCTAGGAAAATCTTAGTTAACGTATTAGATACAAGGGATAACAACAAACATTCGATCTTATACTTTGAGTAAGAATGTTTAAAATATATATTTGATCGAGTACGGAAGAATACAAAATTTACTTCATCGAAAATAGTGTTCCGATTGAGGATTAATTCAAAAAACAACAAAATCAGTCGAAAATCAAAGGGATACCATCACAGAAAATAGGTGATTTTGGTCCCCAAAATATGTATTATATTAACATTACTACCTCAATATATATCAAGTAAGAATACGAATAAAACTAATTTCACTGAAAACGAAGTTGTGAGTGATTAGATATTGACAAAACTACGAAATCGGACGCAACAATAAGGTGCCACCTAGGAAAAACGTACTTAACGTCTTTTAATAAAGAGATAACAACAAACATTCGATCTTATACTTTGAGTAAGAATGTTTAAAATATATATTTGATCGAGTACGGAAGAAAACAAAATTTATTTCATCGAAAATAGAGTTCCGATGGAGGAGTAATTCAAAAAACAACAGAATTAGTCGAAACTCAAAGGGGTACCATCACAGAAAATAGGTGATTTTGGTCAAAAAAATATATATTATATTAACATTACTACATATCGAGTTAGAATGCGAATAAAACTAATTTGACTAAAAACGAAGTTGTGAGTGATGAGATATTGACAAAACTACGAAATCGGACGCAACAATAAGTTGCCACCTAGGAAAACCTTAGTTAACGTCTTAGATACAAGGGATAACAACAAACATTCAAATTTATACTTTGAGTAAGAATGTTTAAAATATATATTTGATCGAGTACGGAAGAATACAAAATTTACTTCATCGAAAATTGAGTTTCGATTGAGGAGTAATTCAAAAAACAACAAAATCAGTCCAAACTCAAAGGGGTACCATCACAGAAAATAGTTGATTTTGGTCCCAAAAATATATATTATACTAACATTACTACCTGAATATATATCGAGTTAGAATGCGAATAAAACTAATTTCACTAAAAACGAAGTTGTGAGTGATGAGATATTGACAAAACTACGAAATCGGACGCAACAATAAGTTGCAACCTTGGAAAACCTTATTTAACGTCTTAGATACAAGGGATAAAAACAAACTTTCGATCTTATACTTTGACTAAGAATGTTTAAAATATATATTCGATCGAGTACGGAAGAAAACAAAATTTATTTCATCGAAAATAGAGTTCCGATTGAGGAGTAATTCAAAAAACAACAGAATTAGTCGAAACTCAAAGGGGTACGATCACAGAAAATAGTTGATTTTGGTCCCAAAAATGTGTATTATATTAACATTACTAGCTCAACATATATCGAGTTAGAATGCGAATAAAACTAATTTCACTGAAAAAGAAGTTGTGAGTGATGAGATATTGACAAAACTACGAAATCAGACGCAACAATAAGGTGTCACCTACGAAAAACGTACTTAACTTCTTTTAATAAAGAGATAACAACAAACATTCGATCATATACTTTGAGTAAGAATGTTTAAAATATATATTTGATCGAGTACGGAAGAAAACAAAATTTATTTCATCGAAAATAGAGTTCCGATGGAGGAGTAATTCAAAAAACAACAAAATCAGTCGAAACACGAAGTTGTAAGTGATGAGATATTGACAAAACTACGAAATCGGACGCAACAATAAGGTGCCACCTAGGAAAATCTTAGTTAACGTATTAGATACAAGGGATAACAACAAACATTCGATCTTATACTTTGAGTAAGAATGTTTAAAATATATATTTGATCGAGTACGGAAGAATACAAAATTTACTTCATCGAAAATAGTGTTCCGATTGAGGATTAATTCAAAAAACAACAAAATCAGTCGAAAATCAAAGGGATACCATCACAGAAAATAGGTGATTTTGGTCCCCAAAATATGTATTATATTAACATTACTACCTCAATATATATCAAGTAAGAATACGAATAAAACTAATTTCACTGAAAACGAAGTTGTGAGTGATTAGATATTGACAAAACTACGAAATCGGACGCAACAATAAGGTGCCACCTAGGAAAAACGTACTTAACGTCTTTTAATAAAGAGATAACAACAAACATTCGATCTTATACTTTGAGTAAGAATGTTTAAAATATATATTTGATCGAGTACGGAAGAAAACAAAATTTATTTCATCGAAAATAGAGTTCCGATGGAGGAGTAATTCAAAAAACAACAGAATTAGTCGAAACTCAAAGGGGTACCATCACAGAAAATAGGTGATTTTGGTCAAAAAAATATATATTATATTAACATTACTACATATCGAGTTAGAATGCGAATAAAACTAATTTGACTAAAAACGAAGTTGTGAGTGATGAGATATTGACAAAACTACGAAATCGGACGCAACAATAAGTTGCCACCTAGGAAAACCTTAGTTAACGTCTTAGATACAAGGGATAACAACAAACATTCAAATTTATACTTTGAGTAAGAATGTTTAAAATATATATTTGATCGAGTACGGAAGAATACAAAATTTACTTCATCGAAAATTGAGTTTCGATTGAGGAGTAATTCAAAAAACAACAAAATCAGTCCAAACTCAAAGGGGTACCATCACAGAAAATAGTTGATTTTGGTCCCAAAAATATATATTATACTAACATTACTACCTGAATATATATCGAGTTAGAATGCGAATAAAACTAATTTCACTAAAAACGAAGTTGTGAGTGATGAGATATTGACAAAACTACGAAATCGGACGCAACAATAAGTTGCAACCTTGGAAAACCTTATTTAACGTCTTAGATACAAGGGATAAAAACAAACTTTCGATCTTATACTTTGACTAAGAATGTTTAAAATATATATTCGATCGAGTACGGAAGAAAACAAAATTTATTTCATCGAAAATAGAGTTCCGATTGAGGAGTAATTCAAAAAACAACAGAATTAGTCGAAACTCAAAGGGGTACGATCACAGAAAATAGTTGATTTTGGTCCCAAAAATGTGTATTATATTAACATTACTAGCTCAACATATATCGAGTTAGAATGCGAATAAAACTAATTTCACTGAAAAAGAAGTTGTGAGTGATGAGATATTGACAAAACTACGAAATCAGACGCAACAATAAGGTGTCACCTACGAAAAACGTACTTAACTTCTTTTAATAAAGAGATAACAACAAACATTCGATCATATACTTTGAGTAAGAATGTTTAAAATATATATTTGATCGAGTACGGAAGAAAACAAAATTTATTTCATCGAAAATAGAGTTCCGATGGAGGAGTAATTCAAAAAACAACAAAATCAGTCGAAACACGAAGTTGTAAGTGATGAGATATTGACAAAACTACGAAATCGGACGCAACAATAAGGTGCCACCTAGGAAAATCTTAGTTAACGTATTAGATACAAGGGATAACAACAAACATTCGATCTTATACTTTGAGTAAGAATGTTTAAAATATATATTTGATCGAGTACGGAAGAATACAAAATTTACTTCATCGAAAATAGTGTTCCGATTGAGGATTAATTCAAAAAACAACAAAATCAGTCGAAAATCAAAGGGATACCATCACAGAAAATAGGTGATTTTGGTCCCCAAAATATGTATTATATTAACATTACTACCTCAATATATATCAAGTAAGAATACGAATAAAACTAATTTCACTGAAAACGAAGTTGTGAGTGATTAGATATTGACAAAACTACGAAATCGGACGCAACAATAAGGTGCCACCTAGGAAAAACGTACTTAACGTCTTTTAATAAAGAGATAACAACAAACATTCGATCTTATACTTTGAGTAAGAATGTTTAAAATATATATTTGATCGAGTACGGAAGAAAACAAAATTTATTTCATCGAAAATAGAGTTCCGATGGAGGAGTAATTCAAAAAACAACAGAATTAGTCGAAACTCAAAGGGGTACCATCACAGAAAATAGGTGATTTTGGTCAAAAAAATATATATTATATTAACATTACTACATATCGAGTTAGAATGCGAATAAAACTAATTTGACTAAAAACGAAGTTGTGAGTGATGAGATATTGACAAAACTACGAAATCGGACGCAACAATAAGTTGCCACCTAGGAAAACCTTAGTTAACGTCTTAGATACAAGGGATAACAACAAACATTCAAATTTATACTTTGAGTAAGAATGTTTAAAATATATATTTGATCGAGTACGGAAGAATACAAAATTTACTTCATCGAAAATTGAGTTTCGATTGAGGAGTAATTCAAAAAACAACAAAATCAGTCCAAACTCAAAGGGGTACCATCACAGAAAATAGTTGATTTTGGTCCCAAAAATATATATTATACTAACATTACTACCTGAATATATATCGAGTTAGAATGCGAATAAAACTAATTTCACTAAAAACGAAGTTGTGAGTGATGAGATATTGACAAAACTACGAAATCGGACGCAACAATAAGTTGCAACCTTGGAAAACCTTATTTAACGTCTTAGATACAAGGGATAAAAACAAACTTTCGATCTTATACTTTGACTAAGAATGTTTAAAATATATATTCGATCGAGTACGGAAGAAAACAAAATTTATTTCATCGAAAATAGAGTTCCGATTGAGGAGTAATTCAAAAAACAACAGAATTAGTCGAAACTCAAAGGGGTACGATCACAGAAAATAGTTGATTTTGGTCCCAAAAATGTGTATTATATTAACATTACTAGCTCAACATATATCGAGTTAGAATGCGAATAAAACTAATTTCACTGAAAAAGAAGTTGTGAGTGATGAGATATTGACAAAACTACGAAATCAGACGCAACAATAAGGTGTCACCTACGAAAAACGTACTTAACTTCTTTTAATAAAGAGATAACAACAAACATTCGATCATATACTTTGAGTAAGAATGTTTAAAATATATATTTGATCGAGTACGGAAGAAAACAAAATTTATTTCATCGAAAATAGAGTTCCGATGGAGGAGTAATTCAAAAAACAACAAAATCAGTCGAAACACGAAGTTGTAAGTGATGAGATATTGACAAAACTACGAAATCGGACGCAACAATAAGGTGCCACCTAGGAAAATCTTAGTTAACGTATTAGATACAAGGGATAACAACAAACATTCGATCTTATACTTTGAGTAAGAATGTTTAAAATATATATTTGATCGAGTACGGAAGAATACAAAATTTACTTCATCGAAAATAGTGTTCCGATTGAGGATTAATTCAAAAAACAACAAAATCAGTCGAAAATCAAAGGGATACCATCACAGAAAATAGGTGATTTTGGTCCCCAAAATATGTATTATATTAACATTACTACCTCAATATATATCAAGTAAGAATACGAATAAAACTAATTTCACTGAAAACGAAGTTGTGAGTGATTAGATATTGACAAAACTACGAAATCGGACGCAACAATAAGGTGCCACCTAGGAAAAACGTACTTAACGTCTTTTAATAAAGAGATAACAACAAACATTCGATCTTATACTTTGAGTAAGAATGTTTAAAATATATATTTGATCGAGTACGGAAGAAAACAAAATTTATTTCATCGAAAATAGAGTTCCGATGGAGGAGTAATTCAAAAAACAACAGAATTAGTCGAAACTCAAAGGGGTACCATCACAGAAAATAGGTGATTTTGGTCAAAAAAATATATATTATATTAACATTACTACATATCGAGTTAGAATGCGAATAAAACTAATTTGACTAAAAACGAAGTTGTGAGTGATGAGATATTGACAAAACTACGAAATCGGACGCAACAATAAGTTGCCACCTAGGAAAACCTTAGTTAACGTCTTAGATACAAGGGATAACAACAAACATTCAAATTTATACTTTGAGTAAGAATGTTTAAAATATATATTTGATCGAGTACGGAAGAATACAAAATTTACTTCATCGAAAATTGAGTTTCGATTGAGGAGTAATTCAAAAAACAACAAAATCAGTCCAAACTCAAAGGGGTACCATCACAGAAAATAGTTGATTTTGGTCCCAAAAATATATATTATACTAACATTACTACCTGAATATATATCGAGTTAGAATGCGAATAAAACTAATTTCACTAAAAACGAAGTTGTGAGTGATGAGATATTGACAAAACTACGAAATCGGACGCAACAATAAGTTGCAACCTTGGAAAACCTTATTTAACGTCTTAGATACAAGGGATAAAAACAAACTTTCGATCTTATACTTTGACTAAGAATGTTTAAAATATATATTCGATCGAGTACGGAAGAAAACAAAATTTATTTCATCGAAAATAGAGTTCCGATTGAGGAGTAATTCAAAAAACAACAGAATTAGTCGAAACTCAAAGGGGTACGATCACAGAAAATAGTTGATTTTGGTCCCAAAAATGTGTATTATATTAACATTACTAGCTCAACATATATCGAGTTAGAATGCGAATAAAACTAATTTCACTGAAAAAGAAGTTGTGAGTGATGAGATATTGACAAAACTACGAAATCAGACGCAACAATAAGGTGTCACCTACGAAAAACGTACTTAACTTCTTTTAATAAAGAGATAACAACAAACATTCGATCATATACTTTGAGTAAGAATGTTTAAAATATATATTTGATCGAGTACGGAAGAAAACAAAATTTATTTCATCGAAAATAGAGTTCCGATGGAGGAGTAATTCAAAAAACAACAAAATCAGTCGAAACACGAAGTTGTAAGTGATGAGATATTGACAAAACTACGAAATCGGACGCAACAATAAGGTGCCACCTAGGAAAATCTTAGTTAACGTATTAGATACAAGGGATAACAACAAACATTCGATCTTATACTTTGAGTAAGAATGTTTAAAATATATATTTGATCGAGTACGGAAGAATACAAAATTTACTTCATCGAAAATAGTGTTCCGATTGAGGATTAATTCAAAAAACAACAAAATCAGTCGAAAATCAAAGGGATACCATCACAGAAAATAGGTGATTTTGGTCCCCAAAATATGTATTATATTAACATTACTACCTCAATATATATCAAGTAAGAATACGAATAAAACTAATTTCACTGAAAACGAAGTTGTGAGTGATTAGATATTGACAAAACTACGAAATCGGACGCAACAATAAGGTGCCACCTAGGAAAAACGTACTTAACGTCTTTTAATAAAGAGATAACAACAAACATTCGATCTTATACTTTGAGTAAGAATGTTTAAAATATATATTTGATCGAGTACGGAAGAAAACAAAATTTATTTCATCGAAAATAGAGTTCCGATGGAGGAGTAATTCAAAAAACAACAGAATTAGTCGAAACTCAAAGGGGTACCATCACAGAAAATAGGTGATTTTGGTCAAAAAAATATATATTATATTAACATTACTACATATCGAGTTAGAATGCGAATAAAACTAATTTGACTAAAAACGAAGTTGTGAGTGATGAGATATTGACAAAACTACGAAATCGGACGCAACAATAAGTTGCCACCTAGGAAAACCTTAGTTAACGTCTTAGATACAAGGGATAACAACAAACATTCAAATTTATACTTTGAGTAAGAATGTTTAAAATATATATTTGATCGAGTACGGAAGAATACAAAATTTACTTCATCGAAAATTGAGTTTCGATTGAGGAGTAATTCAAAAAACAACAAAATCAGTCCAAACTCAAAGGGGTACCATCACAGAAAATAGTTGATTTTGGTCCCAAAAATATATATTATACTAACATTACTACCTGAATATATATCGAGTTAGAATGCGAATAAAACTAATTTCACTAAAAACGAAGTTGTGAGTGATGAGATATTGACAAAACTACGAAATCGGACGCAACAATAAGTTGCAACCTTGGAAAACCTTATTTAACGTCTTAGATACAAGGGATAAAAACAAACTTTCGATCTTATACTTTGACTAAGAATGTTTAAAATATATATTCGATCGAGTACGGAAGAAAACAAAATTTATTTCATCGAAAATAGAGTTCCGATTGAGGAGTAATTCAAAAAACAACAGAATTAGTCGAAACTCAAAGGGGTACGATCACAGAAAATAGTTGATTTTGGTCCCAAAAATGTGTATTATATTAACATTACTAGCTCAACATATATCGAGTTAGAATGCGAATAAAACTAATTTCACTGAAAAAGAAGTTGTGAGTGATGAGATATTGACAAAACTACGAAATCAGACGCAACAATAAGGTGTCACCTACGAAAAACGTACTTAACTTCTTTTAATAAAGAGATAACAACAAACATTCGATCATATACTTTGAGTAAGAATGTTTAAAATATATATTTGATCGAGTACGGAAGAAAACAAAATTTATTTCATCGAAAATAGAGTTCCGATGGAGGAGTAATTCAAAAAACAACAAAATCAGTCGAAACACGAAGTTGTAAGTGATGAGATATTGACAAAACTACGAAATCGGACGCAACAATAAGGTGCCACCTAGGAAAATCTTAGTTAACGTATTAGATACAAGGGATAACAACAAACATTCGATCTTATACTTTGAGTAAGAATGTTTAAAATATATATTTGATCGAGTACGGAAGAATACAAAATTTACTTCATCGAAAATAGTGTTCCGATTGAGGATTAATTCAAAAAACAACAAAATCAGTCGAAAATCAAAGGGATACCATCACAGAAAATAGGTGATTTTGGTCCCCAAAATATGTATTATATTAACATTACTACCTCAATATATATCAAGTAAGAATACGAATAAAACTAATTTCACTGAAAACGAAGTTGTGAGTGATTAGATATTGACAAAACTACGAAATCGGACGCAACAATAAGGTGCCACCTAGGAAAAACGTACTTAACGTCTTTTAATAAAGAGATAACAACAAACATTCGATCTTATACTTTGAGTAAGAATGTTTAAAATATATATTTGATCGAGTACGGAAGAAAACAAAATTTATTTCATCGAAAATAGAGTTCCGATGGAGGAGTAATTCAAAAAACAACAGAATTAGTCGAAACTCAAAGGGGTACCATCACAGAAAATAGGTGATTTTGGTCAAAAAAATATATATTATATTAACATTACTACATATCGAGTTAGAATGCGAATAAAACTAATTTGACTAAAAACGAAGTTGTGAGTGATGAGATATTGACAAAACTACGAAATCGGACGCAACAATAAGTTGCCACCTAGGAAAACCTTAGTTAACGTCTTAGATACAAGGGATAACAACAAACATTCAAATTTATACTTTGAGTAAGAATGTTTAAAATATATATTTGATCGAGTACGGAAGAATACAAAATTTACTTCATCGAAAATTGAGTTTCGATTGAGGAGTAATTCAAAAAACAACAAAATCAGTCCAAACTCAAAGGGGTACCATCACAGAAAATAGTTGATTTTGGTCCCAAAAATATATATTATACTAACATTACTACCTGAATATATATCGAGTTAGAATGCGAATAAAACTAATTTCACTAAAAACGAAGTTGTGAGTGATGAGATATTGACAAAACTACGAAATCGGACGCAACAATAAGTTGCAACCTTGGAAAACCTTATTTAACGTCTTAGATACAAGGGATAAAAACAAACTTTCGATCTTATACTTTGACTAAGAATGTTTAAAATATATATTCGATCGAGTACGGAAGAAAACAAAATTTATTTCATCGAAAATAGAGTTCCGATTGAGGAGTAATTCAAAACACAACAGAATTAGTCGAAACTCAAAGGGGTACGATCACAGAAAATAGTTGATTTTGGTCCCAAAAATGTGTATTATATTAACATTACTAGCTCAACATATATCGAGTTAGAATGCGAATAAAACTAATTTCACTGAAAAAGAAGTTGTGAGTGATGAGATATTGACAAAACTACGAAATCAGACGCAACAATAAGGTGTCACCTACGAAAAACGTACTTAACTTCTTTTAATAAAGAGATAACAACAAACATTCGATCATATACTTTGAGTAAGAATGTTTAAAATATATATTTGATCGAGTACGGAAGAAAACAAAATTTATTTCATCGAAAATAGAGTTCCGATGGAGGAGTAATTCAAAAAACAACAAAATCATTCGAAACACGAAGTTGTAAGTGATGAGATATTGACAAAACTACGAAATCGGACGCAACAATAAGGTGCCACCTAGGAAAATCTTAGTTAACGTCTTAGATACAAGGGATAACAACAAACATTCGATCTTATACTTTGAGTAAGAATGTTTAAAATATATATTTGATCGAGTACGGAAGAATACAAAATTTACTTCATCGAAAATAGTGTTCCGATTGAGGATTAATTCAAAAAACAACAAAATCAGTCGAAAATCAAAGGGATACCATCACAGAAAATAGGTGATTTTGGTCCCCAAAATATGTATTATATTAACATTACTACCTCAATATATATCAAGTAAGAATACGAATAAAACTAATTTCACTGAAAACGAAGTTGTGAGTGATTAGATATTGACAAAACTACGAAATCGGACGCAACAATAAGGTGCCACCTAGGAAAAACGTACTTAACGTCTTTTAATAAAGAGATAACAACAAACATTCGATCTTATACTTTGAGTAAGAATGTTTAAAATATATATTTGATCGAGTACGGAAGAAAACAAAATTTATTTCATCGAAAATAGAGTTCCGATGGAGGAGTAATTCAAAAAACAACAGAATTAGTCGAAACTCAAAGGGGTACCATCACAGAAAATAGGTGATTTTGGTCAAAAAAATATATATTATATTAACATTACTACATATCGAGTTAGAATGCGAATAAAACTAATTTGACTAAAAACGAAGTTGTGAGTGATGAGATATTGACAAAACTACGAAATCGGACGCAACAATAAGTTGCCACCTAGGAAAACCTTAGTTAACGTCTTAGATACAAGGGATAACAACAAACATTCAAATTTATACTTTGAGTAAGAATGTTTAAAATATATATTTGATCGAGTACGGAAGAATACAAAATTTACTTCATCGAAAATTGAGTTTCGATTGAGGAGTAATTCAAAAAACAACAAAATCAGTCCAAACTCAAAGGGGTACCATCACAGAAAATAGTTGATTTTGGTCCCAAAAATATATATTATACTAACATTACTACCTGAATATATATCGAGTTAGAATGCGAATAAAACTAATTTCACTAAAAACGAAGTTGTGAGTGATGAGATATTGACAAAACTACGAAATCGGACGCAACAATAAGTTGCAACCTTGGAAAACCTTATTTAACGTCTTAGATACAAGGGATAAAAACAAACTTTCGATCTTATACTTTGACTAAGAATGTTTAAAATATATATTCGATCGAGTACGGAAGAAAACAAAATTTATTTCATCGAAAATAGAGTTCCGATTGAGGAGTAATTCAAAAAACAACAGAATTAGTCGAAACTCAAAGGGGTACGATCACAGAAAATAGTTGATTTTGGTCCCAAAAATGTGTATTATATTAACATTACTAGCTCAACATATATCGAGTTAGAATGCGAATAAAACTAATTTCACTGAAAAAGAAGTTGTGAGTGATGAGATATTGACAAAACTACGAAATCGGACGCAACAATAAGGTGTCACCTACGAAAAACGTACTTAACTTCTTTTAATAAAGAGATAACAACAAACATTCGATCATATACTTTGAGTAAGAATGTTTAAAATATATATTTGATCGAGTACGGAAGAAAACAAAATTTATTTCATCGAAAATAGAGTTCCGATGGAGGAGTAATTCAAAAAACAATAAAATCAGTCGAAACACGAAGTTGTAAGTGATGAGATATTGACAAAACTACGAAATCGGACGCAACAATAAGGTGCCACCTAGAAAAATCTTAGTTAACGTCTTAGATACAAGGGATAACAACAAACATTCGATCTTATACTTTGAGTAAGAATGTTTAAAATATATATTTGATCGAGTACGGAAGAATACAAAATTTACTTCATCGAAAATAGTGTTCCGATTGATGATTAATTCAAAAAACAACAAAATCAGTCGAAAATCAAAGGGATACCATCACAGAAAATAGGTGATTTTGGTCCCCAAAATATGTATTATATTAACATTACTACCTCAATATATATCAAGTAAGAATACGAATAAAACTAATTTCACTAAAAACGAAGTTGTGAGTGATTAGATATTGACAAAACTACGAAATCGGACGCAACAATAAGGTGCCACCTAGGAAAAACGGACTTAACGTCTTTTAATAAAGAGATAACAACAAACAATCGATCTGATACTTTGAGTAAGAATGTTTAAAATATATATTTGATCGAGTACGGAAGAAAACAAAATTTATTTCATCGAAAATAGAGTTCCGATGGAGGAGTAATTCAAAAAACAACAGAATTAGTCGAAACTCAAAGGGGTACCATCACAGAAAATAGGTGATTTTGGTCAAAAAAATATATATTATATTAACATTACTACATATCGAGTTAGAATGCGAATAAAACTAATTTGACTAAAAACGAAGTTGTGAGTGATGAGATATTGACAAAACTACGAAATCGGACGCAACAATAAGTTGCCACCTAGGAAAACCTTAGTTTACGTCTTAGATACAAGGGATAACAACAAACATTCAAATTTATACTTTGAGTAAGAATGTTTAAAATATATATTTGATCGAGTACGGAAGAATACAAAATTTACTTCATCGAAAATAGAGTTTCGATTAAAGAGTAATTCAAAAAACAACAAAATCAGTCGAAACTCAAAGGGGTACCATCACAGAAAATAGGTGATTTTGGTCCACAAACTATTTACTGTATTAACATTACTAGCTCAATATATATCGAGTTAGAATGCGAATAAAACTAATTTGACTAAAAACGAAGTTGTGAGTGATGAGATATTGACAAAACTACGAAATCGGACGCAACAATAAGGTGTCACCTAGGAAAACCTTAGTTAACGTCTTAGATACAAGGGATAACAACAAACATTCGATCTTATACTTTGAGTAAGAATGTTTAAAATATATATTTGATCGAGTACGGAAGAATACAAAATTTACTTCATCGAAAATTGAGTTTCGATTGAGGAGTAATTCAAAAAACAACAAAATCAGTCCAAACTCAAAGGGGTACCATCACAGAAAATAGTTGATTTTGGTCCCAAAAATATATATTATATTAACATTACTACCTGAATATATATCGAGTTAGAATGTGAATAAAACTAATTTGACTAAAAACGAAGTTGTGAGTGATGAGATATTGACAAAACTACGAGATCGGACGCAACAATAAGTTGCAACCTTGGAAAACCTTATTTAACGTCTTAGATACAAGGGATAACAACAAACATTCAAATTTATACTTTGAGTAAGAATGTTTAAAATATATATTTGATCGAGTACGGAAGAATACAAAATTTACTTCATCGAAAATTGAGTTTCGATTGAGGAGTAATTCAAAAAACAACAAAATCAGTCCAAACTCAAAGGGGTACCATCACAGAAAATAGTTGATTTTGGTCCCAAAAATATATATTATACTAACATTACTACCTGAATATATATCGAGTTAGAATGCGAATAAAACTAATTTCACTAAAAACGAAGTTGTGAGTGATGAGATATTGACAAAACTACGAAATCGGACGCAACAATAAGTTGCAACCTTGGAAAACCTTATTTAACGTCTTAGATACAAGGGATAAAAACAAACTTTCGATCTTATACTTTGACTAAGAATGTTTAAAATATATATTCGATCGAGTACGGAAGAAAACAAAATTTATTTCATCGAAAATAGAGTTCCGATTGAGGAGTAATTCAAAACACAACAGAATTAGTCGAAACTCAAAGGGGTACGATCACAGAAAATAGTTGATTTTGGTCCCAAAAATGTGTATTATATTAACATTACTAGCTCAACATATATCGAGTTAGAATGCGAATAAAACTAATTTCACTGAAAAAGAAGTTGTGAGTGATGAGATATTGACAAAACTACGAAATCAGACGCAACAATAAGGTGTCACCTACGAAAAACGTACTTAACTTCTTTTAATAAAGAGATAACAACAAACATTCGATCATATACTTTGAGTAAGAATGTTTAAAATATATATTTGATCGAGTACGGAAGAAAACAAAATTTATTTCATCGAAAATAGAGTTCCGATGGAGGAGTAATTCAAAAAACAACAAAATCATTCGAAACACGAAGTTGTAAGTGATGAGATATTGACAAAACTACGAAATCGGACGCAACAATAAGGTGCCACCTAGGAAAATCTTAGTTAACGTCTTAGATACAAGGGATAACAACAAACATTCGATCTTATACTTTGAGTAAGAATGTTTAAAATATATATTTGATCGAGTACGGAAGAATACAAAATTTACTTCATCGAAAATAGTGTTCCGATTGAGGATTAATTCAAAAAACAACAAAATCAGTCGAAAATCAAAGGGATACCATCACAGAAAATAGGTGATTTTGGTCCCCAAAATATGTATTATATTAACATTACTACCTCAATATATATCAAGTAAGAATACGAATAAAACTAATTTCACTGAAAACGAAGTTGTGAGTGATTAGATATTGACAAAACTACGAAATCGGACGCAACAATAAGGTGCCACCTAGGAAAAACGTACTTAACGTCTTTTAATAAAGAGATAACAACAAACATTCGATCTTATACTTTGAGTAAGAATGTTTAAAATATATATTTGATCGAGTACGGAAGAAAACAAAATTTATTTCATCGAAAATAGAGTTCCGATGGAGGAGTAATTCAAAAAACAACAGAATTAGTCGAAACTCAAAGGGGTACCATCACAGAAAATAGGTGATTTTGGTCAAAAAAATATATATTATATTAACATTACTACATATCGAGTTAGAATGCGAATAAAACTAATTTGACTAAAAACGAAGTTGTGAGTGATGAGATATTGACAAAACTACGAAATCGGACGCAACAATAAGTTGCCACCTAGGAAAACCTTAGTTAACGTCTTAGATACAAGGGATAACAACAAACATTCAAATTTATACTTTGAGTAAGAATGTTTAAAATATATATTTGATCGAGTACGGAAGAATACAAAATTTACTTCATCGAAAATTGAGTTTCGATTGAGGAGTAATTCAAAAAACAACAAAATCAGTCCAAACTCAAAGGGGTACCATCACAGAAAATAGTTGATTTTGGTCCCAAAAATATATATTATACTAACATTACTACCTGAATATATATCGAGTTAGAATGCGAATAAAACTAATTTCACTAAAAACGAAGTTGTGAGTGATGAGATATTGACAAAACTACGAAATCGGACGCAACAATAAGTTGCAACCTTGGAAAACCTTATTTAACGTCTTAGATACAAGGGATAAAAACAAACTTTCGATCTTATACTTTGACTAAGAATGTTTAAAATATATATTCGATCGAGTACGGAAGAAAACAAAATTTATTTCATCGAAAATAGAGTTCCGATTGAGGAGTAATTCAAAACACAACAGAATTAGTCGAAACTCAAAGGGGTACGATCACAGAAAATAGTTGATTTTGGTCCCAAAAATGTGTATTATATTAACATTACTAGCTCAACATATATCGAGTTAGAATGCGAATAAAACTAATTTCACTGAAAAAGAAGTTGTGAGTGATGAGATATTGACAAAACTACGAAATCAGACGCAACAATAAGGTGTCACCTACGAAAAACGTACTTAACTTCTTTTAATAAAGAGATAACAACAAACATTCGATCATATACTTTGAGTAAGAATGTTTAAAATATATATTTGATCGAGTACGGAAGAAAACAAAATTTATTTCATCGAAAATAGAGTTTCGATGGAGGAGTAATTCAAAAAACAACAAAATCATTCGAAACACGAAGTTGTAAGTGATGAGATATTGACAAAACTACGAAATCGGACGCAACAATAAGGTGCCACCTAGGAAAATCTTAGTTAACGTCTTAGATACAAGGGATAACAACAAACATTCGATCTTATACTTTGAGTAAGAATGTTTAAAATATATATTTGATCGAGTACGGAAGAATACAAAATTTACTTCATCGAAAATAGTGTTCCGATTGAGGATTAATTCAAAAAACAACAAAATCAGTCGAAAATCAAAGGGATACCATCACAGAAAATAGGTGATTTTGGTCCCCAAAATATGTATTATATTAACATTACTACCTCAATATATATCAAGTAAGAATACGAATAAAACTAATTTCACTGAAAACGAAGTTGTGAGTGATTAGATATTGACAAAACTACGAAATCGGACGCAACAATAAGGTGCCACCTAGGAAAAACGTACTTAACGTCTTTTAATAAAGAGATAACAACAAACATTCGATCTTATACTTTGAGTAAGAATGTTTAAAATATATATTTGATCGAGTACGGAAGAAAACAAAATTTATTTCATCGAAAATAGAGTTCCGATGGAGGAGTAATTCAAAAAACAACAGAATTAGTCGAAACTCAAAGGGGTACCATCACAGAAAATAGGTGATTTTGGTCAAAAAAATATATATTATATTAACATTACTACATATCGAGTTAGAATGCGAATAAAACTAATTTGACTAAAAACGAAGTTGTGAGTGATGAGATATTGACAAAACTACGAAATCGGACGCAACAATAAGTTGCCACCTAGGAAAACCTTAGTTAACGTCTTAGATACAAGGGATAACAACAAACATTCAAATTTATACTTTGAGTAAGAATGTTTAAAATATATATTTGATCGAGTACGGAAGAATACAAAATTTACTTCATCGAAAATTGAGTTTCGATTGAGGAGTAATTCAAAAAACAACAAAATCAGTCCAAACTCAAAGGGGTACCATCACAGAAAATAGTTGATTTTGGTCCCAAAAATATATATTATACTAACATTACTACCTGAATATATATCGAGTTAGAATGCGAATAAAACTAATTTCACTAAAAACGAAGTTGTGAGTGATGAGATATTGACAAAACTACGAAATCGGACGCAACAATAAGTTGCAACCTTGGAAAACCTTATTTAACGTCTTAGATACAAGGGATAAAAACAAACTTTCGATCTTATACTTTGACTAAGAATGTTTAAAATATATATTCGATCGAGTACGGAAAAAAACAAAATTTATTTCATCGAAAATAGAGTTCCGATTGAGGAGTAATTCAAAAAACAACAGAATTAGTCGAAACTCAAAGGGGTACGATCACAGAAAATAGTTGATTTTGGTCCCAAAAATGTGTATTATATTAACATTACTAGCTCAACATATATCGAGTTAGAATGCGAATAAAACTAATTTCACTGAAAAAGAAGTTGTGAGTGATGAGATATTGACAAAACTACGAAATCGGACGCAACAATAAGGTGTCACCTACGAAAAACGTACTTAACGTCTTTTAATAAAGAGATAACAACAAACATTCGATCATATTCTTTGAGTAAGAATGTTTAAAATATATATTTGATCGAGTACGGAAGAAAACAAAATTTATTTCATCGAATATAGAGTTCCGATGGAGGAGTAATTCAAAAAACAATAAAATCAGTCGAAACACGAAGTTGTAAGTGATGAGATATTGACAAAACTACGAAATCGGACGCAACAATAAGGTGCCACCTAGAAAAATCTTAGTTAACGTCTTAGATACAAGGGATAACAACAAACATTCGATCTTATACTTTGAGTAAGAATGTTTAAAATATATATTTGATCGAGTACGGAAGAATACAAAATTTACTTCATCGAAAATAGTGTTCCGATTGATGATTAATTCAAAAAACAACAAAATCAGTCGAAAATCAAAGGGATACCATCACAGAAAATAGGTGATTTTGGTCCCCAAAATATGTATTATATTAACATTACTACCTCAATATATATCAAGTAAGAATACGAATAAAACTAATTTCACTAAAAACGAAGTTGTGAGTGATTAGATATTGACAAAACTACGAAATCGGACGCAACAATAAGGTGCCACCTAGGAAAAACGGACTTAACGTCTTTTAATAAAGAGATAACAACAAACAATCGATCTTATACTTTGAGTAAGAATGTTTAAAATATATATTTGATCGAGTACGGAAGAAAACAAAATTTATTTCATCGAAAATAGAGTTCCGATGGAGGAGTAATTCAAAAAACAACAGAATTAGTCGAAACTCAAAGGGGTACCATCACAGAAAATAGGTGATTTTGGTCAAAAAAATATATATTATATTAACATTACTACATATCGAGTTAGAATGCGAATAAAACTAATTTGACTAAAAACGAAGTTGTGAGTGATGAGATATTGACAAAACTACGAAATCGGACGCAACAATAAGTTGCCACCTAGGAAAACCTTAGTTTACGTCTTAGATACAAGGGATAACAACAAACATTCAAATTTATACTTTGAGTAAGAATGTTTAAAATATATATTTGATCGAGTACGGAAGAATACAAAATTTACTTCATCGAAAATAGAGTTTCGATTAAGGAGTAATTCAAAAAACAACAAAATCAGTCGAAACTCAAAGGGGTACCATCACAGAAAATAGGTGATTTTGGTCCACAAACTATTTACTGTATTAACATTACTAGCTCAATATATATCGAGTTAGAATGCGAATAAAACTAATTTGACTAAAAACGAAGTTGTGAGTGATGAGATATTGACAAAACTACGAAATCGGACGCAACAATAAGGTGTCACCTAGGAAAACCTTAGTTAACGTCTTAGATACAAGGGATAACAACAAACATTCGATCTTATACTTTGAGTAAGAATGTTTAAAATATATATTTGATCGAGTACGGAAGAATACAAAATTTACTTCATCGAAAATTGAATTTCGATTGAGGAGTAATTCAAAAAACAACAAAATCAGTCCAAACTCAAAGGGGTACCATCACATAAAATAGTTGATTTTGGTCCCAAAAATATATATTATATTAACATTACTACCTGAATATATATCGAGTTAGAATGTGAATAAAACTAATTTGACTAAAAACGAAGTTGTGAGTGATGAGATATTGACAAAACTACGAGATCGGACGCAACAATAAGTTGCAACCTTGGAAAACCTTATTTAACGTCTTAGATACAAGAGATAAAAACAAACTTTCGATCTTATACTTTGACTAAGAATGTTTAAAATATATATTCGATCGAGTACGGAAGAAAACAACATTTATTTCATCGAAAATAGAGTTCCGTTTGAGGAGTAATTCAAAAAATAACAGAATTAGTCGAAACTCAAAGGGGTACGATCACAGAAAATAGTTGATTTTGGTCCCAAAAATGTGTATTATATTAACATTACTAGCTCAACATATATCGAGTTAGAATGCGAATAAAACTAATTTCACTGAAAAAGAAGTTGTGAGTGATGAGATATTGACAAAACTACGAAATCGGACGCAACAATAAGGTGTCACCTACAAAAAACGTACGTAACGTCTTTTAATAAAGAGATAACAACAAACATTCGATCATATACTTTGAGTAAGAATGTTTAAAATATATATTTGATCGAGTACGGAAGAAAACAAAATTTATTTCATCGAAAATAGAGTTTCGATGGAGGAGTAATTCAAAAAACAACAAAATCAGTCGAAACACGAAGTTGTGAGTGATGAGATATTGACAAAACTACGAAATCAGACGAAACAAAAAGTTGCCACCTAGGAAAACTAAATTTATTTCTTAGAAAATAGAGTTCCAATTGAGGAGTAATACAAAAAACAACAGAATTAGTCGAAACTCAAAGAGGTACCATCACAGAAAATAGTTGACTTTGGTCCCAAAAATATGTATTATATAAACATTACTAGCTCAATATATATCGAGTCAGAATGCGAATAAAACTAATTTCACTGAAAAAGAAGTTGTGAGTGATGAGATATTGACAAAACTACGAAATCGGACGCAACAATAAGGTGCTACCTAGGAAAAACGTACTTAACGTCTTTTAATAAAGGGATAACAGCAAATATTCGATCTTATATTTTGAGTAAGAATTTTTAAAATATATATTTGATCGACTACGGAAGAACACAAAATTTACTTCATCGAAAATAGAGTTTCGATTGAGGAGTAATTCAAAAAACAACAAAATCAGTCGAAACTCAAAGGGGTACCATCACAGAAAATAGGTGATTTTGGTCACAAAAATATATATTATATTAACATTACTACCTCAATATATATAGAGTTAGAATGCGAATAAAACTAATTTGACTGAAAACGAAGTTGTGAGTGATGAGATATTGACAAAACTACGAAATCAGACGAAACAATAACTTGCCACCTAGGAAAACCTTATTTAACGTCTTATATACAAGGGATAACAACAAACATTCGATCTTATACTTTGAGTAAGAATGTTTAAAATATATATTTGATCGAGTACGGAAGAATACAAAATTTATTTCAATGAAAAAAGAATTCTGATTGAGGAGTAATTCAAAAAACAACAAAACAACCGAAACTCAAAAGGGTACCATCACAGAAAATAGTTGATTTTGGTCCCCAAAATATGTATTATATTAACATTAATACCACAATATATATTGAGTTAGAATGCGAATGAAACTAATTTCACTGAAAACGAAGTTGTGAGTGATGAGATATTGATAAAATTATGAAATCGGACGAAACAATAAGTTGCTACATAGGAAAAACTTATTGAACGTCTATTAATCAAGGGATAGCAGGAAACATTCGATCTTATATTTTGAGTAAGAATGTTTAAAATATGTATTTGATCGAGTACGAAAGAATACAAAATCTATTACATCGAAAATAGAGTTCTGATTAAGGAGTAATTCAAAAAACAACAGAATCAGTCGAAATTCAATAGGGTACCATCACAAAAAATAGTTGATTTTGGTCCCAAAAATATGTATTATATTAATATTACTACCTCTTTATATATCGATTTAGAATGCGAATAAAACTAATTTCATTTAAAAAGAAGTTGTGAGTGATGAGATATTGACAAAACTACGAAATCAGACGCAACAATAAGGTGCCACCTAGGTAAAACGTAGTTAACGTCTTTTAATAAAGGGATAACAGGAAATATTCGATCTTATAATTTAAGTCAGAATGTTTAAAATATATATTTGATCCAGTACAGAAGAATACAAAATTTATTTTATCGAAAATAGAGTTCTAATTGATGAGTAATTCAAAAAACAACAAAATCAGTCGAAAGTCAAAGGGGTACCATCACAGAAAATAGGTGATTTTGGTCCCAGAAATATGTATTATATTAACATTACTAGCTCAATATATATCGAGTTAGAATGCGAATAAAACTAATTTCACTGAAAAAGAAGTTGTGAGTGATTAGATATTGACAAAACTACGAAATCGGACGCAACAAAAAGTTGTCACCTAGGAAAACCTTATTTAACGTCTTAGATAGAAGGGATAACAACAAACATTCAATCTTATACTTTGAGTAAGAATGTTTAAAATATATATTTAATCGAGTATGGAAGAAAACAAAATTTATTTAATCGAAAATAGAGTTCTGATTGAGGAGTAATTCAAAAAACAACAGAATTAGTCGAAACTCAAAGGGGTACCATCACAGAAAATAGTTGATTTTGGTCCCAAAAATATGTATTATATTAACATTACTAGCTCAATATATATCGAGTTAGAATGCGAATAAAACTAATTTCACTGAAAAAGAAGTTGTGAGTGATTAGATATTGACAAAACTACGAAATCGGACGCAACAATAAGTTGCCACCTAGGAAAACCTTAGTTAACGTCTTAGATACAAGGGATAACAACAAACATTCGATCTTATACTTTGAGTAAGAATGTTTAATATATATATTTGATCGAGTACAGAAGAATACAAAATTTACTTCATCGAAAATAGAGTTCCGATTGAGGAGTAATTCAAAAAACAACAAAATCAGTCGAAACTCAAAGGGGTACCTTATTGTTTTGCCCTTTAATAAAATTTGCTGTTATCCTTTTAATAAAAGACATTAAGTACGTTTTTCCTAGGTGGCACCTTATTGTTGCGTCCGATTTCGTAGTTTTGTAAATATCTCATCACACACAATTTCTTTTTCAGTGAAATTAGTTTTATTCGCATTCTAACTCGATATATATTGAGCTAGTAATGTTAATATAATACATATTTTTGGTACCAAAATCAACTATTTTCTGTGATGGTAGTACCCCTTTGAGTTTCGACTAATTCTGTTGTTTTCGGAATTACTCCTCAATCGGAACTCTATTTTCGATGAAATAAATTTTGTATTCTTCCGTCCTCGATCAAATATATATTTGAAACATTCTTACTCAAAATATAAGATCGAATATTTCCTGTTATCCCTTTATTAAAAGACGTTAAGTACGTTTTTCCTAGGTGGCACCTTATTGTTGCGTCCGATTTCGTAGTTTTGTCAATATCTCATCACTCACAACTTCTTTTTCAGTGAAATTAGTTTTTTCCCATTCTAACTCGATATATATTGATGTAGTAATGTTAATATAATACATATTTTGGGGACCAAAATCACCTATTTTCTGTGATGGTACGTACCCCTTTGAGTTTCGACTGATTTTGTTGTTTTTTGAATTACTCCTCAATCGGAACTCTATTTTCGATGAAGTAAATTTTGTATTCTTCCGTACTCGATCAAATATATATTTTAAACATTCTTAATCAAAGTATAAGATCTAATGTTTGTTGTTATCCCTTGTATCTAAGACGTTAACTAAGTTTTTCCTAAGTGGCACCTTATTGTTGCGTCCGATTTCGTAGTTTTGTCAATATATCATCACTCACAACTTCTTTTTCAGTGAAATTAGTTTTATTCGCATTCTAACTCGATATATATTGAGGTAGTAATGTTAATATAATACATATTTTGGGACCAAAATCAACTATTTTCTGTGATGGTACCCCTTTGAGTTTCGACTGATTCTGTTGTTTTTTGAATTACACCTCAATCGGAACTCTATTTCTCATTGAAATAAATTTTGTATTCTTCTGTACTCGATCAAATATATATTTTAAACATTCTTACTCAAAGTATAAGATCGAATGTTTGTTGTTATCCCTTTAATAAAAGACGTTAAGTACGTTTTTCCTAGGTGGCACCTTATTGTTGCGTCCGATTTAGTAGTTTTGTTAATATCTCATCACTCACAACTTCTTTTTCAGTGAAATTAGTTTTATTCGCATTCTAACTCGATATATATTGAGGTAGTAATGTTAATATAATACATATTTTGGGACCAAAATCAACTATTTTCTGTGATGGTACCCCTTTGAGTTTCGACTGATTCTGTTGTTTTTTGAATTACTCCGCAATCGGAACTCTATTTTCAATGAAATAAATTTTGTTTTCTTCCGTACTCGATCAAATATATATTTTAAACATTCTTACTCAAATTATAAAATCGAAAGTTTGTTGTTATCCCTTGTATCTAAGACGTCAAATAAGGTTTTCCTAGGTGACAACGAATAAAACTAATTTCACTGAAAACGAAGTTGTGAGTGATGAGATAATGACAAAAGTACGAAATCGGACGAAACAATAAGTTGCCAACTAGGAAAACCTTATTTAACGTCTTAGATACAAGGGATAACAACAAACATTCCTTCTTATACTTTGAGTAAGAATGCGAATAAAACTAATTTCACTGAAAAAGAAGTTGTGAGTGATGAGATATTGACAAAACTACGAAATCGGACGCAACAATAAGGTGCCACCTAGGTAAAACGTAGTTAACGTCTTTTAATATAGGGATAACAGGAAATATTCGATCTTATACTTTGATTAAGAATGTTTAAAATATATATTTGATCGAGTACGGAAGAATATAAAATTTATTTCATCGAAAAATAGAGTTCCGATTGAGAAGTAATTCCAAAAACAACAAAATGAGTCGAAACTCAAAGGGGTACCATCACAGAAAATAGGTGATTTTGGTCCCAAAAATATGTATTATATTAATATTACTAGCTATTTATATATCGATTTAGAATGCGAATAAAACTAATTTCACTGAAAAAGAAGTTGTGAGTGATGAGATATTGACAAAACTACGAAATCGGACGCAACAATAAGGTGCCACCTAGGTAAAACGTAGTTAACGTCTTTTAATATAGGGATAACAGGAAATATTCGATCTTATACTTTGATTAAGAATGTTTAAAATATATATTTGATCGAGTACGGAAGAATACAAAATTTAATTCATCGAAAATAGAGTTCCGATTGAGAAGTAATTCAAAAAACAAAAAAATCAGTCGAAACTGAAAGGGGTACCATCACAGAAAATAGGTGATTTTGGTCCCCAAAATATGTATTATATTAACATTACTAGCTCAATATATATCTAGTTAAAATGCGAATAAAACTAATTTCACTGAAAAAGAAGTTGTGAGTGATTAGATATTGACAAAACTACGAAATCGGACGCAACAAAAAGTTGTCACCTAGGAAAACCTTATTTAACGTCTTAGATAGAAGGGATAACAACAAACATTCAATCTTATACTTTGAGTAAGAATGTTTAAAATATATATTTAATCGAGTATGGAAGAAAACAAAATTTATTTAATCGAAAATAGAGTTCCGATTGAGGAGTAATTCAAAAAACAACAGAATTAGTCGAAACTCAAAGGGGTTCCATCACAGAAAATAGTTGATTTTGGTCCCAAAAATATGTATTATATAAACATTACTATCTCAATATATATCAAGTTAGAATGCGAATAAAACTAATTTCACTGAAAAAGAAGTTGTGAGTGATGAGATATTGACAAAACTACGAAATTGGACGCAACAATAAGGTGCTACCTAGGAAAAACGTACTTAACGTCTTTTAATAAAGGGATAACTGCAAATATTCGATCTTATATTGTGAGTAAGAATGTTTCAAATATATATTTGATCGAGTACGGAAGAATACAAAATTTACTTCATCGAAAATAGAGTTCCGATTGAGTAGTAATTCAAAAAACAACAAAATCAGTCGAAACTCAAAGGGGTACCATCACATAAAATAGGTGATTTTGGTCCCCAAAATATGTATTATATTAAAATTACTACCTCAATATATATCGAGTTAGTGTTTCGTCCGATTTCATAATTTTGTCAATATCTCATCACTCACAACTTCGTTTTCAGTTAAATTAGTTTCATTCGCATTCTAACTCAATATATATTGAGGTATTAATGTTAATATGATACATATTTTGGGGACCAAAATCAACTATTTTCTGTGATGGTACCCTTTTGAGTTTCGGTTGTTTTGTTGTTTTTTGAATTACTCCTCAATCAGAATTCTTTTTTCATTGAAATAAATTTTGTATTCTTCCGTACTCGATCAAATATATATTTTAAACATTCTTACTCAAAGTATAAGATCGAATGTTTGTTGTTATCCCTCTAATAAAAGACGTTAAGTACGTTTTTCCTAGGTGGCACCTTATTGTTGCGTCCGATTTAGTAGCTTTGTCAATATCTCATCACTCACAACTTCTTTTTCAGTGAAATTAGTTTTATTCGCATTCTAACTCGATATATATTGAGCTAGTAATGTTAATATAATACATATTTTTGGGACCAAAATCAACTATTTTCTGTGATGGTACCCCTTTGAGTTTCGACTAATTCTGTTGTTTTTTGAATTACTCCTCAATCGGAACTCTATTTTTCGATGAAATAAATTTTGTATTCTTCCGTACTCGATCAAATATATATTTTAAACATTCTTACTCAAAGTATAGGATCGAATGTTTGTTGTTATCCCTTGTATCTAAGACGTTAAATAAGGTTTTCCTAGGTGGCAACTTATTGTTTCGTCCGATTTCGTAGTTTTGTTAATATCTCATCACTCACAACTTCATTTTCAGTAAAATTAGTTTTATTCGCATTCTAACTCGATATATATTGAGATAGTAATGTTAATATAATACATATTTTTGGGACCAAAATCACCTATTTTCTGTGATTGTACCCCTTTGAGTTTCGATTAATTCTGTTGTTTTTTGAATTACTCCTCAATCGGAACTCTATTTTCGATGAAATAAATTTTGTTTTCTTCCGTACTCGATCAAATATATATTTTAAACATTTTTACTCAAAGTATAAGATCGAATGTTTGTTTTTATCCCTTGTATCTAAGACGTTAAATAATGTTTTCCTACGTGGCAACTTATTATTTCGTCCGATTTCGTCTAATAAAAAAAATCGTCTATGCATTAAAAATTTATAAAAAAAACGCAAGGTAAATGCATTTTTAATGACAATGGGTTTATATCTAAAAACATTAAAAGAATAAATGGAAAATAAACCTTTTATACTTAAAATTTAAAATCATTCATCATCCTCATTTCACCTAGTAATTTATATTCCTAAAATTATCAAAATAATCTTTATATGAACAAAAAAGTTGACATGTTTTTTTAATTGAGAAATAAGAAATTGGTAGTTGGCAGTTAAATCATGCTTACAGCTAGGGGTGAAATCGGACCGGTCGGACCGGTTTTTTCACTATTTCGGTCGGGGACCTATATTTTCGGACTGGTTTTTCTTCAAAAAAAAGTCCGACCAAAAGACCGTATAAGAAAAAATAAACCGTTCTTTCGGATTTTCGGACCGGATTTTCGGTTTAAACCGAAAAGGCAAAAAAATACACATTCAAAACCAAAATAAGTATTCAAAATCAAATTAAACAACAAAATAATTTGATTTAACAATTTTTACATATATTTCTACTAAACCGATTAAACAACTAAAATAATTATTAAATAAGAAAAAAATTATTTGTTTGTATTCGTTGATTAATTATATTAATTAATACTAACTAATACAATATATAAAATAATATACATATAAATGGTCGGACCGAACTCCACGGTCTTTTAGAGTTGTAGACCGAACGGTCTAAAAAACCGTTTCAAGAAAAAGAATCCGACCATAAACCGAACCGTACAATTTCGGACCGGATTTTTCGATCCGGACCGGTTCGGTTTTCACCGAATTTTCGGACCAACCGGTTTTCCCTTTCACCCCTACTTACAGCCCTCTCTTGGTAATTAGTTAGATAGAAAAAGCACGTGTTAATATACATTTTCCAATAGAGAAAGTAATAGTGTAATATATATTTATTATACTTGGAACATACATTAGTTTAACAATTGAAAACTTTATTTTTTTTATTATAAACAAAAGAATGTGAATTATAATGGTGCGTTCATATATGAAAAATAAAATAAAATTTAACATATTCTATTATTTATTTTGCATGTATAAAAATTTATATTGCTAATTGATAGGATACAATAAAACATTTTTTAAAATGTCACTTCGCCGTTCGCCCACTATTTTTTATTATAAAAAAAACTAACACATATTTATTTAAAAGTCTACATCCTTAAAGTTTATGATTTCTCTAATTTTCATTTTTGTACAAATTTTCATTAAAAAAATATATAATATATTTTAAAAATTACAAAAATAGTAGAAGAATTATTCAAAATATCACAATTAATTATTATAAACTTTTTTATATATTACAATTAAGTATCGATTTGATTTGAATTTGAGTATGAATTTTGACCCAAACCATTTACAATAAGAATCAAGACTCTTAACTTGAAAATAAACCCATATTTATACACAAGCAATCAGAATTAAGACTCATAATTGAAAAAATATTATTATTTATTGAAAATATTTTAATATTTGAAAATATAAACTATTATTTTTATAATTTTTAAAACATATTTTATTCATAGATAATTAAGTAGAATAGAAAATTTGGGGGAAAAACGTTATACCCAAATTTTCTATTCTACTTAATTATCTATGAATAAAATATGTTTTAAAAATTATAAAAATAATAGTTTACATTTTCAAATATTATATATAAATATATATATGAAAAAAAATAAGGCCGAATTAAAGGTTTACCGTTTAAATTTTTATTTTCAATAAAGGAAGAAACCAAGAAGCTTCACTTCCTATGAATCTCAGCAAGTTCAAAAAAAAAAACAAATTATGAATCTCAGGGCCCCGTCATCTGTCGGCCACATCTCTGGTATCTCTCTCTCTCTTCCTCCTCCCTCGTTATATTCGCTCTTCTATCATTTCTTCCACTCCATTTCCATGGAAACCATCTCCTTCACTGTCTCTCTCCTCCACTGCCTGCCACCTATCTAAACAGAAAAGAATCATCAAAACAGATGATGTCGTCGAGTTTGATTCTTCGCTGAACAGTAATCCTAGGACGTTGAATTGGTCGGAAACCATGTCGGGGATGCTTCCTGGGGTGGAGGTCGCGCGGCGGAGGCGACTCCACCAGGGAGGTGGCTGGTTAGATTCTCCGGCCAGTGCCGGCTACGGTTCCTTCCGTCGGGCCTCTCTCTGCTCTAACTCGAGAAGCCACGACGCCCACCATAGTTCCACCTCGGCTTCCTCCTCATCTGTACGTGCTTTCTCTCTCCTCCCTCTGCACTTTCTCTCTCTACTGTAATCAGTACTGTTGTTCTGAGTTCCGACAAACGGAAAATGATTGGACCAGGTGTACGAGGATGACGGAAAGCTTGGAGGGGCGGCGAGAGAAGCCAAAGAAAGACTTGATGAACGACTTCGAGCTCAGATTCGCAGAGTTTCAGGAACAAGAAGGTACAACATGACGTCATCCATTATTTAAAAGTTAGCTTAATGACGCAAAATTACGGATTTTTTGGGATAAATTTATTTCGTATTTTTAAATTAATTAATGACCACTGTATTGTAATGAGAAATGTAAAAGGGTTAAATACGGAATAGGTACTTAAGTTTAAACGTTTTGCAAGATCAACTTCAACTTTAAAATTCAAAACGGGCTAACTTACTTTTGAAAAATGTGCAAATAGCTACTTTCGTCCAATTTTCGACGAATTTCCGTCAACAATTGATAGAAAATTGAACGGAGGTAGCTATTTGCACATTTTTTAAAGTTGAGGTAGCTCGTTTTGAATTTTTAAAATTCGGGTAGCTCATTACAAAACGTCCAAAATTTAAGTAACTCATTGGTATTTAACCCAATATAAAATGAGTTAATTTTATAATTAATTTTTAAATACAAGCTAAATTTAATATTAAAAAATATTTCATCTCTTAATTAAAATTTTATATTAAAGACTAATTTTTAATTTTATATATTAGGAGTGTTATTTTACGCTTTAAGAAGAATTTTAACATTAATGCACCGTCGCACCCGATTTAGAATTGCAAATCTATTTTAGAAAATTGTTAAATGAAATTGTAACCCTAGAGAATTGCAATGTTTAGGGTTTTTGTTTTTAATTTTTTGCTAGGCAAGAGCATATCAATGGAGAAACCTCGAGATCGGGTGGCGAGGCTCGACCGGAGCTTGTAAACGGAGATCAACTTCGAAGAGAGCAGGCGGGAACCGGCCGGAAGAAAGGCGGTTCACAGCGGTTCCTAAACTGGACCGGATTGATCCATTGGAAAGACATGGAGCAAGAGGAGTGTGTGGTTTGCTTGGAGCGGTTCAAGGCCGGAGAGACACTCATGCACCTTCCGTGTGCCCACCGGTTCCATTCAGTGTGCTTACTTCCGTGGCTCGAGAACAATGCTCACTGCCCAAGTTGTCGGACCACGGTTCCTTCGTAGGTCTAGTTGTGAACCGGTTCTGTGAACAATGTCCACTCAACCGAACCGTGATACGGTCTATCATATCTATCGGGTGATAAGTGATATTGTATTACGCTAGCTTACCAAGTCTAATAACTTAACAAAATTTCGTTCCCATATGAAAATCTTCAACGAAATAAATAAATAAATATTATATATATATATGTTGGTTTAAATAATGTATTAAAAGAATATTAAAATGCTTATATAAGTAATATTAAATAATATATATTATTCAAAACTCTTTATATGGTCGTGAATCGTGATTCGAATCGTGATTCGTATCTAAAGTCTAAACCCTTGTCGAGGCTTGCGATATAATCTATTAATTATCATATGATTATTTTATTTATGGTAAAGTCGAACATTTTATAATGTATAATAATTGATTCCACGATATATATTACAACTAAGATACTCAAATAACAGATGGAGCTATATATCAATTATTTCGTTGGAAGTGAGATCCCACAACTAATTTAATTGTTGTTGCCCTCACAATCACATTATATATATGTATACAATATAATATTATATATATATATATAACTACTTTATAAAAACTATTTAATCTTCATTTTTAATTCTGACACACAATTTTTTAACATAAGAAAATTCTAGAAAAATCAACGAAAATAGTTGTATGCACTTTTTGAATGTATATATATATATATATATAATAGAAATAAAAATTATATAACTTTCTATAAAGTGTCCAAAATTAATATGTCAATTTCATTATAATGATGGGGGCTCCCACAATTTAGAAATAATGCATGGTGGTTGTTTTCTAGTATGACCAAGACATGGTGGTTGTTTTCTAGTATGACAGACCTAAAATGTTGAGTCTCAATTTTGGATACAACTTACTAGTGATTTATAGATAATCTACTTCCAGATTGTGTTTGGGTTGAACATTTTGAACTCACATATTATTTTGACACAGTTGTTCGATTCGCACGAAAAATGAATCGTATTTAAGTCGTACCTCTCGATCAGTACATCAAACAGTAGATTCGTACAATTAAATATATCTCATAATACATTATATAAAAGACGGGTCAAACGGGTTGTATGAGCCCTTGAGTTGCATGGGTCAATATGTTGCATGAATTTGTGGATCATTTAGTCAACGGGTGCAAGTCATATTGTGCAAGTTGAGAAGAGCACGAATTCATAAGTTATGCAAGTTGACATTTGGACCCACAAATCGTGTTTGAGTTTTGATATGACTCGGCAATACTATTGATGATGCCAAATGTCAATAATTAATTTAATTAAACATAATTATATCTTCATAAATTTAGACTTATTTTAGTGTGTATCGATATCCTAAAAATAACAATAAAATGATTTAATATTCACTTAAAAATACAATATGGAGTGGAGTGTCATTTCCCATTTAATTTGTTGTTATCTAATTGGGGATAGTGCTTTCTTTCTAAAGCAACTAATAATTGCAATTTAGCATGATTTGAAAATTCTTTTTAACATTAACAATTATCTAAATTTTGATATAAATCGCTTTCAAGAATAATAAATGTTGATAAATAGTTATAATTTATTCTTAAGAGCAACAATCGATATGCTTATGTACATTGTTATCAGAACCGGACCGGTCCTCAAACCAACTAGGGGCTCGGTTTCCGGTTCGTCCGATCATACCCGGTTTGATGTGCGGTTTACTGTTTATAATTTAAAAAAAAATTGAAAATACAAAGTTACAAAATACATAGTCTCAAATACATACATAATTACCTCAAACTACATAGTTTCAAACACACAAAAATCATCCAAAAAAAGGTGAAAACCAATCGGTTTAAACCGGGAAAAAACGATTGATCTGTTTTAAAAAAATCATCCCAAAAAGCGAACCGAAAACCGACCCGTTTTTTTGCAAAACTGGTCGGTTCACACCGATTCAAACACTGTTAATATGTAATTCAGTTTTTTAGTTGAATCAAACCGACAAGGGTCCAGTTCCCGCTCGGACCACCGATCTGATCCGGTTCTGATAACACTGCTTATGTATCAACGTTACTGTTCTGCCTATTTTTCATTAAATATTATTATTTTAACTCAAAATAACGATTTTATCTTCCTATTCATCTCATTTTCAATACTAAATTACGAATCAAACCAAAAAGTGTAGATTTGGATGTGAATAGAATTCAGAAATGTTGCTCTCAGTTTGAAATCAACTCTCGTAACAAGATTTATGGGTCGAATTTGAACTCAGAACGACATTTTTACGCTAAATTCAACGAATAAAGATCATGACATGTTATGTAGTATACGATAAAAAGACAAGTATGTTGAATTATTACAAGTTTGAAATGCCAACAAAAACCATGTCCACATCTCTATATATACATGATAATGAACAGACACTTTGTATCAATGGACCACCCAAGTGGTCTGACCACGTCTACCCGAGCCAGCCAAAACCGCAGTATGATACTTCATAGTCATCGCATCGGGTAGATTACTTTGACATATATACTGACTGGCAGATAAAAGTATCATCTACAGTTGATGTGTTCAATTTTGTAATTGCTGATTATATACACTGTTTTGTGTCCAAGAACATGAGTTTAAGGAATAATGGAGTCGGAACCTGCAGTTTCACGAACGTCTCCTCGACAAAGAGGACATATTCTGCATAGGAAGACATCGATTAGGGTTAGGGTTAGGGTTTAGGGTTAGGGTTAGGGTTAGGGTTAGGGTTTGTAGATAAAGAGTTCAGAGAGATAGAGAAGTACCCATGAATCTCTTTCAGCCATTTATCAACACAAACCATATGGTATTCATGGTGGCATGGAAGAACCCTAATTTTGTCTCCTTCATCATACTCAGCAAAGCAAATGTTGCACCTACCATTCAATGATGAACAGTTGGGTTTCAATCATCTTTGTTTTAAGAAAATCTGTGCAATGGTAACTTACTGTTCAACACTGTCGATGCTCTCAGTTGCCTCGATCTTTTGGTAACTCTTCAGTGGAAGAGAATCAACAACTGATGTTGAAGCAGTATCCGAGGCGATTGCTAGAGAAAACGATGTAGGTTGGTGATGAAGTTCATCCAAAACCTGAACACAATGAGTTTAATAAAAGAACTTACCCCGTTAAATCAGTATAAACCATCAACAAATATACCTCGAATAATGCTTCAGCGAGCATAACAATCCGAGATATGCTTTGATGAGCACTGGATATCTCGTCTGTTAAAGATCGGTCACATGAACATTCTCCATCAGGGTGGATTCCAGATGGACATGATGTAGTTTGTATGTTGTTCTCACTGAGGCCAGTGCGAAGCCTGTCAAAGATCTTCACAACGTAATGCAGAAAACAAAATTCGGTTAGGATAAATTAGCTTAACAGTCACTTATGCTGGCACATGTGACTGAACAGTTGAAACTTGTGTTGAACAGTTAGTTATGTTTCAAAATGTGGTTGAACAGTTATTTGTATTCAGTTCGAACCCAGATTTGCGCAAATCTGAGATCGAAATCAGATTTCGGACATGAAAAACAAGAAGAAAACAAGATAAAATAAAAAGGTAAAATCGTCATTTTTGTGACCATTTAATCACATTTGTCAAAAATATGTGACTGCATATAATACGTTTAATCAAAAAGTCACATTTTTTAAACATACATGATCGTTTAACTACACAAAAAAACATAATTGACCATTTAGTCACATAATGCTAACATAAATGACTGTTGAGCTGGTTTAACCAGTAATTTAAAAGTTGGATACCAAATTGCTAGATGAAATTGGTTGCAAGCTGGACTTTTTTAGTGAAATGTCACAAATAGAATGCAGCTCGCAACCCGCACATAGGCTAAAAGTTCAACTAACAAGTAAGTACTTAGGCCCCAAATATATCAGCAAAACGATTCAAAAGGTAATACCGTAATAGTAATACTAAAGAACTGCTAAAAATTCACCTCATATCTTCGATGGCGATGCCTTTGATTTGACCTGTGAATTCTACTTCCAAGGAACCCTGGCCCATCTCTAACCCTTTCATCGGAGAAAAGGTCTGAATGGCCAAATAGCCACCTTTCACGGGACTCCATGTAGTCCGACTCATCGGCAGAGAAAACAATCTGGGACTCTGTACTGTTGTCTACTGGACTGTGATCTGCAAAAACATCCAAGAAAGACCTGTTGTTCTGTCTAGACTCCCAACTGCTTGTATCAGAAGCCATACTGGATAACCCACCAGTAGGGATACTCAGTACATCAACAAGGACTACATCTTCATCTTCCCCGTTTTGTTCCCTGTCGAATATTGGGAATTCAAACTCTGAAGAAACCATTTCCCCGGAATTCTCGCTTCTGTTAGGTAAATCTAGAGACGTGACCTCCGCCTCATTGTTCACAATTTCAAAGTTGGCATTTCCAAAAATGTCATTTTCAGGATGTGAATTGCCACCATGGCTTAGGCTTACCCCAGATGACTCATCAGACACTACACTAGCAAATCCATTTGCCACAGCTGAATTATGTTGAGACAATGGTTCGGGAGATTGTTGTTCAATGAAGGAAGCACTAGAGGAAGTAGTGTTCTGATCCTTGTCTAAGCCATTGGTGCAATTTTCACTGACCACGGGAGAAATTAGCTCATTGCCTTTCTGGAAACAAATTTCCAGGCCTGAATTTTTCAGACTTTTGGTGGTACTAATTTCAGATGAACTACCAGCTTCACTTGTTGAAGGAGCTAATCCCTCATCCATACCAGAAATCCGATCAAAGTCATCATTTTGATTCTTAACCTTATCAAACACAGGTTCATCAAGTTCTACGGAACTAACTGAAGATTCAGCTGGATTGTTCTCCATCTACAGAAGCGGTGAACAGATATTAAGCTAATGCTACCATGTTTAAAGGCATATCTGCATCAACAAGCACATGTCCAGAGCTTTCTTTCACCGTTTAAGAACAATACAAATACAGAACATATACACAGTAGTTTGAAAAAATCCAGAAACCAGTAACCTTTCGATATGATCATTGTACTGAACAAGCATGTATTGAAGCTTAAAATTTGAATCCAATAAAGAACCCAAAAGATTACAAAATTGAACATTTACAAAACCCAGTAAATTGATTAAGATTTTTAATTTGGCAATCAAGCGGGATCATTTAAAAATCATTATTTTATCAATCGATGACCGAAAACACCGATACACCCACAATCAACTGCTATTCAATCAAATGGAATGCCAAAATCAATCGAAACAACAGGAATAAATTACGGATTGTGAAGGATGAGGAAGAATAATTGAAAGAAGCGATGATCAAAGTACCTCAAGACGATCATAAGAGGAGCAGACACACAAAAGAGATGAGAATCTGTGAGGCTGCTTTGTGCGGTTGACTTGAGGCGGAGGTGCCCCCGACCTCAATCGGCTACTGCTCGATCCCATTTTACCCTTTTCAGGAGAAAGGTAGAGGGTCTCAGAATTCTTCCATTTCTAGTAGGTAACGTGTCAATTTGTCGTGTCAGAATTGGATTATGAAGATATCAATCTAAACACGATCCATATAATTAAGTTGGTCAATTCGTATGATTTATAATAATTTTTAAAAAAAAATCAACAAGTTAGAATTTTTACGTTATAATAATTAATTAAAGGCTAAAAAAGTAATTCAGTGTGATCAAAATGACATTTTTAACATGACATTTACGATTTTACATAAACGTCTGCAGATTGAGTTCAAATCCAATTTGAAGATCGAACCCGACCTATTTTTTCATAGACTAAATAAATCAATTTGAAAATTAGAATTGTAATCAGTAGAACATTAAAATTATGTCAGGAGAAGATGGCAATGTACTTGAACTGGAGAAAGATGCAGATCTCCCGGACCTTTATTTTCAATTTTCATGATCATGCAGCAGTTTTATATATACGTTTTGCAACGAGCTACCCGATCTTTGAAAAATCAAAACGGTCTATCTCAACTTTGGATGAAGGTACAACGAGGTACCTTCGTCCAATTTCTGATGAATTTCCAACAAATTTCCAACGAACTTTCATCAACAGTTGACGGTCATTTGGACGGAGGTAACTCGTTGCACGTTCGCCAAAGTTGAGGTAACCCGTTTTGATTTTTTAAAGTTCGGGTAACTCGTTCCAAAACGTTCAAAGTTCAGGTAGCTCCTTAATATTTAACCCATATATAAAATGTGTAGGTAAATATTAACAAGTTCTTAAATTTGAATGTAGGTGGGATGGATGTGATACTGATAGGAACCATCATAAATAGTGTACAATAGGTCTCTCTGCAAAAACTCGAGCAAAAGGGAAGGCCGGAAGGAAAAATATAACATTGATCACACCGGCTTTTGGCGGTTTATACCTAATTTTCATCTGCCTGCCCGTAGCCTTCGGCAGCCATGAAAGGATCAGACACCACTGGTCGGGTTGCGTTGGGTCTGGGTTGGAGATTCATTCCTTTGCTAGTCATCATCAGTCATTCCCTCTGCAACAACAGAGTTGATCAGCACAAGTACATCAAAGTATTAATTTAAAATTTAAATTTTTGTATATATATGTGTAAGAAGAAGAAAAAAAACTACTTTTGGACGCTTCGAACAGGGAGGAACGGAGTCTGGATCTTCAGAGGAATCCAACGAACCCGTCTGCAAAAAGATTTGGAATTTAAATTATCTTAATCTTTCTGGGCGGAAAAAAAACTTCTTTTCTTCAAATTACCTGAAAAGATGAATCTGGATGTCTTCTGGGTTCCGAAACATGAGGTTCTTCACCACCTCCTGAATGCTGAGAGATCAACGGCATAATCTGGTGAAGCAAACTGGACAGAAATATCCCATCACTACTAACACCTCCATCTGCTGCTGCTTCTGGAGCAGGAGCAGCAGCAGCATCCATGGCAGTAGGGGCAGCCATCATTTCTGCACTCGGAGAGACAAAACCCGGGGCTATTCCTGTTCCCATAAATGATCCCTCCTCCACAACAATCTCACCTCCCGGGAAAAGATTTCTGAGCAACTGATAAGCGTTTCCTGGGATCTGTCTACCGTGTTCTTGATAGCTCTGTGTTTCACTTGCTGACGTGGCGTTTGCATTGACAACTTGTGAACCCGCCTGAACTCTTACATTCGGATTCAGTAAAGGATCTGCATGGGGTAGGAAACAGTTCAACAATTGGAAACAGTCTCTCAGTGAATTCATTATTAGAGAATGAAAGATATTATTTTTACAGAAGAAGATTACCAGTAGCATCTGAAGGAAGGTTAGCAAAGGATGCCGGAACTGCAGCCATCATTGTTCTAATGGGGACCACCCTTACTCCCGAAGTTAATGGGTTTAAAGTATTTCCGGCACCCGAATTTGCAGCAGCAGCAGTAGTTCTTGAAACAGCGGGCTGCTGCTGATTTTCTGCACCTGAACTTGTATTTGCTGTTGCATTTGAGGTCCCTTGTTGTAATAACACATACCAAAATGCATCAGATTAAACTCTTGGGAGGTCCATTATGAGAAGAACGAATTCAAAGAAGGGTTAAATACCAAGTAGCTACCTGAACTTTGAACGTTTTGCAACGAGCTACCCGAACTTTGAAAATTCAAAACGGGCTACCTCAATTTTGAAGAAGGTGCAAATAGCTACCTCCGTCCAATTTCTGACGAATTTCCAATGACTTTCCGACAACAATTGACGGAAAATTGGACGGAGGTAGCTATTTGCACCTTCTTCAATGTTGAGGTAGCCCGTTTTGAATTTTCAAAGTTCGGGTAACTCGTTGCAAAACGTCCAAAGTTCAGGTAGCTACTTGGTATTTAACCCTTCAAATAAATTTTGGAAACTTGGGTCAAGTGCAATAGCATTGCTTTCACGAAAAAAAAAAAATTTGGCATTTCTTTGCTTACCTCTTCGTATTTGAATGTCAATACGCCTCGGAAGATAACTGGCACCAAGTCCACCACCCAAGCTTGAGTTTTGGTGAGTCGGAATAGGAATGCTGCCGAAGTTCGACCCCATTTGAAATGGTAGAGGCTGAGTATAAGAAAAACAATGAGACCAACATTTTTAAAAATAAATAATGTAAGTTTTATAAATTAAATAATGACTGATATATTTTAAGAACATTACCTGAACCATTAGAGGATTCGGACCTGATGGAGATATGTAAATTGCAGGTCCAGCATTCACTACAGCTTCAGACTGCAAAAAGAATTGATAATCAAATGAAATAATTAATAAATTTGGAAATACTTAAAATTTGAGTGGTTTTTGTGCATAAAACCTACCGGATTTTGACCTAATCGCACAGTCATCACTGTACGACCAAGTTCAAGTATATAAGCACCTAAGTAGAGAATTGACATCCCAATTCTCATTGCTCTGTCTTGGGCTAGAGCTCGCAGTGAAGGGTCAGTAATATTCTCTTGATTCTCCAGTTCAGATGTAAATGTCTGAAAGAACCAAGAATATTAGAAATAATATATACAAACTGAGGCTTAATCTCCATTTCTGGCCAGAAGAGAAAGGTTGATGGGTTTGTCAATAGTTCATTAAAACTAGGGTTGATCAAAAAAGACTGTTGGACCGAATTCCCGACAAGACCGGCCCGACTAGGACCGAGCGGGCGATTTTTTTTCTTCAAGGTCGGGCTCAGTTTTTTTTCCCAAAAGTCCGTTTAGGACCGTCCCGGACCGAAAGAATGTGGATTTGGGATTTTCATAATCCCACACCGAATGAGTGTGGATTTGTGAGGTTTTCTATCTCTATATAAGTTGCATCCTGATAAATTTACAAATCACGCAGCCATGTGGTGAGCTCATAGCGAACTATTCTTTCGCCTTTTACTACAGAATACCGTGAGCTCATAGGGTTTTTTTTTGGGTGCAGATTCGGTCTAGGACCGAGACCGGCCCGAGTCAAGAAAGATCGACTCAGGCGGACTTTTTTGGCCGAGGTCGGTGTTATGGTCTATACCCATTGCAAGGTATGAGGCTTGTACCACATTGGTTGTATGGGCAACCATTGTGGTGTTTATAAGTTAAATGGGTTCTCCCACCTAATAGACTAGTTTATTGGGTTGGGCTCTTCCATTTGGCTTGTAACAATTGATTTCAGAGTCAGACCTTGGAGTGGTGGCCCACGAAGTGGTGGCCTGGTAATAAGCCAGTCGTGACCAACGTGGCCGTGACCAACAAGGGCTCGGAGTGGTGGCTCACGGAGTGGTGGCCTAGTAAAGCTAGTCGTGACCAACGAGGGCGTTGGTCTCCTTAAGGGGGGACGAATGTTATGGTCTATACCCATTGCAAGGTATGGGACTTGTACCACATTGGTTGTATGGGCAATCATTGTGCTGTTTATAAGTTAAATGCTTTCTCCCACCTAATAGACTAGTTTATTGGGTTGGGCTCTTACATTTGGCTTGTAACAGTTGGTCTCGGTCCTCCAGTAGGCAAAACCGGAATTTCGGTCTCGGTCATGCCTTCAGGACCGGCCCACCCGCCCATGATCAACCCTAATTAAAACTGTAAAAGATTCAACGGTTTCACTGAGTTCTGCTATGTTTTAAACTTTGCCACATTGCTCCTTCCCGAAATTTAGTAAAAGGCAACCTTCACTGATTAAAGTACTCTATGCATTTTTCAAAAAAAATAAAAATGCTTTAAATTTGCACCTGCAGACAATCGGCTATTTGTTCAACAAGCATTTGTCTAGTAGATGTCATCAGGTCAGCCAAAGAAGCAAGTGTTGGTAAGCCTTCTCTTGCAGCATTAGGGTTTTGTGCAATGCTTGATTCTCTTCCTTCATCCCTGTCCATCTCGGCTGCTTGAGCTTCGTTTCCACTGCCTTGAACTGCAAATCCACAATATTTTCTTTTTCTTAGCATCCATAAGATTAAAATACCATCACTAAATTTTAGAACTTGCCCATCTCATTGAAGTCCCTGCGCATGTGATTAAGATACTGAGACATTGTCACCAAAGAATCAGGCATGACCTAAAGAAACCAAAATGGAGAAGAAAACAATCAATTCATCGTAACTTTTAGATAAATATAATGCAACTACAGATGCCTTAAAATGGGACAGAACTCACTGGAGGCTGCCCAAAAGAAACTGCTGCTGGAAGTCCAAAAGCACCAGGCCATCTCTCAGAAGGTCCCCTTGTTTGTTCAGATTGTCGTTGATTTGAATTTGATGCATTTGTGGTATCTGAAGTTCTTTCAGGTCTCTGTGGCATATATTTTTGTTTATAAATATCATCATAAGAATGGATACATAAGTTAAGTGTAAAATATACGTGGTTTAGTCACATTTTAAAGACTTATGTTAAATTTTAATATCGGGGCCGAGCCACACCCAAATAGCAACCACATTATACAACTCGAGTTCCATCCTAAAACCAATTGGTGATAGGAGGAGGTAGCCTTATTGTATATATGGTGCTAAATTTGTATTATACCCACCGGTGTGGTATAATATCACAGTGACTTTCAACACTCCCCCACACTGTGACAACTCGTATTTTTAAAGGCACGGCACCCGCACATTTTAATCCAGACGGGTTGGGACTCAAGAAATCCCCTCTCACGTCCAGGCTTGACCCGAACTCTGCTATGTGGAGTAAACGGGACACAACAAACCCACATCGGGCACCCACAACGGGGAACAATCCAACACCGTCAAATGGAACCGGACTCTGATACCATGTTAAATTTTAATATCGGGGTCGAGCCACACCCAAATAGCAACCACATTATACAACTCGGGTTCCATCCTAAAACTAATTGGTGATAGGAGGAGGTATCATTGTTGTATATATGGTGTCAAATTTGTATTATACCCACCGGTGTGGTATAATATCACAGTAACTTTCAACAACTTACCCCCTCAGTGCTGCTCCCGAAACTAGATAGTCCAAAAGAACCGAGGACAGATGAAACAATCTGCACAAAAAAGATAGATAGAAAGAGATGAATTTACATTACTGGGTGTGGTTAATGATATTGACTTTACAACCCCAAAATTTTACAAAGCCAAAAAAAATGTCTTTTTTACATAATAATAATGTATCTGGTTTGACATTACCCTGCTGATTTCACGAGGAACGCCTTCTCCTCCTTGATCAGGGATACTGAACGCCTCTATAATGACACTAGGAGATAGGTGGCCAGTTGATCCACGGTTTCCAAATGAAGGGCCATTTGCTGTACAATTGGAGAGAAAAAAAATGCTTCTAAAAAAAGGCAGACACGATAATAAAATGGAATCAAGTCTTAAATTTGTACATAAAGATTAATCATGTCCGACCTGCAGTGGATCCACTTTCTGATGATGGTGGTATCGGTTGCCTCACTACTAGATGCAAAGTATGACCGTCTTCAACATCTGATCATCTTACTGTTAAGCACAATTAATAAGCAATTTGTGGAATCAACAGCAGTTTAATCTATCATCTCTAAAAAAGATTAGTTCTTCTTGCATAGATTATTTAGTGAGAAAGCAAGTAGGGGTTTTATGTCTTTTATGAAGAGAAGGATACGATAAGCAGAGAGGATTTGATCGTCTTTCAGCACTTTCCCACGGCATATCAAACGTTGCTGCTCAGATAAGACACCCGTCACTGATGCTATCTGTTCTTTCAATGCAGGCACTGACATCTGTACAGAGTAATAGTTAAGCAAAAGCTCTTAACAACCTAACTAATTCTACCAATCATATATAGGAGAAGAACTAGATTGGGAGTCATCACATGAGTCTAGCAAAAACAACCTCTGAAAAAGGGTTAAATATCAAGTAGCTACCTGAACTTTGGACGTTTTGCAACGAGCTACCCGAACTTTGAAAATTCAAAACGGGCTACCTCAACTTTGAAGAAATTGCAAATAGCTACCTTCGTCCAATTTCTGACGAATTTCCGACGACAGTTGACGGAAAATTGAACGGAGGTAGCTATTTGCACATTCTTCAAAGTTGAGGTAGCCCGTTTTGAATTTTCAAAGTTCGGTAGCTCGTTGCAAAACGTCTAAAGTTCAGGTAGTTACTTGGTATTTAACCCTCTGAAAAAAGAAGTAAAAAATACGTCATTGGCCAGGTATTTTCTTAAGTATGCGGATTAAGTTTACTAATTCATATCTCTAGCACAGCACTAAGCCAATCTCATTGCGAGATACTAAAAAGATTCATACTTTATAAATTACATTATATCTACGTTGCGGTATTTCTTAAAGGGATGACAATTGCACTTAATCGTATCCAATGAAGATTTCGAAGCAATTGACAGTTCCTTATCAGTTTACATCACTAGTTTTGTTTTCATAAATTACATGAAATCCCGAATAAATAACAGACGGGCTTCTTTCTTTGCATATCTAGAGGATGCATTTATAGCATAAAAAGTTGAAACAATCACTGTCTGTTGGAAGAAATTTGCCCAAAATGCAAAAGGCACAAGCCTTTGCACCTTGAAAAAATTTAAGTCCCATCTATATTCCCCATTATACCAAAAATTTACAAGCTTAACCTATATTTCTTCTATGAGATTGTCATCCTTGGATTGTGTTCTATTGAAAGCACTTTTGTTCTTCTATCTCCAAACATTCCAAAGGATTTGTCATTTGAGTATCACTTTATTCAAGAGTTTAGGGTAGAATGATCACCTGTTTATTTACTTTGAGTGTGTAAGTCTGTGAATCCAGGGTCTTTATCTTGATTTCAATGGCAGTTTCGGAACATTCAGCTACATCAATGACTTTGCTGTTCTCCATTCTTCTGAAAGATAAACTGGTACCTAGGCATCCAAAAGATTTAAAAATAAAAATTGAAAGACCAACACAAAACCAGAGATACTTCAATAAGCATGTGATAAGCCATTTATGTGTTCAATTACATGACGGAAAAAATGAATTTTTAATCTGCTAAGGGTTAACTACCACGCAACTACCTGAATTTTGGACGTTTTGCAACGAGCTACCCGAACTTTAAAAATTCAAAACGGGCTACCTCAACTTGGACGAAGGTGCAAATAGCTACCTCATTCCAATTTACCGTCAACTGTTGACAGAATGTCGCCAGAAATTGGACGGAGGTAGCTATTCGTATCTTCGTGCAAATTGAGGTAGACCATTTTGAATTTTTAAAGTTCGGGTAGCTCGTTGCAAAACATTCAAAGTTCAAGTAGCTCCTTAGTATTTAAATCTGCTAAATAACCTTAACCTCGGGAAGTAACAATATGAACAAGTTCAGAGATTAGCATTGCACTGGTGAACTGAATTCTGCAGTCCAAAAAATAAATACTCATGCCCACAACAATAATCAATCCAAATCAGATAAATTGAGAGATCAAGCACATCAAAGGATCAAATTAACGAATAAATTCACTGAAGATCCACAGCAATCCTATAGTTGAAACGAATAGCACCAGCAAAATTTATCAAAAAATATTAAAACTCTCGAGACCCACGATAGAGACCGAATCAAGGAGGCGCGAATACCACAACCAAAAAGGCCAAATGGATTGGTAATCAATCAACTGATCAAACAAGCAGCCGTGTAGAAACTAGCGAAAAGGGCATGATTTAAAGCAAATCATCAATAAAGATAAAGAAGAGATAATGGAAATGGAGCGAGGACTGGAAAAGTGGAAATACTTACTGAGGCAGACAAGACGACGAGGCTGTCTGGCTGGAGCAGAAGCAAAGAAATGTCAGAATGAGCAAGAAAGCTATATATATGATCTTCGGCCTTTGGGGGCCTTTCTGCTGCAGTGAAATAGTTCCGAAACAGTGCATTACTTCAATTTAGTTTATATATATATATATCACAATACATTATGTTACCAAATAAATATTGTATTACTTGAATACATCATAAATATATATATATAAGTTCTTTTTAACGTTAAATACCAAATAGCTACATGAACTTTTAACATTTTACAATGAGCTACCCGAACTCTAAAAATTCAAAACGGACTACCTCAACTTTAAAAAATGTGCAAATAGTTACCTCTGTCCAATTTCTGACGATTTTTCAACGACTTTCCGACAAATTTACGTCAAACGTTGACGGAAAATTGTACGTAGGTAGCTATTTACACATTCTTCAAAGTTGAGATAACCAGTTTTGGATTTTCAAAGTTCGGGTAGCTTGTTGCAAAACGTCCAAAGTTCAAGTAGTTCGTTGGTATTTAACCCTTCTTTTTATTTAGTACTACCAAAATACTCATTTTTTAAAATATCTATTTTTTTAACTATCTCTAAGAAAGTCAAAAATTTATAAGATATAGATAATTAAATTAAAACTCTAATTAAATATGCAATATTCAGTTTTAACTTTCTCATCACACTAGAAGTAAGATTTTGCAAAAATAAAAATAAAAAAGTTTGTGGTTATATATGCAAACCTAGAATTTAACGAACATCTTACTCTTAAATTCGGTTCGCGCATACAGACAGATTTATAAATCTAAAAATACAAGGATAGTTTGGAAATTAGTTTTTATTTTTATTTTTGACCAAAATTTAGTTTTTAATTAAGTATTGAATTTGACAATTTTATATTTTTACTATATTTATTTCTAACGATCTTACATATGATAAAACTTTTGGATGAAATTATCTCATAGCTAAAATTTGATGACTAAATATGAATGCATCCTAGTTAAGTGTGCAAAACTCCCCGATATTTATTTTTGTAAACAGTTTGACCAATAAATAGACCGCTCAGAATTAGAGGTGATTTGAGCGGTAATAAAAAAAAAACTTGTTGAACCGAATTCCCGACAAGATCGACCAGATTAGGATCGAGACCGAGCTGACGTTTCTTTTTTCAAGGTTGGGCTCGATCTCAATCTTTTTCCCCAAAAACTTATGACCTTGAAGCAAATCCTAAAAATTAATGGTATAACCCTTAAAACACCAATAATTCATGACCTTGAAGCATTCAACAACCCTTGAATCGGTTTCATAAGGGAAGTGCGATGGAAGACGAGAAGCGAGTGGGTTCACGACCCAAATTTCGGTGTTTTTTTGGCTAATTCAGTTAATTTTTTTTTACCAAAAATTTCGGTCCAAGACCGACGTCGGTCTGAGTCAAGCAAACTCAACTCGGACGTTTTTTTTTGTCAAAGTCGTACTCGGCCTTCCAAATGTCAAGATCGGAATTTCAGTCTCGATCTCGGTTCTACCTACAAGATCGACATGACCGCCCATGATCAACCCTACTCAGAACCATCCCTTTGTCAGTTTGCGAACCGGTTAGATTTTGATAACAGTTTTTTTTTTTTTGCGATCGATAACAGTGATTAATTCAACCCATGTTTATTAAGTTGCACTAAGCAAAATTTTACTACAATATATTATTCATTTAATTATAGTTTTACTAGAAGTCTTATATATAATATATATATATACATTATATATAAAAATGAGCAGTTGTATATTAGAAAACAAATACAAAGAAACACGTGTTGGATTGCTACTGCACGAAAATTGAATCATCCCGACAATGAACTTCATTAAATTATATAAATATAAATTATTGCCACCCTGATTTGACTAACTTACATAATTTTCTACTTGTTCTAAATATATAAGCAAAAAACTTCCTCGAACCTCTCGAAAAGCAAGCTCTGATTACTCAATCATCGGACGACAACACCATCGAAACACACAAAATTATTCACACAGAATTCCCAGATTGTTAGCTTCGTCCTCGAATGCTGCAGAAATTTCTGTAGTGTTGTCTGCAAAAACACACACACTTTACTTGTCTCTTCTCTTGTTCCTCTCAGATGTCTCTTGGTGTGCCCTAACATACTAGCAGAACTTGAAGGGTTTTAATAATACTACACCAACAGATACATATATCTATATCTATATGTATATGTATATAAAGTTAGTTATGTATTGGAGGCTTTCTCTTAGCTGGAGAGTAGTCCATTTCTGCTATGTCTGCAATGTCCTGATAGGGCTCGAACTCGGTGGTCGATGAACTAGCAAAGAACTCGGCTTTTGCATGGCCTTTTGATGAAGAAGAAATGGCTGCAGTGAGGAGTTTCCTGTTCTTTTCTGTGTAAAATTAACCATAATAGACACTTAGTTAATGAAGAGAAATCATGCCAAAAAAGAAGAGACAATAATGGCAAGTAGATGTTGTTCTTTGGAAGCATAATAAATCTCAATAATAATGGCAATGGTTGTTAAGTTTTTCAGAGATTCTGCTAGGGTTTTATTCTGTATATATGAGATTATATAGTATATGTATATACCTTCCCACTGAGTGTTTTCATATGAATAATGAACTCCCTCATGGCCGTCGTCTATATCGGCCTCTGCATCGTCACTATTCAAGTTTGGAGCTTCCACTTGATACATCTGGGACTGAGAACACACAAAAATACATATAAGCCTCAATATATATATATATATATATTACAGTGAGATGAACACTTACTTGCTGAGCTTCTTCTTCTTCTTCGGCGAATGTTAATCGTTTCCCCAAGCGAATCCCTTCACCATCAGTAAGTACCATTAATGGAAGCAAACCCTACACCCTAAACCCCAAACTAACATATGCAAGTACAGTATATATATATATATATATATATATATGTATATGTATATGATTAAGCTTACCGTGAGATTGAGGAAGAAGAAGAGTGTATAGAAGAAGGATGACAATGAAAACAGAAGCCTTCATTGTTCACTGAAGAGACAAATGATTTCTCTAGAGCAGTTGGAAGACCGTTGAAGGTCTGAAATGAAGAAGACGATACACTCAGTCAGTATGAACAGAGAATGTGTGGATAGATTTCTGTTCCACAAGTTTGTGTCTTGGTTCCAAGACTGACTCATATACATATAATAGATTGAGTATATACATATAATATATATATATATATATATATCAGGCCCACTACCTTTTTGTTTGGACCTATGAACAGTGAATGATTTTACTAACGCTTTCTTCTTCTTCTACCTTCAAGAGTTGATGATCCATTTTTGGAAGCTTTTATTAACTTGATAATTAGGTCGACATTATTATTTTCATCTTGCTTAATAGGTTGAGGTTCTGTTTAACCCCAATTTAATTAGGGATCATGGTTTAAGTCTTGACTTATACTACTGAAAATACATGTTTTACCGACGGAAATTATTTTTGTCAGTAAAAGTTCGTCAGCATAGGTAAACATTGCCGACGATTTGTTTTTTGTCGGCAAGAATTAGTTTTATCCTACTCATGGACGAGATGATATGAATCAAAACTCAAACCCTAGCTCTCTCAATCAGAGCTCAGATTGAATCGACACTTAATTATCTTATATAAAAAGTTTTGAATGGTTTAAATTGAAATATTCTTATTCTATTTTTGCATTTTAAAATATATTAGGTTAAGTTTAGATAATAATAAAAAAATTGGCGTATTAATATACCATATTCCTTGAAATGAGATAAATTTCAAAAAGTAGCTATGTTAGAAAAAAAATTTGAAAAAGTATGTATGCAAAAAAATTTTTTAGCAAACTATGTATACGCGCACCCCGGGGTCGCACCTACCGGACATAGGCGCATCCCAGGGGTGTGTCATTACCACGAAATTTTTTTTTTTTTTTTTTTTAAAAACAAACTTTTCAATAATGACGACTTGATGTTTAATTAAATATAAAATTATATATCTATTAAAAAAAATTTAAAAAAATTATAGTAAGTAGATATTTTAATTGCGATTCAAATGATGCAAAAAAAATTAAATTTGGATTTACGGATTGACTGTACGGCATGCCGTAAGTTGAGATATGAAAATTGTACTTAAAAATTTATAACTCGGACCATGTAAGTCCAAACTCAACACGGTTAACGTCATTTAGGTCGTAAATCAATTATCTACATAGGATAATTTTTTGGATTAAAAATAAAGTGATTTTGTAACCCCCCATCGTTTACACCCAAATTTGACCGAAATAAGTAAATGCATTAGGTGAGAAATTTAATTATATACTTACTCAAAAAAAATCAAAAAAATTACAGTGCGTAGATAATTTAATTACGAATTAAATGACGCTAACTATGCGTTAATTTTTGACTTTTAGACTGACTGTATAATACGGTACGTAAAAAACTCTACATACGATACAAAAACTTCCAAATAGTGTTTTGCACAGTAAAATCACTGTTTAAATACTGTACAAAACACTATTTGGAAATTTTTGTATCGTATGTAGAGTTTTTTACGTACCGTATTATACAGTCAGTCTAAAAGTCAAAAATTAACGCATAGTTAGCGTCATTTAATTCGTAATTAAATTATCTACGCACTGTAATTTTTTTGATTTTTTTTGAGTAAGTATATAATTAAATTTCTCACCTAATGCATTTACTTATTTCGGTCAAATTTGGGTGTAAACGATGGGGGGTTACAAAATCACTTTATTTTTAATCCAAAAAATTATCCTATGTAGATAATTGATTTACGACCTAAATGACGTTAACCGTGTTGAGTTTGGACTTACATGGTCCGAGTTATAATTTTTTAAGTACAATTTTCATATCTCAACTTACGGCATGCCGTACAGTCAATCCGTAAATCCAAATTTAATTTTTTTTGCATCATTTGAATCGCAATTAAAATATCTACTTACTATAATTTTTTTTAATAGATATATAATTTTATATTTAATTAAACATCGAGTCGTCATTATTGAAAAATTTGTTTTTAAAAAAAAAAAAAATTCGTGGTAATGGCGCACCCCTGGGATGCGCCTATGTCTGGTAGGCGCGACCCCGGGTGCGCGTATACATAGTTTGCTAAAAAAAAATTTTGCATACATACTTTTTCAAATTTTTTTTCTAACATAGCTACTTTTTGAAATTTATCTTGAAATGATTGTGTTGGATATCCATTATGTCATGTAATATATATATATATATATATACAGCAGACATACATACATGGGAAGTCAATATACCTGATCTCTGTCTCGCAAGTTGCATATTAACAGTGTTATTATGGCGTGTAACATGACATCCTGGTACCACAATTTAATGTCGGTCGGGAAAAGGAAGGAAGGAAGAACTAGAAAACGACACATGATAATTAAGGAGATGGAAATTTACCCATACGTTACGGTTCAACGGTTAAGTTGGAATTCAATCTAACTGAGATTATTACCCTAAATTAAATTAGGCGGAAAAAATGAAAAATTCAGATTGAGTTTCTGTAGTATATATTATTTACTTTTACAAAGGTTAAATCACTTTTAAGTTTATTTTCGGGACAAAATATAGGTATATTATAGTTCAAACGATTATTTAATTTTTATTTTAACTGAATTTATTGTTCTCATTTGTTGATAAAAAAAAATTGGAATTTCTCTTAAATTCAAAAGGTGTCATAGTTTACTTTCTTTAAAGCACGTGAAGTAATCCGTCTGGTTCAATTCAAAATCTTTATCTAAGGTAGGGGTGATCAAACTACGGACGTGGAACCTATCCGGAATCGACACTTTGGGTAGGTTCCGGGTAATAGTTTAAAAAATAGGGTAAGTTCCGGGAGAAAAATTCAAAAACATATTTATTCGGTTCTGGTTCTTTTATTTGGGTACCATAAACTAACCGGAACCGATTATATATATATATATATATTATTTAAAAAAAATAAAGAAATAGAACGAGAACACCCATAAAAGTCTTCATGCGCAAGTGTTAATGATTGTAATAAAGGTTGTGATCTCTTATGGGATTTGTGTAAAATTGAATGAAATGAAAGTATTGAAGAATGTATCATCCTTAATAACAGGAACCGAATCAGAACCAGTTTTTTTTTTGGAAAAAAAATAGGTTCCTAACAGGGTACCCGAAACCGCTTGTACAAACATGTTCCGGTTCCAAAATTAAATAGATATGTTCCAGTTTTAAATTTAAACACCTTGTTACCTACTGGGTAGGTTCCGGGAACCCCTAAATTCACAGTGTACCCAGACTGAGACTTGCAAACCCTATACTTTTCAGATAACTCTCACGAGTTCACTTGACCAACTATTTTATTCAGTTGGTACGAGTTTTCTACGTTCCAAACCCTAATAATGCCACAAGTTCCAACAACCGTTTGTATTAACCCAATACAGACGGACTAAACTCGCTATCCTTATTTGAACTCATAAAACAATGAATTAATAATATATTTAACTAGTACTTTTTAACTTATAAATGATGGTGTCAAATCAGTGTATGTACACTATTTGTATATATTATATCAGAATTCAGAAATTCACCAAAAAAATATTTGGCCAAAAAAAAAGAAAAAAAAAAAAGAAATTCACCAAATCGGGATCACCCAACTATTGCAGTCCAGATATAGAAAAGAAGAAAAGTCACGGTTGGTAGCCATTCGGTAAACGTTGCGCTGAATTAGGGTTAGGGTTAGGGTTAGGGTTAGGGCTAGATCTGTATGTATAGTTGTATATGATAAAATATGACGGTCACACGGAACGGTAGGGGAAATGTCCCTTTCTCTTTAAGTTAAATACATTAGAATGATTAATCAAACTCACTTAGAACTGATGATACGGTGAAATTAAGATCGTCAACTCCATTACGACTTAACTGAAGTTGAGTAATCAATCTGCTTACATTTTCGTGTTTTTTTCTTCTCTCTTTTGGCGATATTTAGGCAAAATGCATATTGTATTAAACGACAGAAAGAGATCACAGCAGATGTGCACACTAAGTCGAACGGACTATTGTCTCATTCAAAACAGACTAGTCTGATACTGATAAAGTCACTTGACCTATCAAAAGTATACTTGAGTATCTTCTGTCTGTTAGTAAAGACAGATAATTGTCTTAGACGATAAAGTAACGTAAATGACACTTACAAGGTGACTTTACATATTAGTAGAGCAATCCAGTGTAATCAAAGACAAACCTAATAAAGATTGAGGGGGCAATTGTACTCCCTCAAATTTTAGTGTTATGTAAATTTAGACCTAAGAAATGTAACTTTTTTGATTTAGCCTATTAAAGTATTACCTTTTGTTAAGATGATCGATTCTCTTCACACTGAAATTGCAGTTTCAGAAGAGTAAACGAGAGAAATTTTAGGAGAATTAGGTTTCCATGGTAACACCCATTAGGGGTAACCTCCACGCGGTTTTGTTCATTTATTGATGAAAATACACTGTTACACAATACGTATACATGGAGAAATACAGTACAGTACAACCTATGAGTTAGGGGCGCTGCCCTGAACCCCGCCTTTGGGTGGGGGGATCCCGCCTCCAACACCCCCCGATAACCTCACCGCGGAGGTTGAACCGCGAGACGCGTACATTAATACATAAACTAACATTACATATTAATCAAACTCTACTACCTAACACCTTTGCCCCTCGATATTTTATTTAGTTCAATTATTTGTATATAATATAATTTTTGTCCTGATTAAGGTAAATTTCTAAATTCCATGGATCAGAGAAAAAGTTGATCCAGTACCGAGACCCGTCTGAGTCAAAAAAATCCGCATCTGACGAATTTTTTGAAATGATATCGGTCTCGGGCTTGGTCCTCCAAACATGAGCCCCGAAATATCGGGTTCAGACTTTTTTAGAAAAACTCGTATCGCCCATTCCGAGCTCACCCCTACCTTTTTTTTCCCCCAAGAAATTCAAACTATGATTCCGTAATGTCCAAAATACAAATAGAAATAAAGGAAGGAGGATGTATTAACGTCCAGTTAATCGGACACATCCCCTGTCTGGATTTTCGTGCAATCCAGTTTGCGCATCTATTTGCGCTTCTTTGAACAAATTCCCATTTGACGGTCGGGATTCTTCGTGCCGCATTTAGAATATCCTTGATAATGTGGTTAATCTCCCATCGACACTCTTCATCCGGCTTCTCTAGACCCTGTATTAGTTCTTTAGCGTCCGACTCTATAATTACATGAGTCCATTTATTATACAAGGCTAGTTCCACCACTTGTAAAATTGCTCTCGCCTCTGTCATGATGGCACTCCCGTCCCTCCCGGAAGTGTTCCGCCCGACTATTACTTTTCCGCGCCAATCCCTCGCCACAACATCGGTACCCGCCTTTCCTGTTTTTGGGTCTCACGCTCCATCACAATTGAGCTTAATCGTCCCTATACTTGGTCGCCTCCATCTTGGTTGTCGAAGGTGCCCATTCGGTCTCGGAGCAATCGGTTCGTCCCGGGTCACCCTCCAACACTCCTCGGCTAGCTCTCGTGCTGCCTCGATCACCTTATTTGGCATCGGTTCGGTCCCCTTATATACTGCGCGACATCGTTCCTTCCATGTTTCCCACGTGAGGCACTCCGCTCGCAGTCGGTTCTTCTCTCCATCCGTCCCCCCTTCAACTTCCATGCGCATGATATGATGGAGCCATCCCGCACGAGTCTCCTCCTCTGTATGGTCCCATCTCAATCCCATTCCACCTAGCCACACCCGCCTCACCCAAGCACACTCGAACAAAGCGTGATTCACATCCTCCTCCTCCGTGCAAAACGAACATCGCAATGTCACTCCTATGCCACGCCTCACCAACATCTTGAAGACCGGTATTGCATTGTGACCTGCCTTCCATAAAAATGTTTTAACCTTTGGTGTGGATCGGCTCTGCCATAGTTTCCTCCATGGTGGTTCAGACCTCCTACTCATTCGGTGCTGTCCCCCATCTTCGGTCTGTGCGGCTCCCCGACCCACCTCTCTCAATTTTCTATAAACCATCTTGGGTGTGATCTTCCCTCCTCTCGACTCCGGCCATATCCACCTATCCTCCCCTTCTATTCTCCCAAGATAGATCGTATTGATCGCGCTCCGATCCATCTCCAAAATCTCAGTTTGTATCGGCTGGAGGTCCCATGCTCGGCACCCCGAATTGATGATCTGGCTCACCCTCATGTTTTCATCCACCGCGCCCTCCTCTCACCGCTCTAGTCTCTGGTTCGGTCTCCCTGGAACCCACCGGTCATGGAAAATGCGGATGCTTTTTCCATTTCCGACTTGCCATATCCCGTGTTGTTGCATTATATCCCGACCTTGTAGTATGCTACTCCAAGCCCATGAGGGTCTCGCCCCCTCTTCGCCTCCTTCAAATCGCAATTAGGGTAGTACAACCATTTCATCAATTGTCCCCATAATGCATTTGGATTGTTGTTAAGTCGCGATGCCGTTTTTGTGAGCATCGCCTTGTTGAAGTCACACAGATCCCTGAAACCCAATCCTCCCAAGTGTTTCGGCATGGATAATTTCTTCCAACTCACCCAATGCATGCTCCTCCTCTCATCTCTCCCATTCCACCAAAACCGTGCAATTAGCCGAGCTATTTCCTCACACCACGTCTTGGGTAACTTGAATAGAGTCATTACATACATTGGAATTGCAGTTATCACTACCTTAATCAGAACTTCTTTCCCGACCTTATTTAGGAAGATCGTTTTCCAACCATGTAATTTCCGCATCACTCTATCCCTTAGGTAGCTTAGGGCACTTCTTTTCGAACGCCCCCAATTAGTCGGGATTCCTAGATAGTTCCCCGCATCTTCGACCGCCTCTATCCCAATTGCCCCTTTGATCCGTTTTTTGGTCTCTTCCTTCACATTTGCCCCAAACTGTATGCATGACTTTTGTAAATTTACACTTTCCCCTAGGGAAAAGTATGAAATTGCACCCGGATGTTTGCAATTTTTTGTCATTGGACCTATATGTTTTTTGTCGCAATTATTTACACCCGTATGTTACATTTTGTTGGTCATTGCACCCAACGTTAAAAAATCCCGTTAAGTGTCACGTGAAGGACACGTGTCGTCGTTAAATTTGAACTTATGTCATGTTAAATGACCAATTCACCCCTACAAGAATGACTTGCTTGGTCTTGAGTTTGATCCTCTGGTACCAGGCGATCCAAAGCTAACAGGTGAATACATCATCACATCGATTTTCGGAGTTACACTGAAACGTTCCAAGTGGTACGATTTGGGAATCATCTTTGTGATTCTCATAGTCTATAGGCTTCTATTCTTTGTCATCCTCAAGTTCAAGGAGCAAGCCTCACCTGTATTTAATAAATTGTATGCGAAGAGGACTTTGTACCATCTCAATAAAAGGCCTTCCTTCAGGAAGACACCCTCTCTAACTTCTTCAAGGCGGCATCATCCACTCCATTCCCTATCATCCCAAGAGGGTCTCACTTCTCCACTGGAAACCAGCAATTCAGGAAGATATTTTGGACTCTGATAGCAGACTGTAAAAATAAACGTTATCCTCCAGTTTCATGCTTGCATAGGATAAACATAACTCAACACAAGTTCTTTTATTGTTATTTCTTTTTACTGTTTTTTGTGGCAGATTAAAACAATTTCATAAAAGAGTTATTGGCTGGTACATATTACTGCTACCTCATCTTGATTTACTATTGATGCATTTAATGGGTGCCTTCTTCAAGAAGAAGAGATCATATTACAGTAATGTTAATTTGATGTCCACGAGAAGAACAACAGGAATAATTTAACAAACCGAGTCATGAAGTTTTGATTCAACTTCTTTTTTCCCCTCACAATCTCATATGTAGTCACTCAAAAAGCTTAAGCTACTAGTGGAGGCCTCTATGCAAATTTGACACAGTACAAGCAATCTAAAGCATGTTGATTCTATAACCATTAATGGGCGAAGAAAAATATGTAAAAATTGCATTTTGATGAAAAGAATAGGAAAGAAATGAGCATACCATTCAGTATGTGGCTTTCCTCGGGTATTATCAACAAAGTTCTTTGATTTATTTGTGGCAGATAGCAGCATCCATGACATTCTTTTCTACTGAGACTTATTTTTTTATGTTCCGTCGTGCGCTTGCCAAGAAACTTCTGGGAGCTTCAAAGACTTCGGTGTGGCTGATATGAAATGGGAAGACGTTGGGTGTGTGGAAATGAGAACCAATTGGCTTTGACAATTAATTAAAAAGGTTGGGGGTATTTTAGGTATATCAGGTCAGATTTATGGCACATGGACAACACATGTCATTTATTTAACGGTTACTGTCTGAATTGGATGGAAAAACTCAATTACAAACAAGCGTAAACATACGGGTGTAATAACAAACATCATGGGTGCAGTTACCAATTGTTGCAAACATCCGGGTGCAATTTCATACTTTTCCCCTTTCCCCTACCTTGGATACAACATTTTTTCAGGTATATATATATGTATACACATTTTTCTAACTGAATAAAAGGTACAATTTCACATCCTTATACTTGTATACATATTTTCTCTAATACCTTAACTAACTTAAATTTCAAATATCCACCATCCTTTTAGGTGTTAGAGCTTCCCACCTAATCTCCCGATGGTTCTTCTAATGTTTCTTGAGAAATGACACTCCGACCAGTTGGCCCGACTTGCCATGCATAAAGTGTCCACGTGGACAGGATTGACGTGGCATGTGAACTGCCCACGTGGGCTCCGCCACTTCACACTCGGTGTCGGCTCTTCTGTCGGCAACGAGATTGCCGGAGTCACTCACCATGTCCGATCTCTTTGTTGACTTCTACAGATTACATATGTCATTTGCTGATAGAGATAGCTACCTCTCTTATATAGTTACTTTATATCGTTGAATTAATTATATAAATATTGTTGGATCTTCGGAATCTTCGAGGCGTCGCTTTTCTTAATCTGTCGGACTTGCATATATAAACAGTCTCGGGTTGACCCGTTTTTCTTCACTCCGAAGCTTAAGTCAGTCCAGATTTTTGGAGAGCTTTTGTGTGTGGTAAAAATTCTGAATGTAATAAATGACAATGAATACTTGTATTTATAGCATTGGTTTAACCCGATGAATAGTATTACATTTTTACCGTGGTTAACCACTAACCGGAGTTACTTTATATCATTCGGATGAGACAAAATCTTATCTATAAATATTCAGAGAGATGTCCAATCCCCATTTAATGCGGATGTCGGTGCACACTAGGCGACGTCTTTAGCGGGACAACGTCTCCTTAGGTAAATCAGGGCGTCGCCCATATATCCAAGGGACTGATGTCCATTCTTAGCTTATAGTTGTCGCATTTATGCATATGGTGGACAACATCTTATGATTTTATTTAAAAGGTCAGTGATAAGTGATTATTACATATGACGCAGGGACGGAGCCACGTGAGGGTGAGGGGGGCAATTGCCCCCCCTCAACTTTTGGATTTGTGTTAATTCCTCCCTGAACTTTTGAATTTGTGTCAATTTAGCCCTAAAAAATCTTAAATTTGCCCCCTCTGAATTTTTTTTATTTTAACTATTTGCCCTTATACTAATTATTGCCCCCACTGACTTAAATTCCTGGCTTCGTCCCTGATATGACGTCCCTATAAACCCCATCAAATATATACGAGTATTACGACTTATCTGTACAGCATATTATTTATCATGAATATTATTATAATTACTAGAATAAGAATTTGTGTTTGGTCTATAATCAATATTTATAATTATTGTAACATACGAAATAACGGTGTAACGTGTTGGCTATACCATAGACCAGACCATCTAGTCATTTTATCTAGCTCATAAATTGCGAGTAAATATTGTTCAATCATGTTGTTTTATTGATTGATGTAGTTTTGAATATGTATTAAACTAAAAATTTGTAATATAAATGGACGATTTATTTTTTCTTCTACAATCTTTTGGTCATGTATTTTTGTGAATGAAATCCATAGACTGAAAATGTAGACACAGGACCGAAATCGTAAAAGAAACAGTAAGATCAAATCGGTTTTATTCCTATTTTTGGTTATATACCCTATAATTTTGACAAATAAGCATTTTACACTATTTTCTCTTTCATATATATCAAAATAATTCAATTTAATTGATCGATTAATTGATTCCGAAAATTCATAAATTTACAGTGTACCCTAAACTGCTCACCATTATCACTAACACTATGTTTGGTAAAATCTCAATAAAAAGTGTTGAGATATGTTTAAAAATCTGGCCAAAACTTTTATTTAGAAATTCAAGCTTATAATAAAATTTGTTAAAGCGAACATTTTATTTATAATAGTTGTATCAAAACGTATAAATTCCAAATGTGGAAAATTCGAATTTATGAGAATATTAATTAAAACGAATAATCGAAAACAATTTTGTTTATTAATACAAATTAAGTTAAAAAGAGACTACACACTCCACCATAATTCATAAGAATCAACTTTGTATTGCCAATCTAATGGCCAACACAACCTTTTTCTCTTGTGCTTTTGAACACACATGATGGTCATCATTTTCACTACCCAAAACACTTCACACATATATAATTATTGAGAATATATATATATACGGACAAATCTATATAGGGTTGAGGGACCCTCAATTTTTTTCTTTGTATAATTTTAGTCTTAAAAAATGTATTTATTTTCATTTTAACCCTTTAAATTCTTATATTTATCTCATTTAGGAAAAAAAAAAATTCAACTGTTTGCCATTATACTAATTTTTACCGATCACTTAACTAAATTCTTAGTTTCGTTCCTGTATATATATGATTTAGGACAAACTATCATCAACCCAAAAAATTAAAGAATTACAACACGCGTAAAACATTTTTTTTTTTTTCAAATTTACGCATGTCATGATCGAGTCCTGAACCTATACATTGTCCTGATAAACTTAGCTTGCTTTAATTTCGGATAAACAAATAATTGGTTTTTAAAAGACAAGATTCAAGTAATGGAGCCTTGAAGAGAAGGAAGTTTCCTTTACATCCAAGCAATCATTCCTTTAGCTGAAAATAAGGCATGAATTTCTGATCTCTTGGCATCTTTCTCTTACTAATCTTTTCATACACTAAAAGTGGAGATGTATGGTGATGACAACCACGATAATAATTAATAACAACATAGCAATCTATAATTAGGAGTAATCATTTTCGACACGATACGAATAAACGACATGTCATTTACACGATAATAACATAACACGATTACTAAGCGTGTCTAAACAACTCCTATACGTTTAGACACGATTACTAATCGTGTCTAAACACATCTAACCTGCTAAAACACGACAAACACACGTTTAAACACGATTAATTAATCGTGTCTAATCGTGTCGTGCCTAACCGTGTATAATTTTCACTAACCCAGTAAGCGTGTCTTATCGTATCGTGTTTTATCGTGTGGTTTCTTGTCCGCCGTGTTGTGTTATCGTGTCATGTCGTGTCTAATCGTGTCGTGTCTTATCGTATCGTGTCGTAATCGTGTCGTGTTACCGTGTCGTGTGACAGTATAACATTTAGAGACACGTTTAAAATTTATCCGTTTAAACACGACACATTTATTGACGCGACACAACACGATTAGAACCCCTACTCTAAACTGATTGGTTCCAAAAACCGACAAGTGGCTCAGGCATGAAGTTTATAAAGCGTCCAGCATAATTGGCCCGCACGGCATCCACCTCTTCGAAAGATGGAAATCCCGGGCTCTGACATTATCGTGTTTTTAAAACTTAAACACAAAAAAATAATTATATTCATATTATCGTATAATCAAAATTAAACATAAATACATATATATATATATATATATATATATATATATATATATTCGTTTCATGTTGGTATTGTACCTGAAATTGTGTAACCCTATCCGACAATCCCCATTATGGACAGTGTCTAACCCGAATAGCGCGTGTCTCCAACAAAAGAAAGACCAAATCAACGTGGCCCGACCAGTGGGTGTTGGTTGGATGGTGCATGTGGACAAGGTTACGTCCCTAATACGACAGCGTTCAGAAAGCAATCTATCTTCTATAGCACTTAGGATCCACGTGCGATGGACCGTCCCTTTCAGTTTCAATCCTGTAGATCAATTTTTATCTGATTTATTTATTTATTTAATAATAATAATAATAATATTTTTATATTGTAAATCTATCTGATTATTTTTAGTTTTTTCAATAACGTCATTACATAATAATATTTTTAAAATATAAATGATTAAATTTCAACTCAAAATCAATCTTAAAATATAAATAACTAAATATATAATTATTATTTTTTTAAAAACAAAAGATACGTATACTTTTGAACATATTAACAAGTTACTCTTCAAACTAAAATTGGTTTCAAACAACTACCAACAAATTTCAACATGTTGTAATGTTTTTTTCAAGGGTTAAATGTCAAATAGTTATCTCGAACTTTGATCGTTTTATAAATAACTACTTTAACTTTGAACAAAAATGACTACCTCAATTTTGGAAAATGTGCAAATAGTTACCTTATTTAACTTTTTCGTTAAATATGGACGGAAAATGACGTGACAACACATGATTGATATTTGATTTTAAAAACTAAATGATTTTTTAAAAGCACCAACAATATCTGAAAAAATTGAAATAGAGACAATAAGAGATTTAATATAATAATTTTATTAAAAATATGAAATATAATAATTCATTTTTTATTTTGTTACATATTTTCAATAAAAGATAATATTAAAAACTCTTATTTTCTCTATTAATTTTCCATTTTTTTGGTATTTGTTTTTTAAATCAGGGATCAATTATGTGTTGTTACGTCATTTTTCATTCATTTTTAACGAAAAAGTTAACTGATGTATCAATTTGCCCAAAGTGTCAAAGTTTATGTAGCAATTTTTGAAAATTCAAAGTTGATGTACCTATTTGTATAACAATCAAAGTTGATGTCTATTTTTGTTATAAATGTATCACAAAATGTTATTAAAATACTAATTAATCACTAAAATAATATATAATTTGGAACTAAAACCTATTTTAAGAATTCATCGACAAAACAGAGTGGTATGTAGAAATGCCAAACCATCTCTGCTCAACGACACAACGCACTGACTTTGCCGTCACTCTCCTTGTTTTCTCATCCTTCCTTGTCCCTCCTCTCCTCATCCATCGCGGCCACCATTGATGACGACACTCAAGAAAGGCACACGGCCGCCGTGGGTGGGCCTTGGTGCCGCCGTCTGGGTCCAGATCGCCTCAGGCAACGCCTACAACTTCCCACTCTACTCCCACTCCCTCAAATCCGTCCTTGGTTTCAACCAGCACCAGCTCACCCTCCTGGGTGTCGCCAACGACATCGGGGAGAACGTCGGACTCCTCCCCGGCATTGTCTGCAACAAGTTCCCGCCTTGGGTCGTGCTCCTAATCGGCGCCGTCGCCTGCTTCTTCGGGTACGGCGTCCTCTGGCTCGCCGTCACCCGCACAGTCCAGCCACTTCCTTTCTGGTTGGTGAGTCTATTCAGCTTCCCTCAAATTGTTCTTTATTTCTTTTAGAGATTTAATTTGAAAAAATGGAAACTTTTCCATTTCTGAATCTGAAATTGATCCTCGAAGCTTCGAAATGGTAAGAATTGAGCTGCAGCTGTAAAAAGAATTTGATCCAATAATTGTTCTTGCTTTGGTGAATTACAAGTTAGCTTCCATTTCCATGTGGATGAATCGAATGCTCGAAAAATTGGAAATTTCCCTTAATTATTAAATACAGTTGCGTGATTGCGAAGAAAATTATCGATTATCGGTGAGATGATAGCCGTGGACTGGTTGTTGGTTACTTAAGTGATATTGAAAACCATATAGTCAATATAGTTAGATTCAAACTTTTGAATGATTCAGCTGTTTTGCTGTCTAATTGATCCATTTATAAAGATATAAAGCAGAAAAATTTACCTTAAATGTAGAGGGTAGTTCTATAGTTATGATCAAATCTGCAAGAAACTTCTTTCAATGATGATCGGTAAAAACGAAATCGAAAAATTAACTTCTTTCAATGATTTTTACTTGATCATCCATTCCCAATCTTCAAAATTCAATTTTGATGCTTCAAATTCAAAAAGTTTCCTTTTTCTTTGGTCGTAACTTTACTTTTGGTAATGTTTTACTGCTGCAGTTATGGCTTGCGTTATGCATTGCGACGAACAGCAGCGCATGGCTCACGACCGCCATCCTTGTGACCAATATGCGCAACTTCCCCGTCAGCAGAGGCACAGTGGCCGGAATCCTCAAGGGCTATGGCGGCTTAAGCGCTGCAGTCTTCACCGAAATCTACAGTGTTCTTCTCCACCACTCATCTACAAAGCTCCTCCTTTTCCTCTGCCTCGGCATCCCGATCCTCTGCTTCATAATGATGTACTTCGTCAAAGCTTGCTCTCCATCCTCGGTCGAGAAATCCTCTGAAAAGGGACATTTCCTCTTTATTCAAGCAACGAGCATCGTCTTAGGTTTATATGTCTTGTCCACGACCATAATGGGTGATATGCTGTCATTGGGACGTCCACTATCGTTTGCCATTGTTGCTCTCATGGTTCTCCTTCTCATGGCCCCACTTGCGATCCCGATAAAAATGACATTTTATCCAGAAAGGGAAAAAACAGAGATTGTGGTTGAAGAATCTCCAGAGGAACTTAAGGAGCCGTTGTTAGCTTCTTCTTCTGCAACGAACCTCGGTAGCTTTTTCGATGGAGTTACGGAGGTGGAGATGCTTCTGGCAGAAGGGGAAGGGGCTGTGAAGAAAAAGAGGCGTCCGAAGAGAGGGGAGGATTTCGGGTTCCTTGAGGCGGTCGTGAAGGCAGATTTTTGGTTGCTGTTTTTGGTATACTTTATCGGGGTTGGGTCGGGGGTGACTGTGTTGAACAATCTTGCTCAGATTGGGATCGCAGTCGGAGTAAAAGACACGACGATCTTGCTGTCTCTGTTCAGTTTTGGGAACTTTGTTGGGCGGCTCGGAGGAGGGGTAGTCTCGGAACATTTCGTCAGGTGCGTTGAGAAATGCCTTCAATTTTATCATCAATTGAAGTTCGATTCGGGTACGATGAAGCACTAATCAAGGACCGGTTGGCCTAGGTCAGGTCAGGTCGCCATTCGTGGGCAACTTGGTTGGACCAGGGCTAAGAGGTCCTAAGTAGGGCTGACAATTTCTTATGCAACACGATAACACGACACGAAAAATTGCGTGTCCTGTTCATTTTGAGAAACATGACACGATAAACTTATCGTGCGTGCTCGTATTTGATAAATGTCACACTATAAGCGTATTGATAGGTATAGGGGTGACAATCGTGTCGTGTCTAATCGTGTCGTGTCTAAATATATTTCATGTCTAAACGGATAAATCTTAAACGTGTCTAAACATGTCCCGTGTCTAAACGTATAAGTTGTTAATCGTGTCTAAACGTATAGAGTTGTTTAGACACAGACTCATATACGCTTTAAATCAGATATATACACAAATTCATATATATAAAGTAAGGTCTTCAAAGTTCAATATTAAAAAGTAAGTGGGTATTTCAACATTGAGGATTTATAGAAATTACCTTACACGACATGATTAGACACGTTTAGACACGACACGATTAGACACGATTAATTGTATTTGTATGTTAGATGTGTTTAGACACGATTAGTAATCGTGTCTAAACGTATAAGAGTTGTTTAGACACGCTTAGTAATCGTGTCGTGTCTAAACGTGTAAATTGCAGATCGTTTAATCGTGTCGTGTCAGAAATTGTCACCCCTAGATATGTACGATAATACGCACGATTTGCCACCCTTAGTTCTAAGTGGGGCTCTTCGAGCCCCTAACTTGACCGGTGCTGGGTTAAGTCTCAATCGATCTTTGAGATATCATTTAAAGCTAAAATGAGAATTATCGTAAAGTTTCTAATTTTGCAGAACCCAGACAATGCCTCGGACCGTCTGGATGACATGGACCCAAGTGATCATGATCGTCACCTACCTTCTCTTCGCCTCAGCAATCGATGGCACCTTATTTGCCGCCACTCTCCTGCTCGGAATCTGTTTTGGCGTCCAATTCTCCGTCATGATCCCGACTGTCTCCGAGCTCTTTGGCCTCAAACACTTTGGCCTTTTCTACAACTTCATGTCTCTCGGCAACCCGATCGGTGCCTTCCTCTTCTCAGGCCTCCTCGCTGGCTTCATCTACGACCACGAAGCTGCCAAACAGCACGGATCAAACGTCTTAAACTCGAGCATTACTTGTCTGGGCCCCACCTGTTTCCGACTCACGTTCCTTATTCTGGCGGGTGTTTGTGGCGTCGGTGTTTTGCTGAGCATCGTCTTGTCTGTCAGGATAAAGCCAGTTTATCAGATGTTGTATTCAGGTGGTTCGTTTAGGGTGCCCCAAAGTTCGGGTCACTGATTTTCGATCGATGTAGTATATATTATATATACTATTTTTTAAATATGAGGCTTGAAAGTGTTACTTTAGCGACGGTAAGTTTTATAGGACGTAGGTTTTCGTTGGTGTTTGTAAACTGTTTAACTTCTCTGGTCATAGAGAGGCTTATAAATGATCTTTACGGAGAAAGTAGGGGTGATAAAAAAAGACTGGCTGGACCGAATTTTTGATAATACCGGATTGAGACCGGCCCAACTAGAACTGATACTGACTAGGAACAAGACTAAGTGAACGGTTTTTTTCTTTAAGGTCGGTCTCAGTCTTTTTCTCAAAGTCCGACTAGGACCGGTTCGACCTTGAATAAAATCCTAGAAATTCATGGCGTAACCTTTGAAACACTAATAATCCATGACATTGAAGCATTCAACAACCTGGGATCGGTTTCATAAGGGAAGTGCAACAGAAGATGAGAAGCGAACGAGTTTAAGACCAAAACTTTTGTGATTTATTTTTGTCAATCCAGTTAATTTATTTTTACCAAAAATTTCGGTCCAGAACTGAGACCGGACCGAATCAAGCAAGACGGACTTTTTTGGCGAAAGTCGGTCTCAATCCTCCAAATGTCAAGACCAAAATTTCAGTTTCGATCCTGCCTTCAAGACCGGTCCGGCCCGCCCATGATCAACCTAGGAGAAGGTACCTCTTTAGCGACAGAAGAATCATGCGTCAGTATTTATACAAGGTGTTACACAAAATAATTAACCCCTAGAAACTTGTTATACAAGTAATCATAACATAAGGTAAAAATATGACAAATTTCCGGCGATACTATTTTTAATAAAATTGCATATTACCATGAAGAGATTTCTCGAGTATCCATCAAGAAGAATATATCATCAAAATTAACCAATAAAAAACTAACCCGAAACCCTAACCACCACCACAGCGTAAGAGTATAATACAGTGATCCGGTTCACCACCGTCACGAAGCAGCACCACCTCGAGAAGAAGTGTTCCTTCCGCCAAGCCCGAGCCCTAACCCTAGTGGCACATTTTCTGTTTTTGCTCTTCCATGGCTACAATGAGCCGAATGGACATGATCACTGCGTTGGTTCTGATGTTCGTGGTCATGGTTCTTCGTGTTTGTGGGGTCCACGTTGATGGCGACGTGACCGTTTCCATTGGCATGGAGACCGTTCTGAAGGTGGTTCGAGCTTCTTGACATTTGCATCATCCCGAATCCTTCCTGGGGTTCTACTGTATTCTCAACATATTCTGTGTCTTCGTTGTAGCCGTTGATTAAGAAGTCCGAGCAGTTCTTCTTAAGCCCGTGGTCGTAAGGGTTCCGGAATCTTCCACCCGGGCCACGCAGGTAGTTGTACCGCATCACGTTGGCCATCTCATTCGTCGTGATGTTACGGGATATCTAGAAGAGATAAAGGATAAAAATTAAAATAAAAAAACACTTTTTCACTAAGTTTCACACTTGATAATACCAGTAACACATTTACTTATGGATGATCATGGGCAGGCCGGGCCGATCCTGAAGGCAAGACCGAGACCGAAATTTCGGTCTTGCCTTCTGGAGGACCGAGACCGACCTCGGCCAAAAATGCCCGCACGAGACTAGTCTCGGTCCTGGACCGAATCTGTCCCAAAAAAAAACTATTAGCTCACGGTATTCTTTAGTAAAATATGAAAGAATAGTTCGCTATGAACTTACCGCATGGCTACGTGGTTTGTAAATTTATCAGGATGCAGCTTTTATAGAGATAGAAAACCTAACAAATTCACATTCATTCGGTGTGGTATTATGAAAATCTCAAATCCACATTCCTTCGGTCCGGTCCGGTCCTAAACGGGCTTTCGGGAAAAAGCCCGAGACTGAGACCAACCTTGAAGAAAAGAAACCGTCCACTCGGTCTCGGTCCTAGTCGGGCCGGTCTTGTCGGGAATTCGGTCCAACAGTCTTTTTTATCACCCCTACATTTACTAATATTGGTAAAAAAAAACGCAAGTAAAACTGTACCTGAGACGCTTGAACCATGGTAAGAACCGCCACACCGAAGAACAGCAAGAAATCTGCAATGAAAAACGATACAGCTCCGACATGATGAACACTGACGTGGTTCAACCATGACCCGAATGTGGATGGAGCAGCTGGATCTGTCAAAATTCCTGTCATGAATATTAACATTAAATTCGATTCAGCTGACAAATGCTCACATATCTATCGATTCGGAAAATAAATGCCACTCTTACTTGTTAGAGCAACAACACCAGTGATCAACATTGCGGAAACTTGAAGAACCAGAAACATGAAGAAATCCCATTTGTTTTTCTGCATCACATTAAAGAAATGACGACCGATCTGTTAGGATCAAACAACCAATCTAATGAAGAAAAAACACTTAGGATTGAGAAGGAAAAACTCAGTTTTTCTAGAGAGGAAAGGAAGGGAAACAAAAATCAGATTTCTTGTGGTAACACCCAAGTGGGGAAACTCCACACGGTTTAGAAGATATTATTCATGACGGTTACTGTTACAAAATACGTATACATGGATAAATACAGTACAGTACAGTATAGCATAGGTTGAACCGCGAGACGCGTATATTAATACATAATCTACCATTATATATTAATCAGACTACAATACCTAACACGATCTTCTTCTCTAATAACATTATCAGGAAGAAAGGGAAAAGAAAGAAAAAAAACAAAAAAAGCATTTTTTTTACCTTGCCTATGCAGTTGGATACCCAAGGACAGTGATGGTCAAATTGCTCAACACATCGATTGCATGTGGAGCAGTGCTTGGCTCGAAGAGGCCTAACGATCTACACATAGAGAAATTAATAATCTAAATAACTTCTACTGGTCATTTTATTTTTTGTTCTTTTAAGGAGGCGAAATTGGAGGTACCTTGCAGGTGGCACAAAGCTGAGACCAGCTGCCAGCAAGCAATGCAGGATGATTGATCTCAATCTTCAGAAGTGGTTCCTATGAAGGTGAAGCACAAGAAACATTTAGATTTACTTAATTTAATCCATATAATTACGTAAAAGAGCAGTAGAATCATCTGTGACTTGGAAAAAGAAATCATGTCAGAGAAAACTTCCAATAGATGGATATATACGAACAAGAGAACGCACTTCATCTTTCATATTATCGGGATCATGCCCGTTTATTCTGATGAAGCCTGGATCCTTCCTGCAAACACAGACAAGAAAAGGAGGAACAGGTAGTTTTAGTAAATAGAAGAGGTAGAAGTTCCAAACAAAATGGATAAATGTCTACTATGTTTTGGCAAGATGTAACCGGCGATTTCATATGATATGTAATCTACATATATAAGTAGAAAATATATCAACCTCATTAGGTTTTCTTTGATTTTGTCATGTGAAATAGGATGTCGAGCGAAACAGAAATTGGTAAGAACTGGGTCATGTTTTCTCACCATCAACACTACCAAAGTTTCTCCTTTTTGTTTGGCCAAAGACCACAGTTTGTTTCATCCTGTCTATGTATTTGATCCAACGAAAGTATTATATGTATAAGGGATAATTACCAAAAAAACAAACCGAACTTTAAGGAAAAACCAAACAGCAAACCAAACTTTTTTTGTTGGCAAACAACAAACCAAACTTTTGGAATTGAGCAAACAACAAACCTACCTCAAATTTTCATTATGTTTGAACGAATTTTTCAATGTTTGAGAGAGTTATTAAGTCGTAATACACTTTCTTTAGAATATTTTAACTAATGTTGACTTAATAACTCTCTTAAACATTGAAAAATTTGTTCAAACATGATGAAAATTTGAGGTAGGTTTGTTGTTTGCTCAATTCCAAAAGTTTGGTTTGTTGTTTGTCAACAAAAAAAGTTCGGTTTGCTGCTTGGTTTTTCCTCAAAGTTCAGTTTGTTTTTTTGGTAATTACCCCTATGTATAAAAAAGATCACCTGCTACATCGATAAAACATGACCAATCCTGAAGAGGATGAGAAAACACCCAACCATGCAAGGAGGCCAAAACCAGCAGTTAACTTAGGCAGATCAGCAGCTGCAACCAATTTGTAGAAGCTATGTCATTATGAGTAACAAAAGAATTGCATCGGCTTTTTCTTCTTCTTTCGATTAGAGTATTTACCCAAGATGACCGAGTTTGTATACACTGCAAGCATCAGAAGGATTATGAACCATAGTATAGGTGCAAGCCCCAACTTGGAAAAACTTCCAAATTGTCTGTTTCCATCACATCGTTTGTCAAGCAATCTCCTTGCATTACCCTGAAGATTGAGAGACCAAAATTACTAGAAAGTAGGTTGCAATGAAAAGCCTACAAAGGCAGTTAAAATAATATAGCTTCTCCGGCATGGAAGTTAATAGTACAGCTCACCTTGGTTTACAAAAACATTTTTTTCAAATGAACAAAAACAAATTATCCAATCGAGGAAGATAAGAAAGCAAGAGACAAGCAAATGAAGTCATTCTTCTCTTTCTTGACATGTAAGAAGTTAGTTGTTTTGGCAAAAGGTTAAAAGTAAAACGAAACAAGATAATTTATCTCATGACAGTGGATTGATTGCAAAGAATCAAATCTCACACATTCTAAGGTTCTCATGACCAAGATATAGGAACAATCTATTTTCATGTTTCTTTTTTTCATAAAAACATATATTTGTATCATGTCTATACTGTGTATGGCTGTTAGCCTACTTCAATTGTATCAGTGAAAAACAATGTTTTCTCCTGATCATACAAGCTACTCAAGATAGATAAACTGTCAAAAGATTATCTACAAAAAGAAAAGAAGAATGTTTTTTTTAGATTGTTGAAAAAAATCTTCATTAGCCGTTCACTAGACTTTGAATAAAAAAAAGTTCTCTGAGAAAAGTAAGTTATGTTTGCTATCACTAATTTTTTAAGAAATATATCAAGTACGAAAGAAGGACTTATTAACAGATTTAAGTTATCCCAAGTATAATATGCACAAAGTTCTAAAGCTGCCATAAGGAAGTACCAAGAACTAGTAATCAATTTATTTGAAATTGGTAATGTGACACCCACAAGGAAAAAGGCGACTTGTCTATGATTCTTCTCGGATGCAAGCTGTGCTGGTGTAAGGCCTGCATTCTCGGTAACCATAAGATCCTCTTTCTTACCCGCCTGTACTAAGACCGTGCATGCCTCCAGGTTACCCCTAATAGCAGCCCAATGGAGTGGTGTACAGCCTGAAGTAAAGATATACTTGGTTATGGAATATTTTCTATCCAATCTAGAATAGGCAAAGACTTCGTTTTATATATCGTATCTACATCTTTCATCGAGCAATGTTGAAATCACTGTGATGTGGGAATACCACACCGGTGGTTTCTCCAAATTTGGGCACCATATATACAACAAGGCTACCTCCTCCTATCACCAATTGGTTTTAGGATGGAACCCGAGTTGTATAATGTGGTTGTTATTTGGGTGTGGCTCGACCCCGATAATTAAATTTAACAAGCAATACTAAAGAAGGAGCAAAGAGGATTACCTTCTTTATCTTGCCTTCCCCGATAAGCATCCAGAAATAACAGAAGACGTATAGAATCTGCAAATCCTTTATATGCAGCCCTAAAATTCTCCAAAAGGGAAAATCAATTGTCAAGACAATGACTACAGAATAATTGAGACCTATTTGGCACAAGATGAAGAAGTGATCATCAAGAGATGACATTACACAAAATGCCTCCACAAATAGGGCCGACAATGGTGCGGTGAAAAACCCATAACCATGGTTATAACCGTTACTGTTTAATATGGTTAACCGTACCATTATGGTGCGGTTATGGTGATGAATTTTCTACCCGTAATTGTTATGGTTATGGTATTTGAGCTATACCCATGGTTATACCCATGGTTATTATATAAATATAATATTTATTTATTATTAATAAACTAATTTATATAATATACTAAATATAAATTATATAATTGAAAATTTGAAATTGTTGAAAATTGAAGGCGCCCAAGTCCAACGATGGTAATATAGATTGATGTATCTTTTAAAATAAAATTTTCAATATTTTATTATATTACATATGTGGAATGAATATGGGTCTACGGACAAAACCATGGTTAATAACCACGGTTATTTTAATGGTTATGGTATTGAAAATTATACCCATAATGGTTATGGTTATGGTATGTGGTTTAAAAATATGGTATGGTTATGGTATTTGTCATACCCTGACCATACTCTAACCATCGACAACCCTATCCACAAACGACTTGAATGGAAAACCCATATGCAGTACCTTTCACATATATGCAGAGAGCCTAAAAAAGATGTTAATTACCAGTGCAAAGGACTTCGGCCATCATTGTCAGGAACATCGGGATCAGCATTCCATTTTGAGACTACGTGATAGACGAAAGCCGTTTGACCATACTGTGCTGCAACATGCGTTGTCTGTGACCAAGTAAAATTTTACTATCATTAAAAATATTTGATGTATCATCATGAGAGAAACTTTAATATCTTTTAGTTCCATGGGAAAATATGTATAGCAAGTTGAGAACTATTTGTAACTTTTACAAGAACCTAGTCGAATTACATTACGTACAAATTAGTTAATGTTCATCTCAAGCAGGATTGTTCCTTACAGTTCGGGTCAATTTTATATCACATTTAAGAAATTCCTTCAACAAATTTGATCATCTTTCCTCGTAGTTCAATAAACTAAACGTCTCAACTTCCATAAACCTTAATGAATTATTAATCAAATCAGCATCATCAAATGAACGGTTTCAAGTATCTTCTCCTCCACTTCTTCAAAAAAATAGTATTGTGATTCAGACCATCTATTCATTTAAGACAATAGAGAAGCTCGTAGAGCATTTTGCTCTACCAAAACCTTGTATAAGAAAATACACCATATCTAGCATTAAATGACCAGAAGCTATTCTATCAAGAATTTCATCCTTAGCCATTTTTCACTAACCTGATAGCCATTAACGTCAGGGGCATTCACCCGAGCACCCTCCTGAAGTAAAAGCTCTGCTACTTGAATAGCACCACGAACCGCACTCCAGTGTAAAGCTGTTTGCCCTGTATTATCAGCTGCATGTACATCTCCACCATGCTGCAATAGATGTAGGAATCAAACTAGTCAGTCTCTACAGCATCCGTAATTTGATTCGAACAAAAAGCCTATGGAAAAAACAATGGAAAATTGGCAAAGACAGAAAAATATGGAAACCAAAGTCAACTTTAATTATAGTAACATGTATCACTAGCTCCTTTTCTTGTAATGAGCTATCAAATGAGATTGGTGAATTGATTTCTTCGCTTCATTCCATTTTGGGTTTCATCCCCACAATCTCTGAGCAGCTAACGAGCTAAATCTAATCAAAAAATCGAAGACCAACCTCGATGATGTATTGAGCAGCTGCACTTCTGTTATTGAGAGCAGCCCACTGCAAAGCATAGTACCCCAACCCATCGGGCTCAGACACCGAGCACCCTTCACTCTCCACCAACCTCCGTAGCTTCTCCATGTTGCCGTACGCCGCGGCCGTGTACACATCGTTCCTGAGGCTGTCCTCGCCGGCACCATCGTCGGCCGCGGGCCCGGCTCCGCGATCCGACGATTCTATCTCTTCGACGACCTCGATCTCCGACGACATTGCACCCCACCCAACTGGCCGATCGATCGCAAGATTCGATTTTTTTTCTTGAGAATGGTAATTACTTCTTCGAGGTTGACTTTGGGGGTGAACAGAAGGATGGGAAATTAGGGTTTTTCAACGAATGAGAAGGGAATAATAATTGATCAAAGGTGAGATCGTCGTACCCGTCCGAGTTGACTGGGTGATGGTTCAGATGGATGAGACTTGAGAGAAAGAGACACAGAACAGATATGACGGCCAACGAGGCCATGCCAAGGTAAAATTGCAACGTTCATTAAGATTTTTTAAAATTTTATTTATGTTTATTTTCCAAAACTTGCATATAATATTATTCTTGTCACACACAAATTGATATATATGATTATATAGAATTTTTGACCCATCTATACCATATAATTTCACCAATTACGAAAATATTCTCAATTTTTTTACAAGTACAAAAGTATTCCTACCCGCGAATGACATTCACGGGTAGCAGTTTATTTTTTTGTCACCCACGAATGTTATTTGAGGGTGAGCATTTAAAAGTCATCGCGAATAACATTCACGGGTAGGTATATTTTTTATCTCAACCAATTATTTGGGAAAAAGTTGGAGTGTTTACAAATTCTGATTGTGAAATAAAGGTTGGGATTTTATTTGGAGTTCATATATATATATATATATTACAATATTGAACTCATTTTTTATCATTAATTATCAAAAAAAAAAGTTGATAATCATAATTCTCAAAATCACCCACAATGCAGATATACCACTAATATATCTCATATTGGATTACAGAAAACTTATTTTGAATTTTAACAAATTCAAAATTAGACACGTGTTCCAGGAAGCAAATGAGGTGATGGATGTTTTGGCTAAGAAAACTATTAATCTGGATGAGCACTTTCAGAATCTAACGAATCCTCACTCATAAATTTTGAAGCACATGATGTTTGATAGTGAATAAAAATTCACTACTAGAATCGTTAAAAACAATTAGTATTTAGTTTTGATTTCTTATAGTTTCTATTTTACCAAAAAAAAAACACCTAAAGCTTTGAACTTGCAATCTATAATCAGATAATCGAATCATTTTCATAATTATAAATTTATTTCATATCGGATCTCATTATGTTTATAAACGTGTCGTTCATACATTTTCAAGCATGAGAATGAGAGAAACTTCAGAACTTATGTTCGGAGTTAAAAGATGAGATTCAGTTCATTCATCTGCATACGATACAAGTGTTAGGTATTGAAGTCTGATTAATATGTAATGTTATTTCATGTATGTGTATCGCGGTTCAACCTCCGCGGTGGGGTTGTCGGGGGTTGTGTGGGGCAGGCCCCCCCACCCGAAGGCGGGATTCGGGGCAGCAATCTGAACCATTAGGTTGTACTGTATTTCTCCATGTATACGTATTCTGTAACAGTAATTTTCATCAATAAATTAACCAAATCGCGTAGAGGTTACCCTAAGAGTGTTACCACGGAAACCTAATTCTCTCTCAATTTTCTCTCGTTTTCTCTTATGAACTGGGATTTCAGTGTGTGAGATTGAGAATCGATCCTAACAACAAGAACATACTGCAGACAAGCACTTGCTGCATTCAATTATGAATGTTTCCCAGAAAGGGTTCATTTTTACAAGGAGATGCTGATATTGTTCATCTTCATCAAATTACAGCTAGAAATTACTTAAAACAAGCTATTAGATTTCCAGAAAGACAAAGATAGATGGTGTGTGATAACAGTAGAACATGGAAAATTGGGAGTCATCCTGCATCTTTCTATCCCATTGTTCTTCATGATTCTGAAAATTTAGAAAATCTTGAATAGCAATCCACCATGAGTGGCGAAGAATGGAGCAAACACGAGTGATTCAACTGCCATAAGCTTGATGAGGATGTTGAGAGATGGTCCAGATGTATCCTTGAGCGGGTCTCCGATGGTGTCACCAATGACGGCTGCCTTATGTGGGTCGGACCCCTTCGGGCTGAGGCTCCTGGCGTGTTCCGATGCACCCGCCTATCATTGCAATGGTAAGACTCATACTCAGTCTTTGTTGAAAACTAGTCTTGTTCATGAATCTGTTCGATCCCGAACCGATCTAAATTGAACTAGAACTGTTTAAAGTAAATCATTATTTTTTAACTCAATCTATTTAACTCATAAAAAACTGATTTGGTCAGAACAGGGTTCAAATTCGATTCGAATTAGTTTGATCTTGTTTTTTCAACAAAAAAACAAAAACAAGACTCGGTTCTTGTTCATTCGGTTTAAAAACAGACTCGGTTCAATAAATAGATGCCCTTGAACATTGAACTACGCATAATACACAAATAAAATACTCTTATGTACTATTTAATTAATTAGGTTAGATTGTTTGATTTATTTTGGTTGATTCAAAAACTATATAGCTTTAATCCAGTTTGATTTGAATTTTGGGTTAATTACCTCAACCGTTACCTATGTTTGACAATGTGACTGAACCGTTCAAACTTGAGCTCAACCGTTACTTAAGTTGACACATGTGACTGAACCGTTACTATGACCTAACTGCTGTTATTTCTTCCTGTTAAGTACCACCATGTGCTTGTCACGTGATATAGTTGTAATTTAAAGTTCCGAAACTACCCTCTTGTCTACTTAAGCAGCTGTTCTTAGGTCTGCTGTTCCTTCTTCGTTCCAGCACACGCTCGACGCTCCTGCTCCTTCTTCGTTCCATATCTTCTCATTTATTTCATCTAAGGCCAAAGCTCCCTTGCTCCTTCATCATGTATGGTTCCATCTCTTCTCCTTCATCAATAACCCAGAATCGATTCTGGGTTTGTGTTGTCGAAATTGATGTTTGAAATCACGAAAATTGATTCATCCTTCACAGGAGTCGTCCCTTCCGACTTATGTTCGATTATGGGTTTGATTCGTCCGTTCGACCTTCAACTCCGCGACAACTCCGTTCGATTCTGTGATGCTTCAGTTAATTTGTATGACCTAATGAAATATTGCATCGTTTTGAGTTTGAGTGTTGTGACATCTCACAAGCTATCTCTTTAGCACGTTTTATTGCATCATGATATATCACTAGTACCAAATGCTGTGTAGATGTTTATTTTACCTTTTCTGCTGTACCGCAACCTTCAGTTGATCTGCAGAATCATATAGTGGCTTGGATCAGCACGAACAAACCTCTCTTCAGAAAACAATTTCTACTGAACCAGATAGCCCTCAAGATGATGGTAAGAATAGGTGGTGAAGAAGTTGTCATCTGTTGCAGGGTTGGGATCTCATGCTCCTAATTAAGTTTGTTTTGTTGAACAGTTGGGGTTTGTAAGAACTAAACAATGATAATGAATATTCGATTCCATAATCTTGGTTGTTAGTTTGATCATGTTTTTGTATTTAATGGTAGTCTAAACACCCATTCTAAATGCAACATACGGACTGTGTCTGTAACTGAATTGTGTCTGTAAATGAACTGTTTCTGTAACTGAAACTGAAGGATGAAGAACAATGTGTATTTTGCGAAGGTGGTGACTTATCTTTTCTGAACTGTGATTAAAAGGTGACTTAAGTTTGTGAATTGTGATTAAAAGGTGACTTATGTTCTACGTACTGTGATTAAAAGGTTACTTAAGTTTGGACATTTTGTTACCCAACCGTTACTAAAATACAGAATACATCTGAAAACACAGAATCCATAATAATCCATCAAAATCCAGAATTCATAATACATCCCAAAACATGGTCCATCCTATAATCCAGAACTCAGAATACATCAACAACAAAACTCAGAATACATCAACAAAATCCAGAAACAAAATCCAGAATTCAAAATACATCAACAACAGAACTTGATGCTGCAATTTGCGAAAATGTTCCCTTGGTGGTGTGTTCTTGACAGGTCAGCAGTTCATCTTAGACAGCTCAATGATTGGTGACTTCGTTCCCTTGGTGGAGTGCGAGTCTAATCTGCATACATCTCCACAACAAAGTGGACATACTCTGAACAAAAAACATAGTGTCATGAATCTATCCAAAAGGGATTTGTATATAAAAAACTAATTTGTTCAATCTCATTCTCGATTATAATCCCACACACAAGTTTGTTCAATCGATTACTGCACATTTCATCGATTTAACAGCAGAATCATCACCACCACTCACTATCTTCACGGCAAACAACATATTATGCAGCAATTTACAGCAATTATGCAGCAATTTGCAGCAATTTATACCAATTATGCAACAATTATTGAATACACGCCCAAATACGAACATATTATGAAGCAATTTCATCATTTCGTACCACAAACCAACATCAAAGCCCCAATCTTCAACCGAATCGAAGAATAACGAAGTGAAACAAGGTAGAAGAACACAAACCCAAATCCGAAAACAGAAAGAATGCGAAAAGCCACACAAACCGAAGTTCAATCGAAGCAAAAACACAAACTTACTTCCAGTTGCAGTTCCGAAACGTAATGTCGCCGAGGAGGGTTCCTTCCGTGCTGAAAATCGACACTATCGGGGCGAAAGGAGGTCTACAAGTTTCGGTTGGAGGGAATGGAGTGTGGAGATGGTTATCAAACGAAGGGGAAACATTGCAAAGTGACAAGAGGGCATTATTGTCCTTTCAAATGTCTTCAAATCGTTTTAATCAGGTCATGTGCTGTGCACGTGACACTTTGACAGTCAGATTTGACGGAAAGTTCACGGAGTAACCTTTCAGTCACATCTTCAAACTTAAGTAACGTTTCAGCTACACAAAAAAAGATGAGTAACCTTTTAATCACATGGGTCAAACATAAGTAACGGATGAGGTAATTAACCCTTGAATTTTTGGTATAAACTAGTACAAAAAATTCGTCGATTCGAACTAAATTGAATCCACGTTTTAAACTGCATTGCTTTAACCTTAAAAATGGTCTAGGGAACTAGTTCGGCCGACCGGTTCAAACCAGATCCGGACGTTTTTTTTTTTTTTAACAAGCCTACCGAAAACCCGATTTTAGAAGCGAAAAAACATATGTTTTTCATGGTATCGTGTTCGAAAATGCTTACCTCAATGTATTTCTTGGCATTATCCCAAGCACCACCCGTGTTGGAAGCAGATATAGCAATCTAAATCCATGACAAAACACAAGACAAACATAGTTTAGGTGAAGAAAAAACATCATAATATTGTGTCGTTTACCTGAACACCGTAAACAAGGGACCCGACAAGAACACCCGACAAAGTCTCAACACCGAAGAAAATCCCGACCATGAGCGGAGTCAACATCACAAGAGCGCCAGTCGGGATAATCTCTTTGATCGATGCATCGGTTGAGATCTTTACACAGTTGGCGTAATCGGGTTTAGCAGTACCCTCCATTAAGCCCGGGATGGTATTGAATTGCCTCCTGACTTCCTCAACCATCTTGAGCGCCGCACTTCCAACGCTCTTCATCGTCATAGCAGAGAACCAGTACGGAAGCATGGCTTTGACGATTAGACCGATGAACACCTTAGGAGTCAAGACATAGACGGTTGTGACGTAGCCCGGCTGACAAACGCACCAAACAACGCCAAAGACACGAGAGCCGCCGACCCGATGGCAAACCCTTTTCCGATCGCAGCCGTGGTGTTTCCAGCTGCGTCGAGAGCATCGGTCCTCTCCCTGATGCGGTGGCTCATGCCTGCCATCTCGGCAATCCCTCCCGCGTTGTCACTAATCGGGCCATACGCATCGATCGCGAGTCCCGTCGCGATGGCGCTGAGCATCCCAAGTGTGGCGACCGCAATCCCGTACATGGCGGCAAAGGTGAAGCTGATAAAGATGCTGACCGCGATGGCGAAGATGGGGATGATGACCGATTTGTAGCCGAGGGCGAGGCCAAAAATGACATTGGTGGCGGCGCCGGTTCGGCAGGAATCGGCCACGTCCTGGACAGGGCTGTATGTGTTGCTGGTGTAGTACTCGGTCACGAACCCGATGATGAGTCCTGCCCAGAGACCAACACAGACACACAAGAACAGCTGCCTGCTCATGCAGTCAAAAAATAACTAAAATTCATCCAACCCAGAACAAAAAAATTACATTTTTAGATCATCATCACTCACCAATTCTTTACTACTTTCTGGGTTCCGAAGTTGAAGATCGTGAAAGACAACGGAAGAGCAACCCAGCTAACTAGAGCGACGCCTACCGTCATTAGAACAGTCGAAATGATGAGCTGCCTCTTCAGAGCAGGTTCGATTTCCTTCACTGCCTTGATCTCGAAGAAATCAGTTGCGAACAAAGTGGTGAAGAGACAGACAAGGATTCCCACAGAGCTGATGATGAGAGGGTATAGCATTGCACTGAATTCGTGGTTCATCCCGAACGATGAGATGGAGGCCACGACGAGGGCAGCACACGATGCCTCAGCGTATGAGCCGAAGAGGTCGGATCCCATTCCGGCTATGTCACCGACATTGTCCCCAACATTGTCAGCAATCACCTGAGAAAATGTCATAAAGATGCAAACTTTGATCCCGATTCTCGACAATCAAAAAGGAAACTTTTTTCTTACAGCTGGGTTTCTTGGACCATCCACAGGAATGTTCCTTTCAACCTTCCCGACAAGATCCGCACCGACATCAGCAGCTTTGGTGTAGATTCCACCACCAACTCTACCAAACAGAGCCATGGAAGACCCACCGAGTCCGTACCCAGTAATGGACTCAAAAAGGCCACCCCAATCTTCTCCATAGTAGAGCTTGAAGAGGTTAATGGCAATGAAGAGGACCAACAGACCATTGGCAGCAAGAAGGAAGCCCATAACTGCTCCAGACCTGAAGGCAGTGATGAATGCCTTTCCAACACCCTTTCTTGCCTCCAGTGTTGTTCTTGCATTTGCATATGTAGCAATCTTCATGCCGAGGAAACCAGAGACTAAGGATGTTATGGCGCCGAGCAAGAACGAGATTGTGCTGAAGACAACTGTGGCAAGGGCAGGTTTGCACATCTTTGTTTTGTCGTAAGTGCAGGTTTGGCTGCTTGTGCTGAATCCTTCGACAGAGCCAAGGAAGACGAAGACAAGAACTGCAAATGCAACCATGAAGACGCCTATGTACTGGTACTCAGTGAAGAGGAAGGAGGTAGCTCCTACATCATCAACACATCGAAAAGTTAGAAACTTTATACCAATTGGGTAAATTATACAAGATAAATTCCTATAAGAATCAAACTTTTCAAATTAAACAAGGTGAATCAGATCAATTATAAGCAGAATTATTGGATCAATTATGACTGTTCGTCCAAAATTCATAATGGGGTAAGTGAACATTACTTACGTGCTAGTCTAGTGTCCATAGAAAAAAAGGTTGCAATAGATCTAACGAAAAATTATAAGAGGTAGAATGTTCCATTCTCTTAAGATAAAAGAATCCTACGATTGAAACAAAAACATATTTTAAGGTACATAAATAATGACATGTGTGGCTGGACCATAATGGAGTTTATAAAGGACACCTTATTTAATAACCATTTATCACTGACTTTTTTAAAATAAAATCATAAGATGTTATTCACTTAAGGCGTCGCCCATAGTGCAAGAGAGACGTCGCCCATAGTGCAAGAGAGGCGTCAGCCTATACAAAGGCGTCATCTCCAGGTGTCAAGATAGGACCACATTAAATGAGGTTCATACATCATTAAATGATGATCATACATCTCTGACATTTTTTGGTGGCGGCGCCGGTGCGGCAGGAATCGGCCATGTCTTGGACAGGGCTGTATGTGTTGCTGGTATAGTACTCGGTCACGAACCCGATGATGAGTCCTGCCCAGAGACCAACACAGACACACAAGAACAGCTGCATGCTCATGCAGTCAAAAATTAACTAAAATTCATCCAACCAGAACAAAAAAATTACATTTTTAGAGTATCATCACTCACCAATTCTTTACTACTTTCTGGGTTCCGAAGTTGAAGATCGTGAAAGACAACGGAAGAGCAACCCAACTAACTAGAGCGACGCCTACCGTTATTAGAACAGTCGAAATGATGAGCTGCCTCTTCAGAGCAGGTTCGATTTCCTTCACTGCCTTGATCTCGAAGAAATCAGTTGCGAACAAAGTGGTGAAGAAACAGACAAGGATTCCCACAGAGCTGATGATGAGAGGGTATAGCATTGCAGTGAATTCGTGGTTCATCCCGAACGATGAGATGGAGGCCACGACGAGGGCAGCACACGATGCCTCAGCGTATGAGCCGAAGAAGTCGGATCCCATTCCGGCTATATCCCCAACATTGTCAGCAATCACCTGAGAAAATGTCATAAAGATGCAAACTTTGATCCCGATTCTCGACAATCAAAAAGGAAACTTTTTTCTTACAGCTGGGTTTCTTGGATCATCCTCGGGAATGTTCCTTTCAACCTTCCCGACAAGATCCGCACCGACATCAGCAACTTTGGTGTAGATTCCACCACCAACTCTACCAAACAGAGCCATGGAAGACCCACCGAGTCCGTACCCAGTAATGGACTCAAAAAGGCCGCCCCAATCTTCTCCATAGTAGAGCTTGAAGAGGTTAATGGCAATGAAGAGGACCAACAGACCATTGGCAACAAGAAGGAAGCCCATAACTGATCCAGACCTGAAGGCAGTGATGAATGCCTTTCCAACACCCTTTCTTGCCTCCAGTGTTGTTCTTGCATTTGCATACGTAGCAATCTTCATGCCGAGGAAACCAGAGACTAAGGATGTTATGGCGCCGAGCAAGAACGAGATTGTGCTGAAGACAGCTGTGGCAAGGGCAGGTTTGCACATCTTTGTTTTGTCGTAAGTGCAGGTTTGGCTACTTGTGCTGAATCCTTCGACAGAGCCGAGGAAGACGAAGACAAGAACTGCAAATGCAACCATGAAGACGCCGACGTACTGGTACTCAGTGAAGAGGAAGGAGGTAGCTCCTACATCATCAACACATCGAAAAGTTAGAAACGTTATACCAATTGGGTAAATTATACAAGATAAATTCCTATAAGAATCAAACTTTTCAAATTAAACAAGGTGAATCAGATCAATTATAAACAGAATTATTGGATCAATTATGACTGTTCGTCCAAAATTCATAATGAGGTAAGTGAACATTACTCACGTGCTAGTCTAGTGTCCATAGAAAAAAAAGGTTGCAATAGATCTAACGAAAAATTATAAGAGGTAGAATGTTCCATCCTCTTAAGATAAAAGAATCCAACGATTGAAACAAGAACATATTTTAAGGTACATAAATAATGACATGTGTGGCCGGACCAGGATGGAGTTTATAAGAGACGCCTTATTTAATTATCATTTATCACTGACTTTTTTAAAATAAAATTATAAGATGTTATTCACTAAAGGCGTCGCCCATAGTGCAAGAGAGGCGTTAGCCTATACAAAGGCGTCGCCTCCAGGTGTCAAGATAAGACCGCATTAAATGAGGTTCATACAACATTAAATGGGGATCAGACATCTCTGATATTTATAGATAAGATCCTTGTCTCATCCGAATGACAGCTTAACCTCAGTTAAAAGGCTAACCACGATAAAAATGTAACACTATTCATCAGGTTAAGCTAAGGATATAAATACAGGCATTCATTGTTATTTATTACATTCAGAAATTTTATCACACGCACATAAAAACTCTTCAAAAGCCCAGACTGACTTAAGTTTCAGAGTGGATAAAGTAGGTCAACCCGAGGCTATCTATCTGTGTAAGTCCGACTCGAGGAGAGCGAAGGAGAAAGATTTAAGAGGATCCAACAGGACCCATCTAGGACCACAAAAAAGAACCACCCAGATCTGATGAGCAATTTATACACAATTTAAATACGTATATGCTGAATAAACTATACTCAATAGTATATCTTAAGCAATCTCGAGCTTAAGAATATAGCAAAGGTAAACTATTCAACCAAGGTGTCTCAATTGTGTATACACGACGAGGGAGTATGTAATGGGCATACCAAATTGACATATAAATTTAGTGCTGCATCTTGGTTGAACTACTACTAACGCCATTACGCCACAGTATATGCCCACTACGCGCAAAACCTTCTCATGCATGCCACTGAGCATGGAGAATTATGCATCAAAAACAACTCATATCCATTCATGGATCCTAATAAGCTTTCTTCTTTTTTTCTATACAGGTATGCTCAAGTTATAATTTTTAGCCAATTGAATTAAAAAATTCCACAGCTTTTACATTTATAATGCAAATTGAGCTAAACCCATGTAAATATTCTCCAAAAGCTACATTTTCACCGGCATCGACACAGTTAACTGCAGAAAACATCAGCTAAAAGTATTCCATCTTGATAAAGGAGCCAACTTTGGGATTCAATAACCAAAAAATAATATAATTTTGAGCCAATCTACTTCAATAATTCCATCAACTTTTCATTTACAGAGCAAATCGAGTTAATCCAATGTAGTTATTCTCCAAACTTCCACGTTTTTACTAGCATCAAGTATTCAAGTCGATCAATAAAAGAAAACACAGGATAAAAACATTCTATTTTGATAAAGGAGACAGCTTTATCATTCAAACACTAAATATAACACATAAAAAAAATAAGATACCAGAATATTAAAGATCTAACGCGAGAAAGGAATTCACCTTCGGAGATGGCATTCTGAATTTCGGCGCACTTGAGTACGACGCTGTGATCATTAACGCTCTCCTCCTCGTCAATGAGGTAATCTTTGTATCCGTTTTTGGAGCTTCCGTTGTTGGATTCGCCACCGGGAGCAACCTTGACCTTGGAAACGAGGAGCCACTGGAACAAGGAGAAGGCGATGCCTATGACGGCGCATGCCGGTATCAAGATCTCGGTGCCGATATCTGGAAGGATGGCCGAACCCATCAGAAATGGAGGAGAAATGGACAAACTTTGAGGGATTCAGGAGGGAAGGAAACGGTGGAGATGATGAAATGAAGCGCAGAAATGGATGGTCTTTTTATAGGAGTGTCTCTGTGGAGAGAAGCGGCAATTATTAATGGGATAAAGACAGAACAGAGTTTGCGGTGGAACCTGTAAATATTATCGATGGAATGAGAGGGTGTAAATGGGTATTTATTTACTCCTTTGGAATGCCACGTCAGCTTCTCTTCTGTGTTTATTTTCTGGACTTTTCAGGTTTTATCATTATAATAATAGTTTAGTTTAAAATTTTATATGTTAGATACATTTTAAAAAATATATTTTTGCAAAAGATGTTTCCTAGATATATTTGAAAAAAATGACCTTTTTGTGGTATATAATTACATAATGAGGTAATTTTTTTTAAAACTTGATAAAAAAAATTTTTTTTTATATATTTTGTAAAAATAAAATGTTTTCATATATTTTTGGAACTGGCAATTATAATAGACAATAATAATAATGATAATATATTTAAATATAAATATTGGTACTTAACCTATTGAAAAACATAAACATTTTTGGGGAGTGAGTTAATTACTCACTAATTATAGAATATGAAGCAATCAAGTCTCTTCCATTTATAATATTATTTATAATTTGCTTTTTAATTTAGCTGGTAATTCTTTGATGGGGTTGGTGATTTGGTAATGAATTCCCATTGTAGATGTTGAGGACCTTATTTACTTCAAAATAAAGTATGGGACTATATTAGATAGAAAACTAAAAACCAATGATTTAAAAAAAAATTATAATTTTTGGCTTTGAGTATTATTAAAACTTAAAAGATAATCTTTTATGGGGGGCTATGAGTGTATTTTGCTTAGGAGTGTCAAAAATTGACTCAACCCGTGGGTAACGAGTCGTGTTTGAGTCAAATTTTTTGACCCACAAGTCATTTTAACATGACTCATGGATGATCCGTGAAAACACGGATCATGTTTGGGTTAGTATCTTGACACATGAGTCAACCCATGACTCGTCCCGAATTGTATATTATATTAAATATATATAATTATGACTCATGAATCAGTAGTCTTGACCCAGAGTAAGTTTGTTTTTGGATTTTTATGTACTGGTGGATCGAACGAGTCAAACTGACTCGCGGGTCAGGGAGATCGAACGAGTTAGTCTAACCCAAGTCTTACTATTCCTGACGAATCATGCTCGAGTTAAAAAATTGACTCAATAAATTAAACGGATTAAGTTTGGATAAGAGTCCCCCTAATTTTGCTATTATCAATTCATAGCAGATCATCTTCATCTAGACTCTTGGATAGACAGAGGCCTTACAACTGTACGACTCGATCCTTGGCCAAGTTTGATGAATCGAATAGCAGAAGCTGAAAGATCGGAACACACATCTACCGCCTAACTCCGCCACCGTCATTCTCTCTCTGTCAGTATCTTCATCCGCCACCAGAATAAAGGCTAAATTCCTCGTTTTGCTCTCATCAACCTACCTGAAACCTTGCAAGTATTTGCTGCCCATTGATTTTGATTCATCGTTCTCCAAATTTACTGGAGCCGTATACTATTTATCGTCCTGGTGTCCCGCTCGACATGGGTAAAAGGAGAGAGAGAACCAGGGGAGGTGACCATAACGGGGACGATTCTTCTCTCTTACCGCCTCGTTCTTCCTCTGGTACATTTTCCTTCTCTGCAGGTGTCGATTTGGTAAATGGCCTGTTTGATAACCTAAAAATCCATGATTTGCAGATAAATAGCTCGTAAAATCGTAATTTTTTAGGCTTTATGAAGTGGATTTCTCAGGATAAAGGGGAATCGACATCTGAGTTCCGTCAATTCGAAGTATCGTATGAGTTGATTGAGCATTAGCTTGGAAATTTAGCATAAAGATTTCGAATTGGTTCCCCAGAAAATGCATGATTTGCAAATGAATAGATCGTCAAGTTGCAGTCTTTTTAGGATTCGTGAGGTGGGTTTTCCAGGGTAAAGGGGAATTGACATCGATGCTCCATCGATTTGAAGTTTCAAATGAATTGATTCACTATGAGCTAAATTTCCATTTGTGGGAAGGAAAGATCTTGCCTGCCTTTGAATATTAGGTTGATATGAATTGAATTGCTCAGCGAACGAATAGAAGATGTGAAAATGTGTGAAATTTAAAAGGAACTCGAGCTTGTAGGATAATGCTTCCACATAGAGTCATCAAAGCTTATGGTTTAATTTCCAGTGCAAGACCCCTTTATGCTTGTTCTTCATATAGTGGTTATTCGGTGAACCATAACACGAAAAAGTTTCGATTTTTAGTAGCTTAGTTGGATTGAATCAATCTCTAATTACATTTCCTTTAGGAAATTTCATTTTTTTTTGCTTCCATATGTTTTCTTACTAAGTGATTGTGTAAAAATGTTGCAGATGCCATGCCGTGTTCATCATCTGGCTTTGTTTTATCAAAGAAAAAGGTTAGCTTTTTGTAATTTAATTGATTGGTATCATTTTGATTCATTCAATTTCACTCGTATACGATACTTCGATTGTTCGACAGAAATATTCAGGCTTGGTTGAATCTAAAGAGTCCAAGCCACCCGGGTCTTCTTCTAGCATGGATGAGCGTTCGATAAAGCAACTCAATGCCCAAATGTCTGCCTCTCACCCTCGACACAACAACCTCGGACATTCCATTTTCTTGAAAAGGCCGCGCCACGGACATCAACATTCTTGGAGGAATTCGAGCAACAATTTTAGGGCGTCAACTTCACATGGAAGGTCTTTGGCTAATTGGGATGATCGTATCTCATTCAAGCTCGGTGGGCATTACAAATCAGAAGATTATGGCTATGCAGGTGAATTTTTTGAATTCGTTCATCGATTTTGATTAGGGTTGATCATGAGCGGGTCGGGCCGGTCCTGAAGACAAGACCGATACCGAAATTTCGGTCTTACTTTCTGGAGGACCGAGACCGACCTCAGCTAAAAAAGTCCATCCGAGTCGGTCTTTCTTGACTCGGGCCGGTCTCGGGCCTGGACAGAATCTGAACAAAAAAAAAACTATGAGCTCACGGTATTCTTTAGTAAAAGGCGAAAGAATAGTTTACTCTGAGCTCACCGCATGACTGCTTGGTTTATAAATTTATCAGGATGCAACTTTTATAGAGATAGAAAACCTCTCAAATCCACATTCCTTCGGTGTGGTATTATGAAAATCTCAAATCCACATTTCTTTGATCCGGGTCGGTCCTAAACAGGCTATCGGAAAAAAAAAAAAAAAAACGAGACCGAGACCGATCTTGAAGAGAAAAAAAAACGTCCACTCGGTTTCGGTTCTAGTCGTGTCAGTCTTGTCGGGAAAATATCAGTTTTTATTTAGTTTTGGGTGGTAGAGTTGAGACTTTTTGCGCATATATTGTTAGGATCGATTTACAACAACACCTCTAATCTGATGAACAAGAAGAACAAGAATTCGAGAGAGATTAGGGAGAGGTAGAGAGAACTCTGTTTTTCGTGGTAACAACCAAATTAGGGTAACCTTCACGCGGTTTGGTTAATATGTATTGATGAGTGATGACAGGCTACTGTTACAGAATACGGATACTGCGAGACGCGTACATTAATATATAAATTAACATCACATATTAATCAGGCTCCACTACCTAACATATATGTCATTTTTTGCAGTTGAGTTCTTATAAATCATGAATCCATGTTTTTGCTAATCTATCTTTGTTCTCTTACAGAAGCAAGAGAGAAAATGCTCGGTATCCCCGAGCGAATCCGGTGTGGCCCCACAATCTCAGAGGCTAGCTTCCCCGAAGCGATGAGGCTGCCATGTGGGTTTTGCCACGGCTCGTTGTGGAAGCAGGCTGTTGCGGCTGTTCTCGTCTGTGGCCATCTCTACCATGCAGATTGCTTGGAACGCAAGACAACTCCCGAAGACAGGTCTGACCCTCCTTGCCCTATCTGTTTGGATTGCTTGGAACACAAGATACCTCCCGAAGACTAGTCTGACCCTCGTTGCCGGATCTGTTCGGAATTTTATCAGAATGTATAGGAATAGTACATAGAAGTGAAGTTGTTTTTGACATTTTGGGAAGGAAAATAGCTTGTTAAAGGTATGAATTTCCATGGATGTTCTTGTTAGGGTATAGAGATGGAAGTGGAATTAAACGTGTGTCGTCATTAGGGTATCCAACTCGGTATGACGCTTCGATTGGTTTTCGAATTGCCTTGACTATCATCAGGAAAACGACATCAACTATCAAACTAGTAAAGTTCTTAACGTTTCATGTTTTAACTAAGGAAAAGTCTGAAAATTGCGCAAAATTGTTTTTCGTCCAACATATTTTTTTTTGTGATGGTTAATGGTTTAATATGTTTGAAAATGATGGTAATTTGTACATTCGTTACTTTTCTATTAAAAAAATTCCGTTAAATATTTTTCATATTTGTAAAATTAACCAATTTTTTTTTAAATGTTACAATTAAACTTTACAAATTTACACTAATGTTACAAATAAGTTTCGACTCGATTCGAATCACACTAGGGGTACCCTAGAAAAGGTCTGAACTCAGACTAGGTCACCCAACCCTGGGGACCTGGTCTGGGCTCGGACCCAGATCATAGCACCCCCGATGAGAGACCTGGTCTGAGTTCGAGCACAGACCAGGTTCCCAGGGTTGGGTGACCTAGTCTGAGTTCGAACCTGACTAGGGGACCCTTGGCGTGGCTTAAATCGAGTCGAGACTTGTTTGTAATATTACTGTAAGTTTATAGGGTTTAGTTGTAAATTTTAGAAAAATATTTGATTAATTTTGCAAATATAAAAAATATTTAACATAATTTTTTAACAACGGAGGTACCCATTACCATCATTTTCAAACATGTTGGACCAAAAATAATCGTTTGGGTTGGAAAACGATTTTTGTCAAACATGTTACACCATTTTCGGACTTTTCCGTTTAACTAATGAGATTGTGGCATTTCGAGAATGAACGTTGCATTTTCGAGAATGACACTTGCCTAATTCTCTTGCACTACTAAGTACTAACCTAGTATTTAATTACTGAGACGGAAAAAACTTACTGAGAGTTCGTAGAAAGACGGAAAACTAAGACATAATTATCTTTTCAGTCAACCGTACAAATAACTTGACTGGCAAGTAAGTAATCATCTTTTCTATTTAATCTTCTAAACTGCATTCAAAACTGAAGAAGTTCGCCTCTTATGCTACAAAATATGCACAGTATGTGTGTTTTCTACCAGACTTGTAAAACTTATTAAGGAACAAACTGACCTCCATCAGCAACATCCTCTCCTTTCGGGACTACTGTCCCTTGTTCTGCTGGGTTGTCTGAGGATCCCGCTTCTTCAAAGGTTGCTGTCTCGAGCTCCTTGGACTCGGTTTCTAAACCCTCTTCTTCTCCTGTCAGGACGGTTCCTTGTTCTGTAGGAACAGCAGTTGATGATGGGAACTCATGAACCTGATCGAAATATTCTTCCCCTTTCAAGGCCGGGTTTTCATTCTGTCCTTCGACTAAGTCATTTACTGAAGGCGATGGCTGACATTCCTCTCCTTGTAGGGACGAGGTTTCTTCTGTGGGACCCACTGCCACATCAGCTAGATCTTCTCCTCCTCGTCGAAGGCCGGTCGTCTCTTGTTCCATAGCTTCATTTGGTGAAGAAGCAATCAAACCTTCCTCTCCTTTCGCGACCGTGTTTTGTTCGGTGGGACCCACGGCTGTCCCTCTTCCCGTAGGGTCAGTCGTGGACGTCAACATCAGCAACGGTGTGACGTCCTCCTCCTTGGAGTCAATTGCTGCCCTCAGTTGCAGCAGTTGACCTTCAATCGGCTCCTTACAAGTAGCCTTATTGTGCCCTATCCCATGGCACCTACTGCAAGTCACTTCCCGCAGCTTCACCTTCCCTTCCTTCCTACTCTGCTTCGGAAAATTCAACGGACGCTGCCCCAACGGAGGGAGCACCACCGTCTTAACCTCCTCCCCACCACCACTTTCGTCCAAAATCGGCACGGGATTTATCGAGCCCGAATATGTATTCCGGTATGCCTCCGCTGTAAAATATTTCGGAAAATAATCGTATAAATTCCGTCTGGTGCAGTTAAAAACTGCAATTGCATGGACGCAGGGAAACCCAGTTGCTTTCCACACCAAGCAAGTGCACTCTCCCTTGTTTAGGTCAACCACGTGGTTCGAATCATCATGCACCTCAAACAAAGTCTCGGTCGAGAACAGCACTTTCAAACGCTGCGCCCTCGAGGATGATTCTTGAAGCTTGAGCTGATACAAAGGCGTTAACTTGAACGCCCATTCGCTCGATTTTACCTTTCGAGTATGCATCAAGTCGGACATCTTCGAAACGATCAACTCCACCTTCCGGAGAATAGGTTGGTCCGGTATCTCATGGACCCACTTGGCGTACATCTCCGAAACATCGTACGTGACGTAATTGTAACGTTCACCGACAAAATGTACGGCTGCCCAGTTCTCGGGTCCAGTCTGGAGGACCCAATCGTGGGTTTTCGATGAGATTCGCCGGATTTGCTCAGTTTGCCTTGTAAAAGAATCGGGCCGAAGCGCGTGAGCAGCAGACAGTAACAGATTCGGCAGAGACGCCCGGCCATCGCCTTGGAACGGGCCCTTCATTTCACGTTTGAAGCTCTCAAGGAGGTGATAGATCGAGTAACCGTGTCGACTGTTTTCGAAAACCTCAGCCACGGTCTTCTTCAAACCCTTCTCCATGTCGGACACAAAGGTTACTGAAATCGAGTCCGACTCTCTGCCGATAGCCAATTTCAACTCCTCTAAGAACCACCGCCAGTTCCCAACGGTCTCAACATCCACAACCGCGAAAGCAATTGGAAAGACGCTGTCATCTCCGTCCAGTGCGCTCGCCGTAAAAAGCATCTCATGGTATTTCGACTTTGAATATGTTGAGTCGAGGAAGATGAGCGGTCGGCAGGTGGAAAAACCGTGGAGAGAGGCTTGAAATGCCACGAAAAGTCGCCGAAATCGGTCGTCTTCGCCGGAGAAGAACGTGGCAGTGCTTCCGGGGTTTGTCTCGACTATTTTATCGCAGAAAGACGGTAGTTGACTATATGCATCCTTGTAGGAACCTTGTAACTGCTGTCGAGCATCCTCCATCCCGCGCCACACCTGAACAAGGTTATCAGAATCAAGGCTATTGGTAAGGGTCAGTAAAATCGGTGACACAATATCCGCAAAAATTAAAAAATGGTCAAATACCAAGTAGCTACCTGAACTTTGGACGTTTTGCAACGAGCTACCCGAACTTTGAAAATTCAAAATGGACTACCTCAACTTTAAAGAAGTTGCAAATAGCTACCTCCGTCCAATTTTCCGTCAATTGTCGTCGAAAAATCGTTAGAAAATTCAGGTAGCTCGTTGCAAAACGTCCAAATTTCAGGTAGCTACTTGGTATTTAACCCATTAAAAAAAGATTAAAAGAAGTTTAAGATTTAAATCGCGCACCTGAGTATAATTCAGCTCGAGCCCAAAATCCCTGAAAATGCTGCTCGCAATTTCCTTCGGCTTGTGAGTCGGGGAATCCCGTAGCCGTTCCTTGATCACGCTCACGAGCCAGTTCTTCGCCGGGTGGGCTGCTTTCCACGATTCACCCCCACAGCTGTGCTCCTGCACCATTTTCTTGATCGTGAACGAGTCCGCAGCCGGGACCCGCGATGCGTGAATCTTCCACGAACAGTTCTCGATGACACACCGCCCGCTTGCGCGGTGCGCATCATTCTTCTTCAACCGGTACCCGAACCGATTCGCAATGGCGTACTTCTGGAGAGCATCTCGGAAATCGGCAACACTGTCAAATTCCTGGCCAACGCCCGTGATTGCGTCTTTCCACGAACCCACGAGCTCGTCAATGGGCCGATCGGAGAAGACCTGAATCTGATGAATTTCTCCGCACTCACCTTCAACAGAATCGTCGAGGAACTGGAAGCTCATCCTTCCTCTTTTCCCTCGTTTTTCCTCATCTTCATCGCTGCCGTGGGTCGCGCCATTTGCAGCTGCTCGTCTTCGTTTTTTTACCGTATCGGCAGGTGTGGCAGCTAGGTCAACTTCCATTGGTTCAGGCGGGACACTTGACGGCTTATCATTGGATTCGGGATTGTATCCTTCCTTGTCCACTGTTTTTTTTGGAGTCTTGCGTTTCGGTGGAGACTTGAGCTTATCGTCTGCTGCAGAAGCAGAGCCTCGTGTTCTTCGTCGAGGAGAAGCAACAGTTGAAGCTTCATGATTCGGATCGGTAGATGATACTGTTTCAGCTTCTTTTATAATACTTTTTCTGCAAAAATCATCACCAGTATCAGTCTCAACTCTCAACAATTCAGAAAAAATCGATTTCTCGCAGAGTTTTTCACTAAAATTCACTTTTTAGCATTTTCCCACATGAAAAACTGCACAATGAATCGCTAGGATGCAACATCAAACAAATGGAAAAGCCAATTGCTACTCAGTAACGAGTTTTTACTGCACATAACAAGAAATAATTACCTTTCAGGAATTTGAGCTTTTTCAGAAACAAAACCCTTTAACCCAGTGATGAACACATCGGCCGTGACAGAACCCCCATGGAAGTCATACATTCTTTTGAGATCTCGATCACTGGAAAGAGAGATGGCAGTTCGTTTATTCTGAGGAAGAAAGTATTTGACAGTCACAGATCCAATTTCGAAATCACACATCTGTGCCAATTTCTGTTTGAGGTCGGTAAATTGCGTTTCACAGCTAATCTCAACTGCATTTGCCTCGCCTCCATTGTATGACAAGGTGCCATCGTCTCTGGCCGTGAAATGGCCACCAGATTGACAGATTAATATAAGCTTCTCTTTACCCATATATCTTATGACCTACAAAAATTAACAATCGATGAAGAGAAAGTGATTTAATAAAGACTGTGACAAACAACACGAAGCATAAGTCACAATACTGTAGTTGAGTCTGCATAAAGGAGTTTAGGAAACATACAAGCAGAGATCAGAAGATGCATTTTGTCGATAGAAATAGGAAAATGCTAGCAATAAGCTACAATTTATGTAAGGGTTAATAACCAAAAAACAAACCGAACTTTGAGAAAAAACTAAACAGCAAACCAAATTTTTTTTTGTTGACAAACAATAAACCAAACTTTTGGAATTGAGCAATCAACAAACCTACCTCAAATTTTCATTACGTTTGAATGAATTTTTCAATGTTTGAGGGAGTTATTAAGTCAACATTAGTTGAAATATTTTAAGGAAAGATTATTACGACTTTATAACTCCCTCAAACATTGAAAAATTCGTTCAAACATGATGAAAATTTGAGGTAAGTTTGTTGTTTGCTAAATTTCTAAAGTTTGGTTTGTTGTTTGTCAACAAAAAAAGTTCAGTTTGCCGTTTGGCTTTTCCTCAAAGTTCGGTTTGTTATTTGGTTATTAACCATTTATGTAAATTCAACGACTTGAAAGCTATAGATTATATATGCTCTTGCAGTCTCCATAGAAAATTGTGGAAGATTATCCAGATACTGAGATACAGGGCAAATCCAATGGTGAGATTCATCAACTAACAGGATATTTTCCTCTAAGATATTGCATATGCAAATCCTACCATAACAGGAAGAATTCCAGAATCATTGGTGTAAAAGCTGGCAAAAGAGCAGAACATAGAATTGATCGAATGAGATTTACATATTAATTCGTTTTTCTTCTTCAACAATCAACAGTACAGAAGAACACAAAACAAAAACACCAAGAGATTATTCCAGAATCAATACATTCAACACAAACGAATGCAGTGATCAACTAACTGTTCGTTAGTGAAGTCACTTTATGAATCAGTACAAATGATATATCCTCCGCTCTGTTTTTGAACACCTGTCATAACTTCTCAACTATCATCCTCTCCAATTTGCATAATCATATAAACACTAAAGAAAAATAATATTTTTCCCTCATTGAAAAGGGAAAAAACTATAATGCTGCATCCAAGCGGAGTGGAGAAATCAATTCCAGACAAATATTTTGCATTATTTGAAAAGACAAATTCACAAACCCCAAATTTTCAACATTCCAATAACCATACTAGCCGCTAAAACTAATAAAGGGACCAGAAACTCTACCTTTAAAGCCAAAATGTCAGCAGTTAAGCACATAGTATTGGATGGTGAGCTGAAAAATTCATCTGCTGCACTAATTTGGTAACAAACCCTAATTTAACTGTTCATGCAGATAACGTCGCACAATTACATCAAAACCAACTCTACCAAACAAAATAATCCGAAATTTAATCTCAGAACAGCAACCGAAACTAATACAATGTTTTTCTATACCTGCGCGCGTAGAAGGATGATCTTCAGAGATGGGTAAAGAAGAACAAGGGGCAAAAGAACAAGAATCAGAAGATCGGAAGCTTAAATTTAACAGAGAGAATGGAAAAGAGGGGCTTACAGAGGGGCTTTCAGAGGTACAGAAACCCTAGATTTTGGGGCTTTTCGGAAATAGGTGAAAGAAGAGAGCGTGGATCGACTGATGAAGAAACTGGTGGGCGAGGGCGTGTTTGGAAAGTGGGGTTATAAAGAGGGGCAACGACGCCAGGAGCAAAGAATGAGGGAGGGATATGATTATCAACCGATACACAAGACGCCACGTCAGCATACCACGGTGGCATCAGCTATGTAGAAGAACAATTTCATTAATTTATAAGCGGAAAAAGTCTGAAAATTGTCAAGAAAAAGTCTATGTTTTAACCCAAAATGTTATGGGTCTAACATGTTTGAAAATGATGGTAACGGAAACATATGTTACTTTTCTGTTAAAAAACTTGTTAAATATTTTTCATATTTACAAAATTAATCGAATATTTTTCTAAATGTTAAAACTAAACCCTACAAACTTAGATTAATGTTACAAATAATTCCTTACTCGATTCGAGCCACACCAAGGGTCCCTTAGCCACAGTCCGAACCCAGCATATAGGACCCCTGATTGGGGCTCAATTGGAGCCACAATCGTTTGAATTGAACCCAGTTCAGTCCAAATCAATTGGGGGCTTCAAATTAGCCCAAATCGGAGGTCCTATGATCCGGGTCCGAACTCAAACGAGGTCCCCTTGGTTGGGTGACATGGTCTAGGTTCGGACCTTGGCTAGGAGACCATAGTGTGGCTCGAATCGAGTCGGAACTTGTTTGTAACATTAGTGTAAGTTTGTATGGTTTATTTGTAACATTTAGAAAAATATTTGGTTAATTTTGCAAATATAAAAAATATTTAACAAAACTTTTTAACAGAAAATTAACAGAGGTACCAATTACCATCATTTTCAAACATTGTTTACCATTAACCATCACAAAAAATCTAGGATTGTTCATTTAAATCGGTTTGACTGAACTGGTGTGGTTCTAGTATGGTTTGAACTGGTTCAGCCGAACTGGTTTTAAAACCAAACCAGTTTTTTAGCCTTCAAGTAGACCAGTTCAAAATAGTAGTTTCAATTCAATTCGAATCAACTCATTTTTTTATATTTGTTTATACTTAAATTTAAATCAAACCACTTTAAACTTATATAATTTTAGAACCAGTTTGAAGCAAAATAAATCAAACCTAGAGATGTCTTCAATATATCAACCTAGAGATGTATTGGACTCTCGTATATTGATGTTGTATAGGATTTCATCTAATTGTGGAACAGATTTTCAGTCGGTTCAGTGTGTGTTTCAGTCGGTTCGGTGTGATTTTCAGTCGGTTCAATGCGTTTTTCAGTCGGTTCAGTGTGTTTTTAGTCGATTGAGTGTGTTTTTCAGTCGACTCAGTGTTTTTCCAATTGGTTCAGTGTGTTGGCCAGAATTTTCAGTCGGTTCAGTTTTGGTTTGAACCGGATTATTTTCTAACCAAAATTGTTATTAAAAAACAAACAGACCAGACCAGCTTGAACCAGACCAGTTTTTCTTTACATAAAGTACTGTTTTTTTACAAACCAAACCAGTTCAGTTTTGAACCAGTTTGGGGTCAAACCGGTTCATGAACAAGCATAAAAAACATGTTAGAACGAAAAAACATTTTATGAAAATATGTTAGTACCATTTTCTTTATAAATCTCAAGATACCACATTTTAAAAATATTAAAAATTGATATTATTAAATAGTTATTTACTAGTTGTCCGTCCATGTTTTACACGGTAAGTAATATTATTATTTTTAATAGTAAATTAAATACATATAGATTATTAAAATAATTAAGAGAAAACCTTACTATTATAAAACTTAAATTATCGATAAATAATTATGAGTTATGATGAAAATAAAAAATTATTATTTACATACCATAATTACGAGTGTAATAATAATAATAATATAAAAAATGATTAAAATGAAAACTAAATTAATAAAGACATTACGGTTACAACTATCATTAAGTTATCTTCTTCAGCAAGAATGAAGCTGTTTCTTTGATTCCAAGCAACCCTTTTTTCACATCAAGAAAATTTTATTTAACAGTCAAAACATAAATAATACTTTATTATTTATATATTTAAAAAAACGTAATTTCTTCAAATGCAAAATACATTTTCACCAGAAAAAAAATACTAATTTTACATATTTAACTTAAAAAAAAAAAAAGAATTATTAAACCCTTTTGAATAACTCCACAAAAATATTGAATACCAAGAAAAATACCCTAACTGTGCAATGGCAAACCTAGCAAACCCTAAAGCAAGCTCCCTTTCTAGGGTTTCAAATAAAGCTTGTGAATGAAGATGTTAGATTGTAGGGTATAGTGGTGAGTGGCCCTCGTTGAAGCGCTAGCTCGTGCATATCCTTTACAATGTCGAACACTGCCTCCGGCTGCGCCAATTTAAGGGCATTTTCCGACATCCTCTTGAGATCATCAGGCTTGGTACTGAACCAATCAGTTACTATTCTGGCGGTTTCTTTAGGGCTACGGGTGAAGACTCCGGCTCCGTTGTCCACAACGTAGGGTACGTTGCCCTTCTCTTGTCCGGGAATGTAGTCGTTGAGGATGATCGGAAGGCCTCTTATTAGAGCCTCTGCGATCGTCCCGGGACCCGCCTATGAAGAAAAGGAGTTTGTTAGTGAATTGTAGAAATAGTATGTGGCTCGGCCGGGTGGTTGAAACCCGGTTGCTACTTTGAAGGGTAAAATATCACATTGCCTTCTAATGTTTGACCAAATTTCGAACTTTTCCCCTAAAGTTTAAATCATAAAATTTTATTTCCTCATGTTTGGTTAAAGTGCAAGTTTGTCCCCTCCGTCAACTTTTTCATCCAAATTTGACAGAATTGATTTTTAAAATTGCAAAAAAAAACTTTTAAAAATGACACAATTTAACAATTTCAAACATTTTTAAATGTTACAATTGAGTCTCGATTTAGACTTGATTGAGCCCCAATCGAATTGGGATCAAACCAGCCTCCAATTCGATTGAGGTTCAATCGAATTCCGATTCAATCAGGACTCAATTGTAATATTTAAAAATGTTTGGAATGATTAAATTATGACATTTTTGAAAATTTTATGATATTTTTGCATTGGACATGGTAATCCCCTAAGTTGGTCATTTGCTTTCGATAAAGACTTGTTCCCTAGTAAATGGAAGTACCTTATTCTGGTTTTATGAGGACTATAAATTTTACGATTTAAACTATACGCGAAAAACTGAAAATATGATCAAAACATTAGGGGACAATGTTGTATTTTACCCTACTTATCGTACTTTTGTAATGATGCAGTCGCAAGCGCCCATCCACTTCTCCATCTGGGTTTCGAAACCTCGAACCTTAGGACACAACACAAGCAAAACACTCCAATGTTTAGGTTCCATAGAAACTAAGTACAAGGTTTGTAAGATGTTTTTCTTTTACCTTAACCGGGATCTTCCATTGTTCCGATTGCAAAGAAGCGACGAGGTTCTTGTTGCGTCCACATATGATTATCACTTGTCCGATCGGTTTCCCAAGTGCTTCATCGAACAATGATTCTCCAAGTGCCTCAGCTGTTTTCTTGACCGGACCCATGCCTTCGCCGCCTCCCATCAGTAGAACTGCTGGCAAGTCGGGATCCATCTCGAGCTCTTCTCTCAGTTTGTCCTGCAGATTAATCCGAGCAGCAAACATTTTCCAAGGAAGTGAACTGAATAGCTATTTCTTGACAATTTGAAAATGGTAGTTTGTTTGATACCTTTGAGAGAACTGCACGAGCAAACGAGGGCCGAATTGGCAGCCCATAGACACGAGTCTGCGATTCATCGAGGCCATCCTCAAACGCTCTTTTGGCGACTTCATTTGAAGGACAGTAACATCTATTGACTCCAGGGTGAAACCTGATAGCAATTTTCATCCAAGATTTCGATAAAAACATTGAAATAACACCGATTAACCCGTAAAACTTTGTAAATATTAGGGATTTAACCAGGTGGGATGGCAGGAATTGAGGTCAGTGATGACGGTGACAAAGACCACTTTTTTCTGAAGCCCTTGCCATTTGAGAACCCAAAGAGGAATGTGCTGCATTAATGGATGGACACTTATGATAATGTCGGGTTTGTATTCCATTAGACCGGCCTCGACCTCCCTTCAAATCATCAATATCAAATATCAGACCATAGTTTAAAAAAAACATGTTTTAGTTGTGGATTTTCAGTTGATCTTCAAGTGAATTGTGATAGAAGCAAGAACTCGAGCAAAATCTGGAAAAAAAATCGTATTTTTGGAAGTACAAAGCTAACTTTTTGCTAGAACTTTCTTCAAGAACGAATTGAAGCCGTAAGAGGGTGTTTAAAATCGGATTGAATGGGATCTTGTTGACAAAATCAAGAAACTAGCAATAGGGCCAATTTGCTGACATCAAGCTGCAATACTATTAGGTAGTATAGTAAAGAGAAGGGTTAATTACCAAAAAAACAAATTCAATTTTAACCGAAAACCGAAAAACAAACTAAACTTTGGAGTAAAAGACAAACTGAAGTTCAGCACTAATTGAGCAATCAGTAAACCCAGTTCAAATATCCGTTAATTATTGACGAGATTTTGAATAGTAAACGGAATTATGAAGTAGATTACCGTTATACCCTTTTAACTTCCTTCTAACAGATCATCCCTATCCTCCATCGAAGAATAGAAGCGTCCACCTCCATTCTAGAAGTCAAATCCTGCTGCGGAAGCCGAATCCCGCATGAGCTGTGAAGGGTATAACGGTAATCTACTTCATAATTCCGTTTACTATTCAAAATTCTGTTAATAATTAACGAATATTTGAACTGAGTTTCCTGATTACTCAATTAATGAAATTCAGTTTGTCTTTTGCTCCAAAAAAAAGTTTAATTTTTTTTTTTTGTTTTCGGTCAAAGTTAGGATTGTTTTTTTTTGTTAATTAAGCCTAAAGAGAAACCTTAGCTTTTGTTCTTAGATTGTTGACCAGACAACTTTACTTGGTCATAGAATAATGATTGATTAAAGCGAAACCCAAAACCCGATTAATCTAATGGGGAAAAGTTAAGTGCAAGCTGTAAGCTCAAGGCAACAACTTTTTTTTTTTCAATCAATCATGAAGAACACAAACAGATTCTAACATACTTGGCATAGTAGGCGGCAATGGCGGCGAGGTAGACACTGTGGATCCATCTCGGGGATGTACCGTGGAAAGCCATCTTCCATAACTGAACATGTTTCACCATGAACTTGTAGGATCTCTCCATGTCGTTTAAAGGCCATCCTGTATATTCCTTCCAAACATCCTTCACAAATATCTGACAACAAAAAGGATCAAGAACACATGATTCGTTAGTTGTTTCTTTTTAAATTGAATTTTTTCTGAATTTATGCTGCAAAAATTCTAAATTTGAGCTAAAATAGGATCTTCAGATGAATTTTGGGACAAACCCAGATTGAAAATCATGAGAACTAAGAATTCTTTAGGAAAACCACTTCTAGAATATTGATCAAGAACCCATGATTAGTTAGTTGTTCGCGGGTTTTTTGTTGTCTCTGTTTTCTGAATCATAAATTTGAGCTGAAAATCAAAATGGGTCTGGAGATGAATTTTGGGTCAAACCCAGATGGGAAATTTGGAAGAGGATGATTTTTTCAAAGAACCAACTTATACAATCTTGATCAAGAAAAGTTCCAAGAACATCAAATCACATACAAGAAGAGAAGATCTTCATTTATACTGTCTGGTTGTTGAAAGTTTACCTAAAAGTTTCCGAAAAATTTGAAAATGAAAGAACATACTGATGACAAAATCCCAAGAAACGAAATTTACCTGGTATTCGTCACCGAACTCCATCAAGAACGCATCCCTGATCGCCTCCGCGGAGGCCCGGTGTCCGCCACCGGTGTCGCTCATCAAAATCAACACGTTTTTCGGCCTGTCGGCCCCAATCTGAGCTAGCTCCATACCGTCGTCACATTCCTCAAAGTCGTCATCTTTGAACTCATACGAGAACCGTCTCGGCCCAAGGCTAGTACCTTTGGAAGAGCTCCCACCTCTGTGGAACAGCTTCTCCGCTATGGACGATTTCCTCGGCGACGCCACCGCCATAACCATAACGGTCAACTCCGCTTCACTTTTCCAGAAAATCCAATCTTTCGGCGAGGAGAGGGAGGGCAGCGGTGGTTGGAGGTGACAGAAGAGAGAGAAGCAGAATAATTTGTCGATTCTTTCGCGATATGGAGGAACAGGGCAAAATCAACATCTGATTTGCTGTCTGGGTCCAACCATTTTATGCATTCAAGGAGAAAGAATTTCCTTTGAGATGCTGAAAATAATGATCGAGGGCCTCCATGACGATGGCATTTGAGGTGGTAAGAATCTTCCGAATGGTAGATTCGGATCTTCCTTGTGGAAGAAATACAAGCTCTCATATTTCAAGGCGCTCTGTAATTATTTCTTTTTTCTTCTTCTTACAAGTCCTTCTACTCTTGGGTATTTTGTGTTGAATCCTCCATATAACCTAATATTTTGTCGGAAGTTTCCTTATTTGCCTTTTTTGCTTAAAGTTCCTTATACTTGTTGGAAGGTTCCTTCTTGTTTTATGTGGTTTTACTTCTCTAGCTACTTAAGGAACAAAAACTAAATAAATCATTATAAATGATATTGTATGCATTAAAAAAAATATTACCATGATCAATTATACCATTATTATTGAAAATACGAATAAGTAAAAATACTAATTATTTGTTGATGGGTTATGGGCCTCGGGCCCGGGTATTCTTATGCCCGACCGAATCTTGACCCACCTACCCTGAGAACGACGCCTTTGAAGGAGGTATGAGTGTCGCTCCTTGGAGGACTTATGGGTGCCGCCTTGATACAATGATGCGTCAAACACCTTACCATCCTTAAACAAGGGACAAGAAAAGACTAGGTATAAATGAGTATCAGGACACCATATGAGTACTTTAGCCTATAATCCGACGTCTCTATAGCCTAGTTTGACTATTTATGGTATGACAATGACAAGGCTGATAGAAACGACACTCTACCATACAGTAGTTGTTAGATATTTTAGTGTAATTGAATTGACTAGTTGACCAATCTGATCATAATATTTCATTAAACAAGCCAGAAGGGTGCAGAGTGCACACTTGTTTAAATATATTATGACTCACTGTATCAGAACTTCATCAGTTGCTTAGGGACGAGCAATGGGGGGTCAAAGGGGGCGTTTGTAGGGGTCCGGGGGCAGCGCCCCAGGCGTGGTCCAAGGGGTAGAGCCCCTGACTAGGGTCGAGCTAATTTCGAAATATCATCACAAAAAACATACATTCATTCTCAAGTTCTTGTTCAGACAGATTATGATTTTATCCAATTGGAATTTTGGGTGAACCACCAAATAGTTTTAATCTGAAAGTGTCGTCACGACTTCAGATCAATCCAATAAATCCTCTCGAAATTCTACAGTAGTTGTCCTATTTCTCATCATCACCCCTCCAACCACAGTTCCCTCGTCTTAGAGCGCTCAAAATGACCATGGTATGATCTTACATAACCATGTTCCCAGGTAAGGGGCTATAAATACACCCACCTACCTTAATACTCATATTATTGCACATTTACTCCCCTTACCAACCATATCTCCCCTGTATTTACTCCCCCTTAAAACGAATCTCCGACTCACTTTATCATTGGAGGGGAAACAACGAGAACATTGTAGAGAATAGTTTAGGGTCCAACTGCATGCTATTTCAAAAGCAATGTGCTATAGTGCAAATTAATAGTTGTTTTTTTTTAAAAAAAATTCTGACGTGGACACTCGCGGCGCAGCTTCACCCGGCCCCACATTGAACAGCACACCGTTGGCACTTCTCGACGGTTAAAATAGTTGGATTAATCATTACCCCAAGGACTTAATTTGGGGGTCTTTTGTGAGGTTCTGAAACAATAGGGATGCTTTTAAAGATAACCTTAAAAATCCAGAATTTGCCCTCTGGTCAGCGTTCATCTTGAATCTCACCAAATCTTGTTTCTGGATCTCGAAGAAAGCTCAAAGACTGCAACTTTTCAGTCAAGGTGATTCTTCTTAACTCAATCCATCCATTGTGAGACCCAGACTCGTTCCTTTGATTATGTATTTGTTATTGTCTATTAGATTCTACATGCGGGGATGGAAAGATAATCGCTTCCCTAAATTTAGCTGTAAATTGAAATGGATTTTGGTTAAATGATTATAATTTTGCAGAAAATCGCCGACTGACGTCGTTGGTTATCTTGGGCGTCTTCAGTTAATCAGCTCGAGGTGGAAAAATCATGGTATGGTGGAGGCCGAAGGGTATAGTTTTGGGTCTGCTTTCTGCATATTCATTTCCCCATATAATGTTCCCATGGACAATAATTACTATCTCGAAATGAAAGTGTATTTTTCAATAATTCAAGAGCTTCGTATCTCATAGGCAAACTTATTGAACTTGATCAACCATTAACGAGTAATCTTGATAGGGTGTATTATCATTAACGAGTAATCAAGATGAAGACTTTCATTTGATATATCCCTATGCAACATGAGAATAACAGTGTCGTGTAAGAACAAACACAAGACATGGAATCTACTGGTATTGCAAAAGTGTTATGCATTGATCAATCTGTTAGCACCGAACTTTATGGAAAAACCAATTAGCAAACCGAACTTCTTTGGTTGACAAAGAACAAACCAAACTTTTGGAATTGAGCAAACAACAAACCTGCCTCAAATTTTCATTATGTTTGAACAAATTTTTCAATGTTTGAGAGAGTTATTAAGTCGTAATACCCTTTCCTTAGAATAGTTTAACTAATGTTGACATAATAACTCTCTCAAACATTGAAAAATCTGTTCAAACATGATGAAAATTTGACGTAGGTTTGTTGTTTGCTCAATTCCAAAAGTTTGGTTTGTTGTTTGTCAACAAAAAAAATTGGTTTGCTGTTTGGTTTTTCCTCAAAGTTCAGTTTGTTTTTTGGTAATTAACCCCAAAAAGTATAGGTTGTGATTATAAAGTTGTGATCTTTGCAATCTCAGGTTTACCATTCAACTTTTGTGGATGAGGAAGGAGTGACCAAGGCTTGTGGGTGTCCCCTACTTCCATTAAAAAGCCATATAAAGGGTCCAGCTCCAGTCTCCAAAGGTAAGTTTTTGTCGCAATTACTTATGACCTATTGACTAAGACTATTAAAAGCCACTCTTCTTCTGTTTATGCAGACAGGACAGACATAGTTGATGAAGCCATCTCATTCTTTCGAGCAAATGTGTTCTTCAGAAACTTTGATATTAAGAGCTCGGCCGATAAGCTTCTCATTTATTTAACATTCTACATAAATATAGCCTTGAAGAGGCTCCAAGGCTGTAGAACTTCAGCAGAAGGTACCAAAGCTATCATCAACTTAGGCCTAGAGAATGTTCCTGTCCCTGGAGAGTCAGGTTTTCCTTTTCCAGGCCTCTTCGCTTTGCCTCATTCACAAAAGGAAGCAGGTAATGTATTTTTCTTCTTTAACTTAGATGAAATGCCTTTATGAAAGCAATGTCTGTATTTGTTTGTGATTAGTAATTGCTGAGGGGTGATAAAGAAACGATATTGCTTGGTCCTTTTGTACTTAATCACTTTATGTGTTCTACAAGCTTTAATCTAAATTATTCGGTATCCTAGTGACTTTAAAGTGTTGTATTCTAATAACACTACCACGATATCTGTCACTCTCTTGAATTATTCTTTTTTGGGTTTTATCTGAAAGGGAAGGTGGGTTTCTTGTTTTACTTGGTAACTGATGAATGCCATTCTTGATGCTTCGGAAAGAAAGAAAAAAAACTCATTTTTATTGTTGAACTCACCCAAATTGTGTTATTTTTGCTTGATTTCTTCAATGTAGAGTTGTTCAGGAACTATCTGAAGCAAATAAGGGAAGAAACGAGCGGACGACTACTCAATGTGGCTTACAGACCGAATGGGACACCAAACAAGTGGTGGTTGGCATTTGCTAAGAGAAAGTTCATGAACATCATTGATCAGCGCCACCAACATTAAATTCGATGCTTAGAGAAGGAATCAGAATTTCACTCCTCGTAAACATAATCGATATACACTTTATAGATATACGGGTTTGAGGTTTAACCTGGAGAAATCGAACTTGTTTGAGTGTTTGTGATTGAAGATCAACGGTTTGATGTTTGCAGAACCAGAAAAAAACATGTTCTTTGGATTGACAAAGTTGGTGTTTTGATTCGTTTGTTCCAAATTTGCGATAGTACCGTTTGACGAAATTAACCTAAATTGAGCGAATTTGACGAAAAATCAAATAAAAATAAAGCTAGAGGATGAAATCAATATTGCAGACGCAGCATGGCCACTTGGCGGCCGCCGGTGGCCTCCCCTTCGTCCTCCACCAGCTAGGAACTGTGCAGAGCTTAATCAAGATCTTTCAAAGCTCAGTCATGATTTTTCAACAATGGAGTAGGCGACAGAGATGCAATCATTTTCACCCTCCTAAATCAATGCTGCTTCTTTACGCCTCCTCTCTCCCTCTAGTTGAATAACGAGCATTCCCTTTCGTCCCCATCGTCTCTCCCTCCGCTCTGCTCTAACTCTAAGGTTCTCTCTTCAACTCTTTGTTCACTGCCATTGTTACGCAGCTTAATTTCTTGATTGAATGCATATCTCTATCTTGTTCATCTGTGAAGTGGTAATTGCTGCCGTTAGATTTCTGGGTTTTGGATGAACCGATGATATCAGCTCAGTTTTTGAATTTTACATTCTTTCGTAGATTGACGCGTTAATTGAATTGACTTCTGTTCATAGCTTTACATTTACGAACTTGTGTTCCTCTTCTTTCCTCGATGTTAATTACTGAAATTGATCTGAATCATTTAGACTGTGGCAAAACCCTAAATTCGATGATCCATCAACTTTGGAGAAGCATCGCATGATCCCAAAATGAGCGAATTCTTTCGATATTTCATTGATTAACGCTTTCATCCTTCGATAGTATCCTCGTACAGGTGAATGATCATCACCAAGATGCAGTTACTGTTCTTGAAGCTCCTTCTTACCATCTTTACCTTCGAAAATTCTCTTCGGATTGGATATGGAGGGATTACCAGCAGATTCATAAGATCCGAATGGCCTTCAGTCGACATTCCTGTAAAAAATGATGCATTTGCAGTTCCAAAGGGTCATAATGCTCCACAGCAAGTATGCCACCCTTTTTTTCTCTGTAAATAAGTGCCAATTATGCTCATATTTCTCTAATCAAATAGAAAAAAGCATGGAAATGTTGATTTGGATGCTCAATTTTGATGGGGTTCATCGGTTTTTAGGTGCATATCACTCAAGGTGATTATGATGGAAGAGCTGTTATCGTATCCTGGGTAACTCCCGATGAACCCGGTTCAGATACAGTTCTTTATGGAACATCCATCAAGAACTACGAACAATCAGCCAAAGGAACAGTCACGAGTTACACCTTCCATGATTACAAATCTGGGTATATCCATCACTGTCTAGTTGATAGCTTGGAGGTGAGCATCTATTCTTAATCTGGAATCAAAAGGAAAATCGCTTATGATACACCAGATCCGACTCGGTTATTGATAGAGTGAATAGTGTTGAAGGCATTGTGATTTGGAAATACCACACAGGTGGCTTCTCCAAAATTAGGCACCATATATACAACAAAGCTACCTCCTCCTATCACCAATTGGTTTTAGGATGGAACCCGAGTTGTATATTGTGGTTGCTATTTGGGTGTGGCTCAACCCCGATATTAAAATTTAACATGGTATCAGAGTCCGGTTCCGTTTGACGGTGTTGGGTTGTTTCCTGTTGTGGGTACCCGATGTGGGTTTGTTGTGTCCCGTTTACTCCACGTACCAAAGTTCGGGTCGAGTCTGGATGTGAGAGAGGATTTGTTGAGTTCCAACCTGTTTGGATTAAATGTGTCGGTGGCGTGCGTTAATCGAGTTATCACAGTGCAGGGGAGTGTTGACGGCACTGTGATTTGGAAATATCCAAAATTAGGCACCATATATACAATAAGGCTACCTCCTCCTGTCACCAATTATTTTTAGGATGGAACCCGAGTTATATATTGTGGTTGCTATTTGGGTGTGGCTCGACCCCAAGTATTAAAATTTAACATGGTATCAGAGCCCAGTTCCGTTTGACGGTGTTGAGTTGTTTCCTGTTGTGGGTACCCGATGTGGGTTTGTTGTGTCCCGTTTACTCCACGTACCAAAGTTCGGGTCGAGACTGGATGTGAGAGGGGATTTGTTGAGTCCCAACCCGTGTTTGGATTAACTGTTTCAGTGTCGTGCCTTAATCGAGTTATCACAGTGCGGGGGAGTGTTGAAGGCACTATGATTTGGAAATATCCAAAATTAGGCACCATATATACAATAAGGCTACCTCCTCTTGTCACCAATTGTTTTTAGGATGGAACCCGAGTTGTATATTGTGGTTGCTATTTGAGTGTGGCTCGACCCCAATATTAAAATTTAACATGGTATCAGAGCCCAGTTCCGTTTGACGGTGTTGGGTTGTTTCCTGTTGTGGGTACCCGATGTGGGTTTGTTGTGTCCCGTTTACTCCATGTACCAAAGTTCGGGTCGAGCCTGGATGTGAGAGAGGATTTGTTGAGTCCCAACCTGTTTGGATTAAATGTGTCGGTTTCGTGCATTAATCGAGTTATCACAGTGCGGGGAGTGTTGAAGGCACTATGATTTGGAAATATCCAAAATTAGGCACCATATATACAATAAGGCTACATTCTCCTGTCATCAATTGTTTTTAGGATGGAACCCGAGTTGTATATTGTGGTTGCTATTTGGATGTGGCTCGGCCCCGATATTAAAATTTAACATGGTATCAGAGTCTGGTTCCGTTTGACGGAGTTGGGTTGTTTCTCGTTGTGGGTTTGTTGTGTCCCGTTTACTTCACGTACCAAAGTTCGAGTCGAGCCTGGATGTGAGAGGGGATTTGTTGAGGCCCAACCTGTCTGGGTACCTTAATCAAGTTATCACAGTGCAGGGGAGTGTTGAAGGCACTATGATTTGGAAATATCCAAAATTAGGCATCATATATACAACAAGGCTACCTCCTCCTGTCCCCAATTGGTTTTAGGATGGAACCTGAGTTGTATATTGTGGTTTCTATTTGGGTGTGGCTCGATCCCGATATTATAATTTAACAAATAGATCTTTCGTTTCTTAAGAGTAACATCTGTCATTTTGTCTTTCTAAAAGCATGATACCAAATACTACTATAAGATTGGTGATGGTGCTTCTTCTCGGGAATTTTGGTTTGAAACGCCTCCTAAAATCAATCCCGACGCTCCATACAAATTCGGAATCATTGGTCAGTATCCATATATGTTATACTTTGATCAAAACACTGTTTTTATCTTATAAATAACATGTTTATTGCAGGTGATCTTGGTCAGACATACAACTCTCTTTCGACTCTTGAGCATTCTATGCAGAGCGAAGCAGAGGCCGTGCTATTTGTTGGGGATCTATCTTATGCTGATCGGTATAAGTATAACGATGTTGGTTTAAGGTGGGACACTTGGGGTCGGTTCATAGAGAAAACTGCAGCTTATCGTCCGTGGCTGTGGACAGTAGGAAATCACGAAATCGAATACATGCCTTACATGGTAAGCATCTGAAATCTTCCCATTACACATTCATGGGTAAATTACGACATTGCCCCCTAAAGTTTACGCCGATTTTAAAATCCCCCCTTAAAGTTTAAAGTCCCCCTAATGTTTGGAAATGATGAAAAATCCCCCCTAAAAGAGCATCTGACAAGGAGGGATTTTTCATCATTTCCAAACATTAGGGGGACTTTAAACTTTAAGGGGAAATTTTAAAATCGGTGTAAACTTTAGGGGGCAATGTCGTATTTAACCCTACATTCATACACGAACTTGCATACGTTCATGGACAGACCATTGTGATGCACCATATTTGGATCGTGTTAGTTACAAAATTGCAATGTTATGCACCGTGTTTGCCTTCAATTGGAAGAACAAAGAATTGCAACATTTTTGGGGACATATGATTTTGATGGTCAACACAAAATGATTTTTCAATACAAAATGGTTTGAATGGTTCAACATGTTTGAAAATTATGATAATTGGTACTAACGTTAATTTTGTGTTAAAAAATTTCGTTAATATTTTTCATATTTGTAAAATTAACTGAATATTTTTCTGAATGTTACAACTACACCCTATAAACTTACACTAATGTTACAAACAAGTCTCGATTCGAGTCACACCGGAGGTCTCCTAACCAGGATTCGAACCCAGACCAGAGGAATTCTGATGTGTCTCGAATCGAGTCGGGACTTGTTTGTAATATTAATACAAGTTTGTAGGATTTAGTTGTAACATTTAGAAAAAATATTCAATTAATTTTGCAAATATGATATATATTAATGGAATTTTTTAACAGAGAATAAACAGAAGTACCAATTACCATCGTTTTCAAATACGTTGAACCACTAACCATCGCAAAAAAAAACATGTTGGGTCAACTACATTTTTGTGCAAACATCTTGAATCATTTTCAGACTTTTTCCTTTTTGCATATCGGCAGGGAGAAGTAACTCCTTTTAAATCATTTCTTCATCGATACGTCACGCCTTACAAGGCCTCCAATAGTATCGATCCTCTCTGGTACGCTGTGAGGCGAGCATCTGCTCATATAATCGTGCTCTCGAGCTACTCTCCTTTCGGTAATTAGTCATTTCCTCCATAATCAAATGTATTTAACCGAGTAAATTCGACTAATAACAGTAATCATCTCTTTCGCAGTGAAATACACACCGCAATGGATGTGGTTGAAGAATGAACTAAAGAAGGTGGACCGAGCGAAAACCCCTTGGCTCATTGTTCTTATGCATGTGCCAATGTACAGCAGCAATGAGGTGCATTTCATGGAAGGAGAAAGTATGCGATCGGTTTTTGAGAAGTGGTTTGTTCGTAAAAAAGTCGATATCGTATTTGCTGGCCACGTTCATGCTTATGAGAGATCGGTATGTTTCCTTAAACTTGACTAATTTCTTCATTTGCAGTGATAATAGATATAAAAATGGGTTAAATACCAAGTAACTACCTGAACTTTGGACGTTTTGCAACGAGCTACCCGAACTTTAAAAATTCAAAACGGGTTACCTTAACTTTGAAAAAGGTGCAAATAGCTACCTTCGTCCAATTTTCCGTCAACTGTCGTCGGAAAGTCGTCAGAAATTGGACGGAGGTAGCTATTTTCACCTTTGAAAAGTTAAGGTAGCCCGTTTTGAATTTTCAAAGTTCGGGTAGCTCGTTACAAACATCCAAAGTTCAGGTAACTACTTGGTATTTAACCCTATAAAAATTTAGTTTTTTTCTTCTTTTTAAAATGTTCTTGTTGACAGTATCGAGTCTCAAACATAAACTACAATGTCTCGAGTGGTGATCGGTTTCCGATAGCAGACAAATCAGCTCCTGTGTATGTAACGGTCGGAGATGGAGGCAATCAAGAAGGTCTAGCTGCAAGGTGAGACGTGAAAAGTTTCATATAATTATGAAAAAAAATTCAATTTTTCGTTATGGAATCTGCAGATTTCGAGATCCCCAACCAGATTATTCTGCATTTAGAGAAGCAAGTTATGGCCACTCAACTCTAGAGATCATGAACAGAACCCATGCTGTGTACCATTGGAACCGCAACGACGATGGGAAGAAGGTGGAAACCGATTCCTTCGTTATACATAACCAGTTTTGGTAAGTCCGATGATTCTATGAAGAACACTTTGTACTAGGGGTGTCAATGTTGGACGTGGGTGACCAGCCCATGGATCGTGTTTGAGTCGAAGATTTTGGACCTGCGAGTCATTTTGATACGACCCGACCAACCCATGTGAAAAATGAGGTTGGGTTTGGGTCGTACCTATCGACCCCCAACCCGTAGACTCGTATAACTAAATATATATTATAATAAATTATATAAAAGGTCATGGGTCGTTGGGGTCATATGGATCACTAAGGGTGTCAATTTTGTACTAGGGTGTTAATTTTGGACACGACCCATGAGTAACACGTGGGTGACCTGCCATGAGTCGAAGATTTTGGACCCGCGGGTCATTTTGATACGACCCGTCCAACCCATGTGAAAAATGAGATTGAGTTTGGGTCGTACTTATTTACCTGTGGGTCAACCAACCCGTAGACCCGTATAACTAAATATATATTATAATAAATTATATAAAAAATCATGGGTCGTCTGGTCATATGGATCACTTGGGTTGTATACATCACGTGAGTAGCATGAATCAGCAGGTTATATAGGTCGACGGGTCACGTAGGTTGACCCACAAATTTTATATTGTATAAATTAAAATGACACTGGTTCACGGATCATACGGAGTGACCCGTGGACCCGCGAGTCGTGTTTATGTCTTGAAAATTGACTCATCATGAATCACGAGTCGTGTTTGGGTTGAGCATATTTTGACACAACCCACGGTTAATCCGTTGACACGAATTAACACCCCTACGAATTAACACCCCTAGTTTATACTATGTTTCTTGGGGTGCACGACGATAAGACTCGGTTTATTTCTTGCAGGGCAAGCAATCCGAGGAGAAGGCACCTGAAGAAGCATTATTTGCAAATCCCTGTATCGATCTAACCAATACCGCAGGATCAAATATTTGTGTTTGCAGATTCCTTTATACATATTTTTCAAGAAGAACACATTGTTTGATGGTTGTACTGTACTTGCTTTAGAGGGCATGTAACTCAGTTTAACAATAGTTTGAGGGGCTATATTGAAAGGTAAGATAGTTCAGGGACAGTTATACTTAATCTAATAGTGATTTGGTTTCTTAAGTAATGACTTCATATGATAGTAAAAAAAAAAAGTGGTTCGACCGAACAGGTTCAGTTATCTTCTTGCTAATTCGTGTAAATTCAGGTACCTGGTTGTCAAACCATGTCAAGTTTAGGTACTTATTTGCTCATCACATGATATTTTTCGTTTTTCTTAACGGAAAATTAACGGTAGGTACATATTTGCTACTTTCACAAAGTTTAACAACCTATTTGCGATAAAAAAGTTTAGATACCTACTTGTCAAACCATGTAAAGTTGGGGTACCTATTTGATAATTAACCCTAATAATAATAATGGTTATAAAATTGAAATAAAAAGTATAACATGGTCAATCAACGGAAGACGAAGATCCCAATATATGGAGGCTTATATAAAGGACAATAAACCTCAATTTTGGCATGCTTCCCCACAAGGTGACCTTCATTAAAAGCTTCCAAATTTTTTTAACCATTAATTAATTAATATATAATAATTAGACTGTTAAATTGTGAAATATGACTTAATTAATTATCTTATAAATTAAAATTTATTAGTAAAAATATTTAGTATTTTTTGAAATATACACATGCAATCTAATCCGACATTATGGGATATATAGTTTAATCCCATTTAGTGGGTGGAGAACCTTATATAAGTTTCATTATGCCATTCGATATATTGTTTTTACAAAAATGAATTATAAATTGATTAATAGAACCCAAAAAAATACATTTTTTTTTAAGTACTTTCAATTTTTTTAGTTTTTTTTTTAATGCAAATAAATTTCCTCATCCATTTCTGGATAATGATATGAATACATCTCTCGTCTCTCGATATTTTTTAAAAAATATTATATTTTATTATTCCTTTTAATTTGTATTTGGATAATGAATGCATAGGAAATCAAATATTGAAACATTTGTTCAGATAGGATTATTGATTAATTAATTCCAAAAATTATGCTTTATTTTTTATACCAAAAAGTTAGATTTACTGTTTTTTTTTTCGATTGTTTTTATAATTATCATATATATATATATTGATAGTGGGTTAAATGGTTAAGTCACGTGTGGATGATTCCAATCAATAATTTAATATATTAGAAAGTAAATACTGCGTTCATTGAAATTTTCATTTAAATAAAAATCTGTGTTAATTATAGACACGTGATTTTCATAGTAATTTTTTTTTTTATTTAAACCCTAAAGTAGTATTTTATTACATGATACACAATCCGAAAATAAAGTTATTTTATGTATAAAAAAGAAAGAATTAAATGATAAATATTTTTAAAGAATATAGATATACTTTCTTAGAACTACTTTTAAATGTGATTTTATGTTTAGAAAATCAAAACATTTACTTCTTTATATGTCTACAAACATCATTTTTCCAGTTCCAAGGTAGAAGTTATGGAATGTTTCACTAAAATATACCACATTTAATAAATATATATCAACATGTTCTCACTTGGAAAATAAATACAAAAATATACCTACCCGCGACTCTCATTCTCCAATCGCGACTCTGAGTCACGAGTGTAATTTTTTATTTGACTCAGTCCCACCCGCGAATGACATTCGCGGGTAGAACCAACTGTTAGTTGCACCCGCGAATGTCATTCGCGGGTGGGACTGTTATTTTTTTGCCATAAAAAAATATATTTATTTTATTTTATTCAACCATTTTATTTTATTTTTGTATTATGATTATTTCAAAATATTTTTCCCTCACATGATAAATTTGTATTATGATTATTTCCCCCACATGATAATTTTTTCATATTTTTCTAAAAAATTATCATGTGAATGAAAAAATATATTTAAAATAATCATAATACAAAAAATATAATTATTTTCATTTCTTTCACAATATTTATTTTTTTTCTAAAACATTGTCATGTGAGGGAAAAAATATATTAGAAATAATCATAATACAAAAAAAATAAAATAAAACATTTTTTTTTTAAATTTCTTTTTAATGGTCCCCCCAAAAAATCAATCCCAAAGTGGGACTCCCACTAGCGAATGTCATTCGCGTGTGGGACTGGGTCAAACAATAAATTACACCCGCAAATGAGAGTCGCTGGTAGGTATACTTTCGTATTTATTTTTCAATACATGACATTTTTGTATATATTTATTAAATATGGTATATTTTGGTGAAATATTTGAAGTTATGAGTTTGTTATAGAAATATAATTAAAATTCAACTAAATTAATAAAAAAAAATGAATTGTAAATGATGAGTTGAGATCAGGAAGACAGGAACTCCAGAACTCAAGTTCATTAATCATTATAAATTTTCTGAAACCGATGGTACGAAATATACTGACAAACATATATATATATATAATATTTTATATTGTTTTAGAGCTTAGAAACGTAAAAAGGAAAACTTTTGCAGAATCGCCATTAAAAGTATGCGCAATTCAAGACTATAGTATCGCTTTCTTTCGTTGGCTTTGGACTGGTACCTTCTCCTGCAGCATATACTGCTTCGATCGATTATTTCCGAAATTAAGAACACACTTATGAATTCCCAATTCAACTGAAGCAGACCGACCCCAGAAAGGATTAGTTACCAAGACATGTCGAATGAAGCCAATGGAGACGACCCGGAGTCCCTGTCGCGTCCTCTGTTTAATCAGAGATCCACCATCAATTCCACCTCCCAGGTGGCAATTGTTGGCGCCAACATATGCCCCATTGAAAGCCTGGACTATGAGTAATCACCGTTTCACAAAGTTTTGATCTTTCTCGATTGATCGGAAGCTGGGTTAGAAATAGGAGCTGTGTTCTTACCAAGTTTTTATCTTTATTGAATAATTGCAACTGGGTATGAACTAATAGCTGTGTTCTTGCCAATTTTGCTTGTCTTGATGTAAGTTCTTATTTACCTTCCCAAAATTTTGGTCTTTTCTTGCTTAATCGCAGTTGGGTTTGAAATGCTAGTTATGTTTTTGCTTGTCTTGATGTAAATTCTTTGACCATCTCCAAAATTTTGATCTTCGGCAACTGGGTTTGAAATACTACGCCTGTTCTTCCCTTTTTGATAGTAGTTTCTTGATTGGAGAAATTGGGATTTTGGGTGCAGGATCGCGGAGAACGATTTCTTCAAGCAAGATTGGAGGATAAAGGAGAAGATCCAAATTTTCCAGTACATATTCATGAAGTGGCTACTGTGTTTCTGCATTGGTGGGACTGTAGCCCTCATTGGCTTCACCAACAACCTTGCGGTCGAGAACCTTGCCGGCATTAAATTCGTGATTACTTCAAACATGATGATTGCTGGAAGGTAATGATGATGCCTGTCTGTAATCTTGCTCTGCTGCAGTTCTTAAATTAACTACATTCATGTGCTTTCAAAGCTAAAAAAGTTCAAAATGTTGCTTAGAGATGGTAAAAGTTGAAACTTTGCCAAGAGATGGTAATCCTGGAACTTACCCGAAAGAGTTGGATCGAACAGATCACTGCCCTTTTAATTTCAGTACACAAAGATTTCTACTTTAACAGTTTGATGTATTGGAATGGGAATGAACAGATGAAAAGGGTTATGCTTTGCAGGTATGGAATGGCTTTTCTTGTTTTCTAGATCTCCAATTTCGTACTCACATTATTTGCTGCTGTCATCACGGCTTTCGTATCACCTGCTGCTGCTGGTTCGGGTATTCCAGAGGTCAAGGCTTACTTGAATGGCGTCGATGCACCGGGAATTTTTGCAATAAGAACATTGGTTGTCAAGGTAGAAGGCAATGAAGTTGTTTTGTTCAAAATTTCACAGAAAGTTTTCATCTTGATTGAAGAATCATTTATCTGATAACACTGACCCGATGAACAGATCGTAGGGAGTATTGCTGCGGTTTCATCGTCCCTTCTTGTCGGAAAGGCAGGCCAATGGTACACACAGGTGCATGTATAGCTCCGTTACTTGGTCAGGGTGGATCGAGGAAGTACAATCTCACGTGGCGATGGTTGCGGTATTTCAAGAACGATAGAGACAGGCGAGATCTCGTGACATGTGGGTCCGCTGCTGGGATCGCTGCTGCTTTTCGTGCTCCGGTCGGGGGTCTGCTCTTTGCCTTGGAAGAGATGGCATCATGGTAAGTGTCTAGAACCATTCATAAGGCTGTCTTGTTCTGTTCTAGAGGTGTCAATAATTAGGGTATGGTACAAATATGTCAAATAGCATAACCATATAGGGGTGTCAAAACGGGTCACGGGTCGTGTCGGCCTTAGATCGTGTTAGGGACCCGCTGACCAAACTTGACCCGTGTAATAGTATGAGTCAGATTTTGAAACTCAAACATGACCCGTGGGTTCTTGACCCGCAAGTTGATGGGTCAACCCGCAGCCAGAATGATCTGTTAGGAATAGTAAGGCTTGGGTCAGACTGACTCGTTCAACCTCCATGACCCACAGATCAGTCTGAGCCGTTCGACCCACCAGTACATAAAACCCTAGAAACAAACTGACTCATGAGTCAAGACTAATGACCCATGAGTCAGAATTATATATATTTAATATAATATACAATTCGGGACGGGTCATGGGTTGACCCATGAGTCAAGACTACTGACCCAAACCTGACCCGTGTTTTCACGGGTAATCCATGAGTCGTGTTAAAATGATCTGTGGGTCAAAAAATCCGACTCAAACATGACCCGTGGGCGGGTCACCCACGAGTTTGGTCAATTTTTGACACCCCTATAACCATACCATATTTTTAAATTTCATACCATAACCATAATTATTGGGAGTACAATTTTCAATATTATAACCATATCCATAACCATAGTTATTAACCACAATTTTAACTGTATACCCATATTTATTACCACAATGTGAAATGTAATTGAATATTATAAATGTTATCTTAATAAATACATAAAGTTATGTCACAAGCAATAAAAATATTCAACATTAATATCATTCAACATTAGCATCATTCAAAATTAACATTAATAGCATTTAACATTTACATCATTCAATTACAGTTCGCCTTGGAATTATAGATTCGTGAAATCTAAAGGTAAAAATCATACTTCTATTATTAATATTTATTAATATATTAATATTAAATTATTATTATTAAATTTATATAATAATCATGGTTATAACCATAGGTATGACTAAAAAGTAAAATACTATAACCATAATCATAATTATTACGGGTATAAAATCCATCACAATAACCGACTTGCACCATAATGGTTCAGTTAACCGTATAAAAAAATAACGGTTATAACTATGGTTTTGGATTTTTCAACGCACCATTGTCGGCCCTACTTGTTACATGCTTAGGAAATGGTGATATTAAGTTTAACATATACATATGATAAAACGATTGAAGTTAAGGCGATAAGTCTGGTTCCTGGATATTTCTTTGAACGAGTCTGGTATGATAACTTTTAAAACTTTCAATCCGTCATTTAACTTGTAAACTTGTAAAGTTATCGATTATGGATATAGGCTTTGTGAAATATATGAACTAATGAAAACACGCAAAACCTCTATTTGTCTATGCAATATGATATTTATAAGTGTCTTTCTCATAATGAAATTCAATATTGGTAGATTTTGAATACAACACAAACACGCAAAGAAAAAAATTTCTATTGTTCATAGTTGGTATACGTCACACGATAAAGTGATTAATTCATATATTAGTGTAAAATATCACTTTGCCTCCTAAAGTTTGAGATTTTTAAGGATTCTCACTTTATACTTTCGTTTTAAATTTTGCCCCTTTTCTTTCAGGTGGAGGAGCGCGCTTTTGTGGAGAGCGTTCTTTACCACTACTATTGTGGCGATCATTCTTCAAGCACTCATTGATGTTTGCAAGAGTGGAAAATGTGGTATCTTTGGTACGGGTGGTCTGATAATGTTCGATGTAACCTCGACGAATTTTATGTACCAAATATCAGCTGTGCCCCAGTTCTCATCCTTGGCATTGTGGGTGGATTGTTGGGAAGCCTTTACAATTTCCTACTAGAGAGGCTTCTTCGGGTTTACAACTTTATCAACGAGTAAGTTTCGAGTCTCATTTGATCTTATTTGTTACGGTCAGCTACCAAATTGCATATGGATCACACAGACGAATGTATTAAGTAGGGTGTTAAAACGGGTCATGGGTCGACCTATGGGTCATGTTAGAGATTTTCTGACTTAAACCTGACCCGTGTAATAGTTTCAGTCAATTTTTGAAACTCAAACCTGACTCGTCAGGAATAGTAAAACTTGGGTCAGACTTACTCGTTCAACCTCCATGACCCGCGGGTCAGTCTGACCCGTTCGACCCACCGGTACATAAAAACCCAGAAACAAACTGATTCATGGATCAAGATTACTGACCCATGAGTTAAGACTACTGACTCATTGGTCATAATTATATATATTTAATATAATATACAATTCGGGACGGGTCATGGGTTGACCCATGAGTCAAGATTACTGACTCAAACCTGACCCGTGTTTTCACGGCTCATTCATGGGTCGTGTCAAAATGACTCGTGAGTCAAAAAGTCTTACTCAAACACGACTCGTGGGCGGGTCACCCACAGGTTGTGTCAAATTTTGACATCCCTAGTATAAAGGCACGAGGGGGCAATCTCAACTTTTAATTTTGAGTAAATTTAACCTTAGAAAATATAATAATTTTCAATTTAACGATTTTAGATATAAACTTTCCCATTGAAGAAATTTCCTGGATTCTTGCAGGAAAGGAACATTCTACAAAATCTTCCTTGCGTGTTGTATCTCGATCTTCACATCCTGCCTCCTCTTCGGTCTCCCGTGGTTGGCCTCTTGCCGCCCCTGTCCGGACGATTCCTCCGAAATCTGCCCTACGATTGGCCAGTCCGGCAACTACAAAAGGTTTCAGTGCGCTCCAGATGAATACAACGACCTGGCGAGCCTCATCTTCAACACGAACGACGACGCGATCAAGAACCTCTTCAGCAAGGGCACGGATGCCGAGTTCCAGTTCTCGACGATTGTCGTCTTCTTTGTCACATGCTTCTTCCTTAGCATCGTCAGCTACGGCATCGTGGCCCCCGTTGGTCTATTCATCCCCGTCATCGTGACAGGAGCCACGTACGGTAGGTTCGTGGGGATGGTTGTCGGGCCTCACTCAAATCTCAACCACGGCCTGTTCGCGGTCCTCGGCGCAGCCTCATTTCTCGGCGGGTCGATGCGGATGACCGTTTCTCTCGGCGTCATCCTCGTTGAGCTAACCAACAACCTCTTGCTTCTCCCTCTGATGATGTTAGTGATGTTGATCTCGAAAACCGTGGTCGATGCCTTCAACGGTAACATCTACGATCTCATCATGACGGCAAAAGGGTTGTCGTACCTCGAGAGCCACGCCGAAGCCTACATGAGGCAGTTAACGGTCGGAGATGTGGTCACCGGCCCGCTCCGGTTCTTCAACGGGATCGAGAAAGTTGGCAACATCGTACATGTTCTTCGGACAACACAACATCATGGGTTTCCGGTCATCGACGAGCCACCGCGTTCCCCATCTCCAGTGTTGTTCGGTCTGATTCTCCGCGCCCACCTCATCGAGTTGTTGAAGAAGAAGTCGTTCTTGCCGACGGTGGAATCATCGTCAGATGTGGATGCGCTTAAGCTTTTCTCGGCTAATGACTTTGTGAAAAAGGGTTCCGGGCAGCCTGATAAGGTGCAGGATGTAGAGTTGAGCGAAGCGGAGATGGAGATGTGCTTGGATTTGCACCCGTTCACGAATGCATCGCCTTACACGGTGGTGGAGACGATGTCGCTCGCGAAAGCTCTGATTCTTTTCAGGGAAGTCGGTCTATGACATCTTCTAGTGATACCGAAAGTTTCCGGGGTAAGTAGATTCGCTACAATGTTCTTCGTATATTCCGAGCTCAAAATTTCTACTCATGATTAGATAACCGGCATCGAGTCCGAGCCCGAGTTCATCTTAAAAAATCTATTTGAGTCAATCTTGCTTAACTCGGTCTTAGACCGTCTTTTACTCTAAAAAAGTGGGAAAAACAATATCTAAAGTTTTTAACCACAAAACACAATACAAATATTATATAAAGTATTCAATACAAAATAAAATACAAATAACATACAAAATATTCAATATAAAAAAGTTTAAATTCTAAACAAAACCCTAAACACTAGGGGTTAAAAACCGGGTCGGCCGTATCAATTTTTTTACTAGTTTTAGTTGGGCATCTATATTTTCGGACCGAAATTTCTTTTTTTAAAAAATAACCAAAAGACCGTATAAAGAAAAATAAACCGTCCATTTGGATTTTCGGTTTAAATCGGGAAAAAAATAAATTCGAAACCAAAATAAGTATTCATAATCAAATTAAACAGCAAAATAACTTAATTTAACAATGTTTACATAATTTTCTACTACACCGATTAAACAACTAAAATAACTATTAAATAACAAAATTATTATTTGTTTGTATTCATTGATTAATTATATTAATGAATAATAATTAATATAATATATAAAATTATATACGTATTAACGGTCAAACCGGACTCCACAATCTTTTAGATTCGTAGACCGAACGGTCTAAAATACTGTTTCAAACAAAAAAATCCGACCATAAACCGAACCATACATTTTTTGACCGGTTTTTCCAGTTCAGATTGATTTTTATCGGATTTTTGGACCACCCGGTATTGCTTTCACCCCTACTAAAAACACAATAAACTAATTAAAAAACGCAATAGATGTTGATTCTAACCTATATTCGGTTCAGACTGGTTTATTCGATCTTTTGGGTATTAAAAAAACGCTGGTTTTGACTCGATCTAAAATTCAAGAGGGTCTCAGATTAATATTTTCGGTTTTTCAGTCCATCAGTTTTTTTTGTTCACCCTTAATATTTTGTTTGCAGAGATCCCCTGTGGTTGGTATATTGACGCGACACGACTTCATGCCCGAGCATATACTCGAGCTAGACCCGACCTTAATTCGAAGTCGATGGAAGCGGTTAAGGTTTCAACTTCCTCGCATGTTCAAGCTCTTCTAACACCCAAAAGAAGAACACATGACAGACGAGGATTCATTATGGTTGTAATCGAGAAACCGAACCGGATTTTGCCTTGTTTTTTTTTCTTTCTCAAAGGGAAGATTTTGTGAACACACTTTACAAGTTCGACTTTCTTTCATAGACTTACAGGAGGACTCACAATTTTCACAACACGATTAAACGATTTGTATTTAAGTATATATGGATTTGACTTAAACATATATTGTGTCTAAATAATTTTTATACATTTAGATACGATTATTAATTGTATCTCAACTTTTTTTATTTGTAAATATCTACATAAATACGATTAATTAATCATGTTTAATTGTGCGTATATAATTGTGGTTTGTCGTGTCATATCGTATTGTTTTTATTCGTGTCGTGTGATCTGATATATTTTATGTATTTTCGACATATTTTCTGTATTTTATTTTTGTTCATCAAAGTTAATCGTGTTTGCGTGACGTATCACGTTTGATCTGTTATTTAATCACGTCGTGTTTGGAGTTTCGAGACATATTTAAAACTTATTCGTTTAAACCATACAGTAAATAATACGACACAATTAATCATGATACAACATATTTTCACCCCTGCTTATTAGAGTAGTATATACAACAAAATTGCCCTCAACTAGCTATATGGAGTTTTTTTCTTATATTTATTTTTTATTTTTTAAACTAGATTATAAAATTAAATTATAAAATCTATAAATTTTGTATCGTGCCGTGTTGTTTTGTATTTTCTCACGTAACACAACTTATGTATATATGTAGTGTTTTTGGTCTTCAAAATATTGATCATGTTATATTGTATGTGATTTATTTATTAATGGGTTAATTATCCAATAGGTAGTCGAACTTGACATTTGACAAGTAGGTACTCAAACTTTTTTTTGCTGCAAATAGGTTGTCGAACTTTTGAAAATTAGCAAATAGGTTTATGACGTTAATTTTTCCGTTGGTTTGTGACGGAAACCGGTTCATAACCGATTTGATTAAACCACTTTATTTTTTTTTTTTAAATATAGGATTTATATATCAAACACATACATGACTCAACCCTAAACCAAGTCATGCATGTGTTTAGTATATAAATCCTACCTTTTTAAAAAAAAATTAAAGTGGTTCGATGAACCGATTTCCATCACAAACCAACGGAAAAATTAACGTCAGAAACCGATTTGCTAATTTTCAAAAATTCGTCAACATATTTGCGGCAAAAAAATATTGGGTATCTACTTGCCGATCCATGTCAATTTTGGCTACCTATTTGATAATTAACCCTTTATTAATTATGTTATATTGTAAAAATTAGTGACTTGAAACATGAATTGTTACTTCTAATTGTCCTACCAATATTATGCCGTTTTTGGAGTGTCTTGTCGGGAACCGCCGTGTCGTATTAGTATTTTGTCGGTCACCCCAGCTGCTTAGTCTATAAGACGTTTGCCTAATCTCTTGATTACATCCAAATCTCACCCATATAAACCTCTTTCACCACACGAAAAAAAATCCAAGAGGAGACGTTTTCATTTATTTATGGGTTAATTAATTACCAAAAAATAAATCAAAATTTGAGGAAAAATCAAATAGTAAACCGAACTTTTTTTACACATACAAACAAACCAAACTTTTGAAAGTAAACAATTAACAAACATATCTCAAATTTTCATTCTGTTTGAATGAATTTTTCAATATCTGAGTGAGTTATTAAGTCAACATTAGTTGAATTATTCTAAGAAAATGGTATTACGACTTAAAACTCCCTCAAACATTGAAAAATCCGTTCAAACATAGTGAAAATTTGAGGTAGGTTTGTTGATTGCTCAATTTCAAAAGTTTGGTTTGTTGCTTATAAAAATAAAAATCGATTTGCTGATTGATTTTTTATCAAAGATCATTTTTTTTATATAATTAACCCTTTATTTATATATACAAATTGTTTAATAAACAAAAAAATAACTCAAAATTTAACCGTTATACAAAAATATACCCAAACTTTGATTATTCACAAGATTTACCCTCTAAAATTTCCATTATTTTAAAAAATGAAGGTAAACTAGATCGTTGATCACTTATGTTTGTTAGGTGTAGTTACATGATCACTTACGTTTTAATATGTGACTTTTTAATTAAACGTTGTGTTATATAATTATTTATCTTTAACGAAGGTAATTAAATGGTCATTAAAATGACGATTCATTCCATTTATCTTCTTCTTTTTCATATTATTTATTTTTAAGTTTTTCACTAAACTTGAAATCTAAAACTCATAACTCTTATCAAAACTTTCAAATCAAACCCTAATCATGTTTTTCATGAATTTCTGGTTTCAAAAAATATTTTTTTGAGCTCAAACAAACCCAAAAACTGAATTTCTAGATATACAACCTATTAATTTTCAAGTGAAAAAAAAAATACGATTTATCTCTAATAGGATGTAATATTACAAGAAAAATTTTGTTTACAAAAGATAATTAAGAATAAAAGCCATATATTTTTAATCAGCCATGTATAACTAGATTGTGATATTTTCTTTTATATTATTCAATGTAATCATAGTACAACAATAATAACTCATTATCATTATATAGTTGTTAATTAAGATTATTATTAAAATTAAAAGAGTAACACAAAATCCGAAATAATTTAAAAATTGTGAGTTTGTAATATTTTTTTAAGAGTTTGATAATAATTTATATGTCCTATTTACATTCTACTATTATTTTTGTATATAAAAATTATAAAATCTTGATTTAATTAAATTAATTTTATATATACACCCTATCCTTGAAATACATCTTCAATTCAATGCATTAATTATGGATGACCTAACAACCCTTCCTATCGAACTGCACGCAAACTCAATTCCCCAACCCCTCCCTTAATAACACCCCATTACAATACACTTATTATAAGGGTCCAATGTATATAAATATATATATATATATGTATGTATATAATGTATCATGTAATATGTTTGTAGTAATTGACCTACCACTGGCTAATCATAACAACTCATCATATTCATGGATATGATGTAATCTATTTATTGTAAAATTTAGCTATCAAATTTCAAAATTTTATTAGCAATTTGCACAAAATCACAAAAGATAATAAACAAAATGTAATTTTCTGTCTCCATTTAACGGTAAATTAGACGAATTTCACAAAATACAAATTTATGTAAAGTCATCTAACAATTTATTCAAAAATATCCAGCTATCAAATTGTTTAAACCTTCAAAGTTTAGCTATAAGTACGTACTTAATCAACCTTTAAGAGTATATCAATGATATTTACTCACAAATTTAAACTGATGAAAAGTTAACTAAGACGTATTTTTATCGTTTAACTCAGATATTAAAACGTACAAATTCGAACCATAAAAATCTCATTAATAGTGAAAAAAAAGCTCATTAAAAACCAAAATGATATAGACTCAAGTAATAAAAAATATTTTAAATTCTACACTTTTAAATACCCATTTTTAAATATTTTTTAAATTTAAATATGTAACTAGTAACTTCCTTCTAATATTGACTTTAGATAGGGACCATCAAATTGTTCCATATTCATTAAAAGCATAATTTTATATTTTACTTGTAACAAAATAATTATATACTGTAGATAAATAAAGGGTTACAAACCAATGAGTTATATGAAATTTGAACGTTTTGTAATGAGCTATCCGAACTTTAAAAAATCAAAATGGACTACATCAACTTTGGTGAAGGTGTAACGAGCTACCTCCGTTCAATTTATGACGAATTTTCAACGAATTCTTGTCAACGGATGACGGTAATTTGGACGGAGGTAGCTCGTTGCACATTCGCCAAAGTTGAGGTAGCCCATTTTGATTTTTTAAAATCACGGTAGCTCTTTGCAAAACGTATTAAGTTTATCTTTTTGGTATTTAAATAATATTACTTATTTATTTATTACGAGCTTCCTCTTCTTGTCTCTTCTCTTCGTTCTCCTTAAATGCTCAGTTGATGCAGCTGGCTGCTCCCACCTCCCAACCTCTACTCTCTCTCGGAGAAGCCAAACACATACACAGAGCGACGATTCAACGCGCTTCTCGGGACCACGCGCCGCCCATAATTCCGCCGCAGCTGTGCAATCGATGAGTGGAACTGATCATCAAGTCGTCGGAGCGATCCTTATTCGCAGGAAACAAAACGCCATGGACGGAGTTCAAAAACCGACGACCTGCTGCAACTCTCCGACGACCGCCGTGAACGTCATCGGTCGATCGAAGAATCTGAAACGGTACGATCTGGTGTCGTATAAGGATCTGCCGGAGTATATGAAGGACAACGAGTATATACTGGATCATTACAGAACGAATTGGCCTCTGTCGGAAGCTTTCTTCAGCCTTTTCCGGTGGCACAACGAGACTCTTAACGTCTGGACGTAAGTTTACAGGCTTTGTTTCGGTCTATAGTTTGATCGAACTGGTTTCGCACTGAGACAGAATGGTGGTGATTTACAGGCATTTGCTAGGGTTTCTTCTGTTCTTGGTGTTGACGATGGTGAACTTGGTGGAAGTTCCTCAGGTGACGGACTTCCTTGGCTTCTTCTCATGGTTAGTTCAAAATTTTATGAATATAAAGAGTAAATAATTATATATTCATTTCTTAAAAAAATAATTAAATCATTTTTTTAAGGGTTAAACTCAACTTTGGACGTTTTGCAACGAGCTATCCAAACTTTAAAAATTCAAAACGGGCTAACTCAACTTGGACGAAAGTGCAAATAGCTACCTCCGTCCAATTTCTAACGAATTTCCAAGGAAATTCTGTCAAAAGTTGATGGTAAATGGACGGAGGTAGCTATGTGCACATTCGTCCAAGTTGAGGTAGCCCGTTTTGAATTTTTGAAGTTCGGGTAGTTCGTTGCATAACGTCCAAAGTTCAGGTAGTTCTTTGGTATTTAACCTTTTTTCAATGTTAAATTATATGTTTGTACTACTTATTTTTTTATTACTATTAATTTCAAAATGTTTTGAAATATATGTATGTTAAACCAATAAAATGTAGCAACTTAATAAATGATTGAACTAGACTTGTAATTAGAAACTACATAAATTATGTGACGTGTCTTATAATAATGATAATAATAATGTCACGTGTCACTGAATATTAATTTTGCATTAATTGTTATGGGACCATGAACTATGAAGTAGCTTATTGTTAGTACAATATAGAGAAATAATAATCTATCTTATTTGGACAATTTATATTGATAAAAAATTAGTCATAATAATTATATTATATTATAAAAAAAAAAATTAGGGTTACTTATTGTACTTATGATTATACAAAGTTGGTTATTTTTCTTCTTGCGTTATTAAATAATTACTTAATTTTCAAAATATGTAATTAATTAGTCATCCTTTTTTTTGTCATTTCTTCTCGAATATCCAGTTTTAGAAGACATGTATTTATTTTTTAAAGAGACATTTTTGGTATTTAAACTCATAAAATAATCACATTATGAACTAACATAGCAACATTAAAAATTTATGATTTAAACGTAAAAAAATAACATTCTTAAAAAACACGAGTTTAAACCAAATATTAATCAATATAAGTGACTAAATAAATATTTTTTTCAAAAATATATTACATTAATTAATATTTCCAATCTTGTACGTGACGATTAAAATTGTTACATAGGCAATAATATGTGACATTTTTTCAGAATTATTCTTTAAGATATATATAATGCATTCACTACAATTATTAAATTCTTTCTTGACAACGTGCAGAGCAAAAACAGTTGTAGCATTATTTTTAAAATACTTTTAAGGCTTAAATGTCAATTAGTTAGCCAAATTTTACACGAAAGTGGAATTTATATGTTGAATTTTTTTAAAAAATAAATTATTAACTGAAATTTATGTATTACAGGAAAAGATACGTTCGTAAAAAAGTAGTCTAATATTTTGAAGTAATTCTAAATTAATCTGAATTTTTATATAAAAATAATTAGAATTCTTTAGTTCTATTTTAAAAAAAATCTAAAAAATATAGTTTAAATTTTATGCTTTACAAATAATTTAGAAAAATATTTCACTTTTATTTAGTAGTCTTGGATTATGTTATTGATAGTATGATGAATTATTTTGACAATTTTATTTATAAAATTAAGGATTTAATTATATTAAACTTTTAAGGCATTTTGGCAATTTTTTAATATATTTTTTGTCAAGTTTTTCTAATTAAAAATCTGACGAGGTTAATTCATTTATAATAATATAGTTTTATACGGAAAATCTTATCTTAATCAATCCTAGTATTAAAAAATGAAACTTATAATAAAAATATTAGTTAATATTTAATATTGCGTCGTGGGTGAGTAGAAGCCAGAAGGAAGTTGGTTCGTGTCAACTTTCAATTAATTAACGGCATTTATTTCCTCTTTTTGGTCAGCAGGACATTTATTGCGTGTCTAATTTGGTCCCCCATGTTTCTTTCTGTTGCACTTAGTAAATAAAACATGCCAAGTGTTTTAATATAAAGGAATAAATGAAAGGGTTAATTTAAATATATATATCAATTTTGCATAGAATATTAAAACTACTTTCGTTTGTTTCATCAAATATTGGTTGGTCCACATTATAAAATATTATATTATTTTTAAAAAGGAGGAAAATCAAGAAAAAAAATGAGGGAATCTAAATTTTTAATGTAATATATTTATTAAAAAATATTTTTTTTTAAAAAAAATGTATTTAAAGTATTTTTAAATTTATTTCATATTTTAAAAAAAAACTGGTTTTTATCGGCTATATGTATTTTTTTTCTATTTTTATAAAGAATATAGCTTTTTTATACCATGAACAAAATTTGAAAGGAGAAAAAAGGTAAAGTTTGGATATTTTGAAGTAAATATATTTTGATCATAGTTTGGGTAACTTTTTAAAAATCAACCTTAAATGAAATTATTAGTTTATGATGAATATCTTATATATTGATTGCAAATATATTTCTTATAAAATAGAACAAAAGTCATGTGTTCTATTCCTAACTTTTATTAGTTATATTAATTATTATTATTATTATAGTAATATTTTTCTTGAATTGCAGGTCAAACTCTACTGTTGCAGACACCAATATTTCTTATAATTCAAAAGAAATACTTATGGTGGGTAAACTAACTCAATTTTTTTTTAAAATTTTTATTTACTAAATATTAAGAAATATATAATAGGGTTAAATACCAACTAACTACCTGAATTTTGAACGTTTTGCAACGAGCTACCCGAACTTTGAAAATTCAAAACGGGCTACCTCAACTTTGAAGAATGTGCAAATAGCTACCTCCGTCCAATTTTCTGTCAATTGTTGTCGGAAAGTCGTCGGAAAGTCGTCGGAAAGTCGTCGGAAATTGGACGGAGGTAGTTATTTGCACATTTTTCAAAGTTGAGGTAGGTCGTTTTGTATTTTCAAAGTTCGGGTAACTCGTAGCAAAACGTTCAAAGTTCAGGTAGATACTTTGTATTTAACCCTATATAATAATAATAATAATAATGAAACATAAAATTTCTCAGGGGCCAAACAGCTTCATCAACTTACAAACCCTAACACCGCCGGACAAATACACGGCAACGACAACCCGATGGCCGTTCTTCGTCTTCCTCGGCGGCGCCATGTTCTGTCTTCTCTCAAGCTCCACCTGCCACCTCTTCGCCTGCCACTCCCACCGCCTCAACATCCTCCTCCTCCGCATGGACTACGTCGGAATCACCACCATGATCATCACCTCCTTCTTCCCTCCAATCTACTACGTCTTCCAGTGCGACCCTCATTGGCAACTCATCTACCTAGGTGGCATCACCGCCATGGGAGCATTCACCATCACCACCCTCCTCTCTCCGATCCTCTCCACCGGAAAGTTCAGATCTTTCAGGGCGATGCTCTTCTGCTCCATGGGTCTGTTTGGAGTCGTACCTGCTGTTCATGCCTGTGTTGTCAATTGGAACAATCCTCAGAGAATGGTTACTTTAGGCTACGAATGTGTTATGGCTTTATCGTACCTTGTCGGCACCGGATTCTACGTCAGTCGAATTCCGGAGAGGTGGAAGCCAGGGTGCTTCGATCTGACTGGCCATAGCCATCAGATATTCCATGTTTTCGTGATCGTGGGTGCGTTGGCTCATTACGGCGCGGCGCTAGTGTTTTTGGAGTGGCGGAACAAAATGGGTTGCGCACATGTGTGATTTAAGGATGCTTTGTTTGGTTGGGTTAGAGAAGTATTTATAAATTGGTTTCGAATTTATTGTAACATGCTCTGTAGAGAGCTGATTTGTTGGTTAAAATGAAGGATTAATTAAAAAAAAATGATATTTATTCTCGGGTATATTATTGTGTCAAATTCACGTGTATATATATATATATATATATATATCATGACTATGGTAAATAATCTCGGTGCATAATGCATATGATGTTTGACCATGTTGTTAAATGCGCACCACTTATATTGTTTTGTGTACCTAATGTTTGAAAGTGTTGTTTTTTGTACCACTATTACTATTCCATCATTTTTTTATGTTAAAACCGTCAAAATAACAATTTTGACCTCCTATCATCTTCAACACTAAATCAATTCTCAAATGCAAATTAAGTTTTGAAATCAACCCAATTTCAAACTCAGAACAACATTTTTTTGTTTGAAATCAACCCAGAACAACATTTTTGGGTTCGAAATCAACCCAAAAATGTTGTTCCGAGTTTTTTTTAAACCCAAAACAACATTTCTAGGTTAATTTTGAACCCTAGAAATGTTGTTTGGGTTGATTTCGACTCAAACAATGCATCTTGTGGTTCAATTTCATACTCAAATCCGTTTTCTAGGATTTGATTCGTAATTTTATGTTGAAGATGAACATGATGACAAAATTATCATTTTGACAGAAAAAAATAATGTTTAACGAAAAACGATGGTGCATTAACAATAACACGCAATGGTTTTGAGACACAGAATAACATTTTCAAACATGTTAATGCAATTATCTAACAGACAAACATCTTAGTATATTGAAGCTATTTACCCGTACAACTATAATTGTGCGTTATTACTTGACATATATAATCGTATTCAAGACATTCCAAACCCGAAAAATTGAATGAAAAATGAGTTCCCTTTTAATTTTAATAGCAGAAGCAGCAGTCCACGCCTCTCTCTATCCCTCAGGGATACAAATCTAAACCCTAAACCCTATGCGACCAAAAAACTACACCAAATACTTAACTAAAATACTCCCCTACCAAATGGGGGGGACGGACACACCAATTACCAACCCCCTTAAGATTTAGAAGAAAGAAAAAGGTATTGTCTGAAATGAACTATATTATGTTACAACTGTTCAGGAAGAAGCCAGCTGATCTAATCACCACTATCATGGCATCACACGAACGATGTTTCACAACGAAGAAGGCTGTTGCTGCTGCTGCTTATTCGAATTAAATGCAAAAGAGAGGAACCTGACACGACTCAGATGCTTCAGTTTCTCAATTGCTTCTTGCGAATTCCCCATCGAGAGGTGAACATACACTGCTGTAAGGACTGCTTCTCTACAGTTGGGAACGACAGCAAGTGCACGATTCACCAAATCTAGAGCACTCTGGAAGTCCCCTTGGAAGGAACGTCCAGCAGCGAGGTTCACATAAAGGGCTGCACGGGCTTCCTCAGGCTTGAGAAACTTGAGGGACGAAGAGTCATCGTCTGAAACCACAAGACCTGTTGACTCCTCAGACTCTGAGTTGTTCTCAACGCGCCATTGCTGCATGTCTTGCTCGGAAAATGGTAACTTGACATTGCTCCCTTCTGAGATATAGCTCGATAAGTGCTCAGCAGCTTTGGTCGGTCTGTTCATCAGGCAAAGCGCCTCTGCTGCGTATATGTGGCCCAGAAAAGCATAAACTTTAGAACAGTTGGGTAACTGTAGGAGAGACAGAGCACTTGAGAGAGCCACAACTGGATTTTCCAACTCTAACTCCACGTAAGCACGATTTGCAAGAACTGCCTGAAGAATAACCTCGGTCTTCCTTCTAGAAACATCTTCGTGGATCGATAGGGAACTCGAGATCAACTCTCCTTTGTTTGGCTCTGTGAGGTCCCCATTTGGGAGGGTCGTGGTTGGCAAGGGCTTAAGGTTCTCTGTTGATTTGGTTCCTTCGAGAATGTGCAGTGCATTGAGGAGGTAAAACCGAGCAAGAGGCAAAGATAGCTTAGTATGGCTGCCATCAACCTTCTCACTAGAATGGGAAATAGCGGTTTTACCCACCGCAAGCCTTCTCCACTTTCCTTTGCCAATGACGGACACATTAACCTCCGAACCACCATCCAGTAAAGCAGATCCACCATTGACAAACATGATACAACATTCAGCAAGGCGAAACCAGAACAAGGGTTGATTATAGAAAGCAGAAACAGCCTTCTGGAGGCACCGAGCAGCAAGAACGGGTTTTCCACACACCAAATACTGCAGGCCTGAGTTATAAGAGATATAAAGAGACTTGTCCTGTGAAATGGTGGACAGTTTCAGAGGCTTCTCCTTCCTTAGAGACGAACTGAATGTCAGCGCCTTGGTGAAGAGCAAACTTGCGGAATGGGACTTCATCAATTGGTGGTAGATGCATCCTAGGTTGTTGAAGAAAATGCTTGCTGTTGCTCCCTCGGTTCGATTCTCTAGCGACATCAGCAGTTTGATGGCCTTGCGGTAGTTCCCACGAGCATACTCGAGCTGTGACTTGAGGAGGCAGGCGATGGATGAATCCCCACGGACGTCCATGGCGCCCTTGACCTCTCGCTTGGCTGCTTTGAGATTGCCAGCGAGTAAGAGGAACCGAACTTTGTAGAGTTGTAGCTTGAATTTGAGATCGACTGATGGAACGCACTTGTCAAATGTAGTCCTTGAGAAGTTGTTTGAAGATGGGAGAATTTGGGAACTTGTGTTGAGGTTCTCTCCCCCAATGTCTAGAGTGGACATCATTGTCTCATAGTCAAGTGTCTCCTCTGAGAACGTTCTGGATAATGACTTCTCTGAAGAATTACCAGTGGCAGAGGACCCAAGATCAGAAGCATCAGCAACCGAGTTGCTGGGAAAAGATGATGACCTTGATGCTAGGTTAGAAGATTGTTGTTGAGTCACACTTCCATTGTCGACTTGACTGCTCACTGGTGGTTTCTCTAGATAGACAAGCACATCCTGAAGAGTGAAAAATATATTATTAGTTACCCAAAATGAAGGCATATTTGAGAGATTTGGTGCTATTAAAAAGTTATTGCTCTGCTTCTATCTCTTTTTTGTGTGTGGTGGTGGTGGTGTGTGTGGTATTCTGTTAAATGAATTTAAAATGGAGTGACTTCCAGCAAATCTTAGTGACTCGTAACATTAATTTTATTTTTAGAAAATAATCTTTATCGACAAATATTAAGTTAGCATAGAAGTTAAGTGACCAAAAGTCAAAATTGTGACTAATCAACACATGTACTTCAATTGACCACTTACCGCAGTTTTCTTTACATCATGACAGGCTAAGGCCACATCAAGAAGCAAGAGACATATGTGAAGAGCGATAGTCTGCAACAAATGAATCTAATAGTTTCAATACAAGAAATAGGCACAAAAACACAAACAGAAGAATAATATCTATGTTACTCTGTATACCTCATCAATGGCTTGTATTTTATTGTATAAAGGTTCAAGAATTGATAATGCCTTTGAATACTCACAGAGATGGAACCAAATCACTGCCTACATAACGAAAAGTTTTGAAGTGATAAAAAGTCAGTTCATGCAAGGAGCAAATAAAAACCAACTACAATTATTTAATACAATAATGAACGTAGAGTTGTGAACATACGATATTTAGTATTGTCACGGATTGATCAAACTCATCCGCATAAAAATTGCTGGTGTTGTTCCCAACAATAGACTGGTTTTCTAGTGTTGAAGCATTTCCCTTGGCAACTGTACTAGCTCTGTTACCTGCATTGCTACCTGCATTGCTGCCTGCCTCCACCTCTTGTAAAGAGGTATGGGTAAGATCTTCGCTTTTTCTCTGAAGTTATCAATGAGAAAACTATCTTTAGATTCAAGAATCACATATAAATCAGCAACCAAAAGAATCACATAGAGTAGAATAATCCAAAATTATGTACACCATAAAAGTATGGAAAAGGTAGTAACAAATTGCATGGTGAAATATACACCTTTTTATCCATAAAATTAAAGTGTTTACAGTTTCAAATGTGAAGAGACTGATCATAATTTTGGTCGGTCATGAAGAAATGACATTGAAGGCAAGGTGCAGATACCATTATTGGGACATAAAATGCAGGACAGCAGCAGCAACATATTTTTAAGAAAATTCTTCAACTCAGATTCTCAATCAATAAACCAAATAGTTGTTGAATCAGGTTTAAGAAAGAAAGACACATTTAACTCCCACGCCATTTTATGTAAAAAGGTGGACTGCAGAAGGAAATCTACAGTAATGACAGTGGAGATACAATGTGAATGATGCAAGATGGCATAATCTGTTTCCTTTATTACAGTCCATACGTTCAAATTATTTTCCCGACCAATAATCTAAAAACATCATTGACTAATAAATCCAACAATTATATATTACTTTTCTATCAACACACTTGAGAAGCTCGGACAAAGTGCTTGTACTACTAGGGTTAAGGTAATCAGCTGAGAGATATGGTGATTTTACTACTATATTTGAGCTGAGTTTATTGCTTATAGGGCTGCTTGGACTCAGGTTGTTCGGAAAATAATACGGTCTAGAAACCTAGTTCGTGTTGCTAATTTACACTCCAGTAAAACCTCTGCAATGAAATGAATATTGGGAACCTATACGAAGGGCTAGGATGTTTTCCAAACAAATCAAGCTTAAGCTTGTCAAAAACGATATACTGCTGAGAAATTGTAGCATGGTCATTACATAACGTTCTGCGGTAGCTCTTAAATGTTGCCTTTAGTCAATTCTCCAGCGGTATGCATGAAGGATGACAACTGGGAAGTGAGAAACTTCATTGATCTTAACACAACTCCTGCTATGGCTGATCACACATGCTGGCTGCATCACCAGCTTTACAACACCCTAATACCCACTGTGAAAGTGAAAGCAAGACCTAAATTCTTTAGCTGACTATCCGATCTAACATTTCAAAAACTGAGATGTTCCCTTATTGTTGACTGGTACTTCATCCTTAGTCCTTACACTCGACTGAGAAATTCTTGAATAAAAGTAGCAAGCAGCTCAACTAGTCAAATCATAACCCTTTAAAGCTGTTCTTCTTGCCAAGTGCCAGCCATCATTCTCAGATCTGATGTATCTCTGCATTATTGTTGCTTTACATCATCCCTACAGCTCTTGCTAGTGCAGCCCTATGTCTCTTAGTTCTAATCTGTTCCCTAATCATGTCCCACCTCACGTTTTCTTTATCCAACCATACATACATACTGAATCACTGATGCATACATACATAAATTTTTGTTGCAAAATAAGAACAAAGGATATATCAATCTAAACTGGAAGAGTTTAACTATGATGTTTCCACTAGAAAAGAAAACCAATGTAGCCATACCTTGACATCATAAAGTACTTCAATCAATCTCTTGGGGTTTGACGAACCATCTCGAAAGAACTCTGTTATTGCAATATTATGAAGGACCTACACAAATTTTCATAAAGGATTAATGTGTAATTGAAGTAACATTTTCAACCTCCTTTTACCATAGGACAAATTCAACTAATGACTTAAGTAAAACTTAATTGTTTCACAGGAGGAGGTACTTAAAGATCTGCTATCGCAGAGAATTTATCCGATAATCAGACCCTAGGTTCATAGGAACCGTGAAAAACTTATCTAGCACATCCACAATCACTGTATTCTCCCATATACATGCTTAATCAAGAACCGTAACCAGAGAATAATAACCTTGGGATCGTTCTTCTTCTGCGCCAGCTGCTGCAGCAACTCCAGACACTCACTGTACTTGCGCGACTGAAACAAGAAAAGTGCATCTCGAGCCAAAGCGGAAAATGTAGCAACTTCTTTATCGGTCAGCGAATTTGCTTCCGCCTGCGGGGTTGCTGAAGAATCTCGCAAATCCATTACTAGATCGATCGATCAGGTGTCCAAGTTCAGATGAAAGCGCGCGGCTTTACGAAGCGATGAGGATGTGGAGCAGCAAAGCGTAAACCCTAGCTAGTGAAGGTGCCAATTTCAGAACGGAGAGCTCGATTCCTGAACCTGGCAACAAATCAGCATTTCACAGAGTTGAAGAAATCTGGAGATGGTCTGCTAGACTAGATTGGATTTTGGATTTTGAAGAGATAATTCGACGAACAATCTCTGCTCTCTCAAGAAAGACGGATTCGCAATTCGCATATGGGGAGAGAGAATCGACACTCTTTATCAGCAGCAATTAATTATTTTGTTGGGGAAGAAATTAACTATTACAAAACTATTTAGGAAAAATGCAAATAAGAAATAGTTCAGGTAGAGTGACAATTTCTAAGTCGACACGATTAAATAATACGTAATAATCTGCATTTTACAAGATAATAATTTGCATTAAATATATCTCATATCTAAACAACTATTATCCATTTGAACACGATTAATAATCGTGTTTAAAAACATCTAACTTGCAAATACACGATTAAACACAATTAAGTATAATTATTTAATATTTTGATTTGTTTTTTACTTATTTTTAGTCACTTGCAAATTTTAAAACTTGATTATAAAATTTGTGAATTTTATATTGTATTATTTCTTTTGTATCATGTGACACGATTTGTGTCTTGTATATATATCAAAAAGTTAATCGTGTCTTAACGTGTGTTCCGTGTGTGATCTGTTTAAGACTCTATCTATTTAAACACGACGCACGTTTAAAATTTATCTGTTTACACAAGACACGATTAAACACGACACACACGAATTGTCACCCCTAAATTCTGGTATCGTTTAGGCTGGCTATGAACTTGCAACTGTAGTCCTCAACTTTTATGTATTGGAAATTTAGTTACTAATTCTTAATTTTTACACTCCATATTCACGCATAATTATTTTACACTCCCTTGTAATAAGCTATATGAAAACATTTTCTGCAAGGCGGTCAGAATTAGTATGGTCGTTAATGGGCCTCTTTTAATTGGTCCGTAAAGACAATGGGCCTCTTTTAATTGAAAACAGATGTGTCGGATTGAACCGTCGGATTGTATTCGGGTCAACCTTTTTTTCTCAAAGCCTAAGGAATGGTCTAATTAACTCTTTACCAACTAAATTTTAGAGTTTGTTAGATTTTTTTTTTTTTACAAATTGCTATTGATTTTACAAAATAAACAATTTACTAGTAGTATTTCTTGCTCTCGGTCTCTCAATCAATTTTTAAAAAATAGTTATAAATTTTAAAAATATATATATTATTATTTAACGTGGTTGAAGTTTATTTATATTTTAATAAGTGTTTTTAATTAATTGTGTAGTTCTGTTCAGATTATTGTATTATCCTAAGAGTCCAACCAATCATTCTTTCGTAACACGACCAACAACCGTGTCGTGTACGCGTGTTCCGTTGTATATAAATAATAGTTTAAATTTTTAAATCCAATATTTATTTATTTTTTAAAAATATCTTGCACAAAAGAGCTAATTAAGTTTCTCGATATATATTTTTTCAAGAAAACTTGTACACAAAAATAGTGTATGTTCCACTATTGAAGCTTTAAAAAAGTATTTTGTCACTATCAACATCCATATAATTGTTGAAGGGCCAAATATATGAAAAACTCCAACTTTAACTTTCAACATCATTTATAATAATAATTTATTTATACTATTATTCAAAGTCCACATGCAATATAAGGTTCTCAATTGGTAATGATAGGATAATTGTCGATTGCGTTAGAGAATAATTTCAAGCAAGTGTTAAAAAATTTAATTCAAACACGACTAATGATTATTGACGGATTAATTTTCAAAATTCATACACGACTCGTGCCCAATTTAATTTTTGTGGTTTGAATTTTGATGGTCAACTCATTAAGTCGAACGACCCATAGATCCATGTGACCCGTAAAGGCATATGACTTATTGAGTCATACGATTCATGAAACTCATATGATTGATAAAAACTGTGTGAACCATAAATTTTCTTAAAATACACTCATATGTTGAAAAAAAAGAGTTTGTAATTATGATTTCAAAATTTACAAATATTAAAGTAATAAATATATAAAGAGATATCAAAATAAAATAAATAAATACTTTAAGGAAATATAAAATTATATAATAACATGTGTTATCAGAACCAGACCGACCCTCGAACCGATGAGGGGATCGGTTCCCGATTCAGTCGATCCAATCCAGTCGGACCCGATTCAACGTGCAATTCAATGTTTATAAGAAAAAAAAATGAAATTACAAATTACATAGTCTCGAACACACACATAATTATCTCAAACTACATAGTCTCAAACACACACAAACTATATAGTCTCAAACACACACAAACTACATAGTCTCAAACACAATATTATTACCTCAAACTTTGAACATACATAACACAATAGTGTCAAAATCAAATACAATATGTCTAAACTTTACACATAACTTCTAAACTGAAAAAGTTGCTCGGTCGAACCGAAGAGAACCACCCAAAAAATTTAAACCAGCCAAAAAAAAAACTAGAATTGGATACGAGCCTGTTTTAAAAAAATTGAGTGTTTTTTTTCTTCCAAAAACCGACTGGTTCAACCCGATTCAAACACTGATCATATGCATTTCGATCTTTTAACTGAATCAAAAGGAACATGGGTCCATTTTCTTGTCGGATCACCAGTTCGGATAACACTGACAATAACATGACATTTTCTTATATATATTTTGTAAGTTATGAGTATGGACGAAGCCAGAAAAATTATCGAGTGGGACAATTATTAAAGTAATGACAAATAGTTGAGCTAAAAAAATTTCAGTGGGGGCAAATAGAAAATTATTTCATTTTTTATGGTCAAATTTACACATAAACATCATGTAGCTCCGTCCTTGATTATGCAATTGAAAATTATTGCATTTGCCCCTAGGCATCATGTAGCTCCGTCTCTGGTTATGAGTTACTAATTCTTTGGTTCATTTTTCCCTCCATTCCGCTGGCGAGGGTGACGCCTCCGGCAGTCCGGCGCCACTTGTCTTGGCCGTCAGGACAGAGACTTGGTACGTCCCAATCCCGACAAAAGCACGTAGTAATCTAACACGAGATTCGTCTGTCGAAAGTAATTTTTGTGTTTTTAACGGACACGTGTCCATAGCCTTATCGTAATGAACCGGATAATTATTCGGGCTAATCCTGTTGGTAAGATGCCATTAGTCGGGTACCCTTATCCAACATGGACGTGTGTCGTGACACGTGGTTGGTGGAGACTAAAAGTCTCAGGTATGGGAATAGCTGCTTTAGCTGAGTCCATTTAAATCGGAATCGGAATAAAATTATCCTTTTTGGAAGAAAAAAAAATAGATCGTTTATAAGATTGAAATCAATAATTTTAATTTATTCTGTATTTATTCTAATTTTAATGGAAAAATACAAAACTGTTATCCGAACTTGACATTGATTAGTAAATAGGTACTTGAACTTTTTTTTGTAGTAACGAAGTAGCCTGAACTTATTAAACTAAGCAAATAAGTATCTACCGTTAATTTTCGTTAATAATAAACTGAAAATATAACGTGAGGAGCACGTGAGAAGCAAACAGGTACATGCTTACACAAATTAGCAAATAGCTACTTGAACCGGTTCGGACGAACCACTTTATTATTATTATTATTTTAAAATAGGGTTTATATATCAAATACATGATAAGTCTCTTTTGGCTATCTTTCCAATACGGTATATTCAGGATCAACGATATGTTCTCTTTAATTGGTCTGCTCGAGTGATTCTATAGGGAGGCCCCAGTCGGGATAAGATTGCTCTCGACTTCGTTTACGTGGTTGTTGCTTTCGTTCGAGTACTTCCTTAGTTCAGTCATCGTCAACTTGATAAACTCGATAACGGATAAAATCACACCGAGCAAAAACGGGTCGCTATACGGGTTGGACCTCAAGAAGAACAACGTCGATCTGTTCTATTGGTTCCTAGGCATCATCAATTAACTTTGTTGTGTATTTACTAGTGTCTTCATGTCTACTATAACCAACTTTGTTGTGTATCTACTTTTATGCTTCCTTGATGCATCGAGAACGTCTGGAGTTGACTCATGCATGTATTTGGTATATAAACTCTACTTAAAAAAAAATGTTCGACCGAATCGGTCCAGGTATCTACTTGCTAATTAATGTAAGTTCAGGTACATATTTCCTCCTCACGTGATATTTTCTGTTTATTCTTAACGGAAATTAACGATAGATACCTATTTGCTTATTTAATAACGTTATGCAACTTATTTGCGACAAAAAAAATTAGGTACCTACTTATTAATCGGTGTCAAATTCGGGTACTTATTTGGTAGTTTTTTCAATTTTAATACTATTGAAAATCACGGGGATCAAGAATTAAGGATTTTTAGTCGATTATTATATATCCATTACATATGTAATAATTTTGAATGAGAGATTTAACAATAAAAGTACTTTTGAAAAATGTCATAATAAATCAAATCAAAATTATTTCGGTCTATTATAAATGATTGTCGTATTAACAAATTACCTTGAAAAATACCCTATTATAGTAATTTATCTAATTGTAGATTATAACAGTAAATTATATTGAATATTATAGTTATTTTGATTTTATGTTTTATAAGAAAGACAGATCTTATTCAAAACAAAATCTAGATGATTGAACAAAGTCTTACTTTATATATTACATTTATAAAAAAAAATAGAGAAAATTAAATTAATGATATAAAAAAACTATTTTTAAGAAACTATCTTTTACGTCTAAGTATGACTCAAATAAATCTGATATGTGAAGTTAATGAAAACTCAATACTGATAATTAAAATTGGACTATGCGAAAAACATTTCATATGTTAGTTCAAATGCGATATATTGAACCAATTCACACATTTTGTAATAAAAAAAAATGTATCATTAATACAAAATATTTAAAGTCTCTAAATTTCAATATCAACATGATAATACATAAAATATTAAAATTAAATTTTAAGATTAAAACAACTAAATATTATTACAGACTAGTTCAAACTTCTAAATCTAAACTATTTATTGAAAACAAAACAGTATTAGATAATACTTTATTAAAATTTGTATGAGAATAATAGTAAAATACGATATTAAACGACATTAAAAATTACTATATTTTTATTAACTTAAATATAAAGAAATTAGAACCAATCTAAAAAAAAATAGAATTTACCACTTTTAAACCATTTTTTTATAAGTAGTTTAAACTTTAAATCGTTTCATATTTTTTATAATTTATCATTTTTCATATGAATCAATTGACAACACATACGATACATGAAAAAGTAAAATTCAATTTGCGGTCTGGACGGTCTTGGAGGCACTACCGATACTGAATTTTCGGTCTTGACATCTGAAGGACTGAGATCGAGACCGATTTTGGCCAAAAATGCCCGACTGAGTCGTCGATCTTGCTTGACTCAGGCCGATCTCAGTCTTGGATCAGAATTTTTGGTATAAAAAAAACAGCAGGAGGATTTGCCAAATAAAATCACTAAAATTTTGACTTTGAACCCGCTCGCTTCTCGTTTTCCGTCACACTTCTCTTATGTAATCGATCCAAGGGTTGTTTAATGCTTCAAGGTTATGAATTACTAGTGTTTCAAATATTACGTCATGAATTTATTGAAATTTTTTCAATGTCGGTCTGGTCCTAATCAGACTTTTGTGATAAAAGCCCGAGACCGAGCCTAACCTTGAAAAAAAAAAACTCGCACACTCGATCTTGATCCTAGTAGGACCGGTCTTGTGGAAAATTCGATTTTTATCTCACTAATGAGAGAAAATATAAGACGACAATTTGTGCATCTTAAAAAGATAATAATTATTACTGTAAGAAAAGCAATGGTTCGGCTTTCTTGTTTTAAGGTTTTTGTCCCAACGTCAATGTCGTAATGCATGAGCATATTCCTTAATCATTGATACAAGACGTTTATTTTATTTTATTTTATTTTTTAAGGTTAAATTATTTTTTTAATTATCAAATTTGAACATTTTTCTTTAAAAAAAAAATCAATTTCCATATGGAAAGATATTTTTCTTTTTCTAACAATTAAAATGTAATAGTCAAAATTCATTTATACATTTCTATGTATTATTAAAATTTGAATACTTTATACACGTTAACTTGTCTTTACGTAAAAGTAAAGAACGATGACTTGAATAGTATGCAGGAATTATTATAGATGAAATAGTCGCTGTTTATCATTGCATTTACGTGTGTATATGTATATAGACCACGACCAGAAATAAAAATATAATAATTTATTATTGTGCAAATTTAAATAATAAATATAATAATTTATTATTTAACCTTTTCAATTTTTTATTTTATTTAAATATTTCTATTAAATTAAATTTTTAACTTCGTCCTTATATATAGTTAGATAGATAGATAATTAAGATTAATTACCTATTTACGTACTTATATTTATCGTATGTTACTTTTTGGTTACTATTTTTTTTTGTATTATTAAAAAGTTATTTATGCTTTAAAATATAATTAATTAATTATTCCATCAATTAATCGTAAATTTTTTCTATGATCTATTTTGGTTTGATTTTAAAAGATGATATTTTTTAAGACTCCAACTCATAATATATTCACAAATGCTGATTTAACATTATTAACTATAAAGAAAAGTATTATGTCATGTTCTTTTCACGGAATGGAAAAAGAATTCGGCTTACGGATTCCGTAAGAAGTTGTTCTTTTTGCGGAATTGCAAAAAATTGGCTTACGGATTCCGGGCGGGGTAAGCTTAGACATTCCGTGTGAAAAGCTCAGAAATCCTAAGCCGGGCGTGCTAGGAATGAGTAATAGGAGGCAAAATGACTGAAATGCCCTTACTTTAAAATTTATATTAATTCAACAATTTTGTCTTAATTAATAATTAATTAAATAAGTTATTTTTTTTAATTATTAATTAATTATATTATAAGTTTTTATTATTCTTAATTTTAAAATTAATTAATACAAATTATATATATTATATACTATACATATATAAGGAGGGGCAAATATGTCATTTTACCACATTCCATTCCTTTTCCATATAAAATTTCACCAAATAAACAACAGAATTCATTATTCCATTCTATTCCATTCCACCAAATAAATAACTTCATATTCTTATTTCCTATTCCTTATTCCCTATTCCTATTCCCTATTCCTATTCCCTATTCCGTATTCCTTATTTCATGAAAAAAATGCCCCGTTAGTTTTTAATTTAACTGAATAAATAATAAAAGTATATATAAAAAATAAAATCGTAAATGAGGAAATAAATAATTTAGTCTAATACAGAAATATTGTTCATACACATCAACGAAAAATACTGGAAATGGGGAAGTTTTTTGTTATTTAATTTCAATGGCGTAAGCGTGTCCAGCTAAACATTCCACTGTCCATACATTATTTGCAAATTGCAACCATGGAAACCTGAAACGTGAAAGCGACACGCATTTGTATATATTTTATGAGTTAAATACCAAAAGTTAGAAGTAAATTGGACTAAAGTAACTATTTGCACATTCATCCAAGTTGATTTAGTCCGTTTTGAATTTTTAAAATTCGGATAGCTCGTTGCAAAATGTCAAAAGTTCAGGTAGCTCATTAGTATTTAACTTTATTTTTATATATTTTATGATAATAAATATTAATAATTTAATACATTTGATTCCGACATTTAATTAAAAAAAATATGTTTTGTATCATACTTGAATTTTTTATTTTATTATTTATTTTAATCAAATATTTAGAGGTTTATTATTGCTAAGTCCATAATAATATTGAACATCCTACGTGGATATAGGTCAGCTCAATATAATTTTATCCACCAAAACAAACAACCTCACGTTCCCGACCAAACATTTGCCACGTGCGTACACCTTTAAAGTTTAATTAATAACCCACAAGCAAAAGGATTTTGTCTTTCATTTTGAAAACGGTTAGCCTAAGTCGATACGTGTCAAACACTGATTGGAGAGTTTACATAAAATCCATGGAACCCATAACTAGAGAGTTTGTCCTTTGACTTGACGTGGATCCTACGTGGCGAATCAATCTGCCGTCAAAGACCAACAGCTGACCCCCATGGTATATCTGTTGCCGTTAGATTCGATTTTACGAAGCTGATTAATCAGAGATGACGTCATCATCTTCCTCTATTGCGTGGTACCAGCTCCGTATTTCCAAGTATAAATACATTGTTTTCTCTTCGTCTTCTTCACCACAACATCACAGAGAAAACCTAATCCATTTCTGCAATATTCTGGTACCTTGTCTCTTTCTTGTTTCTGTATTTGTGTTGGTTTCAAATTTTCTTTCTCTGGTTTCTTCAAGATCTTGAAATTACAGAAAGATGACGATCACGCCGACAGTTAAGATTGTGGACCGGAAGCTGGTCGTGAAGGACAGGACCGTCTTGGTTGGAGTTCCTGACAATGTGATAGCCACGTATGATTCGAGCTCCGGTCCGGTAGAGGGCGTCTTCCTCGGGGCGGTTTTCGATGCGGAAAACAGCCGCCAAGTGGTTTCAATCGGAGCACTCACAGACGTCCGGTTCATGGCTTGCTTCCGGTTCAAGCTATGGTGGATGGCTCAGAAGATGGGTGACCGCGGAAGGGACGTCCCGCTCGAGACCCAGTTCCTCCTGGTTGAGACCAAGGATGGGTCCGACCTTGAATCCGACAGCAACCAAACCGTCTACACGGTGTTCCTACCGTTGATCGACGGCCCGTTCCGAGCCTGTCTGCAGGGAAATTCACAGGACGAGCTCGAGCTTTGTTTGGAGAGCGGTGACTTGGACACCAAGGCATCGTCGTTTACTCACTCTGTCTTCGTCTACTCCGGCACCGACCCGTTTCAGACGATCACCGACGCGTTGAAGGCCGTGAAATCTCATCTGAAGACATTCCGACAGCGCCATGAGAAGAAACTTCCGGGAATCATCGATTACTTCGGGTGGTGCACGTGGGACGCCTTCTATCAGGAGGTGACCCAGGAAGGAGTTGAGGCGGGGCTCGAGAGCCTTGCCTCTAGCCGGACCCCGCCCAAGTTCGTAATCATCGACGACGGTTGGCAGATGGTGGCAGGCGACTTAGTCGAGAACACGACCGGGTCGGATAGCGAAAAGGAACCCAACCCGTTGCTCCGACTCACCGGGGTAAAGGAAAACACCAAGTTCCAAAACACGGATGACCCGGCTGCGGGGATCAAGAACATCGTCAATATTGCGAAAGAGAAATATGGGTTAAAATACGTATATGTATGGCACGCGCTAACGGGTTATTGGGGCGGGGTTCGACCCGGTGTGGAGGATTACGGGTCACTGATGAAGTACCCGGTGGTCTCGAAGGGGGTCATCGAGAACGAACCCGTATGGAAGAACGACGCATTGGTCGTTCAAGGCCACGGGTTGGTAAACCCTAAGAATGTGTACAAATTCTACAATGAGATGCATAGCTACCTCGCCGAGGCCGGAGTCGACGGTGTTAAGGTTGATGTTCAATCCTTATTGGAGACCCTCGGAGAGGGTTTGGGCGGTCGGGTTGAGATCGCCCGACAATATCACCACGCACTCGACGCGTCGGTCGTCAAAAACTTCCCCGACAACGGGATTATCGCGTGCATGTGCCACCACACCGATTCAATATACCAGTAAGTCTCCCGAATTTCTCTAGACGTTGGATTAATCCATTGATGACTATAAAATACAACTAAATCGGCTTCGTATATGGAAACAGCTCGAAGCAGACCGCGGTGGTTAGGGCATCAGACGATTTCTACCCGAGGGACCCCGTATCCCACACTATCCATATTGCCGCGGTTGCCTACAACAGCGTATTCTTGGGCGAATTCATGCAACCCGATTGGGACATGTTCCACTCAGTCCACCCCGCCGCTGAGTACCATGCTTCCGCCCGTGCGATCAGCGGCGGACCCGTCTATGTCAGGTGAAAACTCGATAATTATAGCATGAAAAATAGCATATTTTTTATTTTCGAAACTAGTAACTATCGAACTACGTCAAACCCTTGATCAACGATAATTAACCTCAGGGAGCTTGATCAAAGATAATTAACCTCGGGGACGGAGGTATTAATGAACGAAGGGGCAATTGTCCCCCTCAACTTTTGATTTTGTGTAATTTTGACCCTAAAAAATACAATAATTTTCAATTTAACCATTTTAAATTATACATTTGTCTATAGTGATTTTTTTTTTCAAACTATTTGTTATTATTCTAATATATATTTGTCCCCCTGAAAAACAATTCTGGTTTCGTTCCTGGTTAACCCTAATTCTCTCATTTGAACAGCGATGCGCCCGGGAACCACAACTTCGACCTCCTCAAGAAACTTGTTTTGCCAGACGGGTCGGTCCTTCGAGCTCGCCTGCCCGGACGACCCACCCAAGACTGCCTCTTCTCAGACCCGGCACGCGATGGTGTCAGGTGAGACGACATAATAAACACGAAACCACGAACATAACATCGTTGTTTATCGATCAATTCGACTAACCCAACTAACCCAAATTTTTTCAATTCAGCTTGTTGAAGATATGGAATATGAACAAGTATACAGGAGTCTTAGGTGTCTACAACTGCCAAGGAGCAGCATGGAACACTATTGAGAAGAAGAACGCATTCCACGAAACCAACTCCGAACCCATCACCGCATTTGTCCGCGGTCGTGATGTCCACCTCATAAACGAAGCCGCAACCGATCCCGATTGGTCAGGCGACTGTGCCGTATATAGTAACTATAGTAGAAACCTCGTAATTTTACCCTACAACACTGCGATCCCCGTCTCCCTCAAGGTTCTCGAGCACGACATCTTCACCATTACCCCCATCAAGACCTTCCCTCACGGGTTCAAATTCGCCCCGCTAGGACTCATCGAAATGTATAATTCCGGTGCCGCCATCGAGGGGTTGACTTACGAGTCAAGTTTGGCACGATCAGTTAGGGTTGAAGTGAAAGGTTGTGGCAAGTTTGGATCGTACTGCTCGGTTAAGCCCAAGAGGTGCATCGTGGGCTCATTCGAGGTCGATTTCGGATACGATTCCTCTTCGGGGTTGCTAACTTTGAGCATCGATAACATGCCCGAGGAGGAACTTAGAGTCCATGTCATCGAGATCGAGTTATAGATGTAATATCAGGTCTTCGCTTACATTTTATTTTGTGTATTTTCGAGTTCGGGATTATTGTTCTAACGTATTGAAATCAAAGTCAATTGCGACACGATCAAAGGACTCCCGATTGGGCACGAACCGAGAACCGAGCCTCAATCGATCGATCAATTATTAAGCTATGCTATTGCTACTGGGTTTGGGCCTTATGTAGCAATGGCGAATAAATATGGGTCTGGTCTCAATAGGGTTCTTTGTTGGGCTCGAATCTAGGTGTAGGGAAATTACCAAAATATTATTTATTAAATAATATAATGTGATATTGGATTTTTCTTTTTAGAGTTAACTCATAATTAAAAATTAATTACCAAAATAATTATCTTATTTTAAAAATTATAAAAATATGTTTGAAAATTTATTTTTAATTATGAGTTAAATTAAAGTTAAAAATATTGTTACATCTATATGAGTTGGTTGAAGTAATGAACAGGTGGCGTGGTCCGTGTCTTTTAGAGCTTTGGCACCGAACGGAACGAGGGGACAACTATATTCTGACACAACCAAACAAGTCCCCGGGAAAAACGGAAGGGGTCGTTCAAAACCCACGCGTTTCTACTACGTGAAATGCACTTGCCATAAACTTGTAAAACATTTACACAATTACTAGGGTTGGACATGATTTGGTCTATCTACCGAATTTTATATGAACCGGTTCAAAAACTAATTCAACCGAACCACTTTATATATATATATGTAACACATAAACTACTTAAGGGAAGGGAAGAATGATGAAGGGAATCATAAATGAACGACAAGGTTACTGTGGGTCTGGTCTGGGAGCCAGAGGCGAACGAAGAAGGGACGAAGTCGAAGTCGGACAAACGGCGAAGCCGAAGCCTGGAAATGAACACGAAGGAAGAACCAGAGTTAGGTCTAGAAATGAAGACGAAGAGTGAAGAGGCGAACTAGAGGCGTCGATTCCCGATTGTCGATGCTGAAGTCGGACGAACGACGAAGTCGAAGACTGAAAATGAAGACGAAGAAAGAACCAGAGTTAGGGATGGAAATGAAGATGAAGACTGAAGAGGCGAACCAGAGGTGTCGATTGTCGATGCCGAAGTCGGACGAACGACGAAGCTGAAGATGGGAAATGAAGACGGAGGAAGAACCAGAGTTAGGGTTGGAAATGAAGACGAAGACTGAACATGCCAAGTTAGGTTAAAATTGAACAAGATATTTTAGTAATTAAATATAATATTATATTAAAATCGACTCAAATCGATTTTTTATGGTTCATGAGAACCGCTCCATTTTTTTTTGCTGAATAAGCGTTTGGTTTATGAACCTGTTCGAAACCGGTACAATTCACAAAATGTATGGTTCATTTTGCCCAAACCAATTTTTGTTTGCCCAACCCTAACAATTACTATCATTTTTTAAGTGAATATTATTAGCTAGGTTATGGGATCGACTATCATCTAAAAAATGAGTATTAATTTATTTTAAATATATTCAGTCTCTCATGCATAGACAAAAATTCCACATTTTACGGTTCCAAACGAACATTAAAAATCAGGACATGTATTCAGATGTGGTGGAGCTATCATAAAAAATGATATTTATCCCTCATTTTCTAAAATATTTATTAGTATTTTTGTAAATAATTTTTTAAAGAAAAAAATCTTAAACATGATCAATCATTAATTTAACTAAAAACAAAATTACTATTATTTCAAATTTAGTATTTTTTTTAACAATGTACCTCATAAAAAAAGTTACTAGTATTTTTTTAATACAAAAGATAGAACTTCTATCATGGCGCGTGAGACGCCATTTTTTTTTCATGGAGCGTGATCTACTTCCAATTTCATTTCCCTAAAGATGGGGATCGACATGTTGGAATCCCCTCCCCAAGATTGATTGGTTAACCTCCACCGTCAGATTGGCAAGATTTGCATCTTAACCGTAAGTACTGTAGCTAAATAATAAAATTATTATTTAAAAAACATAATTTAAATAATATTATTTTTAATACATTTTAGAATATTTGAAATGATCAATTGTGACAAAATAAAAGATGTCTAGATTTAAAAAAAAATCTAGAATTATTTGAAAACATTTGAATTATTGCATCCAATTTAATTGACTACACGTCATTTATATCCATATATATATATATATATATTTTATGAAACTAAATTAAATTGTAGTTATCCTTTAAATTTTATTTTTTAATTAGGTTGAAAAGGTGGGAGACCCATATATTTCTCCACCATGTCAACCGTTAAGATGACTTAAGAGTATATCAGTCGTATTCACTCACATGTTCGGATTTATGAGACAGTTGGTTAAAGCGTACGTCTTAAATCTTACATGATATTAGAGCGTGTGTGTTCAAATTCTGGCGATGCCGAAACTATTGATACACTACCATTAAAGATATTCACAAGTTCGGAATGATGAGACAGTTGATTAATACGGATGTCTTAAGTATTTTAATATATATCTATTTTTATATATATTATATATTTTATGAAACTAAAATTAAATTGTAGTTAGCCTTTTTAAAAAATAAAGTAAAATTTAATTATGCTGAAAAGGTGGGAGGCCCATATATTCTCCACCATCGGGATTGCCAACCAAGGAAATTACTTTTTTTTTGGCCAAGTAACCAAGGAAATTACAGACCTCCTTGTCGTCTCCTTCCTTTCCCCATATAAATATCCCACCCAACCCTTCTTCTCCATCTCCAAACCTCCACCTTTCCTTTCCCTCCTCACCTTCTTCACCTATCCATCTATCTTCTCCTCTGTCAAGAAGAAACCCTAATGTTTGGTTGGTTATGGAGGGAGATGGAGATGACGACTCTCTTTGTATCCTTCCACAGGCTTTCTTGAACTGAATATCTTAGATTGACAGATAATGAAGATCTCGATTTCGATTTGCAGTTCAAGAAAACTGTGGGAGGTTACACAGAATCGGGTCAATCCGCTCAAACGATCATCAAACCCTAGAGGTGTGGTATGTGTTCATTCATGTTCTTGAAGGCTTTATTTGGATGTGATTGTAAGCTAGGGTTTTTCTAAGTCGTGTTTATTAATACGTTTATCGTGTTAAATTTATCAAATATGAACGATAACGATAAGCTTATCTTGTTACAACACGAACACCATACAGTAATAATTGTGTATATCGTGTTACCGTATTGTATTAAATTAGTCAGTTGTATATTCAGATGCAGAATTTATTAAATAATAATAATAATAATGAACTAATCACGGTAAGAATTATGAATTCAAAAAATTAGATTTTATTAGTTGTAGAATTGACAATCTCTAAAAATTAAACAATCAAATAGAATTTTAAAAGTTATTAAACGAAATTTGTTTAAAAAAATAAACCAAAATTAGACTTATCAGTTCAGCTTTATTATGTTATCGCATTTTCTGTGTTTCAATATCTAAACACAGTACAAAAATTAAAAAATTTCACCTAAATATCCATCTAGTAATAATTAAGTATGAAAAATCCCTCATTTTGAAGAAAAAAATACGAATGTATACTTACCCGCGAATGAGATTCTGTGGGTAGGTGTCATTCACGCGTGAGACTGCCGTTAGCAACTACCATTCCATACGCGAATGTCATTCGCGGTTGGATGTGAATTAAACGCACCCGCGAATAGGCGTATCCCATTCACGGGTACAGATTAAATACGTACCCGTGAATCTCATTCACGGGTAGGTATATATTTGTATTTTTTTTCTAAACGAGAACATTTTCGTATTTTTTAAATATTAGAGGTATATTTAGGTGAAAAAATAAAAGAATTACATTATTTTATCGTGTTGTGTTAATTAAGAAACTTTCAACTTAGGGCTTTCAATTGCTGCAGTTTAGGTTAAATGTAGATTGTATGTGTGCTTAGGGCTTTGAAATCGTAATGCAAATAGAAGCTTTCGATCTATAACAATGTTTTTATTTTTATGTCGATCGCGATTAGGGTTGGGTGTGGACCGTACCTCCATTGATACTATTGTAACAATGAGAATACAAATAATTTTTTTAATATGAATATTTAAAGATATTACAACAAAAAAGTTATAATATTAATTTGTAACACGTGAAAATTTAAATACTTAGAAACTTGCATCGTTATATATTGATATACAATACAATTTTAGCTCATTTCATTCTCAAACTAACTAAAATGAATCATAATTACAACATTATCTTTTTTAAAAAAAAATTATTTTGAATGGTCAAAAAAAGACATCCTTTTAACGTTGTCTCATAGCAAAATAAAGTTGATAATTGTGTTTACTAAAAGAGAAGCCCAGAGTCAAAAGACACAGATTTATTAGCAACTTTTTCGGTTTTCCACTTTATTTGTCAATGGTTGTTAGCTAACTACAATTTGGAGTCAAATTCGAGTTTTTCTTTTTAATATTTATTTTTAAATTGTTTGTTTTTTAATATTTGTCCATGGTTGAGTTTTTATCTTATGTCATATTTTTCACGCATACACTTAACATAATTTATTTTGAAAATTGCAAAAATAGTAAAATATTTTTTAAAATGACATATTTAACTCTACAAAACTTTAGTATATTTACAATTAAGGGTGAGCTCTGGACAAACTTTTCTGCAAAAAAAAAGTCTTAGACCAAAATTTAAAGATTCATGTTTGGAGGACTGAGAGCCCGAGTTCATCTAAAATTACATGTCTGAGATGGTTTTTATTGACTCATACCGGTCTCGGTCCTGTACCAACTTTTTTTCTTCTAAAAATCAATTACAAAAGTATCCAAACCTTTTAAATACAAAATACAATGCAAATATTATATCAAGTATCCAATACTAAACAAAATACAAATATCATACCAAATATCCAATACAAAAAAGTTCAAAGTTCAAACACAACCCTAGACATATAATAAACTAATTAAAAAAAACACAATAAATATTGATTCCAACCTATATTCGGGTCGGTCGATTTATTCGTCTTTTGGGGGGGGAAGCCCGACCCCAAGCCTAAGTTTGGGATAAAAAACCGTTCGTTTTGACTCAGTCTTAAATTCAGGATGGGCTATTCAGGACAGGTTTTCGATTTTTCGGTCCACCAGTCTTTCTTGATCACCATTAGTTACAATTGAATTTCTATTCGATCGGAACTTGTTTGAATCCTAATCGAAATGACTAGGGTTTGATTTCTATTAATTTGGATAGAAAATATAATGGAAGAGGAAAACTTGACATATGGAGTGGACATTAAAGAATAAAAAATTTAAAAATAAACATTAAGAGAGATTTGAATTGTGTCCAAACATTAATAAGAGTAAAGTTATATGTTACCTTTATTACTAAGGGTAAAATACAACATTAATCCTAATATTTGTATAAATTTTGAATTTTTTTCCTAAAGTTTAAATCTTAAAATTTAATTTATTTATGTTTGATGAAAGTGCAACTTTGCCTCCTTCTCTCAATTTTTTATCCAAATTTAACAGAAAAAATTGTAAAAATAACATAAAATTTTAAAAAATGTCACAACTTAACGATTTCAATTTTTTTTTTAAATGTTATAATTGAGTCCCGATTCAGACTCAAAATTTGAATGGAAAAGTTGATAGAGCGGGGCAAATTTGCATTTTAGCCAAACATAAGATAATGAAATTTTACAATTTACATTTTAGTTGAAAACTTGAAATTTAGACAAATATTAACGGCAATGCCGTATTTTACCGTTTTTACTAATTATCTTTGCGTCTTAATTCCACATTATCGGTCGTGATTCACGCCAATAACAACTGCAATTTGGTCGTGCCAAACCCCCTCTAATGATTAATGTGTTTGTGAAAAGAATAAGGATACTTGTCGGGATAAATTAACTGTTTAAGTAGCAAGTCTTATGGTAAAAAATTATCTATAAATGAATTTATATGTTTGTAACTAATCAATTACTAAATTGTAAATCTTAAAGTTCAACTAGTAAAATGGAAATTATTACAAAATTTAGCTATCAAATTGCAAATTTCTCAAAAGGTTAACTCATAATTTGCAAAACGGACAGAGTAAGATAAATATTTAATAGTAAATTAAATAGAGATAGCAAAATTGCAATTTTATAAAACTCAACTATTGATTTTTTTTAAAAAGTTCAACTAGCAAATTTTCCAGACCGGTTAAATTCAACTATTAAAAACATTTTTCATGAAATTAGGGGGGAAATGTTGAGCCATATCACTCATTGTACTGATTAAGACCAACCTGATCTGTTAAGCGGATTAACCCGATTTAATTTTGTTCATTGTGCTTACCCGAATCTGATCAGAATATAAGTCGAGATTGATCATTTTCGTGTCGGGTCAAACATTGTACCCTAATATATTTGAGTAAACCAAGATTTTGCAGGAATTAAAAAAAATGTTGAATGCATGGGTGATTTGTAGAGTTTTTGATCCAAATATACCTGGAAAAAAAACACGAAAATATCCTAAGTTTTTAAAAAAATATGAAAGTATACCTACCCGTGAATATGAATTTGTTTTTTTTGCCACATGCGATTTTCATCCACGGGTGACAAATTTAAGTTGTACTCACGAATCTCATTCACGAGGACACGAGAATGCACATTTACCTGCGAATGACATTCACGGGTGAGACTTTTTATACTCACCTGCGAATGTCATTTGTGGGTGATGTTTTTTTTATACCCACCCGCGAATCTCATTTGCGGGTAGGTATACTTTAGTATTTTTTTTTTTTAAAATTGAGAATATTTCGATATTTACTTTTATTTTGAGCTATATTTCGGTAAAAATAAAAACTCTAATTTGTATGATATGCTATTAGGCCCTTTGGTCTTCAAACAATCAATTTTTATTTGTAGATTACACCCAATAGTTTACTATAGTAAACAACGAATTCCTCATATTTAAATTTAAGCTATAGTTACCCCTACTTGTCGAACTGCCGCGCTTGAATTTACACCAAATCAACTTAAAATGTGTCATTTTCAATTTAAAACCCTAAATCTAAACCTAGAAAATGAATAATTTAGGACCGTCAAGCCCCTAAGGGTTGAGAGAGTCCTATTGTTCCTGTTGGATCTTGATATTCTGAATGTTGCTTGACAGTGAATTGAATTCCAATGGAAGGATGAAGATTGCTCTCGCCTTAGCTCCGGTGAACCTGCAGGAAGAGAATCGCAACAGAGGGGGTTTCTCTGGGTCCATCTCCAATGCTTAAATGAGTATATGTGTGTATATGAACTCAAAACGTAACTGAATGTATGTAAAACAAAGATATTTATAGAGTAAGGAGACCAAACCGTTAAAGGCAACAACATATCTTAATGAATATTGTGTTGATGAAGATTAGGATAACAGATATTACGGCTATGACATAATATTGCAGTTACCATATGCAATCTTTAGAGAATATGTGTCTGAGATATGCGCGATATCGTGGTCATATCTTTAGTGACAGTTGGCGGGAACAGAGATGAGAGGTTAGACTCTCTTGGGCGAACCCTCCTATGGCAAGCAGTATGAAGTTGCAACCTTGGCTAATGACGACCAGTAGTGAAGCCTTTGGCGTCCACTTTTGCTTGAGTTTGATACCAGACCGCTTTATGAGGGTCATATCAATCTTAACATGGGTCAACCTGGTTCGAATGACATGAATTTCACTCCCTGCAAAGTTATTGGGCATCATCTGATGTCTTTTTCTTATTGGGCTGTCACTATCAATAATCAGCAATTTCCCTTAACTTTTGATATTGTGTAAATTTATACTTAAACAATATAATTGTTTTGGATTTACCCTTTTGACACATACCTCGTATAGATTTGATGTTCCTCTGAATCTATTTGTCTGCCTGTGTTGTGGTTACTGTTATTTAGTACTAGTAGTAATAGTAACTATTAGAAGAGACAAAAAGAGGGTTAAAAAAGTAAATTATTAAAGACATAAAAAAAAGAGAGGACATAAAGGTACAAAAGTAAACACTTTTCACCGAAATGTAAGAGATTGAATTTATTTATTTTTGTAAATATAATAAATAACTGAGATGAGTTACGATCTAGGTTTTAAGTTTTATTTTTGTAGTTCAAAATTGGAAAAATAATTTTGTTTATCCAAAAAAAGTTTGTAATATCCAAAATTTTCCTATTTTTGTTGTACTACATATTTGTGAAAAAATAATATTAAAAAAATTACTGAATAATTGTACCATTTTTTATTAAAACAAATTGTCTCTGATTTTTTATATTTGAAAGCATTTTAAATTTCCATATCATGTGAACAAAATATTTTCTTATCGTGTCCTCGTAAATGCTAAAATAAATAGGATTTAAAGAGCTTTTAAGTAATTGTGTTAAAAAAATGTAGCATGAAAAAACATTAAGAAAAAAAATAAAGCATATTATTAGACTAAGGATAATACGGATATTTTGGTAAAAATAATAATTAAAAGTATTACTGCTATTATTATTATATTACATTTAAATATTCAATCTTAAATACTTTACACGATTATTAAAAAATGCCTTTATTACTATTTAAAAAAATAGACAATAATGTGATGACAAATCGATAGCATACGTGTTGTTGTCTCTAATATCATATATAGTAGCACTGACATTATTTCTACATTTTTTCAAAAAATAAATTATTAAAGATAAAAAAATATGAATAAAAATATATTGTAAAATAAAAATAAAAGTTGATAAGATGAGGGAATCTTCCTCTTTTTTACCCAATTCTGAGTCATGACCAGACATTTTTCATATCTTTGCATAATAATATAAGACTTAAATTAAAAAATAATACTTATTAAAAAAAAAAACTATTTGTGGAGTATGCATATTGCAGAGTAGCCTGAAAAGGTTTCCACATTTTGCGTAATTTTACTGAAAACAAGGAGTCATCCAAGGACAAAGGTTTAATATTATATAATAATGACCCCATTGTTTTCATGCATGGTTCAAACTTAACGTGTGGTGCTATATACCTAGGTTGAACACATAATTTATTGTAGAAATTTATTTTGGTTTAAAAATAAATAAATAATTAGCAATTTAATAGATAAATAGATTTGGAAATTAAATTCAAATGAAAAGGTGAAAATAATGGAGATCAATAGAGTATATATATGCTCATGAACTTTTAATATTAAGGGGAATTTATTCTAATAATTCACAATGTATTACAACGGTGGAAAATTAACTTATATATATATATGGTGAAAATTAAAATTAAAATAACCAAAAATCAATGAATAGATATATAGACAGATAGACTTACCTCATATAAATTATTATTTTTTGCAAAAATAAATAAATTATTTCATGAGATTATCAAGTAAATAATAATAATTATAATTATAATAATTATTATTATTATTAAATAATTAAATTGAAATTTATTGTTAGATATATGACCCACATTGTGGAATTCAGGTAATCTTGCTAACATTGTATGCTATGTGAGGGTCCCTGCAGTTTGGATGGATCTATATCACTTGTTCTTCACAAGTTTATAAAAATTAAATAATAATAATAATAATTTTTTTCTATAAATTAAGCTACATAATTAATATTTAGGGTAGAATTAATCATTTATTACCATAAATACCAATTATTAAGTAATTTTTCAAATTTGTTATTTCATCATTATATATGCAAATATGTAAAGTAAGAGTGGGTGATGTGCAATGCCACATGAGATTATTTTCTTTAAAAAAAAAACTAATTAAAATTCTTCCTACCTTCCTCTAAATTAAGATTTTCAAGAATATTTTTAATTAATCAATTGTAGCTCTTGAAATTAGAGAATTATGCAGGAGAAGACTTCAATTTTAGTTTAAAATTACGAAATTAATTTCATAAAAATAATAGCTATTATGATCATTAGTAAAGAAAATGAGACAATACATACATACATATATACATATACATACATATATACATATATACATATACATATATATACATATATTAAAAAATAATTAAGACTGCAGAATTATGGCAAATAGACTGCAAATTCATTGAACCTGATCACCTCAAAACCCTCCCAACTCAACTGACTCATATATCATACCTGAATTCCCAGTAAACAATGAAGAAAATCAAATCTAACAACACAAAATACACAATTGATAAGAACATTACCCATAATTCTCCATTGCCATGCATAATTCAGTACAACTCAAGCTCTTGCATCTGCAGAAATACAAAATCCTGAATTTGCCATGTTTTCCCACAGCTTTCTTGAGCTTCTGCAGAGGGTTTTCTTTCCTCGGGAAAGGAAAGGACTGAAGGGACAGAAGTTCAAGAAAGCTGTGGAAAAGCATGGCAGGATTTTCAAATCATCTTCTTCTTCTGCATAATTTAGCACTCATTTCTTCTTCTTCTTCATCATCTTCTTCAGATCTCAACCTCTTTCCATATACTGCATAAAGCTTCTCCCCATTTCTCTACATACAGAAAGAAAGGAGAGAGGAGCTGGCTATTTAGAGAAGGAGAGAGGGCATACAAAGTTATGAAGGACCACACTACAGTGTACATAAATCTGTGGAACCAGCTTTATAGGAGAGGGTTGAGTGAGTGAGTGAGTAGGGTTAATATATCACTCTCATATTTCGCCCACAATTCCTTTTTATTTTTATTTTTTTTAAAAAAAGTAAGCAATTTTGATTGGGCATTATACTTACATGTATCTATGTATGTAGCTTTTAATTTGGTATTGTATATATGGTTGGTTGCACCATTTTTCATTTATAATAGTAAGGCAAACCTATTCTTTTAAAAGTTTGAGTTTATGAAAAACTTGATTAATACGTTGTTTTCGGGCTCTCGAACTCTAATATCTGAACGTGCAATAATCTACTCGAACTTCTTATTCTCTAATACATTACATTTATGTGTATGACCAACAATAATATATATGTAAAGGGTGTGAGAAGAAACCCTAAAATGCCTTCTCAACTAGCTAAGTCTTTTATAAACCATACATCTCATGGTTGTGTAAGCCAAAAAGGGAAAACAAACCTACTAATATACATATATATATTAGAAAAAAATTCACATAATTTTGAAAGTTAATAAACCCTAAAAGTTAAATAAAAACATCCATTTTTAGTTGGGTTATTAGTTAATTAAATATGAAAAATCATAATAAGCCAAAAAAAGCAAGGGTTGACAAATTGTGCGTACATATGTGTTATCGTGCGTGTCAATACGTTTATCGTGTGATTCTTACCAAACACGAACACACACGATAAGTTTATTGTGTCATGTTCCTCAACATGAACACGACACACAATATTTCGTGTGTGTTCATGTCGTCTTATCGTGTTGTCTTAAGTTAGTCAGTTGTATCTTCACATACGATAATTATAAGGAAATATCAAAATAATGAATTGTTCATAGTAAGAATTAACAATTCAAACATTAAATTTCACGAGTCTTTAATGTATAATTGACAAACTTTTGCAATTAAATATCTAAATAGACTTTTAAAAGTTATTAAAAGAGGTTTGATTAGAAAAGTATTAAAAAAATATATTTTCAAGTCCAATTTTATCGTTTTATCGTGCGTATTGTGTTCTAATACTTAAACACGAACACGACACGCAAATATCTTCGTGTTATCGTGTTTGTGCTATCGTGTTATCGTTCTGTCATATGCGTCCACGAACACGACTTTTTTCGTACGTGTTCATGTCGTGTTATCGTTTTGCGTAAGAAATTGCCAGCCCTTAAAAAAGTCATTAATCATGAATACTCAAAGTTAATTAATGATCATCTAATTCTGAAAATTAATAAACCCTAAAAAATAACTCACCAAAATAAAACGGAATATTTGATTAATCTTGTTAGGTTATTTGTTAATCAAAATTAATTATTATTTTTTTTGCTATGATTTTCAGGATATAATAAAAGGTTTTAATTGTCTCTAACCAAAATACAAACCCTATAGTATGTACCATAAATTCACCAATTATATTCTTACATATATAATAAACTAAAAGACACATAGGATATAATAAATTCAACAATAATTTTGTGTTCTCCTTAAAATTAAGAATTAAAACATCCACATCACATGCAACCATGTGAGGAGGAAAGATTTTTTCGGGAAAATTTATTAAAAAAAAAGGAAGTATGGGGAGTCTATGGTCCCCCAATAGACAATATTTTTCTTAGCATAATTGTTACGATACTATCAGCGTTATCATAACCGGACTAGAATGACAGTATAATCGGGAGCTGAACCCTTATTCAGTTTGGTTTAGCTAAAAGATCGAAATGCATATGAACAGTGTTTGAACCGGGTTGGACTGACCGATTTTAAAAAATCGGTCGGTTTTCGATTCTAGTTTTTTTTTAGTGGTTTAAATTTTTTGGGTGGATCTCTTCGGTTTAAACTGACTTCTTCGGTTCGACCGAGTAACTTCTTCGGTTTAGCAGTTATGTTTAAAGTTTAGACCTATTGTGTTTGATTTTGAGACTATTGTGTTATGTATGTTCAAAGTTTGAGGTAATTATGTTGTGTTATATTGTGTTTGACAGTAATTTGTATGTTGGAAACTATGTAGTGCGTGTGTGTTTGAGACTATGTAGTTTGTAATTGTATTTTCAGTTTTTTTTTTTGCTTGTGATCATTTAATCGCACATCGAACCGAGTATGTCCCAGTTGGACCAGCCGAACCGGAAACCAGTCTTCTTGCCGGTTCGAGGTTCGGTCCGGTTATGATAACACTGCATAGTATTACTATTTAACAATTAAAATAAAAATACTTACTTAATGTGGCATTCAAGTAATTATAAACTTAATGCAAAAAGTCAGCTAAACCTTCCATAATATACCTTTTTAATTATAAATTATGATTTACACTTATATATATATATACATCTCTATTTATATAAAATATACACGTAATAGATATGTGTCTCTAATTTTGCATGAATGATTTATCATATATTTTGTAAATTAATAATATTTATTTACTTTCATACCCTTTAATAATGGTAATTTTGGATTTTGAAATTTTCGATACATATCGTATTGTTCATTATTATGACGTCATGTTGTACATAAGTTAATCGTGCTTGTGACTTTGGCCAAAAACAAAAATCGTGCTTGTGTATTAACATCTCAATTACTATTAATTAAGCATGGTGTAACGTGCTAATGCAGCTTGCATATTTGACGATAATGGGTAAGAATATATATGAAATAATATTAATAAAAAACGTGTTGAACCATTGGCCTATAAAAATAAGTTTCAAATATAAACTTACTTGCGGTTTTGTAAAATTTAGGGTTAATTCTTTATTTGTTAGTTGAACTTTTAGACTAGACATTTTCTTGTATTTTTTGGGTCAATTATCAAAAAAAAAAACCGAACTTTGAGGAACAGCAAACTGAATTATTTTTTTTTAAAAATAACAAACCAAAGTTTTGAAATTTAGCAAATAACAAACCTACCACAAAGTTTCATTATGTTTGAACGGATTTTTCAATGTTTGAAGGAGTTATTAAGTCGTAATACTGTTTCCTACGACTTAATAACTCCTTCTAACATTGAAAAATATGTTCAAACATAATGAAAAATTGAGGTAAGTTTGTTGATTGTTCAATTCCAAAAGTTTGGTTTGTTGTTTGTAAAAAAGGTTCAATTTGCTATTGATTTTTCTTCAAAGTTCGTTTTTTTAGTAATTAACCCTATTTTATTTGTGTGAACAAATTGCTAGTTGACTTTATAAAAGATACAATTTTCTAATTATGTCTAATTTATTATTAAACGCTGACAGAGACATGCATGTGTCTGTCACGTGTTAGCTACTAGATTGTAATTATTATTTTTCAAAATTTGTCTAGCAAATTGTACATTTTTACAAAGTCCAACTAGCAAATTGCATATTTCCACAAATAATAATAATAAATAAATGCAAGTTTTCTTCGCCTCAACAAATTATACGGAGCTAGCAAATTTTATATTTTTGAAATGTAAACTAACATTTTTAAACAAATCAACTAGTAAATTGTTTAAACTCTTAAAATTTATCTAGCTATCATGTTAATACTTAACCCATAAAATTTATTAATTAAAATAATGTAAATTTACGATTGTTAACTCTATTCAACTATTAATTTAAAATTCATCTAACAAATTAAAAATTAATTTTAATAATAATATGATTTTTATTATATACAGTATGTGTCAATGATGAATGCCAATGGTAATTCTAATTTGTAACACAATACATATACATATGGGAAACGGCCAAGGGCCCAAATAGAGTGGGGCCAGAACATGGCAATACTAGGGCCCATTCCTTTAAATGGGCCAATATTTACAAAATTTAGAGTAGGCCCAATGTAGGATAACCGAAAGTCCAACAGGCCCACACCCACCATCTCTTTCTAGACGCTGTTTGCAATAATAATAATAATAATATTTATCATTTATTGCCTAATAGTCCCTTGTTTTTCTCACTGAAGTACATATATTCCCCCTGTCCAATGTCTAGTTAGATTTAGTTGCATCATTTGGTTCCACTGCAACTGGTAAATTAAGAGCATAAGAGAACAAATCAACCTATCATTGTCAAATTTGGGACCATTCTAAATTCCGATTGACACGTTTTTTCTACGTTTTTGCAGTACAGTAATAATTTAATTACAGTGCACAAGACTACACTTTCATATTCAGCTTTATCTGTCTCATTCGTAGCTCAAATTTTTATAGAACACTCTGTTTATTCTTGAGCTGATAACAGAAACACGAACCCATTCGGAAATTTGTGTTTTATTTACAGTCATTGAACACGTTACAGTTTAACCAAATAAATTAATATGAAGTATGTTTTTTTTTTTTTTTTTTTTTGGTAAATGAGAAACAACAACAAACCAAAAGCAAAAACTAATTGTCTTTAATTATTCTAATTGTGGATTTTTCTTGACTATCAAACATCAAGAACTTCAAAATGTCTGAGAGAGGAATCGTTAGTGTATGGAAAGTCTCCTCCAGATTAACAGCTCACTTAGCCAAAGCATCTGTTACCCCATTTGTTTCCCGGAACACGTGTCTGATTTTGAATTTGTTAAAATTCAAAACAAGCTTCCTGCAATCCAAAATGAGAGGCATTAGTGATCTATTTGCATCTGGATCCTCAATTATCAAGTTAATTGCTTCATGTGCGTCAGCTTCGACGTGCAAATTCTGCACACCCATATTCACTGTCATGGTTAGTCCGTCTCTTATAGCCCACAGTTCTGCCACAAGACTATTGGTGATTCCGATACGCATTTGGAATTCTTTTAGCCAACCTCCCCATTCATTTCGCATTATCCCCGCTCCTACTGCCGGGCCTGGGTTCCCTATTGCTGAGCCATCTATGTTAAGTTTAACCCAACCATATGAAGTATGGTTGATAATGAATAATATGTACACTTCATCTTTGAGTGATATAGTTTGATAAGTAAAAGGACTAATTTGTGATAAAATAAAAGTACCGCTACTGAAAACGAATAAACGGAAACTGACGAACGGTGTTGTCGGACGCCGTTGAAGTCTCCTTCACGGGGCTCCCACTCCAGGCTGTAACTGTCGCCTAACCCAACTGTCCAAACAGAGCGTATTTGTAGGGTGGGCCGCTACTAGCCGTCCGATTCAGAGCTTTCTTGATAGCTAAACGGTGTAGATGGGCCCATTTCGGACAGTGCTTGTAGTGGGGTCCACAATTCAATAATTTCCAAACCTTTTTTCACATGCATCGAGTTGTTTCTCCACTCCCACTTGTTGGTGACAAGAACAAATTCTATTGGACGAAAAATGTTTTTTATTTTATTTTTTTATTTAAGTTATTTTTTGAAAATAATACTCTATATTTTAATTGAAAAATATTTTAGCACTAAATACCCCCCTAAATTCAAGTAAATATTTTGTTGAAACATACATGATCAACTAATGATATTGGAATTAAAAAATAAATATATATAGTTAAATTGAAAATCCTAATTATTCTCTTCATTTTTTTTTTACTTTTATACATTTTTAATAATAAGTACAAATTAATTATTTTTTTCGAGACTTATCAAGTATCTCTACAATTAATCAATTCGAAATTTAATTGTACTATTTAGTAAAATTTTAAAAGATTTAATTGTAATATTTTTAAAATTATTATGTTATTTTTTAATTTTTTAAACATATTCTATTAGATTTGAATGATTATTTTTTTGAAAAAAAACTCAACATTTAACCTAAAATAATTAAATAAAATGTTCAAAAGCAAATATTAATAAAAAAAACTCGATTTATGCTAAAACATTAATATTATATTTTACCCTTCAATGAAATACCATTAGGTTTAAGCTCATAAAATAGGAATTAACGTGATGGATGAGAGTGACCATCTCATGGATGATGCGAAAGAGAAGCTCTGCTTTGTCTCCCTCGATTTCACTGTGATATGCTACTTGCTAGGTATGAAATGTTGCAGGACATTGGAGCATTATTGATTTGTGTTATGGGCTTACTATAGTAAGAGTAAGATAGTTCAGCAATTGGGCTAGAAATATGGCCGACACTCCTTTATGTAGAAGGTTTGTCAATTGGTCGGGATAATACGAAAAACATTAACATAATTCTCTTTCTCTCTCTTCTCTCTCAATTATGGAAATTCGTTAGAATCTACCTGGAACCATATCAATTGGTATCAGAGTTAGCGCAACAACCGTGTCTAACGATCATGGCGTCTGAAACCAGAGCTCAGAAGGATGCAAGGATCGATTCGTCATCGGAGGAACACAGCAAGATGTTATCAGAACTAAAGGTAACGTCGGAGAGGCTGGTGGCTCTCAGTGAACGACACACAACGTGCTTCGAAGAGATGCAAGCTTCTATACTCGTCTTGACGGCGAGACAAACAGAGCTGATGAAGGAATTAGGAATATTGAGCAATGGATCGAGCATCACCGGAGCCCAACCAAAAGATCCTGTAACAACAAGCAAGGAGCAGGACGATAGGGGAAAAACGACCTTAGTACCTCTGACTGCCATAAGAGAGGATGAGTATCGGGAAGAATCACTGAGGCGGCCCAGGGACGAGTTTAAGGAGGGAGTTGGTCGTAGCAGCTATGACAGTAGACCCTCATTTCGTCTGGGACGCATTGATTTTCCAAGATTCTCCGGAGATGAGGTAGATAGTTGGATTTATCGTTGTGAGCATTATTTTGAAATAGATGATACACCAGAAAATGCCAAGTTACGTATTGCTGCAGTTCATTTGGATGGCGAGGCCCTGCAGTGGCACCAGGGATTTATGAAATTGCAGGCAAAGCAGGGGAAGTTGATAGTCTGGAAAGAATATGTTAGGGTTATTTTGGCTCAGTTTAGCGAAGAATTGTACGGTGATCCTGTCTTGGAGATGAAAACTCTAAGGTGGGAAAGGTCATTAGCTGATTATCAGAGGGCATTCGATGCACTTCTTCACAAGGTCCAACTGGTAGAGATTATATTTGAGGGTGTTGCTGTGAGCCAGTTTTTGGGAGGATTAGAGTCGAGGCTACAAGGGTCGGTCAGATTGCAGAAACCGAGCAACTTGATGGAAGCTTATGCTACTGCTAAGCTGCACGATTCAGTGCAAGCACACCTCAGAAAACAGAGAGCATTAATTCAGCCCCGGGTGAATAACTATCCTCACAGAACTAGCAATATTTCAGCCAACCCGATCATGTCTGCGAAGGGAAGAAGAACTGCTAATGGTCGTAACCCACGTCTGACAACTAATAAGGAAATGGAAGCAACGAGGGCCAAGGGTCTGTGCTATTGGTGTCCCGAGAGGTACACGGTCGGTCATGTGTGCAAAGAAAGGCATGTATTCGTAATAAAGGTCGGTGAAGAAGAAAATGACGAAGGAAAGGATCATGAGGAGGAGCTGGAACCAGAAACAGAGGTACCATAAATTTCCATTCATGCGATCACGGGAACCATGCGCTTCTCGACTATGAAGGTCGAAGGAATGGTCGATGGGAGAAAACTGCAACTACTGATCGACTCGGGCAGCACGCATAACTTTCTGGACGCCCAGATGGTTGGAAAATTCGGATGTCAAAAGGAAGAGATACCTACCCTAAGAGTGCTAGTAGCTAATGGGAATGAGATAAAATGTGATCAGATATGCAGGGGATTCAGATGGTCTATGCAAGGCCACAAGTTCGAAGCATACATGTTTATTATTCCATTAGAAAGTTACCACATGGTGCTAGGAGTGCAGTGGTTGGCCACACCTGACGACATCTTGTGGAATTTTAGTAGTCTATCGATGAAGTTTCTGAGGGGAAAAGATATATGTGAGCTAAAGGGCAAGGGTCGGGAACAAGCTCAATTAAGCTCTAGGGCCAATATGGACAAGCTGCTACACAAGACGGGGGAAATAGCAGCTGTACAACTCTGTAGTTTATTAGTTTGTTTGGCACCGCAGGAAGTCATTCATGTTTTCTCGGCAAGGCTATACGAAGAAGACAAAGTATCACCAGATGTCAATACTATGTTGAAAGAGTTTGAAGATGTCTTCGGGGAACCGACTGGATTACCACCTCAAAGAGGAGTTGATCACTATATACGGTTGAAAGAAGGTGCAACTTCAGTAAGTTTGAGACCTTATAGGTACCCTGCACCATTGAAGGACGTCATCGAAAGGATGGTAGAAGAGATGTTAACCTCAGGAACAATACAACTGAGCTGTAGTCCATTTGTGTCGCTAGTAGTGTTGGTTCGGAAGAAGAACGGGACTTGGCGAATGTGCGTGGACTACCAGAGACTTAATGATCTGATAATTAAGGATAAGTTTCCAATCCCATTGATAGATGAGTTGTTGGATGAGCTCCAAGGCACATTTATATTCTCAAAGATAGACTTAAGATCGGGATACCACCAAATACGTATGGCTGAATGGGATGCGCATAAAACGACTTTTAGGACCCATGAGGGCATTACGAATTTCAGGTCATGCCATTTGGACTAACCAACGCACCGAAAACCTTTCAAGGTTTGATGAATCGGGTGTTCAAGGCTTATTTAAGGAAGTTCGTACTGTTTTTTTTACGGCATATTAGTCTATAGCAAGGATCTGGCACAACATGTGGATCACCTAAAAATAGTTCTAGAGTTGTTAAGGACCAATGTATTGGTGGCGAAGAGATCCAAGTGAACCTTTGGAAGCCATCGGGTGGAGTACCTCAGACATGTGGTAACGACCGAGGGAGTGGCTACTGATCCGTCAAAGGTTGAGGCAGTCCAATAATGGCCTATACCTACGACGGTGAAACAGCTTAGAGTTTTTTTGAGACTTACGAGATATTATCGTAAGTTCATTAAAGGGTACGGTGTCATTAGACCTTTGACTGAACTATTGAAGAAGGAAGGGTTCAACTGGTCGAAAGAAGCAACGCGAGCATTCAAAAGACTTAAAACAACAATGACCTCTGCACATGTTTTAGCCCTGCCGAACCTTCAGGAGGTATTTATCGTGGAAACAGATGCTTCTAATTTGGGAATATGAGCCGTCCTGATACAGCTTGATCATCCAGTGGCTTACATAAGTCGAGCCATTTCCAAACGGCAGTAAGCTCTGTCCACATACGAGAAGGAACTTATCGCCATCCTCTTTGCAATCAAGAAATGACACTACTACCTAACTGGCCGAAGGTTCATTATCAAGACAGATCACAAAAGTCTCAAGTTCCTACTCGATCAGAGGGTGACGACGACGCTACAACATACGTGGCTAGCTAAATTGGTGGGGTACGACTATGAGATTGTGTACAAGAGAGGAACTGATAATGGTGCTGCAGATGCCCTGTCAAGATTGCCTAATTCAGAATTGCTGAGCTTAACAGTATCATCTGTTTCCACCGAGTTGATGGACAGATTAAGGGAGTCATGGAAGACTGATGAAGAGTGTGTCAAAATGATCAAAGAACTCGAAGAAGGAAGGGGGCCTAAGAGGTTCACTTCAGCGGAGAAATTATTAACACGGAAAGGCAAGCTGGTGGTTGGACGAGACTTGGAACTACGAAGAGATATCTTAGATCTCTTTCACAATTCTGTAGTAGGGGACACTCGGGAGCTGCAACAACTCTTCAAAAGATAACAACTATTCTGTATTGGAGGGGTCTCAAAAGATATGTTCGGGAGATCGTGAGAAACTGTGAGGTATGTCAAGTAAATAAGTATGACTGTTCAGCCCCATCTGGTCTCCTACAACCACTTCCAGTGCCGACAACCATTTTCTCGGATTTGAGTATGGATTTCATCACGGGACTTCCGAAATCGCAAGGAAAGGATGTCATATTGGTGGTCGTGGATAGGTTGACCAAGTATAGTCATTTCTTGAGTCTGAGTCATCCATACGAGGCTGCTACGGTGGCTCAGGTGTTCATAGATTCGGTATAAAATCTACATGGGTTACCAAATAGTATTGTGAGCGATAGGGACCCGGTGTTCGTAAGTGCACTATGGAAAGACTTGTTCAAACAATTGGGGGTTACCCTTCGACTGTCTTCTTCATATCACCCTCAAACGGATGGACAAACAGAGGTGGTAAACAGTTGCCTTGAGACGTATTTAAGGTGTATGACGAGGGAGAGACCAAAAACTTGGGCAAGATGGCTTTCCTTAGCCGAGTGGTGGTATAACACCACTTACCACACCACGATTAAGATGACACCCTTCGAAGCTCTGTATGGAATCGCACCTCCGTTTCATATTCCCTACTTTCCCAAGGATTCAACATTGGAGGCGGTGGACTCATTATTGAGGGACAGAGAAGAACATATCAAAATGTTGAAGTTTCTGTTGGAGCGAGCAAGAAACAGAATGAAGCAGATTGCAAATAAGAAGAGGGTGGATCGACAGTTTGAAGTGGGTGATCGAGTCTACATGAAGTTGCAACCGTATAGACAACATTCACTCAGGAACCATCAGAATCAGAAGCTACAACTGAGATATTTCGAACCATTTCAGGTTATGGAGAGGATCGGTCCAGTGGCCTATAGACTCGATTTGCCAACATCATCTATGATACATTCCACGGTGCATGTGTCGCATTTAAAGAATGCTCACAGAGGCAATGAGGAGTATGTCGCCTTACCCAGTGGAGGGGACAACAAGAAGGAATCATATGTCATTATTGAAAGGAAGATGGTGAAGAGGAATAATCTAGCAGCAACAAAGGTTTTGGTCCAATGGAAAGGAGGGACTTCACAGGATGTTACCTGGATGTTTTTACTTTTTAGATGATGTTAAAAGACAGTATCCAGAATTCAATCTCGAGGACGAGATTGTTGTTTAGGAGGAAGCATTGTTATGGGCTTACTATAGTAAGAGTAAGATAGTTCAGTAATTGGGCTAGAAATAGGGCCGACACTCCTTTATGTAGAAGGTTTGTCAATTGGTCGGGATAATACGAAAAACATTAACATAATTCTCTTTCTCTCTCTTCTCTCTCAATTCTGGAAATCCATTAGAATCTACCTGAGACCATATCAATTTCAGCTTCTACTCTGGAGAAGCTAATTGGATCGATCCAATATGGAATCTTGATTATGCAAATTGTCAGTGCAATTTATATTGTCGAATTCAGGGCAAAGCTGTTGTTTTTGCTATCAAGCTGTCTTCAACTGCAAAGATCGTATCTTGATGTCTCTTTGTTGGGTATTTCATTACAAATGTAATTTAGGGTGTCGATTTCATGAGAATGCAGATAGCTATCGTTGTATAGGGTGTTGAATTTAGGGACAAAGTTGTGATCTTTACAACAAAGGTGATAGTATTTTCAGAAAGAAGTCTTTAGGAGCTTAACTCATTAATAAAGTTTGCATCTTTATGTTCATCACTCTTGTTCATCACTGAAGTCAGCGTAGCGAGATTTGCTTGAAGCTGCAGCATGAGTGGAATACAAAGAGGCGCTAAAATTGCACGAACTGACAGATAAATAACTCTAAAGAGAAGGAATTGAGGTTCGGGATTCTGCTCGTGTTTCTGAGAGAGCCATTGATAAGTGCTTATCCACATTTGCAACGTTTTCGAATCAACTCTGTGAGGTGCAATTTTAGAAGGAAGTGATTTTTCACAGGCTTGTGTTTTACTGCTTGTTCCTTAAGATCAAATCGATGTATATGTTCAGTAAATGATTAAATGTGGTGTCTAAAAACGCTTATAACTTCTTTCGTTGGAATTCTGTTTCTGTATATAAATGTGTAGTTACTTTATGTTGCAAAACCGTCGCTACAATTGCTATTTTTTAACTGTCGCTAGAACTGATGACAGTATGAACTCTCGCTAGATATACTGACGGTTTTAACTTTGGCTACAGATGCTTACGATTTTAACTGTCGCTAGAACTGCTGTTTTTTTTAATCTCGCTAGAACTGCAGAATTTTTTTACTGTCGCTAGAACTGCTGTCTTTTTTACTGTCGCTAGAACTTTTTTTTTTTACTACTGCTTTCTTTTTAACTGTTTTCTCTTTTAACTGCTCACTTTTCACCGTTGTTAGAACTGCTATCGCTTGTCACTGTTTTAAAATTGCCATCGTTTTTCACCGTTGTTAAAACTGATGTCGTTTTTCACCGTTAGAACTGCTATCGCTTTTCATCGTTGTTAGAACCGTTGTCGCTATTAACTGATAACTGTTGCTGTTCACGGTTGCTATTCACTGTCGCTATTCACTGTGGCTTTAGTTGTCGGTAGAACTGCAGCTTCTTATAACTTTCACTATTACTGCAGCTTCTTATAACTTTTGCTAAAATTGCAGCTGCTTTAAGTCTCACTATAACTGCAGCTGCTCATAATTGTCGCTAAAAATGCAGTTGCTCATAACTGTCGCTAAAAAGGAAGCTGCTCATAACTGTCGCTAAAAAAGAAGCTGCTTTAAGTGTAATTAAAAATGCCACTATTTCTGACTGCCACTGCTTTTAAACGTCGCTAAAATGTTTTTAACTGTCGCTAAAGACATTTACATTTAACTGTCGCTAAATATTATCTGCTTTTAACTGTCGCTAAAATTAGCTGCTTTTAACTGTCGCTAAAATTAGCTGCTTTTAACTGTTGCTAAAAAACAGCTGCTTTAACTGTCGCTTTAAATGTTGCTGCTTTTCACTGCCGCTAAATATGCAGTTGCTTTGAACTGATGCTAAAAGGCAGTTGCTTTTTTCAATTGTCCGCCCTATTTCGTTGCACAATGTGTCGCAATTTTTCTTCAATTTGAAGATCCATTGCATGTGCTTTCTTCATATTCTTCTTTGGCAAGCAAAAGATCAAATTATACTCCAAAGTCCAACAGCAAATGCATTTGAATACGAACAATAAGTTCCAACTCCCATAACCAAATTTTCGGGTTTTCAGCATAAGAAATACATCCCAAAGATCTTAACAAAGCAAAACCATCTTTCTAGTATAAATTATGCACTACTATCACTTTCTCAAGAACTTCATTAGTAAATGAGCTGTAATATCCTGTCATGGGCATCATCTGTCTAGGTCGTCTTCCTCGCTGCAGTATTTTGTTTTGTTTTTTTTACAATAATAAGAACTCGATGTATCACTAATCAAAATATGGTGGTGCATCCATGCAGAGATGCACCAACTTTCTCTGATACTGTCCAAAAAATTCTCCAACAGCAACAACATCATCGTTCTCAGGGTCCAAACCTGGTAACTTGAACGGTTTATCCTCCAAAGACAGTTTCTCCTCGGAAATGAACGAGGCGTGGATCTCACGACATGCGAGTATGAACATGGCAGCTGTATCGGGCTGATGGGCATCACGGATAGCTGTTAGTGCTTCTTGGATGGCACCAGCCGCTACATACAGGATCAGTGCCCTAAAAAACAGTTATAATTATAGTTTGGCAACTTTTTCAACCAAAGATCCGAGTTTTAGTAACTACAGAGCAAATTCTATACATATCGCTATTGGAACTTGTGGTCCGATGTGTTGATTGCTAACTGATATTTTGGGGACTTTTCCTAGTGAAATTAATGGGTTTGTGCAATTTCATCCATTTTTTGTTAAATTTCGGATAGAAAACCCAAAATTGGCGCACATGCGTCCAAGGTTAATAGAAAAATGGATGGAGCTAGCAAATCAAGCTTAGGCATTAGTTTAGCTACTGAAAAGTCACAAAGAAAGTTCATCTAGCAATCAACACGTCGGCAACAGGTTCGAGTGGCTCTAGCAGATGTGCATGAGATAAGCGGCAATGTATATTAAGTCCAAGCACAGAGCAAACTTTTATGATTCCGAAACTTCTGATGAAAAATAAGATGAGGCAGAGAATAAAAGATGTTTTTACCTCCAAATGTTGTGTTCGTACTGAAGAATATGATTAGCCCACCTATGTAATACCCTGAAGACCACAAAAAATGAAAATGTACAAAAGTTAGGTCAAGATTTTTCAGTAGCCAAGATGCATTCCGAAACTGCGTATTGTGATAAATGGACAAAATGCAGCTATAATAAGAAAGAAAAAATTAGACACTTAATATGGAAGTCTTGTAAGACGAAGAAGAGAATAACCTTGCATAGTCGGATCCCTTCAAATGGGTTGCAGCTAAAGTTGCAGCATCTGTCCAGCAACCAGCATCTTGAAGCTGGTTAAAAATATACAATTATCATATACAGGACAAAAGCAGGGCATGATGTTGAATCTCATCCAACCAGAAACAGATGTAGAGTAGGGGAAAATTCAATTTTTACAAGTAAAATTTTGCAAGTTTCATGCATCCTATTTTTGTTTACTTTTCTTTTTGGGTGAAAAACGGACAGTAGACATGTATTTTAAAAGTTACGGTTATTTAAATAGAAAATCCAACCTGGGAACATGCTTCCTGATATCTACCAACAGCACACAGAAGATGCGTGCCTGACAGTGATCTGTCTGTTCGGACCATATTGGCAGCAACAACCTGACAGTACCGATGAGTTTAGTCAAGATATATCTGATTTATTGTTGGAAAGACGTTCATATGTAAGAATCGGTATTCACCTTTACAGCAAGCTCATTAAGAGATTTTGACACAGCAGAAGAGAGGGCGACTGCACGTAGGGCATTTGCGTAAAAGAAAGAGCTCTCTGGAGGAGTTGACAGCAATAAACTAACTGCTGCTTCTAGATTTCCAACCGTGATCAGCCTGGTGATCAAGAGACATAAGAAAAATAAATCCTCCATGGAGGGATATTATCATATTATTATTATACACAGATATAGATGCAAATACAGAAAAGACCATAGCCCGATTCCCATCAAAATGATGCAAATAACATGAAATCGATAAAATTTAACTCTTTCTCCAACAGAATCAAACTGTTCAAAATTCACACTTTAGAGTAGCATATAATCTTGAATCCACACATGAAATGAAGTAAATGCTTGCAAATCTTTATGTTAAAGCTTAGAGAAGGGCAGAGATATTTTAAATAAATATCAAAGGAAGAAACAACAAATTAAATTAAGGTAAGTACTCATGCACACGATTCTGGACAGCTTCTTCTCCTTCAAGTTTCTCATGCCACGGGACACGTTCATTGGCATTCTTCCACAATTCTTGTTGATTAAAAGCCACATGTCTTAATTGAACTTGAGGTTCGTTAAATAACTGGTTAAGCCAATAAAACATTATTACAAACTATATGAATGTGTTAAAAAGAACATAATAAAACCAATAACTCAAATCAGTGAAATTCCTCTTACCGATGGATCTTGACTCGCTGCTCCTGTTGTTGACTTCCCTGTTGATGCAATCCTACTTAACATGCTTGTCTCATCAATCTGAGGTGTGGAAGTGGGCGCAGAATCTTTTGAGGGAGACTTTTTAACTAACTTACTCATCAAATGGTTAAGAGCACGTGGTAATTGTAACCAGAAAAGGGCTTCAGATATTTCACCAAATACAGCAGCTGCAAATGCAAATCTCACTGCACAACCTTTATTAACAACAGTAGCATATAACCTTGTTCTCTCCTCATCAAGTATGCAGCCTGAAACAGAGGCAAAATATGGGGAGTGTTAGTACAGCAGTGAAGAATAAGAATACTTTTCGAAATGTTCAAATAAGGAGCACCTTCTCTTCTATAAGGTTCTAATACTTTAAGCAACATTTCTGGCACTACAGGATCGCCAATTGCATGTTCTTCTACCATGTAACTTCGAAGATCCCCAGTAGAAGAAGCGATTCCTGGAATTAGCTGAGGCTTCTTCTTTATAGTAGTCCCAGAAGTATTAAACCAAGAGGGTTTTACACCTAATTGCAAGATCATTCGCAGAGCCTACAATAACCATAACAGGAAGTTCATGACATTCAAGAACTAAAGATGAGTATGGACAGTAGTATTCTCTTTACTGCCATCATTGACATACCTGATGGTTTGACGACAATTTTTTAGATTTGGTACTATAGCAAGACATTCATACTTAAGAAAAAAAACTACTTTTACTGAAGATATAATACATAAGGAAAAAGATGACGAATTTATTAGCATGAGGTAAACATTTTTCTTCCTAATAAAGAAGCTAAGAGCGAATCTTACCAGAGCATGAGGCAAAGGTAGAAGTATTGGAGAACATAGTGGCATTGGCCGGAATCTCTCCTTATTTGCCTTTGGTTGCTGTCCAGGACCAGGTCTTTTGTCATTTCTAATGGAAGGCAATTACAGGAAACGATGACTTGATCAAATAGTCATCCAAAATGAGTCAGCAAACAAATCAATCAAACCTAGAACTCCAGATAATGACATTCAATTCAAGCACTTTATGTAGGACACTATAAAATGCATTTATTTTGCAGCAAATCTAGGTTAAATTGAGAGGTAATGACTTGAAAGCCAGAGCACGAGCCAATGTACAGTAACAAAGAGTCGGTTGTGAGGTGTCCAGAGCACCAAAACAATAAGTTCTAAAAGTTACCCATTAAAGGGTAGAGTTTTCTTTGGATTTGAAAATCAAGAGTTAAAATAAAATATTTCCTCTTAATTTTAGGAATTACTTGTCAATTTTATATGTTACTTTGCCTTTTCATTTCTGAATACCAATTCTATAAAAATTATCAAATTTCAAAGTTAACTTTCAAGAACTGATCATGAAGAAGTTAATAGACAATGTGAAAACAGTTTACCCTTAACAACAAAATAATGAGAATATTCAGAACTTGTAAACTTACGAATTGACTTCAATCAGACGAAAGCTACTATCAGCCCCAGCAATGCATAGTACCAGAGGGTCATTTTTATCCATCCGCACTGCCAACCAATCAAGTTCCAGCACTAGTGTTCCAGGAACTTGAGGTTGAAGAAGTGAATTAGCTAATGGATCTGGCGAATCCTGCACTTATTGAAATTTGAAACATGTTTGAGATTTATTTTTTCTGAGAAGAGAAATAGAATAACATAAAAAATTCAGCAATTGCTAGACATCTTTCTAGATTCCAACAGATTGAATGTAACATGTCAACGCGTATGATTAACTCTTAACTCTTAAATTATCAAAAAAAAATAACTCTTAACTCTTAAGTTCATCTAGTGGAATATCTTAAAAGACCTTACGATCTAAATAAGATAATAGGATCAAACTACCAAAGACAAACAGCTACAACAGTGCAAAACTTTCCAGACATAATAAGTTTACGTTTTTGCCAAAAAGAAAAGCAATACGTTGAAATATTATGAAGTATGGATGTTTTTAGATATGCGGTGGAGGGCCTTCTCTCTTAGGTTGGTAAACATATTTGGTCTAAAGCATCAAAATATATACTGAAAGAAAGAGTTACCAATGCACTTTCAAATCCATACCAGATCGTACACAGAAAACGTATTATCATAAAAGAGGACAGCAACTCTCCCTCGGCTACGATCTCCAGGAACAACAGGTGAGAATTTGATTCTTCGTATCCCCTCTCTATGAGTATTGAATGAGGATGACTGCCCAGTTACTACATCCCACCATCGAATGTTCCCTGACCTATCTCCCATTACCTAATGAACCATAGCATTAGTGGCCATACACGCTAAAGAAAAGATCTGAGATGAAAATAAGAATGTACGAGTTACATACCACATGAGGTAAACGGTAAGCCATAGCTGTGATCAGCCCATCAGACGAGACAAATGAAGAAGAAGGCCATTTAGGTCTACACAAAAACATCAAGAATCCTTTTAGGATGTCAACTAAAGTCGCATGATATAAATTCTGCTAATCCAGAGAAGGTTCAAGTCAGGTGGTGCTTTTGTGGTTCTGACACTTGTCGAGGTAAAAATATCTATCTTGAATTTTTTTTTGGCCACAATCTATCTTGGAATTGAGGATTTGTTTTTGTTAAATGTGAAATTTTGAATAGCTGTAATATGTATGCAGCTTCCAGTTTACTTTTGAGTCTGATAGTTCCAACCGCAGAAAATAAACTAACAAATTCCTAGGGTAGCTCAACTCTTTTTTCTTTCTCAGTAGGGTAGTATTCAACTTTAACCCTTGAAAATTAGTTTATAAGAGAACAGATATACTCTTACACAGATCAGCTTTGCGTTTAAAAGTTTTCAGTGACCAAAAGGACAACACCATGAAGAATATATTACAACTCAAAAGATACTTTACCTGAAGTCACGGATTCTTCGTCCATGAACCTCAAAAACCCCAAGTGCACCATTAACAAGCGCAAAGGCAAAGCTTTCAGAAGTGTCATCTTGGGATCCATCAGAGTTGGTTGTTTCTAGGGAATGATAGACCATGGAAAGTTCAAGATTAAGGACTAACAAAACACAAATACTTAAGTAGATATAGCAAGGGAACCACAAAATAAAATGCTCACTAGGATCTGAAGGTGTAGTTGGTGTGGATGTCCCATCTGTTGTTACATTTGAAGGATCACCAGTAGACACTAATGATTGCTTGGAAGTTTGAGGTTTTGGAACTGTTGGAAGCGTCCATTCCAGTACTGTGAATGGAAGGGCTAATGATCTAAGCTACATAGATACATAAAGCATCATAAATATCTACATGATAATATAGATCATGTTAGATAATAAAATCAAAACTGAGCATTCACCTCACACCTTAAGATTTTAGGATAGTTGGTACAAGATGCTGCTAATACTATTGACATGCACATATCCCAATACTAACTACTATCCAATCCAAGATTCACAAGTGACAATTACAATACAAATTTCCCATCAAAACATCAATTTTGCATCACAAATAAGAAATTAAGAGACCCAAACTCTTGATTCAGAATTTGATAATGACAAACCATTGTCTCATAGTGTCAATTGAAGAAAACAGAATATATCAGTGTAATTACGTACAATGTTGGCCAGAACTTACCATGATGGGAGTTTTTGTCATAGCCCACACTTCCACAGGTGCATCACGAAATAAAATCAGAAGATACCTGTAAAATTCCCAAGCAATAAGAAACGGTAACACGACTATGTCTCACAAGTTCTTGTACGACACAGCTGGATCAGATCATGAGGCCAAGCAAAAGAATGGAATTCTCAGGTGCTTTTAGCATATCAAAAGAAAACTCTCTACTTCTAGTTACTACTTGGTACTTATACAACTGCTCTTTTTGAATGTCAGAAGGTAAGAATCACTAATACTGCACAAAGAGGCGCAGGAAAGATACAAAATGAGACCAATGAAGAGTTTGTGCAGTTGAAAGCTTCATGAGTCATGACCAAGCCAAAAGATCAGATGTAACCACGAAGACATCACATGTACATCCCATTTTATAAAAAAAATGTATCTAATCCAATCCTCCAAAAAGATTTGTTTGTATGGGTGGGTGCATTAGAGGCTTTTTGTTACTAAGAAACCAACCTGGGATTTCTAACATATCTAAAAAATGTAGGAGTGCATTTTAATAATTAAGCATAAATAAGTGATGAAATGGACAATAGGCAATAGGCTCCATGAGAAGTTCTTTTTGAAACTAAACCTTCCAGATGAAGAAGCCCTTAACGCCCTTATCGGTGCTCGTTCTGGCTTTTGCATAACGCGGAAGGTTTTGTTGAGGCCACTCCTAAGGCATGTTACAACAAGTCTATTATTGTAGCCTCCAGTTTTCTCACTGACCTGAGAACAGAAAAAGTGCTGAATTAGACAACACCTAAGAAGGTGAGGGATGCAAAAACGGGGAATATGTTTTGACCCTTGATCAATGCTGACTTAGTAGGTGGAGTAACTAATTAGGAAGATTGTATCCTCAGTCACCATACAGAGAGAACAAATGGAGTAAAAAACTTGGCAAATGAAAAAGTGGAATGACTGCAAGCACCTGGGTATAAGAAAATGAGACAAGCCTGGAATTTCCTAGCCACCTCAACCCCCTAACAACACCATTATGGACTGAAAAACTTGTCGTAACAGCATTGGCAGAAATGTCAATAACATCAATTGTGCCACTTTGAGTTCCCAAAGCAACCAATGGAACAGCCACAGCAGGACTATTGCCCCCACCTTCATTGAAACTCTTGTCAGTTACATTTAAAATCTTTAGAGATGATAATCAAAATGACCCAAGCAAGTTTTGAGATATGAAAGTTTAACATGGAGCTAGTATAGTGACAGTGAGCAACTCACGGGCTAACGTAGCAGTTAAAGAAGGAGATGGCACAGCAAGCATAGTCACTGTTGATGAAAGAAGTTGAAGCTGTCCAACGAGGTTAATCTGCAAACGAGGCAATCTAATTATTCATCTCTAAATCGGGTTTACCAACTAAAAACTTAAGTAGAACTTCTAGGGTGAGAAACATAAAAACTAACGCATCAACTTAAAAGCTGTAGTACGATCACCAGGTTTAACAAACACCAAGATTTTGGACTTATAACCAAGATTGTAGAACGATCCAAGGAGGTTGGGGTAAAACTAATACAACCAAAGCATGCGCATGATTACAAAAAAGAAACAACTTTAGCGTTGAATAGACTTCCACATTAACGGAAATATTTACACGAGTAGGCTTCTTCAAGGTCATCCTATATGTGATTGAAAGTATCTATGCTAGAATGAATACTAACATTTACATTTATGTCAAGAATATAAAGAATGAATATCAAGCTAGAAATCATATTAAGTAAAAAATAAAAGAAAAATACAACAGCATCACAGTATTACAAAGCAGTTACAGCAAAAGAGTATCTTTACCAACAAACCTTAAAAGAGATATTTGCTTGAGAGGCAAAGGAGCTTGAAAGGAGGCTTTTGCTTCCATGTGCCTTTTCCAATTGATCAGCAGCTTCAACTTCAACACCTTCGTCAGAAGGTTCTATATTTTGACGTGTCTTTCCTGAAACTATTGCTTCGCTGGCATCGATGCCATAACCGATACATCTACTATCTGTTTGGGCATCCAAAGCACCCTCAGCAGTCAAAAGCCAGCTCCAAACTTTTCCATCATCAGAAATGGAGATAACTCTTGTCTTTGCAATGAGAAGTGAATCATCACAAAAATCAAAAGGATTGTCAATATCCATATTGGCAGAAGGTGATGGAGGTACATCAGAATAAAGTTTGGCAATATTTTGGAGAGTTGAATCGGACTTGCAAAGGACCACTGCAAGAACCAAAGGAGGCGGTACGTGTGTGCCAATTGAAGGCATCAATTCTTCCATTGTACACATTATATGCACCTGTTCTCCTCTGTCAGAACATTTACATAACATAAGTACTTAGCCTTAAGTCCAGGCAAACAGACAGCAAAGCAGTGAGATAAAAGCCAACGGAAACCCTAAAGTTTCAGCCAAATGATTATCATTACGAGCAGAGAGATAAAGCCTGTCAAGAATCTCTACCTAAGCTTAAGGAACCAATAAACTGAAACAAATACAATATAGCATAACAATATTTTTTAGGAGCAAATAATATTTTGCCAATGTTGTAATCTCTAATAGGCTATACCAATAGCAAGACCAGAAGAGCAAACTATCCGTTTCAATTCAAATTTGTCTAAGTTGCAAAACTAAGCATGACCAACAAGGGGAAAGAAGCAGATAGTTTCACCCACACTGTACTCCTAATCCAATTGACTTAATATTTCCCATCTCCACAAATTTTTGCCAAACTATACCTGTTATGCAGAGACAGACCATTCTCCCGTGCACACTCTCAACAATAAGCTACCACCTAACATGACAATTGGAGAAGATTTTTATTTTGAAAATCCCATTATCCACATTATCAAAAAGACTATGGAACAACTGGAGATCTAACATTAACAACTTTGTAGATAGAGAATGAAGCTTTAACAAGTTGCTTTACAATTTTCACCTCTAGCAAATTAATCATATTTTCTGATGATTACTAGATATATTCTCCCTAAGAATGCATATAAACACAATTATCGTGTATGCTTCATTCAAGAATGTAGTATGTCCACGCAATTCTCAATTATCATCAGGAAGCTAATAGTACAGGGGACGTTAGCTAGACCTACCAATCTAGAATTGGATCTCCGGAAAACAGATATGGTTGTGACATTGCTTACAATTACACTCATAAAGTAATTAATGACTTGGAGATCAAGAAAGACGCTTACTCTTTTCTCTTCCAAATACTGATTTTCCCATCTAGATGAGCACAGTAGAGCAAGTCTTGATTGGGATCTGGCAACACATCAAGAAACTTTCCACATCGCCGCGGCAGTGCAGATGTGTAAAGAGCTGTCTCGTATTGCAAATCAAAAACCACTAGCTCCCTCGGGAACGTCACGAAGAGTATGTGCTCCCATTGCTGCGAAAATGCCAACTTCACCACGTACGTCGGAAAAGTTGCTGCAGCAGGGGAGAGTGATGAAACTGATTGAGTGCTCAAATCCCTCTCCAATCGTTGCAACTCAGCAGTGTCTGTTCGAATCTGTAGCTGGGTGACTGAGATTTCTTCCTCTGTTTCACCCAGAGCTTTTACTGATAAAAGGAAACCTTTGAGGCCAACAACGCAGAAATGGCGGAAATCAAAAGGATCCCGTCTGATGCAGGAGAAGTACTCAGGAGAGGCATCGTACTTCCATATGCAACGGCCAGAGGTGGCCGAGTAGAGGGATAGAAGCGAGGGGCCAGCAATGGCAGCGAGGAGGAAGGAATCTAACTTGGATCGGATCCAGCAGAGATCCTGGATACCGGATTTTGAAGAAACTGAGTCAGTCTCAAAAGAGAGCAGCGGCGATCGGGATCGGAGGTCGAGGAGGAACAAACGACCGTGGCGATCTCCAGCTGCGAGGAGAAGCGACGGCGGAAGATCGTCGACAAGGGAGTGAGGAAGAGGGTAGGGAGCCCAGCGGAGGGCGGTGACGAATGGGGAGAGTGCGGAGGGAGGGGAAGAGAAAGGAGTGGATGAGCCGCCGTTGGATGAGGGAGGCGGGAGAGGCACTGTGAAAACGTGCTGGAGGGATCGGAAGTCGACGACACAGATGGATGATCCGGAGCCGAATGCGAGGAGACCGGCGGGGGAGAGGTCTAGCGATCCGAAGTTGTTGCGGCTGGGCGGACCGGGGAGGATGCTGTCCCAGGTGCTGCCGTCCGAAGGTGAATGCAGCGGCCGTGGTGAGGACATTGTGGCTTACCGCGCCAGGATACGGTGATGGAAGTTCAGTGAGAGCTGCTTCGACGACTAGATGAATCCGTCCTCCATTTCAACTTTGATGATTGATTGATTGATGAAGCTCTTCTTCTTCTCCTACACCATTTTCAATTTCAGCATCTCCTTGCACGATTTTAGTTCTTTCACTGAGAAGCTTTCATATTGCACAACCAACCCCCTAAATTATCTGGATTTCAAATTTACCCCTTAAAGTATTGTAAGTGTGGCATCAATACTCCCCAAGTTATTTTTTCCCACAAATAGGTTACCGATCTTTTGGAAATTAGCAAATAGGTTCATGACGTTAATTTTTTCGTTGGTTTGTGACGGAAACCGGTTCGATCGAACCACTTTATTTATTTATTTTTAAAAAATGTAGGATTTATAAACCAAACACATAAATGACTTGGTTTAGGGTTGAGTCATGCATGTGTTTAGTATATAAATACTATCTTTTTTATAATAAAAAAATGGTTCGATCGAACCGATTCTGAATCGATTTTTGAACCGATTTTCGTCACAAACCAATGGAAAAATTAACGATCTCCAAAAGTTCGGCAACATATTTGCTGGAAAATAAAAGTTTGGGTACCTACTACCAAACCATGTCAAGTTCAGATATTTATGTGATAATTAACCTTTTTTAGTATTAGGTTGAACTTTTTTGTATATAAGGTAAACTATCACTTTATTCCCTAATGTTTGATCATATTTCGATTTTTCCTTAAAATTGAAATCATAAAATTTTCATCCTTCATATTTGACTAAAGTGCACTTTACCCCAACCGTCAATTTTTTTCATTTAAATTTAACAAAATAAATTGTAAAAATAACACAAATTTTAAAAAATATCACAATTTATCCATTTCAAATGGTACAATGGTACAATTGAATCTCGATTCGATTGAGATTCAGAACCAAGTCAGTGTCACAAAATCAAATTCTTATCATCATAGATACTTCATATATATGATCGGTTCTGAGTTTCTGATACAATCTTTATATGTTCTTCAGTTGCACTGAATCTGGTTGTGTTCCAGTGAGGGCATTTAGAAGCGAAAGGCGTAATAACCCGAGAAGCTACCTTCCTCCAAGAGCACAAGAATCACCAAAAAGACCTTCCGATGAGTCAGTCACTTTCTCAACCACTTGACCGATCCAAAGTCGCCCAACCCGACAGGCCACAGTTTCTTGTTTCCCAAGATTCGCGACAATGTAGAAGAAAAGCACAAACTTGGTGCAGCTTCACCATACCCTGTTTTATACGAAAGCAGCCCCTAAAGATTCAAAGAACCAACCTCAGACTCAATCTATCCTTCGGGTTCAAGAGCATTTGATAGATTGGGCCTGGGTGTTGGGGCACCAGTTACGACATCATTTGCCGAGGCGGCAAAAGTTGATTTCTTGCAGAACAATTTTTGTAACAGTTTGGAAAGTCCTAGGAATTTGTTTGGCAGCAAAGGTGACTTGTTCTTGAGGCTAGGGCTATCATCAGAACTGTGCTTTGGCATGGAAGGAAGCTCTGCTCGTGAAGGGGACAAGAACAAACCCACTACTTCGTCTCTGCAAGTTTCAATGGGAATCTGTACGAAGTTTTGATCGATAATTATCTCACCTTTATTGTGCTTCAACTTGATGTTTCTTAATACCATTGAGAACAGAGTATATGTTACCACTTTGAGGATGCATGGTATCCGAAGAAACAAACTCATGATCTACACCATCTACCTTGACCAAACTCCGACCCGCTTTCCTCTTCGCGGGGCCTACACTCATCGAAACCCTAGTGTTCACCACATCATTCCATCGGCTCTGATCTGCATAAACGCCCGCCATGATCGAGTAAACCCCACCATCTCCAGGAATTGCCTCCATTACCTTTTTCGCCACATCCTCTGCAACCCTAACATCTCCATGCTTCCTACACCCTCCAAGCAGTCCTCCCCAGATGAATATATCGTCTCCTCCTTGATCAGGCATTCTGTTTATCAATTTGATTGCTTCGTCCACTAAACCCGACCGACCAAGCAAATCCACCATGCAGCCGTAGTGCTTCGGTTCGGGACCCGTCATGTTGTTGAAGATTTGGAGTGCATCGTTGACTAGACCCGCATGGCTGCAGCCTACTAGGACTCCTAGGAAGGTCACTGAGTCGGGTTTGACTCCGGACTGGACCATCTTGGAAAAGTAGTCTAAAGATAGTTTCCCAAGGCCGTGCATTGACATCCCAACAATCATGGCGTTCCAAGAATGGAGATTCTTTTCCGGGCTAGTGTGGAAGAGCTCGATAGCAGTGTCTATGCATCCACATTTGGCGTACAGATTTACTAGCCCAGTGCATAGGTAGGAATCGATACAAATTTGATTCCGGGTGATGTAATCATGTATGGTTCTTCCTTGGTCGATGTCCCCCAGCTGTGCACAGGCAGAAAGAGCAGACACTAATGCTGTGTTATCTGGGGAGATGTTTGATCTCATCATGTAACCAAGCATCTCAATGGACTTGTCTGGCTGATCGGATTGTGCATACCCCGCTACAAGAGTACCCCACGAAATGGAATCCCTTTCTGGCATTTCGTTGAACAGTTTGCGAGCAGTGGCGATATCTCCCGATTTCACCAACCCATCCATCATCGTATTGAATGAAACGATGTCTTTGCAGCTGCTTTCACTGAACGCTTCGAGAGCTCCGATGACGTGACCTGACACCGAATATGCATGAAGTAGCGCGTTCACGAAGAAGAGGTCAGTCGAGAATCCAAGCCGTAAAGCCTGTGAGTGGAGGGATTGAGCAAAAGTAAGGGCTTTACCGAGGAGCATCGCGCAAGCCCTGAGAGCGAAGGGGAAGGAGTAGAAATCCAGGGCGAGGGCTCTATGGCGCATTTCGACGAACAGGTGGAGGGCTGCCGTAGGAGAAGCGAGATCTGAGTAGGCTCTGATGGCAGTGTTGTAGCAGAAGGTAGATGGGTGACATATGGAAGTGAAGAGCGAGTCGACATACCTCGTCAGTGGCTGAGCTGGGAAGGATAAGGATTTGTGTGGTAGGAGAGTGAAGGAGAAGAGAAGCTTGGTGAGGGTGTGGCGAGGCCTGACGGAGACGAGGCCGGAGGTGATGGCGGAGGAGTGGAGTTGGAAGAGATGGCTGAGGGTGGTGATTTGGTTAATGATGGCGGTGAAGGTCATCGGTGAGCTGCTGATAGTCATTTGAAGTCTCCTACAGATATTGTGTTTCATTTGTGAATTCCGGCCAAAATTTAGAGCGAGCCATGGGTTCGGTATTGGTTGGACCATACCGAGCCATGGGTTCGGTATGGTTGGACCATACAAAGCCAGGGCGGTCCATGCCGAACTAGGGCGAAGAACAAATTGATTACAAAATTTAATATATTTTTTACTAAAATAACACAAACCCGATTCAGATGAGTATTTTCTGCATTGTTATCTGACCGTACCGGCTCTCGAACCGATGAGGGGACCGGTTCCAGGTTCGTCCGGTCCAACCCGATTCAACGTGTGGTTCACTATTCAGCAAAAAAAATTTGAAAATACAATTATAAACTACATAGTCTCAAACACACACATAATTAACTCAAACACACACAAACTACATAGTCTAAAACATACACATTACTCTAAAACATAATATAACACAACATAATTAACTCAAACTTTGAACATACATAACACAATAGTCTAAATCAAACACAATAGGTCTAAACTTTAAACATAACTTCTAAACCGAAAAAGTTGTTCGGTCGAACCGACGAAGTCGGTTTAAAACGAAGAGAACCACCTAAAAAATTAGAACCCTAAACCGGTCGGGTTTTGGAAAACTGGTCGGTCCAACCCGATTCAAACACTGTTCATATGCATTTCAGTTTTTTAGCTGAACCAAACCTGACAGAGATCCGATTTCCGGTCGGACCGTCGGTCCGGTCCGATTCTGATAACACTTATTTTCTGTTAAACCTCGTATCGATATTTAGGAGGATAAAATCTTATTATTATTAGTTGTAAATATAAAATTAAATATTACAATCATCCAAACAATTACAAAATACCCAAAAAAAATATATCAACGTATAAAAACATTAGCCCTAGAACATAGCTACGGCTACAACAACGGATAAGATCATAGAAAATAAAGTGGTAACGCCGACAGCTGATGCTGAGCTATCATTTGGGGGAGGAGCGGCGGTGGTCGGTGAAGGAGTGGTGGTGGAGCTGGCGAGTACATCAATGGAGAGTTTCTGGCCACTAGAACAGTGACCGGAGAATGTGCAGATGTAATAGTGGTTGCCGGAAGTGGTAAGAGTGATGCTCACCGGCGAGGAGGTTGAGAGAGAGATAGGAGATGTTGTGTTGCATGAGTCGTACGATGCTTCAGTAACCTCAGCAACATCGTGTGTTCCGTTGAGAAAATTAAAAACTGCATGGTAAAAGAGAAAAAGAAATTATATAGAAATTCGTTTAAAATACTATTAAAATAATTGATCAAAATTAAGAATAAATTATTTCACAAATTGTTAATGTTAAGATGGCTTAAGAGTATACTGAATGTTTTCACTCACAAGTTCGGACTTTTGAGACATTTGGTTAAGACCAAAAAATAATGATACTCTCATTAAAGGTTGAGGTCGAGCACTAAGCCCATGGGTAAACCGATGTTCATAAACATCAGTTTAAATGATCATGTTAATGACTTAAAAGTATACCGAATAGCTTCACTCTTAAGTCTTAATTTACCTAGAGTGTCGCCAACGTAGAAGGTCTTGTTGTCAGCCCATGTATCGTAAGCATCATTTCCAAGCACGTTCCATCCTGCAGCATCTCCAACAGTGTAGGTCATCGGAGCTCTGGTAGGGGTTGGGCTAGAGACAGTGGTGGGTGGTGGTGGAGCGGTGGTGGTGGTGGGTGCTGGTGAAGTGGTGGTGGAGTTGGCAAGGACATCAATGGAGAGTTTTTGGTCACGTGCACAGTGACCGGAGAAGGTGCAAATGTAGTGGTGCTCACCGACAGTAGTGAGGGTGACGCGCACTGGCGAGGTGTTCCAAAGGGAAATAGGAGAGGTGGTGTTGCAGGAATCATATGATGTCTCAGTAACTTCAGCGACATCATGAGTACCGTTGATAAAGTTGAAAACTGTACAAGAAAGAGAAATTTAGCAACAGAATTGTTTGCTCAAACATAATGAAAATTTGTTCAAATATAATGAAAATTTGATGTATGTTTATTATTTGCTCAATTCCAAAAATTTAGTTTGTTGTTTGTAAAAAAAAAAAAAATTAGTTTACTGTTTGTTTTTTCCTCAAAAATCGGTTTGTTTGTTTTTATAATTAACCCTTCAAAATACCTTAAACTAAACCGAGTGAACTTAATTACAGCATCAACAATGGTGGTCTAGTGTTTGAGAGTAATGACTCCCACGTAGTTTGACTTTGGGGTCATGAGATCGAATCCTCAATTGCAAGAAGAAGTTTCGTTCTGTCTTGAGGAAAGGATTACGACTTTGGCATAATTGGTCGACCTCTCCAATCACCATTCTTTTTTGTTGACAAAAAAAAAACTTAATTACCTAGTATGTCTCCGACATAGAATGTCTTGTTGTCTGCCCAGTTATCGTAAGCATCGTTTCCGAGCACGTTCCATCCTGCAGCATCTCCGACGGTGTAAGTGACTGCATTTCCAGCCGGTGCAAGAGCCGCCACCGCCGCAACAATGAAAAGCACCGTCGCTAATAAAGTGTATGCCATTGTACTACTTTGTCTGTGTTCTGAAACCTTCGTATCAGGTCGCCCCTGTTGTGTTTGCTTGCTTGCCTCTTCTGAAGCTTCTTTTCTGCTGAACAAAGGAAGTAAGAGAGGAAAGGGTGATATGATATTCAGGAGGAGGAGGACATGTATTTATAGAGGATGACAAGGGTCAAAGATAGATAGATAAATTATAATTCAATTTTCATCATTTTGTATGACATAGTCGTCTCGAGTTGTTAGGTATGAAGTATGAAATATCTTAACCTTTCTATAAAATTAAGGGTTAAATACGACATTTCCCCCTAAAATTTAAGTCGATTTTAAAATTTCCCCTTAAAATTTAAAGTCCCCTAATGTTTGAAAATGATGAAAAATCACATCTGTTAAATGCTCTTTTAGAGGGGGGATTTTTCACCATTTCTAAACATTAGGGGGAATTTAAACTTTAAGGGAAAATTTTAAAATCGGCGTAAAGTTTAGGGGTAATGTCGTATTTTACCCTAAAATTAATAATTTTTATTTATCAATCCGTTAATAAGTTTGTATATATATGTAAGATTAATTATGTACTTGTTAGCTAAACTTTATAGATATGAATAATTTGTTAATATTTTTTAATAAACTGATAGTTGACTTTATATAAGGTTACTATTTGCTAGTTTCATCTAATTTGATGTTAAATGTCGTTAGAGACATTCACGTGCACGTCACATGTTAGCTAGCAGAATGTAAGTTTTTCTAAAATTCAGCTAGTAAAATGCAAAATTTCGAGGAAAAAGAAGACTGTAAATTGCATTTTGGAGTTTCCTTATCAATCTTCTATGCACAATTCGGGTTTCCTTCTCAATTTTTATTTTTGAAATTTTTGTTTCTTAATGTATGATCATATATATCAAGTTTTTCCATTTAGAACAAAATTCATCCATGCTTAAATTAATAGAATATATTTTAAAATTATAAAAATAATATAATATTTTAAGAACGACACAATTTAACCACTAGCTCGAAACGCCTATATATGTTACAATTAAGTCTTGATTCAATAAAGTCGCGACCGAATTGAGTTGAGCACCTTCAATTGTGATTTGATTGAGCCATAATCGAATTGGAATTTCATTGTAACATATATTAAAATTTTGAAAACTTCAATATTGATTTTCTTAAAAGTATTATTTTTTCATTTTTCAAAACATACTATGTTAAATTTGGATGGAAATATCCATTGAAATGAGAAAACTCGATAAATGATCAAACATTAAAGAACAAAAATTTCAAAAATAAACATTAAAGATAAACTCGAACACCCAAATATTAGGAGAGAATGACGTTTTTACCCTTGGTAGGTACTTTTTTTTTTGGGTCAAATCCTTGGTAGGTTCTCACTAAGTCAAAGTTATCAAACTTGTTAAAGAAAATAAACCAGGTCAAAAAGGTAACTCTATGAGAAGAATAGATGCTTCGATGTTCGCCACGTGGCTTATTTTCGGTCTCACGATCTTTGGCAGCAATGTAATAGAATGTTTCTACGTGGGAATGGACCAATTCGCCTATGGCTGCAGCAAACCGCGTAAGGGAGCGTTTGGGTTCCATAAAAAAAGGTAAAAACTTATTTTTTATTATTATTGTGTATTTAATTAGTTTAAAAAACCTTTAATTGTCTCAAAAATGTAGTTTATTAATATATTTTAAAAATAAAATTGTGGAGGAGAATAAACTATTTTATATATGATACAAAAAATGTGAAGTTTTGGGATTTTAAATGTAATTTTAGAATCTTTAAAAGATAAAATATTCTAAATAGATTATTTTTGTAGGAAAATTCCAAATTATTAAAGGGTATAATTTAGAACTTGACCTTCAAGAAAAGAGTCTTTTTTGAAAAGTAATTTTTTTGAGGTGTTGCATTTCCCATTCAAATGGGGTATTTGAATAATAATAGATTAATATTGTTTTATATTAAGATTAAAATTAATAAAATTTACCAAAATCTAGAAACTTTATATGAATATTAATAATAAAAATATGTGACTTTGACTTTGGAGATGTTTTTCTTTGTCCATTGTTTGGTAATTTTGACTTGAATGATTCACCTCTCTCTATATCAATTTATTAAAAAAAATATAATGTTAGGCACATAAATTTCCAATTCCTTTATATAGTTTTATTAAAATTAATTTTTTTAAATAATTGTAAAAATTGAATATTATATCCTTTATTAAATATATAATATTTTCAACTTCATAATTAACCTAAATTTATATAAACATCACTTAAATAAATATTTACACTCTGCATAAAACGCAAATCAGCTCACGAGTTAGAAGCATAGTTATCATAACCGGACCGGTGGTCCGATCGGGTCCATTTGGAAACCGGACTCCTATCCGGTTTGATTCAGTTAAAAAATCATTTTACAAATGAACAGTGTTTTGATCCGGGTTGAACCGGCCAGTTTCCAATTCACTTTTTAGTTAATTTTTGGGGGGGTTTAGGGTTTTTTCGACCGGTTTTGTTTTTTTGTTTTCGGTTTTTTGTTCTGCACAAACCAATCGACTTAACCCAATTGGTTAAACCGGTTCACTACTATTGTGTATTGTGTTTGAGAATTGAGAGTAATGTGTGTTTGATATTGAAACTATGTAGTTTGTGTGTATGTGAAATTATGTAGTTTGAGGTAATTATGTTTGTGTTTGAGACTATGTATGTATTTTAAGTTTTCAATTTTTTTTCCCATTGTGAATAGTGAACCGCACACTGAACCGTGTTGGATCGGTCGAACCATGAACCGGCGCCCTCGCCGGTTCGATGGCCGATCCGGTTATGATAACTATGGTTAGAAGTATGTACAAAACGTAAATTAGTTCACTAATTAGAACAAAGAAAGAGTTTGGCGACACGTTTAAGAACTTCAACCGACTTACCTGACATACCTACGTATAGTGATTGGCAAAAAAAAAAATTACAATTGTTAATTTTTCACACTACACTAATTATGCATATAAAAATAAATCTATAATATAATAGTACAATTATAATATCATTTTTATGTTGTGTTCGTATTTAAGTATCATAACATAATATTTAAGATAACATAATAAACAAATATATAGGTCAATATAATTTTTTAATATTTTCTTAACAAATATGAGAATATAATAAAATTGTACTGATAAATCCAATTTTAATAAGTTAATAACAAAAGTATTAAATGTTCTAACCTTTTCCTTGCTCAAAATTTGCAGCAATTGTCAATGTTTATTCATATTTAACAAAAAATGATAATAATAAATAATGATAATATAATTAATAATAATAATACGTCTAGATTTGGTGCCGGTCAAAATCATACTCCTTGACTTTATGACGCGCAAACCATCCAAATAAGTTTGAACACACAAAATATTTGGAATATTGTTTTCGGGCATTAGAAGCCTAGAAGGAAATCTGTTAAAATAATAAATCTTTTATTATTATTACTTTCAGAAAATAAAATAAAAAGTGAGAACCACAAACAATAATATTACTTTCAAAATTATGTATTTTATTTAATTTTTTTTTATTGTATAAATTCAATTATCTTGATAGATTGTAAAATTTTGCATAAATATATAGTAGTTTAATTGACCGATTCTATTATATGATAAATATATGAGTTCATTTCTTGTTTGGTCATTAATAGTGTTTAGTTATATCTTATATAAATTAATTAATTACTTTTGGTTTGAATAAATAACTTTTATTACTTTTTACAGTTACGGTCTCACATGCTAATATTAAAACTTGATGTACAAATCTATATATCTATATATTAATTTGGCTAATTTATATAGAGCGTTGACAACAAAAAATTTGTTGTATTTTCTCACTTCTAATGTTAAATCAACATATTATAATTGGTCAGTATCAATCATAAATTTCTCATTCTTATGTGACTTGTCATGTAAGTCACTTTAAAATTCTTCAAAGTTTCTCATTCATTCTCAATATAAATTACAAAACTCAGATTATTTATCTTTATTTCACATTATAATTATGATTTGTTCTTAAATATATTTTATGAAGTGGAATTTATATAATAATAAAATATATAATATTATATTTTATGAATATCAAGTATGCACATATTAAAATTTACTATTGCAAATTAAAATTAAAATATAGATTAATTAAGGATGCATTTTATCTATCACATAAGAATTTTTTCAAAAACTGTTTAGTTTAGAAAAAGTATTTGAAAAAGTGTATATCGAAATTTTTTTTTTAGAAAAGTATGTATACGCGCGACGCGCCTATTCAGTAGGCGCGTCCTAGGGATGCGCCTATTCAATAGGCGCATCCCAGGGGTGCGCCTACTGCAATAGGCGCACGCCAGGGGTGCGCCTATTGCCTAAATTTTTTTTTCTTTCCCAAAAACACCGGTCTATCAGAAACCACGTTGATTTTAAGTCTGCTTATGGTTTTCCTCCTAAATAGAAATTGAGAGATAGTCTCACGCGTTGCTTTATCTTAGTATTCACAGGTTTTCCTCCAAATTTTCCAACTTGTTCTGAACAACAATGAAACAAAGTTGTTTATTCACAAGTTTCTGAATGAGACTTTTCTTCAGATACACTAGCTAGTTTGACATTTTCAGGAATTACTCCTGCAAAAGAGCTCTTTGGGGTTACTTTAGGTTCCTGTCCTAAATTTTCCAACTTGTTCTGAACAACAATGAAACAAAGTTGTTCATTCACAAGATTCTGAATCTTCCGAATATCTTGTAAAGCTTCTCCAATGACTATAGCTTTTTATATGAGTTCAAGCCTACTTATGGTTTTCCTCCTAAATAGAAATTGAGAGATACTCTCTCCAGTAAAGAAGAAAGGAAGTTCTAAGAAGAAATGGTTTTCCTCCTGAAAATGTCAAATTGGCTAGTGTATTTGAAGAAAAGTCTCATTCAGAAACTTGTGCATAAACAACTTTGTTTCAGTGTTTTACCTCGCGGATGTTGTTCAAAACAAGTTGGAGGGCAGGAACCTAAAGTAACGATAAATTTCAAAAAATAACTACGTCATAATTTTTTTTTGAAAAAGTATGTATGCAAAATTTTTTTTAGCAAACTATGTATACGCGCACCCCGGGGTCGCGCCTAACGGACATAGTTACTTTTTGAAATTTATCTAACGTAACCCCAAAAGAGTTATTTTGCAGCAGTAATTCCTGAAAATGTCAAACTAACTAGTGTATTTGAAGAAAAGTCTCATTCAGAAACTTGTGAATGAACAACTTTGTTTCAATGTTTGACCTCGCGGATGTTGTTCAGAACAAGTTGGAAAATCTAGGGCAGGAACCTAAAGTATTTAACTTCTGAGAACTTCCTTTCTTCTTTATTGGAGAGACTATCTCTCAATTTCTATGTAGGAGGAAAACCGTATAAACAGGCTCAAAATCAGATGTTTTTCAAAAAGTAAGCATATAGTAGGAAAAAAAGAATACATGGAGGAATTTGGTGCGCGTAGAGGAATTTGGACTTGTGAATACTGGGATAAAGCAACGCGTGAGACAATCATCTCGGTGGTTTGTTAACAAATTGATTTTCTGTCCTCTTGATCCAAGACCCTTTTGTTAACAAATTGATTTTCTGTCCTCTTGATCCAAGACCCTTTTGTTAACAAATTGATCTTCTGTCCTCTTGATCCAAGACCCTTCCTAACCATTGGAAGGGGATCAGTTTTCTTCTGTCCTCACCGTACGACAGAAGATATTCGGAAGATTCAGAATCTTGTGAATGAACAACTTTGTTTCATTGTTGTTCAGAACAAGTTGGAAAATTTAGGACAAGAACCTAAAGTAACCCCAAAGAGCTATTTTGCAGGAGTAATTCCTGAAAATGTCAAACTAGCTAGTGTATCTGAAGAAAAGTCTCATTCAGAAACTTGTGAATAAACAACTTTGTTTCATTGTTGTTCAGAACAAGTTGGAAAATTTGGAGGAAAACCTGTGAACACTGAGATAAAGCAACGCGTGAGACTATCTCTCAATTTCTATTTAGGAGGAAAACCATAAGCAGACTTAAACAACGTGGTTTCTGATAGACTGGTGTTTTTGCGAAAAAAAAAAAAAAATTAGGCAATAGGCGCACCCCTTGGATGCGCCTATTGCAGTAGGCGCATCCCTAGGACGCGCCTACTGAATAGGCGCATCCCTAGGACGCGCCTACTGAATAGGCGCGTCCTAGGGATGCGCCTATTCAATAGGCGCGTCGCGCGTATACATACTTTTCTAAAAAAAAAAATTCGATATACACTTTTTCAAATATTTTTTCAAAAGTGAACAGTTTTTGAAAAAACTCATCACATAATACTTTTATTAAAATAAGACATAAATGACACATTAACATCTCCTACTTATATTATTTTTATTTATTTCACATTATTATTATGATTTGTTCTTAAATATATTTTATGAAGTCGAATTTATATAATAATAAAATACTTAATACTATATTTTATGAAAATCAAGTATGCACATATTAAAATTTACTCTTGCAAATTAAAATGTAGATTAATTAAGGATGCATTTTATCTATCACATGATACTCTTATTAAAATAAGTCATAAATGACATATCAACATCACCTACTTTATTACAATAATATCAAAATAAATTTTAACAATGTCACGAAATTAAATATTATATATTTATAAACTGATTATAATTTACAAATAACAAAATAGATAAAATATAATATGTATACTAAAACATTGTTATTATTGTTAGAAAAATACCAATGTTTTTATATGGACATTGATAGAAGTAATAAACTATAAAAGTGAAGAGTATTATATGGACAATCACATTTCTTTTATAGTTTTATGAAAAATAGTATTTGTTTTTATATTTATAACTCAACATATTTTTGAATTATTAAAATACCATTTATATAATAAAATATATATTTTATTATTAAATTGACTAAAAAAAGGTTGTAATGATTTTAATAGTCTTTTGTAAACATATGCACTAATATAAATCATAAAAATATATAACTTAAAAGTATTAATTATTATTTTATTATTAATTTGTATTATTGACTCATGCATTTTTAACTAATTTTATGAACATATACGCTTAATAAAATTTATAATTTTAGTTTTTCATATATAATTTATAATGAATTATCTATATAATTAATTATTTAATGCATTTTTAAATTTTCATATTTTTTATTGTAAACAATTAAAACTTATAACAACAAACTTTTAAAAAATTTATTATAATTTGTATTCACTTAAAAATAACTTTATAACAGTAAACTTATTGTTTTTTAAATTATTATATTCTATATTTATTTAAAAATAATTTAAATAAGTATTATACTATATACTATAAAAATGATATTATATATATAAAAAAATAAAATATAATACTTACTGCGTTTTTGCGCAGTTATCTAGTATATATTAATTTGACTAAGAGATATAATATGTTAACAAGTAAGCAAAGTGTGTTTTTTTATTCAATTTGATTGGTCCAACACTACCCTATGTAATCTGACATAATATGCGCCGAATGTAATCCAACAACTCAATAAAGAAGACTACCACGAGAGAACGACGACTATAACAACCAATATTTTTCATCTGGCTGAATCCCGAAGGAAGGTTGCATGGATTGTAATTCCAAGATCTGGAAATAAGTGCAAATTAGATTGCAAAAAATGCTAGATTAGGGGTGCCACTTGATAATTGAATTTCTCAATCCCCACCTTCTCTTTTATCTTTCATTAATGCTGATTGTTTAGTTACTTAAGTCCCTTTTTCTCAAACTGATAATAATCAATAAACACAAGCTTACCCCCTACTTATGCCAATTGAAACATCACCAACATAACAAAAAAAACATCAGGAATTTGATGTCACAGGTCACTTATTAGATACATAACATAGCATACATGATAGCATAATCCTTATGTAACCCCTACCAAGTATCTGACAAGATAATGTTACACAGCAGTCACTAGACACAACACAACCTCTACCCAACCCAACTGTTCCATCTGTCCCCATCTCCACAATTACAACTACAACAGACTAATCTGTGCTCCTCCTTCCATTACATACAACAACGTTTGAATAGCATCAAATCAGACAGAAACTAAAACCAGCTACCTGAAGAAAATCAACAAGGTCCATCCTTTGAACAACAAAAAGAACATCGCTAACTCTATCAGTGAACAGTTTATGTCAAGCAGTAACATTTCCATTCTCCACACCTTCTCCTACTTCCATTTTATGAGTAACCGGTTCGGCAACTTTGCTCTTTTCCTGCTGCTCTGTCTCGTTTTCTGCAGATTTCTCCTTCACCTCAGTTTCGAGTTCTTCCTCTTTTTTCTCACCACCATCCTCCACTTGTGCAGGTTTCTCCTTAATCTCAGTTTCGGGCTTTTCCTCTTTTTTCTCACCATCATCCTCCACTTGTGCAGGTTTCTCCTTCACCTCAGTTTCGGGTTCTTCCTCTTTGTTCTCACCATCATCCTCCACTTGTGCAGATTTCTCCTTCATCTCAGTTTCGGGTTCTTCCTCTTTTTTCTCACCATCCTCAACTTGTGCTTCATTGGGATTTTCTATTTCCTCCGTAGTTTTTTCACTTTCTTCAACATTATCAGTCTTGATCTCTTCAGTTTTTTCAGACTCATCGGGTTTATCATCTTCCTTCTCAGCATCTTGCATGGGAACATCCTTTGTCTCTTCCAAATCTGCATCTTTTGCCTGTTCCTGTCCGAAACGTGCATCCTTTTCTTGTTCCTGTTCCAAAGGCGCATCCTTTTCCTGTTCTTGTTCTTGATTTTGTTCCTTTTCCTTATCTTTCTCTTCCTTCTTCGTGATTGACGATCTTCTCTTCTTCTTTGGCTGCTCGATCTCGGGTGGTGGAGGAGTGACCTTCACTTTCTCACTGATCCTTGCAGACCTACGAGGGGTCTCCCCTGTCCCCCAATCAAACTCGGTTGAGACGGGCCCACCAGGATGAGTCTTCAGGTACTGATCCAAGGATTTCCTGTTGGTGATCTCCTCCCCGGTTGGAGAAGTGAAAACAATCTCATTCTTCTTCGGAGTTCCACTTCCTTTCTTGATCACATACTGCATTATAATTGAGTTCAAATCAAATATTTGAAAAAAGATACAATTTTTTTAAAAAAATACACAATTTTTAAGAAACTGTAATGAAATGCAACGAAAGGTCTGCACCTACCGCTTCCGAACAATAATAACATCATTGAGCTCAAAGTAAAGGGGTGAGCGGTTCCGGGTACCTGTAAATTTAAGGGTTCCCGGAACCTACCCAGTTTAATACAGGGTATGTAATTTTGAAACCAGAACCTACCCAGAACCTGTTTGTACAAACGATTATGGGTACCCTGTTAGGAACTTGTTTCTTTTCGTCCCTGGTTCGGTTCCGGTTTAGGGTTAAAATATTCAATACCTTGTTTGTTCACTGGGGAAGAGATTAATACCCGGAACCTTGTTTACGAAATTTCTAATGAATATTGAATATCTTGTTTGTCATGAATATGAAGGCAAGAGAAAGCTTTAGGGTTTGTCTCTATTTTTTTTAAATATATATATATATAGAACCGATTCTGGTTACTTTAGGTTACTCAGATAGGAGAACCGAAACCGAATAAATAGGTTCTCATTTTTTTTTACCGGAACCTACCCAATTTTTAAACGTCTACAAGGAACCTACCCGAAGTGTCGGTTCCGGATAGTTTCCGGGTCCAAATGGGTAATTTGCTCACCCCTAAGTAAAACCATGCCCACTTGCACCAATTAACAGCAAGAGTACAATACATATTTATATTTAAAAATATATATATATATATTGATACTACTCTCGGATACGACTGATTATTCCTAGAAAATTAAGTTCGGATAAAAAGAAATGAGTATTTTTTTCATCAAATCATTAAGAATTACAAAAATCAATTTCGTAAACAATGGAAAATATAATTCTAGAATCCTAGATATAAGCTTACAAAGATTTGTTAGAAAGTACATTTTCTTGATGACCAAATAACTTTATTCAACCCAACTTCTACATTACATCGAAACACACAAATGAATCTGATTTTTTTCACCGTCTTGCACTTTTTGAATTCCATTCATCGTTTTTTTTTGTTTTTTTTTTACAACTCCATCATACTATATGGCAACTACAACAGCTGACAATTTCTTATAGTAGGAGAGAAAAGGCAACTAATATAAAATGCATTGAACATAAAGTTTTGATCTTTTTCTTGCTTTCAAGAGTTATAAGCCTCTGATGTTTGATTTAACTTTGTAGCAAATGAAGGCTTACTCAGAATAAATTCATTAACCATGAAAAACAAGAAAAAATAAAAACTTTTCACCGCTCGATGAATATCCCTCCTAAATGACCATTTTTTAGTCCTCGAGTAAAACCGTCTACTTAAACTGAATAACCCGTTTAAGCCCAATAAGACACTTCTCTCTGTCTCAGCTTCAAAGAGTTCAATAAGGATAGAAGCTAAAGTTTCATCAATTACAAACATGAGTCAAAACATACTCTAAGATGACAGGAGACTGTGAAATGGTCTAAACACCTTGCCTATCCAAGAGAAATAGGACTTAGAGAAGTTTAGTATTTGTAGAAGTTAGTTTCTATCAGTATTTCCGAATAGTTTGTGATACTATTAGAGAAGTGGTTGCTTTCTAAGCCGAAAAAAAAACCCTGAACGTTCAAGAACTTTCCAGCAACATCCAATATGAAACATCATAGGATGCCCAAACTCGAAAAATTACGAAATGTCTTGAATGGCATAACTAGGGTTACTTCATCAATTAATCGATCACTCCAAAAAACTGCTGAGATTTGTGTTTAGAATCACCAATCATCACAACATAACAAAATCGACAGTACCGGCAAATCAGCAGAAGAAACTAAAATTGGAACAGCAAACACACAAATTTCCCAAATGAGGAAAACAGAGGAAAGGGAAGAAAACAAAGGAAAAGCCAGAAAGAGAAGGACGATTAAACATAACGTGGGGTCCGATATGGAAACCCTAGCAGACAATGTACAGCTTGCTATTAAATTTTAAAAAAAAACTAGAATTTTTTTAAAAGGGTAAAAGAAATAAAAAAGCTGCAGATGTTCAGAATTAAACAAAGCGAGCTCAGAATATTTTCAAATTGTAAGTTCGAGCCAAAATCGAACGATTTACAAAACCCTAACCACTGCAAACCCTAGCTCCAGAACTACAACACAGAGCTCAATCGAAATCTCCAGAATATCTAAATTCAACCATACCCAGATCAGACTTTACCCCCCATACACTTAAATTGAACGGGAATTCAAAATTTGGAGAAATTAAAGGCTTTGAATCAAGAATTTAACCTGCTTCTTCCAGCCAGGTGGAGCAGGAAGCTCCAAGGAGACAACTTCCTCATCCCTCTCCACAGCACTCGTCATTGCCCAATTCCTGCAGCCACACAAGAAGTTATTTCAGCTTCCAAACACTTTGCGAATCCCAAAACAGACACCACCAACCTCACACTAAGAAAGAAAGACACAGCTTTCTCGTGCGTTCGAAATTAGGAGCAAAACAGAGGAGACAGCAGTAGCTGAGGAGACAAAGAAGGTTTTGGTAGTAGCTTACCTGAGTCAACTGTTCTTAAGGCGGAGCTACCCGTCGGAGTTATCTTGTGGCCGTGTTGCAGAGGTGGGGATGGTTTGGTATGGTTTGAGGAGTGATAAATCGAAAGCTCTAGTTGCAGTTTTTTTTTTTTGGGAGCGTTACGGTGGTCGAAGGGGCGACACCTGGCACTTCACGACACAGAAACAACGGTTTGGATCAGGTCGGTATTAAAGTTAACACGTGCTAACACGTGAGTTACTTGGGAGCTGGGCCGTTCTGGCTACGTCTATGGGCCAGGCTTTCGTTTGCAAATATTGTGATATTATTTATTTATAAGTAAAATAGTATTTTTTATATATATATATATAACTCATAATATACATGCTTTAAAAGAATTTTATTTATTTTTAAAAATAATTATATATTTTCTTTCCTTTGTTATAAAATTATTGCATGTATGTTAGGTAGGTTTTTTATTATTATTAAGAAAAAAATAATAAAAAAAACAATGATCATTTTTATAGAAAATCATTTTTTAATTTAAAATATTTTAAATGGTTCAACGTGTTTATAATTGCTAGTTTCAGTAATCATTCATATAAAAAAATACTTTTATATTTACAAAATTAATTGAACATTTAAAAAAAAAATTACAATTAAATTTTACAAAATTTAATCAAGATTTTGGGCACAATTGGAGTACCAATTGAGAATATCCTGGCCTAAGGGACTATTGGTCGAGTTTCAATCATGTCAAAACTCAATTGTAATACTAATGTAAATTAGTAAAGTTTAATATTGACATTTAAAAAATATATTCAGTTAATTTCTATTTGATGATTTTTTTTTTATGGAAGATGCATTTATTAGTATTTTAAAACATAATAATGCATTTACTATCATATAATACAAACATATGAATCATTTTCAAACTTTTCTCAACTTTCAAATATGAACAATAAAACTTTAAAAAAACAATTTTCGAATATTTTTTAATAACTTAAAACGATATTTAAATATTATTATCCATATATTTATTTATTTATCAAATAATAAATAAATGAGGTTCGAAGTTCAGATTGATTATGTCGGCAACAGAGTCCATGCACTTTGGGGCAGTGTTATCATAACCATACCGACTCTCAAAACGGCGAGGGGTCCAGACTCAGTTTAATGTGTGGTTGACCATTCATAAGTAAAAAAACAAACTAAAAATACGAAGTTACAAACTATATAATCTCAAACACATACATAATTACCTCAAACTACATAGTCTCAAGCAACCTAAAACCTAATAACTGAAAATCAATCAGTTTAAACCGTAAAAAACCGATAGTCTGTTAAAAAATTAGATATATCCCAAAAAACGAAGTGGAAACCGACCGATTTTAAAAAAGTCAACCGGTTCAAATACTATTCACTTGCAAGTTGGTATTTTATATGAATCAAATCGAACCGAGAACACTACTTTTGGGAATCTGGAATATGCCGAGATCCCCTTTATTTAGTCAAAGTCAAACTTATTAATTGTAGCAGCTGTCCTATTTTCCACGTGATATTTAAAAAAGAACACAAGATTAAGGTTTGATTGAGCGTACTTTAGAAAGTACACGATGATTACTATGTTGATGCTTTTTTTTTTGGCCAATTACTATGTTGATGCTGATACCTAATTTTAATTAGATGGCTTCTTGAGAGAAAAAAAATAATATACTTATTTGTAATTATTTTAATTTTTTGTCCTCCCTAAACAAATTTATTAATTTTGTTTATGACAATTTACACGCCTATTCTTACATAACATGTGCAAAAATACTTCATTGATGCAATAAGATTAAGATGGGACCTACAAATTTGGATTCAGTTCGAATATTTGTGTTTTTGGATTCGAACTAAATTCAGATCCGCGTTTTTTGGTTTAAGTCGAACTTAGATTTGCACAAATCTGAGTTCAAAATCAGATTTTGAATCTAAAAAATAAAATAAAAAGAAAGAGTAAAATTGTCATTTTTGTGACTATTTAATCAGATTCGTAAAACATGTGACTGAATATAACTTGTTCAACCAAAAAATCACACTTCTAAAACATACATGATTGTTTAGTCAGTGTTATTAGAATCGGACCAACCCTCGGATCAGTGAGGGGGTTGGTTCCCGGTTTGGCCGGTCCAACTCAGTCAGACCCAGTTCGATGCGCGTTTAACTGTTCACAAGAAAAAAAACTGAAAATACAATTACAAACTACAGTCTCAAACACACACATAATTACCTCAAACTACATAGTCTCAAACACACACACAACTACATAGTCTCAAACACAATATAACACAACATAATTACCTCAAATTTTGAACATACATATAACAATAGTCTCAAAATCAAACACAATAGGTCTAAACTTTAAACATAACTTCTAAATCGAATAAGTTGCTCGGTTGAATCGAAGAAATCGATTTAAACCGAAGAGAACCACCTCCAAAAAACTAGAACTGAAATCCGATCGTTTTTTCAAAAATCGACCGGTTCAACCTGATTTAAACACTGTTCATATGCATTTCAGTCTTTTAACTTAACCAAACCGAACAGGGGTCCGATTCCCGGTCGGACCACTGATCCAATCCGATTCTGATAACACTGCGTTTAGCTTCACAAAAAACATAAGCGACCATAAGTGACTGTTGAAATGATTTTCCCTATATTAAATAATCGGATCGTATTTGTAATGCACCATGCAATTAAATCAATTGAGAAAATTAAATTTTACAATCATCCTCTCTTCCTAACGCCCCGAGAGCGGGAGCTTCTTCTATTACTCGATTCGACTATTGTGAAAATCAAACACGAAAGTGAGAGGGCTTTGAACGAGGAAAGAAAACAACCTTTTTTTTTGGTAAATGCTGAAACAAAAACATACAAACTAGTCTACTCTAAAGTTACAAGTCTAGTCTTAGTCACACCCATGGTATCCAGTCTAAGAATCGCTACAACACTCTTAGGTGGTTGATCCAACTCAACAAAGGTTGATTCTATGTTGACCGCTTCCTTAGCCAACATGTCAGCTGCTCCGTTTCCTTCTCTGAGCACGTGCCTTAGCTTCACTCTCCTGAATCCCAGCATCAGTCTCCTGCAATCAGAGATAATAGGGGTTAGCGGTCTGTCTTCCAAGTTCTCTTCTAGGATCATACCTATCGCCTCTTTAGCATCCGACTCCACATGGAGGTCCTGAATTCCCATCTTCCTTGCCAATATAAGCCCGTCCCTTATCCCCCATAACTCTGCGGCCAAGCTATTCGTTATGCCCAGTCTTCTTTGAGCCCCTTTCACCCAACCACCTAGGTGGTTTCTTAGGATCACTGCGCATCCTGCTGGTCCCGGATTTCCTATCGCTGATCCATCTGTGTTCAGTTTGGTCCAACCAAACTCTGGAGTAGTCCATCTAACTTCGAGCTCCGTTCCACTCCGTGCGTGTTGTGACTTCTCCCGTGCAATCGAGATTTCTCTTACCTGCGAAAGTGTTAGACTCACAATATCTCTATCCAGAAATTTGTTAGTGAAAATAAACGAATTTCTGTTTTTCCAGATAAACCACACAGCAGAGGAAAAAATCAAACCCCATTTCATCCCCTCGTGATGCTCCCTATCATCATGACTGTTAGCTTTTAACCAAACCGCTAACTGATTATCATGAAAATCTATGTCACCCGGAATACCAATATCCGACCAAACCTGCCTAGCATACTGACAATCCCGCAGGACATGCAGGGTGTTCTCTTCAAATAGGCCACAGATTTTACAAACGGGATCAATATCCATACCTCTCTTCCTAAGCATGCAAGCAGTAGGTATACGATCATGATTACACAACCACAAAAAGTGTTTGATTCTAGGTAAGTTTTTACCTTCCCAGATCCAGTTCCACTTACTCCGATCCTGCTCGATGTGGTTGTGCCTTTTCTGGCTGATACTCCTATGAACCATGGCTACGGATGGTGTACCTGTTGGAGAGCCCCACCATACCTTCCTATCTTGACCCCCTTGGCATATACTCCTTGGAGTCGCTCTTATCATCTCCACAATGGAATTCGGGATCTGGAGTGACAGGTTTGAAACGTCCCACTCCCCATTATTTGAGATTAACTCCTGCAGCTTAAGATCCTGCTCCTCGAAGCCCAGAGGACCCTGCACCATACTACGCAAAGAGTTAGGGCCAAACCATTTATCATACCAGACGTTAACGCTAGCTCCGTCTCCCACAATCCACCCAAGTCCTTCCTTCAGACAGCTCCTCCCATTTTTCAGTGCTTTCCAAGTGACTGATCCAGTCTTCGTCTCCCTCCTGTTTGGCCTGAAGTACCGATTCTTAAGGATACTCGCCCACGGAGCCTCCGACCTCTCCATTCTCCAAGCTAGGTTAGTTAACATGGCATTGTTTCTTTCCCTGGTCTGTGTCATTCCTAGCCCCCCTTTATCCTTTGGAAGAGTTACCACTTCCCAGCTCAGGTGGTGCATTTTCTTTCTCTCCTCCAAAGAGCCCCAAAGAAAGTTCCTGTTCAATTTATCCAACTCATTGCAAGTATAAGATGGGAGATTAGTACATTGCATATAATAAGCCGGAATCGAAGTCATAACCGAGTTAATAAGGATCCCACGACCCGTGACAGATAGAAGCTTAGAACGCCAACCCGCAAGCTTTGTCTGGACTTTGTCCAAAATGAAAGTGAATGACTTCACTTCCTTACTCGACAAACTCATAGGGAACCCCAGGTAATTAGACAGGTTGTCCACTTTAGTCAGGCCCAACAACCCCGCCAACTGGTTAGTCGACTCCGTGGCCATGTTTTTTGAGAAAACCACTTGCGATTTCTCAAAGTTAATTTTTTGGCCGGAGTTTTCACAGAAAATCTGTAAAATCCTTGTCATCGACTGACAATTGGCGAACGAGGCTTCACCCATAAGAATCAGGTCATCAGCGAATAGCAAATGCGATAGCTGGAGGGCCTGCCTGCCTAATTTCAGGGGTTTCCACTGACCTCTCTTAACATCCTCCTCGATGAGGAAGCTAAGGAAGTCCATGCACAAAATGAAGAGGTACGGGGAAAGGGGGTCCCCCTGCCTAAGTCCCCTGGAAGGAGAGAATGACTCCAGTTTGCCCCCATTCAATAGAATGGAGACAGAGGTGGAACAAACGCAATTCATAATGATGGATATCATCTTCCTAGGGAAATTAAAGTGCATCAATGTTTGACGGATAAAATCCCACTCCAATCTGTCATAGGCTTTTTCCAAATCCAGCTTAAGCACCATGAGCCCCGACTTACCCTTCTTATTAGCCACAGATCTCAGGACCTCCCTAAGGATCACCACATTATCACTAGCACGTCTACCAGGAATAAAACTAGCCTGAAAAGGGGAGATCAAGTGATGCATATATGGACGGATCCTATTGACAATGACCTTAGAGACCAACTTGTAAGAAGTGTTACAGAGGCTAATCGGTCTGAAATGCTTAACCATCTCAGGATTTCCCATTTTCGGGATCAAGCATAGGAGAGTATCATTCATGTTCGTAGGAAGCAGGTTGCCCGCAAAAATGTTTTTGATAAGACCACAAATCGAATTTCCCACAATGTCCCAATTTTTTTGGTAAAATATGGGGTGTAGCCCATCAGGGCCCGGGGCTTTCAAGGGCCCCATCGTCTTAAGCGCACCCAACACTTCACTCTCAGAGACCACACGGTTCATGGAGTTAGCCATATCAGGAGATAGGGTCACCGGGGGGTTGAATTCCAGATCCAGGTCAATCTGGACTTCACCCTTACCCGAAGTGAACAGATTAACGAAAAAACTTTGAAATATACCCTTAATCTGACTTGGATCATAGACCCATTGTTCCCAAGGGTCCTTTATGGCTCTAATTTTAGACCGATTTCTTTTCACTAAAGTGGTGACATGGTAGAATTTGGTGTTCCTATCCCCGTCCTCAATCCATTTTGATCTGGATTTAGCGGCCCAAAGCATCTCCTCATGATTGAGGATAGATGCATACTCCGCCCTCAACTCTTTTTCTCTGATGATATCAAAGGCATTGGGGTTAATGGTGATCTTCTTTTGAGTAAAGTCAAGTTGCTCAAGGATATGAGTTTTTCTCTTAAACACATTACCAAACACCATCCTATTCCAAACTCTGGCCCTAGCAGGGAAGATCCTAGTAGCTTCCTGGTGACAGTTGACCGCCCTATCCCAAGTTTTAGACACCAAATTTTTAAAGTCTGGGTGATCAAGCCACATAGGCTCACATCTAAAGGGTCTGACAGCTCTATCCAGGTCCTCCTTATTCAGTTGAAGCAGAAGAGGGCAATGGTCCGACTTGAATCTAGTGAGGTGGGAAACCTTAGCATTCGGGAAATTGACAATCCACTCAGAATTAGCCACAATTCTATCTAGACGCTGCTGGACAAATCTATTGTTTTTGCACATTTTTGCCCAAGTAAACTGGGGTCCCGAGAACCCCAGATCAATCAGGCTACAATAATCTAACATGTCCTTGAATCTATTCGCCCGGGTCCAATCTATCGGCCTACCCCCTTTCTTCTCATCCTGGCTAACCACGTCATTGAAATCACCTAAGACTACCCAAGCAATATTCATGGCATCCGACACCGCTTTCAAGTTATTCCAAAGATATTGTTTTTCTTCTACATTAACACTAGCATATATAGCAGACAACATCCAAGTCAGATTAGTGGTGTGTACCTTAACCGACACATGGATCTCTTGCTCAGTAGACCCCAGGGCTTGAATGTCCAAAGTCATTGAATTCCAAAGGATTAGAATTCCACCACTTAGACCCCTAGCATCCACACTTTCAAATCTATCGAATCTCAGCTTTTTTGTTTGAGCTAGTATCTTGTCCCCACTGATCATCGTCTCCGTCAGTATGAGCATATCCGGATTATATCTGCCCACCAAATCTTTAACAGTGTTAATAGCAAGCTTACTACCTAAACCCCTACAGTTCCAAGCAATAATTTTAACGTTACAGCAATTACTATCCAAATTCGAATCCCCCACAGTGGTAGTTCCTCCTAAATTCAGCATATTTGTACTAATCATAAAAACAATAACAGGAAATAAACAAAACAAAACACAGAGCAGAAAATACTCCCTCCGTCAGTGATCCCCCATGGGCTGCACCGAACCTGATACCACATCCCAGCTTGGTCCACCTGAAATCCTCAATGGCGATCTACTCCTTTTCCTATCTGAGTGTCTCCTGTTTGATTCTTCTCTTACCGTCTCCTCCACCATGTTGAAGGTTCTGTCGAGCTGGGTGCGGTTAAATCTGTCAACTTGCTGCTTTACACAGTTTGTGATTTCCTCTCCTTGGTTTCGATCCGTGGCCGTCTCAGCACGCTCCCACCGAGCTTGATTAGGATTTTTCCTTAATATCAGTTCCATCCCTGTCCCAATTGGGCCCTCCCCTCCTTGTTCCTTCTCCTTACCTGACTTACGCAACTGGGCGTCCTGATCCCGCATTCCTTCTCCTCTGAGTTTTCTGTCCCCAACCGAGCTTAGATATGGAAACTTTCCCGGGCCTTGCTCCGACCCACTTCCCTTGGCCTGTTTCTTGAAATGTAGAACTGGCCCGGCCTCTTCCTTTGATGACATGTTACTCGGACCACTTCTCTTCTCCTCCACCGCTCGGCCCACTCCCTTCTCTGATATTTTAATCATCTCTGCCCCTGCCATACTCTTCCCGTTCTGCCCAGCTTTCCTCCCGATGAAAGCATCCGCACTCTTGTTCCCCTGCTCCACTGGTTGTCGTCCCATGCCTCCCTGCCCGTTATGTTCCCCGATCTGGTCGTTGCTCTCGACGCCTTTGTCCCTGGTGGCCGACGGTTTCGTGCCCCTTCCCGGCGGCCTTCTCCGAGCTTGAACCAACATCCATGGGCCATAGCCACGGTAAACAGCCTCCCCTTGGTCCTCTGTGCCCTCCTCTAGACTTGGCTGATCCATCCTCGCCTCAGGTTGACCACTTGGTCTCGCGTTCCCCGCTGTGGTCTCCTCGCCGTGCCCCTGATGGTTCTGGTACGGTTCTTCCTTTCTCCCCCCACACGTCTGTTTTTTGTGGCCGATCCTTCCACACTCAAAACATAGGGATGTTATTCCTTCATACTCCAAATCGAGATGTAGATTGTCGATTTTAAGAAACAGGGGCAATGGGTTCATGAGATTCATTTGAATGCATAGCCTAGCGAACTTCCCCCTTTCACCATTCACTGTGGCCAAATCGATCTTGAGTAGCGTCCCCAAGCTGTTTCCAATCTTTTGAAGTGCTTGCAACTCATAGTATTCTGATGGTAGCATAGGGATACGCATCCAGATAGCCGCCGCCGTGAACGATGCCTTAGCCGGTTGGAATTTAGGTTCCCACATCCGCATTGTTAGGAAGCTTGCATTAACAAACCACGGTCCTTCCTTTAGAACCCTATCTAGGTCCACTCTGTTTTTGAATGTTACTTTGAAGAAACCGTTACCTAGGTCCATCATGTCAAAGGGATCCGAAGTTTTCCACATTAGTGTCAGTTTCCTTAGTAGGAAACGATAATCCACTGACTTCCCCAATAGTTTGATGATAATATCAAGAGCATGATTCTTGCGCATTGCCATTTTTTCTTCCCTGGTGAAGAAGATCTTGACACAATTGATGTCCGGGAATTCATCCACCTCTTCTTCAATGCCATTCAACAGGTAATCTTCACAATAAAACGTCCTCTCAAATGCACCGGGGATTACCCCAGTTAATTTAGCTTTGTATGATGGTTTTTGCTGACATTGTTCCCTTTCAGGAACCAAGTCCTCCTCCATTCGATCCACCAAGCTCACCGGGACAGCTTGGTTATTGTTGATGTTCGGAGCCTGGCTCCGAGACTCCATCACGGTGAGCCACCGCAGTGCAGCCGATCAGGATCACTATGAGCAGTCACTCAGGGCAAGAGTAGGTACTGAATCACGGAGACTTGTCTCAGGACTTCCGTCGAACACGTTGTAGGCACAACTGACTAGAAGGATTTTCAATATAGAGCACAAGGACAATATCTTTAAAGAAAACAACCTAAATACATCATTAAGCTCTGGTATCGACTGCCTCGGTCTTTGGCTTAGCAATCTCTTTTAAGTTTGTAGACACGTTTAAAATCTATATGTTTACAGACCGCATAACTTTGAAGAATAGTGAAAAACAGATCAAAGAGAGGTCGGGGAAGTGAAGGAGGAAGACAAGTAAATTTCACTTATTCTATTTCCTTTCTACAACAAAGATTGATGTCTCCATTCTTTCCCAATCCAATACAACTCCATGTAAGTGGCACAGTAAAGAGGGTTAATCTATGACTATGGCATAACAGCATTCTAACAACAGGGAACTGAAAAGGTCAAAACTTTTACACTGATTGATGAATAATATTACACAAAGAAGGGAGAGTGAGTGAGTGGGTGGGTGGTTTTGGGTATTGAGAGGGAGGGAGGATTATGAAGCAGCAGCAGCTACTTGGAAGACATGGGAAGGTACTGTCGTCTTCTTCATCGATTCGTCTTCAACCTCCTCCTCCTCATCTTCTTCAGAATCCCATAAAAACTTAGCATAAGATGCCATCACATAACTGCAGAATGACCAAAACCATATCAATATCGATTAACAATATCAAAATATCTTGAATTTGTTAAATTTTGAATGATTTGATCACCAGATTCGAAGATCACCAAGTGTTGTTCATCAGTAGAGTAATCAGAGCAATTGGATGAGTTACAGAGATAAAATTGCTTACCAATCATTAGGGACAGCCTTAACCGCTTGATCGAAGTAAGTCTCAGCTCTCTCAGCATCCTTATGCCTCTGCCATATCAAATCTCCATACATGGAGAGAACATTGCCATCGTTTGGTGTGGCTAGGATTGCTCTTCCGCAGTACTCTTCTGCCTTTGCATAGTCTCCGCGAAACTATTACAATTTCAAACGACCACAGGGATTAGTTATTTCAGTTAAGCTAAGTCATGAATCTAAACTTTTTTTTGTCGCAAATAGGTTACCGAACTTTTAGAAATTAGCAAATAAGTTACCTAATTTTATGAAATAAGCAAATAGATACCTACAGTTAATTTTCCTTTAAGAATAAACATAAAATATCACGTGAGCAAGTACTGAACAATTTTGGCAAACAGGTACATGAATTTATAGATACCTAAACTATTTCAAAAAAACGATTCATAACTGATTCGGTCAAATCACTTTATTTTTTAAAATAAATAAATAGTATTTATATACCAAACACAGACATGACTCAAATCTAAACCCTAAGTCATGCATGTGTTTGGTATAACACTACTTTTTGTTTTTAAATAAAGTAGTTTGATCTTTAAATAAAGTAGTTTGATCGATTCAGGTCTAAACTGATTTTTGAATCGGTTCATGTATCTAGTTCAAGTACATGTTGCTGCTGCTTATCACGTGCAATTTTCCGTTACAAATCAACGGAAAATTAATTTTCATGTCAAATCAATTATTTATACCTCTTTCAAGAACTTGGCGTAATTGCTGAGTAGCAGAGAATTCCCAGGATCTGCCTTAAGCATCTTCTGGTAGTATGCATCTGTGCTCTCGTTCCCACGGTTGTACTCCCAGCTATCGCCATAACCACCACCATCTCCGCCGTTTGAACCACCGCCACCACTGCCGGAGCTCCCTCCCCCAGCGTCGTACAAGTTATCCATTCCCGTTCCAACAAACATACCCCCGATGGATCCAATTCCAGAACCTTCTCCGTCATTCCCATATTCCGACTCCGTCTCTACCTCCTCCAGGGAAGGCCCGCCGGGGATCTTCCTCAACGGCTTCTTCTTGTGGATGACCGACATGCTACGGAGGTCAGACTCCGATACGGCTCGGGTCAGACTCCTAGGGGCGGAATCGCTGTCGATCGGCGAAAACGAGCCCGATGAAGATAACGACATTGTGATGTACCGCGTTCTAGGAATCTGGGGCAAAGACTCAGGTTCTGGAGAAGATTCCTTGGCGTGCGGCGCCCATGAATTCAGAAGTGGGGTCGATGAGCTGCGCATAAGCATGGCTCTTCGATGGCGGAAATTGAATCAAGATGATATTTTTGTGGGTAGAGAAAGAGAGAAGGCTAGCTGTTTTCTTTCTTCTCTACTGGTTTGAGCTCCAGTGAAGGAGGCGCCAGATGGTATTTATAGGACCGAGGACGGTGGACACGGATTGGATCTCAGCCGTTGATTTAGAGATGTGATGGGCTAATGAATGTTTTTTTTATGAGGCCAAAAAAAAACAATTTGATAATTATGTATTAAAACTCGCTATATGTGACAAACTTTCACCCAAGTTCAAAACTATACAAACCAAAATTAAGTAGATTTAATAATTCTCGAAAAATAAAAACTCACAGCGTCTTTTCGTAGTGTGTTAGTAGTTTTTTTCGGAGGTGATGTATGGAGTTCAAAAACATGTCGATGGTTAATCGTTATACCCGCCATGATATTCACTACCGCATTTACTTTTCGAAAAATATGTATGAACTTCACTCTTTCGAATTGCATCAAAAGTTTCCTCCGATCCGCAATAATGGACATTAATTTTATATTTGACATATTATTATAATAACTTTTTTTTTTTCAAATTATCATAATACCTAATAAAAAAAACTTACACCAAATGGGCCCACGTTGTCGCCGTATCACGTGCTGAAAACCATCTCCACCATCCAACGGCTAATCTCTGATGAGGGTTAACGGTCAGGATATAATATCAATATGTCCTCGTGAATCACTGTAACAGCTTTTGTCGTCTTCTCACTAGGAAGTAGGAACATGGAAACGAAAAGGAAGCGAGGTGATTTTTGTGAACTCCTGAAAATCCGAAAATACCCTCAAGACCGTCCACTATCTAAGATTATGCCATTATAGCATATGAACGGCGAGATTAATAATTAATTGGTCTGAAGAGCAATAATCATCCAAAAATTTGCTATTTTTTAAATTAATAATTAATTATATAATTTTTTAAATATCATATTTAAATTTTAATCACTTACACTAATATATTAAAATTATATACCAATTCGATCGAGACCTAACATGAGTCAATGAGTCACGTCCTGAGTTGAGTTAGTCTTGGTTGGAGTCGTTGGCCAATGTCACTCGGGCTTGACTTGTTTTTTAATAGATAAGGTAAACTTAAAACGTGGTGAACAGAAGTTCGCACCTTAATCCTTAATACAACATAATAATTAGCTAAACTTTAATGTCCTTTAGTAGACAAAACTCACGTCATTTTGGATATTATTTGTTGTTTTCGTCGGTGAAGTTTCGTGGACAACGTAGATTGTCTCTGGTTAATCTTTATAGCTGTCATGATGTCAGCAACCACATTTATTACTCGATAGATATGTCGGAACTTCATTCTGTCGAACTGCAGCATGAGTTTTCTACAATCCATAATGATGGACATTAGTTTAATATTTGAGAAATTTTCATCATAAATGAGTTTATGGGTTGACTAAGCTTGGTTTGGTTTAATTATATAGCATTGGCTTGGTTTGGTTATATAGTTTTAATGTTATTGATTTTACTATGGTTTGGGTGAATATGAATTTACTATTGATTTTACGCTGGCAACGAACCGTTGCTGTCTTGGCTCAACAGGCTGGTTCCGAGTGGGAGGGGGCTAGGTCCCTTGATCAAGCCAGGTGGTCGCTCTGCATGTTTACATGCTGGGGCATCTGGAAGTCTCGCTGTGCACTGGTTTTTGAGAACAGAGGGATTAGGTCGGATTTTGTTATTGCTGATATTCGCAGGGCCTTTGCGGAGAGCTCGGGGATGAGGATGACGCAGCTGATCTCCCAACCGTCTCAGACCATAGCTCGGTGGGTGCCACCGCCTGTGGGTGTTGTCTCGCTGAGCTGTGATGCAGCTTGGACGCAGGGGTCGGGACGTGGAGCTACTGCTGTGATCGCCAGGGACTGCAGCGGCTCGTTGATTGCAGGTTGTGCCAGGCAGCGGATGGGAGGATTTGCAGAGGAGCTCGAGGCTATGGCCCTCTTCGAAGCCGTCGTTCTGGCGGGGGAGAAGGGGTGGCCTAGTGTGCGTTTCGAGTCCGACGCGTCCTCGATCATTGACCATCTGCGAGGTGTTGCTTTCTTATGGAGAGTGGACACGGTTCTAGCCAATGCGTTAGTGTTGGCCAGAAATTTTGGGTTTGTTACTTGGAATCACATTCCGAGGTCGTGTAATGGTTGCGCCGATTGGGTAGCCAAGAATGTAATGTCGGGGTTGTGTCCGTTGGATTGGGTCGTCAGACCCCCAACCCCTTTGTCGGTTTTGTTGTCTCGTGATATTGAGTTGTATGTGAACGGTTTTCCGTCAATTTTGGAATGAAATACAAGTCAATTTGGCCAAAAAAAAAAAAAAAAGTTTTCATAATAAATTTATATTAATTATTTTTATGAGTGGAGCTACATGTGGAAGTTTGTTTATTGGGTAAAATATGACATTGTCACATAAATTTTACGTTAATTTTAAATTTTTTCCTTAAAGTTTAAAGTTTCACTAATGTTTGGAAATAATGAAAAATACTCCCTTAACAGATGCTATTCTAAGGGGACTTTTCATCATTTCCAAACATTAGGGGATAATTTAAACTTTAACGGAAAATTCTAAAATCGACGTAAACTTTAGGGGGCAATACTGTATTTAATCCTTGTTTATAACATGTTCATTAATTGTTGTGTATCATTAATAGTATCGTGCGTAAATGGATAGATCTTAAACGTGTTTTCAAATTTTAAATATGAATATGACATGATTAATAAATAGATCACATGCGACACATCCAATTAACTTGTTGAACAAAAAAGTAATATAGACATTATACAAGTCGTGTTACACAATACAAAACATCATGAAATAACATGATACGAAATTCACATATTTCACAATTAAGTTTAACAAATTTATGATGATTTAAAAAACAGTATAAGAGTGAGTATAGATGTTATTTATATATATATATATATATATATATTTACCGATCATGTATATTTAATCATGTTTATTAATTATATTTAAAATTTATAAGAGTTACTTAAATATATAATGTGTTAAAAGCATATATATATATATATTAATTTGGCTAGAATATCTATAATTAAGACACTTAAAATGAAAACAATTTGATTGGCTGGTGGATTAAGTTTGTAATCGTCGATGATGTGAATTCGTCATGTGTACCTCGAGAAACTATAGAATTCTTCCAAAACTTCTAATCCATTCTCACGGTACGTTACAATTTTTTTTCCAACTTTCTTATATATTAGATTAATTTTGTATCAAACTGCTACTATTTATTATCATACAAAAATATTTTGTTTTTATATATTATTTTTTCAATATTGTATAATTTTATAACTGGATCAACCTTTAGCTAAATAATGTTTTATGAATTTTAAAAATAGTATATATTAAATAAGTATTTCATTCTTATTAATGTCACTATAAAAATTTAAAAGTATGTATTATTATAATAGAAATAATTGATAAATATTTTATAATCAAATACATATAAATATCCATCTATATAACTAGCTCATAAATAATTGCCTTAACTATAAAAATATTTTGACAAAAAAACTATAAAATTCTAATAATTTTTGTTTAAACAATTATTTATATATTAACTTTAAAAATATTTTGAATAATTTTTACAAAATAACTATGCAATATGAATAATAACTTCTAATTAAGGCTATTCCGGGTGCATTCAATGAAAATTTGAATGATGCTCGAACTTGGATGCTTTCAAATAGCGGTAATTTCACAAATTCATCGGCTTATTCTGCCCTTTGTGGTCACGATACTATTATTAACTCTGCTAGTTGAGAGTGGATTTGGAAAACCCCTGTCACCCCTAGAGTTCAATACTTCATTTGGTTGGCCTATAAGGGTAGGATCACCACTGCAACCCTTCTGGCTTCTCGTGGCATTCCTATTAGTTCGAACTGTTCTATGTGTTTTTCATCGGAAGAGAATGTTCTTCACATTTTCAGGAATTGCGCCCCAGCGATCCATACTTGGAACGATTGTCAGATTCCCCATTTGGCAGTGGGGTCTTTCCAACTTCCTTTAGAAGATTGGATAAAATCGAACTGCAAAAGTAAGGATTCTTCCTTCTGAGGGACTGATTGGAGCTCAGTGTTCGGCTTTTGCCTTTGGAATCTCTGGAAAAACAGGAATAATCGCATCTTTCAGGGAAGTTCCGCTAACCTTGATATTCTCTCATTGTCGGTCAAACAAGCCATTGAATTCAAAGCTTCTATGTATAACCCAATAGCTAATGTAATCTTCTATACTATTCAGATGGGTTGGAAACCGCCTCTCTCGGGATGGATAAAGCTTAACACTGACGGTTCCGTTTTGGGTAGTCCCCCCAAGGCGGGTGCAAGGGGGGTCATCAGGGATTGTAACGGCCAGTGGATTGTTGGGTTTTCTAGGAACATCGGAATCTCCAACAGTTTTATAGCTGAAAGTAAGGCTATGAGGGATGGGTTGATCATTGCTGTTCAATTAGGATTCATTTCCATCCACATTGAAAAATATGCTCTCTCTCTATTCAACTTATAATGAATGAGGATATGAGAAATATTTCGCTAATGCCTATCATTATGGATTGTAGGGCGTTATTAGACCAATTCAATAGATGCAAATTCTGTCACATCTATAGGGAGGCGAATTCAGTGACCGATTCAATGGCGAGGATGGGAGCTCTTCAAATCCAAGACTTTTTCGTACATCACCGACCACCTAGGGAGGCGCAACTCAACATGGCAAAAGACTTTGCTGCCACTTCGGAACTCAGACTTGTTAGAAATATTTAGTTAGTATTTGTTGAACGATTTGGTCGTTCGACAAAGCTGTTTCTTTCCCATTGTACCAAAAAAAATAAATTTACTTCTAATTAAAAAAAAAAAACTAATAATTACAACCAGACATGGACCTGGATTCAACGGTGAGCCTTTGAGTCATTGGTCAGCGTCACGGCAAGTGAATGATTAGCTGCCTCGCACTTTCTGATTTTAACGTAGACAAAAGATTTTTACCTCCTTTTCTGGGTCCCACCTGAAAGTTGGTTTGTCGCATAGCGAAAGTGGCGGCTCTACTACTTGGATTCTCTTCAGGGTAATTTAGTCATATCAAGTATCAACGTCAATTAAATATTTATTATTTTCATTTTCCATTCTCCCTTCTATTTTTTGCTATTTCGGTATTTCCCTTATTCCCATGGTTCCATTTTGTTTTCTTATTTTATTAATTATAATTAAATTATTGGCTTAGCTGTCTTTTTTCGTACCTGGACCCAGGGAAGATATTTTTTATTCCATTCATGAATTTTTTATTTTATTTACAACGGCTCACACAAATTATGAAGATTATTATTTATTGGAAAAATATATGTAAAATCTTTTAAGGTAAATACTACTTTTGTTTCTTAATATTTGGTATAAATCGATTTTTCTCCTATAATTTAAAATTAAAAGTTTTGGTCCTTAATGTTTAACAATTTGTGGAGTGTTTTCTTTTCGTCACATCTTAGTAGAATGTGTTTTAAAATCTGTAAAAATAATAAAATACTTTAAAAAATACACAATTTAACCATTTTATTATTTCTGCAATTTTTCAAAACATTATCCAAATATTAGAAGGGAAATTCGATTTTAATTTAAATATTAAGAAACAAAATAGTGTGTTACTCATTTTCTATTGTTACTTAAAATCTACAAGTTATAAATTTTATTATTGTACTCTTTAAATTATAGTGATATACAAGGGTTAAATAGGACATTATCCCCTAAAGTTTACGTTGATTTTAAAATTTTCCCTTAAAGTTTAAAGTCATCACTAATGTTTGAAAATTATGAAAAATTTCCCTGAAAGAGCATCTGACAATGGATAATTTGTCATCATTTTTAAATATTAGGGGAGACTTTAAACTTTAAGGTAAAATTTTAAAATCGGCGAAAATTTGAGGGTAATGTCGTATTTTACCTGATATTCAATGGACATGTATGGTCATGACTATGTTATCTTCATATTTAATATGTTATTTTGAAAGAATAAAAAATACTTTATATTCTCCTTTTTTCCCAAACTTATAAGAAAATTAATAAATAATATCATTAAATTAAAAATAATTTATTTATATGTGATGTAGGATAAAAGTATGGCTAGTAGGTATGATGATGAGTCAAATAAAGGCCTCATGAAGTGTGTACATGGTTGAAGTCAAGACAACCATAAACAAGTGTATCAGAAAAACCAATTTTGAGAGAAGATAGAAAGAATCAAATCAAAATGTGTAACATCCTTTCAAGCCATCCAATTAGAAACCATCAAAAATTTGGCCAAAAAAAAATATATAAACCATCAAAATTGGGTCCATTGAATGGGATTGGGGTTACTTTCATGTCATTTATCAATAGATTCATGACTAATTATATATAACAAATGGAAAATAAAAAAAATAAAAAAATGGGGTTCTAAATAAAATTAATTCAAGTTTTTTACGATCATATTTATCGATTAATAATGTGAATAAATCTTATTTTATCTTATTAACCGGAGTACTGAGTAAATAAATATATTAAAAAAAACTCACAATGATACTATACATAAAAAAAGTGTTTTGGAATTTTAAATAAAAAATAATTTAAAACTTTACTACTATCATGGGAGAATTTTATTTCGGTATCCGAATATATATATATAATATATTTTGTGTAATAATATGAATAAAATTGATTTCATCCCAAATTATATGAGTACCTCTTGAGTTTCAATCAATTTGTTAAGTTTTCGATATTTTCTCATTTGATTATTTATTTACAATAAAATCAGTTTTATCATCATTTTTATTATTGACACATAGGCCTCAAGTATTATTTACATTATTTATTATTTTAAGTAAAAAAAAAAAATTGGGTGATGGTATCTCTTTTAATTTTATTTAGACATATTTTATATTTTTACAATATTTCGCCACTTGACACTCCTATTAAGATGAATCTAATATTACTATAATTACTTGAAATATATAAGCATAGCATATTTTTATTATTTTTGATATCGTACCTCAAAATTTATGCATTTTAAAAATTACCCCTTTCAGTAGGGCTGGGCATGAACCGGTTCGGCCCCGAACCGATTCAGAACCGAACATTTACCACATTTTAAAATCGGTACGGTTTACCGCTCCAGATTTTGGCTGATTTACCATACCGGTTCGGGCGAACCTGTTTATACCAACAAAAAAAAAACTGAACCTGTTTTTACAAAAAAAAAATTGAGGTTCCAATTCAGCAAGCATCCAATTGAGATTACAATACAAACATAAATCCAACTGAGGTTCCAATACAAACATAAATTCATTACAAACAATCAAACATAATACTACACTTAAAACTTAACATTAGTTACTTCAGCTTCTATCAAAATCTCCAATAATGTGTCAACCAAGCCACCAATTTTCTCATGAAATGTCTGCATGGAATGAGAACAGAACCCATCAGTAGCACCAATCAAGTGTAAATCTAAATCAGCACAACAAAACAAATACAATGGCACAAACTTACTAAGATAAGAGAGGGCATACATCACAAAGACACAATGACACAGACGATGTTATTGACTTGAAATTACTCATTGGGCCTTGTCTTCTAAATTGAACTCTACAAAAGTAAACAAACATAAGTAAAGTAATAATACATAAATAAGTTTAAGAAAATGACTTACCATTCTCAAACTTTTCAAGCTCTTCAAAATCCTCATCTGATAGGAAGGTGAATTGAGATCATCTAATCCAATCTTGCGTACAAATAAGACTTTCAGCCATGTTAGGATCCAAACAACTTCGATAAGTCTAGTTTTTCTCTTTTGAGATCCACCTTCTAAACTACTCCCCTTTTGTTTACCATCAAACGATATTGAAAGCAAAAACATCTGAAATTGGCCGATAATATTAGCTTTTAACAAACTTAACTAGGCACAATATATAATATTGGTTAAGACCTAGAGGTAGCAAATTTTCTGAAAAATACTGAAAATATGCAAATCTGCTTTGTTAAGACGTAGAGGTAGCAAATTTTCTGAAAAATACTGAAAATATGCAAATCAGTGGGAATGGATGAAATATACATTTCAAACTTCCTCCTCTTACAGACTCAAATACGCAGATTGTAGGAGATTTCACATCAATGGTGTGACCAGTTAGTTACCATCAATGGTGTAACAGCTAATAAAAATCTCCATCAGTCCAAAACCACATAAGCTAACATATGACCAGTTAGTTTGCCAAAAAATCATGCAACTTTTGCCTTTAATAGGAAAAGGAAAAGGTTTAAATGACCATTTACAGACAGAGTTAAACTACGTCCACTTAGAGATAGACAGTGAACAATGAGTATCCGATTCCACAGATATCAAAGTTGTAGGATTAACTTTAAAATAGACTAATACTGAAAATAGCACCTGCAGAAATATGATTTCAGCAAACAATTTCACATTTCATAGACTTCCCATTTCTTCATCTATGCAATGACACAGAAATTGGTAAACGTAGGATAAATTGATAATGATGGTCGTGGGGTTCATATTGCAGCTAACAGAAAGTGGGGTTCATATTGCAGCTAATCAAAGAACGGAAGAAGAGTGAAGACGAACCTGGTCGACGGCCGAGGCGACGAGCGGTGACGAGAGTTCCTGAGAGCAGTTCGTGAACTTAAACTTCGATATGACTGAGAGACAGAGTGAAGACTCAATTGGACAATTAGGTTTTCTGGTATGAAGTTATGAAAAAACGGTTTTGTCTGGTCTGAAGTGGTCTAGTCTGGTTTAGTATTTAATAGTATTTTAATATTAACACCGGTAAAAAAATAGGTCCGGTTAACCGATTTTGAACCGGTTTTCTGTACCTATTCTGAATCGTTCCAGTTTTTTTGAAAAAATATCGTTTGTTTTGTGAACCGGTTCGGAATCGGTTCGGTTCAATTACGGTTCAGCCGAAACGTTTTTTTTGGCTGAGCCCTACCTTTCAGTGTTACTAATTATTTTGGTAACCATTATGGTACGGTGCAGTTCGGTTATGGTGATGAATTTACTAGCCGTAATGGTTATGATTATGGTATTTTAATATTACCCATGGTTAGAAGTATGGTTATTATATAAATATAATAATAATGAGTGAAATACAACATTGCCCTTAAAGTTTACGCCGATTTTAAAATTTCCCCTTAAAATTTAAAGTCTCCCTAATGTTTAGAAATTATGAAAAATTATTTCTGAAAGAGTCCACATTGCGGCGCCTCCCAAGTGAGGTGAAGATCATTACTCAAGTTCAACCACAAAAACTGCTTCCTGAATCGATGTTCGACCAGAACTGGACAAAAGTCATGAACCGACATGACCCAGAAAGCTGACGAACACCCTCATAGGATGATGTGGCAAAAACTGCATTTGAAGAACCGATAAGGCACTTAATCGTGTTAAGGCTGAAGGTGGTACTGAAATTAAAGGAGGAGCGGTTAAAGAAGGAGAATTCCTCAAAGGGTAGGGGGAGAATGGAAAACATTAGGGGGATTTTTTTTAAAATCATTTCTAAACATGAGTAGGACTCTAAACTTTAAGGGTGATTTTAAAATCAACGTAAATTTTAGAGGATAATGTTGTATTTTACCATAATAATAAATTATTGCTATATACTAATAACAAAAGTAAAATTTTACTTTTTCATTTTACGATTTCATAATTCTATGGCAAACTGTAATTAAGTGATGTTAGTGTCGATTATATTTATTGTTTATGACATGACTTTATAGATTTATTAATATAATATTTATGATGTTCTATTATATTTTACATGTGAAAATACGTATGGATATACAGTTAAAACCGTAGTTAATAACCACAGTTATAATATTAAAAATTATACCCGTAATAGTTATGATTATAATATGTAGATTAAAAATATAATATGATTATGATATTTGTCATACCCGAATCATACCCTAACCATTGTCAGCCCTTCAAACATTTCTTGAACAACTACAACTCTAACAGAAGAAGGACAGAGCTTCCTCCTGTCATAAGAGATGAAACAAAAGGCCTGGAAAATAGAAAAACAATACAACTTTTACATCAACAGAATAATAGTAATTACACCACATCCAGCATCCATAGCACCACACTCCTGTCAACAGTCATATGTTTAATTTACAGAACATCGGTCGGACATGGTGGATCAACACGGAAAACAGAACCATGTGGACCGAACCGAACCAACTTACGAGAACCCAAATCAATAAACATCACAAACAGGATCCAGACCTTTGTTCTTCAGCTTTTTACAGCAGGACACTGTTTAGAGTTATATGAATATTGGAAGGAGTAAAAAAATTCCAGCAACTCGATAGTCAGTAATCGTACATGCTGCCTTGATCCCATGCTTCCACCAAAAAATCCACCATTTCCTGTTGTGTGTTTGCATGATCGAATCAGAGTATGGAAAATTAGAAACGAAAGGGAAAAGGAATTGTGGTTAGATTCATATACTTACAGATAGAGGGACAGGTCGGGCGAAAGGGGTTTTCCTTGCAATTACACTGTCGTACGTGGCATTCCAACTGCAAAAAAGACGCGGAGTCGATCATCGAATGAAAATTAAAGCTAAAGTTCACATTTTTCCTATAAAGTTAATTTTTTTTAGGGTTAAATACCAAGTAGCTACCTGAACTTTGGACGTTTTGCAACGAGCTACCCGAACTTTGAAAATTCAAAACGAGCTATCTCAACTTTGAAGAAGGTGCAAATAGCTCCGTCCAATTTCTGACGACTTTCCGACGACTGTTGACGGAAATTTGGACGGAGGTAGCTATTTGCACATTCTTCAAAGTTGAGGTAGCCCGTTTTGAATTTTTAAAGTTCGGGTAGCTCATTGCAAAACGTCCAAAGTTCAGGTAGCTACTTGGTATTTAACCTTTTTTTTTTACTCTCAATAAGTTGTTTAACCACCAGCAGTTGTGGTCTAGTGGTTGAGAGCGCTAACTCCCAAATGGTTTGGCTCCAGGGTCACGAGTTCGAATCCCTTGGGAAATGATCAAACTTGTGTCCGAAGAGCCGACCTCTCAACTCTAGGCTATCAGTGGGGCTACATTGACGGGGCACGCTGGTTGTTATCAGATGTGGTAGAGTGTAATAAAACTCACAGATGTTAACAGGAAAGCCCGAACATTGTGTAGCGGGGTGGGCCTAGGGTCGCCACTACTAGCCCATTGCCCATTCCTTTTAAAAGAAATATGATAAAAAAAAAAGTTGCTTAAGCACGAAAAAGCATATAATTTTTTATTTTTTTTTTACAGCAGGCTGATCAACCATATGTAAAATGTAAATCAAAATCACATTTGAGAAGTGCTTTGCGTAATCTAAGCAATTCTATCTCTGTTATAAGTAAACAGAATGGCTTTGAATAAAGTGTGAAACTTGGTGAAAATGTGGTTTTATCTGGCTATGTTGAAGTTGTAAAATCAGTATTTTTTCTTTATAAAAAATAAGAAACAGAGATGCGAGTAAAGAAAATGCAAACCTTAATGCACGACCGCGCTTTTGTTTGGATTGAATCTTCGGTTTGCCGCTTCCAATCCACTGAAGCCTGCTCTCATTCCAGAGATTAAGACCTGCAGTAACAGATTTACTATTACTCAACATTCACTTAAAAGGCTCCAATTTCATATTAAACTCCTTAATCCAAGTCCTATAAAAAATCAAAATATCTATAGAACTTACCATGATTTACAAATTCAGGTTCAGTGATTATGGCACCTAAGCCGCTCCCTAAGTTTAGACCAGATGTGCTTATGGATGAGTTGCTTCTTAGAGACTGAAGCAAGCTATTATCCAAATCCATGGTGCTACTGCTCCACCAAAAGTCCTCCGATAAGGTACGTTTATGCACGGTATGTCCTTGAATTCTGAGTCCTTTTGACGGTTCATCAACAGCAGTAATTGGCGCTGGTTTTGAATAGCATCCAAAGCATCCACTGGTTTAAAAAAGATTGCTTGTTAATCAATAAACAAAAAATACACAATCTCAAGAACATTCACAAAAGGATGCTTAGTAGTAGACATCTTACGATCACAGAAACCCTGAGATGAGATGATAATTTTTTCATCTCCAAGTTAAAACTAAGAAGTTAATGGATAGGATTGGGATGAGCAGATTCCCCAATTTGCCTCTAAAGGTAGCAGAAAATACAGTTCCCCCTCACAAGAATTAGGTAAGTGAGTAAATCGCTAAATCCTATCAATTAAGAACAGAGTAGCTGAAATCGAAGTCTTACCCCATACAAGCTAGGATATGGCGGATCCAAACCGGGCCAGAGCTGCTCAGAATTACCATCTCTAATGGAGAAGCACCCAGAAGACGAATGGAGAAGCACCCAGAAGACGAATGGAGAAGCACCCAGAAGACGAAGCAGATGATAGAGGAAGAAAAATTAAAAATTTCGTCAATTTGATCGGAAAGCTTTTACATTGTCGTCTTTCCAATGATCAAGAGATGTTTTTCGGTTGCGAAGCAAGATATTGAATTTGGAAGTCGTTAGATTTTCAGTGTTGACATTTTTGGTGATCTTCGGATCCTGTCGCGTTTCTGTTCCAACTTCATTGACGTTTCTGTTGTGCCCTATACGAAAGTATAGTGGCCTTTGGCCCAATCTATTTTTTTATTCCATGGGCTTTCGAACCGACTGTCGATTGAATTAGGGTTCGTGTTCTGTCATTGTCCAGCTTCTTCAGCACGAGACCATAATCAAGTCTGTTCGGAAGGGAAGATAACATCTCAAGTCTGGATTGGATCAGCTTAAGCAAGCTCGGGTACTGTCTCTTTCGCTCAAAGTGCTTTCCTTTTTAGGGTCTGAGCTTTTCTTGCCATGTTTTTTGTTGGTCTAGATCGATTGTTGTTGCATGTTGGAGATGTTGTAGTAGCCATTGAGAATTGAAGACAGTGGAATATCATTTCCTATTGCAACATGTTTAGAATTTTGTATTGTTAATAATCAAAAAAACAAACCGAACTTTGATGAAAAATCAAACAGCAAAACAAACTTTTTTTTTTGACAAACAACCAATCAATCTTTTGGAACTGAGCAATCAACAAACCTACCTTAAATTTTTATTATGTTTGAACGGATTTTTCAATAATTCATGGAGTTATTAAGTCAACATTAGTTGAAATATTATAAGGAAAGAGTATTACGACTTAATAACTCCCTCAAACATTGAAAAATCCGTTCAAACATAATGAAAATTTGAGGTACGTTTGTTGATTGCTCAATTCCAAAAGTTTGGTTTGTTATTTGTCAACAAAAAAAAGTTTGGTTTGCTGTTTGGTTTTTCATCAAAGTTCAGTTTGTTTTTTGATAATTAACCCTAAATTTTACATCTCTCCTGGTTTCAGAATTTTAACACCAAATTTTCAGCATGTTAGCAACATGTAAGTGATATTATGAAATTTCCAATGCTTTTTGTAAAAAGTTGGCATCTTTACTTCTCCCCAGCTTCTGGGTTGTAAGAAAGTTCACATTTTCCTTGATTTCATAGTTTTAGTACCCGATTTTTAATATATTATGCAGTATAGTTAGTGATATTTTATAGTTTCCAATGATTTTTTTCATGAATTTAACATCCCTAATCACGAAAGAAAAATATTCGAGTTCCTTTCTCCACTGATGCTTTTACTTCTGTTTAAATTGCTGTTATACTTAGCTGAGATCACGCTTTGTCCAGAAATTTCAATCTCGAGTATTAGATGTAATACGAATAGCGTAACTGAAATACTACCATTTGGATTCTCAGTGAAAATGAAGGTCCGATCATCAGTGAAGAAGATGTGCGAGTTCTGTAAGACCGTGAAGCGCCGAGGACGAGTTTATGTGATATGCTCATCCAATCCTAAGCACAAGCAGCGACAAGGATTCATGTCATTTGCCCATGAAGCCCAAATTCCAGAGTAGGTTTAGTTCTATAGCAACTTTACATAGTTCATTAGAAGCACTATCCCATATACATAATTTGCTAATGTTTTGAATTTTTTGATTGCTTGGTATTCAATAAGGAAATGTCGTATGCTCCACTGTAAAAATCCATTAGGTTGTCCATTTATATGCAAGTTAAAAAGAAGGTTTAATTACACTACTCAGTAAAGCCCGACTAGGATCGGACAGGCCCGACCTTGAAGAAAACCCTAGAAATTCATGACATAACCCTTGAAACACTAGTAATTCATGACATTGAAGCATTCAACAACCCTTGGATCGGTTCCATAAGGGAAGTGCGACAGAAGACGAGAAGCGAGTTCAAAATCAAAACTTCGGTGATTTGTTTTGGCTAATTCTATTGATTTTTTTTTTACCAAATTTTGGTCCAAGATCGAGACCGGCCCGAGTCAAGCAAGACCGACTCGTGCGAGCTTTTTTGGCCAAAGTCGGTCTCGGACTCCATATGTCAAAAACGAAATTTTGGTCTCGGTCTTGCCTCCAAGACCGGCCCAGCCCGCCCATGATCAACCCTACACTACTGCATACTTAGCTTCTATGCCTCTTTAATTTTTGCACAAATAATGATTTTTTAGGCCATCATTTAGTTTTTTGGTCAATTAGTTCATCACATTTGAATTTATTTGTGCAGAAGTTTGCCATGTTGCCGTATCTATTGCTTATCCAACAACAATTAGTTTCTGGTAAAAACACCACATGATTCAATAGAAAAATGTTTCCTTTTTTGTGTTTTAAATGATGTGGTTGAGGCCTTTTGCCTCTGCCCCATGATCCACTCCACTCTGTGCTTGAAAGTTTCCATTTTTTCATGAACATATGTCTCTTATTTGCTTGGTGATTATCAAACAGGTCCTCAGAGCCGGGTTTGAAGCAGATAATGATGATGAAGAACCCAATAGTTACAGCAAGCTCGAGTTTCCAATCAAGTATATCTTCTCTTATACCGAAGAAGCACGAGCACTCATTCTTATTCGGGTTGAGACAGGGATTGGCTTCTATTCTGTCCAAGTAAGAAGAACCAATCTACACAAAAACTTGCTGAAGTTCATTGATCTGTTTGTTCTGAGAATCGGATAACTGGAAACCTCGTACTGTTTGTGTGGGATGGTATACTTCTGAGGGTTAATAATGGCAGGTTCATGGTTGGGATTGTGATACTGTTTATGTTCTTCAACGGTCGGATTTATTTGGATAATATAAAAAGGAGATTGTACTTAATTTCTTTATGTGTTGGCCAAACCAAAAAAAAATTCTGTATGTTAATTTATTATTATTATTTTGTCTATCTTATTTCTATTAAAAGTTATGATTTTTTTTTAAAAAAAAAATAAAAAAATAGATCACTTATTTTCATTTAGTTCAAAATTGCAGCAAGCTAATTATAATGAATATAATGATGCATAGGGGGTGATAAAATAAGACTGGTTGGATCGAATTCCCGATAAGACCGGCCCGACTAGGACCGTCACCGACTAGGACTGAGACTGAGCGAGCGAGTTTTTTCCTTTAAGGTCGGTCTCAATCTCGTTTCCCCACCCCAAAAAGCCTGACTAGAAACGGATCGGGCCGACCTTGAAGAAAAAACTCTAGAAATTCATAGTGTAACCCTTGAACACTACAAATTCATGACCTTGAAACATTCAACAAACCTTGGATCGGTTCCATAAGGGAAGTGCGATGGAAGACGAGAAGCGAGTGAGTTCAATACTAAAATTTCGGTGATTTTTGTTGGCCAATTCAGTTGATTTTTTTATACCAAAAAATTCGGTTCAAGACCGAGACCGACCCAAGTCAAGCAAGACCGACTCAGACGGACTTTTTTGACCAAAGTCGGTCTCGATCTTGATACTCCAAATGTCAAGACCGAAAATTCGGTCTCGATCTCGATTCTTCCTCCATGCCCGGTCCGCCCCGCCCATGATCAACCCTAAATTGATGCATAGAGATCTAGCAATAAATATGCAATTTTTTTTTATATCAAATGGGGGTAATTATTAATTTACAAATATATTTTTCCTTAACTAATGAATAATCATCCCTCTATTTATTAGCTAATTCATACTATATAATGATATCAAATAAAATTAACAATAGAAAATTAAAAAGAGTTAGGTTCCGAATTATAATAATATTTTTGGTAATAGGGTGTTTGATTAATACTGAAAAAGTTAATTGTGGTGAAATTATATATTTGACCAAATCAATCATTTTAGAAAATAAAATAATATTGGACAAAATTGCTACAAAGTTGTAACTTTGAGGGTTAAATTGGCCAATACTATTTCCTCCCTTGGGCTTTAAACAGGGTTTATGCATCACAGGTGAGTAACTCACTTCACCGTATGTCTTTCCCGCCCTAAATCTACTGCCGTTGCTCGCCAAACATAGCTGCTCAGCTTCGGATTTCGTCCTCGTGTAGGGTTTCGGCGACTGAGTAGTCACGGAGAAATGGCATCTGCTAAGCAGCTTCTATCAGCCATAGAAGCTGCTCTTCTTGGCCCATCGCCGCCTGCTCCGGCTCAGAGAATCGAGCTAATTCAGGCTCTTCGAAAGTCTCGATCGTCATTTGAGTCTCTACTATCTTACCCGGTAATGCTCCGTCTGCTTTTCGGCTGCCTCAGTTCGATTCTGGTGATGTCATGTATTTGTAGTTGGGTGAAATAGATGCATTTCCTAGTATAATCTGCACTCGTTAGACAATTGAATATGGTTGCTTACTCTATTTAAGCTAGCGAGCTTCCTTTGTGTGTGATTATTTTGTAGCCTCCGAAGCCGTCAGATAGATTGCAACTTCAGGCAAAAGAAGTGAGGCTTCCAGATTCACCACCTATCTCTCTGGATGATCAGGATACACAAATTGTAAGTTTTTATTATAGTCACTTGCTTTATTTTATTCTTTGCATCAATCTAGGAGTGTATAAAATAACCTGAAAAATGGTAAATGAATAGTCAGTGGGGTGAGAAATTGGCTTTCATGTTCAACTTTTAGGATTCTTTGCTAATGAGCTATGTGGGTGAAGAAATGAATCATGCTATTGATCTGTGGATAACTTGTTCCCATATTTTATTTGTCCACCTCAAGCTATGCTGTCTCATTGACCTAGTTTACTATGTCGATAATACAGGCTTTGAAGTTGAGTGATGATCTCCATCTCAATGAGATAGATTGTGTTCGTTTGCTAGTTTCTGCCAATCAAGAGGTTAGTTTGGCCTTTCCACTGTATTCCTGACTATTAAATTCAACATACTACATATACCTACGTCTAGACATATTATACTGTTGATTTTGCTATTCTATTTCTGTTATATTTGTGACTCCTTGCCTTTTCTGCTTACACATTCTTTTGTTATGATACAGTGGGGTTTAATGGGAAGAGAGCCTCTAGAAATTTTCCGTCTGACAGCTGGACTCTGGTATACAGAGAGGAGAGATCTTTTGACTGCCTTGTATATGCTCTTAAGGGTAGCCGTGCTAAATAACTTTACTGTGGCTTAATATTTGTACCTGCTAGTTACTTACTTTGGTTCCTTGTTTCTCACAGGCTGTTGTGCTTGATCAAGGACTTGAAGCTGATAATGTGCTTGACATACAAAAGTATCTGGAAGATCTTATAAGTAATGGCTTAAGACAGCGTTTGATCTCGCTAATTAAGGTTCAAGCCTCTTTATATGCTTTCTTTTTTCCTTAAACTTCCAATTTATGGGGTCTGAAATCTCCTAGTAAAACCATTGCCAATTCTTGTTTTTCTATTTATATTTTTCATCAGCTAAACTAATATGATTTTGATATTAGGAACTTGGTCGAGCTGAGCCAGCTGGTCTGGGTGGGCCACAATGTGAGCAGTATGTTCTGGATTTTAGAGGGACTCTTGTTGAGCGCCGGGCGGTTGTATGCCGGGAAAGACTTGTTCTGGGGCATTGTCTTCTCCTCTCTGTTCTCATTGTGCGAACAAGTAAGATGCAAACACTTTCATGTATCTGGTTATAACACTATTATATAGAATATTAGTTTGATCACAACATATTAGTTTCATCTCCTCTCCATGTTATATATCTATCTATATATTTTTACTTATCCATGTTTTCAGTTATCATTATTATCATTAAATTGTGAAAAGTGTGAACTTTTGTTGGATATACGTTTCTTGTAGGTCCAAAGGAAGTTAAGGATCTTTTTTCCATTTTAAAAGATAGTGCCACTGAAATAAACGAAGATAATTCAACCACAAAACAGCAGGTGTGTAAATATGTGAAACGAAAACTTACGTGCTTTTGTTCTTTCTTCATTAGTGTTTTTTCTGATGAACTTATAAGATTCATTAAACATTTGTATCCTGTCTGAAGATATGCATTACTTATCTGCAGACTACCTTTGCCCTTCTCTTTTCCCTCGTAATCGCTTTCATATCAGATGCATTGGGAGCTTTGCCGGATAAAGCAGCTGTCTTGTCTAGTGATGCTTCATTTAGAAATGAATTTCATGAACTGGTATGATTAAAGTTTTCAAATTTTCCTATACATGTAGCGATCTTTCTAAAAAGTGGCTAATTGAAATAAATGGTGTCCATGAATGCTTTATAGGTCATATCCTCTGGAAGTGATCCAAATAGTGATGCTTTCCTCGACGGAGTGAGACTTGCTTGGACTGTGCACTTAATGTTGATTCATGATTCTACAAGGGAGACCATTTCAAGTGTTTCATCAAACGACGTGGATAAGCTTATTTCATGCTTGGAAGTCATTTCATCCAAGAATGTTTTCCAATCTTTACTGGACAAAGTTCTTAGAACTGCAGCATTCCAGGTAATGGTTTCTCCTAGTCTATCTTATACCCGTTTCGGACCATTGATGGCAGTAACTGAAACAAAACATCATCAGTCACATTTTGAATGTCATGGAAAAATTTCTGATATTGTACTGGTTAGGAAAGTTGATGTGACTTTAGCAGATAAAATAGAATCGACTATGAAGTTCATCCTCAGCCTGTTAGTAAACATGGATCGTAAATCCATCTAGATCCTCAGTCATCGTCTTAGGGGGTAAATCCGTCTATATCCTTAGTGCTTCGTTTAAGTCTTGAGAAGTTACTAATCAATCTCGTACGAATTCTATCTTCTCTTCATGTAAACATATTTGCAGAATGATGATGAGGATATGGTCTATATGTACAATGCTTACCTCCACAAGTTGATAACTTGCTTCTTGTCGCATCCATTGGCAAGAGACAAGGTTGGTGGATCCTCTCAATCTAAGCATGTTCTGTTTCAGTTGTGATTAATCTATTGCATTTTTTATTTCTTATTCTTAGATAAAAGAATCGAAAGAGAAGGCAATGATGACACTCACAACTTACCGAGTAGCTACACCACATGATTCAGTCCAGGATAGCAACGTGAATTCTCAGCAGTCCCCTGCAAACGGGCCTATCATGTTTGTCTCTCTTTTGGAGTTTATTAGTGAGATTTATCAGGTAGTTTCCATAACGAGAAAAGTTATTTCCTGGAACTTGTTCCATGGTACTTAGCTGATTTTTTTGCATTTTTCTAATGGATTGAGTAATGGGCTGTTTAGCTCAGAAGAAATCCAATTTAATGTTATATATATTGCTTGTTCCAATATTTGGAGTTCCAAATGATTAAAGTTACAGTTTGCTTACTTTATAGGAATGAATGCCTGCTTCTAAGATATAGATAAGGTTTCTTTTTATAGAAGATTTTGCATGTTGATTTTGTTCTAATAAGGTCGCAACTTTGGTTGATTTGGCATCAGAGAACTAAGTTCGGCGAATACATTTCTGCTTAACAGTGTTTTATGCTGTGCATTCTCTATATTGGGATAAAATTGACATAAAAGATGCTCTCTGAGGTCGCAATTTTTGGTTGACTTGACATCAGAGAACAAAGTGCGGCGAATACATTTCTGCTTAACAGTGTTTTATGTTGTGCATTCTCTATATTGGGATAAGATTGACATAAAGATGCTCTCTGGGTGTATGTCATTTCATATAAATATGACTGTTTTTACTTATGGTGCCGCTAAAATTTCTCAGTTATGGAGAATTTGAACTTTACGGTCTCAGGATTTAATTCCAGCTCTCTGATTGTACCATGGCTTTGTGTCTACTATTGGAACAGAGAGAACCGGAGTTGTTGTCTGGAAATGATGTCCTTTGGACATTTGTTAATTTTGCTGGAGAAGATCACAGTAATATTCAGACACTTGTTGCTTTCTTAAAGATGTTGAGTACCTTGGTATGTGAATCAAGATCCCTGCCGTCTTTAATTTATTCAGTTGAAAGTCAGTAGAATAGGTAGTGATCCACATTGATACCATCAGTTATGCCAATTTGTTGTTTTTTCAGGCATCAAATCAGGAAGGTGCTTCTAAGATTTTTGAGTTGCTTCAGGGCAAAGCATTCCGCTCTGTTGGGTGGAGCACTCTCTTTGACTGTTTATCAATTTATGCTGACAAAATGAAGCAAGCCATTCAAACTGCCGGGACGCTGTTACCTGAGTTTCAGGAAGGAGATGCAGAAGCACTAGTTGCATATTTGAATGTTCTTCGTAAGGTTAGAATATTTTAGATTCCATTCTTTCCTTAAAATTTACAAAGGCTTTATTCACTATTCCAATGTGAAAAAACAGAAAAATACTCTACCTCATAATCTCGTTTATATAGTTTGTTTTTGAAGAAAGTACTTTTTTTTGTTAATCCTTGTGGTTTTACTGTTGACTAATCATGATTTGCCTCTTCAGGTTATGGAAAATGGAAATCCCCATGACAGGAAAAACTGGTTTCCTGATATTGAGCCATTATTCAAGCTTCTTAGTTATGAGAATGTGCCCCCCTATCTGAAGGTGTTCTTTGTTTGCTCTGTTCCTTATTTGATGTTGATAGCAGTTTTCTCTGACTAATTGCTAATGAGTAAAGCAATATATTTTTCACCTTCTCAGGGTGCCCTGCGGAATGCTATATCTACCTTTATTCATGTATCTCCCATGTTCAAAGACACTATTTGGAGTTATCTTGAACAGTACGATCTTCCTGTAGTTGTTGGTTCTCATGGAGGGAATACAACACAACCAATTACTCCGGTATGTTTATGCTGCATTGCTGCTTGGATAATGTCATGTTGCTTTCGTCTAGCTTTTATTTTGTCTTAATCTTCTTCACCATGTTAGATGTGGATTCTGATTATGAGAAAATACGTGGCATAAATAAATCATAATTGCTCATAAAAAAAGGGTTAAGTACCTATTTGCTAGCTTAACTTTGAGAGTCGGGATAGTTTGCTAGGTAAACTTTGTTTTTGAACAAATTGCTAACGTACTTTACATAAAATTGCAATTTGTTGTTTCGTCTAATTTGTTTTTAAGTGGTGACACGAATTTGCAATTTGTTTATTATCTTACTCAGCTTTTTGTGCAAATTGCTAGTTAAACTTTTTAAAATTTGCACTTTTCTAGTTGAATTTTGCAAAAATTTGCACTTTGCTAGCTAATACGAGTCAGACTTGTGCATTTCTCCGTCACCATTTAATAACAAATTGGATGAAGCTAGCAAATTGAAACTTTGTGGTCAACTAACAATTTGTTCAAAACAAAGTTCAGATAGCAAATTGTCAAGAATCTTAAAGTTCAGCTAGCAAGTAGGTACATTAACCTTAAAAAATGACTTGTTATATACTTGTATTACATATTGGTCACTTAATTTTTTTTATTTTTATTTTTATATTGAAAGGTGATAATATCATTAGTGATGCATGAAGAAAGTGTGACCTATATAGACAAAAATGTCTCTGCGATTAATAGTTCACATTCAAGTTTAAGAGATTCTGGGGAGATGTTTTTTGTTTGTCAGTATCAACCCTGCTTAATGGAATATTTCTCATTAAAGTCATGCATTATTATGAATTCATTAAATTACAATTTATCAAAAGAAACACCATCCTACATGCAGCAATTACACAATTAATTGTCCCACTATAATCCACATTAGGCATCTATTTAACATTTAAAGATCGAATTACACTTCGGGCAGGTGTATGATATGCAATTCGAGTTGAATGAGATTGAGGCAAGAAGAGAGCAATATCCTTCCACTATATCATTTATCAACTTGATAAATTCTCTCATCGCTGAAGAAAGAGATGTCAGTGACAGGGGACAAAGGTATTTTGAGTATTCCTTTCATGAATCATTTTCTTGTTTTAAAATTTTAAATGACCTTTAGGTACTTGCTGCAGATTCATCGGGATCTTTAAGTTCATATATGATCATGTATTTGGTCCATTTCCCCAAAGAGCTTTTGCTGATCCTCATGAAAAGTGGCAATTAGTTACAAGTTGTCTTCAGCATTTTCACATGTGAGTGAAATCCCTTTCCCTGTTTCTTTCAATACTATTTGGCTTCAAGTCGTTGAGGTTGTTCTCGCCTCCCTCACTGTAGAATCGTATTTGAAAAGCTGTTCTGAAAACAGTTTTCGTTGATAGCTAGCCAAAAGATCTTTGAGTCTTATCGGTTATCTGGAGGCACGTAAGTATAATCATTTTGTTTCATACAGGATACTGAGCAAATATGAAATAAAGGATGAGGATATCGATAGTGTCATTGACCAATCACAGGTCTCTGTTGCTGCACAGCCATCTTTGCTTCAGTCACAGCTCCCCGTTCTAGAACTTCTAAAAGTATGTCTGCCTGTTATATTTTTATTTCACTGTAGAGTTGAAAACCATCTCATGCATAGCCACTTCTGAGCTTTATCAAGGTTTTTTTTTCCAAGCCAGCTTCAAGCCTTATAAGTGGGTTTGTTCTTCATCTTTAGGAGGGGTCTCATCTGATGCTGAATTCGTACTATGAATAGGCTTATCTAATTGTTACTGATATACATCTTCAACTTGGTAAAGTTTTCAACTAGTTTTCTGAATAGTTGTGCAGCAGCGATTTTAATCTGTATTTGTACATCAGTTTTGGTAGTTTTTAACTGCTGTGCTGCATACGGAAGAAGTAAAGAATCGATGGTCGTTTTGGAAAATAGCACTGCATTGTTCCTTGCATATGTTTTCAGATATTGTTGCTGAATAATTTTATTTTCAGGATTTCATGAGTGGGAAATTAGTATTCCGGAATATCATGGGAATCCTCCTGCCCGGAGTCGCTTCCATAATAACTGAACGAACTAGCAAAACATACGGGCCACTTATAGAAAAGGCTGTGCAGCTTGCTTTGGAGATTATACTCCTTATTTTGGAGAAAGATGTTATTGTTTCTGATTATTGGCGCCCCCTCTACCAGGTAATATTTAACTTTGTTAATAAAATATATAATTATCTGTTTGTTTTAGATAAATATAGATGTCTATAAATATGATGCTGCAGTTTTCTTTGTGTTGCTTTATTTTTGTAGTTAGGAGTTCAAAATGGATAATTAAAATAAAAACCAGTGGACACTCAAAGAGTCTACATGCTTGACGAAGCATGTTCATCAAATCTAAAATTTTGAAGAACCATAAAAATCTCATCTCATTATGATCCTCACATGGGCAGCCTTTGGACATCATCCTTTCTCAAGATCATAACCAAATTGTAGCTTTACTGGAGTACGTCAGATATGATTTTCAGCCACAGATTCAGCTGTGTTCCATCAAAATAATGAGTATCTTGAGGTACTCCTTTTCTCTGATCCATTTTATATGCTCGTATTTCTTGTCCATTTTTTATTCTTTCTTTTGTTCTTGCTGTGAGATAGAAATGTAGGAATAGTTAGTCTTCATGCTGAAATCTAGTAGTTCTAGTGATTCTCTTATTTGTTAAACAAATCTAAATAGCTCAGACTGATGTAAAGCAATTGACTGACTGAACAAGTGCGCATATGGAATAAGCAGGTGTTGAAGTAATGTACTTGTAAAATATAGAGAGGATGGAAATATAAATGTGTTTCTTTTATCAGTAGCTATGCTTGATAAAGCTGCTTCAGCAGTTCTAAGTTTATGCTGTTTTATATTTGTTTTTTATACATGTACGTGTCATTCTTGATATCATTGTCCATTTTCATTTGCTTGCTTGCAGTTCCCGCATGGTTGGACTTGTGCAGTTGCTCGTTAAATCAAATTCTGCTAATGCGTTGATTGAGGACTATGCAGCATGCCTTGAAGCTCGATCGGAGGAGTCTCAGGTCACGGAAAACATAAATGATCCTGGCATTCTCATAATGCAGGTAAATTCAGAAACTTGCATCCTTCTTACACAGAATATAAAAAAATAAACAACTTTGTTTACTATTTATTATTCTAACGTCTCACATTTTTTGTAACTCCTGCAGCTTCTGATTGATAACATTAGTAAACCAGCTCCAAATGTTACACATTTACTGCTTAAATTTGATCTCGATGGCCCTATTGAACGGACTATTCTGCAACCAAAGTTTCATTACAGGTTTTGTTGCTGATGATTCCTTAAGCTAACTTTATCTGATTTTTCTCGTCTTGAACATCACCAATTCATTTCTTGTTCTATCCAGTTGCTTGAAGGTTATTCTTGATATTCTGGAGAAACTTACAAAGCCAGATGTCAATGCATTCCTTCATGAGTTTGGTTTCCAGGTAAGAAGTGTTTACTTGTTTGTCTATTACATAAATTGAGGAGATAGCACTGTACAGAATATTCCAGCTATTTCCCATGCATTATCCTTTCCCATTGGGTACCAACATAGTGGTAGATGAGATGCACTATTTTTCTTTGCAGCTCCTATATGATTTGTGTTTGGATCCGTTGACAACTGGTCCTATGATGGACTTGCTTGGTAGCAAAAAGTATCAGTTCTTTGTAAAGGTAAGAAGCTCATGCGAGAAGCTGAATAAGAATATTGAAATCTATTTATGAAATTTTAGTCCTTAGCCAAGGTTACATAAATTTTTTATGACCCAAGAAAATAACATGGTTATTACTTCTTTTTTTTCAACAGCATCTGGACACAGTTGGTGTTGCCCCACTTCCTAAAAGAAGCAGCAACCAAACTCTGCGTATCAGTTCCCTTCACCAGGTTGCATTTTTTTTTTTTACATTTTTGCAATTAACGTGCGTTTTTTTACATCTTTGCAATTAACGTTTAGAGGAGATAGGATCTAAATATAGTCATATACACATTAGAGATTTCAGGCTTTAATGGAAGTCAAAAAGGCCATGCTTTCTAAAGAAAGGAGATAGATGGAGATTCCTGTTTTCTGATTCCTTCCATTTAACAAGCAACCTTTTCATTTCATGTTGTTAAAAGTTCAACTAAGTATATTAAGCAGTTTTGCTTATGGTTCTGTTACTAGAATAAATCAATTTGCATTTTTGGTGCTCCGTAATACTATGACCTTTACCATTCAAAGATAAATATATTTTAAAATTTTCAGAAGTAACTTCAAATTTACACTCAATATATGATTTGGTAAATCCTCTCTAGGACGTTTGCTTCTTGATATTTCAATCACATTTTATGTTGGTACAACTTCTTCAAGCATAGCATCATTGTTGGAGAAGAACAGAGTTCTAATAATTTGTTACCGAACATTTTCAGAGAGCATGGCTTTTAAAGCTCTTAGCCTTGGAATTATACACTGGTGACATGGGTAGCACCACTGACCGTGAGACATGTCACAGAATTCTTGCTCATCTCTTTGGACAAGACACTAGTGAAATCGGGACAGATCTTGCTGCGTCACATTCTCTAGTTCTTTACCACAGTTCAGAATTGGATGGAAACAGAACAATCAGTAAAAGCAAGGTTGGTTGGTTTGTGAGTTTGTGGCTTTGGGGCCCCTTGAGCAACTTTGCGTACTCCCATTGGTCTTTTAATTTAATAATTCCTCTAGTGAAATATTTGTCCAACTTAAATTTAGATTGACTGCATGTTATTTTCAGTAAATGGAATAAATTAGAACTTCCCCTAACAATGAACATTTAGTGCAAAAGAAAAAGTGCCTTACTAATATAAATGTTTTATTTATTTACTTTGATAGTAATGTGATTATGTAAATTGAAACCATTTACTGTCTCACGTTTTGCTTTAATTGTTTATAGGTTTTAGAGTTGCTTGAGATTGTTCAATTTAGGTCGCCAGATACCACCACAAAACTTTCTCAGGTGATCTCAACAGGGAAATATTATCTGCTGGTAAGATACTCTCTATCAATGTATTGTTTCATATTAGTGATACGATATCTAATTCTGTATTTCTTAATAGGCTGAGGAAATACTTGTTAATCCGGGAACTTCTGATAAGGGTGGAATCTATTATCATACTGAGCGTGGTGATCGTCTCATTGACCTTGCTGCATTCAGTGACAAGCTTTGGCAGGTCAATATTAATCCGTACACTGGCCCACTAATCTCTCCTTAGTGCTTTCGTTAATATTGATATTGTGTTTAAACTTTCATTGGCCAGAAGTTCAATCTAGTACATCCCCAACTAAATAATATCGGGAGTGAGTCAGAGCTGAGTGATGCGAGAAAGACAATTCAACAGCTTCTTAGATGGGGTTGGAAGTTCAACAAGAATCTTGAAGAACAGGCAGCACAGCTTCACATGATAACTGGATGGTCACAAATAGTTGAGGTAATTTATTCTCTACCTGTCTAGTAATTGCAAAGAGTACAAAGTGTGACCTCTGTACTCTTGGAAAAAGTAGATGGTTTAAACTTACAGTGTGTCAGCCTTCATTCTTCTCTAACTCCATGTTCTGTTTTTACTGTTCATCTTGCAGATCTCCGCATCCAGAAGAATATCTTTACTTCAAAATCGATCGGAAATTTTATATGAGTATGAATCGCTACTCCTTAGTCATGGATTTTTGCTACTTGGTGCCAACTTCACTCTCTCATATCCATTCTACAGGGTCCTTGATGCCTCTCTAACTGCTTCAGCTTCCCCAGATTGTTCATTAAAGATGGCATACATTCTAAGTCAGGTAAAAGTTGTTTTCATGATAGTACAACCTAGTGTGTTAATTTTTTTTATTTTAAAGTCATTAAACGAATAGGAGGAGAGAGATGTGGGATACTTTGCAGACGAGATAATGGCTCATTTCTTCTCCAACTATCATTCCATCCTATCTTGTAAATATGATTAGTGAAGTTACAAAGACCAACTAACATCCTTCTTGTTTAGGGTTACATTAACAGTTAGTTGCTTTTGGCTGTGTTGACCTATCATTGACTCTTTTTCAATTTCAATCAGAAATTTTAAGTTGATAAGTGGTGAATCCATTAAACTTAACTTCTAACGAACTATTCCAATTTGCCCACCATTAGGTTGCTCTGACATGCATGGCCAAACTACGAGATGAGCGCTTTTTGAGTCCAGCAGGTCTGGATTCAGATAGTGTTACATGCCTTGACATTGTCACGGTAAAACAATTATCAAATGGTGCCTGTCACTCGATATTATTCAAGCTTGTTATGGCAATTCTTCGGCAAGAATCTTCAGAAGCCTTGAGGAGACGGTAAGATCCCTTCTGTAGAGTTATTGCCTCATCCTTGCTTGTTCTATACTTTATTCAGTCCTAAGACATTTATACTCTTTCTTTGATCAGCCAATATGCGTTGCTTCTGAGTTACTTCCAGTATTGTCAGCACGTGCTTGATCCTGATGTTCCCACGAGTGTCCTGGAAAGTTTGTTACTCGATGAGCAGGATGGTGAAGATTTGGATCTCCAAAAGGTTATTTGTCTCATGCATTCTGAAGCAATTCATAAATCTGGTGAAGCGTTATATCTTAAACAGGAAGTGATTTAAGCCTAATGACCTCATGCAGATTGACAAGGAGCATGTGGAATTGGCACATGCTAATTTTTCTATTCTGAAAAAGGAAGCTCAAGGTATCCTGGATCTGGTGCGTATTTCTTTCTATGACCCCTAAAATGTGGACGTTACTATATCTGAGAACACCTACTGCTCCTAAATTCAGTAATTTGACCCGCATCCACCCTTGAGCTGTTAGAGTGTGGGACCTCACACTTATATTACACACTTTTCCTCTTTTCTTGATCAGTTTAGGATTTCCCAAGCTCTTATTTTTGGAGCTCTTGTTCATGAAATAAGATTGATAAATGTCTTTTTTTGCTATTTATTTGGATTTTGGTTTTCGCTACTATAAGAGAATCTATGTACGGTTCTTTGCTTCTAAGACTTCTCCATGTTTAAGGATTGCAGGTGACGAAGGATGCAATTCAAGGCAGTGAACCTGGAAAGACGATATCATTCTATGTTCTCGATGCATTTGTTTGTATAGACCATGAAGGATACTTCTTAAGTCAACTTCAGAGCAGGGGCTTTCTTAGGTCATGCTTTATGGGCATCAGCAATTTCTCTTACCAGGTGAGTTATTTATACTTTCAATATGCTTTCCCTACACTAGTTGGGTAAACAAGAGCTATCTTTATCGATTTAATGTACACAATTGTATTCTTCTCAGCAGATGCATCATAATTTTTTTTCCTAAAGCTACCTTGAGTACAGTGTCTGAAATTTTATCTTTTTTGTATCATCATATTAAACACATGATTGTATTCCTTCTGGTCTAAGCTTATATTTTTGGATGTGGTAAGTAATAGAAAAACATGATATTGTAATTTCACAATGAACAAGAAACAAGTTAGCTACATGATTCTCTTTGTTTTTCTTTACTGTATGCACCTTTCAGTTTAAGGGCTTATTATTTTATTTGTCATTGATATATATGGTGTTGTTACTTGGTTTTCCGACTAGCACCATCGTCGTAATTCAAGCATCTCATTTATGTTGCTTTTCAAATTTGAGACTTTAATTGCTAGTACTATTGCTTTCATTTTGTGACTTGCAGGATGGTGGTCATTCATTTGACTCATCGCAGCGTGCATGCACTCTTGAGGCTGAACTAGCTTTCCTTCTGAGAATTAGTCACAAGTACGGAAAATCAGGGGCACAGGTTTTATTCTCTATGGGCATCTTAGAGCATATTTCTTCATGCAGTGTGCTCAATCTGCAGGTAACAAATTGTGCTTGTGCACTTCCTTTAAGATTATTAGCATATTCTGATTTTGTTCTGTGAATCAGGGAAGTTTGAGGCATGTTGACTCTAAACTTCGGAGGCACGTAGCAGTTGGTATTAACAGGCAGCGAACAGTCTTAACTCCTATGTTAAGATTTTTGTTTTCTCTGACTTCACTGGTTGAAAGTTCTGATATCTTTGAGGTCAGTCAAGGTTATGTTGTGTATCTTCGTAATTAGACCAGGTCGGGAACCTGGACTTTCCTGATGTAGAAAGTATTTATTTCACATTTTTCTCAAGTACTTACAAAACTTTTAGTTGAATGTTTATCAGCTAAAAGGACATTGTGTGTGCCTTAGCAATATTCAGAAATAATTAGAAACCTTTCAGCCCATTTGTTTTGAAATACTTCTTGCCAAATTAGGTTCCTCTATGTAGCTGAAAGTCTCTGTGTTTCAGTGTCTGTGTGGTGTTAGTTGCGGTGTTGTACTCATTGTTTTTATGTCCTTTGACAGGTTAAGAACAAAATTGTTCGTGAAATTGTAGATTTTGTACGAGAACATCAACTACTTTTCGATCAAGCTCTTCATCAAGATCTCTCCACGAATGACGAAGAGATAATGGAGCAGATTAATCTCGTTGTTGGTATACTCAGCAAGGTGTAAATCTTCAATGCTTTTTTCAGAGGCTTTTTTCTGGTTCATCTCCGTAATTTGTTATCTGGTTTGCTCTCATAATAGGGTACATTTTACAGAAACTAAGTTATTGGATTTTCTTTCCCTTAAATCTCATATGACCTTTCCTTTTCAAATATAGGTTTGGCCTTATGAGGAAAGTGGCGAGTACGGCTTTGTTCAAGAGCTATTTTCCATGATGCATGTTCTCTTCTCTCGTGATTTCGATTCTTCATCCTTTGCATCACAAGTACACTCATCTGAGGTATGCTCAGTTTTTGCCAAGGGAATTTAGAACAAAGGAATTTACATCTTATTTTCCATTTTTTTCACATTGAATGATGATCAGGGCAAGAGGAAGTATGAATTGAACTTGTTCCGATTATGCTTTAGCCTGAGCTCCTACCTATATTTCCTTGTCATGAAGAAATCCTTAAAATTACAGGTATTTTACAAGCATTCTATACATTAAGGTTGAAGCATTTGTGTACTCTGCTAACACAGTCAGCAGTCGATATCCATTACTTCCCAGCATTAATATAAGGCCATACGGGTCACTTAAAATGGCATAAAGTCTTGATTTTGTTCAACCTACAATTGCAGGTCTCAGATAGCTACACTGAACGCCAAGCACCTTCAGGAGCATTTCAGCCAACTTTAATGCGACTTAGCTCCCTCCTCAACTCTGTGACGGTTGCTCTTGAAAGAGCAGCTGAGGATAAATCCTTGCTACTAAATAAGGTGCATTAAACAAGCACCTAATCCTTCCCCACGCCCCTAATGATTTACTCAATATGATAGTGAATATCAACAAGAATCTCTTTCTTGGCTTCGCAGATACGGAACATCAATGAGCTTTCACGGCAAGAAGTTGATGTAATTATCAGTATGTGTGCTCGCAAGGACTGTGTTTCATCCTCTGATACCATCCAAAAAAGGTATATTTTACTCATTTGTTTTAATAAATATACTAAAAGGACTGTGTTTCACCCCCTCATGCTTCTTCTTCTCTACTTTTTCAGGAGGTATATTGCTATGGTGGAAATGTGTCAGGTTGCAGGCAACAGAGATCAGCTTATAACATTGTTGCTTCCACTTGCCGAGCAAATCCTCAATGTCATTCTCATCCATTTCCAGGACAGGTACCATGATCTTATCGTTATTCTCTCCCCCCAAGAATATGGAAATCACAAAAAAGAAGCAAAATAAATAAGAAATTGGTTTGCTTCCTAAATTGCAAAGATAACCCATTTTAAAAATTGCAATGCACTTCAATAATATTCTCTAGAATCACATAACTGTTTTGTCTGAGCACCCTTTCCTTTCCCTCATTTCCTTTTCCTCATTAGTTCATACCTTCCCGATTCCAGCGAGACTATCAAAGCTATCACATATGGGTCCCAGCCAAGTACAGAACATGGCATCTCCTCACTATGTGGGAAGCTACTTCCTATCTTGGAACAACTCGAGATACTAAGCGAGGTATTTATCATCTCATCTTCTACTACATAAACTTGCATGTCGGGCTACCGAATTATACATCGTATCAACTTCATACCGATACCATCAATAGTGGATCTAGAACATTTATAATGAGGATCAATATATAAGGTTATGTTATGGACAATGGATCAGTGTTTCTAATCACCCTACCAAAAACTAGGAGATGAAAGTCCACTATTTTCTTAAGTTGATCCGCCATTGGATGTCATGCACTATTGAGAAGTTGCCTTAAAAAAATTGGAAAAAACAAAGGGTTAAATACCAAGTAAGCTACCTGAACTTTGAAAATTAAAAAATAGCTATTTCCGTCCAATTTTTCGTCAACTGTTGACGGAAATTCGTTGGAAAGTTGTTAGACGGAGGTAGCTATTTGCACATTCTTCAAAGTTGAGGTAACCCGTTTTGAATTTTCAAAGTTCGGGTAGTTCGTTGCAAAACGTCCAAAGTTCAGGTAGCTCCTTGGTATTTAACTCACAAACAAACATGTAACATGCTTAGGGAACTTTGTCGTGCTATTTATTTTTGTTCCTTTATATTTTTTCTTAAAAGTATTGTTTTATCGTGTTATGTTAGAAATTGTTCAAATCTCGTGTTTTGTAGGAGAAGACAGGACACAATCTCAAGGTTTTCCGAAGATTGGTGACTTCTCTCAAGGAAATGGTGATCAACAACATGTCTTTATAATAATGATGTGTTGTATTATCCTTAGGATCAGATTTCTCTCTACTTATGCCTCCTCTTTCAAGAAATATGAATCTGTATTTTCCTTGGAAAAAAAACACTAAATTTCAAGTTAGAGATTTATTTCTCAGGAATCTAGATCAAGATCGGGAAGCTTAGGTTAAGGTATTTTTCAAAATTTATTTAGCTTTTTAAATCAGGTGTCAATCATAGTATTTATAAATTTGTATTACCATGCAACTTATTAAGAATTTATCTTGTAATAAATGTATCAAAACAAATATGGAGACATGAGCTTTATTCATTAAAAAAATGTACATTTTATTTACTTGCAGAAGGAAATTCATAATCCATGGCTTTTGTAAAATACACATTTACAAAGTGATGGAGTTAGAGAATGTTTTTACTATTTACATTTATAAAATATTTATTATTTTTACTTGAGGTAAATAAAATTATTCCACTATTAGACGTAGGATGTCTCCTGAGTACTTAAAGGATGCATCTGTTTCTTCTAAGCAACGCTTCTTCTCCTCCACACTCCAACCCTGTTTTCAACCACAAAAATTAGGGGTGAAAAAAAATCATTGTCTGGATCGAATTCCCGGCAAGATTGGCCCGAGACCGGTCTGACTAGGACTGAGACTAAGACCGAGACTGAGCGAGCGGTTTTTTCCTTCATGGTTGGTCTCGGTCTTAGATTCTCCCCTAAAAAAAAAACTTGACTAGGACCGGACCGACATTAAAGAAAACCCTAGAAATTCATGGTGTAACCCTTGAAACACTAGTAATTCATGACCAACAAACATTGAATCGGTTCCACAAGGGAAGTGCGACGGAAGACGAGAAGCGAGCAGATTCAAGACCAAAACTTCGGTATTTTTTTTGGCCAAATCCAACTTTTTTATTTGGACAAAAAATTCCGGTCCAAGACCGAGACCGGCAAAGTCGGTCTCGGTCCTCCAGATGTAAAGACCGAAATTTCGGTCTCGGTCCTGGCTCTAAGATCGGCCCAGTCCGCCCATGATCAGCCCTCCTAAATCATAGTATATGTGTATACCTCTGCAATTTTGTTCAACTTCTCTCTCACATTCTGCAAAAGTTGAGGAAGCTCTCCATCCCACTTGTAAAACTCTAACTGCTTCTTGTCCAGCAATTTCTCAGAAACCTTACAATCATGAAAAGCAATTCAAACAAGTTAATTAAAATCTTCAAATAAATCAAATCAAATTAAATATAATTTTTATTTTTTTTCAATACCCTTTTTCCGATCATTCGACCACCTGAACTGTGTGCAAAGTAGACATTATAGAAATGGCAAATGAATCCATGAAGATCCTTCTCCGAAATCTCTTCAAGGAAGCTCGAGTAGATGATTCCCGGCTTTGAAGGTTCGGGAATGGAGTAGCCTTCATCGTTGAACCACTTGAGATCAGTTGCCAATTTCTCCGATCTCTCTAATCCAGTGTTTCGAAACTCAGCATCTAAGAAAAATATAGACACAATGATCAACAACTATGCAATAGTAGTAGTGAAATTTTAGCAGAACACCTCAATGTATTTAACTAGCAGATGATTAGACTTTCGAGCCACCACCACCACTCAACAAGTGACCAAGTCACTAACGAAAGTGGTCAAGTCACTCACCAGAGTGGGCAAGACACTAACGAAAGTGGTCAAGACTCAGCAAAGTGGTCAAGCCATTGTCATTTTTTCTGGTCTATAAGAAACCCAACAATGTTGAAGGAAATAACAAGCATAAGAAGATAGAAGAGTAAGAAATGGTTGTTGGAGTGTTGAGTATGTGAGAGAAAAATAGTGTTGTGTTTGTAAGCCAAAAATATGGAGTGAGTATTTTAGAGTGCGAGCGATACAGAGTATATGTTTGAGTGATACACTATTTGTATAGTGAAAGTGTGGGTGTGAGCCGTGTACGTAGCCAAATTGGTGAATCACGTAAATCCTTGTGTCGTGTGCATTTCTCTTGAGCCATTGAACAAGCATAAATTAGTTGAGCCATTGAAAAAGCAGAAATTAGCAGCGTCTAATATCCGAACAGTGGCTCACACAATCCCAAATTTTTGGTCTGATCGATGATGTTACTCGGTTATAGCACCACTAAGTTATGAAAAAAGAACAAGATTAGATCAGAGAATTCACAATCAACAAACTAAGAATCAGACAAAAAAATAGACAACCTCAATCATGTCTTAAAACCAAGCAAGATAAACAGCTCAAGAGTTCAAAAATAGCAACTTCAAAAATAGCAACTTTATAATCCAAAATTTCCCATCACGATCAGTAAGTACTGTGATCAATTTTTTATGATCTCTAAGATTGTCTAAACTTGCATAATCCAAAGTCAACTCTCTGACCCACTGACATAAAGATACCAAGGCAAGGAATTTAAAGCAAAACAGACACGATCAATAACCCATCCATCAAGAAACATCGATCAAATGTCGGATCAAACCAAGTGGAGCTATACTTACAGCAAGGATGAGCAGCCTTTTGGACGATCCCCTCAAGAGTCTGAAACACTAACTTGCTGTTCACGAGGAATCGCAGATACCCTTCAACTGTCGGCTCCCACTTGTGTACGGCCTTCTCCTCGGGCTTCTTCACCTCCTTCTCTCCCTCCTTGGATTGCTCTCTGGTGTGCATCTTCATGGAAGCAGATCGCAGCTCTGCCACGAACCCAGTTACCTCAGCACCATAGTTTTTCTGGGTAAGCATCATTTTGGCGTTTCGTCAGGAAAAGGAAGAGTCTTTGAGAGGTTGATCGGTTTCAGGAAGCAAGAGGTTGGCTTTTATGGGGATTTCAGAAGTTAGGTGCTTTGACGTGAAAGTTGAAATCTTTCTTTTATTATTATTATTATTATAATAAACCCAATTTTATATTTTGGCCAAAAATGGAAACGAATTTGAAGGTAAGACGTAAGTGTTTGGGGAAAACAAAAAATCGAAACGTGGAATATTCATTGGTTTGTAGTATTATCAAGATTGATTCGATATTAAGTATTTTTATTTTATTTAAGATTAATAATTTTTATTTAACGGTTTCTTATGTTTCGTAATATTGTTTTTATGCTTCATAATAAGCGAAAGGGGTGGGATGAGAAGCAATAAGTAAATGAAAAGAGAAGCAATACTGTGGAGTGGCTAAGAAGATAGAATGGATAAGTGCATCAATATTCTAATCCATTATAACAAAAAGACCCATACATTCATTATTGGAGACATAACTCAATGAATTTATTGTCAATTTTAATTATAATATTTCAACAAAAAATAACATTTTTTTTACCTTAATTATATTGGTAGGTTAATTAATATTATCAATGTAATAATATCCTTGCGCACACCAGGTTGGTGCCTATTTGAGCAACTTTGTTTTTTTTTTATAAATAAAATAAATAAATTTGTTCGATAATAACGATTCGATGTTTTAATTAAAAATAAAATTATGTATTTATTAAATTTTTTTAAAAACATTATAGTAAGTAGATATTTTAATTGCGATTCAAATGATACAAAAAATATTAAATTTGGATTCACGGATTGACTGTACAGCCTGCCGTAAGTTGAGGTATGAAAATTTTACTTAAAACATTATAACTCAGACCATGTAAGTCCAAACTCAACACGGTTAACGTCATTTATGTCGTAATTCAATTATCTATCTAGGGTAATTTTTTTGATTGGAAATACAGTGATTTTCTAACCTAACATCGTTTGTTTTATAATTTGACCGAAATAATTAAATGTATTAGGTGATAAATTTAATTATGTACTTACTAAAAAACAAAAAAATTACGATGCGTAGATAATTTAAATACGAATTAAATGATGCTAACTTTGTGTTAATTTTGTACTTTTAGACTGACTGTATAATACGATACGTAAAAAACTCTACATACGATACAAAAACTTCCAAATAGTGTTTTGAACGGTAAATGTGTTCAAAATACTATTTGGAAGTTTTTGTATCGTAGCGTTTTTTACGTATCGTATTATACAGTCAGTCTAAAATTCAAAAATTAACGCAGAGTTAGCATCATTTAATTCGTAATTAAATTATCTACGCACCGTAATATTTTTTGAGTAAGTACATAATTAAATTTATCACCTAACATTTAATTATTTCGGTCAAATTATAAAACAAACGATGTTAGGTTACAAAATCATTGTATTTCTAATAAAAAAAATTATCCTAGGTAGATAATTGAATTACGACATAAATGACGTTAACTGTGGTGAGTGTGGACTTACATGGTATGAGTTATAATTTTTTAAGTAAAATTTTCATATCTCAACTTACGGCAGGCCGTACAGTCAATCCGTAAATCCAAATTTAATATTTTTTTGCATAATTTGAATAGTAATTAAAATATCTACTTACTATAATATATATTTTTTTTAATAGATACATATTTTTTTTAATTAAACATCGAGTTGTCGTTATCGAACATTTTTTTTTAAAATAAAATATATATTGATGCATATGTGGTGCCTATTCAATAGGCGCCACTATGGTGTGCGCATATTGCAAATACGCGCTACCCAGGCGTGCACGTATACCTATTTTTCAAAATATTTTTTTTCTACTTACTTTTCTAAATAATTCTTTTACATACTTTCTTTTTAAATATTACTTTTCTTAAGCAATTCAGGGATAAAACTATACAAAATAAGAACTTGAGGATAAAATTGAAATTTTGGGTTCAATAGAAGGAACACTTTCTGAATAAATTTTTCTTTACATTTACTCATTAAATCCAATTATTAATATACACCATACAATACATATTTCAAAATTGTATATCCTTACAAGCCCAACAAAACCAAAATTGGCTTGTACAGAGTAAATAAAAACCCTAATAACAACACAATATAACTAACTAGTCTTCTCCTCATCTTTCTATCACTCTCTTACTTGCTGCATCAGCTCAAACCACTGCAGAAAACACAGGAACACATAATATAACACACATCTGATCATACATTCTTCAGCTTAAAAGCAGAAAACGAAAACCCGAAAACCCGTATTGCAGAAAACGAAAACCCGTATTGCAGAAAACGAAAACCCGTATTGCAGAAACTATTACCTGTCTCAGTAGATCAGCTAGGGTTCTTGGAAGCGCTTCGATGTTCCTCAGAACCACGTAATAAGGAAACGGAAAAGAGTCCATGTACTTGGAGGATTTCATCAGCCCGCCTTGGAAGGATACTTCCTGCAGAAAAAAAATTATATTTTTTTTGAGAACTGAGGTTTCTAAACCAAATAGTATTTGGAGATATATGGAATCGTGTATATTACCGAGAGATCCATGATAGATTCTTCTGGACTATCCAAAAGCAAGAACGCCACCATCCGTTTGCTACTCTGGAAGTCCCTCACACAACGCCTTAAACTTTTCTGTAATTAAGTGAATGAATGCAAATAAATACCATATAGAACTTCATGAGAAAGTAGCATATTTTACAGTTCTTTACAATTGCTTATCTCACCTGCCACAGTTACTCCTAACAAGATCAGTTAAACTACCTGAACTTTGGACGTTTTGTAACGAGCTACTCGAACTTTGAAAATTCAAAACGGGCTACCTCAACTTTGAAAAATGTGCAAATAGATACCTTCTTCAAAGTTGAGGTAGCTCGTTGCAAAACGCCCAAAGTTCAGGTAGCTACTTGGTATTTAACCCTTTCTTTTACTATTGATTTACTATATTACCTTCTCATGGAAACGGCCATCACCAAGAATCAACACGAGCTGCTGTAGTGGGTTCTGCCCCGAGGAAAGACGAGCTCTGGCCACATTAGCATTTAGCAAGTTGTTCAAGTTCTTCAACAGATCGACAACTGGTTCATCAGCAAGAGAACTCTCTTGCTTGAATGTCAAATTGGATATCATCTGCTCAACCCAACGAATATCAATCATTTATTAGACTTTTAAATTCATTAAGATATATATATATTATTTAAAAAAAAAAAACTAAAAGGCAGACCTTGATTCCTGCTTCTGCACTGAAAGGCTGATCGAATTCATGGAGCAACTTCATGTTTCCCTCTTTCCCAAAGCTAGCAACAGCAAGGCTACCCATTTCCAGTTGTGCCAGAGCCCGACATACCGTGACCAAAGCTTCAACAGCTACGGTCCCACAGCCACTCTCAGACATGCTCCGGGAATCATCAACTGCTATCACTACTTGGTAATCACGTTTATTTGGTCGTGTCCTCCTCTGCCATATCTTGTCTTTCCTGTAGTGACTAGCGATGTATGAAATTACCTGAAAGACATATTGAACACGAGATTAGTTAGATTGTGCAAAAAAACTAGTTTATCCACAAATTTCAATACAAAAAATCAGATTTTCACTATTAAAGGGGGTAGTTGGCACCTTTTTCATGTTTATCCTTTTCCCAGTCTTGTAATCACCCTGAAGCTTACTAGCCAAGGTAGGTTCCATGACAAGCCGCAGCTGTTCAGCCAATTCCTGAGACAACCTCGTAGTTCGGAGCTCATACCTCCTCCACGAAGAGGCAGCATTAGCCTTTGCATCATCAGACAAATCGGGTTGTTGTCTGTTTACCAGGCTCTGAGACACCTCATCACTGTACATAGTCATCTTACCAAGTTGTAAGATTTCGTCATTCGCTGAAGATTTCTTTAGATGCACAATACTGTCAGAGTATTTCTGGGGTTGCCCTTCAAGAGGATTACCAAGTTCCTCTTCAGGTGATTTCTCAGGGTCCGATACTGACAAAGGTTCCTCCAATTTCTGGGACAGAACAGAAGCTGACGGTACCTTAGACTTAGATTCTACCTTTTGTGTGTCAAGATCCATATCGGCAACATCGTCTGCGGGAGGTATTGTTGGAATTTCGTTTTCATCACGATTGTCCCGGTCTTCTATCTGTTGCTCAACCTGCTCAGAATCTGCTGGCCCCAGTGCCTGAGCTGTGCCCTTTTGGTTTTCAGAAACATAACCAAATTCATCAGCATTTTCATCCAAAATCTCATCATTGCCCTCTGCTTCGGTTTGGTCATGGAGATCTATTGGCACCTTTGCCCTCTCCTTCCACCCCTCAAGAGCATCCCCAATGCTTCTGTAAGGGTTTGGTTGTGATTTTGGGAGCATAGAAGCTTCCTCCTCCTTCGGTACTGGATTGTTAGATTTGTCTTCGTTTAATTTCCCACCATTTGAAAGCCCAGCAACCTTAATTTCCTGTTCTGCTCCAGAAGGCACCCCACTCATCGGAGTGAGGTCATTCTGTGTATTTCCACTGTTTGACATATCAGTTTCGTCAGCCCCATTTACCGCATCTGATTCCCCTGTTTCACCTTTCAGCTGTGTCCCTGCCTCTGAAGGTGCCACATAATCATTACTGTGGCTGGAAATCCCAGTCTTAAATGAATCCCTCTGCGGCATCGTCAAATCTAGATTAGGGTTATCTTCATCATTTCCAGCTGCATCATCAGAAATTTCAGTTTTTTGTTCACTTTCGCCATCTTCTAATGTTTCATCTCCATTATCTACTTTTTCTGGCTCTGCTTCCTCTGTTTTCTCATCAATGGCGGTTTCAGATTCATCAAGCTCAGCTCCACCTTCTTCTTCCATGGCATCTGCAGTTTCTGCTTCATCCATGGTATCTGCAGTTTCTGCTTCATCCATGTCCACATCTTCCTCAGGAGCTTGATCGGGGTCCACACCAGTGGAATCCATATAAGCATCTTCTTTATCCATGTTCATGTCCTCCACATCATCACCGGTACCATCCTGAGGTTCCCCAGAATTATCATCTGGTCCATCATCGAGTTCATCATCGTTTCTCTGAAGATCATCGGGTTTTCCATCTTCCTTGCCCCTCATCTCCCTATTATTTACATTTTTGTCCCTCACCGAAGAACCCGACTCGTACTTTTCATTCTTATTTTCTTCGTCCTGCTCATCTTCCTTGTCTCCGAGCTTTTCATCAACAACTTCACTCTCATCCCCTGTTTTCCCCATTGCAGACTCAATCTGCTCTTCTTCATCATCTCCATTCTTTTGATCATCATCATCATCCTCAGAATCTTCACTAACACTACACATCTCACCGTCAAAATCCTGCTCCATTTCTATCCCTTTTTCATCCTTATCCGGGACTTCGCTCGGGGCATCTTTTTCCTCATTCGTCTATCAAATGCATAAAAACAAATCAGATGCAGCAAATACACAACCAGCGGTATATATTCCAAAATGGTTCTTTCTACTATGCTAGTTAAGGCACCATGCTTGTGCTTCTTCTTCTTTTGCATTTCTAATACCCTAAAATGGATTAGTGGATTAAGAATTGCTGTCTTTACCTGTTTAGAGTCGCCGAGAAGTTGATCTTCATCTTCGATTTGGTCACTGACATCTTTAGTCCCGGCACCCTCACCCATTCCAGTTCCACTAGCATTCTTCGTCATATCTTCATTACTGTCATCTACCTCATCTTGCTTAGGTAAGCCGAATCCTTTTGAGAACAATAAAGCTAGACTTTTTGCGAGATTATGAGTCATCGCTGACATCTGCATGAACAATACAACCGTCATGATGACACCAAGAATAAGAAAACTTGAATCTGGTACGACCAAAAGCTTACATTCTTATGCAAGGCCAAAAGCTCCCTGAGAAGACCATTGCCGAAGCTCAAAATTAAGTCCAACATCGAATGTAAAGTCTTCAGATTAGATCCAACATGCACAGAGAAAGCTTCATCCTTGTTGCTAGAAGAACTCATCAATTTTTCCTGAAAAAAATAAAGAAAATTTTCAGATTCTTGAGGGTTACTCTTACTCACATGGTATACTATTCAGAACGGAAAATAGTTGAAAATGATACATACTGCAAAATAGACTGCTTTGAGGACATCAGTGCATAATGGCTCCAAACTCAGCTCCGATGCATATGAACTGAACCGAGATTTCCACAAGGTAAGATTCTCTGTTGACTCATCGGTGAGAACATTCCTGCGGCTCAGTTCGACTATTTTCTGCAGAACTTGGGTAATATGCTCAAATGCTGCATTAAATGCTCCCTCCTCACCGTAGTTACTATGTGGTAAAATACTCCACTTCGTTGTACCATTTGATGTGGTGTTGTACTGTTCCAGAACCACTTTCCCCTACAGATGAGAAAAAGAACATTAAAATATGATTTTCGAACAACCTCATACGAGAAATGGATATGAACATTTACCTTCTTTAGTATATCCTCCAAATAATTCAGCAGACTGTGTCTGACAATGCCATCATCAACACTTCGGTTGCGGAAAGCAATGAGCTTTTCCTCAAACTCTTTGAGGACATCGAAGTTGTTAATAGCAATTTCCACCATCTTGTTTGGTATTATAGGAACGCTTTTGTACGAGTCGAGTACATTTATGGAGCCATCGTGTTGAGCAAGAAGACATTTGTCCAGCTCTTCCTGTAAAAGTCAATTAAAATTTCTAATTTCATGAGATCTAATTCTAAACAAATCAACGTGGTAATAGTATAATTAAAATCATTTTTTTTCACCTTAGAATTTTGAGTAATTGGAATCAAGCTCTCAAGGAAACTAAGAACTTCACGAGCAGCACCACGAATCGTGCGACAAGTATCCTGATGAATGCTTTCGACCTTTCTGAGCAACAATGATCCCTCATATAATACAGTACACAGTTCGTCAAAGAGTTGCTGCAGCACAGATAATTTAAATGAGCCACTATCATGAACCTGAAATAACATGTAAACACAATAACTGTATCGTGTATATAACAGTAGCTTAGAACACACCTTCTGCTGCCACAGACAGAGCAAAGCAGAACGTTGGTTTTGGCTAATGCTGCACTTTGAAGAGGAATCTACGTAGAGATCTCCAAGAGTAGAAGCATAAGTTTGCAGGGTCTTTAAATGGTGAGCAAAACTATAAGCAGTGTCCCGCTGTTCTTGCTGAATAGACACAAGATGGTACACAAATGAACCCGACCGAGAAACCTGTAGGAGAAGGGTAAAGAATAATTAGCACTAACATGCACTGAAGGGGGAACAAGCTTGGAGTAAAGTTCGGTGATAAAGTGGATTTTCCTACTATTCGCAGAAATGTTGACCATCCTGCCTAATCACTTTTATCCTTAAAAGATGATTTTTTTAACTTCATTACACTAGACAGAATCAAGAAAGTGAAGCACATGCCGCCTTTGGGTAGCCTTGGTACTAAATACTAGTACCATGGGTATAGCCAAGTTTAACTCATATAATTAGCAAAGCTATCATCATTTAAAAAAAAAATTATTTACTAATCATCCATGGTTAAAGCAGAAAATGATCCAAGCAATATAGTCTACCAAGCTCCAAGTACCTGCTCCAGAGTAAAATCTTTGTGCGGATTCAGACACACTTGCTGCAAAAGCCGCATTGCTATGATACTTTTGAAGTAGACCGTGTTGACAGTTTTCCATTCAATGTTGAGGCCTTGAGATTGAGAGGGAACCCCACCATCTATCAGTAGTAGATGTCTTGCATCGTGAGATGACTGTAGCAACCAGTCAGATTCATGTTTGTCCTGTTTCAATCTCATTGTTATAACCAATCAACTTTGTCAACAAAACTAAAACCAGGAAATCATGCTCTTGGTTATACCTCTGTTGGTGTCCACATGTGCCGAGCCAGACCAGAGGTTTCTAGCAGCTTCAGAAGATCAGCTAAGGCCCTTCTCTTCCGTATCGATTTACTATCGTTTTTCCACAGCTCACTATAATCATTTATGCTCCTGTTTATATTCTCAATACTGGACCAAAGATCCTTCCACTCTTCTTGTTTATTAAGATCCATGGACTCGAAGTTTGACAAAGGTGTGTCTGTTTCAGCAATCTTGCTTTCTGAAAAGGTTCTTACCTTCTTCATCCAATCAGCAGAGCAAACAGACCTACACTCCAGAAGAATAAACTTCAACTCCGTGAAGAATTATTGTTTTAAAGGAAAATGGAACTCGAGATACAAATGCATAATGGTTGGAGAGAGCAACTCGTACCTTCCATATGTACTTTCTTTCATATCTAAAGTGGTCGTTGGCAACTCCACAATTTCATCTGGAAAGACGAAATGGAACTCGTGACCATGCAGAAACTGCATATCTATTCCATTCTGAGCTGCCTTTTGGTTTAGAAGAACCTTCAAAGGTTGCTGCAAGGCGTCCTGCAATTACATAAAGCAAGTGATTAGTTGTAGCACTGGGTGATGACACTACCTAGCTAACCCTTGCAAATTACAAATAATAATAATAGGGTCAAATACCAAGTAGCTACCTGAACTTTGAATGTTTTGGAACGAGCTACCCGAACTTTGAAAATTCAAAACGGGCTACCTCAACTTTGGAGAAGGTGCAAATAGCTACCTCCGTCCAATTTCTAATGAATTTCCAACGACTTTCCGACGACAGTTGACGGAAAATTGGACGAAGGTAGCTATTTGCACCTTCTTCAAATTGAGGTAGCTCGTTTTGAAATTTCAAAGTTTGGGTAGCTCGTTGCAAAACGCCCAAAGTTCAGGTAGCTACTTGGTATTTAACCCATAATATTAATATAGCCAAAGAAGTTGAATACTTACACTGTACTTCTGGATAAGCTTCTTCAGCTTCTGTCTCATCCTCTTCGAGTTATCCATGTTGACTAAGCTCTCTGCACGGTCCCATTTGCACAATTTTAAGAGTTCTCTAACCTCCTTTTCCGTATTTCTTCTATTTGTCTCCACATTCTCCATCACTCTGCACATGAAATTAAAAAAATGAATCAAGCTCGCCCTAAGAAATCAACATATAAAAATCAAGACAAAATAAACTTACATGGGCAGGAATTGGGCATAAGCTCCAAAAATATTGTACAAAATTCGCAAGTTTTGTTCATGAGATGAGCTGTTGAATCAAGGAAAAGAATTATGTGAGTATCAACAAACAAAAAATTATTAAGACATAAGCAGGAGCATTGGTAACCAAAATCCAGACAACAGATTTAGAAAAAACAAAAAATATATATACCTTGGGTCAACACCAAGTTCTATTCTGGAGATAATTTGACCATGGAATGCAAGAATTAGCTGAAGCCGCTTTCTGAACTCCCCAACATTAGATGATTGCATAAACTCCTGCAAACTGTAAAAATAGTTCAATCAGAAATATTCCACTTGATAAAATAACAAGACTGAAAGATACAATCTTACAAAATATGTAACACATTTGCACGTACCTCTGTATAGTAGACCGATTGTAGTCGGAAATATCATCAGATTGTCTGTGGAGAACAGAGTATAATGGAAACCAAAGCTGCAGAAAGAGTGCAGTAATAGAGCATTAAACCAATCCAAAGGCGATATAGCCAAAAAGCATAAGGTTACTGATTAAACTAAAATTTATTACTTAGGTATAAAAACACATGATTACCTTAGCAGCATTTTTTTCATATTGATCCTGCACCTCATCAAGCAACTGAGGCCATGACTCAAATTCCATCCTTTGCCATGATGAGATCAAACCAACAAGAGGTTCCAGTTCCGCTACATACCATGGCCAAAACAAATTAAAGTTATGTACAGAAACTCACTAATGCTACTGACAGAAGATGATAGTAAAGACAACACACTTACAAGATAAATTCAATCTAGAGCTGTCTTCTCTTAATATTTGAGCTCGGTTAACTAAAAACTGCAGTCCAGAAACAGCCTGCAAGAAAGAATAAAAACGTGCACTTCATATAATACCCAAGCCAAATCTGCTTAAATCCAAATTCAAACAAAAAGAGCGTGCTCTTCATATAATACCTTAGCTAGTGGAGTACTCAGAGGAATAGCCAATAGCATTTTAACTACATCCACAACTTTTTGAAGACCGGGATGGTCTTCATACTCACTCAAAAGTGAGAGAACCTTCTGCTCCAAAGCAGTGAGAAACTTGACCATTTTTTCAAGTATAGGGGCATTAGAGTCCTAAAAGAATGAAATCAAAGTTTAGATTATACATATATTTACAAATTATTTACCAATGTAAAGTTTTATTTAATCAAAATTAAAACCTTGTAAAAGTTATATCGGCGGGCCACAAGATTAGATGACATTGTCATCTGTTCCTGATCCAAAACAAGGCGTAGTAAATGCTCTGCCATGAGTTTCGTATCCAGCACACCAGTCCTCAAACTCCCCAAATCTACAGCATAACAGATATTTTAAAGCTGTGCATTTAGATCGCTTATAGAAAATGCAAACCAGATCCTGCATATGGTTAAATCACCTTTTAAAATGCCTGCTCCAAAACTGTATGACTCGGTGAATGATTGCAATATATCCGCATCAGAAGTAAAGAAAGTCCCGGGCTGTAACAGAGGTCCAAGCACATGTCATATATAATTTCAAGCAGAAAATTTAATCATCAATGCACTCAGATTGTAGCACCATAAACATTCCAGATTTATCGAAACTGCTTATTAACTAGAATCATTGAAAATGTGCCGTAGATTGTTTTTCATGTGGGGGTGGGGGTGGGTGGGTGGGGATGATTTGCCAAAAGTTAAGATATAAACAAGCCATATAAAGAAGAAACTACTTACTGGAACCACAAGATTGCTTGAACCAAATAATTGAATGTGGATTTGCACCATGTCACTGAGAATTGGTTCCTGCATGAGAGTCCATGTATCTTCCAGGTCCTCAGTGTCCTCCCCATCTTCCTTAATCTGAATTGATATGCAGTATTAGAAATTCCCTACAGAAATTCCATTACATAATGCTAAAGCTGAATGGCTTGAGAAAATTATTGAGGAAGCATTACCTCCTCCTTAGGTTCTCCTTCGGTAGCCAACTCTTGCCATTCCAGAAAGGTTTCACCTTTAATCGCTTCTCCAATAGTTGATATGTCCACGTCAAGTATTTCCTTAATCTCAAATCCACGAGTCTTGAATTTGTATTGCCGTGAAGCAAATTCTTCCTTCTCTTTTGTTTGAAATTTCATCTCTCCCCATAATGCAGCAAATGCCGAAAATACTTGATCCAGAATCTGATTCATCCATGAAATTTAAAAATATACTATGTCACAATTGCCCCCTGACAACTACAAAGCAGGAAAAACAAAACTTTGAGACACAAACCTTGAATGATGAGCTGCTCATAACTTGAGTTCTAGCAACAGCATGAGCAACTTGAACAAGAATACCATGATGTACTGATGCTTTGACTTGCAGTTCAGAAACCATTTCACAAGGAGCCGCACATCGAACTGAAACCAGCTTCTCGAGCAAAGCCACATCTGAAGATGGGAACTTTGAAGGAAACTCTATCCTACATGAATAGCCCTGTTCTTTGCAACTGCTGAAAGTAAGATCAACAAGCTGGGACGGTCCCGCACGTGGGAATCTCATAAATGAATGAAGAGTTTCCTGCAATGGGAGAATCAGAACCATGAACTAACTAAACTGCCACACTATAACAACCTCAAAGCAACTCAGAAGAATTTTTCAGTACCATTACTCTGTCTCTATTCTCATTGTAAAAAGACTTGAAGGATTTCTCCTCAAAGATGCTCGACAAGATCATTGATGAACCCAATTTCATCTCGTAGATTGCAACCTGGACTGGTTGAACCACATCAATGTATTCAGGATACTCGTCTGATAACCGGTCAATAAACAATGATGATGTCATCTGCGATTGCCAATGCACGAAAAATAAATAAGTTAGATCTTTTCCTGAAGAAAAATGGACAATTTCACAGAAGCACATCATACCTGCCAGTCAGAGACTTGTTGGATGATTGATGGAGAGTTTACCCCATTAACATCATTCAACATAACCAGTAACGATGTAACATGGTCATGATAATCCTTTAATTCACCTCTCAATTTCTTGAATTTCATAGGATTGGACCGAAAAACAACCTGCTTGACCGAACAATATTTGGAACTAAGCTAAAGAAAATGGGATAGGTACACTAATATAACGAGTAACTAACATAATGATATTCATTTATTTTAACCCCTACCTTTCTTCCAACCCTACTAACTTCACTAGTAAGATGCTTTAGTGCCTCGAGTCTTTTTCCGTCCTGCCCTTTCTGCGACAGCCTTCCAGCAAGATAATCACAATCTTCCCGCACCTACAGAACAGGAAACCGAAACATCAAAACCCATATCTACATTACCTTGAAAACATGGTCCCAGAATCAATTTTTTTGAAATTACCTGGATATCAAGTTCAAGTAGAAACTTTTTCTGTGCCAACTGAGATTGCTTGCAAGAGTACTTTAATGCAGGATCCAGATCATCAGTACCAAGCAATAGATAATAACGCATACCCCCAATATATAACCAGACAAAACCGAGACTGTAGTCAGAATCCACTGCAAAAGATATTATGGAATAGCATAAGTAGGTGATAGTTCATGGAATTGACAACAGAAAATTTTAGAATCATTTGATAGAAAAATGTACAGTGACTAGTAGCTGGGATTTGAAGATAAAGCTGCCTAAGGACTGGCACAATGAATGGCTGCACAACATCCTTGAGTCCTTGATGTTTTGACCCCGACAGATGTGAGCACAAAGTCCGAATGTTGTCTTGCTGTGATTCAAAAAATATTATCGTAAAAATTTACCCACATATATATACAACAGGTGTGCATTTATCAAATAGATCTAGAACATCAAAGAACCTCACCAGTTAAAAAAAATACAAGAAAGAATGTTTACATACCGTAACATGGGTCTCACTCAAGGAACAAAAGAATGACTTGATTGCCACAAATTCATCAACATTGAAAGACTTCCTGTGAGCGTAGATGATCTGGAAGGACAATAAGATTTGAATTTTCTTAGACAGTGAACAGTAAAAATAGAAAGGGGGACAATAAATTCCCAGCCAACAATCTACCTCTTGTAAAACCAAGCCTGCAGTGATTAGAAGAAATCCAGGCACGTCTGTCTCCCAAGTATTTTGCCAAATATTGTGCGATGCAACTTTGAGCTTAATGCAGCATGTGGAGTAATCCTTTATAGGAAATCCATGTCCCCTGAGTTGTTCAGATAGATAAATAAGTGTTGTAAAACTGCAGATTACAGGAATTACAAAGAGACAATTGAATATTAAATTTAAATCAATTGTGTCCAGCAAACATGCATAATGACATAGAATTAATTACCCACATTGCCATCTGATTAATCAAAGTGAAATTTAGACAAGGAAACATGATCAGTGACCCAAAAGATTGTCTTCCCAAAATTGCAGTAAAGAAAAAGAACCATAGAATAAAGGTAAATAAAGTGTTGACTAAAGTAACCTCGTGTATATGGGTCAAAATAAGATTGCAGTATCGTACAAATATCAAAAGATTCCAAACAAGTGTCACTATTGCTTATCAACACAAGAACTGTTGTATCACATGAACGAATAAACGAAGGAATCTTTCTTACCGGTTCTGAAGTACCATCGCTGTTCTGAATGGTCGCATGATTATATCTGGCATTGAAAAGTCATGTCCGTGAAGTCTCAATGGCTCCTGCAAGTAAAAATTGTTTAAGATACAAATTTTTAAAAAATAAAAATAGAACACAGATATAACTTCAGGAAGAAAGAATATGCAATTGAAGCTGCTTCAGTTATTTACCTTGAAAGAAACAACATTAAGACTCCACAAAGAAGAATGCCACCTATACCAAATCTCGAGCACAAATGACAGGATCTTCATTGGTGCTGCATTCAAGAGATACCATTACATGAGAACCAGAGAAAGATGCAGAAGCCCCAAAATGACAAGACTAGAAAATTTGAATTTAACGTGTAAGTCACTAACATGCAATTTGAAAAATTGATAGCAAGTATAAAATAGATAGCTTAACTTCCAGAACAAAGAGATAATGCAATAAGTTAGCCTTGAACCCTCTTTATAAATAAAAATTAAAAATTAGAAAGAGGTGTTAATGAAGATTATTAAACAAACCTCCCTCCACGGAATCCCATGCATCGAGCGTCCATATAATTTTTTGAGAAGACGAAAACATCTGGGGAGGTCTCAATGAGGAGCTTAAAGAAAATTTCAATGTACGCTCCAGAAGATGATAGGCATCCCTCAAGGCCTGTGGTATTTCTTCAACATCATGCAAAACAATTGATGAAAGCTCTTCAAGTATATTCATATCAAGGAAAAGACTGGTGCTATCATTTACACGAAGCACATCTAACCAGCTAGCACATCCAGTCTGTGTAAATATCATCTGAGACGACTGAATACAACATTCTGACTTCGCTTCAGTTATAGCACCATCATTAGATGTGCCATTATTCTCCAACTTAAGGATTTCATATTGAAATCTTTGCTGCAGGGCCTGATGCATATGTTCCAAGTGTTCAATAATGGGAGCAGTGTCCTTAACGTATTTCCCAGACAGATGTGATGCAATGCAAATACCTTGCATTGACAACAAACGGAGCTCAGGACTAAACGAGGCAACCAACTCCTTGGGGAAAATACTATCATGCTGGTTAACGCTCATTTTCTCTGGCCAAATTGTGTCACAAAGCTTGGAAAATCTGAGTTGTGCATAATATACATCAGCTGAGGAAGGTAGAATGGGATGACCACCATAGACCCAAAGCAATGATCTTTCAGACAGCAGCTGCGAGGAAGAAATTCCGACCAGCTTCCTACTCTCGTCCTATTTACAAAAAGAGGAGGATTGACCCAGTTAGAAATATCCAAAATTCTAAAAAGGAAAATATAATTCAACTTACCAGTACTGTAAGTGTTGCACTAGCTTCAGGATAGTACTGCTGTAATTTCACAACATCTTTCTTCAAAGAACGCCAGAAGAATAAGGTCATGTCAAATTTTGAGGAGATAACACTGTCCCAGAACTGTACATGATCATCAAGAAGTTCACTGAAAAGACTGGAAAGAAGATCAAAGGAAGGGGAGTCCATGAGTGTTTCCAATATATGCTTCTCCAGAACCCTTAACGATTTTAGCAGTAGCCTAAGGTTCTGGTTATCAACATAATTATGATTTTCCTCAGTATCCCACTGCTGATGGCAACGTCTTACTACACCTATGCAGTTAATAGCATTCTGAAGAGATGTGGCAGACAGATCCCCCTCTGTTCTTGATGCTACAAAATCAACCATTTCAGATGAAAGTAGAGGGATCTGCAAATCGATATCAGATCCAGCAACTGAACCGAGGTTATTGGAGCAGTGCATTACATATTTCCAAACCGGATGATTCTGCTCTTCCCTGAAAGTATTTAGGAAGCCTCTTAGAGTCTGAGAGAAGGGCAATATTTGAGAGCTAAACCAACTCAACCAGAGTAGATATAGTTTAAGATCAGAGTTCGTTGCTTGCTCAATTGTCCACTCTGCAGCAAAGATGAGCATCTTATCAGCTAAAGCAAAATCAAACGCTGCTTCTTTCCCCGGATGCATAGTCAGTATATCCTCAGTGAACATCTTATGTCTTAGCATCTCCATGTCCATTAGGTAGCAACTTGCACTTACACCATTAACACATAGAGCAGGATTTCCACTTTGATTTCGGGATACTTTGGCTGATGTTTGTTTAGCCCCAAGGTATTCCAAATACATGCAGTTTTGTCTAACAGAAGCTTCTTTGGGGTAATGGACAAAATAATCCAAATCCAGTGGCAATGGCCATCCTCCAGGTAAACAGAGAGGATTACCTACTGATTTGAATTGGGTAAAGGTCCCCACAGATAAGTAAGCTTTAATTGCATGAGCCACAATAGCTTCTCCATCAGACTCCCCAAGAGAAGACAAGTAAGTGTGTTCCCAGCTGATCTGGAGACTCCATGAAAGTTGGTTACCACTAGTGAGAAGCTGTTGAAATAAATGAACCCAACGAGCAAGCTCAAAGTAGGTAATACGAATATTTAAGAGTGACCCTTCATCCCTGGCATAGATATGTGCTTTAGCCATTGAATCCACCACATCAGAGTTAGGAATTCCTGATTGAATGAGAAACCTCTTGACATCTTTTAGTTCCATTTTCTCTACTATGTTCTGCCCAGATTCCTCATCAAGTAGCCAAAATGGGTCCATCATATATATTTCTACACCCCTGTTTCGCATAGCTCGAGAAACCTCTCCATAGTTTGGGTTGACAGTGAGAAACATCCTAAAATTAGGGTGGGGCTGGAGAACCACTGGTTTTCCATCAACGGTTCCACACTCATTAACTGTAATTGACCCTGATGTCTCCACCAATGAGTTAATTCTATCAAGAACCTACAAGTACAAGATAACTTGTATAAGAATAGTGTAATTCACGAATCAATTATTTTAGCAAAAAAAGAAAATATTCCCATGATCCAATATTATAAAAATAGTTATTAGCAAGATACATACATACATATATATATATATAAACTCATTCATAGAACCAAAATGTTCAACCATATATCCAAAAATAATAGTGAACAGTATTGGACATACCGTGGGATTGCAAAGATTTGCGTCCTCCAACACAATCCAATCTCCATTTTCAATAGCCTTAACCAACGAACCTGTCACCCATTCAAATTTTGCAGAAAAGGCTACCCTGCAGTGAACTTCTTGCAACTTCGAAATAGTACTCAGGACTCTATCAAGTTCTTCATCCGACCAAGACAATAGCAATCCACTTCCTTTAATCTCCTGCTTAAGTTGCTCCACAATTTCAGTTAACAAAGTAAATGAACGCCCAATTCCATTCCAGTTATCTTCATGAACAATCGTAGCAGAGTTTGAAGTGCCTTCATAGTCCAAAATTGAGCTATAATCATGCCATTTTGAAAGTAAATCCCTATTCACACTTGACGAGACATTCATCGAACAATCCAGTCGCAAGCGACTGTAGTCGTTAACAAATTGCTCAATCTGAGAAGCAACAACACGAAGATTTCGGAAAATGCTATACTGCTCAAAGCATCCAAGAAGCTCAGATATATCAGTAGCAGCTGAAAGATTTAATTCATGTAAGACACTTCCAGTGAGTTCCGCAAGGGTCCTAATCAACGAAGTCTTCCCAGATGAAGATGGACCGACTAAAATGCATAACCATTGATGCTCAACACAGGTAGCAGCTGCTTCCAAATTAAGACGGATACTGGGTAAAATTTTCAGCTTAGTTTTTGAAAACTTCGAAAGATGCTCGTTCTTTTTCTTGATGACCGTGTTTCCAGCAACTACATTCACAGAGTTGAGTTGCACTCTCGGGAAAGGATTTATACATGGCTTCACTCCAAATATTTGTTCAAAGAGATGAAGCACCTCCTTGCGGTCAGCAGCAGTCCGCATTCTTTGAACATACAGAAGATTAAGGAAGCAATCAAGTCCTTTTTCTGGTGCATCTGCAATTGTGCCAGCAAGATATAAGAATTAGGGACTACCAAAATGCAAAGATAAAGTTGAAGGGTTTATTACCAAATTGCATACAGAACTTTGGACGAATTGCCATACAAAGTGATTTTAATTATTTTACAAAAACAAACCGCACTTGTGAAAATTTGCAAAAACTTTACTCCTTCACTTTTTCCATTATTAAAATCGACAGATTCTGTTCAAAAGACATCAATACTCTCACTGTTAGAAGCTAAAAGTGACACAAAAAGAGATGAAAATAGTAAAATTGACATGGATTAGATTTCTTAGTTTTCTTTCACTTTTATACTTTAAGAAACAAAATGAATACAGACACTTCTATCTTTTTTAGGGAAAAATGACAGGGTATGGTATTTGCATTGGCATATGATCAGTTTGCTATTTGTTAAAAGAAATAGTACGATATATTTGCAGCTCATCCAAAGTTGGGTATGGAAGTTGGTAACTAACCCAAAACACAATCATACTAAAACGAAAATCATACTGAAATGAAAAATCACATCTCACCTTTGATAATTTCACATGACCTAATCACATCACGGAGATTAAACTCCCAAGGGGAACCATCTTGCCCAAATTTCATGTCCACCATTGTTTCTTCAAATAGTCGCTTGTTAAATAAAATCAGCTTTGAAAGGAAGGGTCTCGGAACTGATGGATAAAGCGACATACAGATAGACAGATAATCGTCTTCGGCTAACTCATCCACATAAACCTACGAGCAATACATACAAAAAACAACATTAAGAATGCAACTTAAAAAATTATATGATGGGAGATATCCATGAGCAAAAGTCCTTACCTTGGTAAATCGGTTGAGGAAAGACTTGGGAAGGCCTTTTCGACCACCTCCTTGACTTGAAGGGTTTTGACAAGCAAAAATTCTAAAAGATGGGGGACAAGCAAATGTTTGATTCAGCTCTGGAATATAGACCTCTGCCCGATGATCTAAGATAGCATTCAAACCCTGAAAAGAATAAAGCAGATAAAAACAATTTAAGCAAGAATAGGAAAGATTTAACATGAGATTAATTATTACATAATTATCTGTTTATATGTCGAACTGTTTTATCAATAAAGGATATGTTCATTCTTGGTAGCAAAGAGAGAGCATGTGCAGTTTTCTATATGTAGAAAACATTTTATAATTCTCTACAATACCTCCAAAACAGATTGAGGAGCAAGATTGAGCTCATCTAGCAGTACCCAGGAACCCTCCTTCAGTGCCTACATAATTAATTGAATCAATTTGTCAGGGCTAGGCTTAATCGATAGTACATAACACAAGGTAACTGCAACTAGATAGCAAATCCACAAACCTGTAACAGAATTCCATCAGACCATGCAAACTTCATTCCTTCATCACTCTCAACAGGTAAGTCAGACCCCAGCAAATCCATCATATCAGTCTGCACCAAGATGATGTTAACATGAAACTTCAAGAAGAAGAGCACATTCCAGAAAATAAGCATGAAAATAGAAGTACAGTGGCAAACAAACCTGTTCGGATAGATTAATCCTCACAACTTTATATCCGGAAAATCTACCCAAGGCTGTGACCAAGCTAGTCTTGCCAACCCCTGGACTGCCCTCCAGCAGAACTGGAAACATAAATTCAAGGTATTAGAAAGACATGATAACTGAAAACAACAAGAAGATACTCAGTATAAAATTTATACCAGGTTTTTTCAGCTGCATAGATCGCAGCACTCGCATGGTATTTTTTCGAGTGGTTGGCGCCAATAGCTCAAATCCCCCAGATTCACAATTTAGATGTCCTGACAAAACCAATAAGTTGTAAAAAGACACTATGGCAGGTCAGGTTATCCGAGCCAAACCATATTCCTAGAAGATGGAATATCAATATCTGAACTTACCTTTTTCGATATAAAATGGGTCAATACCAAATATATTATCACACTGCATGGCATCACCACATGGAATATCTTCAACGCTTTTAGTACCACCCCAGCCATAGCTTTCCATTTCTGAAAATTTTGAATACTCATCCGTATTCTTATACACCTGTACACCAGTAAAAGAAAATGTAACCTAAAGATTCAAATTACAGAAATTACAGACTCAAGATAAATGAACAAATAACAGCTTAGTAGTTGAAGATCTAATAACCATTCATGTCTAAGATATCACCGTATTGTCTCAGAAGATAATATATTATTTGTAAGTGACTACCTAATACTGAATCTATCACAAATTGTTTTAACCCACAGTAACAGTGCCACAAAGTACATAGCTACTTTAACATCCGTTAATCCAAACGAACAATCGGAGAATTCCTTGGTATGCCACAAAAGTAATGTATCCTCAAGAGACAAGGGATTTAACCCTACCCTAACAATTCTTAGAAGATCTTTTATTTCTCAAAACATTAAGTCATAAAAAAGAGGTACCTTCAGTTGTTCTAAAAGAAAATCAACAGATTTAACTCTGATCCTCTCAGCCTCAGTCCTTGAAAGTCCCGTTCCTGTAATACATGCAACAACAGAGAACAATGAGAACAAAATTCTAGCTCAACTGATATATAAAATCATCATTGCTACAACTCATGTACCAATAACAAAAAATGCAGAAATATCGTAATAGTTAAAATCTTAGAAACCCATGATCATTAATCCAAATATATTTTACCTATCAAACTAATACCATAAACAACTTAGCACAGGAATCTAACTACTCAAATTAACGTAACTGTAAAGATAGGTAAAAAATTACCTAAATTTAATCCATCAAGAAGAATGAGAAAGACACCATGCAAAAACGCATATTTGCCACCCAAGCTTCCCTCCATTTCATTGACAAAGGAGATCCAAGATATCAGATCTCTAACAGTGAGATTTCTCCCAATCTGTAGTTTATTGAACCACTGGAAAGAGAGAGACAAACAATCAAGTTAACCAGAAATTTCTGAAATGCATCACTCCAAAGAACTGAGACATACTATTCCACTCCAAATAACTGAGGCCTCATTATTACCTCCCAAAAGTTTATCATCGGATCGACAATGCATGAAAGCTCGGGTTTGGAGAGTCTGCAAAATGTAATGTAAGGCCACAAAGAAGACAGACTAAAGGATGAACTTCAAATTAAAATGGTAAAAGACATGCTTACTTATTTGAGGCGATACTTTTCAGATCACTGGCATCACTAACAGAGGGTACCCATATCTCTGTAAACCTGTTGCGCAAAGCAGGAGACAGTTCCTTCTTTCCGTAATCTCCACCAGGATTCATAGTTGCAAGAACAAAGAAATCTCCGTGTGCGGTTATTTTTTCCATGACAGAACCCCCCTTCTCCGGTAAAGACTAAAAGGAAAGATATAAGCAATCATAAGAAACCAATTTGGCTGGAAAAAAAATTTACACGTGAATCACCAATTCACAATAAAGTCTTTACTAACCAGAGTTCTCTCAGGCTCTAAGACACTATTCAGTCTCTCTAGAACGCTATCATCAGCCAGAGATATTTCATCCACAAGAAATAGATGACCAGCTCTCATTGCCTGCACCAGAGGCCCATCTTGCCACATAAAAATGGTCTGCCACTTCTCATGCAACTGCTCAAGGGCCAGCTTCTTTTGCTCAAAGAAATCAACATCCAGTGATGTGACCTCAGAAGAGGAGATTATGCCTTTTCGGTAGTCCCTAATGACTCCACTTAGCTGCTCCAGAGTTGAAGAAGCTTGACCAATGTCTGGAGAAATTGTCTGCAATATGCAGTAGATGAGACATACTTAAAACTGAAAAAGAAAACGGGAAGAAGTTGCATCACTAAAAAGACAACATACCAAAGTGGCATGATAATTCATAAAAGTCTTTGAAACCATCAATTCACCAACTAGCTTCTCAAACTCGGCTATTAACTTCGACCGATCTCTAACAGGATAGAAACCCTGAAAACGAATGTATTAGCAGGAATTAAGAAAACCCAATACAATATTTCCAACTATTTGATTGATGTCACCCGACTGTTTGCCATGAGAACATGAACAAGAGTGCAAAAGATAACATACCCCAATGAAATCGGATGTTTCTGAAAATTGGTGACAGTTCAGAATATGGAGGTTCAACCTCAAAACATGACTTAGCCACTGACAAACAGTTGTCTTCCCTCCGCCAGTTTCACCAACAAGAAGAACCGGTTCCCGCATTTCATAGCAACGTCTAACAAGACTGTACATCCTCCACATGCTCCTTGTCCAGATGACTCTGCAGTTAGGTAAATAAAAGCATTTATAACTTCGAAACCTGCAACATGCGAACACATAAATAAAGTAATTTCTGGAAAATCATACTTTGTGAAGTTCTCCATATTGTTAAGTGAGTTATAAGCCGCATCCCCATAAGAAACCTCCTGCACCAATCGATAAACAATAGATTATACCACATACGGAGTCTAACTTATTCAAATCAAATGAACTCTATCCTAATTCCTAAGTAAGCTGTTTATAAGTTTCAGAAAGGTTATACTATGCTACCTGCTTGTATAAGTCATCCTCATAAAGCGTCAGCTGGAAATGTCTTTCAAGAATTTCCTTAACCACAGCCTTTTCGCCGTCGTCTCGCAGCCTCTCAGCCAAAAGATAGTAACCTTCTCTAGCCAGAATTTCATAACGATGATTAAATTGCAATGAACCATTACTCGGATTTCCAGATACCCTGACACGGTTGGCCCAACGAAACAAATCACGGGGTGTGATGTATCCATGTTTACCAGCAAACACATTGCTGTTCTGCCTTTGCAGCTGCAAATCCTTCATGACATCAACCATTTTCTTTGCATGTGTTGGACTGATTTTGCAACGGTTCTCTAATATAGTGCTAAGTTCTTCTTCAGGAATTTCATCAACATGAATTTCCACAAAACGGTTACGGAATGCTCTAGAAAGCATTTTACGTCCAGCATACATAGTGGGAGGATTCTGAGTGGCGAAAAGCATAAAGTTAGGATGTGCTCTTATGGTTTCTTGCAGCTCAGGCACAAACAACTCTCTGTTGTCATCTAGTAACCGATTCAACGCCTCCAAGACGTCAGAAGGTGCAAGGTTCAGCTCATCAAGGACAATCCAAGAACCACTTCGAACAGCCCTTACCAATACACCTTCATGAAATACAAGCTTTCCGGTAGAATCAGTTACATAAGAGCCTAAATACTCTTGTAGATCCGTGTGTTCATGGTTATTGATCCGAACAAATTCCCGACCAGTCAGAGCAGCTAGATAGCGAACAAGACTGGTTTTTCCACTTGAAGTAGGTCCCTGCAGCAAAACAGGATACCTTTGTATAAACACAGCACGTGCTAAGTTTCCAAGCTGCTCCTTCACAGTCTTCGTCTGCACATAGTTCTCCACGAAGTCATCAGGTGATGAGTCCGTCTTGACAGTAATGTAAGTGTCAAACGGCTGGTGAGCTGGCATCTTGCTTCCCAACAAGTGTGACAATATCATCTGCTTCATTAACTTGGAACCAGGTCTATCCAACAAGGTCAGGAAAAACATACAGAATCCATCGTATATAGCTTTTTCCAGCTTGAACTTCCTTTTCGCCTTCCTAGTGTATTCTAAAGCACGAAAAAGAGACCTTAAGCTATACTGTGGCTTCTGATTAGCCCCATCCTGAAGTCTCTCTTCAGAATCTCTTTTAGCAGCTTTATAGAAGCTTACAATCTGCTTCACAAGATGCTCCTTCAACTGAATCTCATCCACAAACTGATTTACAAATAGACTCAGGTCATTATCTTCTAATACATCATCAATGAAATACTCTGTAAATCTGCTACGAATAGAATATGGTAGATCTCGTTTCCCGGCATCTGTTGCAGGATTCATGCAAGCAAAAATCCGAAAATTGGGATGCCTCTTAATGAAGCTGATATCTCCCCTCTCAGCCAAACAAAGAGATCCACTTTCTCCTTCAAGGACTCCGCCAATTCTCTGCAAAGTTTCTGGAGGAGCCAAATTCACTTCATCAAGCAAAATCCACTCACCACTCCTAAGAGCATTGACAAAGGCACCTTCAACGAATGAAAATATCATTCCAGATGAAGCCCCAATTTGACGGCATGCTATATCGAGTTTCATGGAGAGATTGTCCCATGCTTTGACTACTTCTTCATCAAGAGGTTTCTTCCGCTTTTTCCCTAGTTTAGATTTGGATCCTTCATCCTTTTTTGATTTCCGGAAAGCATTAACAGCGTGTTGAATTCCTTTCAGTAGATCTTCCCATTTTTTAGTACTCAAATGCTTTTGTAATTGATCGAAAAATCCACGATTAGCCTGACCATTGCCAAAGAAAACATAGGTCATTACTGACGATAGGGATCTCAAACTACTGAAGGAATCGTGATAAACATACTAAAAAGGATAGAATACCGATAGAGAGAACGTTTTAGAAAACAGCTCCTCACACTCCTTATACAGAGGTATACACACGTACTGCGGACTGATGGGCTTAAAACCCCCCAACAAGTCAGCAACATCACTTTGTTGACTCAAATTCTGAAATATAAAGGTTAAAACCAAAATCATAATCACATAAATGTACCGTGCGCATCAAATGTCTGTGTCAGCAGTTATATAATTTCATACCAAAACAGTAAGCTTCTGACCAAGCCTTGAAGCTAAATTCTGTACAAGTGTAGTCTTCCCCGTGCCAGTTTCTCCAACCAAAAGCACAGGCTCATTATACTTTACAGAGCATGCTATCCTCTCAATTGCATGCAAGGATTGCCTGATCTCAACAAAAGGCTTTCTTTCACTGTGTGACTGCTGCAAAAGATGCATAGAAACATGAGTAAGAATCTCAACAAGAACTGAAGGACAGTACAGACATAAGAGAAAGGAAGACTGACCGTCCAGGCACGTGGGAGAGCGACGCGTCCAATTATTAACTCAGAGAGCGTGTCCTGCAGTTAAGTAGACAATTTAGCATAAAAGGCATTTTTGCTAACCACCCAAAAAAAACTAACAAGAAAACAGAAACCTGAATCATAGGCTTTCTAGCAGGATAGAAGGTCTCTGCTACAGATGGTGGAACCCTCCAGATACTAGCAATATCCTTCCTCATTGCCAACCTATTTTCTCCTGAAGGTAAGGAAGCTGCAAATATATCCACTGCCTACACGGATGAGAAAGAAGTCTGATGATCCATAGATAATACCAATACATACAATAATAAAATGTGAGTACATTTAGAAATTTACCTCATCAAATATGCATTGACACTCATAGTCTGATATCCTATCCCCATGGCTAAAACCCAATCCCTCTATTCTCCTGCACCATTTTAGAATATCCCTGCCACCAAGAGAACAATTTTTATCAGGGTTTTGATTTGCTTTAATTATATTATCCATGGAAGCATTTCCAAGACATTAATTTACCTTAAGGAGAACCTGCCAACAGAAGAGGCGGAATAATATCCTGCCAGTCTGTTCTCCATTGCAGCATTAACCTTTTCAAAGGTTTCTGTTATAGTTACAAGAAAAAAATTGTCATATATTATAACCATCATGGCTGCTGTTTATCCGTCTACAATTCTGATAAATAAATAAATAAACTTTTACCTATTAGCTTTTCAACAAGATACTCCAAACTTGGAAACTGGGCTTTCACTATAGCTTTCAACTCTTCATGATTAGGCTGCTTGACCATAACCTTCCTCCACAGTGTTCCAGGATAATTAGAACCTATTTAGAAGGAATCAAGTAACGCACCACCAGGTAAACATTCATCGCAAAATTTAACTTAGTAGTCTGCCCAAAAACTTTAACACTTTACACGGGAAAAAGAAGAGATGCAAGTCTATACCACTAGATGTATTCAATCTTGAGCTTGAGATAGTGGAGAACAGACGAAAGCTTTCATTCACATGTATCACCTGCAAAAAGTCAATGCATTCAAGCACAACATTATCATATTCATATCAACATCTTGCCTTGTTTTAACTTTACTAAGTTAGTACCTTGATATAAAGCTAAGTAAACATCTCTTAACGACTATATAGACTGGTGTTTGGGTACGATAGCTAACTGGTATATTCCAAGTCCGAATAAAAATGTAAAACAAAAAATTCTCATAGTTAATACAGATGTCATTATTACAAATGAATTGACAGAGTACGGGCTGTTATTTTCTATTATCATTTACGAAGTCACCGTCACATGAGGAACGAGTAGAACAACTCCAACCAACCATTTAAAAAATTCTTCCAAAACGAAAAAAGATCCACCAGTGGTTCAAAAATTAGGCCGTGTACACCTTCAATCAAAATTCAGAACATGCACATAATAATGGAAGTGAAAATACACTATGTAAGCAGTAGTTACCTCCCCATGACCTGTTACAAAAGATCTTGCCCCTTCAAGTAAAGGTAAAATAATTGAATGCACATCCAAAGGAGACTTGTCTATATCTTCAAAGACAACCCACAATCCACTCATAGCCGCCTGTAATAAATGTTGTCAGCATTAAATGTCACAAAGGGGTGTCAAAAGCACATATTGATCTTGCAACAAACCTGAGTAAGTGATCCAGGCTGCCATCTAAATTCACCCGGTTGCTCCGTACATACATAACTCCCAACCAATGTTTTGCCATCAATTTGATCATCCATGTGAATATATACAACTGAGGCAAGGAAATTGATGGTGTTAGGATTTAAGAGCAGCAGATTATAAGATGTGTAGATACTATGTCATTGCATATAAAAGTGAGAGCAAGACCCCATTGTCGAATGTCTGCTGCATGCGCCAAAAAAAGGCACAAATTTAGGGAGGTCTGCTTTTAAGTTTTTACCCATCATCAAGAACATTGAAAATTCTAATCAAGACGAGGTGCAATATCTAAAAGACTGAGTAATCCCCTATAACATGACAAAATATCACTTGAATGTAAATATTTCCTTATCCATTGTCGAATGTCTGCTGCTATGCGCCAAAAAAGGCGCAAATTTAGGTAGGTCTGCTTTTAAGTTTTTATCCATCATCAAGAACATTGGAAATTCTAATACAAGACAAGGTGCAATATCTAAAAGACTTAGTAATCCCCTATAACATGACAAAATGTCACTTGAATGTACACATTTCCTTATATAGCTCATGCATGTTGAAGCAAGTGCAGCAGAACTTCTTTTAAACCTCAAGGATAGAGCATACAACAAAGAACAAAACAAAAAGGAAGAAAAATTACTGCACAAAACTCAAAAAATACCATAATTTCCACCATCTTTAGCCAATTTGCGAATCAAAGCAGATTTGCCCACTCCAGGTGGACCGTAAAGAAGAACAGGCCACTTCTGTGAAACTGCCAACAGAACCATCTCAAAACTTCTCTTCATTGCTGGTGTCAACACAAAAGGAGCGCTGCCAGTTAAGTCATCCCTGTAAAGACGTGGGACAATAAAAATATGCTTAAGAACCACCATTGCAATAAGATAGACAATCTGCTAGTATGAAAAACCATAATTGATCCAGGAAAACTACAACAAAAAGATCATTCAAATTCAATACCGGAGAGATCGCCTTGGACTACAAGACAGTCGCTTCTCATCACTAAAAGGGGAGACTGTCACTGGATTTACAACAAGAGATTTTAGCAAGTTATCTCCATTGGACCCCAATATTCCATCTGACTTTATCTGCTCAGGTGTCTGGATATACAAACCAGCCATCTCCAAAGATACATCCCGAAGAAACTCCTCCCAACTATTGGAAACAAAACAAAATCAAAGTTTAGCCATAACTCTACCAAATTAGTTCAACTTTATGACACTCTTTAATTTTTAAGAAACAGATGGACTAACCGCAACAAACATTCAAATGCATCTTCATCCCCAATGCCAGACTTCATTGTCATTGTATCACCCAAATTGAAAACAATTGACAGTATTTGTAGCGTGCACCATCTGATATCGAGAGAACTTTTGGAATACTCTGACAGATCTAAAAAGCAAGACCAGTTCCACAGTCTAGAGAACAACTCAGGTGACATCATCAAGATGCGGTAAGACGTCCGTACAACATGTACCAATTGACCTTCTCCCTGATAACAAAAAAAATGTTAAAGATCAGCTGGCGCTTGGCAATGAACTTAAAGCATGCAGACACAAAAAGACCCCAACAGAAAGAGTAGTCACATCAAGCCCGGTTATTATTGGCATAGCGGGAAGTATAGGTGATTTGCATGATTTCATAGACAAGATAGACTAGTCAGCTCCGTGAACATTTTTGTGAATTTGTATTACTTCTCCCCTCCTTTTTTAGATGGGTTGCACGGAAAAGACTAGACCCTCAAACCAGGGGAAAGGGCAAATTAATTTACCTGAGCCAGTTGATTCATTCTGTCATTCAAAATGCGCTGAAACGGTGGTGGAGCAAATTTGAAATACTCTAGCATAGACCTGTACAAAGCAAGCAATACGTGACAAACGGATAAGAATAATGGCCACTGAACAATTCCCAAAGGTAAAACGAAAGACCTAGTTCACTAATCTTTGTTTCACATTATAGTTCTCTAAGTAGTAGATTAACTAAAAATCTATCATCACTACTATATTAGCAAACGATGAAGAAGCGCAAGGCATATAACTTCAGTTTACCCCAACAAGAAAGGAGCCAAATCACAGGCACGGACGAAGGCCAAGCAAGCGAGCTCATGAAGATTCAATCCCATCCCACTTCGATGGTAATGGTCAATAACATTGCCGCCAACAGTTTCAAACTCCTTAAGAATCTCTTCGTTTCCCTTAACTGAACTGCTTGAGTTGGACGTCAAATTTGGCACGACACGAAGCAATGAAACTTCTTTCTCCAGAATTCTTTGTGCCAGTGGCCGAAAACACCCGATCAGCGGGATGGTGTAGCCCGGATGCAGAAAAATCTCTCCCAAGACATCGACAACTTCTCCATCTCTTAAACTCACTTCCTGCACAATTCAAGCAGACGAAATAAGCATTTAGTTTGCATTCAATCTATAGTCATTAACTCCGTGATCTCCAACCAAGTTTCGAGATTAGAAAAATCCCAGTATGGGTTCAGTTCAAGTACTTGTTTTGATAGTGAATCAAACGAGGCGCGACTCCTGAGCTCCGGGCAGCGGGTGAGGAACCTCTGAAGCGCAAATTCAAGACTGAAATTCCCGTCAATAGCCATAGAACCCCAACAACCTCTACAATTGTCGTTCCTTCTATACGATAGTGTCTAAATTACTATCTATATGTCTAAATTTACGTTAATAATACGAAGAAGAAGAAGAGCAAAATTGGCAACGGCTATGCAGAGGCAAACGACAGAACCTCTTCTTCAGGTTCTGGCAATTAGGGTTTAGGGTTTATGTTTGGTCTTGGCGGTTAAATAATATATATACGTGTCTTTTTTTTAATTTTGGCGGTTGAAAATTGAAATACTACTTCTTACTTAAGATGGAGATAAATATTATACTATTTTAATATAATATGGTGTAATAATTTGGCATTTATAGATTTATTCACACCTCGAAAAAAATAAAATAAAAATATTAGGATTATATTTTATAAGTTTATGATTATTTTTAGATATATCGTTTTATTTTATTTTATTTAATAAATAAAATAAAATTCATAAATTTGCTATAAAAAAAAGGAAAATAAATAAAGAATTACTCATTAAAAATTAGCAAATAATTCTCACATCAAATTTTCGTGGTATTTATATTTACATGGCATTTTTCACTTCTTTTCTCTATTTTTTATATAAAATAAAATAATTAATATTTTTAAAAAGTATCATACTTTGTCCCATATTCTTTCACTTATTTTCTCTTCTTATACAATATATATATTTATTTTTAAATATTCGGTTTGAGGCAAAATTAGGGTTTAGGGTTTATTATTAACGATAAATTTATATATATTGTTTTCGGTTTAGTTTTGACGTCGGCAGCAAGCCTCTTAGTTCAATATCTGTAAATATAGTCCTAAACTTTTTATTAATTATAATTACGTCCTCAAATATTATATACTGTGGAATTGGTAGTAGATTTTTTATGTTGAACTAAATTACACCCCTTAGTTTTTTTATCATGAAGTTTGCTATATAAACTTTTCATATCTATATGAACAAATCCAAAATTCATAATGTTGCATTCACCGATCTATGAAATATAAGACACTTGCAAATATATGTAATTATTAATTTAATATTATTTTAAATATGAATTTTTTATTCATAGTACAGGATTATAGTGTAAAACTTATTTAAATTTTTTTTAAGTCAACATACATTTTTTTTTTTAAATACAATAATTTGATAGTTAATCTGATTATGATTTACGAGATAGTTATATAGATGGATTTATAGGTACTTATCTATAAAATATGTATCAATTATTTTTATTATAATTATACATACTTTTAAATTTTTATTTTGACATATTAATAAAAATAAAATACTTATTTAATATATACTATTTTTTAATTAATAAAAAATTATTTAGCTATCGGTTGTTCAATTATAAAATTATACAATATTAAAAAAATAATCTACAAAAATAAATAATTTTGTATGACAATAAATATTAACTAATCAAAATGTTTCATTTTGACAACTAAGCATGATAAAAACTTATATATCTTAATTATACAGATTCTAGCCAAATTAATATATATATAAATTATATAGCCTATCTCATATGTATTCATTATCTATCGAGCACATTCGTGTCGATCGACCGAGACCACTATCTACACACAATGCGCCGTGTCGAAATCATTAGATGATAACAAACTCTCGACGAGTAATTTGAGTCTTTCAGCACCAGGGCCAGGCTTCAGCTGACTTACACTCGACGGGGTAGTCCTTATAATTGTCGAGTTTACGGTTTCTTGGTCTCCAAGCCACCCGCCCTTAGAAAACCCATCCTCTACTCTTCCCAGAAGCTCAGAGTCGATCATGTCAAGCACGGTCTCGCCTTTTGCAAACTTCCGAGCAAAAGGGGCATTGCTTTGTATCATCCTTGCATAATCATCCATGGTGAGGAAGTGGGGATGTTGTTTCGGAGGTGTATCCCACGAAATGAAATGCAAGTCGTGGTTCACGGTCTTGTTCCGGAACTCCTCGGCATTGCAGATGACAGTGTGGAAGTAACCCTCGGGCGAAGAAAGGAAGTTTGTGTAGTACATGAGAACGATCCTCGGCAAGTTGTCCCAACCCCAGATGCAGTATTCGATGAAAGGTCGAGACAACATCATCCAAGCTGAACCTGAGCAAAATATTAGCATGAAATCGGGTTATTGGCGCGCTCTATCATAAAAGTGTCGCTAGAACTACATCCGACACCAATTTCATTCAAGAAACATAAATAAACAAAGTGTATTTATGTTCCTCCTTTAATGAGAGTACGTGAAACTTAAGACGTACGCATTAACCAACTGTCTCATAAGTCCGAACTGGTGAATAAAGACATTCGGTATACTCTTAAGTAGAGTTGATCATGGACGGACCAGTCCTGAAGGCAAGACCGAGACCAAAATTTCGGTCTTGCCTTCTGGAGAACCGAGACCGACCTCGGCCAAAAAAATCCAGCCCAACAGTTTTTTTTATCACCCCTACTCTTAAGTCATCTTAACATATCGGTTATAGTCGTCAGTAAAATCCATCGAGCAATGACTCGTTTCATGTCAGACCTCTTCTGATGGTAAAAGTATGACCTTTGTGTTCGAACCAATTTCAATGAAGAAACATACTTTTTAGTTTTTATTGATTGTTTCCATTGTTTTTTTAACAACAGTTCTCTTCAGTCGCTAAAAGTCTAATTTAATCTTAAGTATTTAGTGCAAGAGGAATGTGAAACTTTCACCTGTAAATAATCTGTACGCTGTTGGAACTGATCTTGCCTCAGGGATCCAAAAAAGATCTGATTTTTGCAGAGAATATAGTGCGGGATCGATCAGAACGGGTTTGGCTCGATGATTTCTGCAGCAAAACCCGAACAGTGAGAGTTTTTCATCAGATCAGTAAAATGAAAAGCATACGTTTCTGGGGAAGAAGAAAAGGCAAAAATAGATCACAATCACATACTCTTTCCAACCGATGTCACTGGTTTGCTCGATGAAGTTATAATCTCGGGGAACCGTTGCCAGTACGTGAAGCAAATCTATTAAAAGATCCATTCAACATAAACCAACAATGTCATTACCTCATAGCAAAACAAAGAAAAGTTTTAATTTTGAATGGCATAATACCATCTTGGGTCACGAGAGGATAATCCGAAGCACTCAGGTTAATAAACCAATCCCAATTGCCTCCTTCCTTCAATAGAATTGCGGCTGCATTAAGCGTGCTGCTGACCATTGTCGGGCCTCTGTACGTAACAAGATTCGATCTCACATTCACCCTCACGTTCCCCATTTTGGCAAACACGGGCTCGTTCCTCACGAAGTTTGCGAAGTCCAGTCTCTCCTCTAAGGAGGCCTCCAAGTCAAAATGCACAAGATATTGATTTATTGGATGGTAGAGGGCCTTCAATACCCTCTTCAAGCTCGGTCCTGCCGGGAACAAACAGCATACGAGGTACAAGTGAAGTTAACCAAGACTTGGTAAAGGACATAGAGAAAGGTAATAACTTTCAACATTTCTTGAGCATATTGAAAGGTTTATCCATATAAGACGATGTTTTTAACTCTTAATCTCTAGGTTAAATTAATTTCCATATATATTATAGGGTTAATAATCAAAAAACAAACCGAACTTTGAGAAAAAACTAAACAGCAAACCAAACTTTTTTTGTTGACAAACAACAAACCAAATTTTTGGAATTGAGCAATTAACAAACCTACCTCAAATTTTTATTATGTTTGAACAGATTTTTCAATGTTTGAGGGAGTTATTAAGTCAACATTAGCTGAAGTATTCTACGAAAAGAGTATTACGACTTAATAACTCACTCAAACATTGAAAAATCCATTCAAACATAATGAAAATTTGAGGTACGTTTGTTGATTGATTAATTACAAAAGGTATGGTCAGTTGTTTGTAAGCAAAAAAAAAATTGTCTTGCTGTTTGGTTTTTGTCAAAGTTCGTTTTTTTTTTTAAATTAACCCTATATTATATACTAACTATTTCAATATTATTGCTAAACAAATATGTAGGTATATGCAGCATCAGAAATCAGCATCAAACAATGAGGGAAAGCACAAAAATGTATCTTATTTAGCACATATAAAGCAAGGAAATAGAGAAAGACAGCAACTTTCTTGAATCAAGACATTACCCGACCCTACAGAACCAGATATTAAGTAGGCGATTCTCGGAACAGGATCCGAGGATGTCTCAGACACCTTCATCTTGGATTCCACGAATACAGGAACCGGTTTCACGACCTGGGTCCGGAAGAAGAAACTGTACTGCGTTGAGCTCGGGGAGGTGGAGATGATGAGGATGGTGGACAGAAGCAGAGTCAGCATTAGCAGAAGAAACCATTTCCTCTTATTTTGTGGCTTCGTACTGGGATTGGTGTCCATATGACAGAAATTCAAGAACTTGAAGCTGGAACAAGCTGCCGGTGGAGAAGATGAACCAGGTAGGGTTGCAATTGGAAAGGGGACGACTTATACCCAAAGAGATGAAAACTTTTGAGGAAGGAATCATGATCTGGGTTAAGAAATTTGTGTAGGGTGTGATTGATTGCTCAAGCTACTGTAGAGGAATAAGTGCCAGCAACTGTTCCTTCTCCTTTTGAGAATCGCGGTTGATGGTGACTTCAATGGAAGTGTGGAGGGAGAATGAATAGTTTAGTTGACTCTTGAGGTATTTATTCCGTTAATTATTGGTTTAAAAAAAAATAGGATTAAATAACAAACAGTCACATGAACTTTGGACGTTATGAACTTTGGACGTTTTGTAACGAGTTATCTTAGCTTTAAAAATTCAAAACGAGTCACCTCAATTTAAAAATTTTAAAATAGCTATCTCCATTCAATTTCTAACGAAATTCTGTCAACAGTTGACGAAAAATTGGACATAAGTATTTATTTGCAACTTCGTCCAAGTTGAGGTAGCTCATTTTGAATTTTTAAAATTCGGGTAGCTAAACGTCCAAAGTTCATGTAGTTCATTGTATTTAATTCAAAAATATATGTTTCATTCAGCCCATTATAACTATTGGGCTGAAGCACATGAAGCCCATCTACAATATTGGGACCATTAACCATTAGCCCATGTATAATCATGTAATATTTAACTCCATCACTCACTTGGATGTCCATACATAAATTAAAGAAACTCATGCTAAAGTTCAAATTAATAAAGTTCAAATATATTTTATAAAAATCGAATGCGGCCACAATATCTAGGGTTGTTCAAACAAACTGATTTGGTCGAATTGAACCAAATTTGATCTGGTTTGAATCGATTCAGCCAAACTAGTTTCAAAATAAAATTAGTATTTTTAAGGTTAAAATAAGTTAGTTCAAAACAGTAAATTTAATTCAATTCGAGTTGACTCATTTTTTGTACTAGTTTATACTAAAAAATTAAATCAAATCGGATTAAATCTATATAATTTTTGAACCAGACAAAATAAAACAAACTAAAGCGGTCTAAATTAATTGATTAAATAGTAAAGAATGATATGTTTGTGTGTATTCTATGTAGTTCAATGTTCATAGGCATCTATTTATTGATTTGCTTTTGTTTTTAGACCAAAACAGTTCTATTTTTGACTAAACCAAAGTATTTTTTTACTGAACCGGAACTGAGTCTTGATTTGTTTGAAAAAATAGTCCAAATCAGTTTGAACTGGTCCATGAACTGGTTCTAACCAGAGCATTTTTTTTATGTGTTAAATATATCAGTTTTTTAGTGAGACAAAATAAATTGGTTTGCTTTAGACAGATCTAGTACAGTTCATAACCAATTTGGGATCGAACCGGTTCATGAACAAGCCTAAGGCAATATCATGACGGGTATGACGATCAACTAATGTCAAATTTTTGAACTATGTACTTCTCCTCTTAGGAAAACTACAAACGCACCGTGAAAATACATTACTGATTTTTCCTACTCGAACCGTAAAAGTTAACTAGTTTTTGTTTGTAATTTGAATTTGGATGCAAATTTATTTTCATTTGTCGCGGATAATTCCATATTTATAAAAAAAAATGTACATAGATGAAATAGAAAAAAATTATTGTTAAAATGAGAAATAATTTTGGATATTTTTGAATAGTTCGTTTTAAAATTAAGAGAAATTGATCAATATTTTTTTTATAAGGTAGGTCTCGGTCTTTTCAAGTAAATTACAACTGGATCGAGTTTAAACAATATTTTATTATTTATTGTTTAAACACAACTATCAATATATTTATATCATATATATACTGCTAAATTAAATCAATATGATGAAGTAAAGTCTTCTTTCTTTTAATGACATATGACCATTGGAACTTATTATTATTATTGACTTAAATATCAAGGTAGTGCCAAAGTTTATGGTAGTTCTTAATTGATGGTTAAATATATATTTTTTTTCTTAAATATACCTCAAAATAAAAATAAATACTGAAATATTCTCAGTTTTGAAAAAAAATATCGAAATATATCTACCTAAAAATAACATATACTAAAAAACATATTTGTAAATGACATTCACAGGTTATCTAAAAAGCATCAACCGCAAATGGAATTCGCGAGTGAAACTTCTGTTAACCGTGTATATATATATTCTCTCTTCTTCTGTTTTTGCATATATATATATATTCGCGGGTGAGAGAATTTTCACATTCCAAATGTTCATTCGCGGATATGTATATTTTTGTATTTTTTTCAAAACTAAGGATATTTCTATATATTTTTATTTTAAGGTATATTTCGAAAAAAAAAATATATATATAAGTTCCATAGTGTCATAAACTCAAAATTAAATTTATTTATAAATTAGATCAATTTTTATTACTATTATTACTCGAAATTAAGGTCAAATATTCGTTCATTTTCCAAAAGCAATGGTGATATTTAAATCATATAAAAATGTATCGAGCATAAGTTGAGCCTTAAATTCTTCGCCACAAAGATAGAGGAAGTCAATAGCTGCCAGTGCACGTAAAGGGTGAGAAGAATAAATATGTTTAATTTAAAATACAATTTATGATTGCTTCATTTATTCGATTTAAATCAGATTTACGGGTAATTCATAATTTTCCATCCATTTTAAATTTAATTAAATTTTCACAACACAAGACTATCTTTGTTAGTTAAAGTTGTGCAATCTACATTTATTCGAGTTTTTTCAAAAACTATACATATTAGTTTTTTTTTTAGAAAAATAAGTATAGAAAAAAAATATTTCGAAAAATAGGTATACGCGCACCCCAGGACGCGCTTATTGCATAGGCGCATGTTGGCTGTCTATTTTTTTTAAAAAATTATTCCATAATGACGACTCGATGTTTAATTAAAAATAAAATTATGTATTTATTAAAAAAATTATAGTAAGTAGATATTTTAATTGCGATTCAAATGATGCAAAAAATATTAAATTTGGATTTACGGATTGCCCGTACGGCATGCCGTAAGTTGAGATATGAAAATTCGACTTAAAAAATTATAACTCGGACCATGTAAGTCCAAACTCAACACGGTTAACGTCATTTAGGTCGTAAATCAATTATCTACGTAGGATAATTTTTTTGATTAAAAATACAGTGATTTTGTAACCTAACATCGTTTACACCCAAATTTGACCGAAATAAGTAAATGCATTAGGTAAGAAATTTAATTATATACTTACTCAAAAAAAAATCAAAAAATCTACGCACTCCTTCTATGATTGCCTTAGCCTCCGATTCCTCGACCGAGCCTCCCCAAATGGTGTCATGCCTAACACCTGTTATGTTCCCCAAATGGTCTCTCGCTATTACCCTGAAACCCCCGAGCCTAGTAGTCGAACACCAAGCCGCGTCACAGTTTATTTTGATTGTTCTCGGCATGGGTCTCGTCCACCTGTTTCGGCCTTGTCTCAAAGCCGAGCTGATCTCCTTCGCTCGTTGGTCCATCAAACGCGCCCAGCCCAGCTCCGCCATCGTCTTGTGGAACTCCTGTATCACCGCCCTCGCGTTCCGCTGCTTGTCCTCGAACACTAGCTTCGATCGAGCCTTCCATATCGCCCAACACGTGGTCATGGTCTTCTCCCATGTGTCATCCGAAGCTGCTGCCATTTGCCTGGGCGACATTCGCGCCCTGTCCCATTTCTTGCGGCTAGTCATTGTTGGTCCACAATCGGAGCGGCACCTGTGCTCTTTGTTCTGGCGTGTGTAGCCCCATCACCTACCGACAACCATGTTCGATACTGCCTCTTCCTCCCTCTGCCCGTCACACATCCTTAGGGGTGGCAATCGTGTCGTGTCGTGTCTAATCGTATCGTGTTATTAATCGTGTCGTGTCTAAACAGATAATTTTTAAACGTGTCTCAAAACATCAGACACGAACACGACACGATTAAGTAGCAGATCACACGGGACACGACACGGGACACGATTAACTTTTTTGGAAATTAAAAATAAAAAAACATAATGGATAGACACGGCACAATATGACACGACACGATACGACACGACACGATTAAGAACGACCTGATTGATACGAATTTACACGATTAAACACGAAACGACACGTTACACGACACGATTAACACGAAAAACATTAATTTTATATATTTTTCTAAACGTGTCATGATTAGACACGACACGATTAGACACGATTAGTTAACCGTGTCTTTATTCGTGTCACAGTTATACACGACACGATTAGTTAATCGTGTTTATACAGATATCCGCAGATATGAGTTATTTAGACACGATTAATAATCGTGTCTAAACGTATAAGAGTTGTTTAGACACGGGATCCGTTAAGGTCAAACCCATATACGCTTTAAAGCAGATCGTGTCGTGTCGTTTAATCATGTCGTGTCGTTTAATCATGTCGTGTCGTTTAATCATGTCGTGTCAGAAATTGTCACCCCTACACATCCTCCCCTCGTCCTTTTTTTATTAGACTTGAGAACTAACCAATTTTTCACCTTTTAAAACAGATTAATCATTTTGCAATTCAATATTTTGAAAAAACTGTACCGTCATTATGATCGATTCATGATCCGACCATGTCCGTCCGTCGATCTGGTCTGGTTCGGATAACACCGGTTTAAAGTTACATTTAGTGAAATATTAACTTTTATCCATTTAATTAATAAATAATAATAACTTATAAAATTGATTATCTTATCATCTTTTATTAAGAAAAATCAATACAATATTTAGTTATTTATTAAAAAGATGTATAAAGTTGACCCATAAAATTTTATTATATTCCAAAAAAGAAAGATATTTTTGGTTAAAGAATCTCTTTAACTGGCAAGGAAAAAAATTGAAATAATCCCTTTCAAGGGTTTGAGCAAGTCAACCGTCCATGTGAAGACTTCCCATACCACGGAAGATCAATCTTTAGTCAATTTTTTTATGGAAAATTAGGAAATTCGTCCAACGTATATATATATATATATTATTACCTAACCTTGTTAATTATATTTCTACACCTAAGTGGTGTCAAAATGGGTCATGGGTAGATCTATGGGTCATGTCAGCCTTGGGTCATGTCAGAGACCGTTTGACCCAAACACAACTCGTATACTCGTATGAGTCAGTTTTTAAAACTCAAACTTAACTCGCGGGTTGGTGGGTCAACCTGTGGGTCAGAATGATCCATCAGAAATAATAAGGTTTGGGTTAGATTGACCGATTTCACATCCATGACCTGTGAGTCAGTCTGACCCATTCGACTCACCAGTACATAAAAAACCAGAAACAGTCTTGACACATGGATCAAGACTACTGACCCATGAGTCAGAATTACATGTATTTAATATAATATATAATTCGGGACAGGTCACAGGTTGACCCATGGGTCAAAACTACTGACTCAAATCTGACCAGTGTTTTCACGGGCCATCTATGTGTCGTGTCAAAATGACTTGTAAGTCAAAAAGTCTGACTCAAAGACAACCCGTGGGCAAGTCACCCACGGATTGGGTCAATTTTTGACATCCCTAATTAATATACATGAAAACCATTATATATATATTACTAATTTAATTTAATTAAAAGAAAATAATTTATTGGATTATTGGATCTTCAATTACAATGAACTTTACTTACCTTCAATTACAATGAACCTTACTTACCTTCACTTGAAGAAGTTGCCCCTAATCAAAGTCAATAAGCACAGATCCATAGAAAATTCAATAATCTCCATTCTCATTTCTCACTCAACCAACCACCTTCTCACGCTTATACTATAAACCTAACACCACTCTCTTTCTCCCTCCACCACTGACCCAAAATCACCGTCCAAGGCCGCCGGAAGCCATGGCTCTGTCTCCGGCCGTCGTGAAGAAGGTCCTTCTCTCCTACACGTACGTGTCCATCTGGATCTTCCTCTCCTTCTCCGTCATCGTCTACAACAAGTACATCCTCGACCGGAAACTCTACGATTGGCCGTTCCCGATCTCCCTGACGATGATCCACATGGCCTTCTGCTCCTCCCTGGCCTACATCCTCGTATCTGTGTTCAAGGTTGTCGAGCCGGTCTCCATGTCATTCGATTTCTACCTCCGGTCGGTGGTCCCCATCGGCGCCCTCTACGCCCTCAGCCTCTGGCTCTCCAACTCCGCCTACATCTACCTCTCCGTCTCCTTCATCCAGATGCTGAAAGCCCTAATGCCCGTCGCCGTCTACACCGCCGGAATTTTCTTCGGGAAAGAGACCTTCAGATCCAACGTCATGGCCAACATGCTGTCGATCACCGCCGGCGTCGCCGTCGCTGCCTTCGGCGAGGCCAAATTTAACACCTTCGGCGTCCTCCTGCAGCTCGGCGCGGTCGTGTTCGAGGCCACGCGCCTCGTCCTGATCCAGATCCTGCTAACCGCTGCCGGTATTAAACTGAACCCGATCACGTCGCTGTACTACGTTGCCCCCTGCTGTTTTGTCTTCCTAATGGTCCCCTGGTTCATCGTTGAGCTGCCGATCCTCCGGCAGACCTCGAGCTTCCACTTCGATTTCTTCGTCTTCGGGACGAACTCCATCTGCGCTTTCGCGCTCAACCTCGCCGTGTTCCTTCTCGTCGGAAAGACGTCAGCGCTGACGATGAACGTCGCCGGAGTCGTCAAAGACTGGCTTTTGATCGCTTTCTCGTGGTCAGTGATTAAGGACACGGTGACCCCGATCAATCTGTTCGGCTACGGAATCGCCTTCCTCGGAGTTGCGTACTATAATCATGCAAAATTGCAGGCTTTGAAAGCGTCGGAGGCGCAGAAGGCTGCCGCACCGCCGCAGCAGGGCGATGAAGAAACTGCCAAGTTGCTAGAGATGAGTGGAGAAGAGGCTGAGAAGAAGAAGACACAAGTACAAGGTTGAGTTTCGGATTGGATTGTCGGAGTAATTTGTCGGATTACAGATTCGGATGTTTTTATTTTGAGATTAATTACACTCAATCTTGATAATAATCTTATGTTAATTACATAGAAATCTTGTCTCCTCCTTTTGATTATTAGAACTTACATAGTGTCGTGAAACAAGATCATCGTTTTTTGGTTGTTAAAAAAGAAGAACATTTGAAGGATCAATATACGTCCATGCATGTGCATGGCAATTGTTTTATGTTCGATCATGATCTGAAGTTGATTCTGTCATGTGAATAACTGCGATCGGAGACGAGAGCAGTTGAACAACACGACACAGATGTATATATATGTAATTATACTCACGTTCAATGTGTGGTTCACTATTCATAAGTAAAACATACAAGTGAGAATATAAAATTACAAACTATATAGTCTCGAACACATACATAATTATCTCAAACTACATAGTCTCACTACGGGAGAAGTGTCGGATAACGTCTCAATGAGACGACTCAAATACTATTGAGTCGTCATTTTATTAAAATCAAAACAAAAAAATATATTTTTCGGCTCAAATGTCAGAGCCGTGAAATTTTTTAAAAAAATAATTATTTTTGACGACTCCTTTTTTTGAGCTGTACTTATTTTAAAGAATTAATTTTTTTATTTTCGTTATTTTTCACGGCTCAATCACTATGAACCGTAAAAAAAATGTAAATTAAAATATTTTTGATGACTCGTTTTCTTTGAGCCATCCTATATTTAAAGAAATCAATATTTTTCTTTTTGCTATTTTACATGGCTCAATCACTATTAAACCGTAAAGAAAATAAAAATAATCAAATTTCACTTTCCCACGCTGTCCGGTTTTCTTCTTCAACTTTCGTCGTCATGTTATCTTCCATTTTCTTCAACGTAAAGGTACACCCTTTCACTTTCACTAACAACTACTTTCATCTTCTTCTTCCGAGGGAAGGTCACTAACAACCACTTTCATCTTCTTCTTCCAAGGGAAGGTACACCCTTTCACTTTCACCAATAACCACTTCCATCTTTTCTTCCAAGGGAAGCTTCTACAAGGAGTTGTCCGACGAGAAGGAGCTGGTCCTCAGGGAGGAAAAGGATCGACGGAGACCACCGACGAAGAAGGGTCGACGAAGAAGAAGACCACCATGCCGAAGGAGAAGAAGACCACCAGCTCAAAATATCGTATTTTTTTTTAAATATTCATATTTTTACGGCTCAACATATTTTGAGCCGCCAAAAATAAAAAATAAAAAAAGAATTTCCCCCGGCTCAACCAAAAGTGCCGCCATAATTATTTTGGCGGCACATTCGATTTGAGCCGAGAATTGTCACGACTCGTCATATATTGAGTTGTGATAATTGCCTCGACGCTTCATGTCACAGCTCAACTGAAGTTGAGCCGTGATAATTTAACGGCTAAAAAATTTCATCCGTTAAAAAACTATTTTTCAACCGGTAAATAACTCTTCTCCCGTAGTGTCTCAAACACACAAACTATATAGTCTCAAACATACACATTACTCTCAAACACAATATAACACAACATAATTATCTCAAACTTTGAACATACATAACACAATAATCTCAAAATCAAACCTAATAGGTTTAAACTTTAAACATAACTTCTAAAATTCTCTATGATCATGTCAACTCTATTATGCATAACCACCACTAGTTTCTTCATTGTGATAGAGTAAGTTTCAAACCAGTCGACTGTTAAAAAACTCAGTGATTGGTCTAATCAGCCGAAAATCTAATAATTGAAAACAATCGTTTAAACCGGGAAAAAAACAATTGGTTTGTAAGAAAACATCCCAAAAAAACGAACTGAAAATTGATCGATTCACACCTATTCGAACATTGTTGTTATGCAATTTAATCTTTTAGCTGAACCAAATCGGACAGGGATCCAATTCTCGATCAGACCATCGGTCCAATTCGGTTATAATAACAGTGGTTATTTGTACTAATATTTTTTGTTATTTGGTTTAGTGTACCTATATGTCTGTTGAATGTTACTATTTGCATTGTTAGTGTTTCGTTAAATATAATTGTTTTATATCAAAATGACAGTTGTGCTCATTAGTTCATATTCATCTCATGTTCAATACAAAATCACGAATTAAACTAAAAATGCAGATTTAGGTACAAATTTAACCAATTCATATGGGTTGATTTTGAACTTAAAATTGCATTTTTTTTTAAATTCAAAATCACGAATTAAACTAAAAATGCAGATTTAGGTACAAATTTAACCAATTCATATGGGTTGATTTTGAACTTAAAATTGCATTTTTTTTAATTCAACTTTAACCCATAAATGCATTTATGAGTTCGAATGTCATCTAAATTTACATTTTGTGTAGGTGTTAACATGAAAAAAATGGCAAAATTATCATTTTAATACATTTAAAATATCAATATAGTTAAATATTAATATGTAACGAACATTTGTTTGTATTAAGGCTATATATTAATGTATTATATTTATAAAAAAATATATGCTCAAATCTAATTATGAAATTAATTCGCTAAGAAAATGTTTGATTTACTAATTCAGACTTGATTTTGATTATTAATAAAATCTATAATATTAGCCAAAATAATAATAATAATTCAGATTTGGCACGTTCTCATAGCTTTTATTCTTTAAAGTTTAAATATCTCCTACACAAAGACAATATACTGATTGAGATATTTTCTTTTTAAAGAATAAATATATATTAAGATAAGGTAAAATATCTCTCACAATATTTACGTCATAGGTTTTGGTATTTTGTAAATTTATTAGGGATTAACAGAATATATTTTATATAAACAATCTATTAATTTTTATACACAAACCACATTATAATTAGAAGCTATACGGAATTGAATAATCCTAATAGGTTCCGAATATCATATTGAAATTATTTTATTTTTAAAATGAAGACTAAAACTTTACAGATAATTTTTATTATGTACTTCATAATAATTGAAGTAAAATATATACAATAAAATAGAATATTAGCAAAAAGTCAAATAATCGGTAAACTATTGTTTATGTCATTAGTATTTATTTATATTTAATAATATACTTAGTTCCAATTCCAAGTACTCAGATACTGAAATCGAAATCACAACCGATTTTTTCAATTTTTCAATTTTTTTTTCTCAAACCATATCCTAATTTATATAATAGGATACCAAAATGAATTAAATATAAATAATTGTAAGAACTAAATAATTTAAAATTCCTAAAAAGTACAAACTGTAAGGATTTTGAAAAATCTCAAAATTTAGGAAAAAGGTTTAACCACACAAATTTTTACTAAATAAGTAGAACAATTAAGTAATTAATAAATTATATATAACTAAAGTATTAAATCGACAATATATGGAGTTGTTTTTGAAAAAGTAAGCATATATATATATATATATTTTATTTTTGTAGAAAAGTAAGTATACAAAAACAATATTTCGAAAAATAGGTATACGCACATTCCGGTGTATACGCGAAAAAAATATATTTCAAAAACTCTACCTACGAAATAAAAACTTATAAATAGTATTTTAAATAGTAAATTCAATGTTTAAACAGTAAATGTCCCGTTTAAAATACTATTTAGAAGTTTTTGGTATTCTATGTAGAGTTTTTTACATATCGTATTATGCAGTCAGTCTAAAAGTAAAAAATTAACGCATGGTTAGCGTCATTTAATTTTTAATTAAATTATCTACGCACCGTAATTTTTTTGATTTTTTTTGAGTAAGTACATAATTAAATTTCTCAGCTAATGCATTTAATTATTTCGGTCAAATTATAAGACAAGCGATGTTATGTTACAAAATAACTGTATTTCCAATCAAAAAAATTACTCTATATAGATAATTGAATTACGACATAAATGACATTAACTGTGGTGAGTTTGTACTTACATGGTCTGAGTTATAATTTTTTAAGTCAAATTTTCATATCTCAACTTACGGCAAAGCGTACAGTCAATCCGTAAATCCAAATTTAATATTTTTTGCATCATTTGAATCACAATTAAAATATCTACTTACTATAATTTTTTTAATTTTTTTTAATAGATACATAATTTTATTTTTAATTAAACATCGAGTCGTCGTTATCGAACAAAATGTTTATAAAAAAAACATTTGTGTTGTGTGTGTGCCTATTGAATAGGCGTCACCCTAGGGTGCGCGTATTGCCAATACGCACTATCCCATAATGCACGTATACCTATTTTCGAACTATATTTAAGGTTAGATAATATATATATATATATAATAAAAATAGTTTAATTTATCACTTGTGAAGCGATTTTTATGGTTTGACCGAACTGCTCCATATTTTAACCAAAATACTGTTTGTTTTCTCAACCGGTTCAACCGAAGAGGGACAATTCGAATGTAGTACGATTCAGTTCAGCCAAACCATTTATTTTGCTCAACCCTACTTGTGACTACAGTCAAAGCAAGAAGGGGCTTAATTAAATCTAGAAGGTCTAAAATTGAAATTACATATGATTTGTTCTTTTAATTATTAAAAAATTCCAATGTATTTTCCGTTTTTAATCGGCAAATTCATCTAAATGGAGATTATGAATTTAATTTATTTGTTTTTGAAACGACATAAATTAAATGGTTAAATACCAATGAGCTACATGAACTTGAACTTTGGACGTTTTGCAACGAGCTACCCTAACTTTAAAAAGTCAAAATGAACCACCTCAACTTTGGCGAAGATGCAACGAGTTACCTCCGTCCAAATTACCGTCAACTGTTGATGGAAATTCGTTGGAAATTCATAAGAAATTGGATTGAGGTAGCTTGTTGACAGATGTTTGAGTTAAACCGTTTTAATTTTTTAAAGTTCGGGTAACTCGTTGCAAAACGTTCCAATTTTAGGTAACTTCTTATTATTTAACCCTAAATATGAACAAATTGTGTTTGTGATGACATAACGATGATAGAAATGAATTAATACATGAAATAATGGAGCCAAGTAAAATTGTCATAAAATTAGACGATTTTGGTCCGTGGCTGAGGGAGGCAATTGAATACGTCGGGGGATAATGTTGATAACGGTCGGAGGAGCTGTCGCCTTTTGTTCTTCTTCCTCTTCTTCGCCGCGCAGATTCTTCCCCAAATTCAATGGCGCCAAGCAACAGTCTCTGAGACTGAAACGGCCGATATGCAAAGCTGCCTTATCTACCCAGACAAGAAAACCCGACAAGCGCAGCTCATGGAATCTTCTTGATCCTCTCTTCACCAGCAGGTACTTTCAATTAGTAATACTGAAATGAAACTTTAAACTGTTCTACGTAGTGGGTCATGTTCGTTTCCCCCCAACAAGCTGGAAATCTCTGAGTTCTTGATTCTGAATTTTGAGTGTGAAATCTGGAGCGATTAGTGTGGGTTCTTGAACTGGATGCTGATTCTTTGTGCTTTAATTCAGTTTTCAGGTAGCCATTTAGGAATCATATGACTGAGAGATATCATGCTTTCAAGAAATGGAAAAGATTTCATTTTTGCACTACTGTGCCCTTAAATTACTATAGCCTTATCAGATTAAAATGCAAAATGTAGATTAGCATTAGAACAATTCACTTCTTAGAACCCTAAATAGAAACTCAATGAGGGAAGAAGTAGAGTTCATATGACAATCATAACAAGCTTAAGCATTCATATTGTTTTTGTTTTTAACAGTTTTCAGGGCACTGTTTTCGATCCTCTGGGTATAGAATCATCTCCTTCACTAAGCAATCGATGGAACAACTTCGTAGATTTGCTCTTATCTGTATTAAATAGCTCTTCTGGGACCAAAAGAGACAAGTCATCATCTCGTGGCGTGGCAGGTCTGTAAAAAAGTTCAAAAAATACAAAATTTAGTATGCTTGATTTCAGTTCACTGGAATGATGATTCTTGACAGCTGCAATTGAGGATAGCTCCATTGATATCGGTGACTTCTTCAAAGGGCCATTACCTGGGAAATTCCTTATGTTGTTGGGCTACTTAGCTCTATCTCGGCTTGGGATTTACATTCCTCTCGGCGGAGTTAATCGGGAGGCGTTTGCTGGAAATTTAGATCAGAACAGTTTGTTGAGCACTTTAGATACGTTTTCTGGAGGTGGAGTTGGTCGGCTTGGGATTTGCTCGCTCGGGATTGTTCCATTTATTAACGCCTCAATCGTTTTTCAGCTTCTAACACAAGTGTATCCTAAGTTGCAAGATCTGCAGAAGAGGGAAGGCGAGGCCGGTAGGAAGAAAATTCTGGAGTATACACGGTATGCCTCGGTCGGGTTTGCAGTAGTTCAGGTGAGAAGCTAATGTTTTAGATGTTGTTATTGATTGGTTTAGAAGTTAGATATTGGTTAGATTCTTGAAATGTGAGGTTGCTATTGAATTCTGGGCGTGATCAGCCGATGAGATTCTGCTACTTCATCGTTCATCCTATACTGAAATAAAAATAGGCAAATGTGAGATTCTCAACTGCTAATCATACCTGAACATTTTTTTTCCTTATTAAAACTAGGGGTGATCAAAAAAGACTGTTGGACCGAATTTCTGATAAAAAAGACCGGCCCGACTAGGACCGATACCGAGTGGACGGTTTTTTTTCTTCAAGGTCGGTCTCGGTCTTTTTTCCCGAAAGCCCGTTTGGGACCGGCCCAGACCGAAGCAAGGTGGATTTGATATTTTCATAATACCACACCGAAAGGAATGTGGATTTTGGAGGTTTTCTATCTCTATAAAAGCCACATCCTGATAAATTTACTAAAGAATACCATGAGTTCATAGTGTTTTTTTTGAGGTGAACTATTCTTTCGCCTTTTACTAAAGAATACCGTGAGCTCAATAGTGTTTTTTTTTGTGCAAATTCGGTCCAGGACCGAGACCGGCCCGAGTCAAGAAAGACCGACTCGGGCGGGCTTTTTTGGCCGAGGTCGGTCTCGGTCCTCCAGAAGGCAAGACCGAAACTTCGGTCTCGGTCTTGCCTTCAGGACCGGACCGGCCTGCCCATGATCAACCCTAATTAAAACGTTCAAAGTTCGTTCTTTTTTGGGTAATTAACCCAAAAAACTAGTTAGCCTGAATCTATTCCCAGCAGAGACCATTTTCTCTATAGCAAATTGCAAAAGTGTAGAGGAATGAAAGTTCAGTTAACTTTATGCATTTGTGATTATTTCCAACAATGCAGGCGATTGGCCAAGTCGTTTTTCTCCGCCCTTATGTCGATGATTTCAGTCTGCAATGGGCCTTAACTTCAGTCACCTTGTTAACCCTTGGCTCCGTTTTTACCACATATATTGGGGAGAGAATTACGGACTTAAAGCTCGGAAATGGAACTTCGCTTCTCATTTTTACCAGCATTCTCTCGTATCTACCGGCATCTTTTGGAAGGACCGTAGCCGAGGCGTATCAGGATGGTAACTATGTAGGACTCGCAGCCATTGTTCTCTCTTTCGTTCTCTTAGTCTTCGGCATCGTGTATGTTCAGGTAAATCGTTCTCTTCCTATATTACATGCTTTTGCTAATATTTGTATCGAAAGTTAATTGTTTCTATTTTCACATAAAGTTAACCGTTTGTAAATCGTAGTATTGTAGAAGACATTGTTATGGCTCTTGGATTAGAAATGTTAAAAAGGTTATAATGTAGAGTTTAGCTTGTTAACGAATAATCTTACATGCTCTAAACAAAGATTATCAGGAAGCCGAGCGAAAGATTCCCTTGAATTACGCATCGAGGTATGCTAGCAGTAGCCGAGGTGGAGGGCTTCAACGTTCTGCTTACTTGCCCTTTAAGGTTTGTATTAGTTTTTTTGGTAAATTATTCAACAGTCATTTATGTTGGCACATGTGACTGAACAGTTAAAACTTGTGCGGAACAACTACTTATATTTCAAAATGTGACTGAACGATTACAAATAAAATTATACAAAAAAATGACTAAAATACCATTTCACTTTTCTTCTTCATTTTCATGTTCTTCATCTTCATTCTCTTCTTTCTCGATTCAAACCCGAAATCTGATTTCGAACCTAGACCTGCAATTTTGGGTTTAGTTTAAACCCAGATCTGCAGTTCTAGGTTAAATTCGAATCCAGATTTGCGTTTCTGAGTTCGAAATCAGATTTCAGTCATGAATATGAAGAACAAAATTAAAGTGAAGATAAAATCGTAGTTTTAGTGACCATTTAATCACATTTGTCAAACATATGTGATTGAATGTCTTAAGTTTAACTAAAAAGTCACATTTCTGAAACGACTGTTGATGTGGTTTACGGATTTTAATTACAAAATAATACCATCTGAACAGGTGAATAGTGCGGGTGTGATGCCAATCATTTTCTCAACATCGTCGTTAGCTCTTCCCGAAACCCTAGCTCGGTTCACGGGTTTGGCTGTGTTGAAGAAGGCTGCACTGGCTCTAAACCCAGGAGGTAAAATGTTTATGAATTGATTTTGGGGACACTTACCTTTTTTACCGCTGATCTGATTGATATTCTGTTGTAGGCTCATTTTATCTTCCTACCAACATATTGTTGATAGCTTTCTTCAACTACTACTATACCTTCTTGCAATTGGATCCCGACGATGTTAGCGAGCAGCTAAAGCGTCAGGGCGCATCGATACCTCTCGTCCGACCCGGGAAAAGCACCGCCGCATACATCAAGACTGTAAATCGCAATATGTCTTCTTTTTTTCCGTCATGTTATCGTGTTTTGTGCGTATCACGGTTATATCTAATATCGTATTATATGTGGTTTAGGTTCTTAGTCGGATATCGGTTCTGGGCTCGGGGTTCTTGGCGGTTCTAGCTGCGGGTCCCGCTGTGGTCGAGCAAGTGACGCATCTCACGGCTTTCCGAGGGTTTGCAGGGACTTCGGTCCTCATTCTTGTGGGGTGCGCAACCGATACTGCTAGAAAAGTTCAAGCCGAGATCATTTCGCAAAAGTATCGAAACATCGAGTACTACGACACTAACAAGTAAAAAATCGATCGATTTTGTAAGGATTTAAGCGGATGAAGTGTTGGATAACAAATGTCGTAGTTATACTATTGATTGTAATTTGACATTTATGATTAAATTCAACTCGATCCTCACCTTTTTTCAGCTCAGTCGCAGCGAATTTGATCGACCATTCGAGCTTAGAACGAACGAGCCAATCCCGGTTAAAAATCTTTGACATAAATTAGGTCTGACAATGGATAGGGTATGGTGTGAGTATGACAAATATCATAATCATACCATATTTTTAAATCACATACCATAATCATTACGTGTACAATTTTCAATAGTATAACCATATCCATAACTGTTGTTATTAATAATTGTTTTAATCGTATACACATATTTATTACCTTATGTGTAATAAAACACTAAATGTTATCTTAATAAACATATAAACCTATTCACAAACAAAATTAGTATCACAAACTAACACCATTTATAGATTCGTAAAATATGAAAAATGAAAATCTTATTTATATTATTAGTATATATTAATATTAAATAATTATTATATTTATATAATAACCATGGTTATAACCATGAATATGATTAAAATACCATAACCATTACAAGTAGAAAATTCATCATCATAACCGCACCACCATAATGATACATTTCACTATATAAAAAATTAACGGTTATAACCACGTTTTTTGAGTTTTCACCGCAGAATTGTAAACCCTAACATAAACACAAACACAACTAGAATACAAAATGATAAACATACTAGTATCTTTACCTTGTGCAACACATGATCTTAAGGACATTTCTTGTTCAACAAGCAACCTCCCTATTTGTAAATCCTTACAAGTTACATGTATTCTAAATCGCGATAAATATCACAGGACGCATAGATCATCTCCCGACTAAGCGGGTTCAACCATATTCTTGGCTCTAAATACATATATACCTCATTGATTCCCCGGACTAGTCTTCATCAGGCTCAACGGAGAAATCGGGTTCCTCGGGCTTTTGCAGCTTTGGCATGGCCACATCCTTGACCTTCTTTGGGCCTCGTCTCGTGTTAGCAGCAAATCTCGATGCCAATATCGTAACTTCAAGGTTCATTTTTGCCTGAGAAGAGCCCGAACCTACACCAGGAAGTGGTTCGGTTTCTTCAACTGTTTTGTCAGCCGTTCGATCCTCTGAAAAGAATTCTTCCTTCATCGAGAGGCTGCATTCCATAGACCTCCGCTTATGGCGTCGCCAGGCTGCCTGGATGAAGCAAGCTGCCCAAGTCCTCCAATGGTGGGAGTACAACCTAAAAGTGTGTTGTAGCTTCTTGCTATGAAGTCGTCGGAACTGGTTAGCCACGAACTTTAGGTCCTCCGCCCTCAGGGCAAAGGCCTCAACCTCGATCAAGGCCCTAACGGTTCTCGTCGAGGATGGGAGGTTTTGGGTCGATTTCGGCAGTAGGGCCCACGCGAGAAGCTCTTCTCCGCAGAAATCACCGGGTTTTAAGATGATAGAGTTGAAAAACCCGGTCCGGCCGCCATTGGTGGTCGAGCTCTCAAGACGGCCGCGGATGATGAAGAGCATCTCGGTCACCGGGTCGCCTTCTCTAACGATGTAGGTGCCTTCAGTGCTCAGGGAGGAGACGAGGCGCTCGCATATTGCGTCGAGGAGTTGGTCGTCCATTTGGGAGAAGAAAGGTACCTGAGAACAGATAATTATTGCATTCATTCTTGGGTTAATTTTCGATAAACAAACCAAACTTAAGAAAACCGAACTGAACTTTTTTCTCGACAAGCCGCAAACTAAACTTTCAACTAGGGATGCCAATTTTGAACACGATCCATGGGTGACTCGGCCATGGGTCGTGTTTGGGTAGAAGATTTTGAACCCGTGGGTCAATTTCATACGACCCGTCCAACCCATATGAAAAATGGAGTTGGGTTTGGGTTGTACCTATCGATCCGTGGGTCAACCCATCAATACGTATAACTAAATATATATTATAATAAATGGTTAAATACGACATTGCCCCCTAAAGTTTAGGCTGATTTTAAAATTCCTCCTTAAAGTTTAAAGTCTCCCCTAATGTTTAGAAATGATGAAAAATCCCACTTAAAAAATCACTTGGCAATGGGAAATTTTTCATCATATCCAAATATTAAGGGAGACTTTAGACTTTCAGGGTGAATTTTAAAATCGGTGTAAACTTTAGGGAGCAATGCCGTATTTTACCCTATAATAAATTATATAAAAGTTCATAGGTCGCACGGATCGTGTGAGATATATGGGATGGAAATCAAGCAGGTAACATCCACATAATGCATTTTAACAGAAGCTACGTTGATTTTCACATCCCGTGACACTTTGAAAACCGAAAGTTGAACACTTACTCACGAACAAACTCCAAAAACTATTATTCGAGTTTTAAGTAAAAACTTACACGTCGAACGAGGTCCAAGCAGAGGTGGCGCTGAATATCGCGCCGTAAATCGGTTGGCAATCCATGAAGAATCGACTCCTCGCTGACTCCTCGCGTGGCAAGCCATTTGTATTGAACGAAGCGCCTTACGCGCTTCCTCAGATCTTCCGGAAGCTGCCGATGCCGCATCCATTCCTCCGTGTCTCGTCGCTTCAGCCTCCATTCTTCGAGCCTCACCGTAAGAGATTGGAGGTAGGTCTACATCAACAAGACATCAGGCAATTAATCACTTATTAATAATGTCTGTAAATTTCCCGAAAGTATTAAGAAATACCTGCATATTGCCGATAAGATGAGCAAATAGAACCAAACCCAAAATTGCAATCAGAATCGCAAATGATGTCTCCCCGATAAATGTGCTCGTCGTAAGATTCTGCCCATATGAACTGAAGAAACAAAAATCAGACATTGATTGTTCTTTAAGGTTTCTTGTCTTCATATAAGACAATCTTGAAGTTTACCTCAGCTGCTGCAATCCCCACCAGAGACAATACAGATACTTCTCGATAAAATTAGTCGAAACAACGTTTTTTGTCACGGCATTTTCGAAAATACCGTACTTGAACAGCGTGGCATCGTTCTCTGGATTACAGCTCGAGAACACGCTGGTATTTTTCACCCATGCTTGGCGATCGTTGTGGCCAAAGGTCTCACAGCTCAAAAACTCGAGGAGGCAAGTTCTATTGATGCGCTGTTCATTCCTGCAAAGAGATTTCCAACACGATGTGTACCGATCGACAGATAAGACATACCATGCTGCTCCTAACACCTGAAAATTAAGATCAATTACCCATAATTACTGTAAAAATAACATTTTTTTTTATAAATCATGAGCAGTAAGTCATTTTTTACATACGTGACTAGCCAGCATGTATAAGAGCAGATTATAAGCTGCTCCAGCCCAGGCAGTTTTGGTGACAAGGCCATTCGCTTTGATAATCTGAGAACTTAATGGAAAAATCAAATACAGTCGCGGAATATATTGGAGGAGAACGATTAGTGCCAAGGCGTTGTTGTTGTGATCGGTTCGGGCGGTTCTTGTGGCTGGAATCACAAACCAGATCACAATCTGCAAAAGTTTAGTTGTTTTTTTTAAAAAAGATAACGATTATAGTAATTATTTCAAAATGTTGAACAACGGTTTTCCTAACGAGTGATAATTCTAAAGCAAAATCACATCATTAACGAGAAGTGTCAAAGATATAATATTCCGAGGGGTTAAATACCAAGTAGGTACCTGAACTTTGGACGTTTTGCAACGAGCTACCCGAACTTTGAAAATTCAAAACGGCTACCTCAACTTTGAAGAAGGTGCAAATAGCTACATCCGTCCAATTTCAGACGACTTTTCGACGAATTTCCGTCAACGGAGGTAGCTATTTGCACCTTCTTCAATGTTGAGGTAGCCCGTTTTGAATTTTTAAAGTTCGGGTAGCTCGTTGCAAAACGTCCAAAGTTCAGGTAGCTCTTTGGTATTTAACCCTTTTCCGAGCAATGCTGCAAACTGTGAAACTTAGTGCAAAAACCAAATCTTTTACAATTTCATGAAATTGTATTTCATTTGGTTGTTTCCTTAATGGGTTTGGATGAAATTCAATTTTTGAAGCAACTGATGGACCAAATAAAAATGGGTCATAATAATACCTGAGGAAGAGGCAACGTTGCAACGAGATCAATGAAGAAGTCGGTTTTCAGATACTTTCGAGCAACCTTCTTCGGATCCATGACAAGTTCGCCCCGCCCAAAAACCCGAGAACTCGGTGCCACATAAGCAGTCCTGAACTTCAGAATCATGTGCAGCAAGTAAAAAAGATCTGCAAGGGTGCGGAAACATGTCACAACAATCCTTAGATTCAAATCTGTCTTGACACAACTATTGTCCTTGTTCTCGTTCGTCTCCACACTTGGCAAGTAAAAATACAGTGGATCAACAAAGAGCGCTGTTAAACACGTGAAGATAAAGAGTCGATTCCACCGTAAGACTAAATCACTTCCTGGGTCTAGCATCTTCATCCTCCATGGCGCTAGTTCTTCCGGGAACACCTTGCTTCCTCCTGAAGTTTTGTAAGTCTCGGGTAATGTAAATCTAGTGTTGGGTATTCCGTTTTCAGATTTTAGTAATGAAGATGGTTGGATCTTGTATCGGTTAGAGGACATATCGAGGTCCGAATGCTGTTTCTTGCCTCCTTTTTTACCATCTGAGTAAAACCTGCATATTTTTTTTATAGAAATTATCATAATTTTCAGGATTTTAACTATTAACAAATATAAATCAAGTGCAAACTCGAAACTTTTTAGTGAATCAAAGTAGAATCTATAGTGCAAGGATCGCTAAGTTTGGAGTATCAGATCTAGTGGCAAAATTGAAGAAAAAAATGTACAAAAAGATGCAACGAACATGAATTATTTTTGCTAAATTGTGTAAGAGAAAGCTAAAATGGTAAAGCAAAGTAGTTTTCTAGGGTTTGCTTCAAACAGAAAGCTAATTAATGGCGATTGTCTACATTTGTGAAATCTAGATGCTATCAATAAGCTATAAAAAGCACAGCAGCAAGAACAGACACCTAAAAATGTCTGTTTTTTTCTCCATTGATCCCATAATCAGCTCAACAAAACAAAAAATGAACTCCAATATTGCAGACTCTTCTTGCAAATCATTCAACTAAGCGGATTCAGATCACCGGGAGCTCAAATGAGCGATCTAGATTCCAGAATCCAGAAAAGGTTGAATTTTCCGTCAAACTGGAGAGACCCAGTAACTGGGTAATCAAGAAATGTCTAACCTGACAAGCTTCTCCTTCTTCAGCTCCATCCTCGACAGCAGACGTAAGAACCCTAACGACCCATCTCAGTCAACACGCAGGAATCTAGCTGCAGATTGTAGAAGAGAAGACACGAGGATCAAAATCTCATCTTTGTGTAACGTAAACGGTGAAGAAAGGCTGATTTTTTCTTGATTTGGTTTCGCTAAAACTAATGATAAACAGTGGAGCATTATTATAACCAATGTCGGAGTCAAAGGGATGATTGAGCAGTGAGACTAACAGCAAGAGCCGTGTGGAATGAGTCAGTGATTTCTCCATTTTTGTCTTCATGGTTTCAGTCTGGGCCCCGAAATTACACTCCACAGGGCTGATTTTTAAGATCAGTCTCGTCTCCTTCAACTTGGGCTGGAATGAACCAGAAAAAGGAAGAAGTAATCGAGATTTCATTAAAAATAATTATTCATTATGAATAGATGAATAATTATTGTTCTTTTCTGGTAAAGATCATAATTATTTGATTAACTTTATTTCAGATGAGTTTCTACCCAAAAAAAACTTTATTTCAGATGAAGGAAGCATTGCCCGTGGTTCCTACTTTGTTTTGAGGCTCAACTTGACTTTTTTTTTTATTAGGGTTAATAGTTAATTTGTTATCTCAATTTTGGTTACTTTATAATTTTTTATTTTTAAAAAGTGTTATGCAAATTGCTAGTTCGGTTATTTTTTTTATTAAATATGGATAAAAAATGACGTGGTAATACATGATTGATCTATTATAAAATGAAATGATTTTTTAAAATTCTAAAAAAAATAGAAAATAATTTTTTAATATAATTTTTTATTAAAACTATGAAATAAAAAAATAACTAATTGTTTTTTTAAATTTTGTTTTCTTTTTTCAATAAAAATATTAGATTAAAAACTCTATTTCCTTATATTAAAAATAACTATTTTTTTTTTTGTCTAAATCCCCAGTGCAAAACAAGTTATTTACTAAAAATTAGTTCGAGTTCTGATGAGTTTTGTTTAAATCTTAACCTATTTTTCAAAGAATAGGATCTCTGGCCAAGATCCTAACTATACACAAACTAATTAGTTATTGGTTAAATGATAGTTCTAATTTGGTTGAATTCAATAATATATATCTTCTCTGATCCATCATCTTCATGATTGATGGAACTCCAATCCTAGTATCTCCATCACTGCAATCGATGAATCCTCGCCTTTTGAGTCTCGGTAAGTGGGCTTCAGGCCCAAGGACTAAGCCCATGAACTAGGAGCGCGCTAGTAAGGGCGCGCCAAGATCGTTAGGGCGCGCCATCTAGGAATATTTCGGCCTTCTGACAGGTTCTGGACTCGAGGTCCGACAAGGAGGAATGTGCTAATAGCACGCCTGGAGTGGAGCTCCGGCACAAGGCACAATCCCACCAGGCAACACTCTGCTCGAGATTAGTCTACTCAGCCAACCGGACGCCATCTAGGATAACTATGGTCAATATACAACACAAATCAGATTAAGGGAGAAGGCTATAAGTACCTTCACCCCTCTTCACTTCAAACTAATACAACAACATTTTATACTTTACATACAACTATAACGAACTCCAGCTAACATAAGCATAGAGGGGAAACAAAGGAGAAATCCCGGGATTTCCTTCTTGCAGGTCGTCGGAGCGTCCAGAAATGAGAGTTTGGAGAACTCAGAAGCTATCAAGATCCAACAGCAATGGTGTCTTCCTTCTCTGCAAGCTTCCATCTTTAAACAACCTTATACTCTACAACAATGGTGCCAATCTCATAAGGAGTCTTCTTGTTTCACTTAAAAACTACCTCGAGTACATGGAAATTTCATGAAAAGAGAGTAAACTATCATACTATAGCTGTATCTGTATAGCAAATGGATCATAAGTTGAGCTAGTTGAATCTAACAAACAAACAACTAGGAAGATATCGAAGCCAGGCAGTGTCAATTGAAACTACAATGCTTGAATTATTTAATTTAGAGACCAAACCAAACACCCTTGAATGGACCACAGATTCAAGAAATTGAGCTCAAAGTGCTACAATGGATCAAGAAATGCACTTGCTTCCACAATTCCACTGGGTTTGTGAAGCTTTGGTAAAATGTCTTACCTTTCCTTTCTGCAGCAACAGTTGGAATCGATATCGAATCCCTTTTCTATTCAAATGCACAGAGAATGTAAAAGAAGCAGATTTTAATGTCAAGTAGCTCAAATTGCAGAAGAAATTGATAAACCCAATAGCCAAAATAATTAATTTATGCCATTGATTCAGAGTAACAGAGATCAAAGGACAAAATACAGAGGTGAAGCTCAAAACTTTGTACAGGAAATTACCCACACTGAATCCGACAAGGATTAATGAACTTACGACTCCTACGACGATGTCCTTATACTAAATGTCGTGAATTGCTTGAAGCCTCCGCGATCGCTGCCTAGATGCCATCCCGTGGATTCCGTCTCGGCTCTCACCTGGGTCCGACAAATCGGGCAAGATGCGACCTTGACCAACCATGTGTCGACGCAGCTCCGGTGGAACACGTGGCTGCATCCGGAAAGCTTTCTGCACCACTGATCTTGCCAGAAACTGTCGAGGCAGACGGCGCAGATATCGCGTGATGCCGTGCCGTGCTTGAATTTCGGGAGGCTGCGGAGGTCGCGCGGGGAGAGGGCGTCACTGGGGAGAAGGGGAGGAGGGGGAGGGGCGAGCTGATGCGTCTGGTGTATGCGGCGGCGGTGGAGAAAGCCACCGGCGAGGCAGAGGTGGAAGAGGACGAAGGCCGCGAAACCGAGGAAAATGAAGAAAATTGTGGTGATGAGGATCATGATTAACGGCTTGAGGAGGAGGGAGAGGAAACTGTGGCTCCGCTTCGGCGTTGGGGTTGACGACGACGTGGCACCGCCGGTACGGTGGCGGTGGGGGGTGGCGTCATCGGAAGCGTGAAGATAAGGCGGCATCTGGGGAATTGGACAACAGAATAAAAGAGATTGATAATGGGAAGGCGTGTTGGAACTTTGCAAGAAATTATATACGACCTGAAAAATGTCCGTACTTTCAAGAAAATATCCTTCGAATAAAATAAATAAATATTTTACTTTCTAATAATATAATATTAAATTAACTATATGTAAGGGGTAAAATGTAATTTTGCCATAATATTTATATATTCTTAAGGTTGATTATTATGGCTTGAGGTTGTTTGTTATTTTTTTTTTAATTTTAATTTAATATAATATGTTTTGAAAATTATAAAAATGATAAAGTTTTAAAACTTGCCTTTATTAAATAGTATATTTAACTTCAATATTTTTATAGTTTTGCAAATTGTGATAGGTGATAAAAATAAAATAATTGTATCATTAGATACAAAATTCAAAAATATAATTTAATCCATAAAAGTATTAATTTTTTAGCGTCACTATCCAACAATGAAATAAAATTATATTTCTTTCAATTTTGATAACTTTTCTTTTCATTTTTACGAATTTGTTCACGTGATAGTTACATAACTAATAAAAAAAGACCTGCCATATAATTTATCTTGAATGCATCTTTTTTTTTAAAAAAATAATATTTTATGTTTTAAAATTCGATCAGGATATCAGTAGTGGAGCCCTGACGTGGGGATACGTACACGATACATTTAATAAATGTGTCACATAACACACGACAAGGTAGAGTCAAAATACTAAAAAAAATACTACACTTGGTCTTAGCCAAAAGAGTGAAAAAAATACCACACTTGGTCTTAGCCAAAAGATCGAAAAAAATAATTATGAAATGTGAAGGGTAGAAATTTTGTTTTTATAGAAGTGGAGAGACTCTCATTGTTTAAAAATACTCGGTGTGAGAATTTTTTTCTTGAGTAAAACTTGACTGTGATTGGGCTGAGAAGAGAAGATGGGTAGCGGCGGGGCCGGGAAGAAAAGATGAACTTGTGTATTTCTAATACACTCCCAAAAATGTTTATACACTTCCATATTCTATATTTATAATTAAAATATTTAATTTTTAATTACAAATATTTATATGTTCATACTTATTATCCATCAAATATAATATTATCTATTTTAGTCTAGATAGTATATAATACTTGTTCATACTAGATATAGATATACATTATATATCATCTTTGTATATATTAATTTAACTATAATGTATATAATTATGACAAACATATAATGTATATTCATACTTTCTTATTGGTTCATGTCAAACATATAATTTTCATGCATATGTGACAAATCAAGTAAAACCACGTAAGTTACTCAAAACCTTCTGATTTATAAAACCACATAAGGTACAAATCAAGTAAGTTGCCCAATTGGTTTGGCCGCCAAACCAAAGGGCAAACATGATAAAATCAGAAAATTTATTTTAGTGATAATAAATATAAATCTTTAAATACTTTTTTTTACCAACTTTAAATACTTAATTCAAAACTAATTATATTTCTAAATATAAAATTATACAATGATAAAAATTGAGAAATAATAATATATAGTCTTCTATACATGCATTCCGACTACATGACTCATATTGCTGCAACTATAACAAATTTATTTCAATCTTGTGCACCCAACAAGAAACATGATCTATATCATGTTTTTTTTTATGCATATCCGCATACTGATTTAATTTTGCGCCATAAATCCTTCAATATGTTTCCGATTTTCGACATTATGTTACTTATGAAGGATATAATTTTGCCTCCATATGATTGTAATATCCTTCCACAAAGGGAGAAGACTCCATTTGATTGTAATATCTCTCCACAAAGGGAGAAGACCGAAAATGCTCCAACCATGTAAAAAAGCCCTGAAAAGCTGTACAAACACAGGCTTGCATTGTCAGAAGTGATGAAGGCACCGGCATTATCTGACTGATCTTTGCACAAACTTCTACTTATATTGTTTTTGTTCTCGATTTCATCCATTTTCATCTTATTCTCAGTCACGGCCAAGATAGCCCTCGAGAAGTAGGGCACCAATGGTGAGTTCAATGGGAAGGCCTATCAACCATATGAGGTGTTAGCAATAAGATTAGACTAAACTGTAATATTGAATAACCCAAATTCAAATCATCGTGCATATTATCGAAATTGATTCCAAAGTTGTCAATAAGTTAAACTGTTCTCGTGAGGTGTGTATGATCGATCTTCTTAAATTGATTTTGGTCCTCCTTACCTCGAATGAGAGTTTAGAGGACGGCCACCTCTATGAATAAAACAGTATCATACACACCTCGATGTGTTTTTAACTTCGTGTTAAACACGAAGTTAAAAACACATGAACTCAAACATACACACCGAACACGACAATAAAAACAAAAGAAATGTCTAAAAATATTTCGACAAACGTAAACACAATCACTAAATAAGGAGAATAAAAACAATTATATATAGAAGATATTCTCATTTTCGTATTATGTTCTTCTTGAATTTTTTAATTATAAACTTGAATAATATGTAAAAATACTAATTTCTTTTAGCAATTTCATTCAAGTCTTTAGGTTGGTCCACAAGTTTTTATTCATTTACAAAATTGACCCTAAAAGCTCATTTTTTTTTTTTAAACCCTAAACCCTAATTTGTAGTAAATATATCTACACGAATAGAAACTTTCACTTTTATAGTAAAGTAATATTAGGGTACTGAACTTACAAATCCGAAGCCATCTGATTTATAAGTGGGTCCCACCATCATGAACTTGTCGCAATACTTGGCAAGAAAGATCCTTATGTATGGTATTTCATCAAAGATTGCAGCCGCCTCTCCATTTGACAGAGCATCATGGTACTGTTCCACAGTTTCATAAGGAATCAACAAAGATTCATTATAACCCAACAGTCGGATAAGAATGTCGTCTTTCGCAAATGATGCCTTTTGGTAACCTACATGTAATCCCTTACTTTTGAGCTCTTCCACGTCCAAATACTTAGGTTGAAGACGCTCAAGTGTAAGGTCTGAGGCTAGACTTGCTGTATAACTCTGAGTGACGATCAACACCATGAAAATCCAAACAACTAGGACTAGTCTTGTCCAATTGTTCACGATTTTCTCCCCTGAAAGGTATCAAGTATATATAAAGATAGAGTATCATCAAATGATCCTGGAAACATATGCACAAAAACATAGCTAGAATTGGTAACTTACTATATTAGGGGGAGACAAAAAGTGTAATAATCGTGCATATCAATACATTTATCGCGTGATACTTACCAAACACGAACATGACACACAAGTTTTCGTGTGTGTTCATATTGTGTTATCGTGTTGTGTTAAAATAGTCAGTTATATGTTCACATGAGATATTTATATTTATATGAATATTATATATATAAAATAATGATTTATTAATAGTAAGAATTATCAATTCAAACATCAGATTTAACGAGTTTTTAATGTAAAATTGACAATATGTAAAAGTTAAATATCTAAATAGAATTTTAAAAGTTATTAAACGAGTTTTGTTTAAAAAATTATTCAAAAAAAAACTTTCAAGTCCAACTTTATAATTGGTAAAAGAAAGTCAAATTTTTTCGTGTTCTAGTGTGTGTCGTATTCTGATACCTAAACACGAACATGACACAAAAATATTTTCATGTTATCGTTCTATTATATACTTCAACTGGACACAGTTTTTTTTTTTCATGTGTGTTCGTGTTACGTAAAAAAATTATGAGTACTACTTACTGTGGGCAAAGACAAGCGTGGAAAATGAAAACCAAAGACTAATCGCTATTTGTTGATACCAAAGCCCCGTAAAGTCTTCATTGTTGTTTCGTTCCAAGAAACGTACGAGCAGACCCATTACAAGGAAAGCCGACCCAGTGGTTAACCAAAGCTCCAAGCTCAAGGGTTTGAGGAAAATCCAAATGTTCTTTCGGTTGTCTTCATTAATCGCCACCAACATTCTGACACCTGATTCTGAGTAGGGCAATGTGAAGTCGATGGATTCAGAGCGGTTGGCTGTAATCGTTGTGTCTCCCACGACGGCATCCACTATCTAACATCACAATTCACACATAAAAAATTGGTTACCAATTAAGCTCTGAATTTAATCGATCATGAAAAAACTGTATTAAAAAAGAAGGTATCTAGACGTTGAGTTTTGACTAAGGACTAATCGTATACTTTGATCAAAGTAAATTTTTAGATTTCAAGTTTGATCGGAGTGTGTGATCAGTACAGAAGCAGAAACTCAACGTTGTTTGCGGATTTAAAATTATAAATCTAACGCTATTTATTATTTGTTAAGATGACTTAAAAGTATACTAGACGCTTTCACTCACAAGTTCGGATTTTTGAGACAATTGGTTAAGACGTACGTCTTAAGTCTCACATGGTATTAGAGAACACATGTTCAAATCCCGGTGATGCCGAAAATATTGATACACTCCCATTAAATACCGAGATCGAGCACTAAGCCCATGGGTAAACTGATGTTCATAAACATCTATTTAAGGGAGGATGTTAAGATGACTTAAGAGTATATCAGTCACCTTAACTCACAAGTTCGGACTTTAGAGACAGTTGGTTAAGGCGTACGAAATAGGATACGACATATATCTTTTTATCAAAGGGTGTTATAATATAGGGTTAATTATAAAAAAAGAAACCGAACTTTAAGGAAAAACCAAACAGCAAACAGAACTTCTTTTGTTGACAAACAACAAACCAAACTTTTGGAATTGAGCAAACAACAAACCTGCCTCAAATTTTCATTATGTTTGAACGAATTTTTCAATATTTGAAGGAGTTATTAAGTCGTAATACCCTTTTCTTATAATACTTTAACTAATGTTGACATAATAACTCTCTCAAACATTGGAAAATCTGTTCAAACATGATGAAAATTTGAGGTAGGATTGTTGTTTGCTCAATTTCAAAAGTTTAGTTTGTTGTTTGTCAACAAAAAAAATTCAGTTTACTGTTTGGTTTTTTCTCAAAGTTCAGTTTGTTTTTTGGTAATTAACCCTATAATATAAGTGTATTATGAAGACCGGGCCATTAATAAAGATAAGTGAAGCTAACCTTTTGATTAATTTGGAATAGCATTTCCGAAAAAGTGCCATTACTCTGCCTACTTTCATTCATGAAGGGGATGAACTTGCAAGGAAGATCAAAAGGTAACTTGTCCTTCACGGCAAGAAACATATCGTAAACGAACCCCGAGTACGTCGGCTCATTGGTGTATTGGTCCCATTCGATCCGGAAGAACTCAGGGTACCCGTCTTCCACCGGAACCCCGATCTTCATTTGCTTATCCCCCTTCACTGAAATCGTCCATCCTTTGGGGATTTTGCGAGTCCCTCCCGGCCATATTGGTGCTTCCAAGTCCTCCTTTGATGTTGAATAATTTTCACAATCTCTATTCATATTCTGCGTGATTATAAATACGAAAATAATGTTTAAAATAACAAGTTAATTATCCATCTACTAGTTGAACTTCGAGAGTTTAGACACTTTGTCAGCTGAACTTTTTTTTTTTTAAGTACAAATTTTCTAGCTCTCTTCATATAAAGATATAATTTGTTATCTCCGTCTAATTTTCTGTTAAATATTGATGAAGATATGTATGTACTTGTCACATGTCAATAACTACCAATTTGCAAGTTTTTTCAAAGTTCGAATGACAAATTGGACATTTTTGTAAAGTTTAGCTAGCAAATTGCACATTTTCGTAAAAAATTTCAAGTAGTAATTTTCACAGAAAAATTAGTAAGGTAATAAATAAAATGCAAATTTTCGACACTTAAATTTAACAAATTAAATAGAACTGACAAAAATTATATCTTTTTATTCCGTTAACAAATTGTTTATACCCTCAAAGTTTAGATAACAATTTTTTATTTAACACTTTTATATTCAATTTCGATTCAAGTAACATATAGGATAGGGTTTATGTGTACCTTAGAAAGGCCATTTTCCCTAGTCCAGTGTCCGATAACTTGTTCCTCGTTCCCGACCACATTGAATATGTCGAAAGCACGGGGTTGCAACTGTCCATTGACCAACTCAAAGTCCCCACTAAGGCCATCAACAAGTCTTAGGTTTCGGATTCCTTGAAGAATCTTGGACCCCCATTTTGAGGTTGTTGTACTAGAAAAATTTAGACTGTCGTGTGACACCAATTGCGTATTTGACATCTTCCATACATTTTCGACAACCATAGCAAGTGCAGTGACAGTGTCGTACGCCCAGAACCCAAATAGATTCAACTCCATAGTCTCTGCAAATTTATATTACAAGAAATGGTAAGAACTAGAAAGTTCATGATTGATAAAAACTACACCTTTTGAATGATTGTCAATTGATACTTGGATCAATATAACTTCATATTTCTGCATTGTAATGTGATATTATTTAAGTTGAAGTTGTTACAAAAGATATACATACTCAATAACTATTTCATAAACCCGAACTTCAGATTAAAGACTTTCGGTAAGCTCTTAACTATATCTCAACATTATAACTGCTAAACAAATGTTTGTGAATGGGAATATGCTAACTTGTGTTATAGTTAAGACGGATGTCTAATTCAACTCTTTTGTAAGTTCGAACTTTATACTGAAAATCTATGTAATGCTATTAAACACATCTCAACAGCGACGAAACTAGGCTTGTTCATGAATCGGTTCGATCCCGAATCGGTTCAGAACTGAACTGGTCTGATTTGTAAAAAATTAGTATTTTTTTGTCGTTTCTAAAAAAACTGGTCCGGTTTGAACTGATTCAGAACTGGTTTGAACTTGTCTGGTCTTGTTTTTTTAATAACAATTTTGGTTAGGAAATAATCTAGTTCAAACCGAAACTGAACCGACTGAAAATAATGTCCAACACACTGAACCGACTGGAAAAAAACACTGAACCGACTAAAAACACACAGAACCGACTGAAAATCTGTTCCACAACCAATTGAAATCCTGTCCAACATCAACATACGAGAGTCTAATACATCTTTAGGTTTGGTTTATTTAAGACATCTCTAGGTTTGGTTTAATTTCAGACCGGTTTAGTTTATTTTGCTTCAAACCGGTTCTAAAATTATATAGGTTTAAAGTGGTTTGATTTAAATTTAACTATAAACTAGTATAAAAAAACGAATCGATTCGAACTGAATTTTTGGTACTATTTTGAACTGATCTAGTTGAAGCCTAAAAACACTGGTCTGGTTTTGATACTAGTTCGATCTAACTAGTTCAAACCAGACCAGAAGCAGATCAGTACAGCCGAACCAGTTTAAATGAACAAGCCTAGACGAAACCATCAATTTACTTTAGTGCTTATAAAATTAAGAATATAAGGATAAATGTGTTAAATTTTAATATCGGGGCCGAGCCACACCCAAATAGAAATCACATTATACAACTCGGGTTCCATCCTAAAACCAATTGGTAATAGGAGGAGGTAGCCTTGTTGTATATATGGTGCCCAAATGGATTTTTACCACCGGTGTGGTATTTAATTTATTTTAAAGTCACAGTGGTTTATTTCAACACTCCCCCGCACTGTGACAACTCGTATTTTTTTATTTTTTTTAAAGGCACGGCACCGGCACTTACGGGTTGGGACTCAACAAACCCCCTCTCACGTCCAGGCCCGACCCGAACTCTGGTACGTGAAGTAAACGGGACACAACAAACCCACATCGGGTACCCACAACGGGAAACACCCAACACCGTCAATCGAAACCGGGCTCTGATACCATGTTAAAAGAAAGGAACAAAACGAGAGAATTCTATAGAATGATCTGAAAATCCATTACAGACAGAAATTGTCTTTATACTGCAGCATCTAGTACTGACAGCTGCAATTCTAACAAATTAACTTGTCTTATTTGCTAACAGATCCCTAACATAACGATAGATAATAAATAAGTCCTAATATTTCTTCATTCATCTGCATTTCTTCCTTCTTCTGCATGTTTGTTCTTCATGTTCGGGCCATCTTCCAGTTGCAGCTTGCATCTGTCATCTTCTTCTCCTCTATCACCAATGCAAAACAGATCTTTGACCCCAAAACCTTTAAGAAGCTGTTCTAACTGATTTCTTCCCAAAGACTTAGTCAACAAATCTGCCAATTGTTTGTGAGAAGGAATATGTTCGGTCTTGATCACTCCCTCAACCAGCTTCTCCCGGACAAAGTGACAGTCAATTTCGATGTGTTTCGTTCGTTCATGGAACATGGGATTAGCAGCAATTTGTATTGCTGCATTGTTATCACAGTATAATGTTGTTGGTTCATGTAATTCAAAGTGCAACTCCTTCAATAAGCCACGCAACCATATTATCTCGGAGACGGTCATTCCCATACTGCGATACTCCGCTTCTGCAGTGGATCGAGATATGGTGACTTGTTTCTTTGATTTCCAGGACACCATGGCTGTTCCCAGTTGAATGCAATATCCCGTTACTGACTTCCTAGTGACGGAACATGAAGCCCAGTCACTATCACAATATGCTGTCATGGATTCCAGTTTATTTGCCGAACTGAAAAACAGACCTTGTCCTGGATTTTTCCTGATATACCGCATCACACGAATCGCTGCATCCATGTGAGACTTCTTGGGAGCATGAACAAACTGACTTAAATGTTGTACCGGGTATGCAATGTCAGGACGGGTCATTGTCAAGTATAACAACTTACCAACAATTCTGCGATATACTTCTGGATCTCTCAATAAGTTGTCCTCCATGTTCTTGCCAAATAACTTGTCATATTCAAGAGTGGTCAATTTAACGTTTTGCTCCATCGGTGTAAACGCAAACTTCCCTTCTCGTAACCCAGCATCGGCTAGCAACTCAAGTGCATATTTCCTTTGGTTAAGGACAATTCCCTCGCGCGACCTTGCTATCTCCAGTCCGAGGAAATAACGCAATTCTCCCAAATCTTTTATCTTGAAATGTTTCATCAATATGGACTTGAGATCTTTGATCAGTCTGCTACTTGATCCCGTTATCATAAGATCGTCCACATAAACTAATAGGTGTACCTGTTCATTATTCTCAAACTTGCTGAAAAGCGAATAATCATACCTGCTTTGTATATACCCATTCTGCAGTAGACACTCTGTTAACTTGATATTCCACTGCCTTGAAGCTTGTTTTAAGCCATATAATGACTTTAACAGCTTACACACTTGATATCCTTTGCCCTTAATCCCGTTAGAAAATCCCTGTGGAATTTCCATGTAAACCTCATCGTCCAGATCCCCATGAAGGAACGCATTGCTCACATCCATTTGGTACATAGGCCAATGACGGGCTGCTACAATACTCAAGATGGTTCGAACAGTTACCATCTTAACCACTGGTGAGAAAGTTTCTGTAAAATCAATGCCTTGTTGCTGTGTGTATCCCTTTGCAACTAGGCGAGCCTTGTATCGTTCAACTGTTCCATCAGCATTGTACTTTACCTTATATACCCACTTACATCCAATGGGTCGTTTGTGATCAGGTAGAGATACAATCTTCCACGTATTATTAGCTTGCAAAGCTGATATTTCTTCTTTCATCGCAATAATCCATTTCTTGTCTTGTACTGCTTCCTGGAAGGTTCTTGGCTCACTGATTCTGCTTATTGACCCAAGAAAGCAACGGTAATCTGCTGAAATCCGGTTATAAGAAAGAGTATGACAGTTCATAACGTAGTCCTGATGCCATCGTGGATGTTGAATCTGCCTGGAGGATCGCCTAGTTGGTAACACAGGTGTTGAAATACTGTCATCAACAGAATTAACATTCTGTTCTTCCTGTGTAAGAGGAACGGCATCAACTGAAGAGGTGTTGGAAGGCACGGGTTCCGCCTGAGAATTGGGTAGTTCCATTTGAGGAACATGCTCCAGTTCATCATAATTGTCATTATATGCAGCATCCATATCAGTTCGAGTATCAATTGGAACATCAGATGGAATATCAATATCCGAATAATCCTTGCCTTTGAACGGGAATATGTGTTCCCGAAACGTGACATCCCTGCTTACAAACACAGCTCTGCGAGCAAGATCCAGAAGAACATAGCCTTTCTGATTCACCGCATATCCAAGAAAAACAGATTTAATTGCTCGCGGCTTTAACTTATCTGTATTATGTAGGTCCATTGCATAGCATAGGCAGCCGAAGGTTTTGAGGTGTTCAAATGAAGTTGGTCGTTTGTGCAGAAGTTCAAAGGGTGTTTGTCCATCTAAAACCGATGATGGCATCATGTTAATGAGGTAACATGCTGTCAAAATACAGTGTCCCCAATAGCCAGCCGGAATTGCAGCTTGGAATTTGAGTGCCCTTGCAACATTCAGCAGGTGTCGATGCTTGCGTTCCACAACTCCATTTTGTTGTGGTGTCTTCACGCAGCTTGTTTGATGTATGATGCCGAGTGAATTAAACAGTTCTTGCACTGAAGAATTACAAAATTCTGATCCGTTGTCACTACGGAAACATCTCACAGAATAACCGAACTGATTCTTTACCAATGACAGAAATGACTTAATGCGCGAATACACCTCATCTTTAAACCGAAGCAAATAGACCCAAGTACTTCTGCTATAATCATCTACAACTGTCAAAAAGTATCTAAAACCATCAACAGTAGCCACTTTATAAGGTCCCCAAACGTCAAGATGAACCAAATCAAATGGAGACTTCGAACAAGTGGAACTAAGTTGAAAGGAAGATCGGGTATGCTTAGCTAATGGACAAACTGAACAGTCTGTTACAGTGTTCTCAAATTTTGAATCAAACTGAAAAATAGATTTCAATTTTGTAAGAGAAATGTGTCCTAGCCTCCTATGCCATAAGGCGAGATCCTCAGCTCCAGAAATGACTCGGTTATTCTTCAAACGAGAGTGCAGAATTTTAACTCCTTTGACGGGTCCATTGCGCAACACATACAACCCATCATGGAGAGATCCAATCCCCATTATCCTCCCATCGGAGAGGGCCTGAAACACAACAGCATTAGGCAAGAACACTACAGATACATGAAGATCTTTAATCAGTTGGGAAACGGAAATCAAATTATATTTGAAGTCCGGTGCATAGAGAACACAGTCAAGAGCTAAGTATCCTCCAGCAAGGCATGATCCAATCTGAGTAATTGGAGAAGTGGATCCATTCGGCAATTGAACTTCTTGCCTTCGGCTGGTTTGTATGTTATGCAAACCATCCATATTGCATGTCATGTGATGAGACGCCCCACTATCAATGATCCATAAACTATTCAAAGTTGCAGCAACAGAATTAACAGATTCCATACCTGTCATATTTGCTTGAATATCCAAGTCCTTGTCCTTGCTCACTTCAGAATTGGAAATCTTTGTAAAAAACTTCATCATCTGGCTGACCTGTTCCGCACTGAATTGAGGACTTACTGCAGCATGCTGAGGCGTTTCAATGGTGGTGTGAACGACAGAGGAGGGCACAGAAACAGTGTTGACAGACCACCGTTTCTTGATGTGCTCGGGAACACCATGTTTCTTCCAGCAACGGTCCTCCTTATGCCCTTTCTTCCCACAGAAACTGCAGACTAAATCCTTCCTATATCGTGAAGAATTTCCAGAACCAGAACCAGAAAACGAACCAGCATACAGGGCCGAATGTTCTGCAGTGTAATTCTGCATACTTTTATCAGAAAAATCATCTCCAGTAGAGTTAACCACACATCTCTGACTTTCTTCTTGCACAAGGACAGAATATGCAAAGTTCACTGTAGGAAGAGGGTGCAACATCAACAGATTGGTCCGAACGTTTCCATACGTATCATTCAGACCTAACAGAAACTGGATAAGTTTCTGTTTGTCCTTACCAGCTATAACCTTAGGAGAAACCATGCAGTCATCACACAGACAATCATCATCAGCAGCTCCACCAGCAGGATTTACAGCAACCGGATTTGTGCCAACTCTAGGCCAAGCGTTCGGTGCTTGATCGATTCCCGCCATCAAAGCTCACCAAAGATCAAAGAAAAAAGAAAGAAAAACCTCAAACGTTATGCAGCCACACAGATCATCAGATGTGTCTCTGATACCATGTTAAATTTTAATATCGGGGCCGAGCCACACCCAAATAGAAATCACATTATACAACTCGGGTTCCATCCTAAAACCAATTGGTAATAGGAGGAGGTAGCCTTGTTGTATATATGGTGCCCAAATGGATTTTTACCACCGGTGTGGTATTTAATTTATTTTAAAGTCACAGTGGTTTATTTCAACAAAATGTTTGAACTAAAAAATATTCAGAGCCTCGTTGCTTTATGGTTTTGTGTCTGCATCTCAATACTCCCTCTTAAATTGATGTTTCTTGAAACAAATAGTTGTAAACATCGGTTCACCGAACTCTACACTTGAGTCCATACTATGAGTTTCATCCCCGCCTCCTTGGCCATCTTAATAAGATCACTTCTATTTTCTACTCTCAGTAGGCTTGGCCAAATAAACCGGTTCGGCCGAACTGGTCTGGTCTGGTCTGGAACTGGTTTGGTTCGAATCGGTTCGGCCGAACTAGTTCCAAAACCAGACCAGTGTTTTTTGCCTTCAAATAGAACAGTTCAAAATAGTACCAAAAATCCAGTTCGAATCGGTTCGACTCGACTCGTTTTTTTATACTGGTTTATACTTAAATTTAAATCAAACCACTTTAAACCTATATAATTTTAGAACCGGTTTGAAGCAAAATCAACTAAACTTAGAGATGTCTTCAATAAACCAAACCTATAGATATATTGGACTCTCGTATGTTGATGTTGGACATGATTTTAGTAGATTGTGGAACAGATTTTCAATCGGTTCAATGTATTTTTCAGTCGGTTCAGTGTATTTTTCAGTCGGTTCAGTTTTTTTTCAGCCGGTTCAGTATTTTTCAGTTGGTTCAGTATTTTTTCAGACGGTTCAGTGTGTTGAACAGGATTTTCAGACGGTTTAGGTTCGGTTTGAACCAGATTATTTCCGAACCAAAATTGTTATAAAAAAAAACAGACCAGAACAGTTCGAACCGGTTCTGAATCGGTTCGAACCAGACCAGTTCTTTTTTCATTAAACCAGACCAGTTTTTTTAGAAACAGAAAAATGTACTGGTTTTTTTCAAACCAGACCAGTTCAGTTCAGAACCGGTTCGACCCCGAACCGGTTCATGAACAAGCCTAACTCTCAGTTTTAATAATGTCTCCAGGATTCGAAAATGCAAGCTCTGATATTTTTTGTATACTCTTTCAACAAAAACTTAGCTTCTTTTTGAGTTAATGAAATGGAATCATAGTTTAAGTCTTCTACTCACCATATTCGATGGTTGGATGAGCTTCCTTTCTTTGAATGAACTCGAGCTTTCTATCCTCGGAGATGAATGGCCTTACTCCCACCACTCCTTCCATGGCACAGGCGGCGCCTTTGATCACGGGGTCGAGTAACGATGACAGTCCATCCGTGACAATCCACACGAAATCCTCATTAAGCATTTGCGATTCTTTCACCTCGGCAAAAAACTGAGATCCAAGTCGACCCGTCATATGAACAAGGAAAACCCTAGATTGCATCCTTAGTAATTCATGAAGTGTCTTCAAGATGTCAACTTGAAGAGTTGAGGAAGAAGGAGAGATTGCACGCCTATAAGGAAACTATCAAAATATACTAGTTATAATGAATGGAATGAACATAACAAAACATATAATTAATGTTCATTTATATGTATATATATTTATATACCCGAATGTATACACTTTGGAAAGCATCTGTAAGGTACGAAATCAAGCCGTTGCCATACTCACTGTCTTCGTAGATGATTGAAATCTCTCTCCAACCGAAAGCTTGAATTACGGCGGCAATGGCTGCCACTTGGGCGGAATCATCATATGTAGTACGAACGAAGTAAGGATTCTGGGTTGGTGAAAGGCTAGGGCTTGTGGCTGAATAAGAGATGATAGGAACTTGAGCTCTGCGTCCCAATTCGATCATGAATCTGGCTTGGGTTGACCAAGTCGGACCTATTATGGCTTCAACTTCCTCATTCTTCATCAAATCTAGGGCTAAACGCAGAGATCAAAAGGAAATACAGTTTACAGAGGTGACAAATCATGTGTATCAATATGTTTATTATGTTAGATTTACCACGGACACGGACGATAAGGTTATCATGTTATGCATGTTCCTCAACACGAACACGATATCTAATTTTTCATGCGTGTTCATGTCGTATTATCATATTGTTGAAACTCGTGTGTAAACTGCAGAAGTGCTTATATGGATTGAAACAGGCTCCAAGGCAGTGGTACAAAAAGTTTGATGGGTTTATGCAAACGAATGACTATTTCAGATGCAATGTTGACCATTGTTGCTACTTCAAAAGGTTTGAGTCCAGCTATATTATTTTGCTACTTTATGTCGATGACATGTTAATGACAGGTTCAGATATGAGTGAAATCACAAATTTGAAGAAGCAATTGTCGAGTGAGTTCAAGATGAAGGACTTGGGTGCAGCAAAGCAGACTCTTGAGATGAGAATCAATAGAGACGAGCCAAATGGTACTTTGGAGTTATCTCAAGTGGAGTACATTTGGCTTGTTCTCAAAAGGTTCGGTATGTGTGATACTAATGCAGTCAACACACCATTGACTAGTCATTATCGACTATCCAATGAGCAGTCACTCAAGACGGAAGAAGAAAGAAACTTCATGGCTAAAGTTCCATATGCCTCAGGCATTGAAAGTATCATGTATGTCATGGTTTGCACAAGACCAGACATTGCTCATGCAGTGGGAGCGGTGAGCAGGTTCATGACTAATCTTGGAAGGCAACACTGGGAAGCAGTTAAGTGGATACTAAGGTATCTAAGAGGCACTACCGATAGAAGTCTGTGTTTCAGAAGAAACGAGTTGAGACTACAAGGGTTTGTAGACTCAGATTTTGCTGGTGAGGTAGACAACAGGAGGAGTTCTACCGGTTATGTATTCACAGTGGGGACTACTGCAGTCAGTTGGATTTCGCAGATACAGAAGATAATAGTGTTATCAACCACAGAGGTGGAATACATAGTAGTCACTAAGGCAAGCAAAGAGATGATCTCGTTACAGGGATTGTTAGCAGAATTGAGTCTAAGGTAGACGAAGAATGTTTTGCATAGTGACAGTCATAGTGCGATACATCTGGCAAAGAATTCTGCATTTCATTCAAGGACCAACCATATTGGATTTCGTTATCACTTCTTCAGATCTCTACTAGAGGATGGAGTTTTAACACTTGAGAAGATCTAAGGCAGCAAGAATCCAACTGACATGTTAATCAAGTCAGTCATCACAGAGAAACTGAAGTTGTGCTCAGCTTCAGTAGGTCTTCAACAATAGAAGACAGGTAGGCCTCACACCCAGTTTACTTATGGATACAAGTGGAGTTAAAGTCTTCAAGTGAGAGATTGTTGAGAATTAATACTTTCGGGTCACCACCACCACTCATCAGAGTGGGCAAACCACTCAACAAGTGGAGAAGTCACTCATCAGAGTGGATAAGCCACTCATTAGTGGGCAAGCCACTCATCATAGTGGACAAGACACTAAGCAGAGTGGGCAAGACACTCAGCAAAGTGGCCAGCCAAGCCACTTTAGGTTGTCATCATTGACAACTATAAGAAGCCAACAACAATGTCTGAAGGAAAGATAACCACAATCCACAAGAGACGAATTGAGAAGAGTAAAAATCGGTTGTTGGTGTTTTGAGTGTGTGAGAGAAAATAGTGTTTTATTGTGAGCCAAAAATACGGAGTGAGTATTTTAGAGTGCGAGCGATACATATTGTGTGATACAATTTGTAACACCGTGTGTCTATAGTGAAAGTGTGAGTGTGAGTCGTGGACGCAGCCAAATTGGTGAACCACGTAAATTCTTGTGTCGTTTGCATTTCTGTTAATCCATTGAGTCAGCGTCTAATATCCCAACACATATTGTGTTAATAAGTTAGTCGTACATTCATATGCAAAATTTCAAATTCTCAATGTGAAATTGAAAAAATTCTAAAAATTAAATATAGTTTTAAAAGTTATTAAATGAAATTTATTTAGAAAAATACTAAAATATCATACTTACGAATTCAAGTTTATCGTCGTGTTATGAAATACCTAAACACGAAAATCACCATGTATTATCATTGTGTCATATGCTTTCTCAAATATGATTTTTTACTTACGAACTCACATTGTGTTGTCATATTACTTAAAAAATTGTCAGTCTCTAATAATTTAGGGTTTAGGGTTTCGTACAAATTTTCCATAGTAAATATTCATTAACCTGCAGTAGCTGCATCAACAACATCGTCTTCTGGATCCCTGAAATGAAACCCTAGCCGAGTGATATAGTGAGAATGAGCATCGTAGAAGTTGGATCGAGCCATTTCCATGTAGCTTCTTGATATGTTTGCAAGCAGAATGTTGTCATGGATGACTCCAATGCTCACCAATTCTGGTCTGCAGAAAATGATCTGTACGAAAAGAAGCAAGAACGACAAGACGTACGAGAAAACACCGGCGACAAGAACACTCTTCTCCGACGACATAGATTATTATGAAAGTTATGGTCGTCGAAATCTCGCCTTAGCTTGGCGTCTATTTCATGGAGATTGTTCGATAGAATCGATATAATAAAGGTAATTAACCTCGTGCGCGACGTATTTTACTATGACAGTGCCGGTGACAGCTTCTTGTTAGTGTCATATACGATGATAACTAGAATGAATCTTAGGATCCAATATAAAATAATATAATTCTAACTATGCTAATATATATATGCGTTGGATCTTGATTTCATGAATGCTGACTTGTCAGTGAATTGAATGTCAATGGAAGGATGAAGATTGCTCTCGCCTTAGCTCTGGTGAACCTGCAGGAAGGGAATCACAACAAAGGGGGCATCTTTGGGTCCCTCTCCGATACTTAAATGAGTATATGTGTGTGTAAAAACTCAAAACGTAACTGAATGTATGTAAAACAAAGGTATTTATAGAGTAAGAAGACCAAACCGTAAAAGGCAACAACATATCTTAGTGAATATTGTGTTGGTGAAGATTAGGATAGCAGATATTACGGTTATGGCGTAATATTGCAGTTACCATATGTAATCTTTAGAGAATATGTGCCCGAGATATGCGGGATATCGTGGCCATATCTTTAGAAACGGTTAGTGGGACCAGAGAAGAGAGGTAGAGCTCTCTTTGGGGCGAGCACTCCTATGGCGAACAGTGGAAGTCCGCGACTTGGTGTATAATGGCGACCAGCGATGGAACCTTTGACGTCCACTTTAGCTTGAACTCGATACTGGACCACTCTATCGAGGGTCAGGTCGACCTTAGCATGGATCGGTCCAATTCGAATAACCTGTGTTTCATCCCCTTCACAGTTATTGGGTATCTGAAGCTTTTTCCTGATTGGGTTGTTACTGTCAATACCCAACAATACGTAGAGTAATAATACATACAAAATTGATTTGTGCCAAACGAATCACTTAGCGAAAAGATATCAGAAAAATATCAAACTAACATAAATTCAAAAGGTATCATCACATAATAAATGTATAACTTCGATATAAGAAATGATACATACCTTACTATATGATAAAATGTATATCTGAGTGGTGATATGTATTCAAATGATTTGCCACAAACATAATAGAAAAGATATAAGAAAAACTAAGAAATTGAGCGTAATTAAAAAAAAAATATCTCGAAAAATATTTTCTAAGATCTTAAAAAAATTAATTGGATGTAAATTAATAAAATGATATACAAATTATATCATAGCATAATTTCTCATTTTTATTACATATAACATAAAGTGATCTCACAGATAATACAAAATGAGATGAATTCATTGCTTTATGGAACATTTCTTTTGTTAAACAATATTAATATCCAATCTTCGTACAATAAAATAAATTATGTGTGTCCTATCTTATCTCAAAGACTCATTATATATATATAACAATGCTAGTGGATTGTATCAATCCAATGACGTACGTAATTTAAAGTAATTATATTTTATATCATCTATTCTTCCTTTTTGGCATGAAAGAAATAAAGATTCATACAGACGAAATTAAAAATTTATAAGTATGAGTAAATGTATATAATTTTTTAAAATATAAAACTTTAGAGTTAAAATGAAAACAATATTTGTAAAAAGAATTAGAAAATAATTACTCTCTTCAGTCCTTACCCTAACATAATTTTGTTCCTAATTATATAATTATGGACTTCTTATTTTTTGGTTAACTATTTTTATGAAAACCCCCCAAAAGTATACTATGAAAAAAGAATTTTTAATCAAATATATTAAGCTAAATTAGTTAATCAATCATCTCCAAACCCAAGGTCACTTAAATAAGTTGATAAAACGAGCTACAATTTTTATTTTTTAGAAGTGAACGAAATACAAATTCCATTAAACAAATAAATCACTATTTATAAGTCACGTCTCAACTAAATATTTATATTATGTTTGGAGGAAAATGCTCTGAAATGAGTAATTTAGTGAGCCAAATATACAATCTTGCTTTATAAAAAAAATGATTAATTATATATATTGGAAAATGTGAAGAAAAAAACAAATCCAAACAATAAAATGAAGAAGAGACAACAAAAATCAAGATACATAAAAATTAGGGTTTAGAATTTATGGCTATTAAGGAACATTACACTACCGAGAGACAATGATTGTCTGTAAGGGAACATGATTTGTGTTACGACTTAGGAATGATCAAAAAGACTGGTGAACCGAATTTCCGACAAGACCAACTCTACTATGACCGAGACTGAGCGAAAGATTTTTTTTATTCAACGTCGGTCTCGTTTTTTTTTCTTCCAAAAGCCCGACTAGGACTGGACTGACCCGACCTTGAAGAAAACCCTAGAAATTCATGACATAACCATTGAAACATTAGCAAATCATGACATTGAAGCATTCAACAAACCCTGGATCGGTTCCATAAGGGAAGTGCGACGGAAGACAAGAAGCGAGCGAGTGTAAAACCAAAACTTCAGTGATTTTTTTGGCTAATCTTGTTGATTTTTTTAACCAAAAAATTCGGTCCAAAAACGAAACCGGTCCGAGTCAAGCAAAACCGACTCAGACGGAATTTTTCTACCATAGTCAGTCTCAATCTTGGTCCTCCATATGTCAAGACCAAAATTTCGGTCTCCATCCGTCTTGCCTCCAAAACTGGCTCAGCCCACCCATGATCAACCCTAATTTGTGTGTCATAACCTAATGACTGTCGTTTAATTAATTAGTTTATCTTACAATTAATTGTTAAATAATTACTTCATCATACACCTAAAAAAGCATAACAGCAATTAATCAGTTTACTTATCGAAATAATTCAATTTTTCTTACCCTAATAATATTAATTAATTAATTAAAATGATGATGGTGGTAGTAGCATGCATACCGACTTCAGTAAAGCAGTTTTAACTTTAAGTCTTACTTAACTCTAAGCAAAAAAAGTTTTATTCATTGGATCCCTTATCCTATAACGAATTTAGACTTCTTAATTATATGATTATTTAATCCCAACGTAAAGTTTAAAATTCTTTTTAAGGTCTTCTCTGATAGTAGGGGTGAAAGAAAAAATCGTTAAATCTTAAAAATTATAGAAAATTATACTAAAAAATTGGTTTACATACAAATTTTCTATGATTGAATTTTTGATTCGGTTCATTTTAGGGGTTTTAAAGCTACGAGGACTAGATCAACCGTTAAAAACTTATATATATATTAATTTATACTAATTAATAAAAAATAATATTAATTTAGGTGTTCAATGATGTTAAGTGAGTTTTAGTTGATATTATGTAAATATTGTTCAAGAGTTGTTTAATGTTATTTTAAATGAGTCTTTTCAGTTTAAACCGAAAAACCCAGATCAGATCACTCAATCCCGGGGATCCGAGCTCGGACCCAAACCAGAGTAATCCCGATTGGGGCTCCAATTGAGCCTTAATCGGGGGTCCTATGGTCTGAGTTCGAACCCAGATCAAGTCCCCATGGTTCGTCGACCTGGTCTAAGTTTGGACCCAGACCATAGAACCCCAGATTGGCAAAGAGATGCAACTGTCGGTCAAGTATCAGTTAGCAAATTGTACAATTTTCAAAAGATCAACTAACAATTTTCACAAAAAACATAGTTTTTTTTTTGGCCAAATGGAAACATCTTATATCACATCAATAACTGGAACCGGGTAAGGGTTCGAATACAAAATATTATCCAAAGTAATACATCTAAGCAAAGGGGTTGGAGGTGTAGACACCCAATCCCACGGACACAACCCCGACAATACATTTTTCACAATCCAATCCGCACACGAGTTAGCGGATCTCGGAACATGATCCCACACTATCTCCCTCAACGAAGACGAGAGTGAAATGACGTTTGACAAAATGGGTTCAATCCTCCAAGCGAAATCCCGACGATGAATGTGGTTGATGATATTCAACGCGCCGGTTTCAATAATAATCTTCGGCCACCCGTTGTCTATGGCTAGCCGCACCGCACTAAGTACGGCATCCGCCTCAATCTCGTCCACCAATCCAGCAAATCTAACCGAGCAAGCCCCTCCCCGAACCTGGCCTGTCACAAAAAACATAGTAAGATACTAAATAAAATGCAAGTTTCTATCACTATCTAGTAGTAAATTAGACGGAGCTAATAAATTACAACTTTATATAAAATTAATTAATAATTATGTTTTTAAAGCAAAACCTCAAACTGACACATTATGGAAATACTAATACCGATTTATATAATTATTTAGACCCGTGATCTTCTAGTAACTTATTTTTAATATTTGTGTATCATAATGTGATTTAACTTTTATAAAATAAATAATAAAATTAAATTATCTTCTTTTTATCAAATTAATCGCTTGCCTTGCAATCTAGACTTATTCCTTCTCTAGAATGTGCATTGTATATTGACACACAATGGATATATTCTCGTACTTTATAACAAATTATTTTTAATTATTATCATAATTAGATTGAAGGGTTAATGACTTTAATTAATAACGTCTTTTTATATGTCCTTGATGTACAATACAATACCTAACTCATAATTAATCCAAGAGGGATTAAGAATGCTTCACTTTTATATATTAAACTCACCTAAGTTAGCCCTTTTTTGTTTATCCTATTATGAATTATATATATATAAAATTAAAATTAATAATTTATATAAATTTAAAATTAATAATTTATATAAATAAAATAAAATATACTGAAATATCATATAATTATTCTTACATTATAAGTCATTAAAAAAATATATTTATTTGTACGTAAACGAATACAATTCGTAAATTAAAGTATCATAGAAAAAGTTAATAACTTTGTTTTATTATTCTCAAAATTAGAAAGTTTTATGGTAAATAAAAATATTATTAACACTACGGGACAAGGGGCCAATGACAACTCGAAAATGTATTATTAACGACTGAAAAATTCAGTCATTAAATTATCACGGCTCAACACAAATTGAGTTACAATTGAATTAATGAAATACTTTTTGAAAATTGATTACAATTGAATTAATGAAATACATTTTAAAAATTACATTTGAAATATTACAATTAAATCCTTAAAAAAATTACTTTATTAATTACAATCGAGTCATGATGGCACTCAAAAAGTCAATCCACAAATGGGATTCATAGATAGTCTATTTTGGTAAACAAAAAAAAAACATTTCGGTATTTTGTTTTCCATACGAGTCTAGTTTGATTTCTTTTATTTAATCTACCTATGTATTAAGGGTAATTATAATATTATTGCAAATTAAGTATATTCAAATTAAATCAATCGATTATAATTGCTAATATTTTTTTTTTTTTGCCAATTACTCGTTTCATATGATGAAATACAACGGCGTGACAAAGCGTCACGGGAGTTCGGAAATAAAGTCATTCGCTAATAAACATATAAAAGGGAGTGGGGGTCGGGAGACCCAATCATAAAGACGCATTCCCATACGTGCTTGTCGTACTATCCAATTCGCGCATTCATTTGATGTCCTTGGGATTGTCCGCCAATGCACTTGCTCTATCTCGGTCGCTAGAGTACGAATGTTTGGGATGATTGTCGCTAGACGCCATTCAGTCACCCCGTCTCGGATTTGTGTTATTACCACTTGGGAGTCGGATTCGATGATGATGTTCATCCAATTGTTCTCCCTTGCCAGGTGAACTCCATCTTGGATCGCTATAGCTTCAAGTGTCGTGATATCGTCATTTCGTAGCCTTCTATTCATGCCTCCCACGACTTTACCATGTTCATCTCGAGCTATCACCCCTATCCCTCCCACGTTGGTCCGAGCACACAACGACGCGTCACAGTTGAGCTTGACCATGCCCGTTGTTGGTTTCATCCATCGGTGGTGGTCTCGCGTCTGAGTGGTTCCTTGCGGCTGCTCACATCCTCGCTGCTCGGCTGTCGCACGTCTGATGTCTTCGATGATCGTGGTTGGACTCGGTTGGATGCCCTCGAATTCCAACATGCAGCGTGCTTTCCATATTGCCCATAAGGTCTGCATTGCGATCTCCCATGATCCAGGCTTTTGCGCAGCTTGCCCGACTTCCTCTCGGCTCCATAACTCAAGCCAGTCATGCATGCTCGTCCGTACGGGGCCATTGCTGCGGAATCCCAGGAGCTCAGCCCATATCGGTTCCGTCCATGAAGCTCGCCCTCCCTTTCTTGCCTCTATGAAATCGCAAGTAGGGAAGTACAATCCTTTGAGTAGTAATAAAGTTTTTTTTTTTTTTTTTTGTAAATAGTAGTTTTTTTTTTTTGCCAATGTAAATAGTAGTAATAAAGTTAATTAATTTGTCACATTTGTTCCCCACTAATTATTTAAATATAATCGTATCCACTTGAGTCTTGATCTAATCTATTTGGTAATCTCAGTGGAGAAATTTGACAATAAATAAATAAATCTTCTTTAAAGACAACCAATCATGATGTTAGAAAATATCCTCTCCCCTACTTAATGTGTAGATTAGGCATGGATTAGAGGATTATTATACATTTATATTTTATACTCTAAAACTAAAACCCTAATTAATTACATCACTTGGGTTGGGACATGATTAATGGGGGATCTATGCCATTTCTAATATATATATATATGTATGTATATCATTGGAGCTTTAACTTATGGTGTTTATGACCTCGTGTTTTGCTACTCTATACCGAATATTTCACCAAAATACAAGACAATTAATAAGTAAATACCAAAATGTCATCGCTTTGTCAACAAATATGATTTTACATCTATTTACGACTCTCATTCGCGGGTCAATTTTTTTTTCCTCATTTTCCCGTTAATTCCACCTGCGACGTCCATTCGCTAGTAAAACAGCACCGTCTATTCGCGGGTGGAACTGATGAAGGTTTAAGATTTCATTTTATTCGTCAGTTCCACCCGCGACTCCCATTCGCGGGTGAAACTAACGGTGCTGTTCCACCCACGAATGGGAGTTGCGGGTGGAACTAAAGGTAAAAACATTTTTTTGACCCGCGAATGAGAGTTGCGGGTAGGTATATATTCATATTTGTTATAGCAAACCGAATACATTCTGACATTTACTTATTAATTGGGGTATATTTTAGTGAAAATTTATCTATGGCCTACTAAAATTCTCTCTTTTACCGACATAAAAATAATATCGCCAGTAAAAGTTCGTTGATAAAGCCTAGTTTACCGATGAAACTAAATTTTCATCTGTAAATATATTTTTTACCTACAATATTTATAATGATGAGATTTGATCCGAGTCATTTCAATTTGATACGATAATTTTCGAGCTTTATTGTAATTATTGAGTTTACACGATTCGATCAAGTTCGAAGATTTGTCTATGATATGCTACTATATGGAATTATGGATCCAGAATCGAACTTCATAGAGCATCATTTCGAAGGAATATAATCCACCACATTCCCTTGAGAGAGTAGCTTAGCACTTAATTCTCTCTATTTTGTGCGTTTCCACTATGCAAATAGATACCGACAAAGACATGCTCGAAACAACATTTTTTTTTATTAAAAAATAATTCAATATGTTTATGTTCTAGTAAAATGTTTTTTTTAACACTTTAAATGAATACTTACATTAATGTTACTAATAAGTTTCGACTCGTCTCGAGACACATTGAGGGTGCTTTAGCCTGAGCTCGGACCCATATCAGGCCGCCCAAGGGCGTGGATTTACTCTGGGTTCAAACTCAGGCCAAATGAGACCCTCGATTGGGGTTCAATTGGAACTCCAATCAACTGAGTCGACAAAACCTAAGTGAAGACAACTGATTTAATCAGACTGAGTTGGGCAAGGTCAACTGTCTTCACTAACTCAATCCAGTATGACTAAGCCCGTTGATTTCATTTAGGTCCCTAAAAATAGGAATTCAAATCATATTTTTATTTAAAAATAAATTTAGAATTCTACTATGTATGTCTTTGCTACTAAAAACATCTATTATTTGAGATTTATATTTAAGTTTTCAATACAATTTGAATCATTGCGTTTGTTGTTTTTGCTATCAAGATTAATTAAAAATTAGCCACTCAAAAATTCAATACTTGTAAGTCATATCACATATCATACAACATGTATCTATCTTTGCACTACTATTTAGGAATCAAATTATATGGAATGGGAATAAGTATATGTAACAAATTCAAATGTGAATTATTCCATACAATATTTTTTTTTTTATTTTTATTTATAAAAAGCTAATGGATGAAACCTCATCATATTCCATACTAATGGGACCCTAAATCATTTCTCATTTCCTTTATAAATACCTTCTATAAAACCTTTCCCTTTGCCTCATCCTATCCATCACTTCCTCATCTCTTCTCTAAGCCATGGCAGCAGCAAGAAGCCATTTCAACTTGACACAAACCGCAAACACTACTTCCGAAGCAACATGGCAGCACTCTCCGGTGCCCTATCTCTTCGGAGGCCTAGCTGCGATGCTAGGGTTAATCGCCTTCGCACTGTTGATCCTTGCATGTTCTTATTGGAAGCTTTCCGGCTACTTGGGCGGAGACTCAGGCGAGGGGGACCTCGAGGCAGGACGACATAGAAACAACGACATGGCAGACAAGAAAACTGAGTTCGAAGAGAAGGTGTTGGTGATCATGGCAGGACAGACGGACCCGACTTTCATTGCCACTCCTATGACGAGTAGGTCTTCTTCGTTTGGTGATAGCAGCGTCAAAACTTCGTCTTCCTTCTGTACTTGTGAAAGTGGCAGCCATAGCGGGAAGTTGGAGGTGGTTGCCGAGGATTCGAAGCAGGTGACAGAACCTTCACCGGAGAATAATGAGGAAGGACAGAGGTCAGAAAGTGTTTAAGAAGAGAGCATCGATCGAGAAACGTTTCAGAAGGAAAGAAAAAAACGTTTGGTGATGTCTGTTTTGACCGTGATCGGGCGGAGCAAGGTCGGCCGGAACTCCGGTACGTGCAGATCGGAGAAGGCTTCAGAGAAAAGTGAAACCCTAGAGGATGAGAGTGTTAATTTCTTCAACGTTAGATTCTGCAATGGTGCAAGACAAGACAAGAGACACGTCACTTTTACTTTGTTTTTTCTTTATTAATTGTATTTTTATTTACAGAAATAATAATAAAAAACGAATTTTAAAGTTGAAAATATTCATATTTTTATTAAAATTTACGAACCTTTAATCTTTCGGCAGATTGTAGTGTTTTTTCTTCTAATAAGTTGAAAGATTTGGTGTGTAAGGAAAATGACAAGAATCAATCATTTAATACTTTTTATCATTATTGTTGGGTATTAACGGAAATTTGAAGATTTGAACAATCTACCAACTTTATGTTTTACAAAAATAAATTATTAATTTATTTGACATAAAATTATAATTTACTATTTTTTTTAAATGACAACAGAGACATTTACGTGTCTACCATATAGAATTTACAAATTTTTAAATTTTACAAAGTTTAACGTAACTAAAAAGTGCAAATATGCTTGACCAAAAAAAAAAAAGGTGCAAATATTCACATAATTCAGCTAATAAAGTGCAAAAATTTTAAAAATTTAATTAACAGTTTTTACAAAACACAGTTAAATCACAATTTGACAGTAAATTAAACAGAGCTAATAAATTACAATTTACGTAAAGTAAATTAACAAATTATCGAAACCCTAAAAAATTGAGTTATCGAGTATTCCTCCCCGTTGGATACATAGGAATGGTTTAATTATGGGATAACAACCTTAAATTAAGGATTATTGTCATGTTGGAATCCTACATGTTGGTCACTCGACAAGCATGTCCCTAGTGCAGCACTATCGATTTTTGATATTGATTTTACCTTATAATGCACAGAGTTCTGTAGTGAGTGGGATTGCATTGAGAAAGGAGTGCCTTTAACAATCATTGGACCTAAATGCTATCTGAAGTAAGACCACTATCGACACAATTAGATGCCATGAGAATCAATAGGGAACAATATTTTTACACATAATCTATTTGTTATCATAAAGCAATTCATAAATACAAATTTTTGAAGTGAAAAATTTCGGTATACATATCTTAACATGTAATTTTTTTTCACTTTACTGGTGTTTTCAATTCGTTTTTCCGACAAGAATGTAGTTTTGTCCTTACTAACTCAACATAGTCTGACTAAGCCCGTTCTAAGCCCGTTGTCCTCACATGCGCCAAGAAAATGAGAAATTATTGTTGGACTTGAGTAGTAACATCTCTGCTTATATGAGTTCCAAAACACTTTTTTCTATCCGATATGAGACGGAGTATCACAATCCTCCTTTAAGTGCGCAACATTCTCATCGTGGCCTACTCCAGAATTTTTGTCCAGGTAGGTGACTAAGTCTTGCAAGTGTTATACTTTTCAGATACCCTCTAGGCCTTGGCTAACTATTTTCTCCCGTTGGCGCCGACACGAGTCTTCAACCTTACAAACCCGATCACGGTCCCGTTTCGGCTCTGATGTCATTTGTAAAGCCTCAAACCTGAGCAATTGCCATTTACTAACCCCACTCAAATCTGACTAAGCTCGTTATCCTCACTTGAGCCCAAAAATTGAGGATGTATGCTTTTTTAAGTCCAAATGAGAACAACAAAATCTATTTCGGAAACGTAACATACTTAATGTGTTTTGCCTCATTAAAGGGAAGATTCATTGACAACTCTAGTTGATAGCTGGTATAACCGTATAATATGCACTTGAACAACTTAATCAACTACTTGATCGTACGACATATATTCTCTGGATTAATTGATGCTGGACTTATAAACAACTTGCACATATATATATATATATATTACACGAGGGTAATTTGTGTCATATTTGTGTTTATATATTAGAACACGACCCACACAATAAGTTTAATCTTTTAAAACTCTGATTATTTCTTTAATTTTTGGAATTTGTCAATTCTATATTAAGAGCACTCATGAAATATGATATTTGGATTTTTAGTATGTTCTTACAAATCTTGCATACGAATATGCAGCTGACTAACTTAATACAATACGATAACACAACATGAACACGCACGGAAAAATTGTGTTTCGTGTTTGTATATCTACGGGAGAGTTCACAAATAACGGCTCAAAAAAGTATTTTTAACGGCTCATTAATTGAGTCGTTATATGATGTGTCAGGATAATTATCACGACTCAATAAAAACGAGACACTAAAAATAATATATATATATTATAGACTTTTTGCGACTTAGAAATAAAATGACCCGTTAAAAATAATTTTATTTTATAAAAGTAATATTTGTCACAGCTAAAAGCAAAAACGAGCCGTCAATAATATATATTTTTTACTTAAATTAAATCATAGAAAAACAAACGACGTCTGAAAGAAAAATCGAGCCGCTATAAATATTTAAAATTAAACAATAATGACGTCTGGAAAAATAAGGAGCCACTAAAAATAAAAAAATTAGTTAAAATAAAATAAAAATTATGGCCCAAAATGCAATGAGCCGCGAAAATTATTAAAAAAATAATTAAATTATTCACGACACTTGCAATTGAGTCGCAAAAAGTGAGAGAAACTTCATGGCTCAAACAGCTGAGCCGCAAAAAAAATAAAATCACGACGCAATAGTAATTGAGTCGTAATATTCTATCTAAATTATTTTTTAACGGCTCAATAGTAATTGAGTTGTTGCATTGAGTCGTTATCTGCCCCTTCTCCCACAGTGTATTAAGAAACATGACATGATAAACTTATTGTGCGTGCTCGTGTTTAGTAAGTGTAACACGAAAAATTTATTAATTCACACGACAATATGCATATATGTACAATGTTTGTCACCCATATTTAAACATATCTCAACACTACAACGAGTATACGTCATATATATATATAATCCCTAGCTAGGGTATGGAATTTCAATGCCAATTGACAAAGACTTCACATACAATTCCACATCGCAAGTGAGTGATCGGACTAATTCACAATATAATCTATAAGAGGCTCAATATTGCCTTCACAACCATCGCGTGGTAAACGTCTTAAATAATCCCCAAAAAAACGGATTTTCTGTGGTTGGAATATGTTGTTATACTATGTGTCGGTTATATTCAACACCACATTGGACTTATGTTGGAAAACATTCAAAAACCTTAAATTCTGGATAAATTAACATTATTTCAATTAACTAGTAAAATAAGTTATAATTTTTATATACGAATTGAATTACAATCTCACTAAAAATACCATTTTAAAAAATATTTTATAATCTTCGCACTATCAATCCAAATTTACAAAAACAAATTCGTAATTACATGTGTCGATCGGGTGTTATACGACTATTCGAGTAATTTATGCATAAATATTATATATGTGTTTGTTGAGATGCAGATGTCCATATGTATTTGGATTTACACTGATAATTAAATGGTATCTAATGTTGCTAAAAAGGGACTTTGACCATAATAAATAGATACATAAATTATATATATATTGTTGACTCACGTTTACCGGTAATAGGTTTTTTCCGGTGCTTTCCGAATTGACTTTGTGCCGCTCCGTTAACATGCACAGAAGGAAAGTCCGGGTGTTCCCGTCGTTTCCCCTTCGACGATCATATTTCGGGTTTGAATCGAGGAAGAATAGATTGAAGATGAAACACATGAATATTTAACACTAAATTAGGCAGAGATAACAAAATACTTTTTAAAAAAAACTCAACTAACAATTTGTAAAAAAAAATAGGTAAGGTAATTAATCCCAATTTATAACATGGATGGAAGACTTACAATGATGTATTTTCGTGTAGGATGAAATTTACAAATTAGAAATATAATATATTTTTTAGGTAAACCACATCAACAATAACTTATGTTTGACAAATGTGATTATATAGTCACAATAATGACGATTTTACCATTCCCATTGTTCTTCATGTTTGAAGTCTTATTTTGAACACAAATTTGCGCAAATCTAGGTTTGAATCAAACCTAGATATGCGTTTATGGTTTATAATTGAGCCCATGTATGGAATTATGGGTATAGCTCGAACCCAATTTTACGTTTATGGGTTCGATTCAAATCAAAAAATGCAGATTTTGGTTCGATTTGAACTCAAATTTGTGCAAATCTGAGTTCAAAAACATATTTCAGGTTTGAATCGAGGAAGAAGATATTGAAGATGAAGCACATGAATATGAACGTACATGAAAAACAACGGAAGGGTATTTTAATCATTTTTTAATTGTTCAGACACATTTTGAAATATAAGTAATTGTTCAACACAAATTTTAATTGTTCAATCACATATGACAAATTTTAATTGTTCAGTCACATATGTCAACAACAAGTATAGATTTAATTTACCCTATTTGTTTTTCCCCAAATGTGTCTAGCTAGTTTGACTTTTGACTGGCAAAAAAAACAAATTGACTTTTGACTAAAATAAGTTTTGCCTTAGGTATGCCCGTTCTAAATCAAGACTGCATCTATAATTTTATATAGTAATACTAATTAATAATAAAAATTACGAGTCGGACTTTGAAAAATGGGAAGCTTCCAATATTACAGGGATCAATTTCTAGTCACAAAATTATAATAAAACCCAAAAAAGTCATAATTGCATAATTTTTTCTTTTAAATTTTTGATTTGTTCAGGTATGTAAAAAAATTGCAAACGGTAATATTTTCAAAGGAATTGCAAAGGCATTGGCATGTTCACTAATCATTTATGATTTCAGAATTGCTAAGCTCTGTAAATATTTATTTAACCGAGGGTTTCCATCCTAAAGAATAACTTTAATTTTATAGTTAAATCCTAAGGAGCTACATGAATTTTGAGTGTTTTGTAACGAGTTACCCTAACATTAAAAATTCAAAACGGACTACCTCAATTTGGACAAATGTGCAAATAGCTACCTCCGTCCAATTTACCGTCAACTGTTGACAGAATTTTGTCGAAAATTTGACAAAAATTCATCGGAAATTCGTCAAAAATCAGATGGGGTAGCTATTTGCGCCTTCGTCCAAGCTAAGATAGCCCGTTTTGAATTTTTAAAGTTCGGGTAGCTCGTTACAAAACATCCAAAGTTCAGGTAGCTACTTGATATTTAACCCTAAATTTTATCCGATTAACTCATAAAATAAGTTCAAAACCCACTCTCTATACACATTACCTTAAGGATTTACGTTTTCTATCCAAAATTGCATAATTAATTTTATACAATAAAAAAAGTTATAAAACGAATAATAATAATAAATAAATAAAAGTACACAAAGAGCCGGCCAAGGTCGGGTTTGTCACCTACCACAAGGCAAGTGAAATGACGTAAATACCCCTGATATAATAAAGTTTAAAAGGCAAAGGAGAAACCTACAACTCTATGCTTTGAGAAAACCCTTGATCTTATCTCTGTAAGCAACTATGGGATCATCTCTGTGTTGCTTCAGCTCGGAGAAAGTCAAAGACAGGTACGTCGTCATCATCAACGTATTACATATCGATCTCGTAAATATTTTCAAAAAATTAATATCATTTTCATTGAATGTGTGTATGAGGTGCAGTTTGAGTGCAGAGATTGGAGGAGAAAACCCTAATTCATGGAGGTTATTCACGTACAAGGAACTTCATGCAGCTACCAATGGCTTCAGTGAAGATAACAAGCTCGGAGAAGGAGGTTTCGGTAGTGTTTATTGGGGAAAAACCAGTGATGGTCTCCAGGTATGTATATATATATATACTGTTGATTGATCTGATACAGTTACTGTAAGGTTGGCATGCATTGATCTGCAGATTGCTGTGAAGAAGTTGAAGGCGATGAACTTGAAAGCCGAGATGGAATTTGCAGTAGAAGTGGAGGTGCTAGGGAGGGTGAAGCACAAGAACCTGTTGGGTCTAAGAGGGTACTGTGTTGGGACCGATCAGCGGCTCATAGTCTACGATTACATGCCGAACCTTAGCCTCCTCTCCCATATTCACGGACAATTCGCATCCGATGGTGGACTCGATTGGGAGAGGAGGATGAGTATCGCCATTGGTTCGGCGGAAGGATTGCGGTAAGATCTGTTAAGATGATGTAAGAGTATACTAATTGTCTTCACTCATAAGCAGTGTTATTAGAACCGAACTGGACTGACTGTCCGACCGGAAATCGGACCATTGTCCGGTTTGGTTCAGATAAAAGACCGACTTGTAAGTGAACATCAATCGATTTTCAGTTCGTTTTTTGGGGGATATTTTTTTTAACAGACCAATCATTTTTTTCGGTTTAAACCAATTGTTTTCAGTTTTTAGGTTTCCCGTTGATTAGACCAATCACTAGTTTTTTTAACTGTCGACCGGTTTTTTCCAGTTATTGGTTTTATTGTGTTATATTGTATTTGAGAATAATGTATATGTTTGAGACTATGTAGTTTGTGTGTGTTTGAGACTCTAGTTTGAGGTAATTATATATGTGTTTGAGACTATATAGTTTGTAACCTTGTATCTTCAGTTTTTTTATTTACTTATGAATAGTGAATCACATATTGAACCGGGTCCGGCCGTGTTGAACCGATCGAACCGGAAATCGACCCCCTTGCCGATTTGAGTTTCGGTCCGGTTCTGATAACACTGCTCATAAGTTCAGACTTTTGAGACAGTTGGTTAAGACGTACGTCTTAAGTCTCACATGATATTAGATGTTCATACACATCAGTTTAAGAGTGAATGTTAAGATGACTTAAGAGTATACTGGAATGTTGTAGGTATTTGCATCATGAAGTGACACCACACATCATCCATCGAGACGTAAAGGCGAGCAACGTTCTCTTGGACTCTGACTTTCATCCTCTTGTGGCGGATTTCGGGTTTGCAAAGCTGATCCCGGAAGGTGTGAGCCACATGACCACAAGGGTTAAGGGCACTTTGGGTTACTTAGCCCCGGAGTATGCAATGTGGGGGAAAGTTTCAGAAAGTTGTGATGTGTATAGTTTCGGAATCCTACTACTTGAAATCATCACCGGAAAGAAACCTATTGAGAAACTCCCCGGAGGGATCAAGAGAACGGTAACCGAATGGGCGGAACCCTTGATTAACAAGGGAAGGTTCCGGGACATGGCGGATCCCAAACTACGAGGGAACTTCGACGAGGTGCAACTCAGAGAAGCTGTTCGGGTGGCGGCACTGTGTGTCCAGACCGAAGCCGATAAGAGACCCACCATGGAGGAGGTGGTGGGTCTCTTGAAAGGGCAAGACCATGCATCAAGAGTGGGTAAGGAGAAAGAAATGAGGATGGAAAGTGTGAAGTATAGGGATGATTTGATATCACTTGACCAAGCTAGGGATGATGGTAATGGTAATGATGATGATGAAGGAGAGAGTACTGCTTATGGTGTGTTTGGGGCAATGGAAGTGCAAAGAATGAAGGATCCTTATCAAAGGTTTGGGAATAGGAGAGTTGTAGAAAAGTATGTGTGAGAGACACAATGGTTTACTTATGTTGTTGGGTTTCATAACTAAAGTTAATGTTTGTTACTTGTTCTTAGGGGTGATCAAAAAACACTGTAGAATTGAATTACCGACAAGACCGGCCCGAGACCGGCCCGACTAGGATCGAGACCGAACGGACATTTTTTTTTCTTCAAGGTCGGTCTCGGGCTTTTTTCACGAAAACTCGTTTAGGAACGTACCGAATGTGAATTTTGGAGGTTTTCTATCTCTATAAAAGCTACATTCTGATAAATTTACTAAAGAATATAGTGAGTTCATAGTGTTTTTTTGAGAGGTGAACTATTCTTTCGCTTTTTACTAAAGAATACCGTGAACTCATAGTTTTTTTTTTTTGGGGGGGGGGGGGGTGCAGATTCGGTCCAGGACCGAGACCGGCCCGAGTCAAGAAAGACCGACTCGAGCGAGCTTTTTTGGTTGAGGTCGGTCTTGGTCCTCCAGAAGGCAAGACCGAAATTTCGGTCTCGATCTCGGTCTTGCCTTCAGGACCGGACCTGCCCGCCCATTATCAGCCTTACTTGTTCTATTTCCATTTGATTTTATTGATAATTTACTAACCAACCGACAATTGGTTCAACGGCATTGCTTGGATGTAAGAGATTCCAAGATCGATTCTCGGCATGTCCCAACATTAATTCTTGGATGACAAAAAAAAGGTTTTACTGTTTGATTATTGACTTTGATCAAAATAATTTAACTAAAACTCGACTGAGTTTCAACTAAATCATAATCGAATTAGAGTCGATTAGTCCTAATTAAGGAGCTAAGGGTGTAAATCTTGATCTAGATCAACCTTTTACGCATGTACGAATTGGCCTAGGTAAAGAACAAACCCTAACCCCTTTAATTTGAATTCAATTAAATCGAAACTCAATTATAACATATAAAAAAGTTTAAAGCTTTTAATTACAGTATTCTTAAAAATATTTGTTATTTTTATAATTTTCAAAAGATATTATGAAATTTTTTATGAGATGGAAATACTTCAAACATGACCAAACGTTAGGAAATGAAATTTTTAAAACCAAACATTACAAGGAATTCTCGTAACCAAACATTAGGGGCAAAGTCATATTTTACCCTTATAGTCTTGATAAATTTTTACTTATCTTAGGATGCAAATGAACATTTCAGTAAAGTTTAAGGATGAAATTTAGGATGCATTTCTCATGAGAACGTAGGCCAAGATTAGACGACAAAGAAATCAGACAACAAGCTTAAGTTTTGTTCGTTCCTCGTCCGACATCATGCACTAAATTTTGGTTGAAAGTGAAAAGACCAAATTGTCCCTTAGAGACCTCAAGTTAATCATCACGTACCACCCACGGGCCACCACCAATAGTGCGGTGAAAAGCTCATAACCATAGTTACTGTTTAATATGGTTAACTGTACCATTATGATGCAATACAGTTATTGTGATGAATTTTCTACTATAATGGGTATGACATTTGAATTATACCCATGAATATTAAATAAATATAATATTTATTTATTATTAATAAACTAATATATACTAAATAATAAAAATAACTGTACATACAGGTAATAAATAATCATGATGTTAGTTTTATATATTTTTATTGTTGACAATATAAATTTATGTATTTTTTAAAATAAAATTTTCGGTCTTTTATTATATTACATGTGTTAAATAAATATGGGTATACAGGTAAAACCATGACTAATAACCTCAGTTATTTTAATGATTATGATATTGAAAATTGTACATGTAATGGTTATGGTATGCGGTTTAAAAATATGGTATGGTTATGGTATTTGTCATATCCGTACCATACCCTAACCATCTACACGACAACCCTATTCATACCGTTGTTCAACCGTGAATCCCAGAACCGGAGCAAAGAGATGAGCATTGTGCAGGAGTGATGATAATGCCTCCATGAGTAGATTACATAACCAAAGCTAAGAACACCATTGTTGCACCCAAGCAAACATCCACATACTCCGATCCATCATGAAGTTTAGGGTTCAAAAGAGATTAAAAGAAACATACTTCTAGGTTATATATATAGTATATATGTCGGTGTTTGTGTTTTTTCTTGAATGATGATAACAATTAGCCGCTTAGCTTCCACCAGATTTCAACGTATTACTCAACCTGTGTAATCATAAGTATGATTAATATAACATCTTAATGAGATAAATTTGTTAGTTTATCAGGTAGATAGAAAGAGCACTTACCAATCCAGGCCTTCAAAGAGTCCTTCTCCTTTAATGGCGGAAGTTTTGAAGATAGACCATTGGCGATTCTTGATCTTGTGTAACTCCAGTGACTCCGTTATTGCTGCATCATCAACCGCACCCGGAAGATCCTACCAGACGTAAAAAAGTAAGGTAACCCAGATAGGCGAAACCAAAAATAAAATCATCAAAGGCTTGAGAGATGTAAAAATCATGAAAAGAGAGTCATTCGAACCTGTTTGTTCGCAAATATTAGTACAACAGCTCCTCTTAATTCTTCTTCCTGACAAATGGAAATTGTTCAGTTAGCGGATGTTGAAACTAGGATTGACAATTTTACTCACGACACGATAACACGATACGAACACGCACGAAAAAAGTCGTGTTTACCTTTGATGGTACGATAACACGATTGTTTTTTCGTGTCGTGTTAGTGTTTAGGTCTCAAAACAGGATAACACGATTGTTTGCTTTTGAGGGGACGTGTTTATGTTATTTAGGTCGTGTTATCGTGCGAACGTGAACCGTGTTACCGTGTTATTTTCGTGAAAACGTGAAATCGTGCTACCGTGTTATTTTCGTGTTACCGTGTTATTTTCGTGAAAACGTGAAATCGTGTTTTCGTGTTATTTTCGTGAAAACGTGAAATCGTGTTATCGTGTTACAACTTTCCACGAATATTTTCGTGTTATCGTGTTCGTGTCGTGTTGATACAATAAATTTCGTGTCGTGTTCGTGTCGTGTGTCTGTGACACAATTACATTTTCGTGTGTTTCGTGTTGGAATATCGTGCGTGTCGTGTCGTGTCCTAGTGCATGATAGCACGCACGCACGCACGAATTGTCAGCACTAGTTGAAACAACATGCTTGATATGAAATGACATATACTAACCATGGCCTCCTCCTGCCTAGGGGTGTCAATTTTGGACAGGACCCGTGGGTGACCCGTCCATGGATCGTGGTTGGGTCGAACATTTTGGGCCCACGGATCATTTTGACACAACCCGTATGAAAAATGGGGTCAGGTTTGGGTTGTACATATCGACCTGTGGGTTAAACCGTGGACCCATATAATTAAACATATATTTTAATAAATTATATAAAAGTTCATGGGTTTGTGGGTTGCATGAATCAGTGGGTCATATGGGTTGACGAGTCACGCGGGTCGATGGATCGACCCACAAACTTTATATTGTACAAGTTGAAATGATACAGGTCCAAGGGTCATACGGTTTGACCCCTGGACTTGCAGGTCGTGTTTGATTGAGCATATTTTGACACGATTTGTACTTGACACGACCCACAGTTGACCCGTCGACATTAACTAACACCCTAACTCTTGCCTAAATAAAGGTAAAGGTGAAACATGCAAAATAAATACCTCCAGGATTGCATGAAACTCTTCTTTGGCTATTACTAGCCTCTCTGTGTCACTTGAATCAACCACGTATATTACGGCTTGCGTATTTGGGAAGTAGCATCTCCAGTATGGCCTGTAGTTTAGGAAACATATTAAGATAATTCCCAAAGTCTACTGCAGAAATTTCGGTTCCATCCAAGATAACATCCACTGCCAAGTTAGCAGACCAAAATCTCTTTGAGCTTCTTCTCTTGCATGGACCCGAAACAATGCCTAAGAAAGTTGTTCAAAGTTTGAAACTGACAATGTAATATATCAACTTATTTCTGGATCTAATCTAATCTAAGGAAGGTGGTTTTACTTTTATCACTTGGGGTTAAGTCTTGGTTTTTGATAGGGGTGATCAAAAAAGACTGTAGGACCGAATTTCCGACACTAGGACCGAGCCCGACAAGGACCGAGACCGAGCGGGTTTTTTTTCTTCAAGGTCGGTCTCGGGCTTTTTCCCCGAAAGTCCGTTTAGGATCGGCCCAGACCGAATGTATGTGGATTTGGGATTTTCATAATACCACACCGAAAGGAATGTAGATTTTGTAGATTTTCTATCTCTATAAAAGCTGCATCCTGATAAATTTACTAAAGAATATAGTGAGTTCATAGTGATTTTTTAAGAGGTGAACTACTCCTTCGCCTTTTACTAAAGAATACGGTGAACTCATATTTTGTTTTTTTTGTGTGTAGATTCGGTCCAGGACCGAGACCGGCCCGAGTCAAGAAAGATCGACTCGGGCGGATTTTTTTGGCAGAGGTCGGTCTCGGTTTCGGTCCTCCAGAAGGCAAGACCGAAATCTCGGTCTCGGTTTTGCCTTCCGGACCGGCCCGCCAATGATCAGCCCTAGTTTTTGAGGTCACAAGTGACAAATACCACAGTAACTAGTGTCACAAGGGTTTCTCTCTTGCAGCCACTAGAAACACAAAAATAAAGTGGTTCTAAAGATTTTAAGAAATGCGAAATGTGTGACTGAAAGTGTTACCTGATACTTGTCTGCCCCCCTGCATCAACAACAAATGATAAGAGATAATATTAAGAAGGTTTCTATTCAAAAGAACACATGCATGTAGTGCTTTGTTTGAAAGAGAAGTTGCATGAATTCATGACAAATCTCTATTCCAAGAAGATGTTGAAAATAAAGTAGCGATTTCAACAATGCTATTACGTGTGGGGATAAAAGTTATTTAGGTACCTCAAAAGTCACGTTTTTACAAATAAGTACCGTAGAAAAAAAAAATTACTTTTGGATACCTCAGAAATCATAAATGTATCTACTTTAATATTTCGGTAATGTGTCCGTACGTAAGTAGTATTTTGTTCCATTAAGGTACCTCTACTTTATTTTACTGTTGATTTAAGGTATCTTTAAATTGTTTTATTGTAGCAATCAAAAATATTTACTTTGTTTTTATTGAATTGTTATTTGTTCTTTTTTGTTACTTTCAGATATCCAATTAAACTAGATACATTTATTACTTTTGAAGTACCCGGAAGTAACAAAAAAATTATGAGTTACCTATTTGTAAAAACGTGATTTCTGAGCCAACTTTTATCCCATTACATGTGCTGTTATGAAGCCATATTTCACAATTCATTTAGAGATTGAGCAAATCTCAGGTCAACATTCAAGAAATGAAAAAAAAAAAACACGAAATAAGAGAACCAAAGCACACAATCAGATTTCTATTTACTTATGTAAAAGTTTGCAATCAGATTAACTAGCTGATCAATAAAGAATGAATGGCATCTTTTTTTTTGGCCAATAAAAGGAATGGGCTAGTAATGGCGACCCTAGGGCCATCCCGCTACATAATGTCCGGGGTTTCCTGTTCGAGGCTCGATGGAGTTTTTATCCCTCGAACAACCAGCGCAAGCACTGACCCCGTCAACGTAGCCTAGAGTTGAGAGGCCGGCCCTTCGGACACAAGTTGACCCTTTCCCAAGAACACTTGGGGGATTCAAACTCGTGACCCTGAAGCCAAACCACTTAGGAGTCGGCACTCTCAACCACTAGACCACAACTGCAGGTGGTAATGGCATCTAATTCAAGAATCATCAATATCGAATTGAGGCCCATGCACTACTCTAATAGTAACATAGAAAAGCTACTTGATTGATGATCTGAAGCTCTAAAACTACAGCAGGCTACTATTTAAACTCCTGTGTCTCCTCAGTGAAGCATCCTACTGTTCATCAACTATTGGAAGTTATAACAGAGACATACTCATTGAATGAAGAACATGGATAGCAAATCCTCAACCTAATGCATTAACTTAATTGCAAAAGAAGCATATATTAGACTAGAAATGCAGAATTACATACCAAGATCCCAGACTTGAAACTTGATATTGTTATACTGGACAGTCTCGACGTTAAATCCAATCGCTGATTCAAAGGACAGACATTGCCACATCAATCAAATCTGAATGAATTACCAATGCATGAATGCAACTACTTACTCGGAATCGTGGATACCACCTCGCCCATCTGCAACCGATCTGAAGCCAAAGAATTCAAATGAGCACCGAATCATGAGAAAGAAACAGAAAACCCAAGATAACAAGTGAGCGCGGGAAGCAGAAAAGATGTAGAAACGAACATAAAATTGTGGTTTTTCCAGCATTATCGAGGCCAAGCACGAGGATCCGAGCCTCCTTGTCGCCGAACAGAGAGGAGAAGAGACGAGTGAATGTGATCCCCATCGCGAGAGCTCAAGATTGAACGTTCCTGGGTCAGAGCATGAAGTGTATCGGAATTAAATTCTACGGAGCAGCAGCAGCAGACGGATCGTCCCTGTAAGATCAGGAGGCGAGTTCAGATCTATGGTCATGTGGATGCAAGGAGAGGGTAGAGAGGAGACCAGAGAGATGAAGGAGAGGACCTGCTTGCCTTGGAGGTCGAAGTAGTTTAGATGGAGATTCTGAAGGACAGGGAGGGAGGCTCCGTTCTTGCGTTGATTCCCCAAATTCCTTCCCTCCGACTCCAAACGAGACGAAACCAGAGGATCAAGATCGACTGGGGCGCGTGTTTATAGAAACAACTTGTTCCCTTTCTTCATTGGCTAGTCTATTATACCGAAATCAAGCAATACCCCACCATTTTAATCTAGTCTTACTGAACCTTCTATATATAAAAATTAAAAATTTGATCAGATCATGAATTTAAACACGAAATACTGCATCAAATCGAGAAAAAAAAAATCATATTTCACCAAGGTTCGAGCTTGAAAAAAAATCCAAGCTTTACGGCATGTTCTTCTCATGGAATTGGGCTTACGGATTCCGTAACCCCATGTTCTTCTCATGGAATGGCCAATCTATGGCATATGTATTCCATGTGGTCCGGGCTTAGGGATTCCGGGTCCAAACCTCGGATTCCCTAAGTCCGAACCGCATGGAATTCGGAAATGGATTCCAAATGACGATTCTGCCCTCGCCTGTTTGAAGAAATGTCGAGCGCGCCCCTCTGGAAGTCTTCTTCGATAGATGACCGAAGGAAGCTTCTCTGCGTCTGTCTTCAATTCTCTGCGTGCCCCTCACCTGCCAGAATCAATTCCAGCGACATATCAAAAACGGAAAACAGACCCAACACATCGGGCATGGTTTTGGCTCCGGCAGCGGTCGCTCAGTCGAGATTCGAAGGGTGGGCTTAGGAAATCGTTGAGGTATAGATTTCTTTATTTCAAGTCCAGAATCCTTGATTTTGGTTTTTGAAATCTGACTGTGGTGGCGAAGCTGAAGCTGCAATTTTCTGTCGATTTGCAAATGAAAGTTCACCAACTAAGAAATCTGTTTCGTTGATTGTAGCGGTTGAATATGTTTTAGTTGGTTTGAGGGTTGGTTTCACTTCAATTGGAAAATTATAGTTCACTTGTTATGTTTGTTAATCTTGAAATGTATTGAGTGTTTAGAGGATTGATTTCACTTCCAATGCCAAACTAAACTCAACCAATTATTTTGTTTCCTTCTACATATCTAGGAGTAGTTTAGGATTGAATCTAGCCTACATGTTTCTAGATGGAATCTTCGTTCAATTATTTCCATAATCTTACCAACTTACAAGCCAGTGTAGGTGGTGAGTGTGTGTTGAGTATGGAAGGCAATGGTTGTATTGGTATCTCATCTGCTGATGAGCATCTGGGTTTGAAAGGTCACGGTGACTGACATACATTATAACTGGTGAAAACTCTGGGAGCAAATTGATTGGCTTATCATATTCATGAGAAATGGGTTAATCAGAATAATGTCTATATATGCTTGCACAATGCCTCAGCTACTGGTAGCACTAATACATAAATTAGCCTATTCTGTAATTCCACAAAACAGTTCGGTTGTAAAATGGGTTTACTGACTCTATAGCTGCTGAAGTGTTCACTATTGGTCTTTGAGATTGAGATGTTCAGGTGCGGTAAGGTATCAACTATCATGCTAGCGAATACTTGTTATTGGACAGGGAGGTAAATGGATGAACACGGTATCATTAAGTATCAATTATAAAGAAAGTGATTTTTGATTATATTTTTGCTGAAGTGATTTAATGTATTCAAATCGGAAAGTTGGATGTGTTTTAGTGATATTATTTATATAGTGGCAGTTGAGAGTCGAGACCGGATAAGTGGATATTGCTCAATTGATTGAATTAACTTGAGGATAGATCTTGCATTTGTATGCAGATATGTATGATAACTGTTACAGATTCCATAAATATGTGGAAATTTATTTAGGAAATAGTGATTGTTTGCAGGATTTGGGTCATTATAGAAGTGAAGATCTTGGGAGCCAGAACTCTAATATTTTAAACAGGTCGGCAGAGCATACCAATATGGGGTTGTATTTGTAGAATCCATGCATTCTCATCATTGTAGTATTTTGAGTACTCTAGTTATCTGCATAAGCATAAATGTCACTTGTCCATGTGAGTAATAGGGCATGATCTTTCTAAAGGAGAAAAGTGTCCTGATATTTTTTTGGATGGCGACTGCCAACCGGCTCGAGTGGTTGCGGGCAATTAAGATGTAGATTTATCATAGTTTTATCGGATCGACATGTATGTATAATTTTGATTAAGGACAAACCCACGTTTTGTATAATGTATGTGGTGACTAACAACATTTTGTATTATGTATGTGGTCATGTTTGCTAGGTTTCAAGCAAATGACTTAACACTTATTCGGAGCTTCGATTTGTTGTACGTTCATGAAACGTTATATTGCGAATATTATATTTATCGATATTTCTAATCATGTTAATGTGATGTAATCAATTGATTGATTCAGAAATTTTATTTGGCATGACAATTTACATTCTTTATTTTTTTTAAATATAATTAATAAATTGACTTTTTTAAAAAAATTAAATAAATAAAAAATTTCGTTTTTAAATTTTTTTATTATTTAAATAAACGTTTTTAATATTTTTAAGTTTTATAATTAATTAATACAAATTATTTTTATTATATACTATACATATACAAAAAGGGGCAAATATATCCTTTTACCACATTCCATTCCTTTTCCGTACACAATTCCACCAAAGAAACAACAGAATTCCTTATTCCGTTCTATTCAATTCCGCCAAAAAAACAACTTCATATTCTTAACTCCTATTCCTTATTCCCAATTCCTATTCCGTCAAAGAAACGCACCGTTAACTCTAGTTTGATTGCAGTAAGCCTGTTTTGTTACCATTTATTTTTCTGTTCACTGTGGATGACAAACTGTCATACTAATGCATTTTTGCTACTGTCTAAATTAGGCAAAAAGATTTGAACTTTGGAGTGTCATTCAACAACCTTATGTGCTCAAACTCAAAGCAATAAAGTGGAAGATGAGGGGAAGAAAAAACAGAACATAAGCAATGCCGTCCATATTATGATTGTCAGTGGCAAAACATCATCCTCTCAAGACAGAAATCCAGGAACAGAAGCACAGGTTGCTACTTTTTCCTGCTTCAATCTCTTATTACACCTAAGTTTTTAAAGACTAGTCCCAATGAGAGAAAAAAAACATGAACAGAAACGATCCCCCAGCACTACTACTATGTCTAGACGCCATCGAGCTTTCACAGCACTGATTGGAAAAACATCTCAGCAAGTTCCTGCAGACATTTCAAGCATCATCTTACTTTGGTTCCCACATGCAAGGAAGAGAATTGGCATACTCTACAAAGAGAAAGATGACATTTTTACCTGTTTAGCAGAAGGGATCTTGGGTTCTCCCCATTCCATGGCTTTCTTCTCAAGATATTCGAAATCTGCTTTTCCTGCCTCGATTTGAGCACCAATTTCGGTGTCGAAACTTTGGTACCGCTTTCGCACCAGTTCGTTTAAAGAACCGTCCTGAACAGACAAGTAATCATAACTCTAGGTCTTGCTGCAGATGATGACTTGTGTTTTGTGAAAGACCATTTCACCAACTAACTTAAAAACTCAAGCTTTTGTAGATGAATATTTGATATCAGGGACCCGGGTCGAAATACTTTTCTGTCTGGCCAAAAAAATATGATTTTTAAAGTGGGATTTGCTTAAAACATGACCTTATTCGACATTGTCGGGATCTGATACCATGTGAGATATCAGCGACTCAATAGCTGCTTATAAAAGAAGACACGGTTTAATATTATAGCTTCACTAATCTCTTTATTTTCATTCAATGTTAAAACTTTTTAATTTTTTATTGAAACTTTAGATTTAAAAAGGTGTAATTAGACCAAGAATTTGAAGTCTAACCTCAAACAACTTGGCCACATTCCTTAGTCCTCGAGCAAGTGTGTCCATTCCGAGAATGTGGGCAATGAACAAGTCCTCAACATCCGTGCTCTCCCTCCTCCTGTATAATTATCATCGCATAAATAAGCAAAGTATTTATCTTCATAGAATACAAATCAAAATATAATTACGAAAAAAAATACTGACAATTTTGCATCAAAATTGAAGCCTCCGGGCGCTAACCCACCCTGCAAAAGGAGTTAAATTTATTGGATACATTTAATACTGCTTCTTGTTATTCACTTTGTTCACCAATTAAATCAAGATAACTAAAAAGGACGTACATTTCTGACCACACTGAGCATAACCAGAGTAGCTTCTCCAATATCAGTCAGAAACTGATCGGTATCCCAACCTTCGAAGAACAAAACATCTCCCAACCTTAATTCATGTCCTTGAAGAAATCAAAAGTGGACTAAAAAGATAAAGAGGCATGGTTGTAATGCATTACCAACTTGTGGGTCACCGGTGTTGGCATCAATGTTGCCGAGCAAACCATTGATTCTTGCAGTTTCGAGCTCGTGATGACAGCTGCAATATAACGTAATTCATACATTCAATGGATGGATTCAGGAAAGTCGAATAAAAAAAGGGAAAACTACCAAATTAGTACCTGAACTTGTGGGTGATTAGCAAGTAGGTACCTAAACTTTTTTTTTTGTAGCAAATAGGTTGTTGAACTTTCTTAAATAAGCAAATAGGTACCTATGGTTAATTTCCGTTAAGAATAAACGGAAAATATCACGTGAGGAGCAAATAGGTATCTAAACTGACACGAATGAGCAAGTAGGCACCTGAACCGGTTCAGTCAAACCACTTTATTTTTTATTTATAAAAAAGTAGGGTTTATATACCGAACACATGCATGACTCAACTCCAGAGGTTCTCGGTGCGTCAAGAAACACTCCGAGAACGTCTGGAGTTGAGTCATGCATGTGTTTGATATATAAACTCTACTTTAAAAAAAAAAGTGGTTCGACCGAACCAGTTTTTCAGGTACCTACTTGCTCATTCGTGTAAGTTCAGGTACCTGTTTGCTCTTTACGTGCTCCTCACGTGATATTTTCCGTTGTTAACGGAAATTAACGGTAGGTACCTATTTACTATTTTTCATAATTTGGCTATTTAGTTGCTACAAAAAAAAAAAGTTTAGGTAACTACTTGCAAATCAAGCACAAGCTCGGGTACCAGTTTGGTAATTTTCCCATAAAAAAATTGAATCTTGATTAATAAGAATTTAGTACCTGTGACCGGATAGAGTGGCATGGTTGCACTCGATGTTTATCTTAAATTCTCCTGCAAATTGATTGCACGTTAAAATGCACCAGAAGTAAAATCTTTTACTATTTGAGAAAGTTATTATCTTATCAAATCATTTTTTGAATTTATAGTACAAAAAAGTTGGTTTCAACTTCTTCACAAGTTTTTACACTTTTTTTTTATTAAGCCCCTTGTAAACATTGAAGAAGTATATATCAAACTGAGATCCAATTACACAAACTTACCAACAAGGCCATATTTGCGCAAAAAGTTGGCTGTTGTAGCAACATCCCAATCATATCTACATTTGAAATAATAGGCGTTAAAAGAAAATTGTGTGAACTAATAGGGGGAGGGAGGAACTTACTGGTGCTTGGTTGGTTCTTGAGGCTTGGGTTCAATAAGCAATGTCCCTGCAATATGGAAAACATTTTTTTTATTTAGTAGAAACCCAAAATAAGGCATTTTTTGGCGTAATCAGGGAAAAACATTAGGATCGAGTAAACACCGTTGAAGCCTATCTTCTTCTTGTATGCGACAGCAGCTTCAAGAAATCTTGCCTGTAAGAGAATCAAACAGAGATAACAAAGCATTGTTAGAGCAATACAAATATGATCATAAGCAAGACATGCTAAGTATAACCCACCATGTGATCGAGTTCCCTTCCCATGTCTGTGTTCAAGAGAGTTTGATAACCTTCTCGGCCACCCCAAAAGACGTAGTTCTCTCCTCCCAAGTAGTGCGTAACCTGCCGTGCATATAAAGAAGAAACTTAAAATATATATATATATTGGGTTAATTACATTATTGGTTACAAATGTTTCACCATTGTGCAGAATGTTTACAGATGTTTCAAAATGTGATTAATTGGTTTTGCTATGTGACTAATTGGTTACACATGTTTTTCCCAATGTGATTAATTGGTTATTCCGTTAGTAAACCGTTAATTTTAACGTTAATTAATTTTTTTTAACATATTATTGAATTGTGAAATGACTATTATGCCCTTAGTTGTATTGAAGAACACAGAATCGTTTTGAAGAACCAGAATCGAATCAAATTCGATGTTCTTGAGAACCCAGAAATGCTGTTTCTGGGTTCTTGGATTCTTGTTATTGAAGATGATGATGTGTTCTTGAAAATGATTCTAGGGGTAATTACGTCATTTTACGTATCTAAATAGTGACTTAACTGTGATTTCTAACGGTGAACAGTAAAAAAACAAATAGTCACATTTAAAAACCAATTAATCACATTTTGAAACATGTGTAACCATTCTGCACAATGGTGAAACATGTATAACCAATTAAGTAATTAACCCATAAATATTTGAATATAAGTTGAAAAAAAATAAAATAAACCCACCTCGATGGCTTTCTTGACTTGAGCAGCAGCATAAGCATAGACACCAACTTCAGAGCTGTTTTTTAAAAAAAAGAATCAGTAAATTGTAGATTTTTTTAAGGTGGGAATAAATTTTTGAGTGATAACTCTCATTGCAACTGAAATTTTTGGTATTTTACCTTGTGGCACCTCCGTGCATGTACCGGGGATGCATGAACAACTGAGCTGTCCCCCATAAAGGACGTATCTTAGTTCCCTGCAATGTAATAAAAAAAATTATCAGTTAGATTGGATGATTTGACGATTCTAATTTGCTCGGAGCATTTTGTTATAAAACAATGCTATCATGATTTAAGGAAAATTCAAGGGGTCGAAAAATAACTAATAACAAAAGATAGAACGCTCTTAATTACCTGGAGTTCTTTAGCAAGAGAAACTATTTCATCCAAATTAGCATTAGTTTCCTGCAAATGATCATAAATAAGTTGAAACATGAGAAAATATAATTCCAAACTTTATTTATTCACTCAAACCCGACTCACCTCCAGAGTGTTGGCGTCAGGAGCTATATCCCTATCATGGAAGCACCATCTATCAACTCCTAGTTTGTTTATGAACTCAAAGTTGGCCCTCACTGCAGACCAATGGCATACACGATGAATAAAACTTTCAATGTCAAGATTTTTCTTACATATATATATGTAAGTGATTGAGAAGTTAGAGAAGAAAAAATACTTTTTCAGGTAAAAAGTGATTGAATGGGGTAGTTAACTGTTTCATAAAATGAAAAAGATACCATTTTCATGCTAAGTTTCATACTTTGTACTAGGGGTGGCAATTTCTGACACGACACGATTAAACGATCTGCAATTTACACACGTTTAGACACGACATGATTACTAAGCATGTCTAAACAACTCTTATACGTTTAGACACTATTATTAATCGTGTCTAAACACATCTAACATGCAAATACACGACAAAAACACGTTTAAACACGATTAGTAATATATATCAAGTATGAACAAGAATGAACAAGTACTATATACTATATGGACTAAAATAGATAATATTATATTTGATGGATAATAAGTATGAACATATAAATATTTGTAATTAAAAATTAAATATATTAATTAAGTATAAATATAGATTATGGGATTGTATAAACATTTTTGGGTGTGTATAAACATTTTTTGGAGTATATCAACTTTGAAGACTTTCCTTTGTATATATGAATTTGTGTATATATCTGCTTTAAAGTATATATGAGTTTGACCTTAACGGATCCCGTGTCTAAACAACTCTATACGTTTAGACACGATTAACGACCTACACGTTTAGACACGAGATATGTTTAGACACATTTAAAATTTATCTGTTTAGACACGAGACATGTTTAGACACGACACGATTAATGACACAGCACGATTAGACACGACACAACACGACACGATTGTCACCCCTACTTTGTAGCGTTGCTCATATATATATATATATCAAAAGATGGAAATTTTTACAAGATGGTTCTTACTTCTCCTTTTGGCCATGGCCAATGAATTTGTACCATCCTCCCATGGCCAATGCTTAGTAGCAGAACCAAATGGGTCACCTCCAGTCCCCCTGAAGGTGTGCCAGAAGGCAACACTGAACCTCAACCAATCCTGCAAATTTCATCTTTTATCAGAAATTGTAACTCAAATAAACAAATTTAGAAGGATCAATGATTCTTGTTGAAGCCTAGTCTTGCACTGTGAGCTTGAGATACCACATCAGTGGTTTCCACAGACATTAGGCACCATATAAGCAAATGGACTACCTCCTCCTATCCCCCATTAGTTTTAAGATGGAAAATCATTTGTATAACTGGTTGCACTTTGTTTGTTCATTGGGTTTGGCTTGGACCGATGTACGAGTTATCATTTACGATTGTTAAAATAACACTGTAAGATCACTGACCTTCATTGTCTTCCCAAGGATCACTTCTTCAGCATTGTACCACTTGAAGGCCAGATGATTCTTGCTGGAAGGACCCTGAAATAATCAATCAACACATAATTCATATACTTCATCACTTATTGATTCTTCTTTCCATATTGCAGATAAGAGCTAATATGCTATTTCATTACATAAATTAATGGCACAACACTTGCTAGGCATAAGATTTTGTACCTCGTACTTAATTTTGGGAATATCAGGAAAGAATTCTCCTTTCCAATCATCTTTTTCACCACACTGCTTGTCAAGATTAGCAGGACATGTCTCTGGGGCACCAAACTATACACAAAACGTTGAATATGTTCAGAATTAAGCACATATTTCTTTATAAAAAGAAAAACGAAATCAAAACTTCATCATACATCAGCTAAAAGAATTAAATTGATTGTTTTTATAAAAAAGGAGAATTTTTTCTTTACCGCTCCATAGAACACTGCTTGAACAGAAAGCAGCAGCAGCAGCAGTATCTTCACAGACTTCATTTCGATCATAAACTGTGCAATTAAGAAAGATTAGTAATGACCAAACAAGTTCGTCGGCGACAAAAATTACATGCACACGTCTGTCCGACATAGCGAGCGAGCTCTACGACGGAATCGAAATTCCGAAAATTGGGAACTACCCTTTGATCGGAATCAGCGATAGATGAAACGGGTTAGCGTCAAAATCAAACATTCATCGTCGAAATCACAGCAACAAGAAGAAGGAGAGAGAAGCCTTACAGAGAAGAATTTTGCGATTTCCTCTGGAACCAAACGTCAAGATCAGTGAAGCGATTGAGCATGATCCTCGTATTTTATAAAGACTACTACCCAAATCTTTTATAATCTCCATCTGTACTTATCAGCTTCGTTTTAATTAAGGGAAAAAAATAGATAATTTTATCTATAATCATACCTGACGATATTCATACGTGTCAGTTTGGCACGTAGATTTCCAAAATTATCATCACTTTTGATTTTCCTTTTATATGTTTACTATTATCTATATTTATAATAATTTTTACATGATTATAAATATTTTTTAAATTTAAATCTGAAATCTTTAATTATTAATTAAAAGATGAAGTATCAAATCATTACGTTATATTATGGTGATTAATTATATTTAGTTTTTATTCATGATGTACCAAAATTAGAGCAATTTTATTAATTGCTTCTAAAAACATATATCCTAAAAAATCATCTCATTAGTTTTTTTTTTTTTTGGTAAATCATAAACTACAACAACGAAAATAACAACTAATTGTTAAATCTCATTAGTTATTGTTAAATCAAGCATACATAAGTAATGTTTTGTAAGAAAAGTAGGTGAATGGAAGGAATTCCAACCACTGTTATCAGAACCGGACCGAATCTCGAACTGATTAAAGGACTGGTTCTCAGTTTGATCGGTTCAATCCGGTCAGATCCGGTTCAATGTGCAATTTATTGTTTATTATAAAAATAAACTGAAAATACAAATTACATAGTCTCAAACATACACATTACTCTCAAACACAATATAACACAACATAATTACATCAAACTTTGAACATACATAACATAATAGTCTCAAAATCAAACACAATAGGTTTGAAAACATGAAATGGCCGAAATGAATTGGAATTAAAACCTAGACTTGAAGACCGACCGGTTGAAGTTGCTCGTTTGAACCGAAGAAGTCGGTTTAAACGAAAGAAAACCACCCAAAAAATTTAAACCATACCCCCAAAAAAAAAACTAGAACCGGAAACCAGACGGTTTTTAAAAAAACGATCGGTTTTTCAAAATACGTCTGGTCCAACCTGGTTCAAACAATGTTGCTATGCAATTCATTCTTTTAGCTGAATCAAACCGGACTGGGTGTCGGTCGGGGTAAACCTAATTTTTTATTTTTTTTATTTTAGGTAAGGTAAAAATGTGAGTTGTTATACTTTGACTATTTGTTACAAATTGGTATACATACTTTATCTTATTATGGCAAATAAGTATATATAATTTATCTTATTGTTTTAATGTAACATCTATATTTTTTCACATTTTGTTCAGTAACAGTTGTGTTGCTACAAAAATTAAGTATTCATAAAAATATGATTTCTCATCTAGCTAAAAACAAATATCCCTAATCTAAACTGTCTACTTACACTCTTAATATGTTACAAATTTAACAAAAATAATAATAAAATTAATTTACATTAGTTAATGACATAATTAAAAAGAAAAAACAATGGTGAATAGATGATATATTACACACAATATTGTGTGGTATATAGCAGTGTTATCAGAACCGGTCGGTCGGTTCTCAAACCGGCAAGGAGACCGATTTCCGATTTGTTCGGTCCAATCCGATCGGATACAATTCAGTGTGCGGTTCACTGTTTATAAGTTTAAAAAAAAAAACTGAAAATAAATGAAGAAGACCGCACTCGTCCTATTCATTTTCTTCACCATCAACTACCCTACCCTCTCCTCTTCCACCTCCTCTATCGAATCCTTCCACTCCCAACACCGATCTTTCGTTTCTTACGGTTTCAGTCCTGTTTCCAATGTCGGTGGCGTCACATGGGAGAAGCAGGTACGACACTTAGCCACACCGCGCCGACCTAATGGATTCTCCGTCCTCGTCACAAGAGCCAGTGGTCTTGTCGGTATGCACTGCTCCCTCGCCCTGAAGAAGCGAGGTGACAACGTCGTCGGGCTCGACAACCGCAACTCCTCCTCCTCGCCTCCTCTCGCCGCCATCCTCTCCCCCCCCTCTCAAAAATCAGAAGTTTCGAATTGAACAAATGAAACCTAGTCGGTTTAACACTACTTTAAACCAATCGGTTTGTGCAGAACAAAACCAATCGGTTTAAACCGAAAAAATTAATTGGTCTATTAAAAAACAAAAAACATAATCGGACCACTGTTCATACCGGTACAAACACTATTCATTTATAAAACAGACTTTTATTTGAACCAAACCGAACAGAGGTTCGGTTTCCAATCGGACCACCGTCCGGTTCTGATAACCCGGATATATATGGCATCCGACAGACAAATGTCTAAATTTTCTTCGATTAATCATTATCTCAAAAAAAATAATTATACTTATAATATATATATATATATGTTAATAGGGTCTCTGCCCAATGTAATTCCCTGGTGGATCATAATTACATATCATGAAGATACCTCCCCCATTATAACACTCGACCGTCGCGCACCCGACCCGTCGAGTCCGTCGCCATATAATCTGCGTATAGTGACCACACATTTCCCCTCCCATGCACGAGTTGCTCCAATAATTATACCACCGTCGCTCCGACACCCAATCCGCCGCCGCCTGGGTCGGAGTCCACCCCGACCCGCTTCCCCAGAAGATGTTCTCACCATACGGCCCGTTTGAGTGCCTTAGGGCGCAATCAAACTTCCTTTCGTTAGCCCACCACAGAGCGTAGGTCACGAGCTTCGGGTCCCATGTTAGTGGCTGCATCTTTAGAGCGGCTCGAGCCGCGTTTTGGGGTTGCATGAATTGTGTGGTCGGGCTCGAGTCCGTGGTGGATGCATGGGTGGCATAGACGAGGTCGAGCCCGAGTCCGAGGAGGAGGAAGGTGGAGAGAGACATGTTCGTGGTGGTCGGGAGGTGGTTGCTTTGCTAAGGATGAGTGTGTAAGGAATTCGACATGGATACGAGGAAAAAGATGAAGATTTAGTAAAGAAGGTGGATGGTGGGTTGGGTTTATATGGATAGAGTGAGGGTATAAAGTGGCAACAATGGGGTGGCAACCATGTTCGATAATGATTGCCACATCACAATTTTCAACATTTTCAGTTTATATATATATAAAAAAATTATTTTATTTTTGTTATCCAAAAAATAATATTCGAACATGTCGATAATTGATCTCAGAACCTCTTGCATTCAAGCAATGGCGATACCGTTGGACTAAGTGTCCATTGGTTATAATATGATTCTCTTCATTTATACGATAATAATCTGTATTAAATGCATTTTCTGTTTAAACATTTTTTATCCAGTTACACACGATTAATAACTGTGTCTAAACACATTTGATCTGCAATTATACGATTAAACATGATTTATCTAATATTTATATTTATTTTTGTACTTATTTTTAATCACTTATAAATTTTAAAACGTAATTGTGAAATTAAATTATAGAATTTGTGAATTTTATACTGTATTATATCTTTCGATTCAATGACACGATTATGGATTTTTTCTTTCTTCAAAAAGGTAATTGTGTTTAACGTGTGTTTCACGTTTGATATGTTTAAAACATAGTTGTTTAAACACGATACCCGATTAAGATCTATCGATTTACACACAACATTCGTTTATACACAACACGATATATACGAATTGTCACTCCTAATATATATATATATACGTTCTTAATTTTTTTAAGGTTAATTAAATGCAAATTTTATCCATTTTATATAAAACCATATGTTTTCTTGGGTTAATTAAAAAAAAAATCTAGATTTTTTGGAATAAAGTTTGAAATTAGTCGGCCAAAAAATAAAATAATAAATAAATTACTTCAGAAATCAGAACTATTTTAAAGGAGAGAATAATGAAGTCGGTTAGGTTGATATTAGATGATAATGATTTAATTAATTAATGATTGGCCAAAAACATAATGCTTAACTAATTAGTCAATCAGATCTAATTGAAGGAAAATGTAAATATTTCTATTTTATTATATATAAAAATAATTATTTATAGCGCTAATATTATACATATAGTATATACAAGATAATTTATGTTATTGTTATTCTTTTTCTTTCCTAAAATAAATAATCTTAAAATTACAAGACACTATTGTCTAATTTTGGTTATTTGAAAATATATAATATGTGTCCATATAAAAAAAAAGTTAATTATCAAACAGGTACCTGAATTTAATATGGATTGGCAAGTAGATCTATATCTGATTTTTTTTGTTGCAAATAGATTGTCTGACTTTTACATATAAGCAAATAGGTTACCTCCGTCTTATTTTTCATTTATTATTGATAAAAAAAATCACGTGAGGATCACGTCAGATACCTACTTGTCAATCTGTATCAAGTTCAGATGCATGTTTGATAATTTACTCTTAATTATAATTAATATTATGCACTTATTGTCGATTTGTTTCTTCCCGTTACAGGACTGTTCTAGAAACTTACTTTTACAGTTTTACTTATGAAGGACGCACAACTAGGGGTGACAATCCGTGTATGTCGTGTTTAATCGTGTCGTGTATAAACGGTTATCGTGCGTAAATAGATAAATCTTAATTAACACATGCATAAACGTGTGTCGTGTTTAAAAAAATGAGTATTTCTTAAACAGATCACACGTGAAACATATGTTAAGACACAATTAACTTTTTAAACAAATAAAAAATTCATATATACACGAGACAAATCGTTAAACGTGTCACATGACAAGAACTGACACGGAAGAAATAATACAATGTGAAATTCATAAATTCTATAATTTAATTTCATAATAAAGTTTTAAAATTCATAAGTGATTAAAAATAAATCATATATTAGATAAACATACTTAATCGTGTATGCATGTTAGATATGTTTAGACACGGTTCAAGAATAGTGAAAAATAGTTTACTTTGAATAGCAAATTGCAATGCATTGCTTTAAAATAAAGTCAATTATAATAAATGTTGGTATTTATAATTAGGGCTAACTATCAAACAAGTATATGAACTTGACACAGACTAACAAGTAGGTATCTCACGTAATTTTTTCGTCAATAATAAATGGAAAATAAGATAGAGGTAATCTATGTGCTTATATATAAAATTCAGACAACCTATTTGTAACAAGAAAAAATTAAAGTATCTACTTGTCAAACTTTCTAGTCTGGTTTTTTGTTAGATTCAGAAATGTTATTGAGTTATTTTATTTAGGGTTAATTATCAAACAAATACGTGAACTTGACACGGATTGACAAGTAGGTACCTCACGTGATTTTTTTGTCAATAATAAATGGAAAATAAGATGGAGATAACCTATTTGCTTATATATAAAATTCATACAACCTATTTGTAACTAAAAAAAATTCAAGTATCTACTTGTAAAACCGTATTAAGTTCAAGTACTTGTTTGATAATAGCTTAATAACATTTCCGGATCAAACAAAAAATCAGACCAGAAAGTTATATTATAAATGAATATATTTTTTAGCGATACAGACTTTTGGTCGAATATTTTTATAAAGAAAAATTATTTTAAAAACAATTGATCCAACTAAAATAGTCAATAAAATTAGTCAGACCAAACAAATTTCATCCTTGGAGTGTTGACAAACCGTATAAGGTAGTGTCCAAGTGATGAAACGTAGATAGAGTCATAACGACACATGAAGTGTCATATAAATATAATGTAGGTAAAACAAAATTATTTATAGGGATTGAATATTATCAAACCGTGTATAGTAATCGAATCTATTTGTGAATATTGTATCGTTGCAGATAATGATAACAGATATTACGGTTATTACGTAATATTGTTGTTGTCATATGTAATCTTTGTAAAATATGTGCCCGATATATGCGGGACATATTGACTATATATTCAGAGTCGATTGTGGGATCAGAATTGAGAGGTTTGACTCTCTTGGCGAGCGCTCCCATAGAGAGCAGTGAGAGACTTTGACCTTGATTTTTTACGACCACCTTGATTCTGGGTTAAATATTGGACCGCTCTTGTGGGTTTCAGTTTACCCTTAGTGTGGGTCGACTAACTTGTTAGTTGAACTTTGAGAGCCCATTTAGTAACTGAGTTTGTTTGTTTTTGAAAAAATTGCTACTCAAATTTATAAAAAGTTATAATTTGCTAATTCCGTCTAATTTATTGCTAAATTGTACCGAAAATTTGTATTTTATTTATTATCTTATTATATTTTTTGTGCAAATTATTAGTTTTAGTTTACGAAAGTGTGCAACTCTACTACCTAAAATTGATTTTTTTTTTTCAAAAAGTAAGCATTTTTCATTTTTGTTTTTAGAAAAGTAAGTATAGAAAAAAAAATATTTTGAAAAATAGGTATACGCGCACCCCCGGGTAGCGCGTATTAGCAATACGCGCACCCAGGGTAACGCCTATTCATGTGGGCGTGAGGAGACTGCCACTTTTTTTAAATAGAATTATTTCATAATGACGACTCAATGCTTAATTAAAAATAAAATTATGTATCTATTAAAAAAAATAAAAAATTATAGTAAGTAAATATTTTAATTGCTCTTCAAATGATGCAACAAATATTAAATTTGGATATAGGGATTCCCTGTACGGCATGCCGTAAGTTGAGATATGAAATTTTTACTTAAAATATTATAACTCAGACCATGTAAGTCCAAACTCAACACGTTTCACATCATTTATGTCGTAAATCAATTATCTACGTAGGGTGATTTTTTTTACTTAAAAATACAGTGATTTTGTAACCTAACATAGTTTGTTTAAAAATTTGAGCGAAATAAGTAAATGCATTGAGTGAGTACATAATTAAATTTATCACCTAATGCATTTACTTATTTCGGTCAAATTTTAAAACGAACGATGTTAGGTTACAAAATCACTGTATTTCCAATAAAAAAAATTACCCTAGATATATAATTGAATTACCACATAAATGACGTTAACCGTGTTGAGTTTGGACTTACATGGTCTGAGTTATACTTTTTTAAGTAAAATTTTCATATCTCAACTTCCGGCATGCCGTACAGTCAATCCGTAAATCCAAATTTAATATTTTTTGCATCATTTGAATCGCCATTAAAATATCTACTTACTATAATTTTTTTAATAGATACATAATTTTATTTTTAATTAAACATTGAGTCGTCATTATTGAAAAAAAAAATAAAAAAAAATGTGGCACAAGCGCCACTTTGAATAGGCGCCACCCGGGGTGCGCCTATGTCCAATACGCGTGACCCCGGAATGCGCGTATACCTATTTTTCTAAAATAAAAATTTGTATACTTAATTTTCTAAATAAAAATAAATAAAAAAAGTAAAATGGTTACTTTTAAAAAAAAATCCCTAAAATTTGCGAAAAAGTTCACTTTACTAACTAAGAAAAACTTTGCAGCTGAATATTTTTTTTTCTATTTAACAATAAATTAGATGGAGTTGTCAAATTGTAACGTTTTATCAATTAAGTTAGCTAACAATTTGTTTAAAAAAAATACAATCAACAAATTGTCCAAACCCATAATAATTAACCCTATTAATTAAGTAGGCAAATATCAACTTTTTTATTCAAAACTTTTTTTTATTCAATTTCCTAACTTAAGCTATATTTATTATATGTAATTTAATAAAAATCTATTTACGATTAAAATTTTAAAAACTAATGTTATGTTTTTGTTTTTTTAAATACCAATCTTAAATTATATAAATAAGTGATATTTTTATGTGATGATGAATGATGATGATGATCGACCCAAAGATCAACTCCCATCTGTTATTTTGACGAGATATTGATTGGATGAAACTAAAATTTGAATGGTAGATACACAATAATAAGTTAGTTGGCAAGACTTAATTCAGTGAATAAAATATTTATAAAAATACAGAAATATCACTCACCAAATCTATTTATTTATTATTACTCTTGCGTAGTGCAGCAGTAAATAATTTAATTAGAAAAAAATAATAAAAAATATGTAGTTCACTATAAAAACAAAATGTATGAGACCGTCTTATTTGATTCGAGACGGGTTTGGCCATACCATTTTTTTTTGTATTATTGGATTAATAATTTAAAATATACACAAACTTAAAAAAAATCATCTAAAATAAATAATACCACAAAAAATAAATATATTTATGATAAAATTGGTTAATTAAACTACTGAATTACCATGTAAAAGTTCTACAATGTAATTGTATCATAGTAATTTAAATAAGTGTAATAAAAAATCAACTAAATATAATACTTACATATTATATCAATTTAGATAGTCTTTTGTGGCTTTAATGACGACTATGATTAATAAAATTGACTTAAAAACCTGAGCCCGACCTACCCAAAAAACCATAGTTATCAGAACCGGACCGGATATCGAACCGGCGAGGGGACCGGTTCACGGTTCGGCCGGCCCAATCCGGTCCAACCCGGTTCGGTGTGCGGTTCACTGTTCACAATGGGTAAAAAATTTGAAAACTTAAAATACATACATAGTCTCAAACACAAACATAATTACCTCAAACTACATGATCTCACACACACACAAACTACCTAGTTTCAATATCAAACACACATTACTCTCAATTCTCAAACACAATACACAATAGTAGTGAACCGGTCTAACCAATTGGTTTGTGCATAACCAAAAACCGGAAACCCAAAAAAAAAAAACAGCCGAAAAAAAAAGAAAACCGGGAAAAAAACGAAAACCGAAAAAAAATCAACTAAAAAGTGAACCGGAAACCGGCCGGTTTTTAGAAAACCGTCCGGTTCGACCCGGTTCAAACACTGTTCATTTGCAGAACGGTCTTTTAACTGAACCAAACCGGAGAGGGGTCCGGTTCCCGGTCCGACCACCGGTCCGGTCCAGTTCTGATAACTATGCAAAAAACACTTAATCAGTCTCGATCTTAAATTTGAGATAGATAGACATTTCGAAAACTATTTTTTTGTACTAATTTTTTTCTCCACCCTAATTTCAACCCACCTTATATTACCGTAGGGGAAAGTATGAAAAAAATGTAATATAGTTGTCTATTGTTGTAAAAGCGCAGACCTTATTTGTTTTTTATAAAACATGTTTGTTGTTGTATATTTTAGATGAAGTTTGTTAAGGTCCATGAAAAATTGTCGTTAATTGCTCATGTGTGTTGGGTGTGACCTACCTTAAGTGAAAAGAGATTGTGAAATACCTGAAATGCATGTCTTCTTTAATGTTGTAATAAGCAGCAGTTAGTGTGTGTTTTTCATTCATGTGTCGTAGTTGGTGAATCTGATTCTTTCAAATTGCTTTCTGCAGTTGGTGATCGTGCCGATTGTGGGGTTATGAAACATAGTACATAATAAACCAGATATCTAAATCAAGTTGCTATCACTTACCAATTTTAGCACAAATACTACATTTTTCTCATACATTTCCCATATTCTTATGATATTTGTCTTGAAAATGGGTCCATTGGTAGGGCTGTCAATGGTTAGGGTATGGTACAGGTATGACAAATACCATAACCATACAATATTTTTACACTACAAAAATCTGTTGCAACAGCAACGAAACTTCCGTGTTGACGCTAACAGTTGTAGTTAAATATATGTATATTGCGTCGACAGTTTTTGTTGTCGTTATTATTACTTATTAGGCACAATATGTTTACCATTGTTATAAGGTACATTTAGTGTTAAATTTTGCCGTCACCTTATATTTTACATGGATGAATGTGTAATGTCGACCACCACTTGATGTTAAATAACTCCATCAGTAGCAGGTGAATTTTTCATTGCAAATGTACATATTCAAATGCGAAACGTTCTGTCGTAAATATAGTGATATAAGCAACGGTTGTTTGCCGTAACTAATCAATTTTTGTTTTCGTTAAAACATAAGTACCGGGAAAATGTAAGAATAGATTTGCGTGTCAATATATTGTCGACATTAGTATAGTCATTCTTTTTTTTTGGCCAATTAGTATAGTCATTCAACAACAGATTTAATTGTTGTTGTCAAATAGTTTATTTAGTGACGACTATTGTTGTTGTTAAAAAATCAAAATTTCAAATTTTTTTCCCGCTCTGATTTAAAAATTCAAATATTTTTCATTTAACAACTTATTTTTACACGTTTTACAGAACCTTCTCTTATCTTCCATTCCTTCCCTTCACCTTCCCTTCATCTTCCCTTCCTTCCCTTCATCTTCCCTTCAGTCAAAACGTTTTCCAAAGGATGAAGTGTCATGGAGCTGCTCGACCGACCTGTCATGGATGAAGTGTTGGAGCTGCTCAAAGTTCCATAGATGCAGGCATGCTGGAGCTGGAGCTGGAGCTGGAGAAGACGACTTGGAGCTGGAGAAGGCGACTTGGAGCTGGAGAAGTCGAGCCGGAGCTGGAGAAGTCGAGCTGGACCTGTAGAAGGTGAGCTGGAGCTTGAGAAATGCTGGTTCTCCGATGCCTTCACCATTGATTAAGAGTCTTGAAATAATCGGCCATGGATGAAGTCATAGATGATGAAGTGACGATATATGGATGAAGAAGCCATGGATGAATAAGGAGGAAGAAGTCATGGATGAAGAAGGATGAAGAAGCCATGGTTGAACACAAATAATTTAAAATCGGACAACAAAATCGCAGAAAAAAAATCGACCAACAACAACCTGAGTCCGCTCTAACATCGGAAAAGTGTTATCGACATTCATCTGTGTTTAACAACAACCTGATTCCGCTGTAAAGTTGTACATGCTAACAGCGGCAATCCTTTTACAACGGCAAATTGTCGACGTATAGACCTTTAACGACGGGGGCTACCGCGACGGAGATTTTGTCGCTGTCCAGACTTAACAACGGTATTTATGTAGTTAGCAACACAATTTTGCCGATGTGTATGCTCGAGTTTCTTGTAGTGTTAAACCGCATACCATAACCATAATCATTATGGGTACAAATTTTCAATATCATAACCATTAAAATAACTGTGGTTATTAACCATGGTTTTACCCGTATACCCATATTTTTCCACACATGTAATATAATAAAATACCGAAAATTTTATTTTAAAAAATACATAAATCTATATTGTCAATAATAAAAATATATAAAACTAACATCATAGTTATTTATTACATGTATGTATAGTACCTTCCATTATTTAATATATATTAGTTTATTAATAATAAATAATTATTATATTTATATAATAACCATGGTTATAACCATAAGTATAACTCAAATACCATAACCATAACCATTATGGGTAGAAAATTCATCACCATAACTGTACCGCACCATAATGGTACGGTTAACTATATTAAACAGTAACGGTTATAACTATGATTATGCATTTTTCACCGCACAATTATCGGTCATAGGAATAATATATATATGTTGATTTCATTAAACCAAACTTTCAACATACTACCAAATGTTCTTGACTTTTAGTTTTCTTGTAAATAATAATAATAAATTAATGCTCTTCTCTTCTATATATTTGTTTCCTATCTTCATCTTCTAAACTAAAAAGAACAACCATGGAAGAATTGGTTCATTCAGTTTGTACACAAAAGCATGTCGGAGTTTTTGTCTTCCCGTTCACCTCCCACCCTTACAGTCTCTTACTCCTCACGCGCCGCCTTGCAGCCTTCTCACCTCCCACCACAACCTTCTCCTTCTTCGGCACCGACAAGTCCAACTCCGCCATCTTCCCAAAGACAACCGACGAAGATTTTCTCAATATTCGGCCTTTCAGTGTCCACGATGGTCTCCCCGAAGGGTACACTCCTTCGTATGATCCTAAGCGGGTCGGGGTTCAACTGGAGCCAGTAGACCGGTTCATGAAGGCGGCACCTGAGAGCTTCAGGGCGGCGGTGGTGGCAGCAGAGGCGGCGGTTGGGTGTAAGATCAGTTGTGTGGTGTCGGCTGCATTTTTATGGTTCATGGGCGAGTTAGCGGTGGAGATGGGGGTGCCTTGGGTGGCGGTTAACACGTGTGCGGCCCGTCATCTGGCGGTGGCCATGAATGTCGATCGTATTCGCGACATGGTCGGGACAACGACGGGTATTCTCGTATTCTTTGTTGATTTATCCTCACAAAATAAATCGGTTAATTATTTGTATTAAATGGGAACATCTCTAGCTATTAGATATAATTTAATTTACAAAAACACCCCAATAAAAGTTATTTATTATGTTATATATGCTATATAATAATATATTATTGGCATTTTAGCAAAAGCATTGTCTGTTAGGTAGATAATAGTTGAATTTATATAGTTTAACAATTATTTTTTTAAGTAAATACAGAATTAGCTTTTTGTAATGACTAAATACAGATTTCGTTTAACTTTACGTTGAAAATAAACAAAATTAGTAATGTGTGTAAGTTTCTAGCTAGATGGTTTAAAACCATCATATTTTTTTTGGTAGAAAAGAGAATAATATTACAAAACAAAAAACACACTTAGTTAGGATATACAAGTTTTGTTTTGACCAAGCAAAATATGTCTGATTTAATAATCGATAACACTCTTGACGGATGATAATTTTAGATCAGAAAAATTCTTTAAGTCTAACCACTGTCTTGACAAGATGGTATGCTACATTGTTTGCTTCCCGTTAAATGTGTCTGATTTTGAATCTTTTAAACTTCAACAACAGTTTCCTGCAATCGAAAATTAGCGGCATTAAAGATCTATCATTGTCCACTTCTTCTACTATCATAACTATTGACTTTTTGACATCCGATTTCACGTGGATGTCGATGATCCTCATGCTTTTGGTCAAAAGCTAAGTCATTTCTAATTCGCCACAGTTCTGCCACCAAACTATTTGAAGTTCCTAACTTTTTTTGAAACCCCTTTTAAGTCCTACACCAATGTGATTTATGTGTAAGTTAAACATATATTTATATTTGTTCAAAGCATACAAAATTCAACTACATATTTAATTATTATCCCTAACTAATAAAAGTGAAAAAAAATTAGGTGGGAAGTTTAGAAATACACTACTGTATTTAATAATAAAAAAAGAACATAATTGTGATGTATTGTAAATGGATTATTAAAAATAATAGTAAATGAGACTGACACTGTCAAGTCATGTGCAATTCAGCATCAAATTTTCCTCAAATTGATAAAAGTAATTTAATATTTTCAAAAGGTTATAATTAAGTCCTAATAATTTTTTCTATTGTGAAAATTGATTCCTAACTCAAAATTAATTTAATATTTAAAAAAAAAAACGCATTTAAGTTTTAATAGCTTTCTCTAATGTTATAATTGAACACTTTCACTAATATTACAATTAAGTTCTTATTTTCCAGATTAACTGGATATTATTGAAATATCATAATTGAACCCTAATAACTTTTATTAATATTACAATTAACATGTAACATATATGTTGGTGGGATTTTGAAATGCAGTACTAAAACAGTCCTTATATTCATTTATTAAAAAAAAATCTGAATCTGAATTTGAAGATCAATAATTAAAAAACGTAAGGTTCCATTTAACTAGATATTAATAAGAAAATTATTCATTAACATGTAATTTTCATTTCTTATTATATATTTATTTTATTTTAATAATTTTTAAATGCAGAATGCAAAGAGAAAACCCTAGATTTCATTCCAGGGTTTTCAACTACGCTTTGCAAAGATTTACCCGAAGGCATCTCATGGGGAAATTTTGACTCCCCTTTCGCTCATACGATTCACAAAATGGGTCACACCCTCCATAAATCAACGGCCATGGTGATCAATTCCTTCGAGGAGATCGATCCGATCACGGCAGAATATCTGAAATCGAAGTTCGAATGTTGTCTTCATATAGGGTTGTCAAGCTTAGCAATTCCTCCACCATTTAAAGATGACTATGGCTGCATCCCTTGGCTCGAAGGGCATGGTTCGGGTTCGGTAGTGTACTTGAGCTTTGGAACGTTTGGCACAGTCCAAACCGATGAGCTCGTTGCGATTATTGAAGCCCTTAAGGAGGTAGGGTGCCCCTTTTTGTGGTCGTTTAGAGGAAACCCTAAAGAGAAATTCCCTAGAGATGTCATTGGTTATGTTGAGGAAAAGGGGAAATTCGTGCCGTGGGCGCCTCAATTGGCAATTCTGAAGCATGGTTCGGTCGGGGTTTCTGTAACGCATTGCGGGATGAATGCATTGATTGAGAGCATTGTCGGAGGGGTTCCGGTGATAGCAAGGCCAATCTTTGGGGACCAACCGTTGAACCGTGCGGTGGTAGAAGATGTGTGGGGAATTGGTCAGGTGGTCGAAGGCGGGTGCTTCACAAAGGATGGGTTGGTGAAGGCTTTGAGGTTGGTTTTGTTTGGAGAAGAAGGGAAGTGTATGAGAGCTAGGGCTTGTGCATTGAAGGAGGATGCATTGAAATCTATGGAGACAAATGGAAGCTCTTCTAGGAATTTTAACTCCTTAATTGAGATCATTAACAAGTAATAATACTTAAGTTGGAGGATGTTAAGCAGTGTTATTAGAAACGGATCGGCGGTCCGATCGGGAACCTGATCCCTATCTGGTTTGGTTCAACTAAAAGACTGAAATGCATATAAACAGTGTTTGAACCGGGTTGGGCCGACCAGTTTTAATAAAATCGATCGATTTTCGGTTCTAGTTTTTTTTTGGGGGGGAGTAAATTTTTGGGTGGTTCTCTTCGGTTTAAACTGATTTCTACGGTTCGACCGAGCAACTTATTCGGTTTAGAATTTATGTTTAAAGTTTAGACCTATTGTGTTTGATTTTGAGAATATTGTGTTATGTATGTTCAAAGTTTGAGGTAATTATATTGTGTTTGAGAGTAATGTGTATGTTTTAGACTTTGTAGTTTGTGTGTGTTTAAGACTATGTAGTTTGTAATTGTATTTTCAGTTTTTTTTTGCTCGTGAACAGTGAATCACACGTCGAATCGGGTCCAACCGGGAATCGGACCCCTCGCCGGTTTGAGGGTCGGTCCGATTCCGATAACACTTATGTTAAGATAGCTTAATAGTATACCGAATAATTTCACTCAAAAGTTCGGATATATGAGACACTTGATTAAGGGTGTACTTGATTAAGGGTGTATGTCTTACGTCTCACGGGATGTTATTAAGGAATTTCTCTAATATAATTGCAGACTACTTATTACTTTTTAAATATCGCAATTTATAGTAATACTTATTTTACTCTTAAATCATATGGTTTTATTTTATTCTAAAAAATAACAAAAATAAATAAATTTATTAAAAATAGAAGAAAGAATGATTGAAAATAATCTTAATATAGAAAAAAATGAAAATAAATATGCTTATAAAAAACAAACCTTTGAGGTTTATTTTTTCAAAAGAAAACAAAATATTTATCTTTTCAAAGAGTATATATTTTATTTTTTTGGAATTTTTTAATAAATTTATCTATTTTTTTAGAATAAAAAACTAATAAAATTTAAATGGTAAACTTATATAATTTGTACTCGTTTAAACTAATTAATTATCTTCGTATATTAATTTCATTATTTTTTTAAAAAAAGTTTGTCTTTTTTGTTTCAGCAAGTTTGCAACATTTCTTCCAATATAAAATAATAATTTATTTGTTAATTTAGTTAGTCGAACTAATATTTTATTCTCACGATAATATATCATGTGCTGTTTATAAATAGTTTATTTGTTTAATAATAACAAATTAATTATACAGACATTTTTTTAGTAATAAAATGACCGAGATAGTAGTGACGACTATATACCTATCCCGCTACGTAATGTTCGGACTTTCGTTCCGTCACCTTCGGGCTTGAAAATCAGCGCTTTGATTGAGAGACCGATCGGGCCCGAGTCGTAATCTTTTACCCAAGCCAGAGCTACTTCTTTCACTTAAGGAAATTTAAACTCGTGATTCTGGAGTCAAACCACTTGGAAGTAAGCACTCTCAACCATAAGACTGTTACTATCGATCATTTATACATACACTTTCACTTAGTGTAACCATTGTGCAAGATTAGGTACGGAAGTTGACGTATTGAGTCAATAAGGGTATATTAGAGAAATATCGGAATATTTTATTTATAGAATTATTTACGGTTTAATAATATTAAGTTGTTATTTATTATATTTACTGTTTAATTTTAAGTATTCAGGTATATTATAATTATTTCCTCCAATTTTCAACGGTTTATTAATCTTTCAAACCTCAAATTTTATTTAAATAATAATTATTTTATCATCTTTTATGGCTCTATCTATTTTCTGTCGTCGTTATTATTTAATTTGATTTTTTCGCAACTCAAATGCATCCACCTTCTCCTATATTATTTAAATACTATATTTCTTTTACGTTGTTTAGCTTCTCTATCTATTTAAATTAAATTTTCGGCCAAAATAAATAGGGTAAAATACGACATTGTCCCTTAAAGTTTACGTCAATTTTAAAATTATCCATTAAAGTTTAAAGTCCCCCCTAATGTTTGAAAATGATGAAAAATTCCCCCATAAAAGACGCTCTTTCAGGGAGAATTTTTTATAATTTCCAAACATTAGGAGAGACTTTAAACTTTAAGAGGGATTTTTAAAATCGACTTAACCTTTAGGGGGCAATGTCGTATTTAACCCCAAAAAATATTTATTTAAATTAAAAATTACCATTTTTCGCGGCTCCACTAAATCAGCCATCACACTTTAAATTAAAATCTTACTCCGTTCTTCCTCACATAAGTCATTCGCGAGAGCATCCTCCTCCTCTGATGCGCTATGTTCTTCGGATATTTGTAGATCGATCGGTAATTTTTATTTTATTTTTCAATATTGATTAAATGAATTAATCTTTCCCAGTGTTATACGTGTTTCTACTTAATTCCCAGTCTTAAACTAATTAAGAGAATTTTTCACAAAATGTTTTCAAATCAAATATATATATTGGTATTCCCATGAGATGGTTGTTAAAAGACAATAACACTAATAATGTAGTTCAAATAAACCTTAATGGATTTATTTGAAGAGACTTAATATTTTTAAGCTCATTAAACTCTTAAAATAACTAAACAAGTTAACTTAAATAAACGTTTTATGAAATAAATGTTACTATATATTACTATAAAAGTTTTAAGAATATCACTAACCCTTTAATGTTACTATATATTACAAATATATTACAACGAAGTCTCGATTCGATCGATTAAGACCCTATCGAAAAGGGTAGAGTTTAGGATTTGACACATCAACTCACCCATCGGTGGGTCTAGTTATTTTCTAGGTCAATTCTCAGACTCTAGCCCCCTCACTTGGGGATAAACCCAGTTTAATTTAGCTCCAATTTTCACTTGGACTTGATTGAGCTTCAATCGAAGGGGTTAGGGTTATGTTAAGACTCAGACCAACTCGCCCATGTGTGGAGCAAACTAAAACCTATCTGTTTTGATTGGGGCTTAATCGAGCCAAATAAATACATAGGATCAATATGCAATAAAATAATTATTTTAGATCACAGTGCAATTTAAAGAAATATGTGTATAATCTAAAGACATGCAAATAATTGAGAATTAATACGAAATTTCCTCGTACAAGTGAATTTTGTTTAAACTGAGGCGTGTGAAGTGCACATTCAAAATACAACAATGTGGCGAAAACAAACATGCTGTTTTCTCTAATTGAACACTTAACAATACCTGAAGTTTTATGGACGGATCGAAGACAGTGAGCGAAACTCAGACATAAATCTAAAATCACACAAACTAGTGCAGACCTAGAGTAACTTCAAGAGGGAATTTTTAGATATTTTTTTTTAATGTGTTTTCAAATGTGGATGTCACACCATATAATCTATTTTGTGACATTTTTCACAAACATTTAGGCTTCATTTTAAATTTTTGACCTTTTACATTTTTACCTACCTCACATTTTTTCCATATACTAATAAGTGTGTCACAAATTGACTCAACCCGTGGGTGATCCGCCCACGGGTCGTGTTTGGGTCAGACTTTTTGACTCACTGGTCATTTTGACACGATCCATGGATGACCCGTGAAAACACGAGTCAGGTTTGGGTCAGTACTTAGTCTTGACCCATGTGTCAACCCATGACCCGTATTGTATATTATATTAAATATATATAATTTTGACCCATGGGTCAATTTTTTTGGGGGGGTTTATGTACTGATGGTTCGAACAGGTCAGGCTGACCCGCAGGTCATGGAGGTCGAACGGGTCAATATGACCCAAGCCTTACTATTCCTGACGGGTCAGGTTTAAGTTTAAAAAACTGACTCATACTATTACACGAGTCAGGTTTGGGTCGGAGGATACATGACACAACCCAAGGCCGACACAACTCATGGGTCGACCCATGACCCGTTTTGACACCCCTAGTGCTTATGGATATTATCACTATAGCCTTTGGCAAAAAGGCAAGGAAACTACCACAATTTTGAAGAACACGACCGCGTAGCTATGGATTCTGCAACGTCGCAATATGGCAGAAAGAAACTGCATGCAATGGTTCTGAAGATCCTATGATGGTATACAGGATTTGAAGACACTGAACACGATGGTTGCTTTAATTTTATCGGAGCTTTGAATAGCCTTTGATGATGACGGTGGTGGTAGTGGCCTTGCCACCGCTGACGGCGGTTATCTTGATGAAGAGAATAAATAATGCAATATCAAAAGAAGATGGTTCAACCAAATGTCATATACATATGTTTTCCTGATTATAGTATGTGCAGCCAAATACAGATTGAAATAACATCATAAGAATAATAATAATTAAGATTGAAATTACGTGTAACCGATCAACTACTAAAACCCTAACGATCAAAAGCGATATATGATCGACCGATCGAACCATACACACTTGGTCGTACTTATTAAACATTGGTGTAACCTAGTTCGTAGTCTTGGAACATCGATCCTTCGTGGGGTTGGGTGAGAGTCGGGGCACACGAATCCCATGATCCGGTATCGTCCAACATTCCCCTAAAACATTCAAAATCGAGCATCGTCTGATGATTCTCTTGAGACACAAAGTTACCTCCATTATTCACAACCGCGGCTTCGCTACCATTCGAAACTTGATCCATATACATTTGATCATACATGATTTGTTCCATCATACCATTATCGTCACTAATTTTGATTATTGGATCGACCGGGGATTCAAAGAGATTGTCGGGGAGGGGGAGGTCGTTTTCGGGAACGGGGGAGGGGTGATTTGGTAATTTCATTTGTGGGTAGGTATAAGAACTATTATCATCCAAGATTTGGTACCCAATATTGTTATTAGCCATTTTGATCTCATTGAATGAAGGAATTTGGGGGCAAAGTCTAGGGTTGTTGTAGTATGACAAGGGGCTATGGAGCCTTTGAAGCTCCATATGGAGTTGAAGCCTCTCAAGAGCCGAGTTGCTTAACCGTGGTTGATGCCCCGAGTCCTCAGAGCTACTCGCATCGTGATTATCTGTAAATTATATTTACAATATGCGGGTTTTAATGTCAATTTCTATTAAAAAAATATCATATCAGATAGAAAAAAGTGTATCAGTGATGATGTTTAATTTAGGAGTGTCAAAACGGGTCATGGGTCGATCCATAGGTCGTGTTGACTTTGGGTTGTGTCAGGGACCCTCTGACTCAAATACGACATGTGTAATAGTATAAGTCAGTTTTTGAGACCCAAACGTGATCCAATAATTGATGGGTCAACCTGCGGGTCAGAATGACCCGTCATGAATGGTAAGGGTTGAGTCAGACTGAATCGTTCGACCTCCATAACTCGTGGGGTCAGTTTTACCCGTTTTACCCACTATTTCAATAAAAAACAAAAAATTAATAGACTGAAATATATAAATGGGACGGGTCACGGGTTGATCCGTGGGTCAAGACTTCTGACTCAAACTTATCCCGTGTTTTCACGAGTCATCCATATATAGGTCGTGTCAAAATGACACATAGGTCAAAAACACAGTCAGACTAACTCGTTCGACTTCCATAACTCGTGGGTCAGTTTTACCCGTTTGATCCACTATTTCAATTTAAAAAAAAAATTAATAGACTGAAATATATAAATGGGACGGGTCACGGGTTGATCCGTGGGTCAAGACTTCTTAACCAAACCTAACCCGTGTTTTCACAAGTCATCCATGGGTCGTGTCAAAATGACCCATGGGTCAAAAACACTGACTCAAACACAACCCGTGGACGGGTCACCCACGGGTTGGGTCAGATTTTGACACCCCCAGTTTAATTACCTGTAAGTGTCGAAGGTAGACGATTCGCAGTCGACTGCTTTCGCCTTCCGATTAGCTTCTTCTTCAACCTCGTGTTCCAGTAGTTCTTGATATCGTTATCAGTCCTCCCCGGAAGCTGCGCCGCAATGATAGACCACCTGAGCAAAATTCACAAGTAAATATTCAATCTTTACAAAACCCTAGCTAAGAGACCAGATAATTGCAAAGGCATGAAATTGATTCATGGACATGAAGAAACAAGACAAACAGATTGAGACCAAGAATCCTATGCAGACACAGTCAGAGAGAGATGTCGGGTGTACCTGCTGCCAATACTAATGTAAAGGCTGCAAATGATGTTGTCTTCTTCCTCCGAGAATCCACCATGCTTGATGTTTGGCCTCAAGTAATTCAACCATCTCAGTCTGCAACTTTTCCCACACCTCTTCAACCCTGCAACACATAGAAAACAACCAGTTCTAGCTACAATCAAGAACCCTAACACCGAAAACCTCCATTTCTTCAGAAAAAAAGTTAGGGTTTCATTAAAAAAAGCAATCTTGATCATTCTAGAAATCATATATTTACAATGAATAACTTGAGAAATTGTATACCGATCTTCTGAGGAAGTGCGATCCAGTTCCCTCCGGTCCCGTACTTTTCGATATAAGCCTTGAGCTTCACATCCTCCTCAGGAGACCACGGCCCCTTCTTGACGTTTGCCTTGTCGCAGCACGGAGCTCGGCCCATATCGATCGATTCCTTCCTTCCTTCTCAGAGTAATTCAGTATCTTCAACAAAAGGAAGCTTCGAAGCTTTTGACAGTTGTGATAATGGAGGATGGTTTTGAAAGGAAGAAGAAGACTCATAATATATATATATATATATACATAGCTAGCGTCACCCATCATTCTCATTCTTCTAGGGTTTGCCAAGGTCTCTTCTCTTTCTAGCTTTTGGGATTAGTTTTGATAATGTCAATTAAAAAAATGCATGCAATTAGACAAAAAATTAAACCCCAAATTTCTTAACTTTAACCCTAATTTAATGCCCTAGTTAGCTACCTTTTTTAAGGGTTATTGCAGGTGTTGTATTATTTGAAAGAAAATGGAAAAAAAAAATCACCCCACCATTGAAAAAAGGTAGCAAATTTTAACATTATGCTTATGAACCCTAGCTAGGGTTTTCATGGAATATTATATATGCAGTTAAGGTTAAGTTGAATGATCTGCAATCCCAACAAGGAAATGTGCATGAAATTCATGGTAAAAGATGAGGTAATTAATAAATGAAAATATTAAATTAATCAATTATATTAATTAATTAATTAATTTCATACTTTTTTAATTGTTAATCCAAAAGTTTCTTAAACGCGTTGAGGTAAGTTGGATGTTTCATGAGAACTTTCTTTCCTCCTCTGTGTCGTAATATGTTAGTCATTGTTGATATTTACAAACTAAAAATTATTTTAAAAAATTGTAAGATTTGGAAGTAATTAAATGATAGGAGAAGTAGTAATATTGAAATATGTTTACGAGGATAATGAGTTCTTTTATTCACAAATTCAAATAAAAAATTGGCTAATATTCGTAATATTTAAAAACATACCGAATTTTTCAACCAAAATAGTTTGCAAAAATAAAGTCATAACTATGACAAAAAAAATCATCAAAGAGGATATAAACTTAAATTTATAATCTCTATATACTTGAAAAAATTACAATAATTTAGCCATTTTTAGTCGTTATAAGCATATGTTTATATTACTTTTTTTTCATTTTTTTTTTTAAACTTGATCATCCTTATAACAAAAAATAAAATTAAGAGATAATGTTTTTTTCCAGTTAGATATACAATACCTGGTTCCAAAAGCAAAAGATCCAATTACTACGGGACATTTTTCAGAATTTATTTATTTCCTTGCAATAATTAAAATAATAATTTAAATGTTATATATCAATATGCTTGTGTAACTTCTCTGATTATTTTTAGGCTTCACATTATTAGCATTTCAATTTCTTGACCTAATTATTAAATAAAGTGTAATATATGTGTATAAAACTATAAATGGACTTTATTTATCCATGAAAAATAGGTTGAGACAAATAAATTACCTATTATCCATGGAACATTTTATATATATAATCCTAGATAACATGCTTTGGAACATTAATATAAATATAGTCACATCACCTCAAAATCAACATTAAATTGTAACTTGTAGTTAGAATTGGGTAAAATAGTATAAAACAAAAATAAAGCTAGTAAATGCCTATAATAAATTTATAAATTATAAGCTTTTGAGTTGCTGGATTTTTTTTGATTTTTTTTTAAAGTGTCGATACTCTCCTTATGATAAATAATTTGTTAGAAGTTTTTTATAATATGATTAATTTATTTATTGTATTACAATTTACAATCATGCATGTTGTTAACATTATAAACAAGATTTAATATTTTGTTAATAAGGAAAAATGAGTTGGAATGTTTGGTTGATCAGGTTAAGATTCGTTCTATTAAAACCCCACAAGTTTTGTTTATTAACAATACTAAACCCTTAAAGAGATCAAAGTCTATTTTAGTGTATCTTATTTTACATATATAATTTTCTAATTAAAAATTAAAAATAAATATAAGGGGAAAACTAATCATGTATTATTTATAGGCATAGGAAACATTTAGATACTTAAGAAATCACATTTTTATAAATAGGTAGCTGCAGTTATTTTATTTTTTACGAGGTATCTGATTTTCAAAGTGTTGCTCCATCTTTTGACCCGTCAATTTTAGATGGAATGTGAAAAAATGTATGATATTAACGTATTTGTACCTTGTTTTATTGTTGCAAACTGGTGCATGTATTTTGTCATATTGTTGCAAGCTGGTATAGATAGTTTATCTTATTGATTTAATGCGGTATATGTACTTTGTCTTAATTTTTCAAATTTCATCTAAAACTAACGGGTTAAAAGACGAATCAAACTTTGGGAAATCTTGAGTACCTAAAAGAAATATATATATATATATATATATATATATATATATATACATATATATAAAATACCTATTAATAAAAACGTAATTTCTGAAGTATTATTATTTATATGCAAAGAACGTTATAATTAACTTATTATGGTGATTTGTTAATATATTAATTATGATGATTGTTTGTTATATCCCAACTATTATACAAATCTATTATTTCTAATAAAATCTTACTTTTTTCAAATAATGATAATAAAATGCAACATTAAATCACAAATAGCTAGGGCACATGAGGAAGAAAATGTCTATTTGTATTACATTACCAAGTGTATAGAATATCTCTTGAATAGTACTTCAAATAAGAAAAAATAATAGATTCAAGCTCATTTAATTTTATCAGAGTTTTCAATAAATCTTAAAAATCGATATATATATATATTTACATATACCAATAATGCATACAAGTTTAAGACCAATATTATATAATCCATTCATGATATAAAACAAAGGGATAGGTGTTAAGAATTCAACTCCTTTTTTAAATTAAAGTGGTTTCCACTCATTGACCTTTGTTCTTCCCAACTTTATACTAAATTATTAATTATGAGATAGTGTGAGATCTCTTCTTGTTGTTGTCTTGTCTGGTGATCCCAAGAATATGCTTCATTTCATCACCAAACAAAGACTAAACCCTAATAATTATAGCAAAGTCTCATCTGTGTTCTCAAAAAGACATGGTAAAAACTAAAAACTTGAAAAATTCAAAAGAATATATATATATATATGATTGAGTAATTGTTTTGAAAATTAAAATAGAGTGCATCCTCTTTATTCACTTAAATGTTTTATTTTTTTGATAAATATATCTAAAAGAACTCCTATATTTTATACAATTAAAAATGTACGTATAAAAATAAATAATAATTCAACAAAATATGAATTTTAGCATTTAATTTCTTTGATGAATGATATGGAAAATATATTTCCTTAAAATTTCATGTCTTTACACACACACACACACACACATATATATATATATATAATATTATTCTTTTTAAATAGTTTACTTCATTTTAAAATTCTAACTATACTTTTCAATGTCTAGAATGAGATTTTATCATCTCATAAAAATGGTATAATATGTTAAACTAATAAATAAAATTAACATTGTAAAATCATTTCTTATCTAAGCTTACTTTTCCTCATTTTTTTTAAATTTAAAATTGCAAATCTCCCTAAAGATAATCAAACCGTTGGATATTAATTAAGACAAAAAGGTAATTAATTATCTGCTTTCGTCACATAGGTTGACAAAAGGATAGGCTAGTTCACATCCATTATCAAATACAAACAAGATAACTCAATATAATAATAAATAAATAAAAACTTTTAACTTGTCGGTTTTATTTTAAGTAATAATATTACAATACAAAAAATATCTAATAAACCAACCAAATGAAAACTAATGTCATGATGTTAAATATTACACTTTAATTTATATCCGATTTTACGTTAAATATTAACGTAACAATGTTTACAAGTAATAAGTTAAAACAAATGTGGACAATTATGTATTATCGTAATTATCTTCGCGATTTTAAACAAAAGAAAAATATTATATTCAAGTTTAAAGACAAAGAATACATAATAAATATGAAGAAGATGTCACGTTCGCATTTTATTCGTCACGTTAATTTTCATTAGTCGATGTAAGTAAATAATAATATTTATAAAACAAATAATTATATATATCATAAGTTTTCCATTAATTTTAAGGTTAAATACCAAGAATCTACCTGAACTTTGGACGTTTTGCAACGAGCTACCCGAACTTTAAAAATTCAAAACGGGCTAACTCAACTTTGAAAAAGGTGCAAATAGCTACATCCGTCCAATTTTTTGTCAACTGTTGACGGAAATTCATCGGAAAGTCGTTGGAAATTCGTTGGAAATTGGACAGATGTAGCTATTTGCACCTTCTTGAGGTAGCTCGTTTTGAATTTTCAAAGTTCGGGTAGCTCATTGCAAAACGTCCAAAGTTTAGGTAACTCCTTGGTATTTAACCCTTAATTTTAATTAGTTAATATGATTAAATAATAATAATAATGTGTAAAATAAATAATTATATAACACAAATTTTAAGAAAAAACTAACATTATATTGAGAATAATTTCCAATAATTTGAACCGACAAGAGCAACTTCTAGGTTGTCACTTACATTATAAATTAATTCATTATATTTACAAATATATATATAATAAATATTATTTATAATATTAATCTCAAGACTAACATGTATTGACTAATGTCTTGAGTGTTGGATGGTGAGATAAGATTGGTCTTATCCTATGTGTTGCAACATTTGGATACCTCTTTGGCACGTGAGTGGGCTGACTTGGCACGTGCCTCCTTTGACCTTTCAACAAAAGTCATCTCCATGGTTTAGGTGCCCTAAAGCAATAGCTTCACAGAGCCAATCACTGAAGGTATGTTGTCACAAAATTTGACCTAATTATATATTTATTTGTTCTCACCATATATATATATATATAATTAAAGAATAATTTATATAATCATTTAATTTATTAAGTATTCATTAAAATAACGTACCTATATATATTGAGTTGGTGATGACATGCAAATCCACTATCCTATGACATTAATCAATACAATATGATGAGTCAAATCTTCCTCCATATCTTTAAATTCTATATGAACTAAATTTAAAGGACAAATAAAAAACAATTATTTATACAAATAAAAATTTATTCTTAAACCAATAGGTGATATGAACACGTAATCAATTTTTATATATAATACTTAATTTTTGTAAACACAACCAATGTAAGATTGTAGTTGTAATGTTTTTACTAGTTCAACCCAATCTGATTGTACTCATTATTTGCACTAAAATCCAAAAAAAAAATGAATTCAGGTTGAACTTAAATAGTACACATTTGTTTATATCATAGTTATCAGAACCGGATCGAACCGGCGGCCCGACTGGGAGCCGGCCCCCTGTTCGGTTTGGTTCAGTTAAAAGACCGTTTTACAAATGAACAGTATTTGAACCAGGTTGAACTAGACGGTTTTGGGAAAATCGGTCGGTTTTCTGTTCACTTTTTAGTTGATTTTTTTTGTTTTCGTATTTTTCCGGCCGATTTTGTTTTTTTTGTTTCCGGTTTTGGGTTATGCACAAACCAATCGGCTTAACCCAATTGGTTAAACTGATTCACTACTATTGTGTTTGAGAATTGAGAGTAATGTGTTTGATATTGAAACTATGTAGTTTGTCTGTGTGTGAGACTATGTAGTTTGAGGTAATTATGTTTGTGTTTGAGACTATGTATGTATTTTAAGTTTTCAATTTTTCCCCCTTGTGAACAATGAACCGCACACTGAACCGGGTTGGACCGACGAACCATGAACTGGCCCTCACTGGTTCGATGACCGATCCGGTTCTGATAACTATGGTTTATATGAGTTCCAAATCACTTATTTTTATCTGATGTGGGACAATATTCTTAACGCGTTCGACACCCTCGTTGTGACCAGTCCAGAATCTTTGTCCCTAGTAGGTGCATCAGAATTGCAAGTCCTATACTTGTTTAGATACTCTCCAGGGCTTGACCAACTGTTCAATTATGTTAGCACGGGTCTTCAACCTTACAAACCCGGTCAAGATACCTTACAAACACGATCACAATCTCGGGTTGCCTCTTGTACCATTTGTAACACCCTAAGCTCGAGTGATTGTCCTAACTAGCTAACCCAGCCTAACTGGACAGTTGTCCTCACTTTAACTCAGGAAAGGAAAAAGAGAAATTCATATTGGACTTGAGTAGTACATTTTCCTGATAGGAGTTTCAAATAATTTTTTTTATTTGATGTGGTATAGGATATCACAGTAACTCAGAATGAAATTAACACTCCACCGCACTATGAAAACTCTTTGATTGAAACACCGACTTGAGAGTAAAGCGAGAAACAACAGAAAATAACACTATCAATCAGAATCGGACTTTGAAACCATGTTAAATTCTAAATCAGGTTGAACTAAACATAATAGACAAACAAATAACATACATTTATAGCTCACAATGAGATTCAACACTCTTCACTCTTCCGCACTGTAAAAACTGTTTGGTTTTCACAATGAGATTCAACACTCTCTCTCATCCTCATAGAGAGAGAATAATGTCATTCTGTTTGCGATTTTGATTCCAAGAACACGAAAAATATTTCACAAATGAAAATTTGAAGTACACAATAGCTTCGAGAAGCTTTGTTCTAAATCCAAACATATAATTGGCATCATCTTCATCAATGAAGATGATAGATAGAACATTATAGGTATCAAAAACTATTTACACAGAAAAAAAAAAACAAAAAAAAGGAAATCTTTAGAGCTCTGCTCGATCTACCCATCATCATACAATCCTGCACATAATCGACATGTAAGTTTCATTCAGTAACATTCCCGTGTTGCGAAAAAGGTAAAAATCATTCCTTTCTTGGGAAACAAGAAACTGAAGGCAAAAGAGACTTACATGCCACCCTCTGCATCAAGATCTCTTATTTGGGATATAATGCCCTTAAAGAAGCACCATAGCAGGATCAATCCAGTAGAGGTGACAATAGGCACGGCGGATAAATTATCTATTTTTATCGTAAAAAGACATATCGATTGAAATTCTTCTTTTTAAATCTATGTTCTATTTACCATCTTCCTCGGCCTAATACGCGTAGAGGAGAGCAGACTGAAGACTCAGTTGGATTTGATTGAGTTAAGAGTTACTTGACATTGATAGCAGCAGCCATGCTCCTCAACTTTTGAGAGATTTGGGAGAAAGAAGGCCTCTCTAGTGGATCAGAACTCCAACAGCTTTCCATGAGGGACTTCCATTCAGGATCGCACCAAGTGGGGATTTCGGGACGCAGGGAATTATTCACGATCCCTCCTACAAAAGGGTTAAAGTAAAGTTTATTCTTTTATTGAGAATATCTTTTCTGAAAACAAACCTTTAGGGGTTTTCAAGAACAGGACATGTCTTGTTTGGCACTTACCAATTATGGAGGCACAGTGCATGTTTGCATAGGGTTCTTCTCCAGTAAGCAGTTCCCACATGACAATTCCAAATGAGTAGACATCAATCTGTAATATAAAGAGTAGACAGATCAGTCTAGTGAGTAGAAAAGACATTATGAAGATTATAAAGAAAGAACATGGATAAAGTTTGCGTTTTTGGCACTAGATTGGGCACTATGAGGTGAATCGAAATGGATTCATTATTCTCTGGGCATGATTTAGGGTGAAACCTGGTATAAAAACTTAAAAAGAGTTCTTTTTCAGTTACTACACTCTAAATTTCACACTTTACAGAATTTTTCATGGTTTATTAGGAACTTGAGTAGGGCCGGCAATGGTGCGGTGAAAAACTCATAACCATGGTTATAACCGTTACTGTTTAATATGGTTAACCGCACCATTATGGTGCGGTGCGGTTATGGTAATGAATTTTCTACCCATAATGGTTATGGTTATGGTATTTGAGTTATACCCATGGTTATTATATAAATATAATATTTATTTATTATTAATAAACTAATTTATATAATATACTAAATATAAATTATATAATTGAAAATTTGAAATTGTTGAAGATTGAAGGCGCCAAAGTTCAACGATGGTAATATAGATTGATGTATTTTTTAAAATAAAATTTTCGATCTTTTATTATATTACATGTGTGGAATGAATATGGGTATACGGGTAAAACCATGGTTAATAACCACGGTTATTTTAATGGTTATGCTATTGAAAATTATACCCATAATGATTATGGTTATGGTATGTGGTTTAAAAATACGGTATGGTTATGGTATTTGTCATACCCTGACCATACCCTAACCATCGACAGCCCTAAACTTGAGGCAACACAAAGTATAATCTGAAATCTTGAATATGGTTTGTATTATATCTTCCTTAATGAAGAACTAGCAAATCAAAAGGGAAGCTGTACATATATTTGGTAGAAACTCAATTACCTTCTCAGAAACCATGTTAGTTTTGCCACTTAAGAGCTCAGGCGCCATCCATGGTAAAGTCCCACGAACACCACCAGATACCAATGTGTGCTGTTTCACCTTGGAAAGACCCAGATCCCCAATCTGAATCGACATAAAACCTTAACCTCAGCAATTACTATTTTATTTTATTATTTTCTATATAGAAAATTTAAAAAAAAAAAAAGAAAAAAGAAGAAAGGATATGGTTGAGCAAACCTTGCAGACAGGTCGCTGTGGGTCTCTCATATTCACCAGAAGATTCTCACATTTCAAATCGAAATGAACAATGTTTTTCCCATGCAAATACTCCATCCCAAATGCTGAATCCATTGCTATTATGAGTCTTTTACGACGATCAATGGTTCTGAATAATAATAAGAAACAGATGTTAGCAAATAAACTGAACCAAATATGAAGGAAATGCAACAATGATACAGATTATATAAAAATGGCACCTTAAAACATCACCTGTCCTTCTTCTGCAGAAATTGTTTCAGAGATCCGTTGACCATGAATTCTGTCACGGTAGCTAAAGACCCATCAGGGCCATCTCGCACTATGCCATAGAAAGCAACCACATTTGGGTGATGCAATGAACTTAATATTGAGGCTTCCCTCCAAAAATCTGCAATCTGTAGTGACAAGTGTATGGGTTATCAAATTAGGTGCCTTGACTGGCCAATGAAAATCACACAATAAAAAAAAGAATAATATCTAAAGGATTAAGGATCTAAATAAAAATTGCAAGAGACGAATTTACGAGGCGTTCTCTTTCAGAAGGCTTCCCAGCAAAGCAGCTTGCTTTAATTCTCTTTATAGCTACATCGGAGCCTCTCCATTTCCCATGATAAACAGATCCATATGTTCCGGATCCTAATTCACGAATTTCTTCCAGATCATCGTTTCTTATTGTCTGAGGAAAACAGTGCAGATACATTATAAAAGTGACCAGAAAACTTTAATAATGAGCAATGCCTAGAAACCTAATCCTTCCCATTTCTAGAATTGTTCATTATTAAACTTGATCCCTTTATTCCGGAAAAATTAACCTTTTCCAGAAAATGTAACTTTTTTCACTCCGAGTTCCAATAATATCTAAGAAGGTGCTATGAAATCAAAACCTCATATCTAAGCTGCACATCCTAGAGACCTTTTACTTTTTTTCCTAATGTGGGAGTTCAAATTAATTCCCGTTTATCTACTTCTATCCATGAGTGTGTGTGGGTGGTGGGGGGTGGGGGGTGGGATACGTCTCTATTCAGCTACAAAGTTCGTTTTGAATAAACAAGTGAATAATAAAGCAAGAACCTGTAATCCTCGAGCGATGGCATCTGCTTCAGCTTTTGTTGGCTCAATTCTGAAACTTTTAATAGTATCTTCAGACTCAAGACCAAGATCCCCATGTTTATTCTGCATTCATAAAATACAACATCACATAAATGAAAGAAAAAATAGAATCTGCAGCAGGAAACCATCTTCTGGGTATAAAATAACACTCACTATTGAGTCTGCTTCTTTAGTCTCTGTTTCAGTAGTAACAGCTTTATTCTCTGAAAGATCGTCTTCTTCTGCTTCTGCTTTCACAGCATTCAGCTGTTGGGGAGTATCGGATAGAGCAACTAGCGGCTCCATAGGCTCAGCTATCTTAACACTATTCCGGACACTACCTTGAACCTGTGCTGGAGGACCCTTTCCATTGAGAGAGACTAGTGGTTTCATATCCAGAAACCCATTTGTCTCCAAATTCTTCTTCTCTATTTCTTCCGCTACATTGATTCTGTTACTTGATTCAGGAGCAAAAACGGAAGTGGATTGTGGTGGGTGTTGATTCTCTGGAAAATAGTTGTTTGGATTAGGATTAACAATACCGTGACCATAATTCTGACCAGTTGCATCGTTCATCGGTTGAGGCGGACGAGATACTTCAAAAGGTGGTGCCACATTTCTCCATAGTGACTGTGGATGCATATGCCCATGAGGGACCATGTGTGCGTTACTCACTCCATAAGCATAGTTCATATTCTCGGGAAGAGGAATATGGGAGGGAGTCGGGTCATGAAACACTTCATTGCTCAATTCACGATGGTGAGGGAAACTAGTCGACCCCTGTGGCCCATCAACTAAATTACTGTGTGGCATTGGGAAATTCATGTTTGGACCGTCTCTAACATAATAATCATTCAATCTAACCCTTCCATCCTCAACATGAGGGTTGTTCATCTGGGGAGGAGGCACAACCCATCCTCGGTCTTGAGAGTGCGATTCATTGTAAGCATTGCATGGATGCATTTTAACATTAGGATTCAACATGTAACCTTCTCGATTCGTGAGACCCACTCCACAAGGGTTACTCATCTCAGAAGGAAGCCCGTTTCCTAAGTGGGGTTGCTCAAAGGACATTCTCCCATGATTGTTCACATCAACCGGGTTAAGAAGGTTGCCAGGGAAACCTACATCCCCTACAGGGGACCCACTCGTCGGGACCCACAAGATATTGTCGGGAAACTGATGAGGATGGTGGTAGTCATGTCCTGATTGAGGATTCAATTGCTGCCAGGCATATTCATCCGGCAATCTATCAAGACACTTATCAGACATCTCCCCCAATGGCAAACCATACCGAACTGAGGACGGTGAGGATGGAAATTCTTGGTGACCGTGATGCCTCGGGGAGTAAAAAGCTGGGCTCCACGTCCCTTCCATCTCATTGTACCTCACAGGCTGCTGAATCTGACCCATGCCCATTTGTGGAATCGAAAGTTGATTAAGGTTCATAGGTATGTCATTGTGCCTTGGGCTATAATACTGCTCCGATAAATGCATGTCATCAAATCCACCAACCAATAAGGACTCGGGTATTTGCTGTCTCCTAAAATCAGACATCTCATTCATGTTGTTTAGGGCATCCACGTACCTCCTCTCGGAATTCCGGTCATCCCCATCAATGTAGTGGATTGAACCATCTTGCTCAAGACTTGCAAACAGAAAGATCCTTAATCTAGTAAATCCGTCTCCAGACCCGAGCTTATCATACTCTTCCATCATGTTCGTGACATCATCATCGTTTACCACAGACACCAGAGCATCGAGATCCTCATCAGGCTGTTGATACTTCAAAACAGATGCTCCTTCAAAGATATCACGCATTCGGTTCATCAACTCCGTGTAAGTAATGTCTCGAGGAACACTGACTATCCTTGTCTCTCCACCCACGTATCGTAATTTCCCATCTTGGGGTCGTGGCAATATGCTGCCGTTGAAGCTGCAGAGGAACTTGATTCTGAGCTGCTCATCGTTGGAGCTAAGGGAGAGAGTGGATGTTGAGCCTGGAGCTGAATTGGGGGCCGTGGAAGGGGTGTCCATGGTTAAATAAGCAACTTGGGTCTCAGACATGAAATTTCGATTGCCTCAAACCCTAAATTCTCCAATCCAGCATGATTTTTGCTACCAATTTCAAAGAAATAACTACAAAACCCATGGAAATCCTATCGATACAAGAATCAAAACCAATAAATAAACAACGAATACTCATCAACTCGCATCCCGAATAAATAAATAAAAAAAGCGAACCTTTTTCCAGCTGACGAAGAGCAATTTCGGCTCGAAAGACGCGGTACCTGAGATTGGAGCAAGAAGAATCAGATTACGCCGAAACGAAACAGCTTCTGAATAACCCAGAAGATAAAACTGGAGAATAAGATCAAGGATGAGGGACGCGACCTCAGATTCCTCTAACGAGTGATCCGCTTCCTTCAAGATTCATGCAGGATTAATTGAAGAGTGGAATGAGGAAAGAATAGGGAGATGGAGATGATGATGGAAAGGAAGGAGGAGAAGGGAGCGCCATAGGCAGAAATGTGGGCTCTCTCTGGAGGAGATGCGATGCCTGAGCGCCAGGTAGTGACACAAGTCACACGTGACAGACACTTTCTCTTCGGTTGTTTTATTAGGGTGATAATAATAATTAAGGATTTGAGCTTTATATAATTGCTTTTTGATATAGATATATTATTATTCGACCAAAAAAAAAGATATAGATATATTATTAATTAAGAGCATATTTTAATAATTAATATTCAACTCTTATACATTCAAAATATATTTAATTTAACAAAATTATTTTGATAATTTACATCTTTTCTATAAAAAAAATACAATTAATTTATTAAAAATATGATGTGAATTTTTTTTCTATAAGGTTTAATTTTTTCATAATTATAAAAAAATGGTGACTACATTTCGAAGGTGACCTCAAGGAATTTTAAATCATCTCTAATAACTAAACAATTTTATATAAATTCTGTATTTCTTCTTGTGTCCTTAAATTTATGTATATTTTTTTTTAAATATATGATTAACTGTACCATTATGGTACGGTGCAGTTATAGTGATGAAAATTATACTCATAATAATTATGATTACAATATTTTAGTCATATCATGGTTATAACCATTATTATTATATAAACATAATAATAATAATATATTAATAAATACTAATAACAAAAGTAGGATTTTCACTTTTAGATTTCACGAATGTATAATTCAATGATGTAAATGTTAAATGATATTAGTGTTAATTTTGAATAGTGCTAATGTTGAATATTTTGGTTGCTTGTAACATAATTTTATGTATTTATAAAGATAATATTTATAATGTTCCATTATGGATGTACGGTTAAAACCGTGGTTAATAACCTTGGTTATGAATATGGTTATAATATTGAAAATTGTACAAGTAATGATTATAGTTATGGTATGAAATTTAAAAATATAGTATAATTATGATATTTATCATACTCGTACTATATTTTAGTCATTGTCAGTCGTCAAGGACGGAGCCACGGGTGAGGGGGGGCAAATTGCCCCTCCCTCAACTTTTAGATTTGTGTCAATTTTCCCTGAATTTTTGGATTTGTGTCAATTTAGCTCTAAAAAATTTTACATTTGCCCACTCTGAATTTTTTTTATTTTAACTATTTATCATTATACTAATTATTGCTCCCACTAACTTAAATTTCTGGCTTCGTTCCTATATATATATGCTCTTTCTTTTTAGTCTAAGTTTTTTGTTTTTTTTTTCCACTATTTTTAGTCTAAGTTAAAGTGAGTATATGCTCTACTTATTCTCTCGATCCCGTTCCCATTTATATTCCCCAAACAATTAAATTATGATGACGTGGAAGACGGAAAGTGTAGCTGTCCAGGTCGGCAACGACAAATCCACGTTTAATATTCAAAAATAAATAAATTATGATTGAATTTCCATGTTTACTATAAAAAAATAAATATCGTAATTATTAAGACTGAGACTGATTTTATACCACACGTAGTTGTGGTTGAGAGCGCTGACTCTCAAGTGGTTTGCTCTCAGGGTCACGGGTTCGATTCCCCCCAAGTGCTCTTGGGGAAGGGTCAACTTGTGTCCGAAGGGCCGGCCTCTCAACTCTAGGCTGTCGGTGGGGCTACATTGACGGGGCCAGTGCAAAGCGCTGGTTGTTCTCAGATGTGGTAGAGGACGATAGAACTCACAAATGTTAACAGGAAAGCCCGAACATTATGTAGCGGGGTGAGCCTATGGTCGCCACTACTAGCCTATTCCTTTTAGATGCCCAAAAAAAAAAAGAAGACTGGTTTAATAAGATGAAACTCGATTGTCTACTGGCATGGTTGAGTTCAATTTTTTTTACTCACGGGTTATTTTGACAAAACCCGTATAATAAATGGATCGTGCTTGGATCGTAAACTTCAATCCACGGGTTAACTCATTGACCCATTGATTAATTTATAATATATTATATAAAAATAAAATAAAGATATTATAATCCTAAATCTAGAATCACATAGTTATTATATACTACCTTAATGTTAGTAACGGGTTCAGACAACAAATTTAATGCAGGTTGTGCGAGTTGCATGGGTCGTGGGTTGACCTATAATTTTGCAATGTAATTTTTTGATCACGGTCAACCCGTGGGTTGTGTTTGAGTCACGAGAATTGACCTGTGAAACTGATGGGTCATGTTTGAGTTTAACAAATTTTGACACGACTCGCGGTTGACCCAACACGCGGAATTGACACCCTAGTTGGATTATAGTATTTTTGAGTCGGGCTCATTGTGGTTCGGGTTGCCGTAACATTTAAAATTTACACGGGTTGGGTTATAGTATTTTTGGGCCGGGCTCATTATGAACCATAGTTTGCTAAGGAGTATTGGGCCTATATTATTCGACCCATTAGTAAATATTTTAGTAAGCCCACTAACAGTCCACTAGGTTGTTAAGCAGCTATTTCTTGATTCCGTCTCTACTTTCCTCTTCCCATTCTGATTCTTCTACCCCGTTCTTCGGTTCAATCGATCTTCCCCATCGTTTTCAAAACTTTACTTGATTGATTGGAAGTTTCCCGCCATTTTCGATCTGGGTAGTCGAAGATGGAAGGAAAGCTGGAAATTTCTCTCGACAAGCTCCCCGTCAAGCGCTTGGATCACATCGAGGAGAACGGTTTGGAAAGATACCCTCCGTAATCTTCTCTTCTTCTTCTTTTACTGTTATTTTCAATGAAACCAGGAATTTGAGTTTCGTATTAGTCTAATTATGGAATTAGCAATGTGGGTTTTTGGAAATGTAAGCATTGAACACTGCGTCGAGCTGAAAAATGGTTTAAAATTCATGTTTCGGTATCGAATTCTGTTCTTTTTTTCCTCTTTCCCAACAGTGTTGAATTCTGATTGAAATAGTGTATTACTGTCAATTGATGCTTTTTTCCGGTTGTTTTTGGTCGCATTTGAATTTCAGTGACGTAGGGTACGAGGAAAAGAGGCTTTCTTTGATTCGAAGAATCGATTTTGCGTGGGCGGTAGAGAAGGATGAGGAGAAGAAGAAGCAGAAGAAGAGTGCTAAAGAGAGCTCGACGCCGTGGCAGTGGCAGGGCATGGTTGAGAATCTGCAGTTGGCACATCAAGAGCTTTCTGTGATTATAGATCTCATTAACACTGTGAGTTGTCTTAGTTCCACTATATTATCGTGTTTATCTCACTACGTAGTGAGATTGTTGCTAATTAATCCGAAATGCCTTACAGTATAATGGAACTTCAGCACTGATACAAAAATTTAATCCAAAAATGTCAACTTCAAAAGATTCATATAGTTTTTCGATTATGATAACCAACTATTTGGTTCTATTTTGTACACTACGATATGCACTTATTATATGATATTCGGATGTTTATGTAACTTGGCAATAGTGATCCTGAAAACAGATATAAATAGGGCCGGCAATGGTACGGTGAAAAAACCATAACCATGGTTATAACCGTTACTGTTTAATATGGTTAACTGTACCATTATGGTGCAGTACGGTTATAGTGATGAATTTTCTACCCATAATGGTTATGGTATTCGAGTAATACCCATGGTTATAACTATGGTTATTATATAAATATAAAAATTATTTATTATTAATAAACTAATATATACTAAATAATGGAAGTTACTGTACATACATGTGATAAATAATCATGATGTTAGTTTTATATATTTTTATTGTTGACAATATAGATTTATGTATTTTTTAAAATAATTTTTTCGGTCTTTTATTATATTACATATGTGGAATAAATATGGGTATACGGGTAAAACTATGGTTAATAACCATGGTTATTTTCATGATTATGGTATTGAAAATTCTACCAGTAATGGTTATGGTTATGGTATGTGATTTAAAAATATGGTATGGTTATCGTATTTGTCATACCCGTACCATAACCTAACCATCGACAGCCCTAGATATAAAGCAATATCGAAGCCAACAGACAGAAATTCGTATAAATAGAAAACAAATGTAAGTCTTGAAGAATAAGATGTTTGTTTTCTCAACTGTAGGTAGAAGCAAATGATGCTGTGGCAGTGGCAAGTAGTACCAGGCCAAAGCCACTACCCACTGAGCATCTGTCTGAGCTTGCCATATCTGCAGCTACCAAGCTGCAGTGTTACAGGGTATCTTACTCTCTTCGAACATTACATTTGTACATGCGTGAGTATTTAAATCTTAAATTCTTAATCATTGATTGAAGTCTGGAATTCTTTTGATATTCCTGTGATGCAGAATCTTGGTAAATATTTCAAGCAATCTGCCAAAGCTTTGGAGCAACAGATTTCAAAAGAAGCCAGATTTTATGGCGCTCTGATCAGGTATCCCCCTTGCATCCTTAGATATATATATATAATTTACAAGAGAGCTAACTTGCATATACATAATAGGTTTAACGATAATTTAAAAAAATCCTAAATAGTGTATAGTATATTTGCTTGGCCTAGTGGTTGATGTATTTGTTTGTGATTGTAGATAGGGGTGACAATTTCTGACACGACACGATTAAACGACACGACACGATCTGCTTTAAAGCGTATATGCGTTTGACCTTAACGGATCCCGTGTCTAACAACTCTTATACGTTTAGACACGATTAATAATCGTGTCTAAACAATTAAGATCTGCGGATATCTGTATAAACACGATTAACTAATCGTGTCGTGTATACCTGTAACACGAATAAAGACACGGTTAACTAATCGTGTTTAATCGTGTCGTGTCTAATCGTGACACGTTCAGAAAAATATATAAAATTAATGTTTTTCGTGTTAATCGTGTCGTGTAACGCGTCGTTTCGTGTTTAATCGTGTAAATTCATATCAATCAGGTCGTTCTTAATCGTATTGTGTCGTGTCATATCGTGTCGTGTCTATCCGTTATGTTTTTCGATTTTTAATTTCCAAGAAAGTTAATCGTGTCCCGTATCGTGTCACGTGTGATCTGCTAGTTAATCGTGTCGTGTTCGTGTCTGATGTTTTGAGACACGTTTAGAAATTATCCGTTTAGACACTAAACCTGTTAAGACACGACACGATTAATAACACGATACGATTAGACATGACTCGACACGATTGCCACCCCTAATTGTAGAGATCAAGGGTTCAACTTTTAAATTTATTATTCTTGTCGAATTTACATATTTCGTAGGGGCAAAAGTGAAAATAGAAGTAGAGTCCACTTACCCTACTGCTGCACCCTTTATAAATAATATTTAGAAGTATCGATAGATGCTCAGATTTTATGTTACTTCTGTTCTAAATCCATGAATTTATTTGGTATACTTAACTCATTTTATCTCAACAGGTTGCAGCAAAATTGGAAAGTTAAACGGCAGCGATTAGCGTCTTCTGCCCCTGCAAATGAAGGATTCACTATTGACTTGTTTGACAAGTCTACAAATGATTTTGGTGTCGTTTCTCGCCCATCAACCATATCTACTGTCCCAGTAGAACACGATTCAGCGGGAAGTTTGGCTGTCTATGTACCTCCTAAATCTTGTCGAACTCTCCATTTTGGCTTTCTTGGTGCACAATCAAGCAATAGTTTGGAGGGAACTAGCAAAGTCAAAATTGAGACAGAGAATGGCAGTGGAAGTGAAAGCATAAGTGATAGTGAAGGTGAAAGTGAAAAAGGAAAAACTGTTGGGGATGATGAAAGTGTCAAGAAAACACATAATCTGCTCCGCAAAGTTCACCAATCTATTTTTTACGAGCAGGTAAATTTTGCAGTATCTATCCTCTATCTATACTTTTATACTATTTATAAAGGGTTAATAACCAAATAACAAACCGAACTTTGAGAAAAACAAACAAACAGCAAACTGAACTTTTTTTGTTGACAAACAACAAACCAAACTTTAGAAATTTAGCAAACAACAAACTTACCTCAAATTTTCATTATGTTTGAACGATTTTTTCAATGTTTGAGGGAGTTAGTAAGTCGTAATAATATTTCCTTAACATACTTCAACTAATGTTGACTTAATAACTCCATCAAACATTGAAAAAATCGTTCAAACATAATGAAAATTTGAGGTAAGTTTGTTGTTTGCTAAATTTCTAAAGTTTGGTTTGTTGTTTGTCAACAAACAAAGTTTGGTTTGCTGATTGGTTTTTCCTCAAAGTTTGGTTTGTTTTTTGGTTATTAACCCATTTATAAAGGGTGCACTAGCGGTAGTGAACTCCTTATTTTCAGTTCCGCCCTTAGAAAATGTCTAAATTCTAAAAAAAAATTATATATTTGATACTTGAGCTCGTGATCTCTACATTCACAAGCAAAGTCTAAGTTAATTTAAGTGTATATATTAGAGACTATTAATGATTAACTTAAATGTTGTCACTAAACCAATTATGTAGATATGTACGCACGTAGCACGTGTTGGCTGGCTCTCTTGTCAGAATTAAACACAACGAGCTGAAATAAATACTTACTAGAATTTCTTGCTTCATTAAAACAGGTTTTTGATTTAGTGAACCGTGAAGCATTTAATGCATCAGAGGGAGTCAATGTAACTGGAATTCAAGAAGACAATTTGCAGTTGAGCATTGGGCAGGGGACATCGGTGTTGATATCACTGATTCCATCAACTCAAGGTGATCAATCCACTGAAACTGCAGCCACAGATAACTTAGAAACTGCACCTATGGATGTGGACTCATTTGATGGGGCCACTTTGGTTGGAGAAAAACACGATGCTCTTGAAAAGAAGATACTGTGTCGTACAAGTTACGAGATTTATCTCCAACAGCTTTTCCACGGACATGTTTTTGTCAAATCAAAGGATAGGCACGGTTCTAGTACAACTCGAGTAACTGGTCAAAACACAAAAGATAGTACCACTCTGCTCTCTCACTTTTGTCTGTCCCTGTCTCATAGAATATTTTCCAACAAAGTTCTCAAGGAGCTTGAAACTGTGGTATCTCTCTCTCTCTCTCTGTCTCTTTTCATTTGCCCGCCAATAAGACCGTTTTTCTATCACTTCTCTATCTTTGATAGGTTTCGAGGGTTCCGTACCTCCGCTTGACGTCTCATCCCTCGTGGCATTCTAGAAAATCTTCTTGGAGTCTCTTTGTGAACGTTCCTCAGTCTATTCTTCACGGATGCAGCCAACAGCAGGCAACAGAAAAAGGCAACGTATCACTGTTTCGAACTAAGGTGGTTGTGACTGATGATTCCATAAGTGTAGAAGGTGAAGCTGCTCCAAATGTCATTGGTCTTTTTAAGGGATCCTCGGGGAACATCTCTTCCACGAACAGATGCAACTGTGATTTAGTAGACCTTCCAGTTATCATTCTACAGCAGGTAAATATCCTTCTTTAAAAATAATGTCTGACAATATAGAATTACGAAATTCAAAAATAAGCTAGAGTTTAGCTTGTACAAGGTCAAGCTTTTTAAGTCCTTGGATTTAGAAAAAGGCTTCCTGTGTATATATTTCTTCAGATGAGATAGAGTGGCTCTGCCTTTCCTTTACTGCTGAAAAATAGCCGGATCGAGTCATACAAAGTTTTAATCTGTGGTATATTATTTCAATAGACTCAAAATATGATTTTTCACTGAAAATGTGAGATTTCTTGGTTGATTCCAGTTGGTAAAGTTACAATAAAAGTCTTGTTGACAAACATGATGATTGATGATCAGATTTTCATTTACAGACTTATTTTGGCATGGTCTATTCTACTTGACATTCCAATGTTATTAAATGCAACTCGCCTTAGCGTCTCTAGCATATTGAAGCGCAGACCTTCAACCAGACGGACGCCTCTAACATAGTGGTGAGGCGCACTGGAGGGTCTGCATTTCTTAACATATTAAAGTAACTCTACTTAGATAGAATAAAATGTCTGTTACATTAGGTTTGTTGAATTTCTCTTTTCTATATAATTAGAAGGGTTAATTACTTAATTGGCTACACATGTTTCACCATTGTGCAGAATGGTTACACATGTTTCATAATGTGATTAATTATTTTTGATATGTGACTAATTGTTTTTTTTACTGTTCATCGTTAAAAATTACAGTTAAGTCACTATTTAGATACATAAAATGACGTATTTACCCTTTTCATCAATCAAACTGTGTTTTTCATCACCAAGCTGTGTTCTTCATCAACGGATTGAATTGAAGCACCTAGACACGCAATTTCTGGGTTCTTCAATTCTGGGTTCTTCAAGAACCCAGAAACGCAAATTCTGGGTTCTTCAAGAACATCGAATCGAATTCGATTCTGGTTCTTCAAGACGATTCTGGGTTCTTCAATACCACTAAGGGCATAATAGTCATTTCACAATTCAATAATATGTTAGAAAAATTAATTAACGGTTTACTAACGGAATAATCGATTAATTACATTGGGAAAAACATGTGTAACCAATTAGTCACATATCAAAACCAATTAATCACATTTTGAAACATGTGTAACCATTCTGCACAATGGTGAAACATGTGTAACCAATTAAGTAATTAACCCTAATTAGAATTTTCTTGAAGCATTACAAAAATGGTATTTGCAGTAGATCTTTATCATTTTTATTTCTATAACATGTTAGGAATCAGATGCCACTTCTTTCAATGAGGCTAGAGCCTCAATTTTTAGTCGATATTTGGTCTTTGCGCCTCAGTGCAACCAACAATTTTAATAACATTGGGACTGTTTTCTGTAATGGTGTAATGTTTGAGACCTTTTGTTTTGCTTCCTTAGGTTGCAAGCCAAGTAATCCGATGGCTTCATGAAGAGGCGCTCATGGTAGGAATGAAAGTGACCCGCGACTTTTTGTGCCTCTCCTTTGAGCTCGAGCAAGGAGAAACCCTGAGCCTCATGGCCCACGTGGACCCTAAGGATCCTCAGGGGTGCATCTCGTGGTGGATGATGGTGGATGATGGCGAGCAAAAGCTTCAAGCCGATTACTATGATGGTGTGTCGGAATATCGGAAATTTTTGGGTCATTTGTCTTTGGAAGTTTTGTATTCAACCCTAATGGATTTGGTCACATTGTCCAATGGAAGTGCAACCCATTGATTCATCTTGTTCATAGGAATACACAAAAGTCTAACCTTTGATGTTGTCAATTATTGTATTTGGGTTTCAATTGTCAATTTGTTTTGATTCAAAGTTTCTTTCTTTGGAGTCAAGTTAGGGCATGAAGCACATGGTGTTGGATGCTTTATGGGATCATTCATTACCCCTCCCTAACTTTGGGCAAGCAACATGGGTGCCTTGTCCCATAATTTTGCTCCATGTGAGTGAATTGATGGGCAATGAAAGGTGCTTTTTTTTGTCAAAAAATATACAATTAATCATTGAATCTGATTTCACATCTACCCTACTATAGATCACCAGAAAATACACTAAATCGTTAATAAACAGTCTTCAAGATCCATTCTTTAGGCCAAACTAGTCAAGAAATTCACGAATTAATGACGAATTCCATACCAAAACTTATGGACTTGAAATCTTCATCACAGAAGGTTTTAAATTTCAAAGAAGTCCGAAAAGCATCGCCCGACCCTTCCGTCTTCTATTTCTCCTTGTCTCCTCCTCTAATCCTCCACGTCATCCCCGCGAAACACAGCGCATGTTTTTCTTGACGACCCATTTCCTTCTGGGTCATCGTCGGAATTCAAGAATTTGGATCTGATTTCTGGATTTTGAGTCGCCAGAGTTTGTTCGACGAAATAGGGATTGCGGCGGTTGAGTCGTCGGCAAATTCGAGCTCCTGAATCGGGTATTCTTCAATTTGACTGCGTATACTGAAGTCATTTCTGGGTTTTTGTCAGTATCTTCAAGATTGGAGCTTAGGTCTGTATATTCAGTTTCAAGAAGCTGCATTGATAGATTGTCCAGATTAGAGATGATTTTGGCTGAAATTTGAACACTTTAGTGAGCATTGCGGGCAAAGATTGATTTTTGGTGCAAAATGTCGAGTGGATGTGGGTCACCAGTGGCTGGTGGTGGATTCATGAGGCAGCGTCATAGTCAAGGATACGCCTCAAGTGGGGATGATCTTGATGATGATGCAACCTCAAGGTTCAGTTTAGCTTCACCACCGCCGCCTCGTACTCGGACATGGACCGAGGTTGTTGAGTATATCTTATGGATTGCTTCGGCAGCTTTTATTGTCTACTTTGGAGACCAGCACTCGAATCTCATCTATCTCTTGTGGCACGATGGACGAATCAGAAGGTATAATTATCTGCCTTAATTTGTTCTCTTTTATAATGATACATGATGGTCGGTTATATCTTGATTGTAGTCTCTTAATCAATGTGTCTAACTCTAGTTTAGCTGCCTACGAGATTACAATAATTCAGAGCTGAGAAACATAAATAACAAGAACAAAGCTAGTTAGTTAGTCATTAGGTCTAGGATACAAGTGAACTAAGTCTCTAGATGCAGAGTCCAACCAGCAATAACAATCTATAAACGAAGCATGATGAGTTTTTATTGGTAGACCAAATACTCTTAGGCATGAGTTTGCAACCGTTCTTTGTTAATGAATGTGTTGGCTTGTTGGTGTTGAAGTCCATTCTGACTGAAATACCACGCCGGTGGGCGGTTTCTAAAGTTTAGGCACCATATATACAACAAGGCTAACTCCTCTTATCACCAATTGGTTTTAGGATGGAATCCAAGTTGTATATTGTGGTTGCTATTTGGGTATGACTCGACCCCGATAATAAAATTTAACATGGTATCAGAGTCCGGTTCCATTTGACGGTGTTTGGTTGTTTCCCGTTATGGGTACCAGATGTGGGTTAGTTGTGTCACGTTTACTCCACGTATCAGAGTTCAGGTCAGGCTTGGACGTGAGAGAGGATTTGTTGAGTCCCAACCCGTCTGGATTAAATGTGCCGGTGTCGTGCGTCGTCATAGTGCGGGGACTGTTGAAGTCCACTGTGACTGAAATACCACCCCAGTGGGTTTCTAAAGTTTAGGCACCATACATAGTTATATACAACAAGTCTAACTCCTCCTATCACCAATTGGTATTAGGATGAAACCCAAGTTGTATATTGTGGTTGCTATTTGGGTGTGACTCGGCCCTGATAATAAAATTTAACTGTTGGCATCCCTAAAATCATGAGAAGCACACCAAGTCTGAACCATCTTCTTAATATCAGCAATACAATTTTCGATCTTCCATAAAACAGAACTAAGAACACCATTTAGCTGTTCATATAAGGTTTGGTTTTATTTAGTGGACTCAGATATGTCACTCAAGTCCAGTACTGAATTAAATTTGAAAATTTGTTGGATATTTTTCTTGATGCTGAATTTGATTTTGAATCTTGCTAGTTCTTGATTGCAGCAAAAGGATCAAATTTATAAGAATCTTTTGCTGTTTATCTAATTCCAAATGCTCTGCAGAATACCTCTATATCTTGGAATGGTAGCTGTTGGGCTAAATATCATCATTTTCCTTTACACAAGCGTATTTGCTTTGGGCTCAAGAAGATTCGATGAAAAATGGGAACTCGTTAGCATATCCACTTTACCTTATGTCACTCTTCTTGGGATCATTGCTTTTTGTTTGTAAGATTTCTTCTGTAACTTCTTTTTTTTCTATGATTTGATGCGATTAGTGACTTAGCTTTACTCTTAAACCTTGCTTTCTCCCTCATGCAGGCTATCGTTTGCTGTATGGCCGATCTGGAGTTTCTTAGCTCTTCCTCTTCTGGTACATAAATTTACCCCCTTTCACAAACTTGGTTTATCTAAAGATGATGTTTTTCTCAGTAAAAATGAAATCTTGAGATCAAATTCAGTCCATTAAGCTAATATCTTCGCGGGTTTATCTAAAAGTTATGATTTTTCCAGTAAAAATGAAATCTTGTCACAGACATGACACAATTTGCTACACCTAAAAGACAGTTTTTGATTCATGTCTGGATGTTTGGTTTTGCAGTTTACTCTGTTCATGACTTGCATGGTTGTGTTCATCAAATTGTGTCATGTCTGTGACAAGATTTCATTTTTATTGGAGAAATCATAAGTTTTAGATAAACCCATGAAGATATTAGCTTAATGGACTGAATTTGATCTCAAGATTTCATTTTTACTGAGAAAAACATCATCTTTAGATAAACCAAGGTTAATCACCATCGGAGGAAGCACTAATCAACTATGAATTCTTCCTCCGATGGTGATTAACCTTGGTTTATCTAAAGATGATGTTTTTCTCAGTAAAAATGAAATCTTGAGATCAAATTCAGTCCATTAAGCTAATATCTTCGTGGGTTTATCTAAAACTTATGATTTCTCCAATAAAAATGAAATCTTGTCACTGACATGACACAATTTGCTACACCTAAAAGACAGTTTTTGATTCATGTCTGGATGTTTGGTTTTGCAGTTTACTCTGTTCATGACTTGCATGGTTGTGTTCATCAAATTGTGTCATGTCTGTGACAAGATTTCATTTTTATTGGAGAAATCATAAGTTTTAGATAAACCCATGAAGATATTAGCTTAATGGACTGAATTTGATCTCAAGATTTCATTTTTACTGAGAAAAACATCATCTTTAGATAAACCAAGGTTAATCACCATCGGAGGAAGCACTAATCAACTATGAATTCTTCCTCCGATGGTGATTAACCTTGGTTTATCTAAAGATGATGTTTTTCTCAGTAAAAATGAAATCTTGAGATCAAATTCAGTCCATTAAGCTAATATCTTCGTGGGTTTATCTAAAACTTATGATTTCTCCAATAAAAATGAAATCTTGTCACTGACATGACACAATTTGCTACACCTAAAAGACAGTTTTTGATTCATGTCTGGATGTTTGGTTTTGCAGTTTACTCTGTTCATGACTTGCATGGTTGTGTTCATCAAATTGTGTCATGTCTGTGACAAGATTTCATTTTTATTGGAGAAATCATAAGTTTTAGATAAACCCATGAAGATATTAGCTTAATGGACTGAATTTGATCTCAAGATTTCATTTTTACTGAGAAAAACATCATCTTTAGATAAACCAAGGTTAATCACCATCGGAGGAAGCACTAATCAACTATGAATTCTTCCTCCGATGGTGATTAACCTTGGTTTATATAAAGATGATGTTTTTCTCAGTAAAATTGAAATCTTGAGATCAAATTCAGTCCATTAAGCTAATATCTTCGTGGGTTTATCTAAAACTTATGATTTTTCCAGTAAAAACGAAATCTTGTCACAGACATGACACAATTTGCTACACCTAAAAGACAGTTTTTGATTCATGTCTGTATGTTTGGTTTTGCAGTTTACTCTGTTCATGACTTGCATGGTTGTGTTCCCCTGCATCATGATTAGCATCTTAAGACCACAAAACGAGGTGCTAAGAGTAGATTAGCATAAACAAAAGCCCGATTGAAGAACACTTACCGAAAAGTTTGATGAAAGGCATTGACTGTGTAGAAACTTTGAACAGGAGCAGATACCAAAACTGAATTCATTTCAGTTGATTTGATTTGAATTCATAGTTGATTAGTGCTTCGTCCGATGGTGATTAACCTTGTATTTAGACATTGGTTATTCGTCTCCTCTCATTCGATCATTTGTGTGTATATACCGAGCGTATTAGCGGGCTGCATTGACATGGTTATGAAGAATTCTTTTGGTTCTCACATTGTGAGGCCCGAGCCCGAACCCGTTCTTGGTTTGTGTTTGATCCTCAGCTCAAACTCGATGTGGGGTCAAAATGAGAAGTAGGAGATGGTTATAAAGTGAGTCAATATTCAATTCAAAATAATGTAGAATTTTGGATTTTAATAGTAGGAATGATAAATTTATGGCCAATAATTTATTATTTCTTATAAACTGATTCGGTGCTGATGAACATTATTTTTTATGAAATGGAATACTATCAAATTGGTACTCGAACTACTTCTGGGTGATTAGTAAGTAAGTGTCTAAACTTTTTTTTTTTGTAGCAAATAGGTTGTTGAACTTTCTTAAATATGTATCCACCGTTAATTTTCGTTAAGAATAAACGGAAAATATCATGTAAGGAGCAAACAAGTATCTGAACTTACACGAATGAGCAAGTAGGTACCTGAATAAGTTCGGTCGAACCACTTTATTTTTTTTATAAAAAATAGGGTTTATATACCAAACTTATTCATAACTCAACTCCAGACGTTCTCGGTGCATCAAGAATCACTCCAAGAACGTCTGGAGTTTAGTCATACATGTGTTTGGAATTTAAACCCTACTTATTTTATAAAAAAATAAAGTAGTTCGATCGAACCGGTTCTAAACTGGTTCAGATACCTACTTGCTCATTTGTGTAAGTTCAGGTACATATTTGCTCCTCACGTGATATTTTCCGTTTATTCTTAATGAAAATTAACAGTATGTACCTATTTGCTAATTTTCATAAGTTCGACTACTTAGTTGCTACAAAAAAAGTTTAGGTACCTACTTGCTAATCACCCACAAGTTTGGGTACCAGTTTGGTAGTTTCTCTTGAAATAATTATATTCTTTTTACTTATAATAATAATAATAGTAATAAATAATAATAATAATAATATCAATTTATAATCTCCTATGAATTAGGGATTAAATGCATTCAGGTACCTCTGAAGTTGAGTTTTTACATCCAAGTACCCTACAAAAAAAATTGTTACTTTTAAGTACTCCATAAGTTGTAAGTATAACTACTTTATTTCGATATCCAAAATTGATGGAAAACGTCAGTCGTGCCAATCACGTGAAGAAAGATGATATATCTATGAGCAACATTTTACAAACACTTTCTTTTTCGTCTAAACAATAGATACCTTAAAGGAACATTTTACAAACAAAAGATATCTGATAGCAATATTAAGTGAGTCACGTGATTGACACAGCTCACGTTTTTTATCCACTTTGGATGTCAAAATAAAGTAGTTACACTTACAACTTCTGGGGTATCTAAAAGTAATAATATTTTTGTGGGGTACCTGAATATAAAAGATTCAACTTATGATGTACATGAATGAATTTAATCTCTATTAATTATAATGAAAACAGTATGCAATAAAGGCTTGATGGATGAGAAAATCGAGTGGCTTCTCTTATTTTTTATCAACTAATTAAACAGATATTATTTGGAGAGAGGCCTATTGATAAGAGTCATGCAAAAATACAAAATAATCATAAAAATTCATGACAAAAAAATCCACATCATCTTATAGTATAAATATAATCCTTATGGATATAAACTAGTTAAAAAATAAACAAAATGTTGTAAATAGAATGTTTAATCACTTTTTTATCTTTATAATCTCAAAAATTAATGCTATTTTTCTTAAAATATGGCTCAAGATTAAGATGAACTACATATATTAATTCACTAGTCAAAATATTCCTCACTTCATAACGAAAAATCACAAAAATAGTTAAATGCATTTTGATTAATTTGATGTATATATATATATATAAAGACTTTATTAAAGATTAATTTTGTGATATTTTTATATGTATATGTACGTCATTTTAACGGTTTTGATATTATAATTGTATATATATATATATATAATTAGTTGAATGGTGATCGAGGTGTCCATCTCATGTATTTAATGTAAATTAAACGAATCCCCATTTTTCTTCTTTTTCGTTGCCCATGCTCTTTATTTATCCATGTTTGGAACGGGTATCTCTCCGTCGACATGTTCGGTCCCGACATTTTTTAAGGTGGAGGTTCAACTAATTCAACGTATCATAAATGCTTCAAATCACTCCAAATAAATAGTTATGTTGATACTATGTTATTAAATTATCACTTATATTTTTTTTTGTAGCTAAATGATTATATATGTTTAAAAAATGTGACTTTTTGGTTAAACTTGTTATATACAGTCACATATGTTTGACAAATGTTATTAGATGGTTACAAAAATGACGATTTTATCATTCTTTTCTATCATACGTTCTTCATGTCCGAAATTTGATTTCGAACTCAAATTTGGGTTTGAATCGAACCTAGGAACGCATATTCAGGTTCAAACTGAACTCAAAAGTGCAAATATGGGTTAAACTTAACCCAAATATGCAATTATGGGCTCAGTTTGAACCTAATTATGCATTTTTTGGTTTAATTTGAACATAAAAATGCAAATTTGAGCTCGATTCGAACTTAAATTTGTGCAAATATGAGTTCGAAATTAGATTTCGGGTTTGAATCGAAGAATAAAATATTGAAGATGAATAATATGAACAGTTAAATATTATTTTAGTCATTTTTTAGCATAATTTTTTTTATAATCAATCAGTCACATTTTAAAACATAAGTAATTATTCAGCATATTATACAAATATATGAGCTAGGATGTACGTATAATAAGCACTACAACTACAAGATAAATTTTAAAAAGTAGCTATGTTAGAAAAAAAATTTGAAAAAGTATGTATGCAAAATTTTTTTTTAGCAAACTATGTATACGCGCACCCCGGGGTCGCGCCTACCGGACATAGGCGCATCCCAGGGGTGCGCATATTGCATAGGCGCACCCTAGGGATGCGCATATTGCATAGGCGCACCCTAGGGATGCGCCATTACCACGAAATTTTTTTTTTTTTTTTTTTTTTTAAACAAATTTTTCAATAATGACGACTCGATGTTTAATTAAATATAAAATTATATATTTATTAAAAAAAATTTAAAAAAATTATAGTAAGTAGATATTTTAATTGCGATTCAAATGATGCAAAAAAAAATAAATTTGGATTTACGGATTGACTGTACGGCATGCCGTAAGTTGAGATATGAAAATTGTACTTAAAAAATTATAACTCGGACCATGTAAGTCCAAAATCAACACGGTTAACGTCATTTAGGTCGTAAATCAATTATCTACGTAGGATAATTTTTTGGATTAAAAATACAGTGATTTTGTAACCCCCCATCGTTTACACCCAAATTTGACCGAAATAAGTAAATGCATTAGGTAAGAAATTTAATTATATACTTACTCAAAAAAAATTAAAAAAATTACAGTGCGTAGATAATTTAATTACGAATTAAATGACGCTAACTATGCGTTAATTTTTTACTCTTAGACTGACTGTATAATACGGTACGTAAAAAACTCTACATACGATACAAAAACTTCCAAATAGTGTTTTGCACAGTAAAATCACTGTTTAAATACTGTACAAAACACTATTTGGAAGTTTTTGTATTGTATGTAGAGTTTTTTACGTACCGTATTATACAGTCAGTTTAAAAGTCAAAAATTAACGCATAGTTAGAGTCATTTAATTCGTAATTAAATTATCTACGCACTGTAATGTTTTTGAGTAAGTATATAATTAAATTTCTCACCTAATGCATTTACTTATTTCGGTCAAATTTGGGTGTAAACGATGGGGTGTTACAAAATCACTTTATTTTTAATCCAAAAAATTATCCTACGTAGATAATTGATTTACGACCTAAATGACGTTAACCGTGTTGAGTTTGGACTTACATGGTCCGAGTTATAATTTTTTAAGTACAATTTTCATTTCTCAACTTACGGCATGCCGTACAGTCAATCCGTAAATCCAAATTTTTTTTTTTTTGCATCATTTGAATCGCAATTAAAATATCTACTTACTATAATTTTTTTAAATATTTTTTAATAGATATATAATTTTATATTTAATTAAACATCGAGTCGTCATTATTGAAAAATTTATTTTAAAAAAAAAAAAATTTCGTGGTAATGGCGCACCCATGGGGTGCGCCTATGCAATATGCGCACCCCTGGGATGCGCCTATGTCTGGTAGGCGCGACCCCGGGGTGCGCGTATACATAGTTTGCTAAAAAAAAATTTTGCATACATACTTTTTCAAATTTTTTTTCTGACATAACTACTTTTTAAAATTTATCCAACTACAAGGTTGTAACTCATTGCTTTGTATTTGAGTATATAGGATGTAAGAATTTTGATTTAAAATGTTTAGGACAACCGACACTAAAAGGCAAAAACAGCTTTTTCAAAGTCATTATTAATATTATTTGAAATCTTATCCTATTTTTTGTCGAGACTTTTCAATTGAAATTAGTAGGGCTGATCATGGGCGGGCCGGGCCGGTCCTGAAGGCAAGACCGAGACCGAAATTTCGGTCTTGCCTTTTGGAGGACCGAGACCGAGACCGACCTTGGCCAAAAAAGCCCGCCCGAGTCGGTCTTTCTTGACTCGGGCCGGTCTCGGTCCTAGACCGAATCTACACTAAAATAAAAAAAAAACTATGAATTCACGGTATTCTTTAGTAAAAGGCGAAGTAATAGTTCACATCTCAAAGAAACACTATGAACTCTTTATATTCTTTAGTAAATTTATCAAGATGCACCTTTTATAGAGATAGAAAACCTTCAAAATCCACATTATTTTCGGTGTGGTATTATGAAAATCTCAAATACACATACATTCGGTCCGGGCCGGTCCTAAACGGGCTCTCGGGAAAAAAGCCCGAGACCGAGACCGAGACCGACCTTGAAGGAAAAAACCCGCTCGTTCGGTCTCGGTCTTAGTCGGTCTCGGTCCTAGTCGGGCCGGTCTCGGGCCGGTCTTGTCGGGAATTCGGTCCTACAGTCTTTTTTGATCACCCTTAGAAATTAGGATAACTCTTAACATCCACATGTCCAATTATCTAAAAATAGTATTAACATTATATATACATGTAATATACGTGAATGAATGTTTAATTTATTACAAATAATGTTAAATAGAATAAAATACAACTTTATCAATAATATTTGAACACAAATTAAAATTTTCATTTGATTTTTGGGGTCACACTTCAAGTTTTATGATTCTATTATATTTTTTATTCAAACTTAATTGAGTATATTTTAAAAATTATAAACATAACTGAATATTTTTAAGAATATCACAATTAAATTCTTCGAAATTTTAATATATATTATTCGATCGAAATTCGATGAAGAGGTTAGGGTATTATAAAAGGCAAAAATTGATGATAAATATTAAATAAATAAAATTATTGAAAATAAACATTACGAAGAAATTTTGAATTGTGTATTAATAGGCAAAAATGTGAGATATACAAGAAATTTTATTAATTTTATCGGGGTCAATTATTATAATTAATTTACTTCTAAAATGTAATATTATATTTAATTAACATTATCTTAACTTACAAAAAAAAAATCATATAAATACCAAATATATAGATAAAGTACCAAATAATAAAATTGGAGGAAATGCCTCTTATTAATCATTCTTTTGTATGTAATTAACATATAAACAAAGCTATAATCATCTATTTTCCCCTTAACAAAACAATTAATAGTAGTAATTAATAAACTAAACAAAAATAATAACCGACATTAACCGATAACTGTCTATTCTTCTGCCTTATTAACCGACACTTGGTTGGTTAGTAGACTGCCGTATGGATAGAGCTCTGATCCCCTGTTTTTCCTTCTTGGTTTCCCACCATGCACATTCCGATCACCCATATTTACATAACTACCTCTCAAATAATCAGAACCTTATCATAGCCCGTCCACCGCTACCTCAACCCGGCCCGGGAGCCACTCCACATGGGCTCGGGTATCACAGTAGACACCACACTCGAGCTTGACAACAACCGACTCGTTGTGATCCGTGATCGGGCTCGATATAAGTCGTGTCCTGAGTCTATCAAAGCTCGAGCCCAGAGCACTGTCTATCCATTCTTCCAACCCGAGCCCGCTCAACCAAACACCACCTAAGATCCTTTCGAGCGCATCATTATCTATATCGATCAACACGCGATTGTCCCCGACAAAACCAATGAACTTTTTCGATATCGAGCCCGCAATTTCATCTAGCATTGACTCGAAATCCAAGGGCTTGAAAATGACCGAGTCATTGGCTTTACACAAGAGCTCCCGATACACAATCGAGTTCGAGGATACTTTGTTCTCTAGGTCGAGCCCGTGTTCGGTGGTCAGGTCGCTCGAGTTATGAGACCCATCGTTCTGGTCATCCACGGTTTCGTTTAAGTCGAACCCTAGAAGCCCGAGTTCCTTCCTCGGCTTCACGGCCAGGCTTCTGCCCTGTAACCAATTCGCTCGCCGTTTCATAGTTTTCTCAGAGATTGACAAACTCAACTGCCACCCATCCCGAACCGAATTTGCCAACTTCTCCTCATCAAACGAGGAGACCTTCGGGTTGGCCATGATATGATCGGGCGACCAATTCGCGGAGAGTACAAACGTTACGCTCCCAAGGTTAATCTCCCTTCCGTGAGAATCGGAAAACCGTCCCCTCTCCATTGCCCTCTTGATGCTACCTCGAACCAACATGTCAGCCTCATCGACATCCTCGAGCATGATCACAGAAAAAGGGTCTTTCTTTACACCTTCAGCGATTCGGTCGAGCGGTGTCTTTCCACGAACTCTTTGGTCGTTGGCCCGACCTAGCCCGAACGAGATCACTACAGGCGGGGATCCGGAAACATGATCTGATAAAGCATGGACCATCTTCTTTTTCCCAACCGGGTCCGGCCCGCCGAACAGGATCCACCTATCGCCTCGTGATTCGGGCTTAGACCTGCTAACTATCGAGGCTAGGGCCGAGGCTGCATCCTTCTGCCACCAGGCAGCGTCGGTTAGACCCTTGAGGAGCTTCTTGAAGGAGTCTGTGTCGGATTGGGCGAACATCTTATCTGATGGTATGCAACTCAAGAAATCCCTCAACCCTTCCTTTACGGGCTTCTCGGGCTCTTGTCCTAGGGCCAATTCCGTCCTCACCGGGCTTGCGGGCGAGCTAGTCGGCTGAGGCAGCACCAGGCTAGGTTTCAACTGAAGGGTGCCCTTCTGTAAAAGTGGAGACTTTGGATTGAATGTCTTCGATCCGAGACTTGGTCGCAACAGAAGATTCGGTTTCGGGCTCGGGCTGCATAAGCCCTTCATTGAGAACGGAGTCGGGTTTATCATCCTTTCGGGCCCGAGAATGGGCCGGTGAAACTGTCGGTGGTTCCGGAGGCAAGTTTCGTTCCACTTTTTCTGCAAATCTTGAGTCTTCTTCAGAAGCTGCTCTTCTTCAACAGGATAAGCTTTAGCAGTCTGCAGCCATGCCGGCAATGGTGTTGAGGGCTTCTCCGATTCAGAAGATGCGAGCTTTGCAAGTTCTTGTTCGTAGCTTTGCTTGCATATCGGGCAGAAACTGCTAGGGTTTGGATTCTCCAACAGACGCCTCATCGGAGAAGAAGCAGGCGGTGCTGCCAAATTCTTCAATTCAGACGAGTTATTGAGAATCCCGGTCGTCCCTAACCTAAGAGAAACAAAAACGGAACAATCTCAGCAAAAGGAACAGCAGACATTTTACGTATCAATTCATCGAGCGAGAGATGATACCTTGGAAACTTTGGCGATCGAGAGGCGATCGGCACGGCCTGCAAATCCCAATCAATCTCCATGGTCGGGTGATAGACTTGGCATCTTAAGTAAGTCTCGCAGGTTGCCGTTCCGATCAACCACAGACGTTGATTTGGGTTGCTGTTGCCATCTCCGAATCGCCGGAGCACCTTCCCGATCTCCGCCACAGCTGCGCGGGCTGCCTCGGTGACCACCTGCTGTGGCGCCGCCAATCCGGCAGGTTGCTCCACTAACCACTTCAGGTCACCGAAGTTGAGGATCAACCCTGAGGTCCCGATCCTCGACTCGACTAGATTCTCGAGGTCGGTCACTCGAGACAACATCGTCGCCTTGTCGGAGCCAAATTCTCTCTCTAGAGAAATTACTTTGACGTTCTTGAGATTTGTTTCGCTGTCTCCGATTCGGCTCATCAGTTCTCTTACCACGGCTTCAGGCTCGGATTCTCCGACCAGGACAGGGTTGTTCTTCCTCGGCCTTGACAAGATTTCGACGATTTTCTTAACATCATCGGCTCGTTGCTGAGTGGAGTTTGCTCCGGCGACGGGAGCAGTGACGGTAGCGGACTGCTGGAGGCGTGGGTTGAGGTAGATGTTACGGGGAGCTGGTGAGAGAGCGGGGCAGAACCCTAGAGTGACAGCGGCGGAGTTGGGGCCTGAGGTGGCGGGATTGGAGTTGAGGGTCTGCTCGATGGTGGTTTTGACGGCAGGACTGGAGAAGCTAGCTTCGCGCATGACGCGGCTGACGCTTGGGTCATCGAGTATAGAGATGATGAGTTGTTCCAGCTCGACCTTGACGGCTAAGAGCGGCTGCTGCTGCTGTTCCGGGCACCCGCGGCGCTGGTGTGCCTGAGCGCGCTTTAGAGCTGCCATGAGAGCATTCGAGATCGGCGGGTCAAGTGTGGCGGTGCCCGAGCTGGTCTGAGCTGTCGGCAGCCGCTCCAGAGCCACGCTGAAGCAGAGCTCCAAAGCTCTGCACTGGAGGGGATGGGAAGAGTTGGGATGCGACTTTATGCAGGCCTGCCGTAGAAACCCAGACGGCGCTGCCAGAAGAGTCGCCGCAACGTGCAGCGGCGTCGTCTGTCCATGATTCCGACGAGCCGCCTCCGCTATCGATAGATTCAGCACTCCCGCCGCCTCAGGGGTTAGGGTCTGCTGGATCGTGCTTAAACCCGCTCTCATTTCACACCCACAAACCAATCAAAAATTCCTTCTCTACACCTTAGCCGGAAAATTCAAGAACTCAATACAGACAATACCCAGAAACCAATTTCCGATTTTGACTGTAACCCACGAACCAGTATTCAAGAATCTGAATTGGGTAATTGGCAAAATTCGATTTAAGCAACGACAACCGGAGAAAACCAGAATCCGAGGTTGTACAGATAAGTTCAAGCAAGAACAGAGGTTCTGTCCTCAAATTTCTAATCAGATAGAAGAAGAAGAAGAAGAAGAAGAAGAAGAAAGGTTCTTCAGTTCTGCAATCAATCATCAAGAAACAAAGTTGGAGTGAGCCCCTTTCATGAAATTCATTTCATATGGGGTTGGACTTCACTTTACTTTATATATACATATATAAATTTCTGGTATGTATGTATAGGTTACAGAAAAAGCTAATTATGAAAATTCAACCGCGAAAAGGAAAGATGAGATATGAGATCCCTTCACTGCCAAGTACTAAATTATTTTATAAAAAGCAAATTATTTTCTTTCGTATTTAAAAAAGGTGCAAATAATAGTTCGTTTTGTAATAATAAAATGGTGAAAAGATGGGAAGGTGAAAAATGACTCTACCTTTTCAGAGACCCACCGGAAAGTGAAACCATTCATATGACTACCACGAATACAAGAAGAAGAAGAAGATACTTTTATTATTATTACTAATTGCAATCTTGTTCTTTTGTTAGTCGGCCATCACAACCCTCAGTTCCACTAATTTTCTCTCTTTGATGACTCACTTCTTCTTATTTAATACAAAATTAATTCGAAATATTATAGAGGTATGGTTAGGTCCTGATGCCAGTGTTATCATAAGGGGACCGGACCGGCGTTCCGATTGGGTCCGACCGGAAACTGGATCCCTCTTTGGTTTGGTTCAGCTAAAAGACTGAAATGCATATAAACAGTATTTGAACTAGGTTGGACTAGATGGTTTTTATTCTTTTTTGGGGTGGTTTAATTTTTTTGGGTTGTTCTCTTCGGTTTAAATTGACTTCTTCGGTTCGACCGAGCAACTTCTTCGGTTTAGAAGTTATGTTTAAAGTTTAGACCTATTGTGTTTGATTTTGAGACTATTGTCTTATGTATGTTCAAAGTTTGAGGTAATTATGTTTTGTTATATTGTATTTGAGAGTAATGTATATGTTTTAGACTATGTAGTTTATGTGTATTTGAGGTAATTATGTGTGTGTTTGAGACTATGTAGTTTGTAATTGTATTTTTAATTTTTTTTTTGCTTGTGAACAGTGAACCGCACGTCGAACTGAGTCCAGTCGGGTTGGATCGGCCGAACCGGGAACCGACCCCTTCACCAGTTCGAGGGTCAGTCCGGTTCTGATAACAATGTCTGATGCTCCACAGAAGGGGCATGGACATTAGCCCGATTTGCAAAAACGGTGATACAGTGGAGGAAAACACGATGCATGTGTTTGAGAGATTGTGTGGTCGCTATACAAATTTGGTTTGATATATGTATCTCGGTTGACATTAATTTTCATGGGGTATCAGGATCAATTTGACTAAAGTATAATTGTGAAAACAGAAATGTTCACGATAAACGGAACTCGGTAACATTTGTGTTTTCTACGGCGATCTGGTATATCTAGAAGAACAGGAACTCTGTTGTGTTTAACAATAAAACCTTGCATACAAATATTGTGGAACTAATCTTTTTGCAAGCTAAAAATGTGGCTACTATGCTTGTAAGAAGCCCGACAAATCCCATTTGTATACCAGTGGAAGTCAGGTGGTAGACACCGAAATGGGGGTGGGTAAAATTAAATATTAATGGGTCAGTCAATGGAAGTCCAGATAGGCAGGATGTGCATCCTGCATTGGAGGGGTCATACGGAAACACCTTGGAGGATGGCTAAAAGGGTTCCAAATAAAGTTTGGAGCATCAAACAGTTTGGTGGCGAAGCTATGAGGATTAGAGATGGCATAGCTTTGGCAAAAAACATGGGAGTAAACGACAGTCATGTGGAATCTGATGCACATGAGGCAATATCTATGATAGTAGAATAAGTTGATAATGATATACCTCTAATGCTGCTAATTTTCGATTGCATGAAGCTGCTGTTGGAGTTTCGAAGATTTAAACTCAGATACATATATCTGGAAGCGAATGGGGTAGCAGATCAACTCGTCAAGAGAGCGATCAAACTTGAAGAACATTTTGTGATCCTTTTTGATCTTCCGTTGGAAGTTTTGTTGATTATTAAAGCAAACATATTTGGTTTTGCAAACATAAACTTGTAGCTCCTAACTAAGTTTTGTTGTTTTTATGTAATTATAATCAGTTTTTACAAAAAAAAAAAAAACGTGATGCATCACAAACTCGTTGTGTACTGTTAAAATTTAAATTGTGACCTGTGAGTTAGGGTTGATAGTTTGTTACGCAATATAATTATAACACGACACAAACTGGTACCGAAAAAAATCGTATTCGTGAAAATATATGACAGAACAATAGCACAAACATAATAACACAAAAATATTTGCGTGTAGTACTTGTGTTTAGTTATTAGAACACGACATGTACGATAATATGATAAAGTTAAACTTTTTTTTGTCAACTATAAAAGTTGGAATTTCTTAAAATTGTTTAACCTAAATACAATATGTAATATTAACACTTCATCTTATATGGTATGAATTTTATGGATTAATCTGTTGACCTGCACGACTTGTGGACTCATAGGAATCATGAACTCATGCAACCTATATGACACATAGACATACATAACATATTTGTCATGTGTGACCTATGGACTATTATATATATATAATTATATTACCTTATAATATGTATATAATTGTACGAGTTTACATGTTGACCCACAAGTCGAGAGATACGATCTCAATTCGATCTATTTTTTATATCGGTTGAATAAATCATATTAAAATGACTCGCGAGTCCAAAGATTTTAACGTTATTTTTTTAATAATAATATCCGAACCCACTTTTTTTTGTCGAAAATATAAAATTCTACTTAAGAGTTCACAAATGTATCAATATGAGTCGACCCGCTGGGTTTTAATTGAAGTAATTCAAGTTCAACCCATGGATTGATGAGTTAACTCAAACCCGACCGACCCGACCCACGAATCTAGCTCTGTTTTCTCAACCGTAATAACTATTATTTCTAAATATCATATATTTATATTAAAAAATAAATAATAACTAGTCAACCTTCTTAAAAAGATCCCGCCACTTGCCCACGTGGGAGTATAATTAATGACCCGTGGGTAATTTTGTATATAGTTATTTGATGAAGGGTATAAATGTCATTTCACGAGTTCAAAAGGTCGGCTGGAGGAAAAGGCGTGAAGGGTAATAAATGTGGAAAGCTGAAATTGTAAAGTCTTTCTTTTTCTCTCTCTTACTTTTTGTTTAAATTTGTTTTTAAAATCAGTCAGTGGAAAAAGCTGCGACCAAATATTAACACTTGTTTATTAGAAAGCCTTAATATTAGTAATATATAGGGTTGACAATTTCACTCACGACACGATAACACGATACGAACACGCACGAAAAAGTCATGTTCGTGTTTGCATTTGATGGTACGATAACACGAACACGATAACACGATTGTTTTTTCGTGTTGTGTTAGTGTTTAGGTCTCAAAACACGATAACACGATTGTTTGTCTTTAAGGGGACGTGTTTATGTTATTTAGGTTGTGTTATCGTGCGAAAGTGAACCGTGTTAACGTGTTATTTTCGTGAAAACGTGAAATCGTGTTACCGTGTTATTTTCGTGTTACCGTGTTATTTTCATAAAAACGTGAAATCGTGTTATTGTGTTACCGTGTTATTGTGTTACCGTGTTATTTTCGTGTTACCGTGTTATTTTCGTGAAAACGTGAAATCGTGTTACCGTGTTATTTTCGTGTTACCGTGTTACCGTGTTATTTTCGTGAAATCGTGTTATCGTGTTACGACTTTCCACTAATATTTTGTGTTATCGTGTTCGTGTCCTGTTGAGACAATAAATTTCATGTCGTGTTCGTGTCGTGTGTCCGTGACGCAATTACATTTTCGTGTGTTTCGTGTTGAACTTTCGTGCGTTTCGTGTCGTGTCCTGGTGCACGATAGCACGCACGCACGCACGCACGAATTGACAGCCCTAGTAGTATATTTATTTGATAATAATCCAAATATTAACAATTCACCAATTGCTTAAAATAATAAAATTATTACTTTGATTTGGTAAATTAATTTCTTATAAAAACTTACTTCAGTGAGGTAAAAATTAAAATAATAACAAACAACTGAGCTAAAAATAATTAAGTATGGGATAAATATAAAGTATCAAATGAGTAAATTGAAACTAATTACGTTTTACAGGTTTAAAATTACATAGCGCAAAGAGTTAAGGGGCAATTACCCCCACGACTCAACATGATTTCATATATGTTCACGACTGATTGCGATTTTAGAGGAAAATTAAGTAAAATCTCACTAAACTCATCTAGAGGGTAGACTTGTTCCACAACCAACTAAAATCTTGTCTAACATCAATATACTAGAGTTCAATACACCTCTAGATTTGGTTTATTGAAGACATCACTAGGTTTGGTTTAATTTCAGACCGGTTTAGTTGATTTTGCTTCAAATCGGTTCTAAAATGATATATGTTTAAAGTGGTTTGATTTAAATTTAAGTATAAACCAGTATAAAAAAAATGAGTCGATTCAAACTGAATTTTGGGTACTATTTTGAATCGTTCTACTTGAAGCCTAAAAACACTCATCTTGTTTTGATACTGGTTCGGTTGAACCAGTTCAAACCAAATCAGAACCGGTTTAAATTAACAAGCCTACTAGATGGGAGGGGCAATTTCCCCATTCAACTTTTGAATTTATGTATATTTACTCCTAAAAAAATTATTTATTTTCATTTTAGCCTTTTAAATTTTTACATTTGTTCAATTATTTACCCTTAGACTAATTATTGTCTCCACTTAACTAAATTCCTAGCTTAGTGCTTAAATACATCGTCTTAGTAAACATTTTAATCGAAAAGTTTCAAATTTGAATTTGTAAAAGTAATTTTGTAAAAACAAAGTACTTTAAAAAGCCCCCCTCAAAAAAAGCTTCTTCTAAACCCTAATAAATTAATAATGGAAGAATTCTGAAAAAGAGGGACAAAAAGAGAGACATGAGGAAGATTGTGTTGAGCTCGACAAACGCGTAAAAGGCAAGGGAAGGAGGGCGTGCTATACAAAAAGAGAAAATGATAATTACATTGTATATACTTTTCTTTATAAAAATAATAATTTAAAAAATAATATATTTAAAAAAATATATATATATATAGTTACGTTGAACTTTATGATTAAAATTTCGAAGTTAAAAACATATGAAAATATGACTTTGTAAAATAAAATTAATTAAATTTTATTTATTCTAGAAATTAAAGTTATGACTAATGAAGTACATCTTGATTTTTTTTTTATCATTCAATAACCATAATCGAGTTTGAATACAAAATGTTATTCGCAATAATACAACGAAGTAAAGGGGTTGGTGGAGCAAGCGCCCAATCCATCGGACACAACCCCGCTAAAACATTTTTCGCTAGCCAATCCGCACACGCGTTTGCGGATCGTGGAACGTGAATCCAAGCAATTTCCCTTATCGAAGATGAAAGGGTAATTGCATTAGACAAAATTGGATCCAATCTCCAAGCGAACTCCCTGCCATGAATATGGTTGATAATATTTATAGCGTCTGTCTCGATGATGACCTGCGACCACCTGTTGTCGATGGCTAAGTGTACCGCCTGGAGCATAGCTGTGGCCTCTATCTTGTCGACCGAGCCTGCGAGTCGGACCTCGCAAGCTCCTCCTCGAATCACCCCCGCATTATCCCTCGCTATGACGCCGAAGCCTCCCTGTAACGTGTTGCTCGACCATGCCCCGTCACAATTGAGTTTTATCACTCCCGGAGGTGGTCCTATCCACGCCTGTATGTGTCCACACTGTCGGTCCGATCGGTCCGTCGATCCCATTTCCTCCCAAGACCGGTGAATCTCCTGATGTATCGAGGGCACCCACGGTTGTACATTGTCGAACATAAGCTTGCACCTTGATTTCCATATGACCCACGCAACGACCATGAATTTACGCCATAACCGAGCCCTAGCAGATCCCCTAGCACCCGAGAAGTCCGTGACTGAGGCGAGCCATTCATCCACCGATCGCAGCCCCGTATCAATTCCCGGTCGGTCCAAGAACAACGACCACACCTGTTTCACCCAAGGACAAGCAAATAACATATGTTCCCAAGTACATCTTGATCAATTATTGATCCTTCAAACATAAGTTTAACCATTAAAAAAAATAGTATTTTTTAAAAAATTTATATGATTTTTTTCATATAATAATGTACCAAAAAGTACATATAAATAATTAATTTCCTCTTAAAAGTGATATGTGGAATGGAAAATTGGAAACTTTATAAAACTTCAGAACCCAAAAAGTTGTATTACTTAAATGTTTTTTTTTAATAATTATTATATATTAAGCTTTATAGGATTACAAGTTGGATTAAATAAATGTGAAACAATTAAATTTGGAAAAACAAAATTAGATGGCACACTTACATAATTATTTAATTTTTAAGATAATTTGGTGTCAAAACTGTTGGTCCAAATTATTTAAAATAATTAAGTTTTTTTTATTAATTTAATTTCATGATTTTTTTGGGTAATTTAGATTGTAAATATTTTATTATTTCATACTTTCTCTACTCCAAATAATTATTAAAACTCCAAAGAAAAAACGAATTTAAATGCAAATTATTGTTTGTGCCAAAAAATTATTTTAATAAACGTTTTTTAATCAGATTTGTTGAAGATTTATTTTTCCTGATTATTCTTCTAATATCCGGTAAAAATAAAAAAAATGTGCCCCTTCACTAAAATGAAGTACATTTTTTAAAAGAAAAAGGAAACAAAACGTTGAAGTTACATTTCAATTACGACGTCGCATTTGTGGGACGGCACACCGACCCTCATTGAATGATTTCTATCTAAATATTAAAAACCGAACTATTATATAAATATATAATACGTATATATATTATAATTTTGCAAGTGATTTAATAATTGTACGTTTTGAATGAATATTAACAAAAAAAATGCAAAAACAAAAAAACTGAGAATTTTTTTTATATTATATTATTTTAGATCAAAAGAATGTAGACACATTTTGAAAATAAATACCAAGACAATTCATGAACCCACCAAGTTGCAACTTTGTGGCCGATTGTGTGGCTACTAACTATTACCTAACATGTAAGGAAAGTTAAGATTAGGAGTGAACGATATTAAATACAAATTAATTACGTTTGTAAAAATATAAATTTGAGGTCTATTATATATATATATATATAGAGAGAGAGATTATTTCCGTTTTTATCGTGTTAATAGTTGGGGTGCGAAAACGGGTCATGGGTCGACCGCGACCCATGAGTCGTGTGAGGAACCCCCTGACCAAAACACGACACGTGTAATAGTATGAGTCAAATTTTTAAACTCAAACCTGCCCCGTCAAGAATGAAATTGTTGGGTCAGACTGACCCATTGAACCTTTATGACCTGCAGATTAGTCTAACTCATTCGACCCGCGCATAAAAAAAAACAGAATGACACATGTTATTTTAATATAATATAAAAATATCACGGGTTGATCCATGAGTCAAACTTTCATACTCAAACATGACTCGTGGTATCACATGTTGGGTCAAAATGACACATGAGTCAAAAACCTTGATCCAAACACGACATGTGGACGGGTCACACACGTATTTGGTCAAATTTTACCACCCCTATAGTTAATAGTATATATCTACTCATAACTTGTTCTCGAGTATATTATTTAACCATTTGGCCAAAAAAAAAAATTATTTAACCCATTTTAAATTATTAAGAAGGTAAATAGAAAATACTACAATTTGTTTTTTGATTGTATACTTCACAAAGATAAAAGTGAAATATATATATATATATATGTATATATGTATATGTATATAATGAAAATAATTGAGACTAACAATATATAACTAACAAAAAATAGAATAATAAATAAAATATTATTCATGGTATACTAATATTTACTCGTGTACTGGTGAGATTTTATTAAACTAAAACAAATATTATAGTAGGTTATTAATGGGTATTATTACACAATTTTGTCACTTAAATTAATATGTTCATCTGATTTTTTATTTTTTTATTAAGTAATGTACGTAAATTAGTAATATATTATTATATCAATATATCATCAGAACGGTCTTCATATTTATTTTCCGTGAAGAAAACAATTCATTAATTTAATCAGCACGTAACACAATTGCAATTCATAATTTCTAAATGCACCAAAAAAATTTATATTATTAAATAATATTATGATATTTTAATAATATTCTGAGTCTATGGTAGTCAACTTGATTTTAACATAAACTTTAATATTTTTAACACTAGTAATTTTAATTTTTAAACTTTTGACAACACTATTACTCTATGTAAAAGTCTCCTTAATATATGAAAAAAAATAATTGGGTAGCCCTCTATTATTTTGATGGTAACTTTTGCTTGAAGTAAACGTAATTTCAATCTTTTTGTAAAGGAAGATGGAAATAATTGTCAACTTACTTCCCCACATTTTTTTTAAAAATTAAATTGAAGTTTCTAAATTTGCTTTTCCTTTCATTAAGCAACCATTCCATTATGCTTTATTGCTACTATCTAATTATGGCAAAGGATTGAAATAAAATACTTGGACACATTAAATTTTCTAGAACAAGACCATGCATTATGAATTCAATTATTACTTTGTATTTTGTAATGTTAATAAGTTATGTGATGTTACAATGTTGTACTTGATTAGTACTACTATAATCGTTTAAATTAATGATCAGATCAGATCAACGTTATAATATTGTAGAAGATAATGTGCATCAATATGACACGTCTGCATTTAATCCTGATTTAATTTTAAATTTACATTCATTTTCGAGCGGAATTTAATCACTATAATACTTCTCATAGTTACAAGGATCAATAGTAGCTTAATTATCCAATTTGAAAATTACTAAGATAAAGATTAAATTGTTGGTTTATTAACGTTGTACTCTATATTAGATTAGGATTAGAGTAAACATAAATAATAACACAATTATTTAGGGTTAAAATAAAAAATATATACGTTTTTTAGGGTAAAAATACATAATTCAAAATTTGAGAGGGCCAGTTGCCCCTCTCATCCATTCGTAGCTTCGTCTCTGCTATGTATTATAATGTAGATATAAGGGATAATTACGTTACCAAATACGTAACTTAACTTAAATTTTATGCAGTTTGACAATTAGGTAGTTTTTTTTTGAACAAATAGTTAGCTAAACTTTTCTGAATGAGCAAATACAAATCTCGTTTAACTTCAAAAAATAGAATTTAATGGTTTTAAATTTTTCGATCATGTCTACCTTATACCTTAAACTATACATTTTTAATTCTAGAAAAAAAATATCATAATTCATTTAGTGATAAACACGTGACTGATTCTATTTATTTTTAGGTTAAAATACGGCATTGCCCCCCTAAAATTTACGTCGATTTTAAAATTCTCCCTTAAATTTTAAAGTTCCCCATAATGTTTGGAAATGATGAAAATGAATACTTTAAATTTTAAAATCAGCGTAAATTTTAAGGGACAATGTCATATTTAACCCTCATTTTTAATATAAAGTTAAACTACTCCTTTTTCAAACTATATAAAATGCAGTTACATATAATTATATTCAAATTTATTGTTTTTAGTTGATTAAATTTTCAAATAAATTTTCAAATATGCTACCAATTAACCATATGATAATTATATTGAAATTCATTTTTTTACTACTTTTATAATGTAAAAATAATTTAATAAAATAAAATTAAGAAAGAGATGAGAATCTATCTATCTATTTCAAAGTAAAAAGTGGTGAATGAAAAAGGTGAAGCCGTGGGATTCCCCTGAAGAGCGTTGGATTCGACTTTGCGTGTGAAAAGTTGAAAATCGGTTGCGGGGCCGACCATAGTAGTCACAGTGCTCCCTCACCTGCCTAATGTCAAAGCGCGTGGACTTTGTCTCCCGCGTGACCATAACCATCACTTTCTACTTTCTAGTCTACGACAACCTCACGCGTGAAGGCGCGTGGATAAAGAAGGAACCATATAATTAATTGCATTGCCTCGTGCTCACTTATCATTATGGGTGTACAAATGTGTCTTGGTTCGACCAATGAGTCGTTTCATAGATTTTTTGATCCAAATTTAATTCGTGTAATAGTATGAGTTATTTTTTTTTAACTCAAATATGACCCGCGTGTTGATGGATAAACTGGGGGTCAGAATGACGCGTTAGGAATAGTAAGATTTGGGTCAAACTGACTTGTTTGACCTCCATAACTTGCGGATTAGTCTGACCCGTTCGACCCACCAATACATAAAAATCTAGAAACAAACTGATTCATGGGTCAAAATTACTGACCTATGAGTTAGAATTATATATATTTAATATAATATACAATTCAGGACGAGTCATGGGTTGACTCATAAGTCAAAACTACTGACCCAAATTTGATCCGTATTTTTACGGGTCATCAATGAATTGTGTCAAAATGATCCGTTGGTTAAAAAATCTGACTCAAATATCACCCATGGACGAATCACACACAGGTTAATTTTTGAAACCCCTACTTATCATTAACAGAGGAGGGAGGAAAAGTAAATTTATCTTCTTTTTAATTCGCATTTTTGTGCATAATTTTCAATCAAATTTATATACTAAAGTCTAAAATTATGTTTTTTACTGGATTTATTTATCGCAATAATATATGTACATTAGAAATACAAATTATTATACATCATTAGAAAATTTTATGTATCTATTTTGATATGAAAAAAAAAATCAAGTATCGTAGAAAAAATTATATATTTTTTATAACAATGTTAAAAATACTATAATATTATTTTATGGTAAAATTGTAGTTTGAGTTCACGAGACAAAATATTACAAATTTAAACTAAGATCTACAATTGTGGCAAAAAAAAACAACAAAAAAACTAAGATCTACAATTATTTTTAAAGCATAAAAAATCATTAATTTTACTACGTATTATTATCTAACGTAATTTAATTATATTATTTTTACTTAGATATGTCAAAAGTTCTTTTATTAAGAATAATTTGTCTTTAGCGAGCAAGAACTTGGTTTGTTTCCTCAATTGATTCCTTTTACTTTTAGAAAGTCTATAATATGGTCACCTTTTTATTTGAATAAATATTTGACATGGAAATAAATATTTGAATTCCAAAGATTATAATTTTTTTATAAAAATAATAACTATTTGACCTTTATATATAGCCATTTGTTCAATCTATTTATTTTGTTAAAAATATCTATTAAAATTTTCACAATAACCATAATAGAGTGTTAACCTGAACAGTTTTTATTTTTAAAAATTTAAATTTGAACTTTTTAATTAAGAAAAAAAATATTAAACTGATAAGTCATCTTTTCAAAAAGGTAAGCCAATAAATTATTTTATGCTTCCACTTATCTTTTTAGCTTTTTATTATCTTTGCTTTATTTATGGATTATTATAATGTCATATTAATATATTAATATATTAATTAAGAAAAATTATTAAACGTGTCTACTCAGCAAATTCACTTTTTTTTTTTTTTTTTGCCAATAAAGCTGCTTCATTCAATCAATAACCGGGTGCAGGGTTTGCACCCGAACACAGAATGTTATCCGTTACAATACATCTAAATAAAGGGGTCGGGGGTGAGGACACCCAATTCGTAGGACACGACCCCGCTAAAACACTCTTTGCTATCCAATCCGCACACGCGTTCGCGGATCGGGGAACATGCTCCCATGAGACTTCCCTAATCGAAGATGCAAGGGAAACCGCATTAGACAAAATGTGATCAATTCTCCAAACAAAGTCCCGCTTATGAATATGGTTGACAATATTCATAGCGTCCGTCTCGATAATAATCTTTGGCCACCTCTTGTCGATGGCCAATTGAACCGCATGGAACACCGCTTGGGCCTCGATCTCCTCCACCGATCCCGCCCACATGACATCCGCTCGGCCTCCAAGTACTGTACCTGATCCGTCCCTAGCAGGACGCCGAAACCACCCCTGAGAGACGAACTACACCATGCTCCGTCACAATTAATCTTGACCACGTCTCGGGGAGGGGGGGGGGGGGGGGGGGGGGGGCTTATCCATGCTTGTACAAGTCGGTTTCCAGCACCTGTTGTTGGCGTTGGCGTCATCTCGAGCAAGGTTCGATCAATCTCAAGGAGGATCGACGAGACGACCGGTTGTGTGTTTTCGTAAACCAGCTTGCACCTAGTCTTCCACACGACCCAACAAACCACCATATGGCGCCTCCAATCCGCAATCCTGTCCCGCCTTCTCGGTCCCGCTGTCGAGGTTTCCATGGTTAGCCAATCTTCCATGGAGTTCTCCCCTATTGCGAGTGTCGACTCGTCCAAGTGGTGTCGCCAGACCTGCTTAGCCCAAGGACACACAAACATTAAATGCTCACGAGTCTCAATAACGTTACATAACGGGAACAGGAAATCTATCATGACTCCCCTTCTCACGAGAGAGGCTCGAGTCGGTAGAGCGTCGTTTGCAAGCTTCCACATAAAGGCCTTGATTTTTGGCCACACACTAGCACCCCAAATTGCAGCCCACGCCGAGGGTAGGTCTGGTCCCGGCGAACAGTTTAGGTCGTAAGATACCTAAAAGCGCGGGTTTGTCGTATGAATCCAGTGGTAAAGCGACCTTACCGATGGCTCGCCCGAGCGAGAATGAGGCCATCGATGAACTTCCTGAGGCTGGCCGATCGGTATATGCTGTTGGAGGACAGCCTCGACGTCGTCGTGATGTACCGCAGTTCAGACTGCATGCTCGTCCCATGCTGCCCGGTCCTGCTGAAACCAGTTGGCGACCCTTAGAGAAGGAAGCTGCTGGAAATACCCTCTCGGTCTGATCCTAGCGTCTCGCCTAGCCGTCACCCAAACGTCCGAGAAAGGATGGATAGCCATCCCATTCCCGAGCCCCCACGCACCCTCAACTCGAATTACCGACCTGCCTTCAAGGAGGCTTGACCAAGCCCACGATGGCCGGCTCCCCGCACCCGCCTGCAAGAATGACGAACCCGGGAAGTACAAACCCTTCAAGAATCTTACCCAAAGCCAAGACGGTTCCGAGAGGATCCTAGAGGCCATATTTGCCAAAATTGCCCGGTTGAAATCTTGCATCTCTCTAAAACCATATCCCCCGGCTGACTTGGCATTTGTCATTGATCCTCAATTACTCCAATGTATTTTTCTCGTGCCATCATGAGCACCCCACCAAAACTGTGCTATGAGACCATTGATCTCATTACACCACGTGACCGGAAGTTTAAAAATGTGCATAACATATGTAGGGATGGCACTTAGCACATATTTAATCAATATCTCCTTACCCGCATGGTTTAGGAGCTTGTTCCTCCAACACTGTATCTTATCCCGGACCCTTTCCTTCAAATAAGTGAGAGCCTCCATTTTCGACCTACCCCAGACTGTAGGAAGTCCCAAGTAGAACCCGAGATCGATGGATTGGCTAACGCCAAATATCTGTGATATGTCTCTCTTATATGTCTCATTAGCCGCCGAATCGAAGTAGAGAGATGACTTTGAGAAAATTCACTTTATATATATCATGATTTGTGGTGTCTAAATGTCTAATACAATACAATAGCTACTACAATACAAGATAATGTTGCATGGAGGACCACAATAGAAAAAAAGGTATAAATTCAAAATGATGTAATATACTTAGGATTAGGGGTGTCAAAATCTAGCCCAACCCGTGGGTGACCCGCAGCACGGATCGTGTTTGGGTCAGACTTTTTTACCCGTGAGTCATTTTGACACGATCCGTGGATGACCCGTGAAAACACGGATCAGGTTTGGGTCAGAAGTCTTGACCCACGGGTCATCCCGTGACCCGTCTCATTTATATATTATATTAAATCATATACAACTGTCAAGTATCAAGAAATCGAAGGTAACACTAGCAATTGAAGTTGCTCACTTGATCTCCTCTACGCTTGTCGAACGGGTCAGACTGACCCGCGGGTCATGGAGGTCGAACGAGTTAGTCTGACCCAACCTTTACCATTCCTGACGGATCATTCTGACCCGCGAGTTGACCCACCAACCCACGGGTCAGGTTTGTGTTTCAAAAATTAACATATACTATTAAACGGGTCGTGTTTTGGTCAAAGAGTCCCTGACACCTCTACTTTTAGGATGATACATACTTTTTTTTTTTTTTTTTCATGTTATTTTTACTAATATAATTTTAATATGATTTAATATACATATATATTCTGAATGTGATTAAATGCATTAATTATTATTATTATTCATCCAATTTTAATGGTAAATATTGCATTTTTTTATACAAATTGATGAATTTGCTCTCATTTTCAATTATTTTTGTAAACTAAATCTCAAACCCAGAATAACGAGTTTTTTTTTTTTTTGGCCAATAAGAATAACGAGTTCAATATGTACCAAGAGTGTTATTCTGGATTTAGATTGAATCCAGAATTTCTAGTCTGAGTTTTGTTCAAAATCACCTTCGTTTTTGCGCAGAATTTCTAGTCTGAGTTTTGTTCAAAATCACCTTCGTTTTTGCGGAGCTCATCACCATTCACCATCACCACTACCTTCATCTATATAATCTCGTTTTTTTGTTCTTAAAAAAAAAAAGGTTAAATCCGACATTGCCCTCTAAAGTTTACACCAATTTTAAAATTTCCCCTTAAAATTTAAATTTTTTCCTCATGTTTAGAAATGATGAAAAATCATCCCTAAAAGAGCATCTGATAAGGGGGGTGGAATTTTTCCTCATTTTCAAACATTATGAGAAACTTTAAATTTTAAGGGAGAATTTTAAAATCAGCGTAAATTTTAGGGTGCAATGTCGTATTTTACCCAAAAAAGAAAATTTTCTTATTTTTTTTTTTATATTATTATTTAAAAAAGTAGATAATGAATCACCAAACAAGCTAAAAGGTGACCATTGGTTCCCTTTCTTTCACTTTGAAGAATTATACTATTTAAAACTTTTGATTTTACAAAGAGCTTTGAGTACAAGGTTTGAAGGTGATGTGTTACTCTTACCAACTTTGAAAAGAAGCAATATCAACTTTGCTTACAAAGTTATCTTCTTGGAGGGACATATTTAATACATAAGAGGAAGTAATGCATGCTTTATATATAATGTAAGAGTTATTATTTAGATAAGAAATATTCAATTCTAACTTAAAAATGCAAAAATAAGAAAATTTGAGAATTATAAATAAATTTTAACAAAATCATATCAAATTTCGTGTTTTTTTTAATTAAGGCTTTTCGTTTCGATCTCTACAATTCTATTTTATTCAATACAAGAAGTAAAGTTTGATACAAGTTGAAGGAACTAGTTAGCCAAGTGTTTGGTAATATAATAATTTGAGTTAGACAAAACCCTAACTTGTTTCAGGGGTAATTAACTAGCTTGGGTATGCATTAATTAAATAATTAAAGGGGAATTATAGTTAAAAAAAAAGATGTTTCATAATTCAAAATTGGTTTAATTAACTGATAAAACGAGTTAGTATTTTTAATGAGCAAGTGAAATACAAATTTCACTTAAAATGCATCATTAGGGTGCAACTTTGCAAGGATGCCATGCTTCATCATATGATAAGATCCATACTAAAAGGGTGATCACTTTTATGTGAAAGATTTTTTGTTGCCTTGGTTGTCCAAATTTAAGGAAAATGATATAAATAATTCAAACCAAATTAATAATATTTTTTTACTAATAAATAAACCAATAAATGGTTTTTATCCATTATAAGGATTAAAAATCAGCCCATAGTATATATATATATATATATATTTTGTTATGATCATTTTTATAACAAAGTATTGTTTTAAGCATTTTAAAAAAAAAAGTATTTTTATTATATATTAACAGAAAATTGAATGAAACTTACAAATTGCTCTAAATTAGAAATATATTTTTACTAAATAAATATATGTTTTTCTCTCTTAATCTTGTACTATTTTCTTTATAATGCCAATCAATACACATGATTCCCTCACTTACTAGCTATCTTAGGTAGGAACATATATATGACTTTAATTAGTAATGATAATGCCTTCTAATTTATTTATTTATTTATTTTCTATAAACATCATAATTATAGAATGGAAAAGGAAAATATAACACATTATTAAAAAATGCCTAAATTCCCCAACTTGAAGTTATCTTTGAAAGGACCATGGTATCCACAAATTGCCTCCATTTTCATTATCATATATTTAATTTTTATATAAAATAATAATATATTTGAGTGTCACTTGTGAGTATCCGGATACAATGGTTTAGAACTTTTTTAAAAAGTATTTATTTTAGAAACAAAATTTGAAAAAGTATATATGTAAAAAAAGTATTTAGCAAAATGTGCATCTGGGCAGGTGGAGGTAGCGTTTTTAAAAAACGCTACTACCTCGCTACTACCAGTAGCGTTTTTCGTTTTTTTTTTTGAAAAAAAATAAAAAAAATTAGATTTTTTTTTTAAAAATTACAGTAAGTAGATATTTGAATTTCGATTCAAAAATTATTAAATTTGGACTTACGGATTGACTGTAGGCTCTGCCGTAAGTTGAGATATGAAAATTTGACTTAAAAAAATATAACTCATACCCTGTAAGTCCAAACTGACCACGGTGAATGTCATTTATGTCGTAATTAAAATATCTACCTAGATTATTTTTTTTAGTAAGTACATAATTAAATTTCTCACCTAATGCATTTGATTATTTCGGTCAAATTTTAAGACAAGCGATGTTAAGTTACAAAATCATTGTATTTCTAATCAAAAATATTACTCTAGGTAGATAATTGAATTACGACAATGACGTTCACCGTGGTCAGTTTGGACTTACAGGGTATGAGTTATATTTTTTTAAGTCAAATTTTCATATATCAACTTACGGCAGAGCCTACAGTCAATCCGTAAGTCCAAATTTAATATTTTTTTGCATCATTTGAATTGAAATTCAAATATCTACTTACTGTAATTTTTTAAAATGTTTTAAAGATTTTTTTGATTTTTTTTCAAAAAAAAAAAACGAAAAACACTACTAACCTACCTACGCAGATGCACATTTTGCTAAATATTTTTTTTATATATATACTTTTTTAAAAAAAAAATTCTGACATTGTTACTTTTTGAAAAACATCAATGGTTTAACATGATTTATTAGCCTAAACAAATGTCATTTTGCTTATGGAATCGCATAATAATACGTGATAGAATCGATAATTTAGGTTTAAAATTAATTTTATAGTGTTTATACTCTGAAATACATATTATTTTTTTAAAACCCATTAGAAAAATTTACGCTGTTAAATAAGATTTTAAATCTATTAATATCGTACTCTAAGAGTCATATTTTCTAATATGGTAGTCAGATTCAAAAACCTAATCTTTTAATGTGAAACTATATATATGCAAAAATGTTATTATTTTTAACTTTGGTATATTATTGTAACAAATTAAATTTAAGAAAATGGTGTATATGTTCTTTTTAGTATAATAAATTTTCATGCAATGCGCGAATTAATCAGATTTGTAACATAAATTTTGATTAAGTAAATTCACGATTGATTAATTATAAACTTAGTTTACGTATATTACATGGATAATGATTTTTGATTTAATACAATTTTTATTTTTCTAAAGAAGTCTACCACTTTGTAAGTATAAATTAAAATTTAAATACATACATAATAAATAGTAAAATATCCGTCACCCTATGTATCTCAAAATATTATAATAAATAAAAATCAGAAAATAGAAACAATTTTTTATTCTGTAATTTTTATTTATTTTTTGCTTTTGACTAACCTCTTTGGATCCATTTGTAAAAGTAGGGCATGCTACGTAAGAACCTTTTAAAGCTCACCATCCATTTTTCTATTTAGGGTTGAGAATTGATTGAAACCCTAAAAATAATAAATAAAAAAAATAACGAATCATTTGGGAGAAGGAGACGACGCTACTTTTAAACAAAACATAGTAGTTATTATTTATTTAATTGGTTAGGTGAAAATCCAATCAACCACCTAAAAGGTGAAATTTATTGGTTTAGTTAAAGGTCTATTTTTATTAATTTCAATACTTTTTTTTGGTAAAAAATAATTTAAATACTTATTGTGCTATTTAAAGAAATTATATATATGTATTTATAGTACTGTTATCAGAATCGGACCGGCCCTCAAACCGGCGAGGGGGCTGGTTTCCGGTTCAGTCAGTCCAATCCGGTCGAACCCGATTCAATGTTCATAAGTTAAAAAAAAAAACTGAAAATACAAGATAGAGTAGTTAACTCACCTTCATGGCTGTAGAGAGAAATGAAGAACCGAACAAAAGTTACAAAACTTAACCCAAGTTTCAAACCGTTTGACTGTTAAAAAAATCGATGATTGGTCTAATCAACCGGAAACCTAATAACTGAAAATCAATCGGTTTAAACCTAAAAACCCCGATTGGTTTGTCAAAAAAAACATAACAAAATGAACCGGAAACTGGTCGGTCTTTGCAAAACCTCCCAGTCCAACCCGATTCAAACACTGTTGCTAATGTAATTCAGTATTTTAGCTAAACCAAATCGAATAGGGGTCTGGTTCTCGGTCGGACCGCCGATCCGGTTTTGATAACACTAGATGTAGTGGAATGACATTGAATCTGAGAAAAAATTACAAACCCTATTGCTTCTAGTTTATGTCCGTCAAATTCTGACCCAACTCCAAAGTGGCTCAAACTCATCTTAGGTTAGAATCGGACCCAAGTAATTAATGAAATTAGGGTTTGGGGTCAACTTTGAGTTGCCTAGCCAATCCCAAAATGATTCGAATCCGACCAAATTCGGGTCAGGTCCATATCAAAGAAATAAGGTTTATAGGTAAATTTCAGGTTGACTCGCCATTTTTTACCAAAAAAAAAAGTGGGTTCAAGTCATGAATTTGGATTCAAACCCGAACAGTCGTCCCGTAAAAATGTTTTTTTTTTTTTTTAAATAAAAAAATCTCTATATGAATTACTAGCTAGAGTACTACATCTACTAATACTAACAACACTCTAATTATCTTAGGTTAAATATGTTATATATTATGAAGAATGAAAAGAAATGACAAACACGTCGAAATAGATGGTTTTCAACTTTATTTATTTAGATAATAGTTTTAGAGATATTTTGTTAATTATCAAGAATTTAAAGTCAATAAAATTTTATTTTGTATGTTATTGATAAAACTAAGAGTGATTGTCGAATATTTAATTATGAGATGTAAGTATTTTTCATACTTGTTCATATTTATATTGATTATAACAACTATTCAGAGTTTATAAAGCTTCTTGTAAGGCTTGTTGGAATATTCGCTATTTTTAAAAACAATTGTAGTGGGTCACACGAGTTGATCCGCCAACCCTCCAGTCAGGTTCGAAACACTGATGATGATCAGGTCTAACTCATAGGTCGGGTTCGGACCGACCCAATCCTAACATGACTCACTGTTAACCCGATCTGAACCTGACAGGTTGACCCGTTTTGACAACTATATATCAAGGATGTAAGCATTAAAGAATGAGAAATATATGTCATTCTATAATTTTAAATTAAAAAATTATACTTATTTTTTAATTTAATTCTTTAAAAATATATTTATTTCACTAAAAAAACTCAATACTTCAGAAAAATTATGACAATTTTTTTTTTTTTACTTCCTAAACCCTAATTGATCACATCAATTTTTTTCATAATGATTCAACACAATTACATATACAATGAATGCTTGTTCTTGACATTACAGAACTGGTAGAACAATCATCGAACTCATTCATCAAAACCCTAAAATTGTTGAAATCGAGATGAACTTCCCCAATATGAACACTGGAGAAATTGTTGCAGCCTCCTTAAAATGCTGCGTATCCATAGATCATGCATCAGTAAAACATATTGTTCAAGAGATTAACACAGTAAATGACTGTAAAACACAACGGTAAATCACGGTTTATTACACAACACGATCGATTCCCGGGACCTATAAACGCGAAAACTATGCTTTTTGCAGCAGCTTAACTGGGCAAAAACATATTTTGTGTGTGCTATAAGTCATGAAGCTATTGAAAAAGTGCAAGAATTGATACCTTGATCTGGGTTTGTTTGGATGTGTTCGAAGTTTCGATACCATTTGTTGGAAGCTCTAATACTATTTGTTGGAAACGCTGCACCGGATTGAGTACATGCGTGGTATCGTGCGTATCAATGCGTTTATCGTGTTAGATTTAATTACCAAACACTAACACACATGATAAATTTATCGTGTCATGCTCCTCAACATGAACATGACACATAATTTTTCGTGTGTGTTCATATCTTGTTTTAGTGTTCTATTAAGTTAGAAGGTCATACTTCCACATGCAATATATATATCAAAATTTTACGAGTCCTTAACATAAAATTGACAAACTCTAAAAATTAAACAATTAAATAAAGTTTTTAAAGAGTTTTGCGTAGAAAAAATAGACTTATTAGTCCAATTTTATTATGTTATTGTGTGTGTCGTGTTTTTTTATTTATACATAAAACATAAAACAAAAGCTATTTCTTATTATCGGATTATGTTTCCACAAATATATTTTTATTTCTTTTTTCGTATATATAAATTGCTAGCCCTAAACCCTAAACCCATATTCACATTATCAGATGCTACTGCCATTCTTCTTGAGTTGACTCTATTTAAAGAAATGCAGTGGAATCGCCATCGTGTAAACAGTAAAATCAAAGTCTGATCTTCGAAGCAATCTATGGAAAAAGTATAACCAAATCTCTGAAGTCGCCATTGTTTTGTCGCTCCAAAAACCAAACAACCAAACCATTCACTAGGATCGATGGCTGATGTGCAGTTGCTAACCATAGAACCCAACGCCGCAGCTCCTTCACCACCAGATTTGCAGGTCATCTTTTCCAGTTTCTACAATGAGAATTCTCAACTAAACCCCCTCGTGTTAGGGTGTGAAGTATGATTAATGTGTAATATTAATTTACGTATTAATGTTCACAAGTCACGCGGTTTAACCTCCGCGAGGTTGTCGGTGTGTGTGGGGAGCGGGAGCCTCCCACCCGAAGGCGGGGTTCAGGGCAGTGCCCGACCCGCATTGTAGGTTGCATTGTACATGGACGGTGCCTAAATGGACGATGCACATGGGCGGCTGGACTGGACGGTGGTCAACACAGGTGGCTGGACGGTTGTCAAACACAGATAGCTGGAAAACGTGTTGTGCAAGAAACCGTGTTGTGCAAGAAACCGTGTTCAAGTTGGAGTTTTGCACTTGTTAGTTTTTGTACTATAAATATATGTACTTCTTCATCCATGTATTCTACATTGTAAGAGAGTTGAACAATCATCAATATATTGAAACCGCAGTGGAGGTTACCTCGAAGAGGTGTTACCACGTAAAATTTCTCTCAATTCTTGTTCGTCTTCATCCGTTTCTGTGTGTGTTGTGAAATCGATCCTAAGACATCATTATCATCATCGTGATGGATACTGGGCGGTGACTTATCATCCTCAAGCTGAAGGAGCACCTTACCTCGATGCATAATATGTGGTTCCCACAATATGAATCAGTCGTCACCTCCGCCATCAGTCATCTGTTACCGTCACCTGTCACATCACAACTGACAAGACAATCATCAATTTGTATCAGATGATTTGACATCTTATCTATTCCCGATCGATAAAAAGTTATCATCGTCAGAAATTAGTTAACCCGATCAACAGGTTAACTCCTTATGTAAATACTTTGTATTACAACGTTTTTAAACACTTACATTTACTCTCCCATATTATTGGACAACCCCTATGACCTGGTATTGACTTAAGCATTGGATATATGGGAAACAAACGGGTCAATCCAGAGTTTTCTTTCGTGCAGGTCTTGCGAAGTATAAGGGATTATCAACTCGAAGAATTAAAGAAGATCTAACAATCATCTATCATCAAGTGCAGACTTGTCTATTTGGATGATGATGCAGTTTTTGTGATTCAAATCTTACTGCAATTTATAAAGAGTAGACTCTCTTACTAGGGTTAGTAGGATTAAGGGTCTTCATATTTTTGCATAAGAAATTTACATTCTTATACGTAAATAAGTAAATAAATATTCTGGTCGTATTTAGAAACAATTATGATCGGCAACATTAAAAAAAAAAAAAAAATCACAATTTTATTAATTTTAAAAAATAAGTACCATTTGTCAACGAAATTACTGTTTCGGCAAAACTAAATTGTTATAAATACATTGCCAACGGAACTAATTTTGCAGTAAAAATTGTTTTACTGACAAATTATCCTTTTGTCGGCAAAACATCTTTTTTGTCAATGAACATATTTGTCAGCGAAACCCCAAGGACATGTCTGAAATAGAGTTTACGCTGATGGGTTTTTCGTTATAATTTTCGCACAGACAAAATGCATAGCGATGGAATTTTATCTTTACTGACAAATCTTACCTTTCCCAACAAAATTTAAGTTTTACCAACAAAACATTTTCCTCACTAATGCTGTTTTTCTCCTCCATCATGAGTTATCTGATATTGTAAACCACTACGAACAAAAATGATTTACGTTTCAAAACTACACTACAAAAAAAAAGGAAAATGTTGGGTATCAATCCGCATATCCTCGGACGACCCGATTGAAGACCATCCCGACTCGGAGGAATTGGTGACGCTGCCTTGTCCCACCTGGGGATGGCGCGCCCCACGACCCAAACACTCGTTGTCCACATAAGGATATATCGCATCCATCATCCTATAACGTCGATACGACACTTAATGTCAAGCTCCCGGATGCCACAATGTAGAGGCGCGCCACTTGGGATAATCCTTCCCTTAGATTCCTTCCTACGACACAAACACAACACAAAACTCGAGGCCAGACAGGAGGGAATGTGACACAAAGACACTATGTACAAAGACATAGAAACATGAGGCACAAAAACACTAGGTGTGAGACAGAAACACAGGGCACAAGAGCACTATGCACGGGACACTAGACATCACAAGACTCAAGACATAACCATGGTCACTTAACCAGACGACACTTGGGATGATCATGGTCAGGGTTAACTCATCCCATGTTAGGGTTGAAGGCTATAAATACCACTACCCATCTCCATTCTAAAACTAACGTAACATTACACTCATTGACCCTCTATACATTCTCTGCTTCTATAAATGAATTTCCGACTGACTTAATTATCGGATGAGAAACAATAGAATCTCCTGGAGCTTCCTTCTGTGCAGGTTATCGGAGCAGTAATGAAACCGACCTGAACGATCCGAAGAGAGTTCTATCGGGAAACGTTATCCATAAACAATATAATATTCACTTACATGAAATATATTTCTATCGTGAACGTTTTTCCTATATTAAATTTTATAAGGTATTGCTCTGTATTTATTCTGTCAATTTTGAAAAATAAGATAACCTTTTTATTTTATTTTAAAAAAATGATCACACAACTAACTAATGCATTATGTATCTTCCTTTATGATCTAATTTATGGGAACACGTGCTTTAGCGGGTCCAATTGCCTATTAATGACATACACTATTACACTATATATATAGTGTGTATGTATATGTATAACGACAGTGTGCATGTGATTCTACGGGGAACTTGGAACACCGAAATTAATTGGCAACGTTCAAATAGGGTCGACATGATTGTTCTTTGGTCACACTAATTTCGGATTCTTAACCACGTGAGAAATTAGAAAATATATAAATATCGAACGCACCATAAATAATATATAGGTGAAATGAAAGAAAGTAATAATTAATCTTGTAATTCAATAATATATATGAAAATGATTTAATTATTATAAAAAAAAATAGATATTTGAGTTATGGACTCATTTGTAATAAACTTTAAGAACTTTAAAAAAACGTCCTCATAATTAAAATTTGTGCAATGTGATACTTAAAGATAGAATAAGACTCGTGATTTAATGGGATGAAAGTCATTTACGTACCTGAAAAGTAGTGTTTTTACAAATATATACTTTAGAAAAAAATTGTTATTTTCAGGTACCTAAAAAATCATAAATGTATCTAATTTAATATTTCGGTTATGTGATCGTCACGTATGCAGTATTTTGTTCCATTAAGATAACTCCACTTAATTTTACTGTTGCTTTCAGGTAGGGCTGTCAATTCGTGCGTGCGTGCGTGCTATCGTGCACCAGGACACGACACGACACGGCACGCACGAAAGTTCAACACGAAACACACGAAAATGTAATCGTGTCACGGACACACGACACGAACACGACACGAAATGTATTGTCTCAACACGACACGAACACGATAACACGAAAATATTCGTGGAAAGTCGTAACACGATAACACGATTTCACGAAAATAACACTGTAACACGAAAATAACACGGTAACACGATAACACGATTTCACGAAAATAACACGGTAACACGAAAATAACACGGTAACACAATAACACGGTAACACAATAACACGATTTCACGTTTTCATGAAAATAACACGGTAATACGAAAATAACACGGTAACACAATAACACGATTTCACGTTTTCACGAAAATAACACGGTAACACGGTTCACGTTCGCACGATAGCACAACCTAAATAACATAAACACGTCCCCTCAAAGACAAACAATCGTGTTATCGTGTTATCGTGTTTTGAGACCTAAACACTAACACGACATGAAAAAACAATCGTGTTATCGTGTTCGTGTTATCGTGTTATCGTACCATCAAAGGCAAACACGAACACGACTTTTTCGTGCGTGTTCGTATCGTGTTATCGTGTCGTGAGTGAAATTGTCAGCCCTACTTTCAGGTATCTCTAAGTTGTTTTATTGTAACAATTTTTTTTTTGTTACTTTCAAGTACTTAATTAAAGTAGATACATTTATAACTTTTGTGGTATCCGAAAGTAATAAATTTTTTCTGAGGTAACTATTTGTAAAAACTTGAATTTTAAGGTATCTAAAAGACTTTTAACTAATGTCTCGATCTTTTTAATCAGTTTTTTTTTTAAATTTTAAATAATGATCCAATAATTTAAATTTGCATAATCTCATACCAAAATTAGAGAATAAGACACATGTCTTAGTTCGACATGACATAGACACAACAATCCATCTATGTTAACATTAAAATCAAGGTTGGTAAAGGAAATAACTATAGACAGCACAACACCAACTGTTTCCTATCAACTAATTTAAAACATTAGCATTTAATGTTTTATTATTATTTGAAAAAATAAATATGGCCAAAAAAATTCAAAATAAATAAATTATATATGTTTTTGACAAATTATAGAAATTCACATTTCTAATATGAATTGGATAACCTCTCTAATCTTTATTTGTATTTATTATGTTTTCATATATGTATATATATATAAATATAACAAAAAAAAACTGTGTTTTACTTATTTCATTTATTAGTTTTGCAGGCCAAAAAACAAAACAATTAATTATTTTGAAAGCTACTGCAGTGATATATTTGTCCTTATTCTTGAAGTTCAAAGTAATTGTGGAAACTATCTTAATGTGCCCTCAAACTTTCAACTTAGAGCAACATATACCATAAGCTTTTAAAATAGTGTTAGTTTAGTCTATTTTAAAACAAGTTGGCTTCTTTACGTATGGGACGATTGTACTGCTACTTAGATATCTGTACTTGAGAATATTTATAATACTAGGAAATCAGATTTCAGGTTTACATGGAAGAAGAAAATATTAAAGATGAAGATGAATATGAATAACATGAAAATTGAAGAGTATTTTAGTCATTTTTGTTTTTTTAATTGTTCAATCACATTGTGAAACATAAGTAACTGTTAATCACAAGTTTTAACCGTTCAATCACATGTGCCAACATAAGTGACTGTTGATGTAATTTACTCTCATAAATATAATTTGGGCTCCTCCTATCATCCATTGGTTTTAGGATGGAACTCACGTTATATAAGTGATTGCACCTTGTTTATCTATTGCATTTGGCTCAATCCAATATAGAATTTAACATGATATCGAAACTGGTTCGACCGAATTGGTCTGGTGTGAACCGGTTCAACCGAACTAGTTTAAAAACCATACTCATTTTTTAGGTTTCAAGTAGACCAATTCAAAATACTAGTTTCAATTCAGTTCGAATTGACTCGTTTTTTGATACTGGTTTATACTTTAATTTAAATTAAACCACTTTAAACCTATATAATTTTATAATCGGTTTGAAACAAAATAAACCAAACCAGTCTGAAATTAAACCAAAATTAGAGATGTCTTCAATAAACCAAACATAGAGATGTATTGGACTCTCTTATGCTGATGTTGGACAGGATTTCAGTTGGTTGTTGAACAGATTTTCAGTCGATTCAGTGTTTTTTCAGTCGGATTAGTGTTTTTCAGTCGATTCAGTGTGTTGGACATGATTTACAGTCGGTTCAGTTTCGGTTTGAACCAGATTATTTCCTAATCAAAGCTGTTATTAAAAAAAAATCAAACTAGATCAATTCGAATCGGTTCTGAATCAGTTCGAACTAGATCAATTTTCCCCCCTAAACCAAATCAGTTCTTTTAGTGACAAAAAAATATTGATTTTATTAAAATCAGACGAGTTCAGTTCTGAACCGATTCATAAACAAGCCTAAATACCACATCAGTGAATTTGATAAAAATGTAGCACCATGTATACAATTTAGTTATCTCCTTTAATTTCATAATTGCTCTTTGTTTGTTCATTAAATGTGACTCAACCCGATATAGAATTCAATATAAGGTTACGGACAATATATCAAAATTTTAGTTTGAATGAGAATTTTTAAAATAGAAATGAAAATTTATGTTGTATTTTTATTTACAAATAAACCTAAAATTCTAAAACTACTTAAAAATGGATGCCACTTCCTCACCCCTTCGGCTTCCTTCTTAAAAATAATTTGAAAAAAAATATAATCCAATGAAATATGCTTACGAGTCAAAGTAATGAGTTAGTTAGCATGGCCTTACAACTTTAAAAAGGTGAGGATAAAACGCTATAGCCTTACAACTTTAGGATGCAATCTGCCACAAGATGAGACTTGAGGATCTAGCTAATTGAAATTCCATAGACTCTTACTTTATAGATATAAATACTATAAATTTGATTAATTTACCATTTAAATTATATCGTTTTTTATTGTAAAAATAGCAAAAAAAAAGAAGAAGATATATAATTTTATTACAATTTTTTAAAAGCAATTTATATATAAAAAATAAAATATATATTTTTAGAATTTTTTTTATATAAATAAAAACACTGCAAATATTTGTTTTTTCCTAATTTTATCTATAATCTAATGAAATTATTCTAATTTTTCAATAAATTTATGATTATTTTTATAATATCTTATAAAAGTAAAGTCATAAATTTTGATTTTTAAAAATAATAAGTTATTTTCAAAAAATATATGGTAAACTGATGACAATTTCCACTTTTACCTATGTATCAAAACGGGTTATGGGTCGACCCATGAGTCATGTCAGCCTTGGGTCGTGTACTCGTATGAGTCAGTTTTTTGAAATTCAAATCTGAACCGTTAGGAATAATAAGACTTGGGTCAGACTGACTCATTCAACCTCCATGACCCGCATGTCAGTCTGACCCGTTCAACCCACTAGTACATAAAAAACCAAAAACTGACTGATGCATGAGTCAAGATTACTAACTCATAGGTCAGAATTATATGTATTTAATATAATATATAATTCAGGATGGGTTACGGATTGACCCATGAGTCAAAATTACTGACTCAAACATGACCCGTATCAAAATAACTCGTGGATCAAAAAGTCTGACCCAAACACAGTCCGTAAGCGGATCAACCCACGGACTGAGTCAATTTTTGACACCCTACTTTTACCAAACTCAAATCTTGCAGACAAGATACTGCCTAGTGCCTACTCCAAAAAACAAAAGATGATGTAACAGTATTTAGCTACAACAAGAACAAACTCATAACAAATGTGCATCCTAAAGTATGAAATTTGCTTAATTTAGTCCCCCAAAGTTTACTGTTTTTCCCTTCCTTTTGGCATTTGATTTTGAAGCAGAAACCTCAGCCTAGACATGATCCAACGAGGAAGATGAATGTCCAACCTTGTTGATGTTCTGTCTTCCCATGAGCCATAGCAGAGTCCTCCTTGTAAAAGAGGGAGCCCTCATATTACTCGCCTGAGAATCCATACTATAAACGCTCTGGTTCTCTTCTTCACCTCCTATCTCGCTCCCATTCTCCGCCTCCCCCGCCGCCCTGTTCATTGGAAACCGAAACGACGACGACCGGCGAGACGACTCATGATGGCTCTGCTCCGACTTCGCCACTTTCCCTCTCATCCAAATCTTTGAGATTGAAAAACTCTCTCTGTTCTCGATTTTCCGCGATTCCTTGATCGATTCGATTGCGTTCGGGTGGAAAAGGAATCTCTTTGAATGAGGATCGCATTCCGACATGGCTAGTCGTTGTCCGGGTTTCAGTGGTTTCTTGTTCTTGTTTGAGTTCTTTTTGACGGTTGTTGGAGGTCTGATCGGAACCTGCAGAGTTGCGGTCTCGTCCATGACGTACTCGAAGGAGCCCATCGAAAAACACCTCCTTGAATCGACGTTGCTGCAAATGCTGCTGCTTCCCTCGCCTCCGTCGACGTTCTTGAACTTGCCGAGCTTCACGGCGACGATTTTCTCGCAGTCGGGCTTCTCCGACGACTTGCGAGACGATTCGAGCTGCCCAGATCTTGAATTCATTTCATCGGAATTGTTCGTGTCCCGATCGGCGATGATCTCTCTGGAGCTGTCGCTGCCGGACTCGAGGACGAAGACGAGAGGGGAGCAGACGTTTCCGGTGGAGAAATCAAGGAGGAGGTTGGCCCTGCAGAGTGGACAAGTCGAGTGGGACAGCAGCCACGTGTCGATGCACTCCATATGGAATGCATGACTGCAATTGGGTAGCAGTCGGAGCTTATCGTCGGCGTCGAACTCGCAGAGGCAGACGGCGCAGTCAAAAGGGTTCTTGAGACCGATAATGGCCTTGTAATGGAAGACAGGGAGAGTGTCGATGAACGTCTGGTCAACTCCGGCGTCGTGGAGATGGAAAAGCTGCTGGAGCTGGCCCTGGAGTGCGGTGACGTCGCTATCGAGGCTGTCCATGTCCCTTGCCGGCGGCCGCATCAGGAACCGGACGAGGAGATGGAGCAGGCCGGAGACGAAGAAGATTATAGCCAGGATAATGATTATGAGAAGAATGCTGGGGCTTATACGGTTACTCAGACTGAACTCGTCGGCCTCCGCCGTCGGCGGCGGCGGAGTTATTAAAAAGTACGGCGGCTGTGGCGGAAGGTAAGATTCGTGTACTACCCAGTTCATGGTTTCCGGCGAAGACACTGAAAATGCAGAAAATATTGAATTTTTACGACTGAAGAATCATCTTCAAAGAAACCCTCGTGCCATTACTCCATTGAAGAAGATCAAGCTCAACGGCCGTATTCAGTGGGTTGCCTGTAAAAGAAGGAAGGGGATGGAGCCTGCAAGTCAAATGTAGTTTTCTAGAGAGAGAAAGTGAAGGAGTGGGGTTGAGTGGTGAAGAAGAAGAAGACTGGAGACAAACAAGCTGTCTTAAAAACATCATACACAAACACAGCTGGTCTGGTTTATGATAGCGTGAGAGACTTGCCACGGTTCGTTTTCGAAAAAAAATAAAAATTTTAAGTTGTTGATAATTGTTATAAGAAAAGGTTAAATACCAAGTAGGTACCTGAACTTTGAACGTTTTGTAACGAGCTACCCGAACTTTGAAAATTCAAACGGGCTACCTCAACTTTGAAGAAGGTTCAAATAGCTACCTCCGTTCAATTTTCCGTCAATTGTCGTTGGAAAGTCGTCGGAAATTCGTTGAAAAGTCATTGAAAATTCGTTAGAAATTGGACGAAGATAGCTATTTGCACATTCTTCAAAGTTGAGGTAGGCCGTTTTGAATTTTCAAATTCGGGTAACTCGTTGCAAATCGTCCAAAGTTCAGGTAGCCACTCGATATTTAACCCTATAAGAAATTATACTCAAATAAAATAAAGTTTAAATATACGTACATATATAAGAAGATTTGATAATCTATGTATCATGTATACTAACATGTATTATTTCATTATGTAAATTTAAAAATTTTAATAACACTGTTGCGACTGAGATTTCAATCTATTCATTTGAAAACAAATATACTCTCTACATATAAACTCATCGATAATAAAAACAATTTAAACATAAAATTAAGGGTTAATTACCAAAAAAACAAAACGAACTTTAAGGAAAAACCAAATAGCAAACCGTTTTTATTTTACAAACAAAAAACCAAACTTTTGGAATTGAGTAATCAACAAACCTACCTCAAATTTTCATTATGTTTAAACAGATTTTTCAATATTTGATAGAGTTATAAGGAAATAGTATCACGACTTAATAACTCTCTCAAATATTGAAAAATATGTTCAAATATAATGAAAATTTGATATAGGTTTGTTATTTAATCAATTCCAAAAGTCTAATTTGTTGTTTGTCAAAATAAAATCGATTTAATGTTTGATATTTCCTTATTTTTTTTAATTTATAATTAACCCTAAAATTAATAGTTATGAGTTATGATGATGAAAAACTTTTTAGTTAGTTGGTAGAAGATGAAAAGATTTCATTAATATATATATCTTGACATTATTAGAATTTGGAAGCATTCTTTTCTATTCTCTACCTTCCTCTCTCTTGCGTTGACTTCCATGGAACCTCGAACAACGTGTACATTTAATTTCCATTTTGTTGCAATTTGATAAAAAAAATATCACACATAACTTACAAATTTTTAGATGCATGCAGTCTGCAGAATATATATAATGAAGTTAAGGACAACTGAAAGATCTGGTCTGCAAATATGATGAGATAAAAATAATTCAAAACTTTACATTAATTATATATATATATATTTCATTATTTTTGCATTGTTTTGAATTTTGAAAACTTTGTTTCTTTCCTCCCTAAATTGTATTTTATAAAAAAAAAATTGTTTTCCCATTCTAAAGTTGTTCTTCATCTTCCATTCTCTGCTCCTCAAAATCTGGTAATTGGGTTTTGTTTAGGACAAAACAAATGTGGGTGAAAGTCAAACAAAATAACAACTGAAGAAAGAAACCCTAATTTTTAACAAAATACAAAGTAAGTACAAGTCAATCACTGCAGTGTGGATATGGGTGATAAAAAATACCGTTTGAACCAAATTTTCGACAAAACCGACCCGACTAGGATCAAGACCGAACGGATAAGTTTTTTTTCTTCAAGGTCGGTCTCGGTCTCGAACAATTTTCTCAAAAGCCTGACTAGGACCGGACCGGTCCGACCTTGAAGAAAATCCTAGAAATTAATGGTGTAACCCTTGAAACACTAGTAATTCATGACCTTGAAACATTAAACAACCGTTGAATCGGTTCCATAAGGGAAGTGCAACGGAAGAAGAGAAGCGAGCGAGTTCAAGACCCAAACTTCAGTGATTTTATTTAGCCAATCCAGTTTTTGTTTTTACCAAAAATTCATGTCCAAGACCGAGACCGACCCGAGTCAAGCAAAACCGACTAGAGTTTTTTGTTTTTTGCCAAAATCGGTCTTGGTCCTCCAGATCTCAAGACCAAAATTTCGGCCTCGGTCTCGATCATGCCTCCAAGATCGGCCCGCCCCGCCCATGCTCATCCCTAATTGTCGATAGGGAAACAATCTTATAACAAATCTATTTATTTATTTACATCAACTTATCCATTTATTTGTTTACATCATCTTATAAGAAATCTATTGATTTATTTAAAAATCTTATCTCCAAGTAAGTTACATCATCTTATCTATCTATTTATTTTTATTTCTAAAGAGAAAAAAATCTTATAAACTATAAGTTATAACAAATGTTATCAGGACCGGTCGGATAATGAACAAATTATGAGGTCATTTCGATTCTCTTTAATACATTCAATTGCATATACAACTTGATTTAGTGACTGAAATTGTATGTTTTTTAGAAATTCAAACAATTTTTTTTATTCATAGATTTACAGTAAAAAAATATTGGGGATATGATCTGAGCTTAAAGTTTAGTGGTATATACTATATAGTTATAATATTCTTAAGATAATATATTAATGCATATATACTTATTTTGTTAGTGACTGAATTATAACATATAACAAAGTTTTGAAGTATTAAATTGTGACATTATTTTAAGTATTTTGTTATTTTTGCAATTTTTAAACATATTAACTTTGATTGAAAAATCTGTCAGAATGAATAAACTCGATTAATACATAAATATAAAGGGAAAAAAATTAACCCAAATATTAGAAAACATAAGTGTGTTTCACTCAATTTAATAATATGTATATAATGTTTCTCTTATCCTTTTTCTATTTTATTTTTCCAATAAGTTTTTACCCAAATATACATGGAAAAAAAATACAAAAATATCTTCAATTTTTTTTTAAAATATGAAAGTACATCGGGTATTCACGGGGAGAATTTTGTTTTTTGTCATCTGTGAATAAATTCGCTGGTGGAGGTTTGTTTTATTGAAGAAAGTAAGAGAGAGTGGATGCATCGAAAGAGGGAGAGAGAAAAAATAAAATAAAATTAATCGTTTTTCATATTCATCCATGGATGACATTCGCGGGTGATACTTTTTATACCCACCTGCGAATTCACGAGTGAGTATACTTTGATATATTTTTTTTAAAATGAGAATATTTTGATAATTTATTTTATTTTGATATATATTTCTATCAAAAATTCAATTTTTCTAAGGCATGCATATAAACATGCAACTTTTGAAAAGTGGAAGTTTTCTTGACTTTTTAAATAACTTTAACATTTCTTTTAGACTTTCTTCTCAATTAATTTAGTTTCTAATTTCTATACTTTCCTAAAGTGCAGTCAATGATGCAACAAAACACCCACATAGAAGAAAGAAGATCTATTCTTCACTGTTTTTGTCCTTCTATTTGTGATATATTTGACCTTTTTTGCATTATATGTATTAAAAATAATTACAAACATATTATTTTTCTCCTTAGTGCAACGCGTAAATCGGTTCGGTTTCAAATCTTGTCGTACCTAAATAATGATATAAATATTGTTAATCTCCTAAATTTGAATTGTTCCATACTATTTAAAACAAATGACCAAATAAAAAATAGGGAAAACTACCACACTGTTACCCGAACTTGTGGGTGATTAGTAAGTAGATACTTAATTTTTTTTGTAGCAAATAAGTTGCTGAGCTTTCTTAAATAAGCAAATAGGTAACTACCGTTCATTTATGTTAAGTATAAACGGAAAATATCACATGAGGAGCAAATAGGTACCTGAACTTACACAAATGAGCAAGTAGGTACTTGAACCGGTTCAGAATCGGATCGGACAAATCACTTTTTTATATATATAAAAAGTAGAATTTATATACCAAACATATGCATGACTCAACTCCAGACGTTGTCGGTGCATCAAGAAACACTTCGAGAACGTCTGGAGTTGAGTCATGCATGTGTTTGACTGAACCGGTTCAGGTACCTACTTACTCATTCGTGTAAGTTCAGGTACCTGTTTGCTTCTCACGTGCTCCTCATGTGATATTTTCCGTTTATTCTCGTGTACGTTCATGTACCTGTTTGTAAACCGTTTTTTATAATTAGTTTGAATCACTTTATTTTTTTTTATATTTTTTTTTATAACCGATCCAGTCTAATCATTTTAAAATGCTACAATTAAATACATATATAAATTAACGCGTTTTTTCATACCCAATTCTATTTCTCTTGCACAATATAGCTCCAAATCCATTAAAAAAACTACAAATAAAATGCATTGTCTGTAGAAATCCTGATTAAGTTGTTAAGGAGAGTAAGTTATTCGTAAGTTATTTTCTTTTAGGGTAAAATATTACATTTCCTATAATATTTGGCTAGATTTTGATTTTTCTCCTTAAAGTTTGGCTAAAGTGTAAATTTACCATAACTGTCAACTTTTCTATCCAAATTTACAGAATAAGTTTTGAATATTGAAAAAATAACATATATTTTAAAAAACATCCCAATTAAATCATTTTTTTTTCAAATTTTACAATTGAGTTCTGATTCGATTGGGGCGACCTCGAGTTATGGGTAGGAGACCAAGTTTGGGTCAAGATTAAGATTTGACCCCACGATTGAGGCTAGGGGTGAGCTTGGGCGGGTCGGTTTTTTAGGCAAGACCGAGCCCGAGATTTCGGTTTTCACCTTTGGAGAACTGAGTCCGAGACCGAGACCGACTTCGGTATAAAAAGCCCGCCCGAGTCGGTCTTGCTTGACTCGGGCCGGTCTCGGTCCATTACCGAAATTTTCAATCCAAATTTAAAAAAAAAAAAATTGTCCGAATTTTCACCAAATTTAGAACATACAAACACAATAAATCAAGTATCAAATATACAATCCAAACACACATTATAAATATAGAACATACAATCCAAACACACATGGAGACTTTGTGAGTTGTTATATTCTACTATACTTGTATAGTATATATAGTATTACGTATTAGGTTTTTAGGCAACTCGGGCCGGTCCGGTCCTAATCAGGAATTTCGGAAAAAATCCCGAACCCGAGCCCAATCCCGACTTTAGAGGAAAAAACCCGGTCGGACCGGTCTCGGGCCGGTCTCGGTCCAACCAATATTTTTTGCTCACCCCTAATTGAGGCTCAATCGAGCCTTAATTGAATTGAAGATTGATTAAAATAAATTTAATTTTTTTGTCCCGACTCTAAAAGTCATGATAAAAAAAAACAAATTTTAGATAACTTTATATAAAACAATATAAATTCATTTATTTATTTTTGGTTATTAACCTTTGATGTAATTATTGTTATTTCGTGCATATTTCTCTATTTAATTATTAGTTAATTCTTTCTTTATTAATGGTTTCCCTTAATCGCGGATCTAAAATCAGTAAAATATATAAATTACACCCTATTATTAGTCAATTTATTAACTGCTCTATTGGCCCAAAATATAATTTATTAACTGCTCCCGAGGACAGTCATTTGGCTTTGGTGTGAAATTAAGACAATAACGGTGCGTTTGTTTGACGGAATTCGGAATTCGGAATACGGAATACGGAATAGGAATTGAGAATAAGGAATAGGAGTTAAGAATATGAAGTTGTTTTTTTGGTGGAATTGAATAGAACGGAATAAGGAATTCTGTTGTTTCTTTGGTGGAATTGTGTACGGAAAAGGAATGTGGTAAAATGACATATTTGCCCCTCTTTGTATATGTATAGTATATAATAAAAATAATTTGCATTAATTAATTGTAAAACTTAAAAATATTAAAAACGTTTATTTAAATAATAAAAAAATTAAAAAAAAAACGAATTATTTATTTATTTAATTTTTTAAAAAAGACCAATTTATTAATTATTTAAAAAAAAAATGTAAATTGTCATGCAAAATAATATTTCTTAAACAATCAATTGATTACATAATTTGTATATTTTGCCACTGAATTTTATAAAAAATGACATTATATCAAAGATAAATATTTGATTTACAAAATAAAAATAAGATCCAATCACATGAAAATATTGAAAACATAATATTATGGATAGATTGTTATTGAATTGTGTCACTGTATTTACAGAGAAGTGAAGCATCGGTTCATATTATTCAAAAACACACTCCACACAGTCATCCCAGTACTAAACCGATCTACAACTTCTTGTACAGCAGTAAATAAGATTCCCATGAATACTTGAAACTTCATTCTTCTTTTTTACTGTGTGAGTAGCTTTGAGTCACAAGCGACAATCTTGACGCTATTCACTGTCTCCTGCCCGTCCTCGTATTTGAATATTGCATTCTGTAGGATGAATGTCCATACATTGTCACAAAACCTGTACGTGTGTAAGTGTCCCTGTAATCATCATCATAGGCAAGAAACAAGAATCAAACAGGGGATCAATATTGTTGACCAGTTCGGAACAACTAACCTTGTTAATAAGGAATGAGCGAAAATCAAATGCAAACTCACTTGAGATTGGGATTATATCCCATTACAGTTCTATTTCCTGTCAAACTAGACTTCTCCCCAGTTAAAACCAACCAAGTAAGAGAACGAAGGTTTTCCTAACAAAAATGACATCTGGAATGAAGGATATTCTTTCAAACACAAGGACCAAAGTAATAATGCAGTTAACCAGAGAACAATCACAAAACAGTCATTTCTGGATTAAAAAACAATGATAGGGATCAAATACAGTAATTAATCAGATCCAAACAGCAGTTAAATTGCTTGTTTCAGCAATAAAACACTCAACTATGGTAAAATTCTTGTCTGTGCCAATAAATTCAGATGAATCTCTCTAGAAACAGTGCATGTGCTTTTTTAAGACAGTTTCTTCATCATGACATCTCAATAATATATATATATATTTTCCTTTCCCATAGTCTCAATTATAAGATGTAAGCTGAAACATATGCATCACAAATTCAACTTATACACATGAATTTACTCTTGAATTTCACAGTTTGGTAGGAGAAAAAGACACACAAAAGGAGACAGATCTGCTGTTAGAAAATTGATATTAGTTCTATTTATAGAGAAAACTCATAGGTCCAGTACCAATATCTTCATCATCAACAGAATTTCAGTACTTTAGTCAATCCTGGTCAATGAAACAACCAATCGCATACGGGAACCTTCGTTTCCAGTCGAAGCTAAACCATAACTCATCACAATCAAAAGAAAAACTCCAATTGCAACAAAGACAGCTAAAAATTAGAATAAAACGGATTGAATCATCACCAGCTAAGCTGACAGCAAGGAGAAGCATAAAGTAGCATATATACAGATAACGAGTTCACTGAAGGAAGCAAGAAACAAACTTTGAGTACCTGAAGATAAGATTGGAGCTGCGGAGAGGATGCTGCTAGGGTTTTCAGAGCCGCCGCCGCCTTGCTCTAATCAATCAAGGTGAATTGAAGACGCAGGTGAATTGAAGACGCAGGTGAAGAATCGCAGAGGAGCAGGGGCGTGTCTTTTCTGGACAGCTGCAGTCCTTCGTTAGGGCAGAGGGGCACGCTCGGGAATTCGTCAAAGAGTGGAGGGCATAATAGTCATTCGGTCATCAAATCCGAATTCCAAGCCTTCTTGGCTTAGGAATTCCGAGGGTTTTACCCGGAATACCTAAGCCCACCCCGCCTGGAATACATAAGCCTGGAATAAGCAATTCCATAAAAAGAACATGGGCTTACGGAATCCGTAAGCCCAATTCATTGGCCATTCCATGAGATGAACGGGCCATAAGACTCAAATAATATCTTATTTTCATGTCAACTTTGGAACAATTCCAATTCATCGATGCAATTAAGCATAATTTTGTTGCCTTAATCTAGTTTTTATTTAGGGTTAATTACTTAATTGGTTACACATGTTTGACCAATGTTCAGAATGGTTACACATGTTTCAAAATGTGATTAATTGGTTTTGAAATGTGACTATTTGGTTTTTTCACTATTCACCGTTAAAATCACAGTTAAGTCACTATTTAGATAAGTAAAATGACGAAATTACCCCTAGAATCATCTTCAAGAACACATCATCATCTTCAAGAACAATAATTGAAGAACCCAGAAATCTGATTTCTGGTTCTTCAAGAACCCAGAAATGTTGTTTCTGGGTTCTTCAAGAACCCAGAATTGTTCAAGAACCCAGAATCGCAATTCTGGGTTCTTGAAGTTCTGTATTGCAGTATATGTTATCACCAAATGTGATTAAATGGTCATACATGTTTCTCTATAATGTGATTAAAAGGTCATACATGTTTCCCTATAATGTGATTAAAATGTCATACATGTTTCTCTATAATGTGATTAAATGGATACTGTTGTTTGAAATGATGTGATTAAAAGGTTCGACATGTTACCCACATTGTGAATAACCCAGAAATGCTGTTCCTGGGTTCTTGAGAAACCCAGAAATCAGATTTCTGGGTTCCTCAAGAACACAGAAATCAGATTTCTGGTTCTTCAAGAACCCAGAACCCAGAAATCTGATTTCTGAAGACCCAGAAATTTGATTTCTGGTTCTTGAAGACCCAGAAATCAGATTTCTGGGTCTTCAAGAACCATAAATCTGATTTCTGGTTCTTCAAGAACCCAGAAATCTGATTTCTGGGTCTTCAAGAACCATAAATCTGATTTCTGGGTCTTCAAGAACCATAAATCTGATTTCTGGTTCTTCAAGAACATCAGAAATCAGATTTCTGGTTCTTCAAGAACCCAAAAATCTGATTTCTGGGTTCTCAAGAACATCAAATCGAATTTGATTCGATTTTGGTTCTTCAATCCTTCCAATATGTTCTTCAATACAACTAAGGGCATAATAGTCATTTCACAATTCAATAATATGTTAAAAAAATGAATTAACGTTAAAATTAACGGTTTACTAACGGAATAACCAATTAATCACATTTGAAAAAACATGTGTAACCAATTAGTCACATAGCGAAACCAATTAATCACATTTTGAAACATGTGTAACCATTTTGCACAATGGTGAAACATGTGTAACCAATTAAGTAATTAACCCTTTTATTTATTTCCCAAGAAAATCAGTTGACTTAATAAAATAAACCTTGCTCAAACTTTAATCTATACTGGAGCACGGTTCACGCGTAATGCGTAAAAACGTCTTCATAACTTAATCGAATAGTGTATTGAAACAAGTTGAGGAGCACGTATGAATTTTATTTTAATTTTGAGCACGGATGATTTTTTGCCCAAATATATTGAAATTACGTTTTTATGAATAGATACTTGAAATTTTCCACTCTAAACCCGAGTGCCATAGGATTGAATTCCGACTCCAACTAAGTTATTCATGAGTGGTATATAGTTATTAGGTCTGTTAATGGTTAGGGTATGGTACGCGTATGACAAATATCATAATCATATCAGTTTTAAACGGGATACCATAACCATTAAAATAACTGTGGTTATTAACCATGATTTTATATGTATACCCATATCCATTCCACACATATAATATAATAAAAGACAGAAAAAATTATTTTAAAAATATACATATAAATATATATTACCAAAATTAAAATATATAACACTAACATCATTCAACATTAACATTCACATAATGATGTGCAACTGTATGTACAACAATAACAACCTCAATTATATTTAGTATATATAAGTTTATTAATAATAAATAATTATTATATTTATATAATAACCATGATTATAACTCAAATACCATAACCATTATGGGTAGAAAATTCATCACCATAACTGCACCGCAATATAATGGTACAGTTAACCATATTAAACAATAAATGTTATAACTATAATTATGAGTTTTTCACCACAGAATTGCTGATCCTAATATGTATGTTTAGATTAAGACCCAAATCAATCAAACTATGATTATTAGGTCCAATCAAAGCTATAATAGAAACTATATTTATTTGTTTCAATTTTACTTTAAATATTGAAATAAAACTTTTTGGGGATGAAGAATGAGAAAGAAACCAACAAAAATTGTGACACTGCGAGTTTCACATTCCAAAGAAAAATAAAATTTGTATGTGTTATAAGCAAGTGATATATTATTCGATTCCAATATAAAATTTTCACTTTCTCGGTATAAGGGAGGATAACAAAGTTAGTATTAATGGCATTAATTTTCTGACACGACACGATTAAACGACACGACACGATCTGTTTTAAAGTGTATATGTGTTTGACCTTAATGAATTCCGTGTCTAAACAACTCTTACACGTTTAGACACGATTAATAATCGTGTCTAAACAATTCAGATCTGCGGATATCTGTATAAACACGATAAAACACGATTAACTAATCGTGTCTAATCGTGTCGTGTATACCTGTGACACGAATAAAGACACAGTTAACTAATAGTGACACGTTCATAAAAATATATAAAATTAATGTTTTTCGTGTTAATCGTGTCGTGTACGTGTCGTTTCGTGTTTAATCGTGTCGTATCAATCAGACCGTTCTTAATCGTTTCGTATCGTGTCGTGTTAATCGTGTCATATCGTGTCGTATCTATTCGTTATGTTTTTCGATTTTTAATTTCCAAGAAAGTTAATCGTGTCCTGTGTCGTGTCACGTGTGATCTGCTACTTAATCGTGTCGTGTTCATGTCTGATGTTTTGAGACACGTTTAGAAATTATCCGTTTAGACACGAAACCTGTTAAAACACGACACGATTAATAACACGATACGATTAGACACGACACGCCATGATTGACACCCCTAGTTAATAATAAGCTACTGAGATACTCGTTCATACTTGACACTACCAATTTTGTTTTTTGTACCGGATTATATAAATTTTCTTTCTTTCCTTCTATCATCATCATTATATTATATAAATATATATTTTTATAATGTAATTTTAAGATTCTTTGTATAAGTTTTTTAACAAGTAAGAAGTAGGTTGTAACCTATATGAATAAGAAGAAGAACACAAAAGGAGTAGTTCAATTAAGCATGTGTAGCTACTAATGTCAAAGAAAGAAGTTACCAATTTCTAAAACACAACCTAATACACAATGTTTGGTAAATTTGTCAAAGGTTTTAGGTTTGTTAATGTTATAACACACACAAAAATGGTTTGGTCATATATTCAACTACTAAGTAAAAAATGTGTTGATAATTTTACAGTCTGTTTAATTTATGTAATATACATTTTTAAGTCAGTAAAAATAGTCCAAGTCATACTATTTTCACATTTTTTACGTAATGATTAATTAGTTAATTTCTAGCTAATTTTTGAGTGATGAATATTATATTAGTTAAATTTTAGCTATTTTTTTAAATAATTTTCTAGTTAGAGAAATATGAATTTACAATTTGCTATTTGGTTGTACTTCTTAGGGGTGAGCAAAAAAGATGTGTGGACCGAAAAATCGAAAAAACTGTCTCGAGTAGTCCATCCCGAATTTAAGATCGAGTCAAAATGGACGAGTTCTTTTATTCCAAACTTGGGCTCGGGGTCAATTATTTTATTCAAAAGGCCGACTAAACCGACCCAGCCTGAATATAGGTTAGAATCAACATTTTAATGTGGGTTTAGGTTTGTGTTTAAAATTTGAACTTCTTTGTATTGGATATTTGTCATTTGGTGTAATATTTGTATTTTGTTTTATATCGGATACTTGGTATAATATTTGCATTGTATTTTGTATTTAAAATATTTAAATATTTTTTTAAGAAAAAAAATCGGGTCAATATCGAGACCGATCCGAGTCGAGAAAGATCGCCTCATGCGGTTTTTTTAGATGAACTTGATCTCGGTCCTCCAGACATAAATCTCGAAATTTTGGGCTCATACTTTTTTTGGGAAAAAGCCCGTCCCGAGCTCACACCTAGTACTTCTAGTAAGTTCTAAACGGAAAAATGTATGAATACACTACCTATGATACATATATTTGTGTTTTCGATAGTGATTTTTTTAAATGGTTGTATATAGCGATGAAGCCACTTAAGGTTAAGGGGTAATAATTTTTCCTCAACTTTTGACTTTGTATAAATTTAGTTCTAAAATTATATTTATTTTCAATTTAACCCTTTATTAAATTTTTACATTTGTCTCTCATATTTTTTTTTTTCATTTAACTGTTTGTTCTTACTCTAATTTTTACCCCTTAAAAAATAATAAATTTCTGACTTTATCCCTAATTGTATAATAACTTGCTAAGCGAATCTTTTGGGTATTTATAATTTACTAGTTGAACTCATAATCTATTAACTTAATTTACAAGATATGAATAATCTACTAATTAACCTTTTTTAATATGCAAATTAGTTCTCAAATCAAGTTCAAATGTACTTTTCATATAAAATTAATTCATAATTAAATAAAGTAAACAAATAAAAAATAAAAAAATTATTTTAATTTAGCTAGTATATTATTATTTAAAAAATATTCATACTCTCAAAATAATTTAATTAGTATATATTACTATTTAATTCCAAATTTTAAGTAGAGAGGTAGTAAATAATAGAAGAAATAGGTTTTGCATTTTAAACATAATAAAAAATTCAACCAACAGCTCCGTACGTTTTTTAAAATGTTCCTCCACAATCACACGGTGTTCATTCCTTCCACAGACTCCCGTTAGAAGAGGCCGACAATGGTGTGGTGAAAAATTCAAACCATGGTTATAGCTGTTACTGTTTAGTATGGTTAACCGTACCATTATGGTACATTGCAATTATGATGATGAATTTTCTACCCATAATGATTATGATTATGATATTTGAATTATAACCATGTTTATTATATAGATATAATAATTATTTATTATTAATAAACTAATATATACTAAATAATTGAAGTTACTGTATATACATACTGTACAACACTATACTAAATATATGCTTTGCTTTATATGTGTAGGGAATTCAAACATGATTACGAAGGAATGTTGATTTTGTTTTAACTTTAAATTGTTAGGGGTGTTGAATCGTGTGGACTGGTGTTAATGTTGAATTTTAATGTTAAGTAGTGTGAATGTTAATGTTCAATGATATGAATGTTGAATGATGTTAGTGTTATATATTTTTATTGTTTGTAATATAGATTTATGTATTTTTTAAAATAAGATTTTCAGTCTTTTATTATATTACATGTATGGAATGAATATGAGTATATGGGTAAAACCGTGATTAATAACCACAATTATTTTAATGGTTATGATATTGAAAATTGTACCAGTAATGGTTATGATTATAATTATGATACGTAGTTTAAAAATATGGTATTTATCATACCAGTATCATACCCTAACCATCGATAACCCTACCCCTCACTCACACATTTCTTTCCCCTCACTCACACATTTCTTTCTTTCTTCTATTTGAATGTTTCCTTTAAAAAAAAATCCACAATATATTATATAATTGCATACTAATTTTATGAGAAAATTAATTTAAATTGTATATCTTATTTAAAATGATTAAATTGTATATCTTATGAGATACTAAGTTTGAATTCATTTCTATGGAGAAAAACGATATAAAATTGTATTTTACCTTAGGGATTTTTTTTATTTTGAAGTGGTAATAGTTACAAAATATCACATATATAATTTAAATCTACTAATTTTTTTTATTGATACAGTGGAAGAGCCATATGTTTGTTTTTACAGGCTACAAACTCAACAGCATTCCTTTTCCTATTAACTGATGAGAAAAGGAGAAAGGTATACAATCCAAAAACACAGTTTTGAATCAAAAGATCAAATCCTCTACACAAATCCACCCTCAAACCTCAGATCAAAGCCAAATCTTTGTTCCAATTTAGTAACCTTAAAACCTCATAAACATCGCTACCTCCATGATGCTGCAATTCATCTTCATTAAACCTAAAAACTCGACCTTTTAATCCGATCCAACTGCTCCCGACAATGTTTTCAACACCGCGGTCTCTCATCAAATGCCTGATTTTCACAATATCCTCCCAACTTTGTCTCCTTTCGTACTCCCTCACCAAATCCTGATAAGGCAAGATTGATTTCGGGTATAAATTTACCAAACGATCTTCAATTTCTTGTAAAATTTCAGTGTCACAGTACATAATGCAAGATTTTAGAAGGTATTGAAAAATCTCGAAACTTGGGGCACAAGGCATCTTCTGAATGATGTCCAGCAGCTGTTCTGTTTTCCCGAACAGACTTAAGAGGTGAATAATGCAACTATAGTGCTGCTTTTCGGGAGTGACTCCATATTCTTCCTCCATTGATGAAAATAAGAACATACCTTGGTGTAAGAAACCTGCATTGCAGCAAGCTAGTAGAGCTCCAAAGACAGTGATTCTATCGGGTTTTATACCTCTGTGAATTAGGGTATAGAAAAGTTTGAGCGCTTCATCTTCCCCTCCGTTCCTAGCCAAACCGATGATCACAGTGTTCCACGAGATCAAATCTTTGACACCAGTGTTAACAAAGATCTCAAGTGCGGGGACCACCATCCCGATCCTTATATACATCTCGGAAATTGAACTAGCAACAACGATTTCGGATTGAAAACCTGATTTTATGATCAATGAATGAACTTCGCTTCCTAATTCTGATGGCACGGTTAGAATTGCACTCAGTATGCTGCTAAGTGTATACTCTGTTGGTTTGAGGTTGGATCGAAGAGCCTTGATAAAGAGATGGAGAGCAGCTTCCGAATCACCATGGCTGATCAAGCTTGAGATCATGGAATTGTAGAGGGGAACATCGAGTGGATTGAATTCTTCGAAGATCTGGATCGAATCCACCAATCTGTTGCATTTGGAGAAAAGATCAATTGCGGCACTTGCAATGATGGAATTACTAACAAATCCCATCTTCATGGAAAGAGCAAATATTTGCTTACCCTTCTGCAGATCTCGCAAATCACAGCAACCCTTCATCAGCAATGAAATAGTAATCCCGTTTGGTGTAAATCCTAAGTTCATCATCAGATGGAATCGTTCTAGAGCTAAAAAAATATGTCCAGAATCCAGAAACCCTGAAATTAACGAATTCCAAGATATAATATCAAGTGAGTTCATTGTATTAAATACGGTGAGTGCATCATCAGTCATACCAAGCTTGCTGTACATGCCAATGAGCGAATTCCCGAGCACCAAATTGGATGCATTTGCTTGATTGGTAATTATATTGCCATGTATCTGCCTCGCATGAATATCAGAAGATGCAAGAGACATTGAGATTGAATACGCATATTCATTTGGTCTCAATCCAGAATTTTGCATATCTATGAATAATTCAACTGCTAAGTGAGTCATACCGACAGAGGCATACCCCGAAATCATTGAATTCCAACTAACAATATCTCTCTCAGGCATTTCGTCAAACAGTCGACGAGCACGATTTCTGCAGCCGCATTTCAACAATCCCTTCAAGCAAATATTCCAAGAAATCGAATTTTTTAGTGGAATCTCATTAAAAACACCCAGAACATCCTCATAGGATCCAACTCCAGCGTACAAATCGAGACAGCGATTAACCAGAAAAGTGTGGCTGATAAGTCCTACCTTTATCAACTGGGCATGAATCGATTTTGTAAAAGCAAGAGACTTTGATCGTAAACACAGGTCTTCTAGGTGAGAGTAATAAGAGATTACTGTTTTCTTAAGGCCATGAGGTTTCTTCAACAATAGGCACATACAAATGCTCCGATGCTTTGAGCATCAGACACTGCCCATTTCTTCTCTTCGCCTTCTATCTCTTAGGAGCAGCTTTCCAGTTCGAAATTTCACCAATTTGATTCTGCTACACAGCTTCAATAGCATTGAAGATGACGAGCAGAGAGGAGAAGAGATGACTATGAAGTCTTGGAACTTCCCTATCCCTGCTCAAGCTTCTTGCTTCATTTATATGGGTATAAATTAAAACAAATGATCCCGAAACTCTTTAATAATGAAATCAGACCCCTGAAGTATTTAATTAAGAACATTTGAGTCCTTTCACCATAACAAATTAAGGCGAATCCTAAATTATGCCACAAATTACAATTTTAATCTGCACTTTGAATTTGAACCCAAATCTGCACTTTGAATTTGAACTCCAACTTGCTTTTTAGGGTTGGTTCAACCCTAAAACCTGATTTAAGTTTGGATTTAATCAAAAATTGCATTTTTGGATTGAATTCATGGAACCCGAATCTACATTTTGGAGTTGAATTTAGTATTGAAGATGAACAGTAAAATAAAATTGACATATTTAATAGAAAAATGAATGGATAGTTAACAGTCAGTGCATTTAAATACAACAGTCACATATTCGAGTGCACGAGATCTATTTACCCTTTTAAATAACATGTTGCAGATAGTGTAATTTAGGAGTTGTATTCTAGATAAGATTTATTAATTCTCAATAACCTCCAACTAAATTGTTTAAGGCTAAAGAAATAAAAGTACAAGCACCAGTTGCATTATGTGAAAGCCTTTTGCAGGAAGTAAAAGGGTACTTAGTTTCATGAGCTCACTTGATCAATCTGTACAGTCAAGTGAGTATATTGAAACTGCGAACACTTGATCCATTCAGCCCACCAGCAGCTGGATTTGCCAGAACAGAAGGACTCTCAACTGCCCAAGGAAATTCCATACTTATCAAGCAGAACAATTTCCTCATTTATCAAGCACTTAAGCAAACACGCACATCTCTGTCTATTCGGTGATTTAGATTCGGTACAACCACCAATTGCATTATGAGCACAATCCATGGTCTAAATAAACAAGAGTTTGTCATTCCTTCACTTCAATGATAGACAAGTTTGATTCTGTGCAAGCATTGATATATACATATCCTCATTAATACATATATTGTAAAATAATCCAATTTTAATACATATCCTAATTAATCCAGTTTGTAGCTTATTATGTTCTTGATGCACTTAGTTGTTAGTGTTTTATCCTGTTTGCTTCCTGGTAGTAGTCGCTAACTTGGGCTCTTAGAAAACCAAGCTTGTCTATCCTATTATGTTATCGTCATATTATCAGTCATTATTATCATCATTGTCACTATATTCTATGTTGTTGTACTTACTAGGTTATCAACGAAAAGACAATAAGCTTTGCAAGAAGAAACGAATTGTTAGAGATTGAGTCCACAGCTCAGACTTGGTGGAAAGAAGCTGATGTTTTTAAAGCTGATTCTTGTGAGAAGCCTCCTCAACTCAGGCAAAAGTTCTTTGGCAATATTCCTTTCCCTTATATGAACGGTGTCTTACACCTCAAACATGTCTTTGTTATATATTTTAGTGTAATTGGATTGACTAGTTGACCAATAGGATCTCATTAAACAAGTTAAGAGGGTGCGGAGTGCACGATTGTTTAAGTATATTATGATTCACTGTATCGGAGATTCATCAGTTGATTAGAGACGAGGCAATGGGGGTCAAAGGGGGCAACGCCCCCTTTGCCGGGGTCTAGGGGCAGTGCCCCTGGCTGAGGTCAAGCTCCCAGGGGTCAAGCTGCCAGGTTAGCTGAGAAATTTTTTATTATTCATAAAGTCACTATTCTAAAAATTCATTGTAAATTTGAATTTTTGGAACTAATGACTTAACATTTTAACATTAAAATTCCCGGTTTTTGGACACTTGCTTTAGAACCCAGTATTAGGCTGAACCATTGCAATTACTTCGGCTCCAAGTTATCATCCTAAGGTGTCCCTTTGGTTTTGGAGCCAAAATTGAAACCAAAGGACATGTTGTGGCCGAAATGTCACAAAGTTTGGGCAAAGGGTGTAGTGTCTCTTCTAAGGGGCATAGTGTCTCTTCCAAAGGAAGTTGTGTCTTCTCCAAAGGGTGTGGCAAATACTGTAAATTGGTCATAGGGGAGATCCTAAAATTCCATCTCAAACATTCACAATCTTTCTCAAGTTCTAGTTCAGTATTCTGTTTTTATCCGATTGAAAGTTTGGGTGCCTCCAAATTGTTTCAATCTGAAAGTGTCATCACGATTTCAAAATAATCCAAGCAAATATTCGAAAGTTCAACCACCATCCATTCGAGAGTTCTCCAACATGTCTTACACCTTGGACATGGCCCAAGTACCATTTGAAGATTATGCGTGATCTTGGCTTTCAAGATGCTGAAATATCAAAGTTTCAAGACCCACACAAATGGTTGAGTTACTTTCCTCATGTTGCCATGGATGATCTTAAGGCCTTTGGTTTAAGTTGCGACTGGAGACGGTCCTTTGTTACAACGGATATAAACCCATTTTTTGATTCATTTGTAAGGTGGCAAATGAACAAGCTGAAATCAATGGGGAAGATAGTCAAGGAAGCTGGTTCTACAATATATTCTCCTTTGGATGGTCAACCATGTGCAGACCATGACAGAGCAATCGGAGAAGGGGTTGAACCTCAGGAATACACACTCATTAAGATGGAGGTGGTGGCACCGTTCAATTCTCCGAAGATGAATGCAGCTCTGGAGGGTAAAATGTATTTTTAGCTTCCGTGACTTCAAGGCCTGAGACGATGTACGGATTGACAAATGCATGGGTATTACCTGAGGGTCGATATGGAGCCTTTGAAATCAATGATACTGACGTGTTGGTGCTTTCTCATCGAGCTGCCCTTAACCTTTTGCATACCAGAGGCTATCTAAATTCTAAAATCCCCGAGCAGATCACTTGCTTATTTGAGTTGACTGGGTCTGATTTGATTGGTCTTCCTTTGAAGTTCCTTATGTCATATTTGTTATATTAAGCTTATTGTTAATTTTTATATTAAGTGTTATTTTCGGTTCGGTATTTGTTTGTTTCTTTCGGTTCGGTAGAAAAACTTATGATTGTTGGTTTAGTAATAAAAGAAAGAAAAAATCGGTGCATGGGTATTACTTGAGGGTAGATATGGAGCGTTTGAAATCAATGATACCGACGTGTTGGTGCTTTCTCATCGAGCTGCCCTTAACAACCATTTGAACGATAAGACGTACCATTGGAGAGGATCGAAAACATATTTTTAATCTCATGTCGCCTGCCGGTAGGGCTGATCATGGGTGGATCGGTCTGGTCCTGAAGGCAAGACCGAGACCGAAATTCCGGTCTTGCCTTCTGGAGGACCGAGACCGAGCTCAGTCAAAAAAGCCCGTTCGAGACGGTCTTTCTTGACTCGGGCCGGTCTCGGTCCTGGACCGAATCTACACCCAAAAAAACTATGAGTTCACGGTATTATTTAGTAAAAGGCGAAGGAATAGTTCACCTCTCAAAGAAACACTATGAACTCACTATATTCTTTAGTAAATTTATCAAGATGCACCTTTTATAGAGATAGAAAACCTCCAAAATCCACATACATTCGGTCTGGACCGGTCCTAAACGGGTTTTCGAGAAAAAAGCCCGAGCCCGACCTTAAAGAAAAAAAACGTCCGTTCGGTCTCGATCCTAGTCGGGTCGGTCTCTGGCCGGTCTTATCGAAAATTCGATCCTGCAGTATTTTTTTTATCACCCCTACGTGCGGGTGATATCATGTCCCATCCACCGACCCACCGACATGACATGCAATAATTACAAAACATAATTTGACATTCCAATTTTTTTTGTTCGTTTGCCTCCCATCTTCTTCTACCCTACCTCTCTAGTCGTCTTCTTGAATACTTCTAAGGAAACAACAGAGAGAGAGAGACTGAACAGTTGACTGCTTAATTAACTTAACTCCGACAAAACCAAATCATTGTCGTTAAAAAATGTCTTCTCTTGTTTGGTTATTTAAGCGGAAAGCGGCAGTAATATGTTGCTGTCCTTGCTCATATTAAAATATTCACCGTCCAATTCATGTTCTTCCATCTCCCCATTGCTTTGCTGTTTCTTTATTTTTAGCATCAATCTGTTAGAATCCACACCCTTTCGATCCATCCATTAATTAATCAAATTAGCCTGTAAAGCAAAGCTGCGATTGTTATTGCGTATTCCGACTTTTAGGTGGAATCTTCAAAGTGGGAAACATGATTGTGGCTGCGGGCGACGCATTTCGCGTGTTTTAAGGTGAAAAGGCCCCGACTTTGGTACCTGGGTTTTCTTCCTTGAGCTCGCAGTTATAATGGGGTAGTTGAAATTCCCCAACTTTGAGGACCGAATGCTCTGAATTCCCAATTTGGGGCCTTTCTATCTGTTGCCTCGTTTCGGTTCCTCGTAGCTCTCGACACAATTCAAACACCCATTTCGCTTTTGGTAAGGTTGGTTATTCTCAATTTGCCGAGTTTCATTGCTTTTTTATGGATCATCGATGAGATGTTTGCTAGATACGTGTTCTAAGCTTTGATTGTTCTCCTCCCCAGACTAAAAACACACACAAAAAAGCCATTTTTCACCATATAATTAGCGCTCCAATGGAGAATGCTCTTGATTCTGTTTCTTGCAACACCTCATTGGTTCAGTTGTGATGCTTGCCAGAGACATGTTCTTCACCTGATTGATTATATTTTTGTTCTTGGTACAGTTTGTGATTGAATTGAGGATGTCCTTGATGCTACAGAAAGGATGTTGAACTTGATTACTGCTGTAAATTAAATCGATCTTGGAGGGATTAGTCATGAGATTCTTGAGCCTTGTGGGGAACTCTTTTGGATGCTCAGCTTCTGGGGAGCGCTTAGTTTCAGCTGCAAGAGATGGTGATTTTCAAGAAGCCAAGGCTTTGCTTGATTATAATCCTCGATTAGCTCGGTATTCCACTTTCGGTGTTCGTAATTCGCCTCTCCATTATTCTGCAGCTCAAGGTCACCATGAGGTATAAATTTCTTCCACATTTGTTCTTCGGGTTAAATATCTATTAGCTACCTGAACTTTGGACGTTTTGCAACGAGCTACCTGAACTTTGAACATTCAAAACAGGCTACCTCAACTTTGAAGAAAGTGCAAATAGCTACCTCCGTTCAATTTCCGACGACAGCTGACAGAAAATTGGACGGAGTTAGTTATTTGCACTTTCTTCAAAGTTGATGTAGCCCGTTTTGATTTTTCAAAGTCAGGATAGCTCGTTGCAAAACGTCTAAAGTTCAGGTAGCTACTTGATATTTAACCCTTATTCTTTTGTGTGCTATCTAGACATTGTTTTAAGGTTGTTTTGATTGGTTTATTCCGAATGCTCAGATAGTATCACTTTTGCTCGAATCTGGGGTCGACATTAATCTGAGAAATTATCGCGGTCAGGTTGGTAAAAAACGAAATTACTGTTTTACCTTATTGTTTCAGAATTTTAAGACACTTTTTTTGTGCATCTCCACACAGACTGCTTTGATGCAAGCTTGTCAATATGGTCACTGGGAAGTTGTTCAGGCAATGATCCTTTTCCGAGCTAATGTACGAACAATTGCTCATCTTCGCATTAAGTTATGTTCTTGATTTAAATTCAATTTTTTTTTACCATTTTTCTTAATTTGAATGTAGATTCATAGAGCTGACTACCTAAATGGTGGAACCGCGCTCCATTTGGCTGCACTAAACGGTCACACTAGATGTATAAGGCTATTGCTTGCCGATTACATTCCTAGCAAACCCGATATTTGGAACATCCTAAGAACAAAATCCCAGGAACCAAATGCAGATTTTGAGAGGTTCTTGTGTTTTTTCTTCTTAAAGATTGTCTTTTTATCTTCAAAATGAACTGATTTTTGTACCCTTTTACTTGATTTGATGATTAGTGCTCTGGCTCAAGTGATTAACAAACCTGCTGATGGTGGCATCACTGCTCTTCACATGGCGGCGCTAAATGGGCATGTCGAGACAATGCATTTGCTCTTAGAACTCGGAGCATCTGTCTCTGAAGTCACAGTTAAAGACGGAACAACAATTGATCTTATAGGTAACTTTTTTTTTATCTATCTTCTCCAATTTTACTCTTTTATATTTGTTCTTAAGTTGAACAAAACATGAAAAATCATGTCTTTTTTCAGGTGCAGGAAGCACTCCCCTTCATTATGCTGCTTGTGGCGGAAATGCGCAGTGTTGCCAGGTTTTTTTCTCCACCCCGATTTAGGAAGATGTTTCTTATTTTGGGTAAATCTCAAAATTTTGAATTGAACACCCAATTTCTCAATTCAGATTTTGATAGCCAATGGTGCAAATCTGGGTGCAGCAAATGCTACTGGGTATGAAATGCTTCTTCAAGAACCTGTTTAATCTGTCAACATCAACCTAAATAACTGTTCTAAATCTTTTTCTCTTACGTAAATTGCAGCTTGACCCCGTTAATGGTTGCTCGATCATGGAATAGACATTGTCTCGATGAAATCTTGAGCAAATTACCAGAAACTCGACAAAACATTCCTCCATCACCATTTATTTCTCTCCCTCTTATGAGCATCATCAAAATTGCTAGGTGCCTAATTTTTATTTTTTTTTTCTGTTTTTGCATCAAATCTTTGATCTTTACGGTTCGTATATATATGAAGTTGTAATTTCTATTCGGGTTGCAGAGAATGTGGATGGAGAGGTAATGAGTTGATCCCGACCGGACAAGATACATGCGTTGTTTGTCTAGAAAGAAGATGCAATGTTGCTGCTGAAGGTATGATGATTAAGAACTCTGAATCTGTTAGGTATTATATAAGGGGTTAAATACCAAGTAGCTACTTGAACTTTGAAAATTCAAAACGGGTTACCTCAACTTTGAAGAAGGTGCAAATAGCTACCTTCATCCAACTTCTGACGAATTTCCAACGACTTTCCGACGATAGTTGACGGAAAATTGGACGGAGTTTCTTCAAAGTTGAGGTAGCCTGTTTTGAATTTTCAAAGTTCGGGTAGCTCGTTGCAAAACGTTCAAAGTTCAGGTAGCTACTTGGTATTTAACCCTTATATAAGGCGTGTTTCTGTAAAAATTAAGTCATTTCTTAATAAGCTCGGGATTCGTTTTGGCATGAACATGAAACATACACACAATTTGCCAACTCTAATTCTCTAGACCGGTCATTGGTACAGGGTGTGACCATGAGTTCTGCACAAGGTGTGCCCTCTACTTGTGTTCGACGACTAGTGCAATAGCTTCTCGGAGCCCCACGGGTTCGATTCCCTGCCCCCTGTGCCGCCAGGGAATCGTCTCATTTATCGCGCTTCCAGGGACGATACCGATTACTAAAGATGTTCCTAGGACGAGCCGATCACTATCACTTTGCTCATGTTCAAGTGACCAATTCGAGCGCCCAATGGAGGTCCCGACCCTAACAACCCCACTTTACAATCCCGACGAAGTCGATTGCGGTAGGGCTCACCTGTCGAGGACATCCACACTCAGATCCTCGTTCCGAAGCCTTAGCACTTGTCAGAGATTCTCGTCCATGCGGATCCACTCGAGCCTTTGCATGGGCCCTCCCGACTCGAGTCCCGATCCCCTAGCGACTGAGGATGGAAACCTAGGAAGTTGTGTGACTCGGTACTCGAGGTCTAACCTCAGGCGAACCGCTTCCCAAGTCGAAAGGCGAAGGACTACTTGGCTTTCATCGCTCACTAAATGCTCGTAATTTACGACATGAAACTCGTAATTAAGAACATAAACAACTTTCCTCTTGGTTGTAAACACTCAAGCTACTTGTCATAATTAAGCACATAAAGCAAATAGTCAAATGAATCTCAAGTCAAAATCAACATTTCATCTCTGTACTTTGTTGTCATAATTAAGAACACATGAAGAGCAATTGCTAAATGAATCCCAAAATTTATATGGAATGTCTTCATTAACAATTTTAGTCTTATTGTAAAGTTGTTTAAAAAGTGCATATTAAGTAATCTATGGTATAAAAAAAGAAGTAAACTATGGTATAAACGTGCAAATTTAAATCTTAATGTGTCATTGTCTAATATAGTCATATGTGCATCTTAAGTTAACAATAGTATCAGATTGCGCAAATTCAAATCGTAATACGTTGTTGTCTAATATGTGCATCTTAAGTTAACAATAGTATCAAAGTGCGCAAATTCAAATCTTAGAGCATCATTATCTAAGATGTGCATCTTAAGTTAACACGCAAATTAGAATTTTGGGGTGTTGTTGTTTAAAATTGTTAGGTATTGGAGTCTGATTAATATGTAATGTTAGTTTATGTATTAATATGTACTCGTAGGCTGTACTGTACTGTATTTCTCCATGTATACGTATTTTGTAACAGTGTATTTGCATCAATATAACAATTAAACCGCGTGGAGGTTACCCCTAAGGACCACGAAAATCTAATATCCTATATGATTTTCTCTCGTTTCTCTTCTGCAAATCCGATTTCAGTGTGTGTGAGATTGAGAATCGATCCTAATAAAGATGTGTATCTTAAGCTAACAATGGTATCAAAACATGCAAATTCAAATTTTTTAGATCGTCGTAGTCTAAAATGTACATCTTAAGTCAACAACGATATTAGAGCACGCATATTCAAATTCCGAAACACACCAAAAAGTGGAAAAACACTTGTAAAAGTTATGGTAGAGTTGGTCGAACAGAAGCTTAATTATGGTATATATTTGAGTGTTCGGTATAAATAAGAGTCTGATAGCAAAACAACACTATGAATTACGAACAGAGCATAGATTAACAACAAGAAGAACACAATTAACGACAAGTTGATACGATTACTGTCATCGACAGTAACTGGAATCGAAACACAGATATGATATCATTCTATGGCCTTCCGTGGAAGCAAGAAACAACAGCTTTAAGAAGACAGACTTTGAGCTGAAGGAGGACGATGTGGTCTACAACTGTCTGGAGCAAAGTTGACACGTCGCCCATTTCCTGTCCAGTGGCTGCAGAGGCGGCCACAGTGATTCTCCGCAGCTCGTCTAACCGCCTTTCAGTTGAATTCTTTGTTCCTCTTCTCACCTTCACCTTTCTCTTCCTCATCGATGCATGATTACCACCACCTTGTCTCATTGTTAGAGAGAGAGAGAGAGAGAGAGGGTTATCTCTATAGACTGCAGAGAGAAGGAGGCACCATTATATAGAATAGAAAGAGAAATGGGGAGAGTCAGAGATCACATTGATGGCCCGTAAGTTCCTGTGGAAGAGGAACGTTACCTGACAGCTTTAGAGAAGGAGACAACAGCACCGCGCTGTTTTCCGCTTGTTTGGTATTATGTTTGAGAATTGTTTTACCATAATATACCTAACAAAATAAATAAATATGAAAATACCCTCATTTTTTTAATACGAAATAATTATACCTACCCGCGAAATTTCGCGGGTGAACATAAAAAACATCACCCGCGAATAGTATCCGCAGATGTATATTATCATACCTGCGAATACGATTCGCTGGTAACATATTGTCTCGCCAAACAGAACAAGACATCAATAAATTGTAAAAGATGTTGTCTCTCACCGGTCTATCCACGTTTGTCAATTTCTATGATTCTCTCTCTTTTTTTTTTTCCTTTCATAAATCAACAACTCTTTCAACTTTTGGCATAAGTCAAGTTGCAGACCTCACCAGCCGCAAATACCATTCGTGGGTAGAATATTTCACCAAAATATATTTCATTTAATAAATATGTACCAAAATGTCCTCGGGTGAAAATATTTTGGTATATATTTATTAAATGGAGTATATTTTTGTAAAATATTCTTCGTGGGTATGACTTATATGTTCAACCGCGAATTCCATTCGCGGGTGGTAAGGAAACAAACTTCTATCCGCGAATGCGGGTATCTATTCTTTCGTATTTTTAAAAAAATTGAGAATATTTTCGTATTTATTTATTTTTTCAGGCATATATTGGTAAAAAATTCTATGGTTGATGAAGGATTGAAGGAATGAAATAATAATAATTATTATTATATAAAAGATACGAAGAACAAGTTATTAGCTAGGGTTTGGGGGAATTATTGTAGCCTGTAGGTCTTAGCTTCCCTTTACATCCCACCCAAATTCATGCATTTTCGATACATTCTTTTTTACAATTTACAATTTTACATATAAATATTCTTTCACTAATTTTTTATTGTATGTGTATAGTATACGTCTGTGTGACATCTCATTTGTCCCCTACTTAAAAATGAATTACTCGTTTTCTATGCACAAATGATAACAAACTCAATAAACCGAGTTGGACAAGTTACAGTAGTAAGGATAATAGTTCAGATTTAAAAAAGATTAGCAGGAGAACATAAAGAACATCACCCACAAATGTAATTCACAAGTGTTGCAATGTCTCAACAGCTTTTGTTTTTGTCTCATCTTTCCAATTTGCTCGATGAAAGACATATCTCCTCTCTTCTCTCTCCAACTTTTGATTTTGTTCGATGTAGCTGCAACATCTCTCCTCTCTCCAACTTTTGTTTTAGTTCGATGAAAAAGCAGTTGCAGATCTCCTCCATCCGCGAATGGTAAAAAATAAACTTATACCCACGAACAGAATTTGAGAGTAGGTATATTTTCATATTATTTAAAAAAACTAAGGATATTTTCGTATTTACTTATTTTTTGAGGTATATGTTAGTAAAAAATTCAATCACTTACTGGGTGCAAATATTCAAAATTGGATTGCGATAAAGAGATCAAACACTTTAAGTTGATGACACCCTACTTTGTTTCGAAAATGAGTAAGTGTTTTGGTCTTTGAAGAAGAAATGTATTACTTAAATTCAACATAAATTTCTATGTTTCTGGACTTAAATGAGTACAATGAGTTCAATTAACACATAATTAAATTAATTAGTACAATTGGTGATTGATCTTTCTATTACCTTCCTATTGCAAACATTATTTTACCTATAAGAGTTGTGGTGAATCAATAAAGCTTTGAGAGGAGACAATTGCATAAATATTCTTTCACTATTTTTCACTTATAATGTAATTGTCCAATGTCAAATCATAACTTTGTAATAAAAAAAAAACTATTTTGGGGAGAATTAAGTGAGAATATTGTTCTACCTATTTCCTTTGAACTATCAATATTATGAAGCACCAAACACATTTATGATGTGCTATGGTCTTTAAAAAACTCCAAGTATTATAGCATCACAAGTAGATACTAGTCATGAGGATTCAATGATAATCCTTATTGTACCTATGATAGTCGGTTGGGACACGTTCGAAGATCTAACGGAAAACTTGATGGAAAAAAACGGGAAAAACTCGATAACTGTAAGAAGAAATGATGGAGCTGGTCTCTATATCCTTCCATAGAGCATAAGTTAGTTCAGCGTTAGAGGGAAATACGTGTACAAGTATAGTTTTGAGAATGTTTCTTTTCTGTAGAAAATATGAATATGTACCTGAAATATTGTTGTGCCATATTTCTCTACTGATTTGTCGAGTATCTTGTAGGTGTCTTTGGATGACTTTGTTAACTGAGATGATGATCTGTGAGGGACGAATCCAGAAAAATTATCCAGTGAGGGCAAATAGTTAAAGTAAAAAAAAAATTCAGTGGGGGCAAATATATGATTCAAATGGGCTAAATAAAAAATTATTGCATTTTATAGGATCAAATGTACACATAATTAAAAGTTGATGGGGCAATTGCCCCTGACCTTTGCCAACAAGGTTAAGATACTCAAGTGTACTTTTTATAGGTCGGATAGTTTTGCCAGTATCAAACATGTCTTTTTCGGATAAAACAACAATCTATTCGTCTTGATCTACGCATCTATTGTGGTCTTCTTCCATCGTTTAATACGATATTTTGTTTGTTTGGACATCGTCATAACGAGACAAACATAAAAAAGATAAGCAGATCGAGTATTCAACTTCATTTTGGTATTCCTAACGTAAGTAGGCGTCAAATCGCCAACAGTCAAAACTGATCGAATTGTTATACATACAATAATGTTGCATAATAGCTTATTTAGATAATGTTAGTTTTAAAATGATCCTTAGTGAACATTAAATTTTATAAATTTACGCAATTAGATACCATATATTAAATTTTAAAATGAACACTTTATTTCAGTGTTATTAGAACCAGACGGACCCTCGAACCGGTGAGGGGGCGGTTTCTGGTTCGGTCAGTCCAATTCGGTTCGACGTGCGGTTCACTGTTCACAAGTAAAAAAAAATGAAAATACAATTACAAACTACATAGTCTCAAACACACACATAATTACCTCAAACACGCACAAACTACATAGTCTAAAACATACACATTACTCTCAAGCTCAGTATAATACAACATAATAGGTCTCTAAACTTTAAACATAACTTCTAAACCGAAGAAGTTGCTCGGTCGAACCGAAGAAGTTGGTTTAAACCGAAGAGAACCACTCAAAAAATGTAAACCACCCAAAAAAAAACTAGAATCGGAATCCGGACGGTTTTAGTAAAACCGGTTGTTTTTTGGAAAACTGATCGGTCCAACCCGATTCAAACACTGTTCATATGCATTTCGGTCTTTTAGCTGAATCAAATCGGATAAATGTCTGGTTCCCGATCGGACCCGGTCGGCCACCTGTCCGGTCCAGTTATGATAACACTGCTATATTCCAATTCTTATAAAAACTTACGATTTGCTTTTAGCATATAATTAAAACAATCTGGCCAAAAAAATAATAATTAAAACAAGACAGACATCTGCATAAATATTCTTTCACTATTATTCCCTTTGTATATGCATATGAAATTGGCCAATATGTCAAATCTCAATCTAAGTATGGGAACTTTTCTTATTTGTAGGAATCAAGTGGGTCTCTGCCTCTATCTATTTAAATGCCACGACTATCATTATTTGATGGAGGATGAAGACTTATGATATCTTTCCTTTTACATAAATTGATTTTCAAACCTTGTGTAAATGATAAAACGATGAACAACTACACTATATTACGTAAACGGTCGAAATCTGTATTTGAAACGGTCGTTGTTTAATTCAATACACAATATGTATATGTGTACATTCACGACCAAACATGTTCATATCACGATCATAATCCCATCAAACCGGGATCGAAGAACCGAACCAAAGCCGAAAATAACCAAAGTTAAGGATTGAACACCGAATTTACTAACTTGTTTAACGTAGGGGGCAAGTAACAAGCCGCCTTAGTTCCCGATACATTGCTCCTGCCAAGGAAATACGAAGAAACTAAATCACCAAATGCAAGTGCAGTGAAAACCCAAAAACCGCCAAAAACCGTGGTTATAATCGTTATTTTTTTATATAGTTAACCGTACCATTATGGTGATGAATTTGTCACCCGGAATGGTTATCCATTACACATGTTGTTATAAATATGAGTATACGATTAAAAGCATGATTAATAACCACAACTATATAGTTACTGGTGCAGTTATGGTGATGAATTTGTCACCCGGAATGGTTATCCATTACACATGTTGTTATAAATATGGGTATACGATTAAAACAATGATTAATAACCACAGTTATGAATATGGTTAGGGCATTAAAATTTGTGTATCTGTAATGCATGGTTATTGTTATGGTATGTGATTTAAGAATATCGTATTTATCATATCCGCACCATACCATATCCATTGTCAGCCCTAATTATAATTGTGAATGTGCGTATAATCAACTTCACTAAGTTGTTTATGTCGCATTTTCAAGTACCTAAATCGGAAGATGGTGGGTACCTCCTAGTTTGCTTCGCATCACCCTCACGATTAGTGTCCTCCTCCATTACATGATCGGGCGTTGGATTAGTGATCGGCTTATGCGTCAATGTTGTTATCTTTCTTGACGTCGCGATAGTTAATTTATCTATGCATTGCACCGGTTCTACAATTCAGAGCACAATGAATTAATATCTCATTTGATCGATTAATTGTAAAATAGAACAATTCCTAGATCGTACCCGAAGCAGGATCATCAATGAAGGTCGCCGCGTACATGTGGGAATCGGATTGAAGAAACTCGAAAATTCTTTGCAGTAGCTTCTTCTTATTATTCCGGGTTCTACTTGTTTCATTCCTTCTCAGACCTAATTAATCACATCAATAAATAAAAAATTAACATTTACATGTAAGAGGTATATATTGAGATATATTTAAGAGTATATCGAAAGTTTAAAAAAAAAATTGGCTATACTAACTTAGTATAGCCCGCTTTAAAAAGACGTCGCTCCTAGTCAACTTTGTCAAAGTTGACTAGGGGCGACGTCTTTAGTAAAAACTGTATCAGATTACTCATGCTTAAATTTTGAATCCCGAGAATGTTATTTATATGTGAAAAGACATACGAGTGTCGTGTGAATGTATTACAAACTGATTTGTATAGTAAATATCAATTTAAGAAAAGTTGTTGATTAAACGAAGCTAGTATTTAAAATGACCGAATTGAAATTTTAAAGATTTTTTTAGGTTAAATTGGACAATGCATAAAGTTTAGGACCAATTACTCTCATTCCTTAATAGCTCCGTTCCTCAATGTTGATATATATATATATAAGAACATACTGAATTCTTTCAATTTAAATTTAAAGTTATAAGAAGTTGAGGTTGTAAACCCTATAACATCAGAATTCAAGCATACATATACATATGCATATACATATATCCATGCACACAAAATGACTTATTCTTTGGTTGGTAGAGTTTCACCTGCGGCGGAGGAATGAATTAGTGTCTTTAACGGAGGAGAAAGATCCGCCGGCGAATGAGAGACCAAAGGAGCGTACAGGAAACAGTTGGCTTTTAGATAATTCTTCACCTTCCTTTTGAAGGACCTTTTCCGGTGGTTGCTCCGGTGGTTTTGTTTCTTGTGGTGACCGAGCAAGGCTGCAACTGATCTCTTCTTCATTTTCTGTCCCGACAAGGAAGGAGGTGTCGCCGATGTTGTGAAGTGTTGTAGTCCGGTCGCATGCAGGCGGTTGTCGGTGCCCCGACACGTTGCAGAGAGAGTAATATGAGGGGTGCATGCGAGACACGTGGGATAAGTTATTGCTTTTTGTCAATAAAAATAATAGTTTAATAGTGGTGATAAGCTCTAAGGTACTCAAGCTCAAAGTAGCCCCACTAGCAGTCTATGATTAAGAGGTCGACCTGTTAGGGTTAAGTTGTAATTTTTTCCAGTAAAATTCGAATTCATGACCTCTGAGATAAATCACTTAGAGTCAGCACTCACAACCAGTAAAACATACGGGAAGTGAGCCGTTGGATAAGTTAGAAAAACAGAGATGTCATCATAATGATATTTATTGTCGCCAACTACTCGTATAAGCTTTATAGTCTACTTCTAGTATTTGATTTTAAATTTCTTTAATTTTAATAATAATTTTCTATAATCACAAATTATTTATTATTTATAGGTATGAGTGGTCTATTCTCGATTACATCCTTAATAATCAGTTGTATTGTCTTATGTGCATTTGATTTTACATAAATATCATTAATTCTATAGATCTGACTAATACAAGACCGTCTCGTATTTCCTTTCAAATTCCTTAAGACATGTTCTCATGTAGTTTCTGTTAAGTATTGGAGTCTGATTATGTATTAATGTACGTGTCTCGCGGTTCAACCCATAGACTGTATTGTACTGTATTTCTCCATGTATACGTATTTTGTAACAGTGACCATCATTAATATATTTTGCCAAACCGCGTGGAGGTTACCCAATTGGGTGTTACCACGAAAAACAGTCTTCTTCTTCTCTTCCTTTCCTATGTGGAAATCAGAGTTGCTTCTCAACTTCTTCATCAAATTGAGTGTTCGATCCTAACAGTTTCTAATGAGACTCACGCAGTTCGTTGGTCCAATTTTCCATTCACTGATCTGATAATATTCAGTTTTACCCAGCCAAATGTTGGTGGAGTCAGTGTTATCAGAACTGGACTGGACCGACGGTCCGACCGGAATCCGAACCTCTATCCGGTTTGGTTCAGCTAAAAGGCTGAATTGTATAGCAATAGTGTTTGATGCAAAACCGTTTATTTTTTTTTTAAACCGTCCGGTTTGTTTTTTTGGGGATTTTTTTTAAACATATCAATCGATTTTTTCCTGTTTAAACCGATTGGTTTTCAATTATTAGGTTTCCGGTTGATTAGACACATCACCGGATTTTTTAACAACCGACCGGTTTGAAACTTAGGTTAAGTTTGTGTGTGTTATATTGTGTTTGAGCAATGTGTATGTTTGAGACTATGTAGTTTGTGTGTGTTTGAGACTATGTAGTTTGTAACTTTATATTTTTAGTTGTTTTTTAACTTATAAACAGTGAATACACATTGAACCGGATTCAGCCGGATTGGACCTACCGAATTGGGAACCGAGACCCCTCGCCGGATCGAAGGTCGGTCCGATTCTGATAACACTGGGTGGAATCCATTCAATAGATTTTTGTTGCGGGGCTTCTTTGATTCTTACTAGCGTATTTATCACGTTTTTTTACCTGTGAAAATATTATTACTAAAAAATTCTGTCCAAAAGATTTATTTTGAAAAATTAAAGAGATTCTATTTTTTTTAAAAATAAATTAAATGGCAGAAGAAAAAATTACTATTAAAAGTAAGAAATGTTCGATCGGATCACAAGTCAGAATGTTTCATTTAAAATACATAAACTTCTGGAAAAGAGAAGGGCTGACTTCGAATTAGGTTTTACAGAAGTTACAGAATGTGTGTTGACTTAATTACTATGCAAGCTAGAAAGATAATGCATGTATAAACCTCCTTAATAAAATTGATAAGTTGGCCAAAAAAAGAACTATTATTTTTCTTGTTTTACCCTTCTAATTAATATATTATTATTATTATTGATAAATTATATCTACATATTTATGGTCTTCTCTCATATTATTCTAGTAAACTTTATTTATATTTTCATTTTAATATTCTTATGAGTTTGTACCATATTCTATATGTATGGGCATGGACCGGTTCGGTCCCAAACCGTACATTTACCACATTTTAGGTAAGGTAAGGTTTACCGCTCCTGATTTTGACCGATTTACTGAACCTTATATCATGCAAATTTGTGTTGAATTCTAACTTAAATTTTCATTTTGGGTTCAAATTCAACACTAATTTGCATTTTTTGGTTGAATTTAAACCCCCCAATGCAAATTTTTGTTTTAATTTAATCTCAAAATGCAGTTTTGGATAGAATTGAAACCTAAATCTGTATTTTTGAGTTGATTTTAGTTTTAAAAATTATATGAACAATAACAAGAGGGTAAAAATTATCATTTTAACATATTTAACTGTAAAATTGAATGAATAATTAACAATTGATACATTTAACAACTTGTCATAACTTAAGTGTATACGAAATAATACTTTCAATCATGTTTGTGTATTTAATAACAATAGTCAAATATTCAAATGCATTTCAACTATTTACCCTTTTAATATTTAATTAGACATGTGCTAGCAAGTCAACACTTCGGCATGATCACGTGCTTCTAGAAGCTCGATCCGAGCGTGCCGCAATCGCATGCATAATATATATATATATATATATATATATATATAAAGGATTACTTACACAGTCACAAAGTGAGACTGGTAGACACTAATTCTGGATTAGGTAAGAACTTCCATATGGAACGTTAGGTAACCTCCATGCATTCTCACACAAGTTTTATAAAGTTCATAATATTAATGACTATATATATATATATATATATATATGTCTATTATAGTGATAAGGAAGAAGTTCTGCAATATGTCCTTAAACAAATATCATTACATCTGAAAGAATCGATTGTCAATAAATTATAGACATGTCCCAAACGTCGTCCTTATATACCTTCTTCATCTTCATTGTTTCACAGAAACCGTCGCCGAAACAAAGCCTGTCGGTAAAGAGACAGAGAGAATGGGGTGGTTTAAGAACTACACCGATGTGTTCGCGATGGTTGTGTTGCAGTGCATCTACGCCGGGTTTGCTCTCTTCGCCAGAGCTTCCTTTGACGACGGTTTGAACCCTCAAATCTTCATCGTATATCGACAAGCTCTTGCCACTTTGGTCATAGCTCCTGTTGCTCTTCTTTCTAGAAAGTAATTCTCTCTCTATATATATATACTTTGTCTTTTTCAATTTCAAAATTCCATTACAGTAAGATGTCAATTTACATGATCCTCTAATGGCAGGAGAAATAGATCGAGTTTTCGCATTTCTTTCAAGGCGTTCGGGTTGATATTCATAGCTGCCTTATTCGGGTAAGATGATTTAAGAGTATACGGAATGTCTTCACTCACAAGTTCGGACTCTTGAGACAGCTGGTTAAAGCATACGTCTTAAATCTCACATGTATCAACAAGTTCGGACTTTTGAGACAGTTGATTAAGGCGTACGTCTTAAATCTCACACTTACAAGATCATCAGTAGGTTTTCGTCGCTAATAACTTCGTTTTGTGGATGAAATATGGTAGAATTACAGGAAATCAATCTACTTATCTTGAAGGCATTTACTTCTCCTCCGCAACCGTAGCAGCTGCCATAGTTAATCTCAATGTTGCAATCACCTTCCTAATGGCGGTCATGATCGGGTTTGTATTAACGATTATCGATGATTCAACATTTTATATATTTCCGACGATAACAAGTTTGTGATACTTTGGGACGACGCATGGTTAATAGGGTTGAGAAGGTTAAAGTGCGAAGCATAAGAGGCGCAGCAAAGATACTTGGCACGATAGTTTGCATAGCGGGAGCGATTGCAGTGTCGTTGCTCAAAGGCCCGACACTGGTTAGCGTTACTTTAGAATCGTCAATGAAAACCGTGCTAGGACTGGGAAGTAATGGATGGCTAATAGGTTGCATACTTGTATTCATAAGTTGCTGGTTTTGGTCAGCCTGGTTGGTATTGCAGGTACTTACAATAACTTGAAATTTTTCACTTTTAGCAACAGTATAAAATATGTCACTAAAAGCCTAAACTCGTTGACAAATGCAAATTTTACCATTTCATTTAGTTAAAGTCTACTGTTTTTAGGCTTGTTAAAAACCCGGTTCGGACGAACATGTCGGGTATGACTGGTCTGATTTGAACCGGTTCGACCGAACTAGTTCCAAAATTAAACTAGTTTTAAAAGGTTAAAATAAGTCATTTCAAAAAGTTGATTTAATTCAGTTCGAATTGACTCGTATTTTTTTCTAGTTTGTACTAATAATTCAAATCAAACCGGAATAAACCTATACAATTTTTTAACCGGCCAAACCAAACCGATCAACCTAATAGATTAAATGTTACAGAAGAGTATTTGGTTTGTGTATTCTGTATAGTTCAATGTTCAAGGGCATTTATTTATTGGTCAAGTTCTATTTTTAGACCGAGCCAGTTCAGTCAAAAACAGAACCGAAACTGAGTCTTTTTTTGAAAGAACAGGACCAAACCAGTTCGAAATGAGTTTGAACCGGTCTAACCAAACCAGCTTTTTATGTGTTAAATATACCAGTTCTTTTAATAAGTCAAAAAAATAATGATTTATTTTAAACAGTTCCAGTTTAGTTCAGAATCGGTTCGGGACCGAACCAGTTTCATAACACAAGCCTAACTTTTTTTTTTCTATCACAATTACAATCAGGTACACGTAAATAAGCACTGTCCAGATCAGTTGTACTCGACTTTTTTAACGACATTATGCGGATTGATACAATCTACCATTCTAGCTGCGATCCTCGAGAGAGATATAGAAGCGTGGAAGCTCAACACAACTCTGGAATACATTGCTTGCATCTATTCAGTTACGTTTTATTATATGAAACTCCTTCATTCCCACTTACTATTCAGCTAACTAACAGTCAATTCAAATTAGTATTCTGCAATAACTTCAATCGTATTTTGCAGGGAGTGGGATCTACAGTGACGTATTTTGGCCAAGCGTGGGTGATTTCAAGAAGAGGTCCTGTATTTTTTGCGACGTTCAATCCTCTGCGAACCGTCGTTGTTGCTATAATCGGTTCGATATTTCTCGATGAGTCAATCTATCTTGGAAGGTATAGATTTACTTTTTTGTGACCAAAACTCTCAATCTATGTATATATATTTTTTTATTAATAACCAATTCCTTATTTGTAAACTTAAAAAATTACTATTTGATTTTTATTTTTTTAAAATTTTACTACCTGTACTTTTGAAATTGGGACAAAATGGCTGTCCATTTTCTATCAAATTTGGATAGAAATTGATGTGACTTGATCCATATTTTAAAAAATACTAATATTTAAAAATATTACTAAAAAATCTATAAGAAAAAGATGAAAAATTTATAAGAAAAATGTGAGTTTTAAATATAATTATTTTATTGAAAATATGAAGAAAAAAACAATTAAAATTCTAATTAATTATTATCTTTTGTTTATTTAGTTTTTTTTTTTAAAATATTATATTAAAAAATTAGTTTTTATATCAGTTTTGCAGTTTTTTCCTGATATTTTTAAAAAATAATATAATTTTTAAAATTATGGTTAATTATGTGTTTTCAAGTTATTTTCCGTGTAGATTTAACCGAAAAATAAACGAAGGTAGCATTTTGCCCCATCTTTGAATATCTATAACAAAATTAAAAAAATAAATTTTGAATAAATTTTTATAGAATAATTTAAATTTTGATAGTGATTTAATTATTAATTCTAGTGTTTTTTTACCCAATTTTCATGCATGTTATTAAATTTCACAGCTTGGTGGGTGCCGTAACAATCATTATTGGACTTTATATGGTTCTGTGGGGAAAGGCCAACGATCACAAAAACAGCCTCATTGATTTAGAAGAACTATTGTTGCCTTCCGACGATATAGCGACGGTAGAAGAAGACTCTCAATCTCCTTATGCCAACCCTAGGCCTTTGTCTCCTTTCACTTCGTTTGGATAGAACAGATTAGACGAGTTAGAACAGTTGTTCGGGCTTAAAACGTTTTATTTAGATATTAACTTATATTTTGAAATTATACATTATATTTTGAAATTATACATTGGGTTGGTTTCGCCCACAAATTAAAAAAAAAAAAAGGGAGTTGTATGCAAGAAAAAAAAAGTTAGGGGTTCCAAGTCAAAGTGTCAACCTTTTGTAGTTGAATTAGCAAATCTTATTTCACTAACATAATAAAATACGATTTTATCTTCTAATGTTTGGACACAATTTGAGTTTTCCTGTTTGTTTGTTTTTGAAAATTTCATTATTTAATGTTGGTCATTGATCGAGTTTTTTATTCTGTCAGATTTTTCATCTAAACTTAATAGAATAAGTTTTGAAAATTGAAAAATACTTTTAAGAATGTTACAATTAAGTCTTTCAAAACGTTACTATATGTTACAATTGAGTTTAGAGACGATTAGAACTCGACTGAGGCCTAATCGAATGGGCTAATTTGAGTCTTCACCGAGACTAACTCGCCTATGGTGGGGGGCTGGTCTTCATCAAGTCTTAGGTTCTAGACCCTTCAATTGGTTCTCAATCGAGCCTTAGCCCTCTCAATTAAAACTCAATTAAATCGGAACTTAATTGTAAAAAATATAAAAGTTTTGAAGGGTCAATTGTGAGATTCTTAAAAGTATTATATAATTTTTTAAAATTTTCAAAACATATTTTGTTAAGTTTGAATGAAAAATCTAACTGAGGGGAAAACTCGACAAATGACCAAATATTATGAAACAAAATTTTAGAAACAAACACGAGAAAATTCGAAATGTAGTCAAATATTTAGGAACAAAATCGTATTTTACCCTTAACAAATATATTTTTTCCATACATGCACAAGTATAATAGCGTTGTTAAATACCTTTTAACAAAATATTAATTTTATATAAAATGATTATTTATTAATTCTATCTAATTTACTATTAAATGATGAGATAATTTGTATTTAATTATTATTTTTTTGTACAAATTACTAGTTAAATTTTTGTAATTGGTTAACTGAAATTTCCATTTTACTAGTTGACATTTATAAGATTTTAAAATTTACAAATTGACATGTGAGAGACATGTGCTTTATCTATGTTACAATTTAATAATAAATTAAAATATAAATAATAATTTATTAAAATCAAATCAATTAACAAATTATTTACAGCTTCAAAAACTTCTACTAATAAATAATTGGTAATTAACCCTATTAAATGACTGGTAAATTAAGTAGGTGTGAATTCTGGTCCCTGTCCTCCCCAACTGTATTCACTACCATTTATTGGAGTTTAACTGATTCAGCTACTGCTTTCTTTATACGTGGATCTTCTCCAGCCTTGAACCAGACTAAGGGATTTTCACCCTTATCGAGACACTAGACTCGATCCGGGTTGGAAACCGTATATCGTGTCAAAATATGTTTAATCCAAACACGATTCGTGATTAATAATTGATTAATTTCCAAGATCCAAACACGATTCGCGGGTTCACGGATCAACCCGTATAACTCGTGAACCCGTGTCATTTTAATTTGTACAATATGAATTTTGCGGATAAACCCATCGACTCGCATTAACCCATACAGTATTGTATGTTGTCTTCTCTAGAATACGACCTTTGTCTTTTTATGTTTGGTGATGCTTCATTCTTTTTATTTTGCAAAAATAACATAGTACGTTTAAGAATGTTATAATTAAATTATTCAAATCTTTTTTATATGTTAAAATGGAGTTCTGATTCGAATCGGAACTTAATCGAAACCCAATCAATGAGACTAAGGCATTGACCCAAATCAACCAAGGGTTCCCTGACCAAGATGGGGTCGCCCAAGGGCGGGGGCTTAGTTTGGACGGGGACGCAGACCAGAGGACCATTCAATTGGAGTCCTAATAAGTTAGGCTTGAAATGAGTCTAGACGATTGAAGCTCCAATCGAGCCAAAGTCCATTACTCTGGGTCACGACCCAAGCTTAGTACTCCTTAGTTGGGGGTTCTAATTAAGGGTGAGCGTTTTCGAATACCCTTTAATTGTAGAGGTTCTTGGAACCTACCCAGAATAAACGTATTTAAATTTGGATTCGAAATCTACTAGTTTGCATTCCGAAATCTACCCAGAACCTGTTTATATCAATGATTCTGCGTACCCTCTTATAAACATGTTTCAAAATAAATTATCTTAAATTTGTTTATAATAACCAAATTGAAAATGATTTTTCTCCAAAACAAATAATAAGTTGCACATGATATTTCACAAGACAAAAAGATTATACAATCATTAAAAAAAACGATCACAAAATGTAGCAACATTTTCCACGTAGCAACATTTCTTCAACTTAACTCATTTCTTCATGTAGCAACAACATTTCTCGTGTTCTCCGTAATGCTGTTAACATCTGTAAAAAAAGAAAAAGAAATATTTTAATACCATGTGATATAAAGCCAAAATTAAGTAAATAAATATGAATATCTTAATCATATTCTCCAATATCATCTATGTACTGTTCAATTGTTGAGAATTGAGAAAGCAATAACAAATAATTAGGGTTAGAAGAACGTTTTTGTCAACATACTATACTATGAAGATTGAATGTGTTTATTTTTATTAAAATATATATATATTCGATTTTGAGTAGGTTCAGGGTACTCTATTACCTTGACCGGAACCGAAATTGAAAAACAAGTTCCTATCATTTTTTTCCAGACCCCACCCTATTATTAAAACTTCTACCCGGAACCTATTCTAAATGTCGGTTCCAATTCCAATCAGTTAATTTGCTTACCCATAGTTCCAATTGAGTCAGAACTCAATTGTAACATTGGTATAAATTAATAAAGCTTAGTTGTAATATTTGAAAATAATATTCAGTTAACTTTATAACTTTATAAATTATTTAATGAAGATTTTTTTATGAAAGATGTAGTTATCATCATTTTAAAATATAATAGTGCATTCATCATCAGAAAAAAAAACAGTGTAGCAGGCCATCTTGCCAAGGGAGTCATAAAACTTGAAGAATATTTTGTGATATTAAATCAGACTTATTTGACTTGACCAAAACAAAACGTGTATGTCTGTGTTTTTATTTTGTAATATTATTCTCTTTTCTACCTAGAGAAGAAAAAAAAATCACACTTTTCTTTTAAAAAAACTGAAAGTACGTACCTCCATGGCAGAAAATTGTTCCTCTCCAATAGCAGAAAATGAGAATGACAAATAGTATGAAGGAAGCAACTGGAACTGTAACAATGATGATCACCGATCGCTTCTTTCCATCATCCTCCACCTTATAATCTTTTTGCCTGACATAACCATTGTTTGTGATTAAACCAGAGCCATCTGAGTTGATCTTCCCAGAAAACATACACCCTGTACCGTCCAAATCTGCAGAAGCATACGCCATGCAAGAACAGTTCTTCCTGCACATCTCTTTACAATCTTTGATCCCGATATTAACCGAATAATTCATATAATCAAAAACACCAGAAAAACTCATTGTCTCTACAAATTCATCACTGAGTGAGCAATTGGAATGATGACTCACACAACCATCACCCCAACCTCCATTGTTGTTTTCACAAGAAAAATCAGTCACCAGCCCTCCATCTAAAACCTCAGTGTTTGAATCGATCCACCCAGATGAATTCAACGTCAGAAATGCATTAACCTCTCCTTGATCTACTGACAAAGTGAAATAGCTCTCATTTTCATTGGAGGTGTGCATGAACTTGTTAAAACCATGTCGAGGGAAAGAGTATCCATCCCACGTCCCACTCCGCCAATAAACTGCACCTCTTTGCCAAATTACAAGCTGCTTCGTGTTGTTTGGATCAACCCCCAAAGTGAAAGCACCAGAAGAAGGCACAAATGGGGTTAGCCATGAAACAAGAACATGTTGCTGAGGTTGTCTACTTTTCAGACCAAACAGTCCAATTTTCATGCCGACCAGCCATGTATCGACTGGGAAATCAAGGGTTTGCCATATGATCGTTTGTCCCTCTCGTAACACTAAATTACCCGAGTCAAGAAGTGTTAAACTGAGATTACCACCACTACTGGTGGTGAAAGATTTCTGTCCAGGATTTACGATAAAAGAAGGAGCAGAAGTGGAGTTAATCATCAGGGTTCCGTTGCTTGTAAGAGTAAGAAACCCTAAGTGATCCACTAATGGTGTATCTCTGTTGGCCACCCATATGTTTATAGGCCCGACATAGCTACGCATGGTCTGAATTCCGAGGTAATTGTTGGAGGAAAATGATGAACCGAAAAACAGTAGTTGGAACTTCTTACCTGAAGACTCCAACACATCTGAATCCCTCAGTATTTCTCCTACCTGAAGAGTATCTCGACACTGAGCAATGGAGACTATCATGCACAAACAAGACACAAGACATGCAATTTCAGACAACTGGATTTGCTTTGTCTTTTTTCCATGTGGAGACATTGTGTGGAGTTGTAATGACTGCTGCACAGACGGCCAAAGAATATATGAACTTGAGTATCATTCCTCCATAGCCAAAGAATGAAGGATGAAGAACTCAAAGTCAACCAGATCCTTGCAATATTTCTTTATTCAAAGTCACGACACACCACATGTCTATCATTATTAACGTAATCGAATCAAGAACTCCATATTCAAATGACAAATCTGGATCAACTTGGGAAGATTACTCAAGTTGATGGGATGAAAAAGTCAAAGTCAATCACATTCTTCAAAAATATATACTTATTCCTTACAATATACACAAACCAAGAACTGCGTATCAGCTGTGTTCTTGAACTTTCGAATGGTTGTTTGGATTATTCTGAAGTCGTGACGACACTTTCAGATTGAAATAATTTGGAGACACTCAAACTTTCAATCGGATAACTTTGGTAGAGACACCACACCCTTTGGAAGAGACACTATGCCCTTTGGAAGAGACACTACACCCTTTGGCCAAGGCATGTATCATTTCGGCCATAATATGTCCATTGGATTCAAAATTTGGCTCCAAAATCAAAGGGACACCTTAGGATGATGACTTGAAGTCGAAGTAATTGCAATGGTTTGACCTAATACTTGGCTCTAAAGCAAGTGTCCAAAAACCGGGAATTTTGAGGTTAAAATGTTAAGTCATTAGTTCCAAAATTCAAATTTACAATGAATTTTTAGAATAGTGACTTTATAAAAAAATAAAGCGGCAGCTCGACCACAGCCAGGGGCTCTGCCCATTGGAACCAGCCAGGGGCGCTGACCCTGGACCCCTGCAAAGGGGGTCGTTGCCCCTTTAACCTCCATTGCCCAGTCTCTAAGCAACTGATGAATTTCTGGTACAGTGAATCATAACATACTTAAACAAGCGTGCACTCCGCACCCTCCTAACTTGTTTAATGAGATATTATGATCCTATTGGTCAACTAGTCAATTCAATTACACTAAAATATCTAAAAGCTGCAGTTACAAAAGGCTTCCTACTGGCAAATTGTACGGCCTGAAAACACTCTGCTGTAGAAGTTTGTGGAGAATGATAGTGACGACCTGGTTAGGAAGATTTACTTTCGTTATTAGAATTTTTAAAAAAGTCATTTAATAAATTGTAATAATAAATAAAAATGGTGCATTCATGACGAATGATGAACAATTCTACCAATCAATATAAGCAAACTCATACTTATGATATGAACTGTAGAAATTTATAGAAATGACACAAAAAAAAAAGATTTGAGTGTCATGGTTTCGGCCATACAAAATTCATTGAAAAAATGGAATGATAATATCATTGAAATGTAAAGTGAAATTAATTGCAGTAAATGGAATTTTTATATGTTTTTTTATAATTGTTGTTTGAAATAGTAAGAAGCAATTGGTTTCGTAAGTATGATCTCACATTTTGTATCCCTACTCACCTGCAATGCCAACAAATGGAAGTTGCATTTATGTTTCTTTTCCTCTTGAAATCTTTCATCATTCTGTATCCAAAATATTATCATTTCTTCCAATTTTCACAGAATAAACTATGAATACTGCATAATTTTCAACTTTCTAGCTGGTTACAGGTCTATATCTATTCATCGTTGATTGAAGAAACTCCATATTTAAGCTAAAATGGTGACTATGTTCCTCCTAAATAGGATACTGAGAAAAGAGTGTACAAAATTAACACATTAAACTTTTGTAATAGTCTATATAATTATAATAGACAATCATAAGGAAATACAGTTGCCCTAGTCACATAGGAGATAAGCACAAACCAAAACGTTGCATCCTGCAAACAACACAAAACTGGTCTAGCTTAAACAATCTGACCACAAAACTATGAACCTAATTGCTCTGGTTGTCTTAGCTCATACAACTGGGTTATTGCCTTATCTTATATAACTATCCAAATCTATCAGATATAAGATACGGGACAGACCTATTTCCTTCACATGTGGGGCAAACGCATGGATTAATGGCAATGGGATCATACATCGGTGACCATTCTATCGTTGCATTCCCACTGCACAGCTTGCATATGTAAAACCCATTTCCCTTACAAACCACACAAGGCAATGCAAATTTTTTCTGCAGAAGAAAAGCACAGACTTCAAGCAAGGAACCCTCAAAACCCCAAAATACCATCTTTTGAGCATAAACTGAACCACTTCCAATTCAAATGCGACAGAGTCAGAAAAATACTAAATTTGAAAGCAATTGATGACGCGGAGGTTCGTATTTAGTGGTACCCGCTTCGTCTCGGTGACTGACCGAACTATCGCCATGGTTACTCCGGAGACGACGTTGATAGAGATGAATCCTCCAAGAATGACGGCGGCGCCGGTGCCCCAAGCGCGCAGCTGCTTCGGAAGCATCTCGATATGTGAAGCGTTCTACACAGCTGAGCTGACACATCAAATATCCACTAGGCGGCAGCTAATAAGGCGGAAACGAAGGCCAATTAGCTTATTAGCAAATTGCTCCCCTTACTTTTTATATAACAATATTGCACCTTAACTTTCTAAATATTGCTCATTTCCCGTCAACTAGGCAACTTTGTGTTGTTGTTTTTTTGGGTAGAAAAGGCAACTTTGTTAATACATTTAATTAAACACATCTATTAATTAGCAGTTTTAATCGACCGAATCATTATATTTTACTTCTATTAGTAGTATATAATAATATATCAATATTAAATAATTCTTATATTTATATAATAACCATGAGTATAACCGTGAGTATGATTAAAATATCATAATCATTATGGATAGAAAATAGGATTGTTCATTTAAATCGGTTCAACTGAATTGATCTGGTTTTGGTCTGATTTGAATTGGTTCGGCCAAACTAGTTTTAAAATCAACCCAGTTTTTTAGGCTTCAAGTAAACCAGTTAAAAATAGTAGTTTCAATTCAGTTTGAATCGACTCGTTTTTTTATACTGTTTATACTTCAATTTAAATCAAATTTTCATTATATTTGAACATATTTTTTTTAAATGTTTAAGGGGATTATTAAGTCAGTGTTAGTTGAAATATTTGAAGGAAATGGTATTACGGCTTAATAACTCCCTTAAACATTGAAAATTCCGTTCAAACGTAATAAAAATTTGAGATTAGTTTGTTGATTGCTCAATTCCAAAAGTTTGGTTTGTTGTTTGTAAAAAAAAATTATTTTATAGTTTAGATTTTAGTTTTTTATAATTAACCCTTCTTTAAACATAACATCGAGTGGGTTTATAAATTTTAAAGCTAATTTTATACCTCTACAACTTTAAGTATTAAATGTGTTTGTTAACTATTTGATTAGCATTATATTTTTTATAAAATAAAATTAAATAATTATGAAAGGATAATAACTATAAAATATTACATTTTCTTTTGCCAAACTCCAAAAATTACAGTAGAATTAGGGTTGTCGATGTTAGGGTATGGTACGGGTATGACAAATACCATAACCATATTATATTTTTAAACCGCATACCATAACCATAACCATTACGGGTACAAATTTCAATACCATAACCAATAAAATAACCATGGTTATTAACCATGGTTTTACCTGTACACCCATATTTATTCTACACATATAATATAATAACAGACTGGAAATTTTATTTAAAAAATACATAAATGTACATTTCCAACAAAAAATATATATAAAATGAACATCATGGTTATTTATTACATATATGTATAGTAACTTCTATTATTTAGTATATATTAATTTATTAATAATAAATAATTATTATATTTATATAATAATCATGGTTATAATCATGGGTATAACTCAAATACCATAACCATAACCATGACCATTATAAGTAGAAAATTTATCAGCATAACCGTACCGCACCATAATTATACAGTTAACCATATTAAACAGTAACAGTTATAACTATGGTTTCACCATTACCGGCCCTGGGCCTAAATAGAATGAGAAAAATGTGGAGAAAATTCAGGCGGCTAATTGTCGATTCTGTATTATTGTTATTTTTTGTTCGAACATTTTCCACGTCAGCGCCGAGATGTAAATATGTAATAATGCTTTGTGTGGAAATTCAAAATTGTAGCATTTACACCTCACACTGACGACACCCTCCGCACATATATAAACTTCTCCCACCTCTCTATTTCAACATTTCTTCGACTGCGTCTCTGCAGCAGCAGGAGCCCTAGAAGAAATCCCCGGCTGCGCTGGCTACAGTTCCTCCGTCTAGACTGTCGTCTCTTCCAAAGTTGCGTGGATCGAGATCCGATTCCGACGAATACGGAGCGAATTCCAATTTGAAGTTCCAGTTTGTGGTTGCCAGCAGATTTTGATTCTTCTTCGCAGTTCTTCGTTCCTGGTAATTATTTAGTCGAATCTTTGTATGGCGGCGTCTGTTCTGGTCTTTTGAGTCCCGATCTGTACGATTGAGATTCTTCCTTTGCGATTGCGACGATCGGGAGTCGCAGCTGGTTGTGCTTTCTTGTGGAAGGGAGAAAGGCATGTGTGAACTTTGGAGTTCTAGGTTTTCGCTGTTGTGTTTTTCATCAGGTTATTTTGGTTGTGGAGAAGTGTTCATTTCCGCTGCTTAGATTTCTGTAAACTAAATCATGATCAAGATTACATTTTTATATATTCTCTGTGTCTGCTGCTATCGGATTTTCCAAGAATAGAGCAAAATGCTTATATAGGGTCAAGTCTTATGTAAGAACAAGTACAGAAGCATGTTTTCCATGTTAAAATACGGTCTCCCTCGTGGTTCCGATTCCACTTATATAATGAGACTATCTCTGAACAACCTTTAAATATACTATAAGACCTATCGTGGTGAGTTTATTACTGATAGGACAGACTGGAAGAACTGAGATCTTTGGTAATCATTGCATGAAATGCTCAGGGCTAATGAATATATAGTGGTTCTATGACATTTAAGTTATCTAGATGGTAGCTAAATTTAGTTTTAGTTCCAAATAATAGTGTAGGTGAAGCTGAAAAATTCTAGGATGGTTAATCGTTTTCAATTGTTAACTCTAATTGTTCATGCAATGTGATTTCGATATTCTATTTCCTGAGCAGTGCCTTCATGGCTAGTATCCCCTTTTGCCTTCCATTTTTTCACCTAGGGAGTAGGGAAAATAATGTTGAAAATAGCCTTGAATGTTGCATCTGAATTTTTTTGAGGTCTCTTATGTAGCTTCATGATTTAAGTATTTCAAGAGGAATCCAAATATCTGATTAATCTATCCTTTTTTAACTTGGTAGTCTGATCATGCCGAAGGATAGAAGAGAACGATCTGTGTCTTTAGATAGATTCAGGACGTCACCCTTCCCTTGCAGCTCAGGTAAGTCAAAACAAACTGCTGCAGAACTGCCAGAACCTTCCCCTGAAACCGAGGAAAACATTAGGGAATGGGAAGATGCAAGGTGTCCTGTTTGCATGGAACATCCTCACAATGCTGTCCTCCTCATATGTACATCCCATGACAAAGGCTGCCATCCATACATGTGTGACACAAGCTATCGTCATTCCAACTGCCTTGACCAGTTCCGCAAGTCATTTGTCGCACTATCAGCAATTACACCATTGCCAGACCAAGATCAGGCGTCAAGTAACAGCTCTTCCATCACATTTGAAGAAGGAACAACTCTTGTTGTAAGTCCAACCTTAGAAAATGGTTCACTGACAAATGCAAACTCTTTATCTGAAGAAAGTTTGGTTGGAAGTGGAACAGAAATCTCACCACCTTTGGAGGCTTCTAAGCTCTTGTGCCCTCTTTGCAGAGGGCATATCAAAGAGTGGGTTGTTGTTGATGCAGCTCGGTCTTTCATGAATGCAAAATCAAGGAACTGTGCTTCTGAGACATGTGATTTCTCCGGAACGTACACGGAGCTCAGGAAGCATGCTAGGGTGGAGCACCCTCTTGCAAGGCCAACAGAGGCCAACCCAGAAAGACAGCGGAACTGGAGGCGAATGGAACGACAGAGAGATCTTGGGGACCTTCTGAGCACACTGCAGTCCTCATTTGAGGAGGAGAGGGGTGAAGAAGACAGCATCTTGCCTATCGATGAACGAGGCTGGCTCACTGTGTTTTTCCTGATTAGGGTTTTCCAACCTGGGTCTGATTCAAGGAGCAGTAGTTGGTCGGGTGCATCCAGAGCACGGGCTCCTCTGGGTTCTAGAAGGAGGTCAACTAGGCTATGGGGTGAGAGCTATGATGGTGAAACTCTCTCCTTTTTGACAGAAGATGGGAATGAGTCTTCAGATGGTGGGTCCAGCCCCTGGAGGCATTTTCGACGCACCAGAAGAAGGACAACACCTGATGATCGATCCTAGTGCCGGAGCTAATGGAAAGTTTGAACTTAGCCTTGGATCTTCTTGCTTGTAGGTGTCACTTTATTTAGACATTCTTTCTTGTTTTAAGACATGCTCTGATTCTGAGAAGCTTGTGGTGGTTCTGTTCAGGTCGGATGGTCGGGTTCAAGAAGAAGAAGATGAAGAAGAAGAAGAAGGTCAATCTCTCCTTTTCACTCTGCATCCAGTGGAGCAGCCGTTGCTTAAAAAAGGTTAAGAATTTGTAATTACTCAATCCTTACTAAAGGATATCTGTACATTACTTGATTGCAGTCTACTTTCTCTCTGCATAATTGAAAAAAAAAATGATCTCTTGGAATGATGCATTTAGTGAATGATGATGAATATTGGTACGAAGTTTGGTAAGTTATGTAATTTTGAGTCGGGTTATGGAGTCGAGTTATCAACAAGTTAGTTGGATATTGTCATTTGAAAATGATTATGTTACAAGATTACACCCCTAAATGGATTGGATTATGGTCGAAATACCAAAGCTACATTCAATCACATACTAATTAGCATAATTTAACCATGATTATGGTTGCAGTGATGAAAAGTTTCAAGTTTGAGAATGAAATTAGAAATTTGTAAATATTAGGGGTGAACAAGATAATTACATATAAAACATCTCATTGCTTATTAAATACTATAAGTTATAATTATTTGTGTAATAATCAAATTGCTACTCCAATTTTGGACATTTTACAAATGACTAACCTAACTTTATTTTTTCAAAGTGTTACCTAAACTTTGACACTTGGAACAAATCGCTATCTCGGTTAAATTTTTTGTTAAATATGGATGGAAAATTATGTGGCAACACATAATTGGTCCATAATTTTAAAAACTATATTATTTTTTAAACAATTATAGAAAAATGCTAAAAAAATTAATATAGAAAATAAGAGTTTTTAATATAATATTTTTTATTTAAAAAGTGAAATAAAAATAATACTAAATGATTAAACTTTTTTATTTTGCTTCATATTTGTTAGTAAAAATATTATATTCAAAACTCGTATTTTCACTATTAATTTTTTAGATTTTTTAGTTTCTATTTTTTTGTATTTTTAAAAATTTATTTAGTTTTCTAAATTATGGACCAATCATGTGCTGTCACGTCATTTTTCATCCATATTTAACAAAAACCTTAAGAGGGGTAGCAATTTGCTTTTAGTATGAAAGTACAAGTAACAAAATTTTAAAAAACAAAGCTCAGGTAACAATTTGTAAAGTGTCTAAAGTTGGGGTAACGATTTCGTTATTAACCCTTTGTGTTTTATCTTTAGTTATATTATTTCATTTTATTCTAAAAAATAAACAAATTCACTAAAATTCAGAAAATATTTTTTTTGAAATAATGTCAATACATTTAAAAAAAACATATATATACAAGAAAATCAAATCTTTGGGATTTTTCTTTTTAAAAAGGAATGTTTTTTTGTTTTTGTATAAAATGTATTCCATTTTGTAAAAATTAACTATTTTTTGTTATTTATAAAGTAAAAATAGTAATATAATTTAAAAGGATAAATTTATCAAAATTAATTTTATTACTTAATAATAATAAAAAAGTAGTCATGAACGGTTGTTCAGTTCAACTCCTCTGTCATTCCTTGTCCTGGCTGTCTTCTGTCGGGTCCAACTCACATAGTCAAGAGACAAGAATGTGTGACGAACAAATGAGAAGACCCAATTAGCACCACTATTAATCCCTACAAAATCATTTCCTTTCCCTTTCCCATTTTGAATCGAAGATTCGCCGCTTCATCGGGTTCTCTCCCAGACTTCGGAGAAGGAATCTCGGTCGGTCGGTGCTTCACCGGAGATTCTAAGCAATGGGGGCAGAGAGCGCCTCCACGTCGAGCAGAGAATCGGACACTCAGGTGGTGTTGAACGTCTACGATCTCACGGACGTCAACCATTACACCTACTGGTTCGGCTTCGGTATCTTCCACTCCGGCGTTGAAGGTTTGGTACTAATCTCGATTTGTCTGCTTCTTTTGCTGTCGGTGTGGTTTCAACTGTTGTTCTTATGCTGTTCTTGATCTGGGTTTGGCTTGATTTCGTGGCTCTTACTCTTGATTTTTCAAAGAACTCGTTTTCATCTCAAATAAGCTGTTAAAGTTGGAATTTTCAGACGATTTAGCTATCTACCACATGAAAGGCTGGGTTGGATTATTGATTAAAGATCTCAGACCGTTTGGTATGCAGAAATCCACTCAGGAATCTAGTCTCTATTCCCAGGAATGTAGAAATTACAAATTACAAACTTTATCTAATGAAGTTCCTTCCATAACTGCATCAAACTTAGAATCGTAATAAAAACAGCAAACTTTCTGTTTGTTCATGATTTATCTATCTTATGTATCAAATGTGGTGGTGATGCTTGTTTTTGTGTCAGTTCATGGTAAAGAATATGGCTTTGGAGCTCATGAATTTCCAGCAAGTGGCGTTTTTGAAGTCGAACCAAGGAGCTGCCCCGGGTTCATATATCGGTGTTCGATTCCATTGGGTAGAATTCACATACCTGCTGATGAATTTAGAACATTCATAGAGAATATGGCTTCTGAGTATCATGGAGATACATACCACCTTATCTACAAGAACTGCAACCATTTCACTGACGATGTTTCCAGAAGGTTAACGGGTAAAAGAATTCCTGGATGGGTTAATCGACTTGCTGGGCTAGGTACAAATATTTTGTTTATAGTTTTCTTTACAAAAATCATGTTTTTATGTTACATTACCAACTCTTAAGATGACACATATTAAGAGTATACCGAATGTCTTCACTCACAAGTTCGGACTTTTGAGACAGTTGGTTAAGCCGTGTTCAAATTCTGGTGATGCCAAAAATAATGATACTCATTAAAAGACTGAGGTCGGACACTAAACCCATGAATAAACCGATGTTCATAAACATTTAGTTTTAAAAATCATCTATATAAAGTTAACTAGTAATTTTTTTTTTTAAAAGTTAGTAAATTGTCCATACCTAAAAAGTTTAGCTACTTTGATACTTTAACTCTATTTTTAGGATATTGAACCCAACATTATTCAAAGTATCTTATTTATGTTAATTCAAAAAAAAGTAGTTAGCAAAGTGCAATTTTTATTTAGCAAATTCTATTTTTTTTTTAAATAATAATTTGCAAAAAAAAATAGAGTAAGATAATAAAAAAAAAAAATATAAGTACACGTCATTATTTAACAATAAATTATCTAAATTCTTAAAATTTTAGCTAATAAATAAGTACTTAACCCTATTTCCGGGATACTATACCAACCATTATTCAAAATATCTTATCTATGTAGCATTATCCAATGTTCAAATTTTGTTCTTTTACTCTTTAGATTGCAGATTTGTGAAATTTTCATCTCAAAAATTCCATTTTTTCCACTAACATCTGCATACCTTTCCTTGAAACTTAGGGTCTTTATGCAGTTGTCTTCTTCCTGAGAGCCTTCAAGTAACATCTGTGAAGCAGACACCCGAATACCACGATTATTCAGGTATGAAAAATCCGTTTCAAAATCCTTACTTTATCTGTTAAATCTCATTATGGTGTTCTTCTTTTTTCGATCTGACAGAGGAAGATGGAGTTGAATCTCTGTCGACTGCCACTCCTCGGGAGTCAACCGAGATAGTTGACTCCGATCCTGAGCAACTGCTACTGCCCCAAGCTGGGAATGTAGAAGTGGAATTTGTCAAAGAACCCAGAAACTGACTGGATATATATTGAAGGAGAATGAAAATCCAGAAATCCTCCATTGTTGTTGTTGAAGCTCTGTTCTGTCTATGTATAATTCATTCCACTTGAGTGTATTGTTTTGTTTGCCTTTGCCCTCACTATTGAAAACTAGGATTGGTTGCCCTGCAAGATTCTTGGGTTGTGTTGAATTGAAACTTTGTTCTTTTGTCAGTTTGAATGAGAATTTTCTTAATTGTGTTATATATATATATATATATATATATTGAAATTTACCTTTGGGTTAATAGGTCAATGACGGATGGAAAATTAAAATAAATAGAAAAACTAGGAAAAAATTTTAAAACTTTATATATTAATAAAAATTATATTTTTAAAAGTTTACTTTAAAAAAAATCGAAAACTTAAAAAAAAAAAAAATTGGTTCGAACCTTGGGGTCCAATTGATCCAGCCCTGGGTTGGACCCCACCAAGTCGCCTAACCCTATCTTTTTTTTCTTCAATTTTCGATTTTTTTTAAAAAAACAATTTTTTTATTAATACATAAAGTTTTAAATATTTTTTTATAAATTTTCTGATTTTTTTTCATATATTTTTTTACATTTTTCGATTTATTTTTATTTTTTAAATTAAATATTATATTATATATCTACGTGGCGATGATGTGTTGTTGACATAGACCATTTAACATAAAAATTTAACGGTTGACTAATAGAATACCGCAGGACAATATTCTCCAAACATAACGGACTATTAAACCATATCAAAAAACATACGGTACCATCTGATCACATGACTAAAACATATGGTACCATTGAACCTATTAACCTTTTACATTTTTCCAATGTTATATATGGGATCATCTGGATTCAGACAAGCTTGCCTAAGTGCGGTGAATAGTATGGCTAAAATCGGTTCGATCATATCAGTTTTTTATTATTTCAATTCGGGTATTTATGTTTTTTTATAGGGTTTTCTCTAGAAAAATAGTCGATCAAAACACTGTATAAGACGAAATAAATCGTCCGTTTGTAATTTATATTACAGGTTTTTAGACCAGTTTTTCGGCTTAAATTGAAAATTCAAAAAATGCACATTCAAAATCAAAATGAGCATTCAAGATCAAATTAAATAACAAAATAACTCAATTGAACAATGTTTAAATATATTTTTTTTACTAAAACTTATTGAACAACTAGAAGACCGATTGGATAACTAAAAGACCGATTGAATAATTAAATTAAAATTAAGTTGTATTAATTATATTAATACTAACTAATATAATATAAATTTTATATATGTATTAATGGTTCGGTCAGTCCTCACAGTCTTCTAAATCTGTAGTCCAAACCAAACAAGAAAAACAACCATAGACCGGACAATATATTTTCGATCCGGACTGATTTTCAATTTTCATCGATTCTTCGGACCACCCGAAACAATATTAACAACTTTAGGGGTAATTCAGAAAAAAAAAATTAAAGATAATTTTGCAAATTTGAAATCTAATTTTGGAACAGAAAATAGCTTCAGAGGCAACGATTTAGATACTTTAAGTTTAAGGTAGAAAACCAAAGTGAGTGCATATTTCAGGGGGTGAAATACATGATAAGAAGAAACCAATAAGAAACAATAAGTACCAAATTAATCTAAAACCAAAGTAAGGGACCATTTTGAGTTCTTACTTTCTCCAACGGCAATGATTGCTTACGTGGCAATTCTTGGTTACGTGACGTAGACCACATGTAGACGATCGAAACGACCTACGTACGGAGATGTTCGTTTGCCCTAACCTTTAAAAGCCCTCCTTGCCTCTGAAATCTTCCTCTTGCAGCTCTGTTCCTACTTTCTTTGTCATTCTTTCTCTGCATCCAGTACGGTGGACATGGGCTCTCGCGACCGCTCCGCCGCCGCCGGGAACGCCGGACCGCCAGGAGCGGTGGACAAGGGGGTAGACTTCGCGAACTATTTCTGCACCTACGCGTACCTCTACCACCAGAAAGAGATGCTCTGCGACAAAGTTCGCATGGACGCTTATTATAATTCCGTCTTTAAGAACAAGCACCACTTCATCGGAAAGGTTAGCTGGGTTGTCACTTGTCTCTTTATTGTCCCTTCTGTACTTCCATGATCGTCCCTTAAGCATTTATGGTCTGAGTTAGTGAACTGAGCTAGTGGTCTGAGCTAGAGGAATAGTAATAACTGAGTGTAATGGATATTTATTGGGTTAGTGATTGACATAGAATCACCAATTATAGGCTGAGGCGGAAAAATGTTCTGCCTTTTCCTCTGAATATGGTCTAACTGTCTGAATGTGTATATATATTGCTTACAGCTGAGTAAGAACTTGATTCTAAATATAAAAAATTACTTAGTGGAGCTCAAAATTGCAGAAATTTATTGTTTAAGAAATGTTGATTGTATTAGATGAACCAAACTGAAGGTCCTCCTTTGTTTCGTTTTAGAAGAGAGGTAACATTTATCTGCTGAAGAATAGAATGATATTGAAATATTATGCTAGAAATCTGTGAAAAGTTACTGCTTTTTCTCTCTGAATATGGTCTTGCTTAACGGTCAGACTAAAAAAAACATGCTTTTAGCTGATTGAGCAGTTAGTCCGAGCGAGAAGGCGCTTTGGAAAACTCGATTGCAAGATTTTCTTGCTCACGATAAGAGATGAATCAAAAGAGAGGTTCTTTGTTTCAATTTAGAACTGTGTCCTGTCATGAGATATGTGCGTCCTCCTGGGAATGTTTTTGGTATTATGCCTAATGATTTTTTTTATTTGTCGAAAAGACTGTGCTGGATGTAGGAACAGGTAGTGGTATCCTTGCAATTTGGTCAGCCCAAGCTGGTGCAAGGAAGGTATATGCAGTGGAAGCCACAAAAATGGCCGAGCATGCTCGTGCTCTTGTAAAATCTAATAACCTTCAAGATGTTGTTGAGGTCATTGAGGGTTCTATAGAGGATATTACACTCCCTGAGAAAGGTTAGATACAGCAAGTCATTTTTGAAATTTTGAACTTAATGTCCAACTATGTATTCAGATTCAGACTTACATTATACTATTGATTGATGGGCAGTTGATGTTATTATTTCGGAGTGGATGGGATATTTTCTTCTTCGAGAATCTATGTTCGATTCAGTGATTTGTGCACGTGACCGTTGGTTGAACCCAACTGGAGTTATGTAAGTTTCTTTTTAAAAAAAATATATGTCCTCTATAAAGAAAAGTTATAAACTGATTCATGATTTGTTTGAATGTGCTGTTTGGCCTTTTCTGAAATTCAAACACACAAAAAATACCTTGATCATCCATCTCTTACTAGGGCCGGCAATGGTGCAATGGTGTGGTGAAAAATCCATAACCATGGTTATAACCGTTACTGTTTAATATGGTTAACCGTACCATTTATAGTACGGTACGGTTATGGTGATGAATTTTCTACCCATAATGGTTATGGTTATGGTTATGGTTATGGTATTTGAGTTATACCCATGGTTATTATATAAATATAATAATTATTTATTATTAATAAACTAATATATACTAAATAATGGAAGTTACTAGACATACATGTAATAAATAACCATGATGTTAGTTTTATATATTTTTATTGTTGACAATATAGATTTATGTATTTTTTAAAATAAAATTTCCGGTCTTTTATTATATTACATGTGTGGAATAAATATGGGTATACAGGTAAAACCATGGTTAATAACTACGGTTATTTTAATGGTTATGGTATTGAAAATTGTACCCGTAATGGTTATGGTTATGGTACGTGGTTTAAAAATATGGTATGGTTATGGTATTTGTCATACCCGTACCATACCCTAACCATCGCCAACCCTATCTCTTACTCAGTAAGGAGTTTGGTTTTTTGAACATTTTCTTTCTTTCAAAAAGGTGATTGTGTGTAAGATGTTTATGATCTGTTAACATTTATAAAGGAATGAGGCAGTAAAAAGGTGTTCTTTTGAGTGAATATTACAATATATTTTTGTACTAACGGTTTTTTTTACAGGTACCCTAGTCATGCTCGGATGTGGGTGGCTCCAATCAGGTCTAGATTAGTAGAACAAAAGATGAGCGACTATGACGCATCTATGGAAGATTGGTATAACTTTACAAATGACACCAAAGCTTATTATGGTGTTGATATGAGTATTCTAACAAAACCCTTCTCAGAAGAGCAACAAAAGTACTATCTCCAGGTCAGTTATTGTGTATTAACACGGCCCATGATGAATCTCTGATCAAAATGTGTTTTTTTTTGAATTTTTCGGTACTACGTTATGAAAAACTTATGTGATTTTTGATAGACTTCACTGTGGAACAACCTTCATCCAAATCAATTGATCGGGGAGGCTGCGATAGTGAAGGAGATAGATTGTTTAACAGTCACTGTTGATGATATTAAAGAAGTGAGATCAAACTTTTTATCTAAAATTACAATGTTTGGCACAAGGCTCTCTGGTTTTAGTGGATGGTTTGATGTCCATTTTCGAGTAAGTTGATCATTCTCTTATATTCCTTATGATAGACATGCAAAGTTTCGGTTTTTTATGGTTCGGGTCATAAAAATCATATCTTTATTTTGTTTTTGGCACACACCAGGGAAGAAAGGAAGATCCAGCTCATGAAGATGTTGAGTTGAGTACTGCTCCTAGTGTTGATGGAGGTACTCATTGGGGACAACAGGTTTGTTATTCAAATGAACTATAAACTCAGTTCTTTGCTAATTATTAGAGTAGAAATTAGTGAAAAAGTGGAAAAAAGTTACCTTTCCAGGAAATAATAAATTCAGTAGATGGTCAATAGTTTCCTAAAATAAAAAAGATTTCATTTTTACACTAGTTTCCTAAAACTATTTGATTACAAAGGTGATATTTTTTTTTAACTTTCTTACTACATCCTACTCTAGGTTTCACGCATTTGCTATTACAATTGACTGCTGTTACTTTGTTCTTATAATCACTGACATGAGAACGACGGAGCCATTAAGGAACATGGAGCAATTGCCCCCTCAACTTTTAAGTTTGTGCAATTTTTACCCTAAAAAATGTAATAATTTTCAATTTAATCCATTTAAATTATACATTTGCCCCCACTAATTTTTTTTAGTTCAACTATGTGGTCTTACTATAATACTTGCCCCCATTGAATGAAATTTCTAGCTTCGTCCCTTCTTTGCTGCTCAATTTAGTCGTCATTGGGGGAAAATCACTCATTATCTGGAGTGTTTGAAATAGGTCTGATCATGGGCGGGCCGGTCCGATCTTGAAGGCAAGACCGAGACCGAAATTTCGGTCTTGCCTTCCGGAGGACCGAGACCGACCTCGGCCAAAAAAGTCCGTCCGTCGGTCTTTCTTGACTCGGGCCGGTCCTGGACCGAATCTGCACCTAAAAAAAACTATTGAGCTCACGGTATTCTTTAGTAAAATGCGAAAGAATAGTTCACCTCTAGAAAAAAAGTATGAACTCATGGTATTCTTTAGTAAATTTATCAGGATGTAGCTTTTATAGAGATGGAAAACCCTCCAAAATTCACATTCGTTTCGGTGTGGTATTATGAAAATCTCAAATCCACCTTCGGGCCGGGCCGGTCCTAAACGGGTTTTCGGAGAAAAAAACGGTATTCTTTAGTAAATTTACCAGGATGTAGCTTTTATAGAGATAGAAAATCCTTTAAAATCCACCTTCGGGCCGGACCGGTCCTAAACGGGTTTTCGGAGAAAAAAACGAGACCGGCCTTGAAGAAAAACAAAATCATCCACTTGGTCTCGATCCTAGTCGGGCCGGTCTTGTCGGGAATTCGGTCCAATAGTCTTTATTGATCACCCCTAATTTGAAGTTGTAAAAAGTCCATTTTTTTGCGTTTTATTTTGAAAATTTCTACAGCAGATATATTTTGATGCATATCATCTGAGAAAATGAAGAGATCATGATATATATATTGCTTGGCTGATTAGGGTTTAAACCTGTATGGATCAAGAACTAAGTCAACCAATTGCAATCATATCAAGATTCCATTTTCCTCATAGCTTAACAACCTTTCCTCAAATGCAGGTTTTTCTACTGCAACCATCAGCTGGTGCGAACGAAGGAGACATTCTGAATGTCTCTTTCTCGATGACCCGATCAAAAGAGAACCACCGTCTGATGGAGGTTGAATTTGACGGCAAAGTTCAGCAGCCTTCCGGAAACGTGGTCCAGACATTCAAAAAGAAGTTCAACATTGATTGAGCAAACTGAGGTTGATGTGTTTATAGCCATAGTTAAGCCAAGTCATGCTTTTTTTTCTTCTTTATATGACTTTGTTTGGATCATGAAGGTGATTCCAAACTTGCTATGGAGAGAGAGACATAACATGGTTTAGGGTTGTTTTGTACTTTGGATTTGCAGGTCTAGTGTTGTATTGAGTTTGATTTGTTTTGGACTTTGTGAGATTGTTGCTGTTTTTGGAGGAATTCGATTGTCAATCGTTTTGAGTTTTGATGACATATGTGGTGCCACGTCAGCTGAAAGATCATCCACATCAGCACTGTGTTACTGTTGAGGAGTACATGATTCTTGACGCGTGGCTAATAAGTTGGGGCTTAACCATGGAGTAGTGTTTTTTTGGGTCAAATATCCATCAAGTAGTTCAATGTTTTAACTAGGGCCAACAATGGTGTGCTTAAAAACTCAAAATCATGGTTAAAATTGATATTCTCTTAACCATTTTGGTACAGTGCGGATATGGTGATGAATTTTTTATCTGTAATGGTTATGGTATTTTAGTAATCCATGGTTATTATATAATGTCTAATTTTAGTGAGAACTGTAATTGAATGATTTAAATGTTAAATAGTAGTAGTATTGATTTTGAATGGTGCTAATCTTGGTTTACTTATGCAAGTAAGTCGTAATATCATCGGTTAAGGCGTGTATTCGTCACAAACTTTCTATTTTACTACCCACCAAAATAGAAAGTTTGTGATCGAGACCAGTCTTGGGGGTAAGATCGAGACCAGTCTTGGTGGGTAAGATCGAGACCAAAACAAAATTTTGATCTTGACATTTGGACGACCAAGATTAAGACCGACTTTGACAAAAATAGCTTGCCCGAGTTGGTCTTGCTTGACTCGGGTCAATCTCGGTCTTGGACCGACATTTTTTGTATAAAAAAAAATCAGTTGGATTGACAAAAAAAATCACTAAAGTTTTGATATTGAACTCGCTCGCTTCTCGTATTCCGTCGCACTTCCCTTACGGAACCAATCCAAAAATTGTTGAATGCTTCAAGATCATGAATTACTAGTATTTTAAGGATTACACCATGAATTTTTAGGGTTTTCTTCAAGGTCGGGAGGGCCCTAGTCGGGCTTTTGGAAAAAAGTCCAAGACAATGCCCGACCTTGAAGAAAAAAAAACGTTCACTCGATCTCGGTCCTAGTCGGGCAGATCTTGTCGGGAATTCGGTCTAGCAAGTCTTTTTTTATCACCCCTACCAAAACTTAGGTGTTTCCATTCTGCAAATATTATATAAAAAAAAAAAAAAAAATCCACACGCAATTCTTCTTAATACTACTAACAAAACAAAAATTTCACGATCAGAGACTGATCCTTCTCCATCTTCCTTCCTTCCTCACCTCCTCCAAACTCCATTTCTCCCATCAATGGTAGATTACTTGTAGGCTAAGTTTCCGAGACCATAAAAACCGTTCTTTTACCCGATTTCATGATGATTGTTCAACAGCAGAGGCAGGTCTCTTCTCCAATAATGATTCAAGGAAGGTTGCACAGAGCTTGGTGAGTGGAGGAAGATTATGGGAAGAGCAGCTGAATATTGTCTCCCATGGTCTCTCTGACGGAACCGCAGCAACCTCACTGTCTGTTTTGTATTTCTTGGAGTTAAAGTCAGGCAGATCTCCATACAAAGATGCATATCCAATTTTTTCTGCAAATCATCATCATATCAAAGGTTAAAACCGATCAATCAACACGAGGCAAGCGCGCTAAGGGGTCAATATCAGATTGCTAGATGAACTTGTTATCTTGGGTTCCAAGAATGTCGGTAAATGTTTCATAATGGCTAAAAATTGGGGTTTAAGAAAAGGGTTAATTACCAAAAAAACAAACAGAACTCTGAGGAAAAACCAAATAGCAAACCGATCTTTCTTTGTTGACAAACAACAAACCAAACTTTTGGAATTAAGCAATCAACAAACCTACTTCAAATTTTCATTATGTTTGAACGGATTTTTCAATGTTTGAGATAGTTATTAAGTCAATATTAGTTGAAATATTCTAAACAAAGGGTATTACGACTTAATAACTCACTCAAACATTAAAAAATTCATTCAAACATAGTGAAAATTTGAGGTAGGTTTGTTGATTGCTCAATTCCAAAAGGTTGGTTTGCTGTTTGGTTTTTCCTCAAAGTTCGGTTTGTTTTTTTGATAATTAACCCTTAAGAAAATTACCTGTTTTTTCTGAATCGTGAGCCTTCGCAGCTGAGACGCTACGTTCTTCAACTTCCTCGCTGAACGGGTCAAAGAGGACATATTCATGATGGCCATTTATGAATGCTAGCAAATGATCTGATTTTCCATCTTGACTATCTTCTTCTGATGGTTTAGCTTGAATAAAAGCAAGTCCCCCTCCTTCAGCCTGAAATTAGCTCACAAGATTAGATTAATACTCCTTTTCATCCTACCATATTAATTATTAAACATCAAATGTTCTTTCTAGTTGGCAAAATTGTCGATTTAATTCCTAAATTGAGAAAAATTTACCTTTTTCACAGACCATGTTTTCACAGGAGAAGGATCTTTTACATCAAATACTACGATGATACCGTCTCTTCCTACTTCCTGAAATTGCATGATTGATTCGGGAAGAAGAGCAAGTACAGCAAAAGTCGATGAATCTTCTGCATAAGCTACAGCTGCAACATGGGAAAAGCAGAAAGAGCGTTCATTTCTAAAGGGGAAAAATTGCCTAAATACCAAGTTGAACTTGTAACCCTAAATGTGATTTTTTACTAGCTCCGTGCATTTTTCTGTTAACCTTGGAAGGAAAATGAACAATTCCCCTGGCTTGTACAACACATGTGCACCATTTGTGAATTTTCCATCCAAAACTTAACAGAAAAATGGAGGAAGCTAGCAAAGTTGCGCCTGTATATTAGTTTAGTTGGTGAAAAGTCAAGAAATAATAATTCATTTAGCAATCAGCAGATAGTCTACAAGTTCAGCTACCAATTGGTATTCAACCCTTTATTTTATAATAATTTGAAGGATAAAATCCCTTGAAGGATAACACACCCTTCTCCTTCATCAAAATTCACTACATCAACCTCTCTTGCATACCATTAGGGCATGATAACCATCTTCCTGATTAGAACTTCATTTGTTCAATTAAGATAGACATGAGCTGCAGTCAGTTGGTGGAAAAGAAACGTTGAATACCTTCTACATGCAATGTACATGACCAAAATCTTGCTAGCTTGGACAAATTCCAAACCGAAAGCTGCGGTTTAGAGCCTCCACATGCTGACAAGACATATTCCGATTGCCCGAGGAATGTAAGCGTCTTGATTGGCTACAAATAGCATTTTGAAAGCTTATTTCTTTTGCATCCTTATGACTATACATACTTATACAAGATATATATAAGGGTTAAATTTGGACGTTTTGCAACGAGCTACCCGAACTTTGAAAATTCAAAACGGGCTACCTCAATTTTGAAGAAGGTGCAAATAGCTACCTCCGTCCAATTTTCCATCAACTGACGTTGGAAAGTCGTCGGAAATTCGTCAGAAATTGGACGGAGGTAACTATTTGCACCTTCTTCAAAGTTGAGGTAGCCCGTTTTGAATTTTCAAAGTTCGGGTAGCTCGTTGCATACCGTCCAAAGTTCATGTAGCTACTTGGTATTTAACCCTATATATAATGTGGAGTACAAATCTCAAACTGACCGTGGGAGTTTCACCAATTACAGCAACAAGAACGTTCTTATCTGGATCCCATAATGTTATGGTTGTTTCAGCAGCAACTGCAAGAACAGAACCATCGGCAGAAAATGCAGCGGCTGTCATTGGCTTTTTCCTACAGTAAAATTGAACAATCCGAATATTTAGTCTGTTTCCTAGAAAGAAAAAGTTTCAACAAATAATTAAATACGTTAATAACTGCATCGCAGCAATAGCCGTTCGTACTTGTATGCTCCAACAGCATGGCACATCCATCCCAAATTTTCTTCTGATTCATGTTTCTGCTGAATATCTCCAGAGCACACCCAAATCTGGGAAAAGACAATAATCAGACCCTTTCTGAGAACAGAAAAGACAAAATTCAACTCTATCCAATTTTACCTTGAAATCACCACCAGTGGATGAAGTCACAGCCATAAGTTGGTTAGGTCGGAAAGCAATAGCTGATATATGAGAATCCCTATGACATAGAAAATTCCCATTGTTGCATATTCAAATTGTATTCATTCAGTAACGAAATGAATCTGGTCTAACTCAAACCAAAAAGTTAGCTTGTAAGGTGATGATTGCCCAAGTCCATCTCTTTAGAGGGTATCAAAGCCCAGTTTGGTAAATTATTTCCTCTCTTATAGCTCCCACAACACATTGTACTATTCAATCCATACGTATGATTAGACGAACAATTTCAGCAGACATGAGCAGAAACATACCTGTGTGGTTCGTATATGACGGTGGACAAACTAAACCGCTTGCTCTGTGACCCTTCTGTCCAGAACTTAAGAGAGACAAGACCTCCCAAACCTTTTTCAGGTAGTCTAACTTCAACAGCACTCAAAACAGAACTATCTGATGAAAGTGCCATTAAAGTCACTACCACCTGATATAATAGAAACAATAAATGCTAACTCAGTAAAGTTATACATTTGGCCCAAAAAAAAGTTATACATAAATATTAACTCATTTATTAAAAATCTTTTCTTCTATCAAAACCTAACAAAAAATTAACAAGAGACAGTAAATCAGTACCGTAACTTCATCACCAGGCTGATGGTTTCTCTCACAAACAGTAACCTGAAAGTCAACAGCAGAAGATTAATCTGCGCTCAATATGTACAAAGTTGAAATTTAGGAATTTGATGGGTATGAAGGGCTAAAGACAAATCATCAGCCAGGACCTTCAATTTATGGCAAAGGGAAATCTACAGAAACCTTTTGGCTGAAGAAGGTCAAGTATTGTAGAAAATATGACTAGAATCAGTTCTCCTTAAATGAAATTCCCAAGCTTCTCAGATTATACTGATCTATAGTTCCTACCTCAGAAATTCCATGGTCATCAAGCAAGCTGTAAAACTGTATGCCATAATCTTCGGTAGGCACAGCAACTATACCAGCTCTCTGATCAAATGTGTATCCACCACATATGCTTCTCAAGGCTTCTGGATACAAGCAAGGAAGCTGCAAAATTAAATGCCACTAAATGAATATGCACAGCCAATTTTTTATAATACACTAGACAAGCACAGAGATCCCAGGATGGAAAACAATAATCAGACGATAAACGTAAAACATTTTTTTGAATGATAAGTGATAAAGAAAAAAAAATCTCAAACTTGTATGCAAAAATTTAGAATTGTCATAGAAAACCAGAACTTATTGACCACAAGCTTTATAGTTGCGTGATGATACCTTAATTCCTGATATCGATTTCGAAATTTCCAGTGAAGGCATTTTCAACAAATGAATCTGATTATCTGCACATGAGATCTGTCCATATGTATCAGTAATCGTATGAAGTAAAGTATCCTACTATTTGAGAGGATAAACATCACCAAGCTGCATATGTAAATCATCTTCTCCTTACAGAGGCAAGAGAAGGATCTGGAGAGTCCACAAAATACAGAAGTGGTGATCCAATACGTGGTAAAAACTTCTTTTTTCCAGTGTCAAGCTGCCACACGACAAGCACACCTTCCTTTCCTCCTGCACGTTTACAAAAGAAGCGTGTTTAAGCAATGCTACCCTAAATGTCGAACAGAAATCAATAAACAAGGTAGACTTGAATGAAAGCACCATAATCTACGTACACATTAAGATATATAAATTAACCGTCTACAAGTTTTAAGCATATACAACAGGGGAGATGATGATATTTTTTTGCAGATACTGAGCTAACCTGAATACAAGTATGCTCCATCTGTTGAAAAGGTTAGGACATTGACTTCAGAAGGATGCCAATGCCACGTGGAGCAGGATTCAGCATCATCAACACCACGTACACCTGGTCTTTCTTCCTCAAGATCCATCATTTCCCCTTCATTGCCTGAAGAGAAGGTTCTTCCACCAAACTGCCTCCAGATTAAAATCCTCCCAGTCGCATCACCAGCAGCTACTATCCTCTGAGTATGATGAAATGCCATAACTGTGATGTCTTTTGTATGATGCAGTGTTATCCTCTTAAGTACTGCACGAACTGACTCAGTTTCAGGAACCTTCCACACGAAAATCTTGTGCTTACTTAAGATGCCAAAATATCTCCCAGACGGACAAATGGTTATCAATTCATGCCTCTTCGTCTGCCATAGTGACAATAAATGACCATTAAGCATTATAATTAACAAGTAAAAAGTAAAGCTAGTTGCTTATATCAGTGTGCACCTCTTTCATTGTTTCTCCAACAAGCTTTGACTTGGTTAAATTGCACTTCCGAATCTGTCCTCTCAAAGTAGGCCTTTTTGGATTGACATTTGTTGCTGATATATAAGCAAAACAATCCTTTTCGTTGCTCTCACTTGGATTGCTTAGTAATGATGGGATCACCTGACAATCACAATAACCAGTAGGAACTCAAGTTACAGTTGACTTCTTTTTCCAGGAAATAATTGCATCTCCAACTACTTTTTCACATAAGTTTAAAATCATCTTGGCATAATACCTGTAGGAATATAGTTTATTAAGTTCTTATGAACTCCATAGGAATTCTCTAATAAGTGAAAGATTAAAAGATTTATCTGGAATTCAAAGCATACATACTTCGTAACTATTATTCTTCAAATAAGAGTTCCTACAGGTATAATACAAACAGCTAAGACATATAGTACTTGGTTTTGGACGTAAACACAAAGACTATCTGAATGAAGGTCTGCAGTGTTACCGGAAACAAATCAAATGCCTCTGATCATAAATATAAGCGCCAATCGCTAAATTTTTCAAAAACAAGATAAAAGGAGTCAATTTGTACCATAGCCATATGATTCATACAGTTTTCAAAAATAATAAATTAATGATTCAAACCTACTCAATGTTTATAACATCCACTTTACCATGGAAAATATGGGTAGTCCAGTATCAATTGTCTTCATCAACTCTGGTACTGAGAAATCCCAGTAGCGAATGGTCCCATCGAGTGCAGCAGTCCAACAATAACATAGCATTCGACTTGCAGGAGTTGAAGCAGGCACCACAACAACTGCTGTGACTTCTGCAGCATGACCATCCAAGGATGCTACCTGCAAGCCAGTGGAGGTGCTGATAACGGATACCGTGTTGCCGGAGCATACGAGGAGTCTCTTAGCATCGTTAGAGAATGCCGGACATGCTGAAACGTAACTCTTTCCCCCTCTTATCATATCTAAAGCAAGACCCTTTCGCTACCACTGCGGCGGCTTTCAGCTAATCTGCACAGCGGCGGCGTTGAGGTAATCCGCACAGTAACGATCACGAGGCAGAGAGAAAAAGACGCCGATGAACACAGCACCTCACGAACGGTGCGCCCTAAACGTCGGCGAGGAGAAGCTGCGCTGTCTTTCTGTCTTTGGAGATGGAGGGTTTTAGGCGGGTTTATGGTTAGGGCTACAACTGCAATTGGGTCATTAAAACTTAGAGACCCTAAATTAAGGGAAATTATGTTTTGCCCCCAGGTTTTGCGACAATGCGAGGATTGCCCCGCCCCAAATTAAGGGAAATTATTTTTTAGTTATATTATTATTATTTAAAAAACAAAATCAGTAGAAGAAAAAATCACAAAAAATATAATATTTTTTCGATTTTTTGGTAACAATTTTTTTTTAAGTCTCCTTATAAAAGTTATTTTTTTAAGGGTTAATTACTTAATTGGTTACACATGTTTGACCATTGTTCAGAATAGTTACACCTGTTTCAAAATGTGATTAATTAGTTTTGGTATGTGACTAATTATTATTTTTACTGTTCATTGTCAAAAATCACCGTTAAGTCACTATTTAGATACATTAAATGACTTAATTACCCTTTCATACATCACCGAGCTGTTCTTCATTCTCCTCATCGTCTTCATTCTCCTCCTCTATGGCCTCCTCGTCTTCATTCTTCATCCACCGAGCTCTTCCGGGTACAAACCCAGAACCCGGAATTGCGATTTCTGGGTTCTTCATCATGTTCTTCTCTGGGTTCTTCATCATGTTCTTCTCATTAAGCGTTAGTATTATACCACTAAGGGCATAATAGTCATTTGTCAATTTAAAAATATGTTAAAAATATTAATTAACGGTAAAATTAACAGTTTACTAACAGAATAATCAATTAATCACATTGAGAAAAACATGTGTAACCAATTAGTCACATATCAAAACCAATTAATCACATTTTGAAACATGTGTAACTATTATGCACAATAGTGAAACATGTTTAACAAATTAATTAATTAAACTTTTTTTTTAATGTTAATTTGAATAAATGTCTATTTTATTTTTAAAAATACAATAATATGAATAAAGTACCCCTAATGGTGGGCCATGGGAATCAACTTATTGTATAGGTATCGGAGCCAAACGCCTCCTGCAGTGCAAAATAAGTCTCCAAGTCATCGTCTGCCTCTGCCTGCCAGTAGCAAAAGCCTATTCCGTTTGAACTCCCTCCTCGCAGTGCATCTGCTTGCTTGCTTCCTTCTCCAATGGCGGAAATTTCCCGCCAAATCGACAATCCTCAGACCCAACCGAAATCATCTATAGCTCCGTGACACAGCAATCATGGCCGCCATTCGCATCTCCCTCGCTCTTCCTCTCTTCGTCGCCCTCCTCTCCCTCTCCGTCCTCCATTTCAAGCCGCCCTCCTCTGACCTTACTCAAAACCTGCCTCCTCCGTCCACGACTTGCACTAATTCCACGGAGAACTACATCGTCCGATTCACTCAGTATAAGCACGCGGGGGATCATCAAGCCTACCTCGAATCCAACGTTGGATCCAGCGGCTGGCAATGGATCAATCGGATGAATCCAGCTTCCAAATTCCCTACCGACTTCGGTTTGTTATCAATCGATGAATCAGCGAAGGACGGTGTTATCAAGGTGATTGAGAAATTGCCGTTGGTGAAGGATATGAATGTTGATTCGAGATATAAGAGGAGTTTGCTTCGAGAGCATCGCCCCGGAGTCGAGGCGTTTGCAGACGGTAAAAAGCGTCCAGGGAAAATGTTCACTAAGATGTCGTTCACTGAGGGAGATGAGGAGTACCGTAGTCCAATCAGTAATACCTCTATTAACTGGAAACGGCATCTATTGATGCAGGCAAGATTCTTTTCTCTCTTATCTTGTTAATTAGAGTTTTCAAGATTATAAAGAAGACCGTAAATGCTCTCGTAATGGTTCTTAGCATCTTGACTTTAGCTGCTTTACTTGGCTCATGGAGGGGAATGGTGAGGCATTAGGTCTCTGTTGGAGATGGTTTTGTGAAGAAACATAGGATTCTACTCGTCCTATTATTTTAGAAACCAAACATGGCCATATCTTCTCGCCGCTGCAACCTTGTTTTTCACAGCATATTACCAGAGAAAATTTTGGTGAAGCTCGATTATGGATTGAGAATGGATGCTTTATTATTAGATTAGAAGTTATATGTCTTAATGAAAGAAGTGGAACTGGCATCACCTAACACGTGAATCTTATTAGACAATCTTCTTTCATGCAAAATGTTAATTAAATAATTACTGTCCATGCGCCCGTTACACAGTTTTGGGATGTCTTATATATATAAAGGTGATGATATCATTAACGAGATACAAAGAGGTTGGAAAATGTACATATCTTTCGTGGTCTGACATTCAGTTTTCACTTTTCCTTTTATTGTGCAGAGATCTCAAGTCACTTCATTGTTCGGTGCTGAGGCACTATGGGGGAAAGGCTATACTGGTAAAAAAGTTAAAATGGCTATATTTGATACTGGCATAAGATCTGACCATCCTCATTTCCGCAATATTAAGGTATTTGCATCATTTGCATCGAAGTTGATAATAATTGATTTTCATATCAAGCATTCTATCACTGTATGTGAAAGGATTAGCTGTTAGTACAAGAGATAGTGATGGCCAATAAGCTCTCCCTTACCCCAAAAGAAATGTGGCCTTCTTTGGAACTAGTGAACTACTTGTTGCTTCATCATGATTTTATGATATCCATGTCTGTTACATTAAAGATTGTGTATCCTATTACCTCACTTCAACGCCAAGATTCTATTTTGTTGCCCCATGCTGCTTTGTGATTGACTTCTTCACTTTGTAAAAGGAACGTACCAATTGGACCAACGAGGATACCTTAAACGACAATCTTGGACATGGAACATTTGTTGCTGGTGTTGTTGCTGGTGGAGATGCAGAGTGTTTGGGCTTTGCACCAGACACTGAGATTTATGCTTTTCGAGTATTTACAGATGCACAGGTAATGCATTTTCTACAACAGGAAAGCATCACCAGTATAACCTATGTTCAGTTGGTCAATCTTGGCAGTGAAATAACCTATATTATTGTGTCACACTTTTTATATCCTCAAATTAATATTGCATATTATTCCACTAAAATTGCCAAGTGTTTTATAATGACATGAAAATCTTCTCACTGAAAACTTTAAAATAATCCTCAAATAAAGTAAGCAGAAGAGCTTTATCTCTTGATCTGTAATTCATTCTTTCGTATTTAGCTGGACGATGATAATTTTATATTCAGCCTCTTGCAGGTCTCATACACCTCATGGTTTCTTGATGCATTCAACTATGCTATCGCTACAAAAATGGATGTACTTAATCTGAGCATTGGTGGACCTGATTACTTGGATCTCCCATTTGTTGAGAAGGTAAGATGCCTATTCAGGTTCTTCCAACAAATGTGGCTCTGCAGAACAGAAAAATAGTAGTTTTTACCAAATGTTATTGCTAATCACTTTTTTTTTTCTCATAGATGTTGGATGGGAATAAAGTGCTTCGTTTTTCGTTTGTTTGCTTACATATGAGTTTTTATTGTGAGAAGGCTTTTGGGTTTTTCATTGCACATGCATCTGCCATTTTGGCTAGTAATCATGATCTGTTAAATGGAAAGGACACATAACAAATGATTGGGTCTCATATACACCCCTATGTAACTACGATTTGATCATTGGTGCATGCCAACTGAGGCACTTTCTGCTAGGAATCCTGCTTTCTGTAAGTTCATCATTGTCGGATGGACACATGGTATCACAACATTTGATTTTCTTGATAATATATCATGATATGTGCCACAAAAAAACAATAATTGTTCTCTCTGTCGGTGTTGCAACATGTGATTCGTATGGATGGTTGGAACTAACAACTTAATATAGTAAAACTGGACTATTGTTTATAGTTTCCTGTCTCTAGCTAATGTATTCCCTCTAAGACCACACTTTTAACTCAATGAGAAGTAAAAAGTTTGAACTTAATAATAGAGACTAAATACTTTGTTACGTAGAGATAGACCAACTCAATAGTTGGTCTATTTGGATTTAGTAGCGTAGTATTAAGGTGCATGTACATTTTGTGTTATTTGCTTGAAAAGGTAACAGCATATGCATGTAACCTGTGCAGGTCTGGGAACTAACAGCAAACAACATAATAATGGTGTCAGCAATTGGAAATGATGGACCGCTGTATGGCACTCTCAATAATCCAGCAGATCAAAGTGATGTCATTGGAGTAGGTGGAATTGATTACAGTGATCACATAGCATCATTTTCTTCTCGTGGCATGAGTACTTGGGAGATTCCTCATGGGTAACCCTTCTTGCTTTGCTCTTCACTATGGTGATCATCATGTCTTTTGGGTGGGGGGGTGGGGGGGTCATAGGAACAATCTAGATATACATCAAGTTTTATATCACAAAAGTCTGATGCTATAAGTATATAAGTTGTACTTCTCTATCAGTACAGATTTTTTTCCGTTGTTAACAGGAAACGAATTAGCCAAATATATAGCCGAAATATAAGACTACAAACACCAGTACACTTAACTGGTGCAAGAAAGATATTAAATGTAGAAGAGAACACCTCTCCTCCAGATGTCCTAAAAAATCTCATTGAATGGGAGGATAAAGCTGAAGACTTCAATAAATTAGAAGTTCTTCCGATCACCGCCATAGAAAAAACTTAGCTAAGCAATAACCAATTCACAGAACTTGCCTTGGAAGTCAAACTCGGTAGTACTAACTGAGTCAGTAATTAGCTGATGGGTGCGGTCAAATTTCTTCAATAGGTGTTCTACTAGTATTAACTAAAAGTCTTTGTTTTTGCTTTCATTTCGTTCTAACATACAGTTCAATCTGTGCCTTGCAGTTATGGTCGAGTGAAGCCAGATGTGGTTGCATACGGAAGAGAGATAATGGGGTCAAAGATCAGTACGGGATGTAAAAGCTTATCAGGGACGAGTGTAGCAAGCCCTGTGGTTGCTGGTGTTGTGTGCTTGCTTGTCAGCATTATCCCTGAAGACAAACGGAAGGAAATACTGAATCCAGCGAGCATGAAACAGGCCCTAGTTGAAGGAGCTACTAAGCTATCTGGACCGAATATGTATGAGCAAGGTGCTGGGAAAATCAATCTGTAAGTTACTGCTACTCCATATTTTTTTTGGCCGAAGTTACTGCTCCAAAAGGTTGATTTTAGATGCTAGTTAGTTACTTCTCTAATGGTTTAATACATTTCGGTTTACAACTTTGGGCTTATTGCAAATTGGTTGCTCATCTTTTTTTGCACATAGTTTCTTTCTCAAACTGTCTTGACTGTTAATAAGCATAACATATGATAGTCAACAGCAACAATTGGAAAAGTTGGATATGCAGTTTGCAACAACATTGGAGGTTATGGCAGCAACTAGCTACAATTTGCAATAAGACCAAAATTGAGGAAGGATCTAGGCACCAAAAAAGAGATTAGAAATCCATCACCAAAAAGATATTTAAATTCTATATTAACTGTGATCTAATTTTGATATTGTTAGCAGCCATAATCTCTTTATCATCGGTTCTAATTTATAATTTCTCAGGTTAGAATCATATGAAATTTTGAAGAGCTATGAACCTCGGGCAAGCATCTTCCCTAGTACACTTGATTACACCGACTGCCCATACTCCTGGCCCTTCTGTAGGCAACCACTATACGCAGGAGCAATGCCCATCATGTTCAATGCCACCATTCTGAACGGAATGGGTGTTGTGGGCCATGTAACAAAAGCACCAACATGGCACCCTTCAACCGAGGAAGGAAACCTACTTAGTATCAAATTTAGTTACTCCGAAGTGATATGGCCGTGGACTGGGTTTCTAGCATTGCACATGCAGATAAAGGAGGAAGGGTCACAATTTTCTGGAGAGATAGAAGGAAATGTGACTCTTCAGGTTTCCAGCCCCCCTTCATTAGGAGAAAAGGTCTTTCGGATAAGTACCTGTATCCTTAAGTTAAGACTCAAGGTGGTCCCTACTCCACCAAGATCAAAACGGATTCTGTGGGACCAGTTCCACAGTATTAAATACCCTCCTGGTTACATCCCAAGAGACTCCCTCGATGTTCGGAATGACATTCTTGATTGGCACGGTGATCACCTCCACACTAATTTCCACCTTTTGTTCAACATGTTACGTGATTCAGGGTACTTTGTGGAAACACTTGGTTCGCCTCTTACTTGCTTCGATGCTCGCCATTATGGGACACTCCTGATGGTGGATTTAGAAGATGAGTACTTCAAAGAAGAGATTGAAAAGCTGAGACTCGACGTTATTAATTCTGGTCTCGGTTTGGCTGTTTTTGCGGATTGGTATAATGTGGACACCATGGTGAAAATGAGGTTTTTTGACGATAACACTAGGAGTTGGTGGACCCCGGTTACTGGAGGAGCGAATGTACCTGCACTGAATGATCTGTTGGCTCCATTTGGAATTGCTTTTGGCAATAAGATTTTGAACGGCGATTATTCAATGGATGGTGAACAGAGTCGATATGCTTCTGGAACTGATATTGCGAGGTTTCCTTCTGGTGGTTATGTTCACAGCTTCCCTTTCCAGGATAGTTCTGAGGGTGGATCTACTCAGAATTTGCTGCTGAACTCTGCAACAGATAAAGTAAGTTTTTTTTTTTTTCTCTTTCTAACTGATCATTATTATAAGAATCTGCAAAATCTATGGCTGTGGTGTATAATAATGTGGAGATTGTAGAGCCCAATTGACTACTTCTGTACGTTCTCTGCTTTTTTTGTTCCACGATCATGAAGCTAAACATGTTTTGTGGAGCTAGCTTCAAGATTCTGGGATGACCAAGAAGAAAAAGGCTGCATGAGCCACTTTTTCTCTTTGCTGTTTCAGAAACATGAAGCTAGCTATCTTCATATATGTGATTCCAACGTTGCTACGAACAAAAGGTAGATAAACCACACGTGGGGGGAGTTGGGACTATCACAGTGTGCCATGGCTGTTGCAAAACCCTTTTTGTGAAATCACACCAAGCTAACCAGAGAACGCCATGTGTCACATTTAATCTCTAGGGTCTCACCCATACCCATAGGGCTCTAGAAAAAAACACAGAACACACCAAGGTCAACCCGAGAATTAGCCCCATTTTGCAGTTGCTGTTGTATTGAAGTTTGGTCATAATTCTTCTTTTTTCTTACGAATTGCAATGATGTGATTTAAAGGTGGATTCTCCCATTCTCGGCCTCATAGATGCTGGTGAAGGCCGCATCGGGGTCTATGGTGATTCAAACTGTCTAGACAGCAGCCACATGGTAACAAATTGTTACTGGCTTCTAAGAAAAATGCTTGATTTTACCAGCAGTAACATCAAGGATCCAGTGCTCTTCCCAGCGTCGGTGAAACAAAACCAACCCATTTACCTTGAAGATAACCAATTACCATCTCGAAGAACCGATGTGAATTTTTCTACGTATTCAGGCATTGTAGGGAAGGAACTGATCTGCAGGAGCGATGCTCGGTTCGACATGTGGGGAACAAAGGGGTACAATTTAGAGGTTAAGGGAAGAAGCAGAAGCTTGCCTGGATTCCCAGTGATCGATCCAGGTAGAGGTTTAAATGCCACTTCAGAGGTTAAAAATCCTCAGGATTCAAGAAAGAAGCAAATGGGTGACTCTGAAGGGAATCGCTACTTTGGTATGCTGTCAAGTGATGAGGTAATTAGTTAACTTGGGCTCTAAGACTTCCCGTGTTTCTGTGTATAACAAAATGAAAATTACTGGTTGACCATAGAGTATGGGACCGCAGCGACTCCTACATGCTTAGCAAATTACTTATGATTGGCTTGAAGCCATTCTTTTAAGACCATGCCGTAATTTCTGGACGATTTAATTACTGCAGATTGATGTACCTCTGCTGATGACAAGTCATTGGGTTGCCCCTGCAGTAATTACATTAGCTGGTAAGTGTAATTTTTTCTTTTGTAATTATCATTCGAACAGTATGGTGATCATATTAGCAATTAAAAATGACTTGTTTTTCGGGTTGCTGTTAGGAGTATTGCTGTTTTTAAGTTTTTGGCGGATTAGACAGAAGCGTCGTCGACGAAGAAAGGGGTCGGGATCGGGGCGGCTGGGGAGTCTGTAGCACACACAATGAAGGAGTAAGGACTTTTTTCTCTCTTACTGATTGACTAGCTTTCAACCATATGTCAGTAGACAGACACAATAGGGAAACCCATTTTATTTTTTTTGTAACATCACAAGAAAAGAGCAATGTTTTGGTTGGCTAAGCTAAATTTGGGGTAGAGGTAGAATCTTTCGTTGCAAAGTTTAGGGTGTACATTCCCCTAAGATGAAACTTGAGGATGCATTCATTCTACCGAAAAAGATAGATCAAAACAGGTCAACAACTGAGACAAATCCTCATCACCCTCTTTTCTGTCTGTCTTCCACTTATTTTCTAACAAAAGGCCTTAATGGAAGAATAAGCCATGTCCACCCATCCATTAACCCTTCTTATTTACATGAATTTTTTCAAAAAAGGAGCATTTTAATTTTCTTTTTTAGAAAAATAAGTATAGAAAAAAAATATTTTGAAAAATAGGTATACGCGCACCCTAGGGTGGTGCTTATTGCATAGGCGCCACCCCAAGTGGCTCTTATTCAAATGGCTGAAGACATTTCAATTTTTCTTTTTAAAATTGTTTCATAATGACGACTCAATGTTTAATTAAAAATAAAATCATGTATCTATTAAAAAAAATAAAAAATTATAGTAAGTAAATATTTTAATTGCGCTTCAAATATTAAATTTTGATTTACGGATTGCCTGTACGGCATGCCGTAAGTTGAGATATGAAAATTTTACTTGAAAAATTATAACTCAGACCATGTAAGTCCAAACTCAACACGGTTAACATCATTTATGTCGTAAATCAATTATCTACGCATGGTAATTTTTTTGATTAAAAATACAGTGATTTTGTAACCTAACATCGTTTGTTTTATAATTTGATCGAAATAAGTAAATGCATTAGGTGAGAAATTTAATTATGTACTTACTCAAAAAAAATCAAAAAAATTACGGTGCGTATATAATTTAATTACGAATTAAATGACACTATGCGTTAATTTTTTACTTTTAAACTGACTGTATAATACGATACGTAAAAAACTCTACATATGATACAAAAATTTTCAAATAGTGTTTTGCACAGTGATTTTACTGTTTAAACATTGAATCGTCATTATGAAACAATTTTTTTAAAAAAAAAAAATTGAAATGTCTTCAGCCATTTGAATAGGCGCCACTTGGGGTCCCGCCTATGCAATAAACGCCACTTTGGGGTGCGTGTATTGCCAATACGTGCTACCTGGGGGTGCGCGTATACCTATTTTTTGAAATATTTTTTTTTATACTCACTTTTCTAAAAAAAATCAAAATGCTTAGTTTTTGAAAAAATTCTACTTACATCGGTATTATTTGTATTATTAAATATTAAATACTGCCGACTCGAATAGCAGATATGATCTGGCATTGACTCGGGACGACCAAATAGTAATATCGTTAAACCACTAAAATAGATTGATTTTTTTGTCGCTTTTCTATACATTCCAAAACATTTTGAGCCCTTAACTTTCTTTGACTTATCCTAATCGCAATGAGTTACGACAATTTGTGAAGTTTCCTTACCAAAATTGTTTTCATCTCACACTTATCAATCAAGCATCATCAATGGTGATAAGTCTATCTTAACAATGAGGTCCTGCCATGAGTCGTGACGACCAAATAGTAATATCGTTAAACCACTAAAATAGATTGATTTTTTGTCGCTTTTCTATCCATTCCAAAACATTTTGAGCCCCTAACTTTCTTTGACTTATCCTAATCGCAATGAGTTACGATAATTTGTGAAATTTCCTTACCAAAATTGATTCCATCCCACACTTATCAATCAAGCATCATCAATGGTGATAAGTCTATCTTAACAATGAGGTCCTGCTTAACCCCAAAGCAATACACTTCACCCAAAAAACATCAAAACTCGAAGCAATTCATTTCCAATTGACAAAATCGTTATGTAACCTCCACATCTAGAATAATCGTCTTTCATATTGTGTTCATTCCGCAAATGGTAAGATGATGTTCATTCCGAAGCACTAATCTGTTACATTATATTATGATGGTTTGTTATAAGACAAGAGCCAACCATTATTCATCATCAAACACGGTCAAAGATTGTGCTTGACCACCCCCAAACATTACATACAGAACTAACCAAACAAAAAATCAAAGAATAATCAGAATGTATATTCATCAATCATCATACCGAAAATATTAATGTATCCATTGTGTTTCAATGGGGGAAACTATACATTATATATATATAATCAGTGGTAGGGATGACAATCGTGTCGTGTCGTTTCTAATTGTGTCGTGTCTAAACGTATAAGTCGTTAATCGTGTCTAAACATATAAGAGTTGTTTAGATATTTGATCCATTAAGATCAAACTCATATACGCTTTAAAGCAGATCGTGTCTTATCAGAAATTGCCAGCCCTAATCCGTGGTCGGTAGATGGGTCAAATCTGGGAGCTTCCACTGAACCCTTGAGTGTTCTTCTTCACCTTCCCCATCTCCATTTCACGAGTATTCTCCGCGCTCGAGCCGGAAGGGTACACCCTGAATTCGCTCATGGGTTCACTATTTTCACTGCTTCCATATTCCGTACTCGTCAACGCCATCTTCCGGAACTTCTTCAAGTCCTCATTGTGCCCGGAGCTTCCGTCCGAGTTGTACAGACCGTTGTGCCCAGGCCTTATCCCTTCGTTCAGGTCCGATAGCGACACGTCACCTTCCAATGCTCGAACAATCTGATCCAATCAAAATTCACATTTTTTTAAAAAATAAATCGCTTATTTGCAGTGTTGAACCTCGAAACGTTGAGTAATTATGATTCCTGGCTCATTCTTGGTCTTCTCCGTGCTGAATGGTGAACACAGGCAGCCGCACAAGCGACCATGCGAGCAATCTCGCCATGGTTGTAGTCGCTCTGCAGTCTCGGATCCACCAAAGAATCGAAGAACCCATCTTCCCAAGCTCGAGTGAGCTGAGGCCTTGCCTATACCAATCAAAGAAGATCAATAATCCGGTTTAGAGTAAAGGTGACAATTTTTTACACGACACAATCTGTTTTAAAGCGTATATGAGTTTGACATTAACACATCTCGTGTATAAACAACTCTTATACAATTAATAATCGTGTCTAAACACTTCTGATCTGCAAATATATGTATAAACACGATTATACACGTTTAACTAATCGTGTCTTGTATACCTGTAACACGTTTAGACACGCGATTAACTAATCATGTTTAATCGTGTCGTGTATACATTTACACATTTAAGTATAATAATAATAAAAATACTGAAATACTCTTTTCTTTTTAATATTGAACTTTGAAAACCTTACTGTATATATGAATTTATGATATGAAAAATATGTGAAATAACTTGTAAAAATAGTGGATTTCGTGTGTACCTGTGTCATTTCATATCATGTCTAACAGTTTCGTGTTGTGTCGTATGACCCGACATGTTTTCAATTTCTTTTATAGTTCATTAAAGTTAAACGTGTCGCGCATCGTGTAATCTGCTAGTTAATCATGTTGTGTTCGTGTTTGAAATTTTGAGACACGTTTAAGACCAATCTGTTTAAACACGACACATGTTTAGACACGACACGATTGCCACCTCTAGTTTAGATTGTTTTTAAGATTTCGGACCATACATGTTACAGTTATAAAAACTCTTCATTCGCTTTGGAAATTGCAACTCATTTTACCCCTCAATCCAATCAAACCGGTTTCACATATCTTAAAGAACCGAAAATAGCCATCGAGAAAATGGTAAAAATTGCTCGGTAAAAACTCACCCAATCGACTAGATTGTCGTCCATGTAAGTGTTGGTGGGGTCCACTGGCTTGCAACCAGTGATCAACTCCAAAAGCATGACCCCGAAAGAGAAGACATCGGATTTTTCTGAGAGTTTCCCGCTCGCTGCATACTCGGGGGCAAGGTAACTACATAACCAAAACATAAAAAGATTACTTAGGTACAAGAAATTTCCTAAAATGGTAACATCGGTCACGACACCTTCATACCAATGTATCATTCAAGTGTGCTATAACAGGAAAAATCCTTACCCAAATGTACCCATCACCCTTGTAGAGACATGTGTGTTGGTATCAGAAGTGATCTTTGCTAAACCGAAATCCGCCACCTAAACAAACATGATTAAGCTAATTTAGTAGATGATCTTCCATTGTAATGGGGGATAAAAGTAATTTAGTATCTCAAAAGTCATGTTTTTACAAAATTAGAAAAAAAATTGCTACTTTTAAGTACCTCAAAAATCATAAATGTATCTACTTTAATATTTCGGTCATGTGTACATCATGTATGTACTATTTTCTTCCATTAAGTTAACTCTACTTTATTTTAGTGTTACTTTCAGGTATTTCTAAGTTGTTTTATTGTAGCAATCGAATATATTTACTTTGTCTTTATTGAATTGTTATTTATTTTTGTTTTTGTACTTTCAGATACTCAAAAATCACAAATTTTACGTGGCTTATGATGCACCTAAATGATTTTTACCCCTTGGTGTTAGCAAAACACTAGCAATTACATACCTTAGCTTCAAATTTGAGATCCAATAGAATGTTTGCCGCCTTTATATCCCGATGAATGATCTTAGGATGACCTACAAAATTGAATCATTTGACCATCAATAACCCACAAATAATCAATATGTTGTAGAAAATGAGAAGAAGAAAAAAGAACTTTACAATCCTCATGAAGATATGCAAGTCCTTTTGCAGCTCCAAGAGCGATTCTCAACCGTGTTGGCCAATCCATAACCGGTCGCCCTTCCCCTGCAACAACCAATCCTTATCTTCATTGTATTGTAAACACAAGCAATTGCCAAAACACCATCAAATTAACAATGTGCATACCATGTAAATGGAATTCCATAGTGTTGTTAGGTACAAACTCATAGACAAGCATTCTCTGAGCTCCGGTTGTGCAATACCCGACTAAAGAGACAAGATGCTTATGATGCACTCGACTAATGATCTCAACTTCTGCCTTAAATTCGCGTTCTCCTTGACCACTTCCTGCTTTTAACTGCTTAACAGCAACCTCCTTCCCGTTTGGAAGAACACCACGATGAACATACCCAAACCCTCCTTGCCCAAGAAGGTTTGATTCAGAAAACCCTTCGGTTGCCATTGATAGTTCATCGTACGAGAATGTGCTCATTGAGAAGCCGAGGGCCATACCGGGAGGGTAGACGCTGTCTGACCCGGAAAGGTTGGAGCTGCCACTGCTGCTGATTTTTTTTTTTGGCCCTGTAAAACCCTGATTTACTCAGGATGTATATCAATCAAAATTGGGTACAAGTTGCTGTTCACAATATAAGAATTACAATCCCATTTAAGTAACGAAAAAAAAGAGGGTGGGGTCTTTCGACCCAATCCAAAGAACACATCCCCTGTATAGCTTGTTTGGCAACTCAATCCGCCACCGCCTATGAATGGTGGCGGTGGATGAAGCGGTTGTGGAGGTAGGGTTGGCTTTGGAGCTACATTGATGATGGGGTCTTGATGTGGTGGGCCAGCTTAGTAAGGATCAACTATCAGTTTCAAGAAACGTTGCAAGATGAGTAATTTTGGTAATGGCGTAGTCTAAATTCAGATGCATTGTCATATCTGAGTTATATTCGGGAAAATTCAAAACTTTGAGGTCTCCGAGCAAATATAGTGAATTGAAATGGAGAAAAAGGTTTGACCTTTATGGACTTGAGGCGGCCGCGGCGGCGGTGGCTGGTAGTATGCTTCCTCGTCACGGTCTCTTCTGCGCTTCTTCTTACAGCAGATGAAGAGTACAGTCATTATTAGCAGAACGGCCACCCCATAGATAGCGATCCCCACCCCCACCCCCATCCTGGTCGAAACAGTGTTGGACACATGAGTAGTTAGGGAGGTGGCGCTAGGTGAAGGCGGCGGACTGCGATTTGAGGAAGAAGACGGTGGAGGCGGAGAGGGGTTAGTCGAAGGAGTTGTAGGAGAAGGGGGGGTGTCAGTAGACGATTGAGTGGGAGGAGGCAAAGATTTGGGGTCGGGTCCGCGAACATACGGGGTGTTGTAGGCCGGCACGGTGACGGTGACGGTCGACATTACAGCTGTTTCTCCTCAAATGAATCAAATTTCACCCCAAAGTCAAGATTTCGCGATTTTCTTATTCCGCTGCCTCTATAAACGTTTAGAATTCTCTCCCTCCCCCAGAAATTCTGAACTGTGGAACAATAATGGAGAGTTGAATCAATGGCGATGGCGATTAGTGGGGGGAGGAGCAGAAAGCGAGTATCGGGACCATGAAAGGGAATTTTGTTCACATGGAGGAGAGAGAAAGAGACAGCATGTGCTTCTGGGCTCAAGGGTCAAATACGGACAAAGGCTACAGACATTGAGTGATTCTTCTAGTTATGCCTGGCGTATGTGCACCGGGCGATATTTTTTTTATCCGTGTAAATTTCGTATATTCATTCGCAAAATTGGGGTCGAGGGTGACCTAGATACAAGTAATTGTCCAAACTCAAAAACTGTAAAAGGGGGTGGGTTGAACCTGTAATGTGATTAATCACTGTCGCCGCGTCAGACTCTATCTCCACCGATTGCCATCCTTGTTCGGTAGCAAGGATAACACCTTCATACACGGCCTTTGCCTCAAGGATCTCGACCGAGGCCGCCCACTCCGCTCGGTGTGTCCCACCGACTACCATACCCTCATGATTCCGAGCCACAATTCTGATGCCCCCTGCTCCGGTCCGCCCGTTCCAAGCTGCATCACAATTTATTTTTATATTTCCCGGTCTTGGTTTAGTCCATCTATGTTGTTCGGACTCATTCCCCTGCTGGTGCCCCTCAGCCGATCCTAGCCCCATGGAGTGGTGCTGTTCGGGACTGTTCTGCAGCCTGGTGGGCTAATGCTGCAGAACTCTGCATTCATTGACCAATTTCCGAACACTGTCAACATTGACTGATTCAGAAGCTTACCTTTGAAGATTCTGGAACACCTAGCTTTCCAAATGCTTCAGCAGGTACTAAGGATTGTGTTCCATCGTGTCATCTTGTCCTCCCTAGAACCCGATTGTTCTTCTAGTCTATTCTTCAGACAGTCTTCGAAGGTGACGCATCCAGACCTCGTATCTTCATTTCCAAGCAGGTCCTCCCAAACATTGGCTACTCAAGCCCAACCTCAAATCAAGTGTTCGCGAGTTTCAGGATGGTTGCACATTGGGAAACCAATCGGTACATGCATGCCTCTTCTTACCAGCCTTTCCCGAACTGCGATGATATTGGACAGAAGTTTCCATGCAAATACATGGATTTTTGGCAATGTTTTTGATTTCCAAATGGACTCCCACATGTTCGGCTTCAGTTGCTGCATGAGTCTTGAACCACCTATTGATGTCGCCCTTACCCTTGGCCTCGTTTTGATGTTATGATAGGGAGACCGAGCTGTGATCCTCCCAGACGATATTCATCATAGCCGTTTGTGAGGGGACGACCACTTTCTTGAAAAAGGGAAAATATTAAATTGTTAAATAAACTTTATATAAATGTGTATTTTGTTAGATTTTATTTTTTGTACTTAAATATTAAATGAACTTTTTATATCGTATAACAATTATCTTCGTTAAAAATTATGTTAAATTTAATTAGTTTTTTTTTTAACTACTAAAAATACTTAATATTTTACTATTCTAATATAATTATAGTTTTGTTTTAAAAAATTTAAAAGAACCTTTTAAAATAATTAATTTTAAAAATGACACATGATTAAAATACATATTTATATTTAAACTTTTGTTTCTTTCAAAGTATTGGGTTCGATGAAAAACAGTTTTTAGATTGGGTTAATATGTATAATGATACTATATGTTTGAGTCATGTGATCGAATGATACCCCTATATCATTTCTTGATAACTTATGTTTTTATAATGTTGTTATTTAACTTAAATTACTGTTGTCGTCAAGTTTAACTAACAGAATGTTGACGTGGCAGATGAGAAATAAAAATAAATAGAAAAATTAAAATAAATAGGAAATAGGAAAAATAATATGAAAAAATTGGAAAAAGTTAAAAAAATATATATTTTAAAACTTTACATATTAATAAAAAATATTTTTTATAAATTTGTTTTAAATTAATATTCAAAAATACAAAGAAAAAAAATTAGGGTTCGACCCTTGGGTCCAATTGACTCAGTCGAGGGTCAACCCACCAGGTGGCGCTGACGTGGACAATTTAACATGAAAATCTAACGGTTGACTAACAGAAGGAGCATACGGCAACATCTTCAAATATAACGGATCATTCAACCACAAAAAAATGGTATCCATTGTGTTTCAATGGAGGAAACTTTACATTATATATGTATAATCTGTGGTCGGTAGATGGGTCAAATCTGGGAGCCTCCACTGAACCCTTGAGTGTTCTTCTTCCCCTTCCCCATCTCCATTTCACGAGTATTCTCCGTGCTCGAGCCGGAAGGGTACCCCCCCCCCCCCCCCCCCCCCGTATTCGCTCGTGGGTTCACTGTATTCACTGCTTCCATATTCTGTACTCGCCAACGCCTTCTTCTGGAACTTCTTCAAGTCCTCTTTGTACTGCATCGTGTCGTAGTCTGAGCTACCGTACGAGTTGTACAGCCCGCTGTGCCCGGGCCTTATCCCTTCGTTCAGGTCCGATAGCGACACGTCACCTTCCAATGCTCGAACAATCTGATCCAATCAAAATTCACAATTTTTTTTAAAAATAAATCGCTTATTTGCAGCGTTGAACCTCGAAACGTTGAGTAATTACGATACCTGGCTCATTCTTGGTCTTCTCCGTGCTGAATGGCGAACACAGGCAGCCGCACAAGCGACCATGCGAACAATCTCGCCATGGTTGTAGTCGCTCTGCAGTCTCGGGTCCACCAAAGAATTGAAGAACCCATCTTCCAAAGCTCGGGTGAGCTGAGGCCTTGCCTATACCAATCATAGAAGATCAATAGTCAGGTTTAGAGTAGAGCTTACAATATTTTACACGACACGATTTGTTTTAAAGCGTATATGGGTTTGACGTTAACACATCTCGTGTCTAAACAACTCTTATACAATTAATAATCGTGTCTAAACACTTCTGATCTGTAAATATATGTATAAACACAATTATACACGTTCAACTAATTGTGTTTTGTATACTTGTGACACGTTTATACACACGATTAACTAATCATGTTTAATTGTGTCGTGTATACATGTGACACATTTAGACATTTAAGTATAATAATAATAAAAATATTGAAATACTCATTCCTTTTTAATATTGAATTTTGAAAACTTAGTTTTGTATATATGAATTTATGATATGAAAATAGATTTTGAACGGCGATTATTCAATGGATGGTGAACAGAGTCGATATGCTTCTGGAACTGATATTGCGAGGTTTCCTTCTGGTGGTTATGTTCACAGCTTCCCTTTCCAGGATAGTTCTGAGGGTGGATCTACTCAGAATTTGCTGCTGAACTCTGCAACTCATAGATGCTGGTGAAGGCCGCATCGGGGTCTATGGTGATTCAAACTGTCTAGACAGCAGCCACATGGTAACAAATTGTTACTGGCGTCTAAGAAAAATGCTTGATTTTACCAGCAGTAACATCAAGGATCCAGTGCTCTTCCCAGCGTCGGTGAAACAAGACCAACCCATTTACCTTGAAGATAACCAATTACCATCTCGAAGAACCGATGTGAATTTTTCTACGTATTCAGGCATTGTAGGGAAGGAACTGATCTGCAGGAGCGATGCTCGGTTCGACATGTGGGGAACAAAGGGGTACAATTTAGAGGTTAAGGGAAGAAGCAGAAGCTTGCCTGGATTCCCAGTGATCGATCCAGGTAGAGGTTTAAATGCCACTTCAGAGGTTAAAAATCCTCAGGATTCAAGAAAGAAGCAAATGGGTGACTCTGAAGGGAATCGCTACTTTGGTATGCTGTCAAGTGATGAGGTAATTAGTTAACTTGGGCTCTAAGACTTCTCGTGTTTCTGTGTATAACAAAATGAAAATTACTGGTTGACCATAGAGTATGGGACCGCAGCGACTCCTACATGCTTAGCAAATTACTTATGATTGGCTTGAAGCCATTCTTTTAAGACCATGCCGTAATTTCTGGACGATTTAATTACTGCAGATTGATGTACCTCTGTTGATGACAAGTCATTGGGTTGCCCCTGCAGTAATTACATTAGCTGGTAAGTGTAATTTTTTCTTTTGTAATTATCATTCGAACAGTATGGTGATCATATTAGCAATTAAAAATGACTTGTTTTTCGGGTTGCTGTTAGGAGTATTGCTGTTTTTAAGTTTTTGGCGGATTAGACAGAAGCGTCGTCGACGAAGAAAGGGGTCGGGATCGGGGCGGCTGGGGAGTCTGTAGCACACACAATGAAGGAGTAAGGACTTTTTTCTCTCTTACTGATTGACTAGCTTTCAACCATATGTCAGTAGACAGACACAATAGGGAAACCCATTTTATTTTTTTTGTAACATCACAAGAAAAGAGCAATGTTTTGGTTGGCTAAGCTAAATTTGGGGTAGAGGTAGAATCTTTCGTTGCAAAGTTTAGGGTGTACATTCCCCTAAGATGAAACTTGAGGATGCATTCATTCTACCGAAAAAGATAGATCAAAACAGGTCAACAACTGAGACAAATCCTCATCACACTCTTTTCTGTCTGTCAACCACTTACTTTCTAACAAAAGGCCTTAATGGAAGAATAAGCAATGTCCACCCATCATCATTACCCTTCTTATTTACATGAATTTTTTAAAAAACGAGCATTTTGATTTTTTTTTTTTTAGAAAAGGAAGTGTAGAAAAAAAATATTTCGAAAAATAGGTATATGCGCAGCCCCGGGTGGCGCTTATCGCATCCTATTCAAATGGCTGAAGACATTTCAATTTTTTTTTTAAAAAAAAATTGTTTCATAATGACGACTCGATGTTTAATTAAAAATAAAATCATGTATTTATTAAAAAAAATAAAAATATTATAGTAAGTAAATATTTTAATTGCGCTTCTGTAAAAAATATTAAATTTGGATTTACGAATTGTCTGTACGGCATGCCGTAAGTTGAGATATGAAAATTTTACTTGAAAAATTATAACTCAGACCATGTAAGTCCAAACTCAACACGGTTAACATCATTTATGTCGTAAATCAATTATCTACGCATGGTAATTTTTTTGATTAAAAATACAGTGATTTTGTAACCTAACATCGTTTGTTTTATAATTTGCCGAAATAAGTAAATGCATTAGGTGAGAAATTTAATTATGTACTTACTCAAAAAAAATCAAAAAAATTACGGTGCGTATATAATTTAATTACGAATTAAATGACGCTATGCGTTAATTTTTTACTTTTAAACTGACTGTATAATACGATACGTAAAAAACTCTACATATGATACAAAAATTTCCAAATAGTGTTTTGCACAGTGATTTTACTGTTTAAACATCGAATCGTCATTATGAAACAATTTAAAAAAAAAAAAAATTGAAATGTCTTCAGCCATTACCTTTCTTATTTACATGAATTTTTTAAAAAACTAGCATTTTGAATTTTTTTTTTAGAAAAGTAAGTGTAGAAAAAAAATATTTAGAAAAATAGGTATACGCGCAGCCCCGGGTAGCGCGTATTGGCAATACTCCCATGACGCTTCGTCCTTGTCGCACCCTTCCCATTGGATGAGTAGTTTCGTAGCCGCTACGTTTCCCCTCCGAACCATCTTCCGCGCCAAAATTGCTTGCGGCATCTTTCTGCTTTCCTTGGAGACACCTGGCGGTAGTGGTGTGAAATGACTGACATCACCATGAGCTAGCTTGAGTTGTGAAACATGAATAGTTGGGTGGATTAACGCCGAGCTCGGAAGATCCAATGTATACGCCACCTTGCCGATCCTGTCCAACACGGTGAAAGGCCCATAATAGCGAGGTTGAAACTTTTGATTGCCCCGTTTCTTCATCGAGTGTTGGCTATATGGGTGTAGCTTAAGAAAAACCGGATCACCAATTTCGAAATTTATGTCCGTCCTCTTTCTATTCGCTACTCGGCTCATCCTGTTCCTGGCTCGCTCCAGATGGAATTTCAGCAACTTAATACTCTCTTCACTATCCCGAAGGAAGAGGTCCACCGATTCCACGTTAGAGTCCTTCGGTAGGTACGGTACATGCAAGGGTGGTGGGTATCCGTATAAGGCCTCGAACAGGGTCATTTTGATCGTCGAGTGATAAGTGGTATTATACCACCACTCCGCTAGTGGTAACCACTTAACCCATGTGGTGGGTTTCTCACCGGCCATGCACCTCAAGTATGTCTCGAGGCAACAATTTACCACTTCTGTTTGACCGTCGGTTTGTGGATGGTATGCGGAGGACATGCACAACGAGACCCCAAGCTGTTTAAACAACTCCTTCCAAAAATTGCTCAAGAATATGGAATCTCGATCACTTACTCTATATTGGTCGGTCACTTAAACAAGGATTCTAGAGTCACGACGTAACTCCTGTATCTGCGAGGACATGGAGGCCATCATCGACTTGATGTCGTCGAACATATTCTGGTTGCGAACATTGGTCGCCGCTATTTGCTCGTTGAGCTCTGTCAGAGTAGCGTCGACCCGAGCATCCTTCTGCGCGCAAGATTTCTTTGCAGCGTCCATGCCGTGCGACGTCGACTGAAAGCTTCCCTACTAGGTAGATCCTCTTCCAACCGGCAGCGGTGATGGTGGCAGGCAGCTGGCTCTGATACCAGATGATATGGCCGAAGGTGGAAACCAGCCAAGAATTCAAGTAACCGAGAGAAGGTGGTGAGAAGAAGACAGAATAGAGAGGGAACAAAGAGAATTCAGTTATTTCATATCTGCCACCTTCCACAGTCCCATGCCCGAATATAGGATTAGTTACATGGGTAGTAGAGAAAGAGATAGACTTGGACTCTCATTACAATTATTGACTCGGCCCAACCATAATTCCTGGTTCATTACTAAAGGTCTGTAATAGTAACCTCCACATCTAGAATAATCTTCTTTCATATTGTGTTCATTCCGTAAAGGGTAAGATGCTGATCATGCATATATTTTCATTCTCAGAACTCAAATCCAAAACCTATGTTTAAAGGCCGAAGCACTAAACCATTACATCATATTACCATGGTTTGTTATTGACAGCCAAGAGCCAACCATGATTCATCATCAAACACAGTCAAAGATTGTGCTTAACCAGCCCCAAACATTACATACAGAACTAACCAAAAAAAAAATCAAAGAATAATCAGAATGTATATTCATCGATCATCATACCGAAAATATTAATGTATCCATTGTTTTTCAATGGGGGAAATATATATAATCAGTGGTCGGTAGATGGGTCAAATCTGGGAGCCTCCACTGAACCCTTGAGTGTTCTTCTTCACCTTCCCCATCTCCATTTCACGAGTATTCTCCGCGCTCGAGCCGGAAGGGTACACCCCATATTCGCTCGTGGGTTCACTGTATTCACTACTTCCATATTCTGTACTCGCCAACGCCATCTTCCGGAACTTCTTCAAGTCCTCATTGTACTGCATCGTGTCGTAGTCTGAGCTTCCATACGAGCTGTACAGACCGCTGTGCCCGGGCCTTATCCCTTCGTTCAGGTCTGATAGCGACACGTCACCTTCCAATGCTCGAACAATCTGATCCAATCAAAATTCACAATTTTTTTTAAAAATAAATCGCTTATTTGCAGCGTTGAACCACGAAACGTTGAGTAATTACGATACCTGGCTCATTCTTGGTCTTCTCCGTGCTGAATGGCGAACACAAGCAGCCGCACAAGCGACCATGCGAGCAATCTCGCCATGGTTGTAGTCACTTTGCAGTCTCGGGTCCACCAAAGAATCGAAGAACCCATCTTCCAAAGCTCGGGTGAGCTGAGGCCTTGCCTATACCAATCAAAGAAGATCAATCAATAGTTAGTAGGGCTGAGAATTTTGTCTCTAAACAATTCTGATCTACAAATATATGTATAAACACAATTATACACGTTCAGCTAATCGTGTCTTTTATACCTGTGACACGTTTAGACACACGATTAACTAATCATGTTTAATTGTGTCGTGTATACATGTGGCCCATTTAGACATTTAAGTATAATAATAATAAAAATATTGAAATACTCTTTCCTTTTTAATATTGAACTTTGAAAACCTTACTGTATATATGAATTTATGATATGAAAAATATGTGAAATAACTTGTAAAAATAGTGAATTTTGTGTGTAATCGTGTCATTTCATATCATGTCTAACAGTTTCGTGCCGGGTCGTATGACCATACATGTTTTCAAGTTCTTTTTTAGTTAATTAAAGTTAAACGTGTCGTGTATCGTGTCACATGTGATCTGCTAGTTAATAATGTCGTGTTTGAAGTTTTGAGACACGTTTAAGACCTATCCGTTTAGACACGACACAATTAGATACGACACGATTGTCACCTCTAGTTTAGATTGCTTTTACGATTTCGGATCAGACAAGTTACAGTTATAAAAACTCTTCATTCGCTTTGGAAATTGCAACTCATTTTACCACTCAATCCAATCAAACCGGTTTCACATATCTTAAAGAATCGAAAATAGCCATCGAGAAAACGGTAAAAACTCACCCAATCGACTAGACTGTCGTCCATGTAAGTGTTGGTGGGGTCCACTGGCTTGCGACCGGTGATCAACTCCAAAAGCATGACCCCGAAAGAGAATACATCGGATTTTTCTGAGAGTTTCCCGCTCGCTGCATACTCAGGGGCAAGGTAACTAGGTAACCAAAACATAAAAAGATTACTCAGATACAAGAAATTTCCTAAAATGATAACATCGGTCACAACACTTTCATACCAATGTATCATTCAAGTGTGCTATAAAAGGAAAAATCCTTACCCAAATGTACCCATCACCCTTGTAGAGACATGAGTGTTGGTATCAGAAGTGATCTTTGCTAAACCGAAATCCGCCACCTAAACAACCATGATTTAGCTAATTTAGTAGATGATCTTCCATTGAAATGGAGGATAAAAGTCATTTAGTATCTCAGAAATCATGTTTTTACAAAATTAGAAAAACAATTGCTACTTTCATTACCTCAGAAATCATAAATGTATCTGATATTTTGGTCATGTGTTTAGGGTTTCAGTCATGTGTTTAGGGTTTCAGTCATGTGTTTAGGGTTTCAGTCATGTGTTTAGGGTTTCAGTCATGTGTTTATCACGTATGTAGCATTTTCTTCCTTTAAGTAACTCTACTTTATTTTACTGTTAATGTCAGGTATTTCTAACTTGTTTTATTGTAACAATCAAATATATTTGTTTTTCTTGTTACTTTCCGTTAACTAATTAAAGTAGATACATTTATGACTTTTAAGATACCAAATTTTATTCTGAGGTACATATTTGTAAAAACGTGACTTATGATGCACCTAAATGACTTTTACCCCTTGGTGTTAGCAAAACACTAGCAAATACATACCTTAGCCTCAAATTTGAGATCCAATAGAATGTTTGACGCCTTTATATCCCGATGAATGATCTTAGGATGACCTACAAAACCGAAATCATTCAACCATCAATAACCCACAAATAATCAATATGTTGTAGAAAATGAGAAGAAGAAAAAAGAACTTTACAATCTTCATGAAGATATGCAAGTCCTTTTGCAGCTCCAAGAGCGATTCTCAACCGTGTTGGCCAATCCATAACCGGTCGCCCTTCCCCTGTAACAACCAATCCTTATCTCCATTGTATTGTAAACACAAGCAATTGCCATAACACCATCAAATTAACAATGTGCATACCATGTAAATGGAATTCCATAGTGTTGTTAGGAACAAACTCATAGACAAGCATTCTCTGAGCTCCGGTTGTGCAATACCCGACTAAAGAGACAAGATGCTTATGATGCACTCGACTAATGATCTCAACTTCTGCCTTAAATTCGCGTTCTCCTTGACCACTTCCTGCCTTCAACTGCTTAACAGCAACCTCCTTCCCGTTTGGAAGAACACCACGATGAACATACCCAAACCCTCCTTGCCCAAGAAGGTTTGATTCAGAAAATCCTTCAGTTGCCATTGATAGTTCATCGTAGGAGAACGTGCTCTTTGAGAAGCCGAGGGCCATACCGGGAGATGGAGGAGGGTAGACGCTCTCTGACCCGGAAAGGTTGGAGCCGCCAGAGCCGCCACTGCTGACGATGAATGGTGGCGGTGGATGAGGCGGTTGTGGAGGTAGGGTTGGCTTTGGAGCTACATTGATGATGGGGTCTTGATGTGGTGGGCCAGCGTAGTAAGGATCAACTATATTTCAAGAAACGTTGCAAGATGAGTAATTTTGGTAATGGTGTAGTCTAAATTCAGATGCATTGTCAGATCTGAGTTATATTCGGGAAAATTCAAAACTTTGAGGTCTCCGAGCAAATATAGTGAATTGAAATGGAGAAAAAGGTTTGACCTTTATGGGCTTGAGGCGGCCGCGGCGGCGGTGGCTGGTAGTATGTTTCCTCGTCACGGTCTCTTCTGCGCTTCTTCTTACAGCACATGAAGAGTACGGTCATTATTAGCAGAACGGCCACCCCAGCGATAGCGATCCCCACCACCATCCCGATCGAAACAGTGTTGGACGAAGGAGATGGAGAGGTGGTGCTAGGTGGAGGCGGCGGACTGCGTGGGGTGGAAGACGACGTCGGCGGCGGTGGTGGACTGCGATTTGAGGAAGAAGACGGTGGAGGCGGAGAGGGGTTAGTCGAAGGAGTTGTAGGAGTGGAAGAGGAGGGAGCAGGAGTGGTGGACGCAGGTGGCGGAGGGGACGGTGTGGTGGAGGCGGGCGGCGGCGCTGGAGGGGAAGGGGTTGTGGCCGGCGGAGACGCAGCAGCGGGAGGAGGCGGAGATGGGGTGATGGGTGGGGGAGCAGACGGGGTAGCTGGTGGCGGCGCGGTGGTGTTGGTGGCCGGCGGAGGCGGCGACGTTGCCGGAGCAGGTGTCGACATTACAGCTGTTTCTCCTCAAATGAATCAAATTTCACCCCAAAGTCCAGATTTCGCAATTTTCTTACTCCGCAGCTTCTGTAACGTTTCGAATTCTCTCCCTCCCCCAGGAATTCTGAACTGTGGAATAATAATGGAGAGTTGAATCAATGGCGATGGCGATTAGTGGGGGGGAGTAGCAGAAAGCGAGTATCGGGACTTTGAAGGGAATTTTGTTCACATGGAGGAGAGAGAAAGAGACAGCATGTGCTTCTTGGGCTCAAGGGTCAAATACGGACAAAGGCTACAGACATTGAGTGGTTCTTATACTTATGCCGGGCGTTTGTGCACCGGACAATATTCATCATAGCCGTTTGTGGGGGGACAACTACTTTCTTGAAAAAGGAAAAAAAAGTAAACTTTATATAAATGTGTATTTTGTTAGATTTTATTTTTTGTACTTAATTATTAAATGAACTTTTTATATCGTATAACAATTATCTTCGTTAAAGATTATGTTAAATTTAATTATTTTTTTAAAAAAAAAATACTAAAAATACATAATATTTTACTATTCTAATATAAACCAATAAAAACAAATAAATACCAACGAGCACTTTGTCCAATGGTATTGCATTTGATTCGATGAAAGAGGTCCCAAGATCGATTCTCGGCATGTTCCAAAATTATTAATTGGATGACAAAAAAAATATAGTTTTATTTTAAAAAAAATCTAAAAGAACCTTTTAAAATATTTAAAATTTAAAAATGACACATGATTAAAAATTATATTATTCTTCATATATACATATTTATTTTTAAACTTTTATTTCTTTCAAAGTCTTGGGTTTCAAAGTCTTGGGTTCGATGAAAAACAGTTTTTAGATTCCATTTGAACCCAAATGATTGCCTCTAAACTCAAACTTTACGGTAAAAGTAAAAAAATAAGAAGGTCAAGATAAATTTGATAAAGAATTTCATGTCAATCTTTCGAGGTTTTTCAAAACTGTTTACTTTCGAAAAGATATTTAAAAAAGTATATACTGAATTTTTTTTTTTAGGAAAGTATGTATACGCGCGTCGCGCCTATTGAATAGGCGCATCCCAGGGGTGCGCCTATTGCAATAGGCGCGACCCAGGGGTGCGCCTATTCAGTAGACGCGACCCAGGGGTGCGCCTATTGCCCAAACTTTTTTTTTTCGCAAAAACACCGGTCTATCAGAAACCACGTTGATTTTAAGTCTGCTTATGGTTTTCCTCCTAAATAGAAATTGAGAGATAGTCTCACTCGTTGCTTTATATCAGTATTCACAGGTTTTCCTCCAAATTTTCCAACTTGTTCTGAACAACAATGAAACAAAGTTGTTTATTCACAAGTTTCTGAATTAGACTTTTCTTCAGATACACTAGCTAGTTTGACATTTTCAGGAATTACTCCTGCAAAAGAGCTCTTTGGGGTTACTTTAGGTTCCTGTCCTAAATTTTCCAACTTGTTCTGAACAACAATGAAACAAAGTTGTTTATTCACAAGTTTCTGAATGAGACTTTTCTTCAAATACACTAGCTAGTTTGACATTTTCAGGAGGAAAACCATTTCTTCTTATAACTTCCTTTCTTTTTTACTGGAGAGACTATCTCTCAATTTCTATTTAGGAGGAAAACCATAAGCAGACTCAAAATCAGATGTTTTTCAAAAAGTAAGCACAGTAGGAAAAAAATTTGAAAAAGCATACATGGAGGAATTTGGTGAGACTAGCGTAGAGGAATTTGGACCTGTGAATACTGGGATAAAGCAACGCGTGAGACTATCTCTCAATTTCTATTTAGGAGGAAAACCAGTGAATTTGACTCATCTCCGCGATTGATCTTCTGTCCTCTTGATCATATCCGTGGTTTGTTAACAAATTGATCTTCTGTCCTCTTGATCATCTCCGTGGTTTGTTAACAAATTGATCTTCTGTCCTCTTGATCCAAGACCCTTTTGTTAACAAATTTATCTTCTGTCCTCTTGATCCAAGACCCTTTTGTTAACAAATTTATCTTCTGTCCTCTTGATCCAAGACCCTTCCTAACCATTGGAAGGGGATCAGCTTTCTTCTGTCCTCACCGTACGACTAACCAATACAATTCAAATTCATGTACGCAATGATCTCCTAAGCAGACTTAAAATCAACGTGATTTCTGATAGACAGGTGTTTTTGCGAAAAAAAAAAAAAGTTTGGGCAATAGGCGCGACGCGCGTATACATACTTTCCTAAAAAAAAAATTCGATATACACTTTTTCAAATATTTTTTCGAAAGTAAACAGTTTTCGAAAAAAATCCAATTTTTCATTTGTTATTTCAATTTTCTTCAACAATCAATAATGTAGAATACAAATAATTACCCAATGATATTTTAATTTTATAGTGAATATGGTAAAAGTAAATTTGACCATATTTTAGTTAATTAATTTAAAATAAATATGAATGCATATTATATATATATATATATATAATAGTTAGTAATAGTGCAACCATTGAAAATGACAAGAGTTTCGACTTGCTCTCTAAGAAGTTTAGGGGTGGAACTTACATTGTAGAAAAGTTTTGGATACAACAGTGCAGTTTCCTTTCCCGATATTTGCGGCCAGCGCGTGTAATTTAGTGGGACCCACACGACTGGTCCGCGTATTTCCGGCATTTGCTCCCAAGATTGATGGACTTACCCAAACCCAATTGTGTTTATTTATTGATTTAATAATTAACTTTGGTTTTACTTAAAAAATAGGTCAATGTTTTGATTTATATATATAAGCAAAAATGATTAGGAAATTGATATGGTTAGCTGCTACACCAAGTAAAACTAGCATGCATAAGTCTAATTAACCAGCTGGAAAACTGTATCATCCAGCTAGAGAAAGCTGCTTCTTTTAATTTAATAAGTTATTTGGTAAAGGCATGATAATACAATATTAGATTTAATAAATAAAATAAAATAATTTAATATCTTTATGTTGAGAAAAATAAATAAATATGTGCATTTTTTTTTGGCCAATAGAACATCTTATATCATTTCAGTAACCGAAAACGGGTTCGAGTACAATATATTATCCGATACAATACATCTAAGTAAAGGGGTTGGGGTGAAGACACTCAATCTGAAGGACACAACTCCGCTAAAACACTCTTCGCTATCCAATCCGAACACGAGTTGGCAGACCGAGGTATATGCTCCCAAGCGATAAATAATTGAGTTGCGTCTAACTGACTTAATTTCACACTGTTCAACTTTTTTTTAGTCTTTATTAATGCATATTGTTATAGTAATGTTTTGAACTCTATTTCTGAATAATGAATAAAATATTATTTTGGCTTACAAAAATCAACAAGTGGTCAATTTGAAAAATATTAAGGATGTGCAATTTTTAATAATTTTTTTAGACTAAATTACTAGCTTCACTTTATTTATTGTACAAAAATAAATTGTGAAAAAAATTAGCATCGTGAAATTTTATGTTAAACTTGTCCGAAAATACTTTTAAAAATTGTAAAACATCCTAAAGTTTAACATAAGTTCTTAACATTATAAATAATAACTTTTACAATTTTTAAATGAAATTAGCAAATTAATACATGCTATAGAAAAACAAATAACTCCAAAATTCCACAAGTGAATTGTGATTTTTTTTTCAAAATTGTAAAAATAAATAAATTATATATGTTCATTAACTATAAGGTCAAATTTTGCTAAATTGGTATATGTTCTGGACTATACTGGATGCAAGTAGAAGTCGAGGATGAATTGGTAGTAGGTAGAAGAAAAGAGGCCTCAATGTGGGCTTAGAGCATCACTGTGGGGCTAACAAAATTATTGGGCCGATATGAAACAGAGTTCTAGCCCCTAACCTAACATTTATAATAACAAAAAAATATAATTGAAAATTATGATACCCCTTACGTTTGAGAAATTTCAACTCTTCCCCTTATCTTTGTTCATCAAGTTTTCCTCCCAAATATTTGAGATGATTTATGCGATTACCCCTTAGACTTAGACAAGTTTCCGTCCAAATTGGAAAAACTGATATCCATGTGCTTTACACGTGATGAATATTTTTAAAAATTCTAAATTGCCCCTAACCCACCTAAGATAGATAGGGTTAGATTAGACCCGAACCCACCTGATGATGTACACCCCATGTGGGACCCTATTTAGAAAATTGAGAAAAACATTATATTAAAAGTTTAGTAGAATAATTACCGTGGTTAATGTTAATGGTGACAATCGTGTCGTGTTGTGTCTAAACATGTGTCATGTGTAAACGGATAAGTCTTAAACGTGTCTCAAAATTTAAACGTTCGGTCTCGGTCTTAATCGAGACGGTTTTATCGGAATTTCGGTCGAGCGGGTCTTTTTTACTCACCCCTAGTGTAAAGAAACTAATCAAGAATAATTCAAATATATTCACTTAAAACAAAATTTTACTCAACACGTCATTGACGAGTAATATTATTACAATTTACCTGAAAACTAAAACAAAATTATTCTAACTTTATGCTACTTTCCTTCTCTATTCTTAAAACATTCTAATTTTTCTATCTAACAATTAGGGTTTCCCCTAAAGAAAGAAAGCTTATCAATAGAAAACTTACTAAAAGACCTAGCTAGGTTAGTGGAGCTTATAGTGAATGGTCATGCAGCTCTTGGTCTCTGCCTTCCATTGCTCCTCTATATCTTCTGCAATCCGCCTTGCATCGGCCGCGACTCCTAGAAGACCACGACGCGTAAACCCGACCGCGTAGAGGCCACACTTCCCCTTCCACCCATTAGGAAATGGCATTCGAGGAAAACCCTCTTCCGAAAACATGTCGCATTCCTATACGAACAAAATCGAGCCAAAGTTTAGTTTTCTAGGGTTAGGGTTAGGGTTAGGGTTATAACACAATGTAGAGACCAATATGGGAACAACATATATAGTCCACCATTAGTTACCTTACCTTTAGCCAAGTGGGCACGTTGCTTTTATAACCGGTAGCGAGTATAATCGCGTCGAATTTCTCGATTTTTCCATCTGAAAACTCTACCGTATCTTGTCTTAATCTCTTAATCCCGGAGTAAACCTACAATCATCCCAAAAAATTGAGTTTTAAGCGTATCAGAATAAGTTGCGCATAGTACAAGAATTGTCATTTAGATTAGACCAACCTTAATATCTCCGGTTCTTATTTTTGCAACGATCCCAACATCTAACACGGGTGTCTTTCCGGACACACTTTTGAGCTCCAAAGGCCCGACCTTCGGTCGGACGAGACCGTACTTAGCCGTGTTTCCGAGCAATAGATGAGACATCGACAATAGGATTTGATCCACCATCCTTATAGGGAGAAATTTAAGCAACCACATTGAGAGTCCAAAAGTTGATTTTCCAAACATTTCATGTGGCAAAACATGCACCTGCCAATAAATTTTTCGATTTAAACTTTTGAGTCAGAAATGAACTTTTTACGATCGGTATCATGTAATGAACCTATGTTTTTTTGACATACCGAGTCTCGAACGACAAGCGCGGTGCGAGCATTGTAATCACAAAGATCCAAACACACCTCCATCCCCGAATTCCCGCACCCGACCACCAAAACCTTCTTCCCATCAAACGTGTCCCCGTTCTTGTACTCGCTCGTGTGGAGGACCGTACCTTTGAACTCCGACAACCCCTCGATCTTAGGCACGAATGGATCGGCATTTTCCCCCGTCGCAACAATAACCCACTTTGTGACCAACTCGGCCTCTTGTCCCGACTTTGAGCAACGCATCTTGATCCACCACCCGCGAAGTGTCGCATCGAACTCCACATTCAACACGGTTCGGTTAAAATTTGTCCGAATATCGAACCGATCCACGTAAGCCTCCAAGTAAGCAACGAATTGCTTCCTATTCGGGTACGTTGGGAAATCAGTAGGGAACGGCATGAACGGTAGCTCGCAGAACTGCTTCGGAAGGTGCAGACGAAGCCGATCATAGGTTTTATTTTGCCACAACGAGGCGATGCAGTTAGCTCTCTCCAGAACAAGGTTCGATACGCCTCGTTGCTTAAGGCAGGCGGAGGCAGCGAGCCCTGAAGGCCCTGCGCCGATGATGACAGGCTCCGGTACCCATACACGGTTGTTCGTCCTCCTGAAACGGGAACCGTCGTGGAATGTCTTTCCCTCGATCTCTTTCAAGTAGTAGTCCATGGTGGATTAATGGGTAGCAAAAATGATTAATCTGTGAGCCCGTTTTGAACTGAGTTTCAATGGAGATTAGAGAGTGTGATTAGCGTGGTGCTTTATATCTTCCAAAAGAAGGTGAAAAAGGATAATGTCGGAGAGATTGTCGGAGATTCAGACATGTCTAAATTGGGTGATTCTTTATCCACTTTTTCGATGTTCTGTAATAGAGTGTGTGGGTGTGAGCTGTTGGAGAGGGAGCTTAGGATCTAGATGGAGAGGAAGGAGGGAGAAAGGCGACATCTTCGGAAACTAATGACCAACACAAATACTGACGTTACAGTTGCCTGTTGGGGAGGTGGTTCAGATCATAGTTATCAGAACCAGACCGGAGGTCCGACCAGAAAATGGACCCCTGTTCGGTTTGGTTCAATCAAAAGACTGACTTGCATGGCGGATTCGGTTGAACCGGTGTGAACCGGCCAGATTACGATTCGTTTTTGGGAGGCGTTTTTATTTTATTCTTTTAAACCGACCAATCGAAGAGTCGTTCTTCCAGCTGTCCGACCGACCGATTCTTCAAACCTTACGCAGATGCAGCAAAATGCAGCCGCAACTCCAAATGCATACGCAAACTCCAAATGCAGTCACAAACCCTAAGGTTAGACAAATTTCCGACAAATTTCTGACGACAGTTGACGGTAAATTGAACGGAGGTAGCTATTTGCACATTCGTCCAAGTTGAGGTAGCCCGTTTTGAATTTTTAAAGTTCAGATAGCTCGTTGCAAAACGTTCAAAATTCAGGTATCTCATTGGTATTTAACCTATATATATATATATACACACATTTAAAAAAATGTTAAAATTCAGAAGTCTTTTGCGGTAATGTTAAATGGTGGTATTTAGTATGCGTAGCAATGTAAAATATTTGTTACATATTTTTGTTGGAAAGGAAGAGGTCTAATAGTTTAGACTAATTTTGTTAATCTTACATAGTATAGGAGGTTATTAGTAGTTAGTTTCTGTTTTGTTTTATTGACGAACCAATTTTGTTATGTTTTGAAGTGGAGGGTGTAATTTCAGTTTGCTTAATTTTGATTAAGTATTTATCAATTAATAAGATGAATATGTCATGATATGATATATGATCTATCCATCTATTTATCGAGCTTCCATCACTGTTATAGATACATTATTGATAGAATAAGGACCACCACTCGTGGACTCCCCCGTTCCGTACTTCCCAATACAGTAACCCGGCTGCTTCGGCACCGGCAGTACAATGTTCGTGTTTGTGAGCATCGGTATAACCTCGGACATTGTCGGTCGGTCCGCAGGAGACTCTTGCACGCAGAGAAGACTAACATGGATGACTCTCGCCAAAAGTTGGTCATTCGGGGATGGCAAGTCGAGGGACGAATCAAGTAGCTTCGCGATCTCATCTCGGTTCCATAGCTCCCATGTCTGTAAGTTCGTATCGAAATTTAAAGGGTTAAATAAAAATATATATATATATATATTTAAATCTAAAATTAAACGATACCAAATCTCTTAATACAATAATCTAACAAATTTACATGTTCGATTAAGCTGATCGGTATGGGCGCCGAGGTGAAGATGGTGTTCTTCCTTCCACTTACGATTTCCAGCATCAGTACTCCGAAACTGAACACATCTGACTTTACAGAGAAAATTCCTTTCATGGCGTATTCAGGTGACATATAACCACTGCACATATTAGAAAACCCGACATTATAAAATTGTCGATAAAAGTAGTTCTTAGTGATAAATTTTTACCAACAACATTTATTTCCGTTGCTAGATATTAAAACTTTATAATAGTGTTACTATTAGTTAGCATATGAAGGTCGAAATTAGGTTTGTTCATGAACCGGTTCGATCCCGAACCGATTATGAACTTAACTATAATTGTTTAAAGCAAACTAGTATATTTTTTACTCATTCAAAGATCTGATTTATTTAACACATAAAAAAATGATCTAGTTAGAATTGGTTCGAACTGGTTTGATATGTTTTTTTTATTTAAAAAGAATGGTTTCAGTTCATACAAAAAGTTGGACCAGACAGGTCCAAAAGCAGAACCAGTCGGGGGGAGTGACTGTGTGATTGCATAAACGGAGGGAATGAAATGAGACTGAAACTCTCAGTAAAAGTAAGTCAATTAGAGGTCAAACCGGTTAAAAAAATACAGGTTTAAAGCGATTTGATTTGAATTTAAGTATAAATTAGTATAAAAAACAAGTCGGTTCAAACGAGTTCAACCTATTTTTGAACCGACTTACTTTAGCCTTAAAAAACTATTTTGGTTTTGAAATTAGTTTGGCTGAATCGGTTCGAACCAATCCAGATCTGGTTCAGTTCTATCGAACCGAGTTTTTTTAACGAGACGAGTAGAAACTTACTATGTTCCGACTATTCTGTTCGTGTTTGCTCGAGATTCATTTTGTCCGAAGATTCTTGCCATGCCAAAGTCCGATATCTTCGGGTTCATTTCATCGTCTAACAAAATGTTGCTCGCTTTTAGATCTCGATGAATCACCTTCAACCTCGAGTACTTGTGCAAGTACAGAAGTCCTTGCGCGATGCCCTCGATGATCTCAAGTCGCTTTTCCCAATCGAGCCCTTTCCTCTTCGCAGGATCTACCATGTAATGCTGAATCGTAAGGAATATGAATACGAATGTGAAAATACTAATATACCCTTACCGAATAGGAATCCGTCGAGGCTCTTATTCGGCATGTACTCGTATATAAGCATTTTCTCTTCGCCTTGGATGCAGCATCCCAAGAGCTTCACAAGATTCATGTGCTGCAGATCGGCTATCAACGTGATCTCATTCATGAACTCCTCGACCCCTTGCCCTGAATTCCTCGCAAGCCTCTTTACCGCGATTTGTCGTCCATCTAGTAGAACACCCTTTAATTTGAAACATATTTCTTGAGCAACAAGTAACTTATAGTATAACATTAAACAAGAACAATTCCATACTACGATTTTATTTTATAAAGAACACGTGTAGAATAATTTGACTATGATACCATTTGTTACGAAACATCAACATTCTATAAGGGTGTAAACTTTGAGCCGAGCCTACACAACAAGCAAGCCGGATTCAATATGTTATAGGATCATAATAGTTGATCCCACGCTCGAGCCAAAATTGAGTCCCAAACACAAAAAGTATATATTGTTGATCAGCGTTGGGCTCACATATACCTAACAATGTGGCTAAGTGAGATGGTCGAGCCTGATAAATTAGGCTCAACCAAGCTCGGGTCGAGTTTGAGCTCACATAATGTCAACCATACATAGCGTGAGCAATATGATGTTTGGCTCGGCTCGGTTCGTTTACACCCTTCAACAGGGATGTGGTTATATACTTCAAATTTTGGTTCTGTAGCTAAAAATAACTTTTACCAACGAAAATATGGTTAAGTCGGTAAAATTATATGCTTGTACTAACAAAAAAAAATAAAAAACTCGACAAGAATTTTCAATCTATCGACGATATCTTAAAGTCGTCGATAAATTAATATTTACCAACATAATGTATTGTTGGTAAAGATATGTACATTTAACAACGATAATACATAATGTTAACATTAAAAATTTAAAATATAATTTACCGACGACAATAAAAATTGTCGGTAAAAAATATATTTACCGATAAAAGTTTAGTTTCGTCGGTAAATTAGTTTTTGCCGACGAAATTAGTTTTCCGTCTGTAAAAGAAAGAATTTGAATAGTTTGTGAATTCACCTTGTAAACAGGACCAAACCCACCCTCGCCGAGCTTGTTCGCCGGCGAAAAATTATCTGTTGCCGCTTCAACTTGAGAAAAACTGTAAAGTTGAAACTCAACACCCTTCTTCTGATCAAAACCGCGCGTATTTGCACGACTGAATCTTCGAGACATCTGCGGCTTCAATTCCATCATCGAATTGCTTCGACTTTGCTGCATGTTTTGTTCGAGAAGTTTTTGCTTATATCTTCTGAACATGAAGTACATCAAGTAAGTCAGCAGTACGATCACGACGGCAACTACAATAATCGCTACCCACCACAACTTCTTCCCACCGCCATGCGAAGAGTTTCCAGCGCCTTGTTCTGCAAAAAACAATGAAAAGATCGCAAATGAGAGGAAGAAGAATCGACTATAATGTCGACTGCGATTATGAACTCGACCTTTAGAGTTTGTCAGTGCGAGGACGTAAAGGATATCGAAGTTATCATTCTCCTCGTAAGTTGCTCCGTCGTTCCAGAACTCGCAACCCGTTCCGTCTTTGAAAAGGCTCCCAAAGGCAACACACGAGCAATTGCTCCAACAGATAGAGTGGCAATCACTGATCGTCAAGCTCGAATTGTTGTCGGAAAAGAGTAAGTCGGCGTTGTTATAGTATCCCCTTCTGGGCACGAATAGCTCCGACCCGTTTCGACATTGGGAAGGCTTCTGATCAATGCAAATGGTGTTTGAATAATTCCCGTTCGGATTACACGAGCTCGTGGTTGAGTATTGCCACGTTTGGCCGTCTGCAGCCAATATCGACTGGACTATCTGGCCCCAGAGATTAACCTCCCACCGGGAAAGAGTTGCGTTGTTCTTCGCCGAGAAGGAGAAGTACTTGCCATCTCCGTTTGAAACAAATACGAAATCGAATAAATCGGTTTTGGTAGTAAGCTCCGGCGCGGTGGTAAACCCGCCGTTTTCCCACGCTCCGCTCGTCCAATACACCTCGTCGTGCCGCCAAACGACGAGTTGGTCGGTCTCGCCCGGATCCACCCCTAGCCGAAATGATCCCGGGGAAGGGTCTGGGTTGCTTAGCCACGAAGTAACCGTCCAATTACTCCCCGTTCTCAAATCAAACCCTAGTTTCATCCCCGGAAGGAGAGTGCTGCTCGGATAATCAAAGCTCTGCCACAAAACCCGCCCCGCCCCGTCGTCCTCCGCCTCTCTGAGGAGCAGGTTTCCTGAATCGAGGAGGTTCAGTGTCACGTTCTTCACTTGCCCCGACGGGTTTGAACTCACTGTGATGGTTTCTCCTCCGTTCAAAGTGACCTTTATTCTTCCATCGGAGTCGAGGATTAAGATCCCTGAGGAGTTGAGGATCGGGGCGATCGGGTTCCCTACCCAGACGGCCTCCGGGTTGTGTGGCAGCTTGCTGTACCATACACCCAGGTAGCGGTAGCTCGAGGAGGTCGGACTGAAGAACCCTAGCTTGAAGACGCCGGTCGGAGACAGCAAATGATCCCAATCTCTCAACTGCTGTCCCTGTGTGAGCTGAAACACGATTTCTCCATGGCAGGCGATGGAACTGGAGATGAACAGCAGTACTAGGATTCTGTGTTTCGAGATCATTGAGCTGTTTCAGCTGCATGAGAGATCTGTTCCTGTTCTGGGCTGTTTGATCGATCTGTCCTTTAGTATGAACTTGAAACATTCAACGTTATAGAGTCGTAGGTATGAACTATGAACATGGTTTTCCAAAAGAGTCCAAAAGAGAAGACTCCGTGGAAGACTCCCACAACTCCCAATAAATTAAAGAAAGCGATTCCAAAAGGATATCCTTCTATTAAAAATTTAAAACCATAAGTCAAATATTGATTACTTTTCAATGCTTTAAATATTATTTTTAAAAAGATTAAGTTTATTATATAAAAAATAAAATTATTTTGTTTAATGGCAAGAGCTCCGCCCTTAATTTCTATGTTTTATTTTCATTATGTATATAAGAAAATATGGTAAAATACGATTTTACGTCTAATGTTTAAGCATATTTTGAGTTTTTGTTTTAATTTTTTTTGAATGTTTAACCATGAGTTTTTCCATTTTGTCAGATTTTTCACCCATACTTAACAAGATATATTTTAAAAATTACAAATATAACATATTAGTTTTAAAATTATTACAATTTAATCATTCAAAATGTTTCTACGTAATTCAAAATGTTTCTACGTGTTATAATTAAATTTGGATTCAATCAAATCTCGACTGAATCCAAATCAAAAGGTTTAGGGTTTGGATCTTGACTCATACCATCTCTTCCACGGGTAAGGAGTTGGTCTGAGTCAAGACCAAAATCAAAACTCTTCAATTAAAACTAAACTGAACTCTAATTGGATTGAGGATTGATTGAGCCCCAATCGAGGGGGTCAGTTCTGACCCATCTCCCTTCCATGAGCGATCTAGTTTGGGTTAAGACTTAAATTTTAGCCATTTTGATTAGGGCTCAATCGAACTAGGATTCAGTTAACCCCAATTTGATTAGGCTTAATCGAGTCCTGCTCTTGAGTTTAACTATGACACTCTTACGAGTATTATGTTATTTTTGCAATTTCAAAGCACGTTTTATAAAATTTGGATGGAAAATCTGACGGAAGAGGGAAACTCGACAAGTAACTAAATATTAAAGAATGAAATTTTTAAAAATAAACATAAAGGGGGAACTCGAAATAAAGTGTTCAAATATTAAGGTGCAAAATCGTATTTTACCCTAAAATATTTTATACATTTTTTTTTATTTCTTTATAAATGTATTTTTATTTACTTATTAAAAAAAAGAATACATTTTCTTTAAATTGTGAAGTGGCATTTTTATATCTAATATTTAAATTAGTGGTGAGCTTGAGCCAATTCTAGGGGGGGGGGGGGGGGGGGGGGCCTTAAAAAAAATCAAACCCGAAATTTCGAACTTAATATTCTGGGGAACGAAACCGAGACCGAGTTTACTATAAATAAAAACGCACGAGGCGGTTTTGTTTGATTCAGGACGAGTTCAGTTATACAATTTTGTTGTTGTTGTTATTGAATCAATAATTCAAAATATAAACAAACGACATAAAAAAATCTAACTAAAATAAATCATATGATAAAAATGAATATATTATGATAAAATTTGTTAATTGAACTACTAAATTACCATGTGGAACTTCTACAATGTAATCAATGTCATAATAATATGAACACGCGCAAATAAGATTGCATATATACTATAATGAGAGTAAATTCAGGACGGACTCGATACAGTCTGGAATTAACTTGATAATACCGAGATCGAGTCCGACGTAACAAAAAAATTGTTCAATCGGTCTTGGTTGTAAACTCGTGACGGATTTTTCGAAACGGTCTAAAGTCTTTTCTTTTTTTTTTACTATACTTTTTTTCTCCGGACTACTTTAAATTATATTTAATATACAAATTTTTTCTAATTAAATATTTAGACATTGTTTAACCTTAAATTAGTGAAAGCACTAACACCGTCACTGTAATTTTAAATATATTTGAACTTTTCCCTCAATTCTGAATCGGTTCAAACTAAATTAAATTATTTTTTCAATTAAAAAGTTATGGTTTCAATTTTATCTTAGTTTGCTTGAGGGCATAGTGGAAGTAAAAAGAAAAAATATATTATGGACTTGTAGTACACAACTTGTGGTTACTAATTATTATGATTAAATATATAATTAAGGATTAAGGATTAACAAGTTTTAAGAATCAAGTTTATGGTGCACAGTCTACTTCTGGTTAATATTTATGAAGTTTATTATATTAATTATTATAATTAAGTATATCATTAAAAATAACTAAGTATAAAGTAATTTGAAAATTCCAGTAAGTTAGATCCAGTTTCGAACCGAATTGAACTTAGACCCTAATTTTGATTAGTTTAGTCTCTAGAAAAATTTATTTGCTTTAGCAACTAGTTTGACTAAATCGATTCGAATCTGTTTAGGTCTAGACAAATTCGTCTAACCCAATTTTTATGCCCACGCGTAATATATATATATATGGTTAAATACTAATGATCTACCTGAATTTTGTACGTTTTGCAACGAGCTACATGAACTTTAAAAATTCAAAACGGGTTACCTCAACTTGAACGAATGTGAAAACAGCTACCTCCGTCCAATTTACCATCAACTATCGTCAGAAATTTGTCGGAAATTGGACAGAGGTAGCTATTTGCACTTTCGTCCAAGTTGAGATAGCCCGTTTTGAACTTTTAAAGTTCGGGTAGATTATTGCAAAACGTTCAAAGTTCAGGTAGCTCCTTAGTATTTAACTCATATATATATATATATATATACAGACACACATTTTTAAAAATGTTAAAATTCAAAAGTCTTTTGCGGTCATGTTAAATGGTGGTATTTAGTATGCGTAGTAATGTAAAATATTTGTCAAATATTTTTGTTGGAAAGGAAGAGGTCTAATAGTTTAGACTAATTTTGTTAATCTTACATAGTATAGGAGGCTATTGGTAGTTAGTTTCTGTTTTGTTTTATTAAGGACCAATTTTGTTATGTTTTGAAGTGGAGGGTGTAATTTTAGTTTGCTTAAGTATTTATCTATTAATAAGATGAATATGTCATGATATGATATATGATCTATCAAAATTTATTTATCGAGCTTCCATCACTGTTATAGATACATTATTGATAGAATAAGGACCACCACTCGTGGACTCCCCCATTCCGTACTTCCCGATACAATAAGCCGGCTGCTTCGGCATCAGAAGTACAATGTTCGTGTTTGTGAGCATCGGTATAACCTCGGACATTGTCGGTCGGTCCGCAGGAGACTCTTGCACGCAGAGGAGACTAACATGGATGACTCTCGTCAGAAGTTGGTCATTCGGGGATGGCATGTCGAGGGCCGAGTCAAGTAGCTTCGCGATTTCATCTCGGTTCCATAGCTCCCATGTCTGTAAGTTCGTGTCGAAATTTAAAGGGTTAAATAAAATATATATATATTTAAATTTAAAATTAAACGATACCAAATCTTTTAATACGATAATCTAACAAATTTACATGTTCGATTAAGCCGATCGGTATGTACGCCGAGGTGAAGACGGTGTTCTTCCTTCCGCTTACGATTTCGAGCATCAGTACTCCGAAACTGAAGACATCGGACTTTACCGAGAAAATCCCTTTCATGGCGTATTCAGGTGACATATAACCACTGCACATATTAGAAAATCCCGACATTATAAAACTGTCGGTAAAAGCAGTTCTTAGTGACGAATGTTTACCAACAACATTTATTTCCGTCGCTGGATATCAAAACTTTGTAATAGTGTTACTGTTGGTTAACCGATTAAGATAGAAAATAGACTTGTTCATGAACCGGTTCAATCCCGAACCGATTATGAACTTAACTATAATTGTTTCAAGCAAACCAGTATATTTTTGACTCATTCAAAGAACTAATCTATTTAACACATAAAAAACTGGTCTAGTTAGAATCGGTTCAAACTAGTTTGGTTTGTTTTCTTTATTTAAAAAAAATTATTTCGATTCAGACCAAACGTTGGATCGGACATGTCCAAAAGCATATCGATTTGGGGGAGTGAGTGTGTGACCGCATAAAGGGAGGGAGTGAAATGAAACTGAAACTCTCTGTAAAAGTTAGTCAATTAGAGGTCAAACCGTTTAAAAATATACACATTTAAAGCGATTTGATTTGAATTGAAGTATAAATTAGTATAAAAAACAAGTCGGTTCAAACCAGTTCAGCCTACTTTTTGAACTGACTTACAAGTCAGTTCAACCAGTTCAACTGCCTTAAAAAATTATTTTGGTTTTGAAATTAGCTTGGCTGAATCGGTTTGAACTAATCCAGATTTGGTTCAGTTCTATCAAACCGAGTTTTTTGAACGAGACAAGTAGAAACTTACTATGTTCCGACTATTCTGTTCGTGTTTGCTCGAGATTCATTTTGTCCGAAGATTCTTGCCATGCCAAAGTCCGATATCTTCGGGTTCATTTCGTCGTCTAACAAAATGTTGCTCGCTTTTAGATCTCGATGAATCACCTTCAACCTCGAGTACTTGTGCAAGTACAGAAGTCCTTGCGCGATGCCCTCGATGATCTCGAGTCGCTTTTCCCAATCGAGCCCTTTCCTCTTCGCAGGATCTACCATTTAATGTCGAATCGTAAGGAATATGAATACGAATGTGAAAAGGCTAATATACCCTTACCGAATAGGAATCCGTCGAGGCTCTTATTCAGCATGTACTCATAAATAAGCATCTTCTCTTCGCCTTGGATGCAGCATCCCAAGAGCTTCACAAGATTCATGTGCTGCAGATCGGCTATCAACGTGATCTCATTCATGAACTCCTCGACCCCTTGCCCCGAATTCCTCGCAAGCCTCTTTATCGCGATTTGTCGTCCATCTAGTAGAACACCCTTTAATTTGAAACATATTTCTTGAGCAACAAGTAACTTATAGTATAACATTATACAAGAACAATTCCATACTACAATTTTATTTTATAAAGAACACGCGTAGAATAATTCGACTATGATACCACTTGTTACGAAACATCAACATTCTATAAGGGTGTAAACTCTGAGCCGAGCCTACACAACAAGCAAGCCAAATTCAATATGTTATAGGAATGTAATAATTGATCCCACGCTCGAGCCAAAATTGAGTCCCAAACACAAAAAGTATATATTGTTGAGCCGAGTTGGGCTCACATACACCTAATAATAATAATGTGGCTAAGTGAGATGGTCAAGCCTAATAAATTAGGCTCAACCAAGCTCAGGTTGAGTTTGAGCTCACATAATGTCAACCATACATAGCGTGAGCAATCAGATGTTCAGCTAGACTCGGTTCGTATACACCCTTCAACAGGGATGTGGTTATATACTTCAAATTTTGATTTTGTAGCTAAAAATAGCTTTTATCGACGAAAACATGATTACGTCGGTAAAATTATATGTGTTTACTAACAAAAATAAAAAAATGGTAAGAATTTTAAATCTATCGACGATATCTTAAGGTCGTCTATAAATTAATATTTACCAACGTAATGTATGTATCGTTGGAAAATATATGTTCATTTGTCAACGATTCATAAAAAAATACTTTACCGACGACAATAAAGATTGTCGGTAAAATATATATTTACCGATAAAAATTTAGTTTCGTCGGTAAATTTGTTTTTACCGACGAAATTAGTTTTCGGTCGGTAAAAGAGAGAATTTGAATAGTTTGTGAATTCACCTTGAAAACAGGACCAAATCCACCCTCGCCGAGCTTGTTCGCCGGCGAAAAATTATCTGTGGCCACTTCAATCTGAGAAAAACTGTAAAGTTGAAACTCAACACCCTTCTTCCGATCGAAACCACGCGTATTTGCACGACTGAATCTTCGAGACATCTGCGACTTCAACTCCATCACCGAATTGCTTCGACTTTGCTGCACGTTTTGTTCGAGGAATTTTTGCCTATATCTTCTGAACATGAAGTACATCAAGTAAGTCAGTAGTACGACCACGACGGCAACTACGATAATCGCTACCCACCACAACTTCTTCCCACCGCCACGCGAAGAGTTTCCAGCGCCTTGTTCTGCAAAAAAAACAATGAAAAGTTCGCAAATGAGAGGAAGGAGAATCGACGATAATGTCGACTGCGGTTATGAACTCGACCTTTAGGGTTTGTCAGTGCGAGGAAGTAATGGATATCGAAGTTATCGTTCTCCTCGTAAGTTGCTCCGCCGCTCCAGAACTCGCAACCCGTTCCGTCTTTGAAAAGGCTCCCAAAGGCAACACACGAGCAATTGCTCCAACAGATAGAGTGGCAATCACTGATCGTCAAGCTTGAATTGTTGTCGGAAAATAGTAAGTCGGCGTTGTTATAGTATCCCCTTCTGGGCACGAATACCTCCGACCCGTTTCGACATTGGGAAGGCTTCTGATCAACGCAAATCGCGTTTGAATAATTCCCGTTCGGATTACACGAGCTCTTGGTTGAGTATTGCCACGTTTGGCCGTCTGCGGCCAATATCGACTGGACTATCTGGCCCCAGAGATTAACCTCCCACCGGGAAATAGTTGCCTTGTTCTTCGCCGAGAAGGAGAAGTACTTACCATCTCCGTTTGAAATAAATACGAAATCGAATAAATCGGTTTTGGTAGTAAGCTCCGGCGCGGTGGTAAACCCGCCGTTTTCCCACGCTCCGCTCGTCCAATACACCTCGTCGTGCCGCCAAACGACGAGTTGGTCGGTCTCGCCCGGATCCAACCCTAGCCGAAACGATCCTGGGGAAGGGTCTGGGTTGCTAAGCCACGAAGTAACCGTCCAATTACTCCCCGTTCTCAAATCAAACCCTAGTTTCATCCCCGAAAGGAGAGTGCTGCTCGGATAATCAAAGCTCTGCCACAAAACCCGCCCCGCCCCGTCGTCCTCCGCCTCTCTGAGGAGCAGGTTTCCTGAATCAAGGAGGTTCAGTGTCACGTTCTTCACTTGCCCTGGTGGGTTCGAACTCACTATGATGGTTTCTCCTCCGTTCAAAGTGACCTTCATTCTTCCATCGGAGTCGAGGATTAAGACCCCTAAGGAGTTGAGGATCGGGGCGATCGGGTTCCCTACCCAGACGGCCTCCGGGTTGTGTGGCAGCTTGCTGTACCATACACCCAGGTAGCGGTAGCTCGAGGAGGTCGGACTGAAGAACCCTAGCTTAAAGACGCGGGTCGGTGACAGCAAATGATCCCAATCTCTCAACTGCTGTCCCTGTGTAAGCTGAAACATGATTTCTCCATGGCAGGCGATGGAACTGGAGATGAACACCAGTACTAGGATTCTGGGTTTCGAGATCATTGAGCTGTTTCAGCTGCATGAGAGATCTGTTCCTGTTCTGGGCTGTTTGATCGATCTGTCCTTTAGTATGAAATTTCAATGTTGTAAAGTCGTAGGTATGAACATGGTTTTCCAAAAGCGAAGACTCCGTGGAAAGACTCTCACAACTCCCAATAAATTAAAGAAAGCGATTCCAAAAGGAGATCCTTCTATTAAAAATTTAAAACCATAAGTCAAATATTGATTACTTTTCAATGCTTCAATTATTATTTTTAAAAATATTAAGTTTATTATATAAAAAAATAAAATTATTTTGTTTAATGGCAAGAGCTGAAGAGCTCCGCTCTTAATTTCCATGTTTTATTTTCATTATGTATATAAGAAAATATGGTAAAATACGATTTTACGTCTAATGTTTAAGCATATTTCGAGTTTTTTTTAATGTTTTTATTTTTATTTTTTTTGAATGTTTAACCATGAGTTTTTCCATCTTGTCAGATTTTTCATCCATACTTAACAAGATGTATTTTAAAAATTACAAATATAACATAATAGTTTTAAAATTATTACAATTTAATCATTCAAAATGTGTCTACTTGTTATAATTAAATTTGGATTCAATCAAGTCCCGACTGAATCCAAATCAAAAGTTTTAAGGTTTGGATCTTGACTTAGACCATCTCTTCCACGGGTAAGGAATTGGTCTGAGTTAAGACCAAAATCAAAACCCTTCAATTGAGGCTAAACTGAACTCTAATTGAATTGGGACTTGATTGAGCCCCAATCGAGGGGGCTAGTTATGACTTATCCCCCTTCCATGAGCGATCTAATTTGGGTCAAGACTCAAATTTTAGCCATTTTGATTAGGGTTCGATTAACCCCAATTTAATTAGGCACCGGGACACTCTTACTAAACTTTTTTTCTCCGTATTACTTTAAATAATATTTAATATACAAATTTTTTCTAGTTAAATGTTTAGACATTGTTTAACCTTAAATTAGTGAAAGCACTAACGCCGCCACTATAATTTTAAATATATTTGAACTTTTCCCTCGAGTCTTCTCCACTCTCAAGTCTCAACCACTTCGACCTTCATTACCAGTTTGAATTACAACGTTACTATTAAATTAAGTACGATAGATTATGATTGAATCGCCAACATACACCTACTGATGGGTAAATAAGGTAGATAATATGGGTAATAATTACTGACACGATTAAATGATTTGTATTTTACACGATAATGACACGACACAGTTAATAACAATCGTGTTGTGTCGTGTCTAGGGGTGACAATCGTGTCGTGTTGTGTCATGTCATTAATCGTGTCGTGTCTAAACATATTTCGTGTCTAAAGTCTAAATGGATAAATCGTAAACGTGTCTAAACATATTATGTGTCTAAAGTCTAAATGGATAAGTCGTTAATCGTGTCTAAACGTATAGAGTTGTTTAGACACGGGATCCGTTAAAGTCAAACTCATATACGCTCTAAAGGAGATATATACACAAATTCATATATACAAAGTAAGGTTTTCAAAGTTCAATATTAAAAAGTAAATTGGTATTTCAATATTTCAACATTGAGTATTTATAGAAATTACCTTATTCAAAAAATAGTTATTTACAAAGAAATAGTACTCAAATTTTGGTTATTTTATTGAACATGAAATTATAAATAATAATAAATTAAAAAGTTCTAAGTAGACTAAAATTTGAGTATTTTTTTAAAAATAAATTATAATTAGAACTAGTAGATTAATTAATCGTGTCTAAACGTATAAGAGTTGTTTAGACACGCTTAGTAATCGTGTCGTGTCTAAACGTGTAAATTGTAGATCGTTTGCAGATCGTTTAATCGTGTCGTGTCATAAATTGTCACAATAATCGTGTCTAAATGTATAAGAGTTGTTTAAACACGCTCAGTAATCGTGTCTAAACGTGTAAATTGTAGATCGTTTGCAGATCGTTTAATCGTGTCGTGTCAAAAATTGTCACGATAACTGTGTCTAAATGTATAAGAGTTGTTTAGACACGCTTAGTAATCGTGTCGTTTCTAAACGTGTAAATTGCAGATCGTTTAATTGTGTCGTGTCAAAAATTGTCACCCCTAACCGTGCCTAAGTGACTCTTATCCGTTTTGATACGATTAATAATTGTGTCTAAACATATCTAACATGTAAATACACGACTAAACACGATTAAGTATATTTATCTGATATTTTAATTTTTTTTAGCTTAATTTTTAATAACTTATGAATTTTAAAACTTGATTATGAAATTAAATTATAGTATTTGTGAATTTCGTATTGTATTATTTTCTTTGTGTCATTTCTTACCATGTGACACGATTTGTTTCGTGTATATATGAATTTTTTATTTGTTCAAAAAATCAACCGTATCTTAAAATGTGTTCCGTGTGTGATCTATTTAATACCTTATACGACACACGTTTATGCACGTTTAAAATTTATGTGTTTACACAGTACATCTTGTTTAAATATAAAAATAACAATTCATATTTTCTAGATTTCGAGTAATTACATCATTAAATTTCTCATCTAATGCATTTAATTATTTCGGTCAAATTATAAGACAAGCGATGTTAGGTTAACAAATCACTGTATTTCTAATCAAAAAATTACCGTAGGTAGATAATTGAATTACGACATAAATGGCATTCGCCGTGGTCAGTTTGGACTTACATGGTGTGAGTTATATTTTTTTAAGACAAATTTTTATATCTCAACTTACGGTAGAGCGTACAGTCAATCCGTAAGTTCAAATTTAATATTTTTTTGCATCATTTGAATCGCAATTAAAATATCTATTTATTACAAAAAAAATATTTTTTTAATAGATACATAATTTTATTTTTAATTAAATATCGAATCGTAAAAAAAAATAACGCCACTTCCTTTGGCATTTTTCATACAAACGCTACCCTAGTAGCACTTATACATTTTGCAAAATATTTTTTAAGTATACTTATTTTTTTTTTAAAAAATTGTCACAGTGCCTACTATTTTAAAAAACTCAAAATTTTTCCATAGACTCCACGTGGCACTCCTTCACACCATCCATGGACGAAGTTTTTTAAAAAGTATGCACTATGCAATTTTTTTTTGAAAAAGTAAGTATACTGAAAAAATATTTAGCAAAATGTATATAAACGCTACTAGCAGTATCGGTTTTTAGCGTTTTTCAAAAAACACTACTAGGGGTAGCGTTTTTCAAAAACGCTGCTTAGGGTAGCGTTTTTATGAATTTCGCTACCCCTAGTAGCGAAATTCTTTTTTTTTTTACATTTTTTTTAACGATTTGATATTTAATTTAAAATAAAATAAAATGAAATTTAAAAAATTACAGTAAATAGATATTTTAATTTCGATTCAAATGATGCAAAAATTATTAAATTTGAACTTACGGATTGACTGTAGGCTCTGCCGTAAGTTGAGATATGAAAATTTGACTTAAAAAAATATAACCCATACCCTGTAAGTCCAAACTGACCACGGTGAACGTCATTTTTGTTGTAATTCAATTATCTACCTAATGTAATTTTTTTGATTAGAAATACAATGATTTTGTAACCTAACATCGCTTGTCTTAAAATTTGACCGAAATAATCAAATGCATTAGGTGAGAAATTTAATTATGTACTTACTCAAAAAAAATCAAAAAATTAAAGTGAGTAGATAATTTAATTACAAATTAAATGACGCTAACTAGACGTTAAGTTTTGGCTTTTAGAATGACTGTATAATACAATACGTAATTTACTTCGTATTATACGGTCAGTCTAAAAGCAAAATATTAACGTCTAGTTAGCGTCATTTAATTTGTAATTAAATTATCTACGCACTTTAATTTTTTTGATTGTTTTTGAGTAAGTACATGATTAAATTTCTCACTTAATGCATTTGATTATTTTGGTCATATTTTAAGACAAGCGATGTTAGGTTACAAAATCATTGTATTTCTAATCAAAAAATTACCCTAGGTAGATAATTGAATTACGACATAAATTACGTTCACCGTGGTCAGTTTGGACTTACATGGTATGAGTTATATTTTTTTAAGTCAAATTTTCATATCTCAACTTACGGCAGAGCCTACAGTCAATCTGTAAGTCCAAATTTAATATTTTTTGCATCATTTGAATCAAAATTAAAATATCTACTTACTGTAATTTTTAAAAAAAATAATGATTTTTTTATTTTTTTTTAAATTAAACTTCAAATCGTCAAAAAAAAAAAAAAAAAAGAATTTCGCTACTAGGGGTAGCGAAATTCATAAAAACGCTATCCCAAGCAGCGTTTTTTGAAAAACGCTACCCCTAGTAGCGTTTTTTGAAAAACGCTACCCCTATTAGCGTTTTTTGAAAAACGCTACTTAAAGTAGCGCACGTTGTAAAAAACGCTACCCAGTAGCGAATATATACATTTTGCTAAATATTTTTTCAGTATACTTACTTTTTTAAAATTATTTTGCACAGTACATACTTTTTAAAAAACTTCTCCATGGACACCTCCTATTCTCCTAATATTCCTCCATCTCGTAGATGCTTGTTGCTATACAAATATCGATTTCTTTCAACTTTGACTATAAAGATGTTGGGTAGACTTTTCAACGACAGGCATGAAAATGGAAATATTCATAATAGTAATATGTTATATATTGCTATATTAAATTAAATATTATAATAGTAATATGTTATATTGTAAACACCTGATTTTGACTCGGGATCAAAATACCGTACGCGAGGAATCGATATAAAAAAATTTTAAAAAAAAATTTTTATAAAAAAAAAATAAAAAAAAATAAAAAAAATAAAAATCTGAAAAATAAATATCTGAAAAATAAATATCTAAAAAAAAAACAAAAATCAAAAAAATAATAAAAAAATCAAACAAATATCTACATATATTTGTGTATAAATAAGAGGAAGGTGTCGTGAGTTTAAGGAAGAGAGAAAGAAGAAGGAAGATTGAGAAAAAAAAATAGAGAGTGAAAAAAAAAATAGAAAAAGAGAAAAAAAAAATATCGATAATTATCGGTCTCGATTTCTCGTACGGTGTTTTATCCTCCCATGAGTTAGGTATATTTCTCTCATCTTCAATATCATATTTTGTATTTTCCAAATGTGAAATAAAATTGAGAGTTTATAGACATATATTATCTATTTATGTATAATATACTTGTTAATATATATATATATATATATGTATGTATAATATATATTTATATTATGTTTATGTATTACTATATATATCTATATGTATAATATATATTTATATTATGTTTATGTATTACTATATATATTTATATTATGTTTTTACTATATATATCTATATTACTATATATATTTATATTATGTTTTTACTATATATATCTATATGTATAATATATATTTGAATTATGTTTATGTATTACTATATATATCTATATGTATAATATATATTTATATTATGTTTATGTAATACTATATATATATATATGTATAATATATATTTATATTATGTCTATGTTATCTATCTATCTATCTATATGTTTAATATATATATATATTATGTATATGTAAAAAAAAAAAAAAAAAGATTTTTTTTTTTAAAAATGACTTAGGTCATTTCCAAACTTTGATGAAGGTTACAATTCGGTCCTTGGACTCTCGGGTCATTTCTGGGACGTTATCGAGTGTTATAAACCAAACCGGAAAAGTTTTGGGTCATTTGTGCAAATTGTTTTTCTTAATTCAGCTCTTTTAAAAAAAAAAAAAAACATTTTGATTTCTAAACTTTTCTAGACATTCCATGATTTCTAAAAATGTTACAAATAAGTCTAGAATAATTTTCGGGTTATTTTTAGAATTTTACCAAGTATTACAAATAAATCTAGAATAGTTAGGGTCAATTCTGTAATTTAAAAAAATATTTTCAGTTCAATTATATTTTTTTCGAAAATTAAAATTTTGATTCCTAAAATTTTCTGGACATTCCATGACTTTTAAAAATGTTACAAATAAGTCTAGAATAATTTTCGGGTTATTTTAGAACTTTACCAAGTGTTACAAATAAGTCCAGAATAGTTTAGGGTCATTTCTGCAATTTTCAAAAATATTTGTCCAATTCAGCTCAAATTTTTATAAATTGCATTTTGGTCCCTATATTTTTTGGACATCCTATAACTTCTTAAAATGGGACAAATTAGTTTAACGAGCTTAATATTTTCAAAACATTATTCGTGCATGTTTTGACACGTTTAAAATGGCTCGAGAGTTAAACCATTTTCTTTCGAGCACGATTAACTTTAGTTCTCTCTTGTTTATTTGAAAATTAAAAAAAAAAAAAAATTGTTTGAATATGGTTTGTTTAATTTAAAGAAAATGCATTTAGTTTTTTTTTTGGGGCCAAGCATGATTAAAACGGGCAATTCGGGTAAAAAAAATATATATTTCAAAAGCAAACTAAAGTACCGAAAGGGCGGATTATGAGCTTGCGCGCTTTTAAGATGTAATCAAACCCCCGAACTCGATTCTCTGGACGTAGACCTTTCTAAGCCCTAGGATGTTAATTTCATGTACCCTAGGCAATTTTAGGATTCCGATTAGCCTTTAATTAATCGGTGGCGACTCTTTCAAATTTTTCGGTCCGGTTGATGACCCCGCTCGACCGGACCCTTCGCTCGCCAAGACCCGACATTTTCAAAAACGAAAATTTAAAAATATTTTTAAAAACGGGTCGGGAAAGTCGGATCTGACGTCCGACAATTTGGCGACTCTGCTGGGGATCTATTTTAGAGGGTTTAGGCTTTGTCATGTTTGCTTTGTCATATTATATTTTGCTATATCCGTTTTGACCGTTTGCTCATGCTTGCAGTTTCAAATTTTGTCGAAAAGGCGATGTAATTGTAATAAGTAAAAAAAAAAAAAGATGTAAATTTTTGTTTTGCACACACCACGCTGGTTACCATTACCCGTTCGGACCTGGAGCACATTAAGAGCTTAAGGAGTTTAGTAGGGGAATGCGCCCGGAGCGGTTTGGACCGTCGGCACGCACCCAAACAACTCAACTCGATGATCGGAATGGGCCCGTGATCCTCTTTAGGGGGTGAGGTTCCGCTGGTTCAGAGGACCTAGAAATTCCATCCATTTAGAACAAAAGCTCCACACCGTGTTTAGTCTTTACCAGTTTTGTGTATATTTCCATTTTTGGGCCCAACTGATGTAAATGCGAATTCAACCCAAGTATTTGGATATGAGATTGGCCCACGGCCCATGAAGAAATTTGGCCCATGAAAAAGTTTGGCCCATTGATGTAAATGTGTTTTGTTTTGGCCTTAGATCATGACATGTATAGGATTGAGCCTTTTGTATTATATATTCCAGACTGTTGTAAATGTAATACGAGTCTTACTAATGAAGTTAAATTCTCGCACTTGCATTGCATTTTTCAAAAAAAAAAAATTTAATGTAAGTTCCGTTCATTCAATCTTGTATCCTTAAGACGTTTCACGCACCATCTTTGGTAAGGATGGAAAAAAAAATCATTGCCCTCACATTAAGGTCATACAACTCTACGGTCGAAATTGCCCGAATATGGAAAGTCATGACAAAAGAGAATCAGAAATACGTGAACAAGAAGATTGACGAGGTTCACGAGCTCGTAAACTACAAAGTCAATTGGATTCTCAACGACTTGTCTGGATTATGAAATATGGAAAAACGTGTCTGCGTGATTAACAACAACGGAATACGTTCACAAGTTCCATTCGACACCAGCAAGTCCATCTTTCAACCTGAATGAGATAATCAGGGATAGACTCCAACAACCACCGTCATTCTAGCAATGTTGGGGCACTTTGGAAAAATGTGGGGGCAACATTGCTAAGTTGAATGACACCCTTGAACAGTTCATACGAAGAACGAGGCAAATAAAAAGATTTTCAAAATACATGTCCTCGACCTTCGTTCGAACCAAGGAACAAGCAACAAATGCACTCAATGAGCTACGTCGTTGTGTGAAACGTCTTAAGAACTAGACATCGATTGGCCAAATCCTTATAAAGTATTTTTGCCATACATGCAATCAAAGTCTACGAATGGAATGAACGGAACATGCAGAATTTTTGAAATCAATCATGCATGATCAATTGTGTATTCATCCTTCTTACTATGGTATTTTGGATTTAGGTTTCCGGAAATCCATGCGACATTCGATGACTCCAGCACCTCAAAAACACGAGGAGAAATTCATCAAGCTAAAGCAAACCATGAGTTCCCGCACAGTGCAGTCAATCGTTGGCATGACCTCCTAGGTCGACCGGATTTTTGCTTTTCTAAGCTCCAGGCAGCTGTGACTACCACAGTATCCCTGATCTCGTCTTCCTGAGGAACACTACTGTCGTGGTACTTCATCAATCCATGTAAGGCACTTTTGCCATCCTGGCGAAGCTCCACCTCCCACATATGGCCATCCTGACCAAGGTCCACCTCCCACATATGACCATCACACACCCGGAAGGAAAAAGATACTTTTAGGACTCGGTTTTCGTCCTGATTTCAAAGATTATGAAGTCGTCTGGAGGAAACGTTTAGATGAAAATTCAAGGACATTGTTGTTTCCTCCCCTTGCCGTTTCATTCCCAGGTCCGCCACAAGTGATCTAACCCAATGACGTTGATACTCACGGGGGCTTATCATGCTTATTTTCAACTGGTATCACCATTGGAGCTCTAATTGATGAAGCTCCCTCATGCCTTTTGATCATCCACTCGTTAGTGGGGCACCCTTGCCGAATCTGACTCTATTCATTACATAGAAGGATCTGTTGGCTCACACGACATTGCAATTTGGAATACAAAATCAAGCAGATACCAAATTGTATCAATTCCTGAATGCAGTGAGTGAGGAGTATGATCAGGAAAAACGAGATATACTCCGAGAAAAATCTGTTACCTAATGAAGAATCAACTTATGCAACTATCCGATCAAGGAAGGGACCAGAGATAAGTAATGGGTACCGCGGCAAGGAGGGACACCGAGGTTCATCATCATAATTGAGCCCGTCTTCTATGTTGCGCTTCGCTTAGAGAAAGTGGCAATCATAGTCAAACTGACCCACGCCACCAGACCACATTCGACCACCAGAAAAGGGAAGGTTGTTTTACAAAGTAAAGGAGATGAGAAAAACAATTCTCTGTCATTTGATCGAGCTAAAGCATAGGCGACTTAAATAGAGATGAAGAGACGTCATTGTTGACACGGGGAAGACGCCATCAAGATGTCATTGTTGACACGGGACAGACGCCGTTGTTGACCCCTGCAGAAGAGTTGCCATTGTTGACACAGGGAAGATGCCATTGTTGACTCCTGCATAAGAGTCACCATTGTTGACACGGGACAGACGCCGTTATTGACTCCTGCATAGGAGATGCCATTGTTGACTTTCTCCGTTGTTCACAACAGGGGAGACATCGTTATCGATGCAGAGAGATGCCATTGTTGGCAGCGTCGATCAGAAAGGCTTGAAATGTAGTCAGTACGGAAAGTTCGTCACAGCAAGGCGAAGTACTTCCAATTGATCAGATTCCTCGAAGGGAGGAAAAACCCATTGAAGGACAACATCGACGCCAGCGCCGTCGTCACCACGGGGATGAAAGCTGCGAAGAAGAGAAGCAGACCAACAATCACCTTGTGTTCTTATTTGCATCTTTGCGTTCAAAAAAATTGGCAACGCTTGCACCCATGAGTAAAATTTCTCCGGGAAACCAAAAACTGCCAATGGAGATCAAAATCAAAGAAGTTTCAGCCTATTGTTGTACAATCGAAGAATCATACAGTCAACCATGACTCACTGATATAAAAAAAGATATCTGGCGTACGGACTTCCCAGAGAACGCCACAAGAAAATGTCTGAATGGTCATGCGAGGAATGACTTGCAATTAATTTCCCAGTGGCCCGACTATACCCATTTGAGATGCGTGAATGCTAAAGAAGCTGAACATTTAATGGAAGAAATTCATGAAGGTTGTTGCGGCACACACATGAACGTGCAAGACTTGGGTACTTTGGGTTCACCATGACGGCTGACTGTATAAACCGTGCCCAACAATATCACCTCTGTCAAGTATACGTGGACCAAATCCACGTGCCACTGCAAGAGCTCTATTCCAGGACTTTCCCACGAGCTTTCTCAATGTGGGGCATCGATGTAATCAACATGATTTTCCCAAAAGCGTCCAATGGTCATCGATTCATATTGCATTGATTACAATCAATTACTTCATCAGGATTAGAGGTTATTACCCCGACGTGAATAACGGCAAAGACCATTGAATTTTTCATCAACGAGGACATCATCGTGTGTCATGGGATGCCGAAGTCAATCATCACCTGCAATGCCAGAAATCTAAATTGGATTGAGTTGTGATCAAGTGTAAAAATGCATCTCTATATCACCCACAAATGAATGGCGCAGTGGAAGCAACAATTAATGGACTGACATGATAAGCTGTCTTAGGCACTCATGGCATACAGGACCTCAATATGGACATCAACAGGGGTAACCCCATTTTCCTTTGTTTACGGGATCGAAGTCGTGTTGCCAATTGAAGTAAAATTGCCGTCAGCTAGGATCCCCGCCGAGGCAGAGAAGGACGAGTCAGAGTAGGCGAAATGCAGATACGTGCAATTGAACCTCATGACAAAAGGCGGCTCATCGCGCAGTGCCACAGGCATTTGTACCAGCAACGCATGACTCGTGCATTTAACAGGAAAGTCAGTCCAAGAGAATTACAAGCAAGCAATCTAATTCTCCAGGAAAAATATTTGAGTCAATCCAGACTCTCGGGGCAACTTTGTGCCTAAATATGAAGGGTCTTATGACGCCAAAGAGAGTTTCAGCAGAGGAGTCATGATCGTCACCGACATGGACAACCAAGAACTCCCCAGTCCAATCAATATGGACGCAGTCAAAAAATACTATCCTTAAGGAGTTCGTAACCAGAAAGCGAGTCTCCAAAAGTGAGAGAAAATTCCCGCTAAATCGAAAACCCGAAAGGGCGGTTTAGGCAAAATTTAGGGAAAAGGGGCATGATTGAAAATCCCCAAAAGGACAATCATGGCAAAAGGAGAGGAATCAAATCCCTGCTAGGTTGAAAACCTGAAAGGGCAACCTAGGCAAAAATTAAGGGAACTGAGAGGTGCGGTAAAAAAAAAAAATATACCGTAGCAAAATGATAGAAAAACGAGAGTTAAAAAAAAAAAAAAAAACTTCAAGTCAATCCAAACTCCGAGGGCAAGTTTGTACATAAATATGAAGGGATTTATGTCATCAAAGTGATTTTCAGTGGGGGAGCCATGATCATCACAGACATGGACAACAGAGAACTCCCTAATCCAATCAATGTGGATGCAAAAAAAAAAAAAAAATCGTCATCAGAAAGCGAGCCTCCAAAAATGAGAGAAATTCCCGCTAAATCGAAAACCTGAAAGAGCGGTTTAGGCAAAATTTAGGGAAGAGGGGCATGATTAAAAATCCCTATAAAGGGCGATCATGGCAAAAGGAAAGGAATCAAATCCCTGCTAGGTTGAAAACCCCAAAGGGCGACCTAGGCAAAAATTAAGGGAATCGAGAGGTGCGGTAAAAAAAAAAATATACCGTAGCAAAAGGAAAGAAAATCAAGAGATTAAAAAAAAAATGCTCAAAAGTGGACGACATTGTTTCCCACAGTAGCAATAAAAAGAAGTTGTGATTGACATTAATTTGAGCTGCCTCGACAACTTGCATGGATACACATTGTGAAGATAGCATGAATGACTTTATGGAACTCCATCAAGAAAGACTCCAAAGTCGATTAATGATAAATCTGACTGAGAAGTTCGCACAAGCAGTCAGACATCTCAAAAATGGTTTTTACCTCCAAAGTGAATTACAAGCTAATGGGCGGGGTCTTTAGGTGCTCAACCTCCGCAAGTCATCATCAACAATCGGGACTTGTAGATATCCAACTTCCGAGAGTTACAAACCGGCAAACGAAGCGTTTAGGTGCTCAACCTCCATAAGTCATCCCCAACGATCAGAACCTGTAGATATCCAGCTTCTGAAGGCGCCAAGCCGACGAACGGGGCCTTGAGGTGCTCAATCCCCATAAGTCACCCACAACAAAGCTTCTGGAAAAAAAAAATGAGCGGAGCCTTTATGTTTCAGCCTTCGCAAGTCATCATAGACGACCAGAACCTGTAGTTATCCAGCTTCTGGGAGTCACAAGCCGACAAGTGGAGCCTTTAGGTGTTCAGCCTCCGCAAGTCATCCTCGACGAACAGGACCTGTAGTTATCCAGCTTCTGGGAGTCACAAACCGACAAGTGGAGTCTTTAGGTGCTCAGCCTCCGCAAGTCAACCCCAACAAGTCACACGCCGATGAGCGTACCCTTTAGGTGTTCAGCCTCCGCAAGTCATCCTCGATGACCAGGACCTGTAGTTATCCAGCTTCTGGGAGTCACATGCCGATAAGCGGAGCCTTTAGGTGTACAGCCTCCGCAAGCCATCATCAACAAGTCACACGCCGACGAGCGGACCCTTTAGGTGTTCAGCCTCCGCAAGTCATCCTCGACGAACAGAACCTGTAGTTATCCAGCTTCTGGGAGTCACAAGCCGACAAGTGGAGCCTTTAGGTGTTCAGCCTCCGCAAGTCATCCTCGATGACCAGGACCTGTAGTTATCCAACTTCTGGGAGTCACAAACCGACAAGTGGAGTCTTTAGGTGCTCAGCCTCCGCAAGTCAACCCCAACAAGTCACACGCCGACGAGCGGACCCTTTAGGTGTTCAGCCTCCGCAAGTCATCCTCGATGACCAGGACCTGTAGTTATCCAGCTTCTGGGAGTCACATGCCGATAAGCGGAGCCTTTAGGTGTACAGCCTCCGCAAGCCATCATCAACAAGTCACACGCCGACGAGCGGACCCTTTAGGTGTTCAGCCTCCGCAAGTCATCCTCGACGAACAGAACCTGTAGTTATCCAGCTTCTGGGAGTCACAAGCCGACAAGTGGAGCCTTTAGGTGTTCAGCCTCCGCAAGTCATCCTCGATGACCAGGACCTGTAGTTATCCAGCTTCTGGGAATCACAAATTGATGAGCGTTTAGACGCTCAGTCTCCACAAATCATCATGAACGATCGGGACCTATAGGTGTCTAGCTTCCGAAAGTTGCGTGATGATGTTTGTCTAATGTGTAAATAATGAATAAAGAGGAGCCAAAATCAGTTGTTTGTCTTTGAACACACACTCATGAGATCACTTTCATGAGCGCATGTCCAAAGAGGGGCAACTGTAAACACCTGATTTTGACTCGGGATCAAAATACCGTACGCGAGGAATCGATATAAAAAAAATTTAAAAAAAAAAATTAAAATTAAAATTTTTATAAAAAAAAAATAATAAAAAATAAAAATAATAAAAAATAAAAATAATAAATATCTGAAAAATAAATATCTAAAAAAAAAAAAATCAAAAAAATAATAAAAAAATCAAAAAAATATCTACATATATTTGTGTATAAATAAGAGGAAGGTGTCGTGAGTTTAAGGAAGAGAGAAAGAAGAAGGAAGATTGAGAAAAAAAAAATAGAGAGTGAAAAAAAAAATAGAAAAAGAGAAAAAAAAAATATCGATAATTATCGGTCTCGATTTCTCGTACGGTGTTTTATCCTCCCATGAGTTAGGTATATTTCTCTCATCTTCAATATCATATTTTGTATTTTCCAAATGTGAAATAAAATTGAGAGTTTATATACATATATTATCTATTTATGTATAATATACTTGTTAATATATATATATATATATATATGTATGTATAATATATATTTATATTATGTTTATGTATTACTATATATATCTATATGTATAATATATATTTATATTATGTTTATGTATTACTATATATATTTATATTATGTTTTTACTATATATATCTATATTACTATATATATTTATATTATGTTTTTACTATATATATCTATATGTATAATATATATTTGTATTATGTTTATGTATTACTATATATATCTATATGTATAATATATATTTATATTATGTTTATGTAATACTATATATATATATATGTATAATATATATTTATATTATGTCTATGTTATCTATCTATCTATATGTTTAATATATATATATATTATGTATATGTAAAAAAAAAAAAAAAAAAAAAAAAAAAATTTAAAAAATGACTTAGGTCATTTCCAAACTTTGATGAAGGTTACAACTCGGTCCTTGGACTCTCGGGTCATTTCTGGGACGTTATCGAGTGTTATAAACCAAACCGGAAAAGTTTTGGGCCATTTGTGCAAATTGTTTTTCTTAATTCAGCTCTTTTAAAAAAAAAAAAAACATTTTGATTTCTAAACTTTTCTAGACATTCCATGATTTCTAAAAATGTTACAAATAAGTCTAGAATAATTTTCGGGTTATTTTTAGAATTTTACCAAGTATTACAAATAAATCTAGAATAGTTAGGGTCAATTCTGTAATTTAAAAAAATATTTTCAGTTCACTTATATTTTTTTCGAAAATTACAATTTTGATTCCTAAAATTTTCTGGACATTCCATGACTTTTAAAAATGTTACAAATAAGTCTAGAATAATTTTCGGGTTATTTTAGAACTTTACCAAGTGTTACAAATAAGTCCAGAATAGTTTAGGGTCATTTCTGCAATTTTCGAAAATATTTGTCCAATTCAGCTCAAATTTTTATAAATTGCATTTTGGTCCCTATATTTTTTGGACATCCTATAACTTCTTAAAATGGGACAAATTAGTTTAACGAGCTTAATATTTTCAAAACATTATTCGTGCATGTTTTGACACGTTTAAAATGGCTCGAGAGTTAAACCATTTTCTTTCGAGCACGATTAACTTTAGTTCTCTCTTGTTTATTTGAAAATTAAAAAAAAAAAAAATTGTTTGAACATGGTTTGTTTAATTTAAAGAAAATGCATGTAGTTTTTTTTTTGGGGCCAAGCATGATTAAAACGGGCAATTCGGGTAAAAAAAATATATATTTCAAAAGCAAACTAAAGTACCGAAAGGGCGGATTATGAGCTTGCGCGCTTTTAAGATGTAATCAAACCCCCGAACTCGATTCTCTGGACGTAGACCTTTCTAAGCCCTAGGATGTTAATTTCATGTACCCTAGGCAATTTTAGGATTCCGATTAGCCTTTAATTAATCGGTGGCGACTCTTTCAAATTTTTCGGTCCGGTTGATGACCCCACTCGACCGGACCCTTCGCTCGCCAAGACCCGGCATTTTCAAAAACGAAAATTTAAAAATGTTTTTAAAAACGGGTCGGGAAAGTCGGATATGACGTCCGGCAGTTATAAATGAAGGATAATATTCGTTATATGTATTCGGATTTTAAATGTAGGCGATTGAGAACAACCTTGAGTATAGAAACAATTAATTGAACCTCAAAGAAGTAGATGACATGCAGGCTAATTCCATTGGACGCTTTATAAACTCCGATCATTGACAGATATATATATTCATATGATATGATGATATCTAATGAGTCACGTACATACAATATAAATTGCCAATTGTTTTTGAGTGAGGTTTGTTATTATTTTGAGGACTGGAATGTAATAATTGATAACTTCAAGGAATATTCTTAAGTGCTAGAAGTCTAACAATGAGATTTATTTTAGGGTGAGCAAAAAAGACTGACTGGGTCGAATTCCCGATAAAACCAGTCTGACTAAGCTCAACCAGACCTTGAGGAAACCCACATAGAAGAAGCCCCAACACGAACATTTAAAGCTTATGAGAAGAAGCCCGGAATCCCCACACAAAACAAGCCCACATAGAACTAGTCGAGAATGTCATTCAACAAAAGCTTTGAGTTCTTTGCAGGTCCTTCAACAAAAGATTCATATGATATTCCTAACATCTCTGCAACTTCATCGTCTTGAACAGAAGCTTCATCGTCTTCAATAGAAGCTTCTCGTCTTCAACATCTCTACAACAGTTCTATTGTTCAACAGTTTGGAACTCAAAGCTCTTCATCTAGTTAAAAATCGAAGCTTGAAGCTCTTCGAAATCGAAGCTTGGTCTTGGAATTCAAAGCTCTGCAATTTCGTCTTCAAAATTGATTCTCTAGTTCAGAAATTCGATCTAAGACCGAGTCCGGTTTGAGTCAAGCAAGACCGACTCAGACAGGGTTTTTTTCCCGAAATCAGTCTCGCTCCGCTATAAGTGATGACCGAAAATTCCGGCTCGGTCTTTCCAAAAAGACCAGTCCGTCCCGCCCGAGCTCACCCCTAATTCGTCCACATAGTCAATAGGATCGGTAACTATGTGATAAAAACTCTAAACTCGTGATTTACAATGTTTTTATTTTATAGTTAGTTGCATTATTATGATAGTACAGTACGATTATGGTAATAATTTTTGTTTTATCCATAATAATTTATGGTGTTTAATCTATAACTGTGATTATAAATATAACTATAATTATATATAAAATAACTTATCGAGTGAATAGATCTTAGTATATATGTATGTCGAATTTGAATTAAACTCAGGAGTGTTGAAATTAGAGTATTTTACTAATTAAATGAATCTTTTAGGATAAAAAAAAAACTTAAAATTTGATTTACAAACACTAAAACAAATATGTATACTTCAAGTGTCAAACTTCAATTAAGTTTGTCAAACTTGAATTAATCTCGATTGTGTATTTTAATACTTAAGTTAATCTTTTTACTACCAAAATATCCAAAAATTGATTTAGAACCACTAGAATAAAATATGATACTTTCAATATGGGTATACGATTAAAACTGTAATTAATAATTACGGTTATAAATACAGTTAGGTATTATAAATTGTACTTGTTATGATTGTAATTACGGTCATGGTAAGTAGATACAAAAATATGGTGCAATTATAATATTTATATACTCATAAACTAATTGTTTGTTTCACGGAATAGATGAGAAATCATAATACAAAATCCATATTTCATTGTTTGGTTACCCAAAATTTGTGGAGTCGGAATTTCAGGAAGTCTATGATAGACTGATTATTCGTGGCCTCCTCAAATAAGGAATAGAAAAAATGACAAAATTGCCCTTAACCATTTTAATGAAATACGAAAAAACTTAAACCTAATTATATTATCACAATTAATCTAATTAATCATCTTTATTTAATTTATTCTACGGTTACAAATTAATTATATTTTTTAAACTTAAATTATTCTATTTTTCTAATATATTATATATTTAGTTTAATTATAATTTATTCTGAAATTTTTAATAAACTATATTTTTAATTAATTTTTAAAATAATGTAATTTAATTTATTCTAAAATATATAAATTTTTAATTAAAATTAAGTAATCTATTTTTTGTAATTTAATTTGTTTAAGTATTGTAAATATTAAAGTAAAAAGTATATATATCATTTGAAAAAAATTTATTCCTTTTTTTTATGTCATTCCATCAATAATCAAAGGTTAAATTACTACTAACCAAATAATTTAATATTTTATTTTTTATTCACTATTCTTATCCTATCATAATTCATACAGTTAATTTTTTATCATTGACCGTAGATGGATAAGATTCTTCGGACGACGCCGTTTACAGTGTATATCACTTTTAAGTTTTACCTTTAAAATATTAGGATAAAAAGAAAAAATAGTTTGGTACGTGGGATGCTTTTGTTGGCCTAAGAATGATTGATTATTGACTGGTGCATTATAGACTAGCTTGTTCATGAATCGGTTCGATTCCGAGTCGGTTTTGAACTGAATTGGTCTAATTTTAAATAAATTAATATATTTTTTCTCACTAAAAGAACTGGTTTGTTTCACAGGGAAAGAACTGGTCTGATTCTAACCGATTCAGAATCGGTTCAAACTGTTCTGATTTGTTTTTATTCTTTAACATTTTTAGTTTGCTTCCGCCTCGATTCCAAATGGAACTGATCTGGTTCAACTGCTTAAGATCAATCGCCGAATTCAAACTAAAACTACCTTTCTTCTTAAAAAAACTGCTTAAGCAGTAAACCTGGGGAATCTTCGTCGAAAAACCTGAAGGAAGACAAAATCGACAAGGTAAGATCATTCATAACACGACCATGCTAACCGAGTCTGATCTGGAAATTAAAGAATTCACTTGAAACAAGAACTAACACTGAAAATATTAGGGGTGATAAAAAAAAGTATGTTAGACCGAATTCTCGACAAGACCGGCCCGAGACTGGCCCGACTAGGACCGAGACCGAGTAGACGATTATTTTTCTTCAATGTCGGTCTCGGTTTTTTTTTTCTCCTGAAAGCCCGATTAAGACCGTCCCGGACCGAATTTACTATAAAAACCCTAAAAACCAATTATGTATGTTTAGAACCACGTGAGAAAATTAACTTTGTTTAGAACTTTGTATGTTTGTTACTTGGTTGATTTGTTACTTTGATTTGTACTTTGTAATTTTGTTAATTTGATTCCAATGATGTTTGTATTTTGGCAAATTCAGTTTTTTTTTTTTGTTTTTTTTTTTGGGGGGGGGGGGCACAAATTCGATCCAGGACCGAGACCGGCCCGAGTCAAGAAAGACTGACTCGGGCGGACTTTTTTGACTGATGTCGGTCTCGGTCCTCTAGAAGCCAATACCGAAATTTCGGTCTCGGTCTTGCCTTCAGGACCGGACCGGCCCGCCCATAATCAGCCCTAGAAAATATTAAGTAATTAAGGAACACTTGAAACAGACAAATAATGGTTTATTTTCCAAACCAATTTAGTTTACTAATATTTATCTCTAGCATACTAATTTTCATCTCTAGATTCGAACTGAATTGAAACTAATTTTGCAAACTAGTTTACTTGAAGCTTACAAAATTGGTCTAATTTTAATAGTAGTTCAGCTGAATCGGTTCAAACAATACTAGATCAAAACCGGTTCAGTTCGACCGAACCAGGTTTTTTGACCAGACTAGTGTATTAATAGTTATCAACATGTTCGTTGTGAGTAAATTTTATTATAAAAGCCGAAAATTATGAAAACTGGAACATATCAAAATTCGCGGGATCAACATTTCAAGTGCTTCCAACATTGGTTTAGATTAATAAAGCCGGAACAAGCTGAACCATGCTTTCATGTGGCGGCACTGCAAATGCTTAATGCTTTCATTGTTTATATTAATATATATATGTGATACTATATGTTATATAAAATATTTTGTATTTATTTCATTATTTTTGTAAATTAATGTATTTTATATTAACAAATGTGAAATATAATACTCAAAAATAGCAAATATTGCGATATATAAATTTAAATAAATATATCTACACGTAAAAAAAAGTTATAATAAAGAAATATATATATTGTTTAAAACAACATAATATTATTCAATGATAAAATCTTTTTAGGCATTTTAGAGTTTTGGAATTATCAGAACAATTATAATATGGGGCAAAATAAACTAAATTTCCCCTCGAATAGTTTAAGAATCTGTATAATTAAATTTTATACTTTTAGAATTATCCATACTAACATATATTAAAATATCAGAGAGTATAATTATAATTTTTCTTTAGTCGATTTTTTTTATTATAAATATATAGAAAACAAAATATCAAAAGCTATAAAGTAGAACGACCATTCGATGCAACATGCAAGGCTCTATCTACTTTTAGAATTTATCCTCATGGCAGCCCATGATTTGTCTTGTAGAATTTCCAGGAATATCTATAAAGATGTAGAATACTTGTTGTTTTTTGTTCAATATTATATATTAAAACAATATAATATTATTTAATACTTAGAATTATCAATTGTATTATATTATGTACAAAAAAAAGATATTTATGGCAAAAAACATTAGAATATACTTTAATCTTAAAATGACGATCTTTTTCAAAAAGTATTTATTTTAGAATTTTTTTTTGAAAAAGTATATATTTTAAAAAAAAATATTTAGCAAAATGTACATCTGCGCAGGTAAGGTATTAGCGATTTTCTTAAAATCGCTACTGGTAGTAGCGATAGGGGTAGCGACTTTTTTGTTTTGACGTTTTTTTTTTACGATTTGATGTTTAATTTAAACAAAAAAAAATTACAGTAAGTAGATATTTTAATTTCTAAATTTGGACTTACTGATTGACTGTAGCCTCTGCCGTAATTAAAAATTAAATGACGCTAACTAGATAGACATTAATGTTTTGCTTTACTTCGTATTATATTGTATTATAAGGTCAGTCTAAAAGTAAAATATTAATGTCTAGTTAACGTCATTTAATTCGTAATTAAAATATATACTCACTTTAATTTTTTTGATTTTTTTTGAGTAAGTACATAATTAAATTTATCACCTAATGCATTTGATTATTTCGGTCAAATTTTAAGACAAGCGATGTTAGGTTACAAAATCATTGTACTTCTAATGAAAAAAATTACCCTAGGTAGATAATTTAATTACGACATAAATGACGTTCACCGTGGTCAATTTGGACTTACAGGGTATGAGTTATATTTTTTTAAGTCAAATTTTCATATCTCAACTTACGGCAGAGCCTACAGTCAATCCGTAAGTCCAAATTTAATATTTTTTGCATCATTTGAATCGAAATCAACATATCTACTTACTGTAATTTTTAAAAAAAATTTAAAATGTTTTTTAAAATTAAGCATCAAATCGTTAAAAAAAAAAAGTAAAAAAACGCTACTACTAGTAGCGATTTTCAAAAATCGCTACCTCTAGTAGCGTAAATACACACTTTTTCAAATATTTTCAGACGGTATTTACTTTTTCAATTTTTTTTTTACTGATTTACTTTTTGAAAAAATTCTAAAATGACTTATCCATGTATTACTATTTAATTTAATTGATTTTATATTCTTAAATTATATTTATAAAAAAACTTTTAATATTAAACTTGTATTAATGTCATGAATAATCTTGCACATGGTGCATCTCTTGCCCACTACCTAGTTAATTAAGATGCATCAACATTCATCTTCAACCCCATGAGGCATCTTCAATCCCATGAGGCAATATACAAGGACGAAACCAAAAAAATTATCTCGTGCTAGCAAATATTAGAGTAAACAAAAGTAATTGAACTAAAAAAGTTTCAATGGGGGCAAATAAATGATTTAAAAAGTTTAAATTAAAAATTATTGCACTTTTAAATTAAATTTACACAAAATTAAAAGTTAAAAGGTGAAACTCAATCATTTGTTGTCGTTACTTTTCAATTTATACATAAGTAAAGTAAATATTCGTCTATACATAAGAATAAGCAAAATATCAATTTGCATCCGGAACTTACCAGAAATTGACATATTTGGTAAAATTTACATTAGATGTTTGGTATTAGAATAACGTTCAGAAAATATATATGTATATATATAAATTAATTAAATCGGTTATGATTCTAACAACAGGATACTCATATTGAAATCATAATTGAATATATGTCTAAATAAATAACTTTTAATATGTCATATATAATATTAATTGATTACTAATTTTTTTTATTAACTTTCTATTGTTAATTTTATTTATAGTAATTATATATTCACATATTTTGCTTTTATTGTTACAAAGTGACAAGTGTATAATTAAAAAAAACTTTGTTCCGATTGGTATTAATAAGATTCAGATAGATTTTTTTGGACCAAAATTCAGATAGATTGTGATTCCACTACTTACTAATTAGATAAGATCCACATACAAAAATAAAAATAAATTTTAATAATTTATGTACCGACTTAATCTTTAAATTTAAATATGTAGTGGTGGGCTATCTTTGTCATTTTTCTATTTTCTTTCTCTTTTTCATCAAACATTTTGATATGAAATTAAAGGCATGGAATTTTTGCTACGTGTCTTTCAACCACAGAAGACATCCCTCAATGGAGAAAACACCTAATCTCTTCCTCACACACTACCACGTAACCTCATCACTTTAACGATCAGGGAAGTGGTGACCATTAGATGGTGTAAAATTTTAAATTTATTTTATTAAAATTGAATATGGATTTAATTATAAAAAAAAGTTTGTTATGATTTAATAATATAAGATGTACGCTTTAATCAACTGTCTCATATGTCTGAATTTATGAGTGAAGATTTAAGGGAGGATGTTAACATGTGTTACGAACATACTGAAAGTCTTCACTCAGGCGTACGATTTACTTAGTATGAGAGAGCGCAGATTCAAATCACGACAATGAAAAAATAAAGATATTTTCGTTAAAAGTCGAGGTCGGACACTAAGCCTAAAGGTAAACTGAAGTTCTCAAATATCAATTTAAAAGAGAACGTTAAAATTAAGAGTATACTAAAAATATTTACATACAAATTTGGACTTATAAAATAATTAATTAAGGCATACATCTGTAATCATATATGGTGTAAATGACTTCAAATTGAAATGTTGAAATTACAATGAATAAATTAATATAAATAGAGTATTAGATTCATCTCTATCTAGTTTTTTTTTGTTGTCAACATCTCTCTATCTAGTTGAGTTTATTTTTTTCTGAATTTTTTGACTCACCATCATTTTCCCCATCATCTATTTTGTTTATTATTATTATTATTTTAATGAATTATACAAATATTTGTTTGAATTTTTCAAATTAATTATATAGATTAACTGTTTTTATTTATAATATTTTATCCAAAATTCCAAACCTACAATAAATACTAAAAAATCAAAATATAATACCCTATATATGAAGTACTCTCCATCCCACTATATATATTACACACCTCTTCCTTCCCAACTTCCAAGCACATCTTCATCTTCTTTCATAATAATACTAAAGAAAAAGAAATACCAATGGCTTCCTCTTCTTTCCCATCCACCCACGGCAGCATCACCGTCAACACAACCACTAAAGGCATCTCCGTCGACGGCGCCTCCCCCAAAGGCGGCAGCCAGTGCCTCTGCTCTCCGATTACCCACCAGGGATCTTTCCGCTGCAGGTTTCATCGCTCATCGGGACCTTCCCCGTGGACCAAGCGTTCAAATTCAATGCCCCCTAATCGTAGCAACAACAACAACGAGACCAAAGACAACGGCCGAGGTGGCTCATCGGAGAAATCGACCGACTCCGATTAACCACCGTCGATCGAGTGATGTTCTCCGGCCACAGGAAGTGGGTACTGCGGCATAAGTATATGTATTTGTTGGTTTAATGAAGGATTGCTTCATGCAACAACCTTGTTTGCCTTACATACTTTGGCCAAATTGAAAAAATCAACTTGTGCTTATCTATTTGAAAAATTTATAACTCTTATAATTTTAAATTAAAAATATATATTCTATAGAGTTTATGAAATTTGACACTTTTGTTAACTTTGACGCTATTTTCTTTTAATAAATAATATATAAACAAACTCAATAATAATAATATTAGATTAGTTAACCACAAACCCTAAAAAAAAAATTAGGACGGTCAAAATCTGACTCACGGATGACATTTGAAAATAGGGGTCAGGTTTGATTCAGAAATCTTGAACTACGGATCAATCCGTGACCCGTATATTAAATTATCAAGAAGTTGAAGGTAACTTTAGCAATTGAAGTTGCTCACTTGATCTCTTCAGCACGGGTCGAATGAGTCAAACTTACCTGCAGGTCATGGAGTTCGAATAGGTCAATCTGACCCAACTCTTACCATTCATGACGAGTCATTCTGACCCGCGAGTTGATCCACAAACTCGCGGGGTCAGGTTTGAGTTTCAAAAACCGACTCATACTATTATACGAGTCATGTTTGAGTCAGAGAGTTCCTGACACGACTCATGGGTTAACCCATGACTCGTTTTGAGACACCCTTAGTAAGAATATAGTGTGTTTTTGGAGTATGTTAGGGGACCATTTAAAAGATCAACAATACTGTTAAAAAAATGTTTGTTTATTATCAAAATTACGAGATAAAGTATTACCCCTAAAAATATTCTATTTTCATTACTAAAAAATATTGTAAAATTTGAGCTTTTTAGTTTTTTAGTGTTTTTTTTTTATAATTATGGATTAAAATAACTGCTAAATGTGACAACTAATTAACTAAGTTCAAATTATACAACCAAAACTAGCTAACTTTACCAATTCGCGAAACAGAAAAGTTAACAGCGTCTTTTCGGAGCGGAGCAAGTAAGTTTAACAATTGTAACAATTGAGCTTTTTAGTTAGTGATCTATGTAAATGTATCCCTCCATATTATTACACTCTTGCTGCTACATATGGAATATTAGTACATGGGTAAGATGCAACAAAGAACACCGACAGTCTGACGACAAAACCATTATAAAACTGAAGATTCGGTTAGGATCTGACTCGGAATACACTCAGCAAACCACTTCCAGCTCGCCAGGTTGCTCATGGGTTCGACGGGTCGAGCCAAATTCATGCCCCCACTCGATTTGAGGTTCGATTTGGATACAAAGTCGTCGTCTGGTATCCAACAATTTGAGTAAATTAACCGGAAAGGGAGCTTGTTCCCTGGTTAGACGGTCCGGCCGCGGTTCACTTAATGGACCAACCGGTTCACTTAACCACCGGGAGGCTAGAGTCTTTGCGGTGGCTCCTCCAGCAGATCCACCACTGACGATGGTCTCGGCTTCTTCGTCCTCTCAGAATTACAAATCTTGTTTTTACTAATAAGCATGGTTGTTGATCTAATGAAAGTTGTTCACCCGATGTATGTGAAGTGAGTGAAACTGGGAAAGTGGGTTATGGGATTAGGGTTTCATGATTTAAATAAATTAAATCGGTGATTGCCCGGTTCTTCAAAATCCGACTACTTCTTAAAAAGCGGACCAATTTTCACTCTTTGGATCCGGTTCGCTTTGTATTTCGTTTTTGGAATGAATTGGACCGCCTCTGTTACCGAAATCGATTTTGGTCTAGAAAGCCCGCCTGAGTCGGTCTTGCTTGACTCATTCCGGTCTCAGTCTTGGACCGAAATTTCCAGTAAAAAAAACAAAAATTGTCCGAAATTTGTTGTACAGAAAAATAAAAAAATTTCCAAATGAAATGAAGACAAGCATAGCTGCAGATGAGAGGGTGCTCAGGAATATAGCTGGTGGCTGCTGGAGCTGAACGAGAAGTGAAAATCAACGTAAATTATTAAATGTTAGGTTTTAATAAAATTCGGTCTGAACCGGTCATAATCGGACTTTTCGAAGAAAAAAAAGACTGAAACCGATCCCGACCTTAGAGAAAAAAAATCTCCAGCTCGGTTTCGATCTTAGTCGGATCGATCTCGGACCGATTTTATCGAAATTTCGATCAGGCAAGTCTTTTTAATCACCAATAGTTAGTCTTTCTTTAATATTTTTAGAATTGTCACCGTAAAAAGTGTGCTCTACCCGCAATAAGTGACTAATCTATGACGTGGCCAACGTTGAGTTGAAACTTTCATTGAGAGGTAATTCCACAGTGCAGATTCGATGCACAGAGACAGAATCCACCATATAACGTCCTTTCAGGAAATAATTAAAAGGAGAAATTTCACAGGGGTGACCAATTGACTCATATGTTCTACATATATATGTAAAAAGTGTATATGGACGGAGCCATTTGAGCACGAGTACAATTGTCAATAAGTTTTAATTTGGTATAAACTTGCTTCTAAAAAAAAGTATATAATAATTTAGCAATTTTAAATTATATATTTGTCCCAACTTATTTTTTTTAATTTAATTATTTGTATTTACTCTAATGTTTGCTTTAATATGAATAAGTTTTCTTGCTTCGTCCATATATATATATGAAGCATAATAATAATAATATAACAACAATCACTCAAAATTATTTGAATCAATTAGTAAACTGAATTACAATTTTTAGAGGGGAATACGTTTGAATTGCATTGTAAACACTAGAACTTTACACTCCCGACTCAAAATTGTGGAAACAATCTTCTAACTAGGAATGTCAATTTTGGACACAATCCATCAGTGATCTGCACGTGGGTCGAACATTTTGGATCCATAAGTCATTTTAATACGACTCGTACACTCTGCAAGAAAAATGGTTGAGTTTGTGGCGTATCTATCTATTCACGGGTCAACGTGTGAACTCATATAACTAATATATATTATAATAAATTATATTAAAGTTCATGGGTCACACAGGTCGTACGATCACATAAATCAGTGAGTTGTTTGGGTCTACGAGTCACACGCGCAGATCGACCCTCAAAATTCATATTGTACAAATTGAAATGATACAGGTAATACAAGTTGACCCTTGGACCCGCATATGATGTTTGAGTTTTGAAATTTGACTCATCATTAATCACGAGTCGTGTTTAGATTAAGTATATTTTAACACAATTTATACTTGACACAACCCACGATTACATATCTACGTACCCTAATCGGGCTTTCGGAAAAAAGACTGAAACCGAGCCCGACCTTGAAGGAAAAAAAAACGTCTGCTCAGTCTCGGTCCTAGTCGGGCCGGTCTTGTTGAGAATTCAGCCCAATAAACTTTTTTTATCACCCCTATATACGACCCCCAAACCAGACACGTATAAAAAGTTAAAAACACACCAGTGTTTTCGTATTAGAATTCAATCACCATGCTCAACCATTATTAGAAATACTGTCATTACCGGCGATAAAAAAAAACGTTTGTAAAAGTCGTCGGCAATACTATTTTACCGACGACATTCATATATACGACCAAAAAACCACTCATGTGAAAAGTTACAAACACTAATGTTTTTGTATTACATTTCAATAACCATGCTCAACACTGTCTTTACGAGCGAAAAAAATGTCTGTAAAAGTCGCCGATAAAATTATTTATGCTGCCGGTAAATGTAAATATTTTTATTGGAGACATAATGTCGCCGGTAAATGTAAATATCTTTATCGGCTACTTAGCTCGCCGGTAAAGATATATATTATCAACGGCGAAATACTTCGCTAGTGATTGTCGTGGATGGTTCATCGAAATGGGTTCTATACCGGCGAAATATCTGACCGGTATAACGTAAGCTTTTTTACCGCCGAGGGCTCATTTCGTTGGTAATAGTTTTACCAGTCGTGCTATATCAACGAATTTTACGAGTGAATAACATCACTGAAAAAGCTTTTACCGATGAAAAAACTTTTTTACCGGCGACTAGGTTTTGCCGGTAAAAATATAACTTGTGGTAGTGAACTGTTGAGTATTGATAGTGACAGTCCAATAAGAAAAAGGCCCCAGAGGCCCAATAACCATGGAGGGTGTGAACCCATGTTATTTGAACTGGATCGACCCATGCTAAAGTCGATCTGACCCTCAATAGAGTGACCCAAAATCGAGCCCAAGCTAAGATGGACGCCAAATGCTCAATCACTGGTCGCCATTCATCACCAAGTCGCGAACTCCTACTGCTCGGCATAGGAGTGCTCGCCCTGAAGAGAGTCCCGCCTCTCTCCTCTGGTCCCACCAACCGTTCCTAAAGATATGACCACGATATCCCGCATATCTCGGACACATATTCTCTAAAGATTACATATGTTAACTGCAATATTACGTCATAACCGTAATATCTGCTATCTTAATCTTCACCAGTACAATATTTACTAAGATATACTGTTGCCTTCTACAGTTTGGTCTCCCTACTCTATAAACACTCTTGCTTTTCAATACATTCATTACGTTTTGAGATATATACACACATACTCATTTAAGCATCGGAGAGGGACCCAGAGACACCCTCTCTGTTGCGATCCCCTTCCTGCAGGTTCACCGGAGCTAAGGCGAGAGCACCTTTCAATCATCCATTGACATTCAATTCACTACTTCACTGTCAGATCAACATTCAGAAAATCAAGATCCAACGTGAACCAAATCATAGAAAAACAAACGCAAACCCCGAATTGATAATTGATACGTACAATATACCCAAATTAATCCACGTGGTTAAACCCGATTTTGATACTTCATACGAGTATGATTCAATCGTGACGCTACCACCCAATCGATAATTATTAGGTACGTAAAATAGCTAGCATGGCAGATTATGAAAGCTCCATCGTTACTTTTCCAACCGTTCGTACTTTCCATGCACGTCAATTTCCAGGAAAATTCCCACCTCAACCGTACGTACATTAAGAACTCCGTCATATACATATAATATATATATGCTTACATGCTTATATGCAAGCTTTTCTGTATGTATCTAGGTCGTCCACTTCATCAGATATCGGAAAGAGATGAATTCTGCAAGAATTGCAGCAATGGCGTTCGTGGTTTCAACTATGTTACTGCAGAGCTGCAGTGGACAAGACATTGCTGCAGCTTCTCCAGGACCAGATGCTTCCTCTAGTAACAGTATATATATATATACACATACATATACAACTGTTTATGTATTATAGTTGAATTAATCTTTATATACTTACATTAACTGCATGCATGCATAGATAGATAGTTTTTTTTGGGTCATTTTACCGAAAAATAATTTAAAATATTAAAACAATTATTTTGCGAAATTTTCTATATTTATAAGTATGGATTAGCAAATTACCCATTTGGAACCAGAATCTACCCGGAACCGGCACGTAGGGTAGGTTCCGGATAACAATTTGAATAATAGGGTAGAGTTCAATTTTTCTTTTTTAAAACCTGTATTTTTTGTTTCAATTCCGATCCAGGTAATAGGGTATTCTGTTTCTCCCAAGAATCGATTATATATATGTATATATATATATATATATATACTATTAATATCAATAAAAAAGAATTAGTAATTGTCGTTTTATTATAATTTTTAAGTTTTTAACCCTAAATTTGTGATTATTATTGGATAATTGTATAATCATTTTGTATGATTCTTGCAACTTCGTACGTGTTTTACGAAAAATTGGTTTCAAATCGATTAGTATAAACAAGTTTTAGATAGTTTCTTTTGAAACAGATTCCTAATAAGGTACCTGAAATCGTTAGTATAAACAAGTTCTAGGTAGGCTCGAGTTCCAAATGCAACATGGTAGGTTCCGGTTCCAAAATTCAATATCCTGATTGCAAAATGTTTGGTTCCGGAAACCCCTAAAATTACAGGGTACCCAAAACCGTTCACCCCTCGATTCAATTTTATGTGGGCTACAATTTTATTTTAAATAATAAATACTAATATTTTCTACAACTCAAATTTAACAGTAGACAATAATGTTTTTTTTTTTTTTAAATTTTTGCAGCTCAACTCTTTCGGACGTCATTTAATACAAGATAAAAATATATTTTATTCATGACTCATTTATTTTAGTTGTTATTTTTCATATAATAACATGTATAATAATTAAATTATAATGTTTTTAAAAAATAATTCTCACTAATTAATTAACTTTTCCTTTATATTTACCATTTATGCATTGGTTTTTCCCTTTGTTTCAGGAGAGACTATCGACCAAGCAGTTGCATACCTTCTCCTTGCTGTGGCCTTGGCAGTCACTTATGGATTGCATTAACTTTAATATGACATTATATTTCATTTTTAATTATCTTCTAAAATAAAAAATAATAATGATCGTATGATGTAATGTAAGATCGATCACGTATATACACGTGTCCATAGTTATTAATGATAATGTGTAATTGTGATTAGTAGCTATTTGTACAAGTATATATATATATATATATATAGTAAAAAAATAGTCTACTGTGACAATTCAAATAGAAAAAAAATCAATCTAATAATTATAAATTTGAGAATAAAAACATACTATATAAGCGTACATACATACTCAAACACTTATATATATATGTTTGATTAATATTATCTTTTGATTTTTTTTTTGTTACTAACTGGTTATTTATGTTTGAGAATGTTATTTTTTTTGTTCAATCTTGTAGTTTTCAATTACTTATTTTGATATGTTATTAAGTCATTAAAATGATGATTCTACCATTTTCCTTGAATTATTCTTCTTTCCATGTTCATCTTCTTCATATTTCTTTCCATATTTTTCTTTTATGATTGAACAACCCTAAACTTTCAAAATGAACCCAGAAATCAGGTCCTTAATTCGTTCTGAACCCAAAAATTTATCTATGAGTTCCAAAGAAGAAGAAGAAGAAGAAAAGGTTATAATTTTTACATTTTCATCTCATAAAAAAATCACTGTAACCTTAAACTTTTGTAAGTTACTTGTGAACAACACAAATTCAAATACACATGATCTTATTTATAAAAAGAACATGGAGTGACTTAACCACATTACTAAATAAGTTTATTTAACGATAACAAAAAAAAAATAGAGCTGATAATTTTTTACATAATATGTTACGGATACATACAAAAATATTGCGTTCGAAGAAACACATGACGTAATGATAATATGATAGTACAAACACGATAACTCACAATTTTTATTATGATCCGATTTTTTTTATTCGTTAGAAAATTATTATTTTTTCTTATTGTAATGTGTCTGTTGGAATTATTTTGGGTTTATAAAAATTAATTCCTTTAGTTTTATCAAATTTAATTAGGATTATTAGTACTCTAATTATTATATGGTTGATGAAAAAAAAATCCTACAAATAGGTATGTCTCTTTACAATTGAGACAATCAAAAATCAGAAATTTTGCTTTGTAAAGTTGCTATGAGTTGGGTTGAGTCTACACCCGATTTCCCGTCGAAATCTGAGTTCGGTTATTGTTTAGTTAAGTTAAGGGAAACACCGTATTTGTTTCATTTTAACGATAGTGTTTTATCTTGAAAAGTAATCGTCCTTATTATTCCTCTTGCACGAACCTATTACGGTGAGATGTAGAATTGTCTTAAGGAGATCGTATTTTTCACGGTACTCAGTTAAACGAAAATATTTTTAATTTTTATACGAAGAATTTAAGTCATTTTGTAATATTGCATGTTATTATAAGGTTTATTCATTTTTTTAAAATCATTTTTCATCCGAAAATAATATTATATTACAATTTAATTCTCTTATATTACTAACAAATTTTACTTTATCCTTGAGTCAAAACGATCAATAAATGATATACTCGACTCTATTTCAAAATATCTTTTTTCAATTATTAGAAATGAGATTTAAGGATAAAAGTGAGTAACTAAATCAATAATATAAATCACAAATCAACTATAACCCATGACATTTAATTGAATTATACACCTCTAAACGTTTACCCAAAAATTATTCAACACGGGACTCTAACTCGTTAAGAGTTAGTTATGTGAATCGGAGATTGATTTTAATCATTGTCAGATCATTTCAACCCCTGCAAAAAATAACAAGTGAAGTATTTCTCTCATCTCTATTCGACGCTTAAATGAGTATGTGTATAAATATAATATTATCTATATTATTAGAAAGAAATGTAACAAATTTATATAGAAAGAAATGTATCATATTTATTATATCTGAATCACTTATTATTACAAATAGCAATTTGCTAATTAACCCCTTTCAAAACACGAACTCAAAACAAGGAGACACCAACGGTAGAAACATTCCACGGTCAATTATCAACCGTTAAAAACTACCTAAACTACCCAACTCCTCCTTTCTTGCTCTTACACTCTTCTTCCCTTCTTCCTTTCCCATCAACCATTATTCCGAATAATCTCTCATTCGACACTAATGGACGGAGACCCCACCACCGACCACCCCCACGGCGGCCCTACAAAGAAAGACCCCGCCCAAACAAAGCGCCGTGAGCTCGGACTCTCCTGCATGCTCAATTCAGAAGTAGGCGCTCTCCTGGCCGTTATCCGCCGACCCTCCGACCTTTCCGACCAATACCTCTCCGCAGAAGAACCCATCGACTCCTCCATTCTCCACTCACTCAAATCCCTCCGAGCCCTAATCTTCAACCCTCAGCAGGAATGGCGCACCATCGACCCTTCCGTCTACCTCTCCCCTTTCCTCGACGTGATCCAGTCCGACGACGTCCCCGCCATGGCCACCGGAGTGGCCCTGTCGGCTCTTCTGAGGATGCTCCGCCTGGGGATCTTCGACGAGAAGACACCTGGTGCAAGGGACGCGATCAACTCGGTGGTTATCGGAATCGTGAACTGCCGGCTAGGGAAGACGAATAGTACGGCGGAGGACGTGATTCTGATGAGGATACTGCAGATACTGTCCAATGCGATGAAGCATCGCGCGTCGGTGTTGCTGACGGATCACGCGGTCTGCACGGTCGTGAACACGTGCTTCCAAGTCGTGCAGCAGGCGGCGACTCGTGGCCATCTTCTCCAGCGCAATGCGAGGTATATTAACCGAAACGAAGACGATATGAAAAATAATATTTTAAAAAAATAAACATAATTATTTAAATGATATAATAAAATATCCAATTTACTACGTATACATTTTCAATAAGGGGTGAAACCGTCCGAGCAGACCAATTGTTTTACAATTTTGATTGGTTATCCATATTTTCGGAGTAGATTTTCATTAAAAAAAGTATGATTCAAAATATTGAATAAGTAAAAATAAAGGGTTAAATACCAATAAGCTACCTAAACTTTGGACGTTTTGCAACAAGTTATCCGAACTTTGAAAATTCAAAACGGACTACCTCAACTTTGAAGAAAGTGCAAATAGCTACCCCGTCCAATTTTCCGTCAACTGTTGACGGAAATTCGTCAGAAATTGGACGGAGGTAACTATTTGCACATTCTTCAAAGTTGACTTGAGGTAGTACGTTTTGATTTTTCAAAGTTCGGGTAGCTCGTTGCAAAACGTTCAAAGTTCAAGTATCTCCTTGATATTTAACCCAAAAATAAACCATTCATTCAAAATTTTGGATCAGTTTTTCGGTTCAAACTTAAAATTAAAAAATACACATCCAAAACCAAAATATTTATTCAAAATCAAATTAAACAACAAAATAATTTGATTTAACAATATTTGCATAATTTTCTACTAAACCGTTAAACAACTAAAATAACTATGAAATAACTAAATTATTATTAGTTTGTGTTCATTGATTAACTATATTGTTAAACCAAATTCCTATAATATATGAAATTATATGTATATTAACGGTTGAACCGAACCCCATAGTCTTTAAAATTTGTAGGTCAACCGGTTTAAAAATCCAAACCAAACTACAAAAATTTGTCCATAAACTGAATCGTATATTTTCGTACCAATTTTTCCAGTTCCGTTCGATTCTGTTTTCACCAAATTTTCTGACCATCCGAATTTTCCTTTACTTCTAATTTTCCATATTTCTTAGGTATACGATGCACGAGTTGATCCAAATCATATTCTCGCGTCTCCCCGAAGTCGACGTAAAGGACTCTGAGAACTCCGACTCGGACACCGACGACTGCACCGACTCAGGCTACGGTGTTCGGTGTACCATCGACATCTTCCACTTCCTATGCTCGTTGCTCAATGTGGTTGAGGTCATGGATTCCGATCAAATTCCAACAACCGTGTCACAAGCCGCGGACGAAGACGTGCAAAACTTCGCATTGGGTCTGATTAACTCGGCAATCGAGTTGAGCGGTGACGGGATCGGGAGGCACCCGAAGCTGTTGAGGATGGTCCAGGATGACCTTTTCCATCACTTGATTCACTACGGGATGGGCTCGAATCAGATCGTGGTGGCTACGATTTGTAGCACCGTGTTGAGTATATACCATTTCCTACGAAGGTGCTCTTTGGGATGATGGATTACCAATTTGCATGCATACTTAAATTTTGGGAAATTGGGAAGAAAATATATTTTAAAAAAAATTATAAGAAAAAAATAATTAAATTTTCTCTTAATTCTACCAAAAAAAATAGAAAGTAGCTTTTTTTTTAAAAAAAAATAATTAAGAAAAATTGACAAAAACTGCCCCTTTTTGTTTTGAAAAGGGTTTTTGTCTATTATTTTTGAAGCATTTTATACTTAAAGCTTAAGTATTTACTTACTATCTGAATTTTGTTAGATTACGTTATATATAGCTGATTTTTTTTTATTTCAACTAATTTACTATTAAATTATGAAGAAATTTGTATTTTGTTTATTATTTTAGTGTTGAATTGCAAGCTAAATTTTTGAAAAATTTACATTAGTAAATCTGCAATTTACTAATGACCTTTGTAAAAAGTTGCAATTTGTTAGCTTAGACATGACACACACGTATTACCTCTCCGTGTCATCATTTATATATATAAAATTAACTAACAATTTCTTAAAAAAAGCATTTAAATGAAAATTTGTCCTAAATCTTAAAGTTTAGCTATCAATTAATTATTTAATCCATTTTCTTTTTTATTTCTTATTATATATTTTGTAAAGATAATTTTTCTAATTTTTATTTTTCATGTTGGATGGTAGAATTAAGAGTTAGAGTTTTTTTTTTTTTTTTGTATTTTCTTAGAAAATATTTCAAATTTAAAGAGAAAAAAAAGTAATGGAAAGTGGTGCTATTCCGATACTCATATCAAGTTTTTGTTAATTTTTTTGCAGATTCATTCGATTACAACTGGAGGCGTTCTTTGGCCTGGTGCTATTCCGAGCCGCGAGATCGAGCTCGATCCAACTCCAGGAGGTCGCCATTGAAGGAATCATCAACTTCTGCCGGCAGCCGACGTTCACGTACGAGGCTTACGTGAATTACGACTGCAACTTCATCTGCAGAAACATTTTCGAGGAGATCGGGAAGTTGCTCTGCAAAAACGCATTTCCTACGTCGAGCCCTCTGACGAGCCTTCAGATCCAAGCTTTCGAGGGTTTAGTGATCATGATCCACAACATCGCCGACCACATAAACATGGAGGATTCGAGCTCGTTCGGGCCTTACACAGTTGATATCAGCGAGTACCGGCCCTTCTGGGAGGAAAAGCTCGGGATCGAAGAAGACGAGAAGTGGATCGGGTTCGCTAGGTTGAGGAGGTTGCAGAAGAGGAAAGTGATGATAGCCGGCGATCATTTTAACTGGGATGAGAAGAAGGGTCTCGATTATTTGAAGCAGTCGAAGCTCGTATCTGATCCACCCGACCCGAAGGGGTTCGCGTGCTTCTTTCGGTTCACGCCTGGGCTAAACAAGAACTCGGTCGGGGACTATCTCGGAGACCCTGACGAGTTTCACGTTAGGGTTTTGAAGGAATTCACAGAGACGTTCGAGTTCACGGGGATGACCCTGGAGACGTCACTTCGGACGTATTTACAGACGTTTCGACTGCCGGGAGAATCTCAGAAGATCGAGCGGATTCTCGATGCGTTTTCGTTGAGATTCTATGATCAACAGTCGTCGGAGATCTTTTGTAGCAAGGATGCGGTTCTTGTTCTTTGTTACTCGATTATCATGCTCAACACGGATCAACACAACCCTCAGGTGAAGAAGAAGATGACGGAGGAGGAGTTTATTCGGAACAACCGAGCGATTAACGGCGGCAACGATCTTCCTCGAGAATACCTCTCCGAGCTTTTCCAATCGATCTCGAACAATGCGATCAAGCTCTTTGGGCAAGAGGGTTTGGTGGTGGAGGAGATGGGCCCCAGTCGTTGGATGGAGCTCATGAACAGATCCAAAACCCTAACCCCATTCTTCGAGTGCGGTTTCGACGATCGGTTGGGGAGGGACATGTTTGCCTCCATCGCCGGGCCGGCGGTCGCCACTCTCTCGGCTTGCTTCGAGCAAGCTGAGGAAGACGAGTTCTTACACGAATGCGTCGAGGGTTTGTTCTCCATTGCAAGGATCGCTCGGTATGGACTTGAGGACACCCTTGACGAGCTCCTTGCCTGTTTTTGCAAGTTCACCACTCTCCTGAACCCTTACGCCACCCCTGAGGAAACCCTATTTTCATTCAGCAACGACATGAAGCCGAGAATGGCGACCCTCGCCGTCTTCACCATCGCGAATAGCTTCGGATACTCTATTCGAGGAGGATGGAGAAACATCTTGGAGTGCTTGTTGAAGCTCAAGAGATTAAAGCTTCTCCCTCAATCGCTTATCGAAGCCGACACCGATTCCGTCCCCGTGCCCGACCAGAAGTTGGATTCCGGCGTAATATTCCCAACCCAAGACCCGAAGTTCGGCGGAGGCCGCCACAACATCGGAGGCATAATGGGTCGGTTCTCGCACTTCCTCGCCGTGGAATGCGCGGAGGATTCTCTAACCCTCGGAGCAAGCGAATACGAGCAAAACGCCAAAATCATCAAACAGTGTCGAATCGGAAGCATATTCACCGGAAGCTCGAGCTTTCCCGATGCTGGTTTGGTAAGCCTCGGAAGGTGCCTTATTTTCGCAGCTGCCGGAAAAGGCCAGAAATTTAACACCCCGGTTGAAGAGGAAGAGACAGTAGGGTTTTGTTGGGAGCTTATTATTACAACAACGTTATCAAATCTTCATCGATTCTCGGCCTTTTGGCCGTCGTTTCATGAATGTCTCTTAGCGGTGACCCAGTTCTCGTTATTTTCTCCGATTCCGTTCGCCGAGAAGGCCATTATCGGGCTGTTAAAGGTGTGTCTCAAGCTAGTGATGGCTCAACAAACCGACATGCTACCGGAGGAGCTAATTTTCCGATCTATAAACTTAATGTGGAAGCTCGATAAAGAGATTCTCGACACTTGTTGTGGATTCATTACGAAATCGGTGAGCCGAATCCTCCTGGAGTACCCTCAAAACTTACAAACCCAACTTGGGTGGAAGTCGGTCCTCCATTTACTATCGGTCACCGGCCGACACCCTGAATCGTACGATCACGGTGTCGAAACCCTAATCATGTTGCTTTCCAACGGCTCTCACCTCTCGAAGATCAACTACGCCTACTGCATCGATTGCGCATTCGGGTTCGTCGCGCTAAAAAACAGCCCTCTAGACAAGAACTTGAGGATCCTGGATTTGTTGTCGGAATCCGTCAACCTCCTCATCCAATGGCATAAGAATACGCCGCCTGATGGTCTACTAAACCCTAATAATTACAGCGGCAGCAGCACCGTGAGCAACTCCTCGAACGAGGACAACGTCAAAGGTCTCGGCTCCTCGAGCATGTCCCTCAACTTGTTCGTTAAGCTTGGGGAGGCGTTTCGAAAGACGAGCCTCGCCAGGAGAGAAGACATGCGAAACCATGCGGTGTTGTCTCTAGGTCGGAGCTTCGAGCTGGTTGAAGAGCTCGAGTTCAACTCGATTAGCTGCATTAATGTCTTCAACCTCGTGATCTTCGCCATGGTGGACGATCTTCACGAGAAGATGCTGGAGTACTCGAGGCGGGACAATGCCGAGAGGGAGATGAGGAGCATGGAAGGAACCTTAAAGATAGCAATGGAGCTGTTGGCCAACGTATTTTTACAGTTCTTGAAGAGAATAGCTGAAAACCCTAGTTTCCGGACATTCTGGTTAGGTGTCTTGAGAAGAATGGACACGTGCATGAAGGCGGATCTTGGCAGTTACGGCAAGTCAACCCTGCCGGAGTTGATACCGGAGTTGCTTAAAAAGATCATCTTGAAAATGAAAGAAGATAAGGTTTTGGAACAGAAGGAAGGAGATGATCTTTGGGATATAACTTACATACAGATTCAGTGGATTGTTCCTGCGCTCAAGGAGGAGTTATTTCCAGAACTTGAAGCATAAATTTTTTTAGGTGTAGAAAAATAGAGAAATGGTAAATTTGAAAAAAAAAAAAAAAATTTGCTAAATTTGTTTACCCTTGATTTGTTGTAATGTTAAATATTGATAGTCATTTTATTTTTTAACTTTTGCACAATTTTTCTTATAGTTCTATTCTACAAGGAAATTCGATTTTTATCAAATTACTTGGGATGTATTTTACAGAGCGTATAAAGAGTTGGTGCCATGAAGAATAGAAAATGTATTGACAGGCTTGTCTACTTTCTAGTATATGGAGCCATTCATTGGCTTGGCAATGGGATTTTTTTTTTTTTAAATGATAATTTAAATTAAAAAGGTGATATTTCACAACTAATCTAGACCCAATTGAAAATTATGATAAATTGAAATCCCTGAAAAAATCAGTTAAATAAATAGTATATTATTTCAATGTCAATTATAGTCTGTATTTATTTTTACTTATTAATTACTACAATATTATATTATTTTAATATCTATAAATATATTTATTTAATTTATTATAATATTTTTATAATTTTTAGTATTGTGATAGAGTTATATTTGTTAATACAGAAGATAAACTAGTTTTAATATATAAAAAAATAAGTTTTTAATATGATAGGTTTCAATTCCTTAATTTAAACTCTAAAATTAAATATAATTATTTATCACTTGCATAGTTCAATTTAGTCTAAAGTTTCTACATGGTTCCATTCTGCACTCTCTTAATATTCCAAAGAAATTTCGAGATTGACAATAAAGTTAATTTCTCCTTTATTCTAAATGTATCTTATTATGCTTATATTATATTATAATAATTAATATATCTAAGTTAATTAATAGCTAATTAACATGCTAAGTTGAATACACCAAACCACCAATCCGAACCCAAGCAAACCAACGCAAACAGGACATGAGCCGAACCCACAGAATGTGGGAGAGGCTGAATACCTGATCCTAAACCGTGCCAACACCCATGAGCCCGACCACCACATCATAACCGAACCACAATACAAGCCTACGCCACCCATGATAACCTACCTGATCGACCACCTAAGCCACCAAACCGCATATGACGAAACCACTACCATCCACAATTACATAGTTGAGAACCCACCCGGACACACCACCCACATCACCGATCTCATATAACCATAGCCAACCCACCGGCCTTAGCCCATACCTAAACAAGATCTCACTAAAACGGAGGTGGATGATGAGGAGGATCAACCGGGCCCAAAGAGAATGAAAAACATGGAGGAGATTAAAGTGGAAGAGACCGAAAAAAGAGTAATAAGGAAGAGAACAAGCCCAAAGAAGAGATTGAACCGAACCCCCCTAAGCTGGAAGTGGAAGACCGACAAGGGCTGATGGGGGAGAAAGGACAAGGATGAAACACATGACACGGAAAAGGGTTGTGGTGGCTGTCCTGGAACAGCCACAGGGGGTCAATGAGCACAATGTCATGGAATTGTCAGGGATTGGGATCGGCCTTGATAATTCAACACCTCCACGACCTCAATAAAAGATATCACTCAAACATAATCTTTCTTATGGAGACTAAGAATGGGGATACCTATTGCGAGAAAATAAAAAAAGAAGATGTGAATGGAAGGAAGCTATTATGTTAGCCCAAACGGAACATCGGGTGGGCTAGCACTATGGTGGACGGGGGAGACAAAGGTAAAAATCATGTATGCGGACCAGAATTGCATTGATGGGGAGGTCTGATTCAAAGAACATGGGGTCGTTATGCAAGTCACATGGGTACACGCGAGCACGGATGCACAAGAGCGAGCCCAGAACTGGGAAAGGTTACGATCATTGGGGAGGGGCCGATCGGGTCCATGGATGCTTGTGGGCGATTTCAACATGATATGCCACCAACACGAGAAGAAGGTTGGAAGGAGTAAGTCTACAAGACACATGGAGGAGTTCAAGACACTTATAGATGACTTGAACATGGAGGACTTAGGGGAAAAGGGCAATCCGTTCACATGGTGCAATAATCGGAGCGGCAATCAACGAATAAGTGAACGACTTGACTGGGTGCTTATAAATGCGGAATGGGCTGCCAACCATCCCGCGGGACAATGCATAAATGAACTAGCAATCGGTTTGGACCATACCCCTCTAATGGTTCAGACCGATCGGCCGAGAGGTAGGAGAACACGCCGGTTCAAGTTCGAGGCAATGTGGCTCGAAAACCCGAAGTGTAAGAAAGTGATCCAAAGGGCATGGGAGGCGCCAACATCTAGACGGGAGCTGCACCGAGTCCAAACCAAACTCCAAATATGCCGAAAGAAGCTCACTAGTTGGAGCTGAACCGAGTTCGATCACAACATGTGGGAAATAGCAAAAACGAAGGAGGAATTAAAGCGACACATGCAGGGTCCTATGGATCAAGAGGCACTCGAGAAATAGAGGAGCCTCAAGAGAAATTTGAATGGGTTGTGGACACGGGAGGAGACGTATTGGAGACAGAGATCTCGTGTGAAGTGGTTGAGGGAGGGGACCGAAATACCACTTTCTTTCACCAAACAACGGTGGCTAGAAGGAAGAGAAATCAAATATGCCGACTCCGCGGGATGGATGGGGAATGGATTACAAAAGAGAACCAAATATCGAATGAACTACGTCACTACTTTGGGAATATTTTCTCATCGGAGGAACTGAGGTGTGGGAGGATCTTCTTAATGCGATACCTAGTCAGATAACACTCGAGATGAACCAGAGCTTAACCCAGGAGGTGACAGATTCTGAGATACGATTAGCCACATACCAGTTGGGAGGATCCCAGGCCCCTGGACCGGATGGCTTCCCTGGATTATTCTATCAAAGGAACTGGACTATTGTGGGAGCGGACGTCATCACTGCGGTCAAGGCTTTCTTCAGAACAGGTAATCTCCTAAACACCCTAAATAATACAGATATCGTTTTGATTCCCAAAGTACCTAACCCCATGAAGCCCACATATTTTAGACCCATAAACTGTTGTAATTTCCTGTATAAAATCATATCCAAGGTGTTGGTTAATCGATTGAAACCATATCTTGCGGATCTCATCACTCCCTTTCAGAGTGCAGTTGTTTTGGGGAGACATATACATGATAACATTTTTGTGTCATATGAGGTGTTTCATTACCTCCAGATGAACAACACTGAGAGTATGGCGGAGTGTGCACTGAAAATAGACATGCAGAAAGCTTATGACAGAGTGTAATGGGCATTTCTCCTGGAGACTCTAAGGAGGAGGGGCTTTGATGGGAAATGGATCAGGTGGATAGAGAAATGCATCACAACAACCACGTATCAGGTAGTGGTTAATGGCGAAAGGACGGAACCGATCACACCGACCCGAGGGATCCGACAAGGTGACCCTCTCTCACCTTACCTCTTCATTATGTTGGTCGATGTACTATCACGAAGATTGGAGGTGGCGGCTAAGGGGTGGGGGCGATCAAAGGTATAAGAATGAGGAGACATTGCTCGGAACGGCATCACTTATTTTTTGCAGACGACTCTCTATTCTTCATACAAGCATCGACGACGAATGCTAGGGGCCTAAGGAACATACTGGAGGCATACTGCCAAGCTTCGGGTCAGAGGATCAATGTGAACAAATCGACACTCTATTTCAACAAAAGGGGCTAGCCGAGAGCTACAACAACAGGTGGAGACAGTTTTGAACATACGAAGCACGAGTGACCCGGGCAAGTATCTAGGCTTGCCATCGATATGGGGACGTTCTAAGAAGGAGACCCTAGGATCTCTCAAAACGAAGATCAAGGACAAACTAGCAGGTTGTAGACCAAAAACCCTCAATCAAGCCGGGAAAGAGGTACTCATTAAGGCCATTATCATGGTCATACCAACGTATGTCATGAGTGTATTCAGGTTACCCAAGACATGGTGCGCGGAGATTGATGCACTTATAGCCGACTTCTGGTGGGGTCAAACGACGGAGGGGAAAATGACACATTGAAGGAGATGGGAGGTACTCACTAAGTCAAAGGACACAGGGGGTTTGGGATTCCGAGAGCTCCAAAGATTTAACACGGCTCTTCTAACAAAGATGGCGTCACGAGTCATTTCGGAGCCGACCACATTGTGTGCTAGAGTCTTGAAGGGCATGTATTTCCCGAGGTCTAATCTCCTAGAGGCGAGTCGGGGGAGTCGAGTGTCGTGGGGTTAGAGTAGCATTCTCCATGGACGAGACATTATGAAACGGGAAGGGGTATGGCTAGTCGGCACGGGGGAGGAAGTAAGAGTTTTCGATGACCCGTGGATCTACACAAAGGAGTCAAAGCGAGTGAATACGAACGTCACAGTGCAACACGGTGGAGATCTAAGGGTGAAGCATTTGATCACGCAAGACCGCCAATGGAATGAAACCATGGTCCGATGCATATGTGAGCAAGAAGATGCCGAACACATCTTGAGGTTGCCCATACCAAAGGAGGGAAGCGCAGACCAGTACATATGGCATCACACGAAGGATAGGACGACCCAAGTCCGATCGGTCTACCACAAACTCCGAGCGGACAACGAAGGGACAAGGGGGCCGAACCAACATGAACCATTTTGGAAGGGAGTATGGAGAACAAATGTACTTCCTAAGGTAAAGAACTTTATTTGGCGACTTGCTACTAATTCACTACCGGTCAAAGCGAATATGGTCAAGAGGGGCATGAATGTCCAACCGACATGCCCAATATGCGGGGAGGTGGAAACTCGAGAACATATGCTCCTAGAGTGCGCTTGGACCGAACCAGTCTGGTTTGGCATGTTGGGGTTACGAATAGACCAAACCGAGCTGAATAATGTCATTGCGTGGCTTGAACAGAGGCGGGCCGAATCGAGGGACACGAATGAAACAAGATGGAAACTTACGCTCATTACATGTTGGCACATATGCAAAACACGTTGCAAGACAACTTTCGAAGATATCAAACCGAAACCGACCATCGTAATCTCGGAGATAAGACAAGCACATGCCGAACAAGGGAGTATACACGCCCAAACCGTAGCAAGCCAACCGGACCGATCGAAGGAAAAGTGGCAAGCCCCAACCAGGAACATTATCAAGGTAAATTGTGATGCCTCGTGGTGCAAGCAAACTCGACGAGCGGGTATTGAAGTGATCACACGAGATAGCGACGGGAAGATAGTAGGTGGCATGAACCGAAGGGAATAGAGCGAGGACATTGATACTATGGAGGCGCGCGCAATACAAGAAGGAGTACGGCTAGCGATCGAGCGTGGATGGCAACACATAATCATAGAAACGGATTCACAAACGGTCCATAGACAAATTGGAGGCGAGATGATGCATTGGAGACTAGCCACAACAATAAACAACACGAGAGTACTAGCCACATACATTGAGCAAGTACAATGACGAGCTATTTCAAGGAACGCAAATGAGTGCGCAAATTGGATAGCTAAGTAAGCGAGAATGGGAGTGAATCTTAGTGATTGGGTCGAAAGGTCACCACTACCATTGCTATCTTTAGTTATTAATGATTGTAATCTTGAACTACCGTGATCATGTATCACGTCGTTTTATTTCTTTAAGTAAAGCGGTATTTTTGAAAAAGAAAAAAAAACATGCTAAGTTGAATAAAAATTTCACCTGTAATTATCTAAAAAATGAGATCACATAACCAATTAATTAGTATAGTGCGTATAATGTGGTCTTGGGTCCCTAATTACACCATGGAAGGAAAATTTATTCGAAATTTTGACTTTTCCAAGTGCCAAGAGTCAGCAACTAGAAAAGAGGGGACAGATACAAACGCCATATATTAGGAGAAAACAACCCCACACAATTTTGAGCTATATTTGTTTTGTTTTATTTACTATAATATTTTTCTAATTTTAAATATAGTAATTAAATAGTTTTTAATTAAAATATATAACATATATATAATTTCAATATGCTAATTTAAATAAAATATACTTGCAAAAGCATTAATTAATTAATCTAACTTTAATATTAATTATAACATAATTTTTATTTTAATAAAATCTAATTCTATGACTAATTTATTTACCAACACATCTATAATTTTCATATGGAATCAAGTATATATCCTTACATAAATATCATAATAATATTATTTGCATTTTTTTCATAATAAACAAAGTTTGGGGTTGGTGAACACTGAACACAATGAGGGGAGATCTCCCAACAATGACTTAACAGTTAACACTTGCATGCAGTCTACTGTTTTCCCCACAAAGATAATGGAGGCCATGTGCATTTCCATTGTTGACAAAATATATACATTTTCCCTTTATAAGATGGAAGATTGACTTGAATTCAGTTTTTAAATTCAAAGATTATTAACAAAAAATATTATATATATATATATAAGATTGCATCAAGTAAAATAATACGAAATTTGATACATTTTGGATATACTTTAATAGGTTATTAAGGATATTTATGATAGTAAAATAATATAGAATTAATGTATCATTGTAACAAATTTAGAATATTTGTAATGAAAGTTTATTACATACATTTATGAATAATGAAATATTGTTTTGGTTGGATTAAATGCTTTTAAGATAAAAATGGAGTTTATAGTATATTTTTCTTTACAAATAAACGTATAAATTTATTATAAATATTCTCACTCGTATATTAAAGTCTACACAATTCATCTACTAAAAATGGTATCTATGGAGAAAGCTCCAGGTAACTATAGTAAAATGAAAAGTCTTGAAAATGAGCTAAGATGTTTGTTTTTTTATAATGGTTAATGTTTCAATATGTTTGAAAATGATGGTAATTATTTAATTGGTACCTTTGTTACTTTTTCGTTCCGTTAAATATTTTTCATATTTGCAAAATTAACCAAATATTTTTTAAATGTTACAACTAAATCATACAAACTTACATTAATGTTACAAACAAGTCCCAACTCGATTCCAGCCACATCGACGGTCTTCTAGCCAGGGTCTGAACCCAAACCATAGGACCTCTGATTGGAACTCAATTGGAGCCCCAATCGGGGTCCTATGATCTGAGTCTGAACCCATACCAGGTCCTCACATGGTTGGGCGACCTGGTCTGGGTCCGAGCCCAAACCAGGTCACCAGGGTTGGGTGATCGGGTCTGGGTTCAGACTCTGGCTAGAGAATCCCAGTGTGGCTCGAATCGAATCAGAACTTGTTTGTAACATTAATGTAAGTTTGTAAGGTTTAGTTGTAACATTTAGAAAAATATTCGGTTAAATTTGAAAATATGAAAAATATTTATCGGAATTTTTTAATAAAAAAATAAAGAAAGTACCAATTACCATTATTTTCAAATATGATGAACTATTCAAAATATTTTAGGTTAAAAAAACATTTTGTGTTGGACTATTCTCAATATATACATTTTTTTCATAAAGTGTCATATTGCAAAATATTGCCATGTCAAATCAATCAAATTTCTCATGTATCTCACTTTTTGTGTTTTTTTCTTTCTTCAATCCAAAGAACGTGGAGGGTTTAAAACATTTGAAATGATTTTAATTATTTTGGTGTAAACATCTCTTCAACAAAATATTATATGTCTCACTTTACTTAAATATATGTAAATCTAAAATTATTAGTTTAGAAAGTATTTGAGATTAACCTAGCTAGCAATATAATGGGCATTTTTAGAGAGAGATAGGTATTTAAAATCGGGTCACGTAAAACCCATTGTCCTAAATTTTTAAGGCAGTATGTGAAATATAAGTTCATTATTAGAGTTTGAAACTTGTTTAATACATTAACTCTTTTATACAATGTGCTTAATAACTGGATCTCAACGTCATAATATCAATTATAAATACCCTGACGTCATAATATTATCCTAAAATCTAAAGTATTAAGTGAAAACTCAGATAATAATTTTATTGTCTAACCAGCACTACTAAAATAATCCTCATATAAATTCGTCGATGAAAAAGAATAGTTGGAAAAATTATTTACCGACAAAATTGTTTTGTTAGTAACTTATTTACTGACGGTACTTATTTTTGTCGCAATAATCGTTTTGCCGACGAAATCTGATTCGTCAGCAAAAGTACCTTATGCCGACGAAATCGTTTGAATTTTGATTTTTTTTTGCCAATGTAATTTTTCGTCGGCAATTACAGCGCTTTTTACCAATGAAAATATTTGATCATATTTTGTCGGTAAACTTTTACCGATAGTAGTTTCACCGAGGAAAGTTTTGGCACAACTTAAAAAAAATGAAGACTTTAACGTTAAAATTTCAGAAAGAACGGTGACACAATAATTATCCTCTCAAATTTTTTATTGTGCAATTTTTTTTTATATTTTTTATTTAACTCTTACATTTGTTTTTGAAAAAAATAATTGTATTTATACTTGCTCTGATAATTATTTTCTTAACGTAAGTATAAACTTCGGCCTTTGCTCTAGTTATTATTGGAAAAATATGTTAAAATGTGAAAGTTTTGAATAACTTTGTAATTATGTCAAAACTTGCACTAAACTCTACGTGGTGAATGAAAATTTTATTACATTGAGTATTTTTAAGTATATATTAAGTTTCTAACCCTATAAATACGATAGTTTTCTCCCTTTCAAGAATTTAAAAAGAAAATAATCTTACAATAATGAGAAACTATTTTATAGTTGTTATTTCTATTCTCCATTTTTGACAATCATATTAACGTTTATCAGTCATTCTGACTGCCGTGTTCGGCTTTTTATTAGTCTTAATTGTCATGTTTGGCTTATTTTTTTAAATTCAAGTATTGTTCAGTTCGATTAAGATATAATTTATACTAATTTATATTCCAATTTATATTTTAGTTTACATTCCAATTTATATTTTAGTTTATATTCGATCATACTATTATATTTTAAGAGATGAGTGACTTATAAATAATTATTTTTTCTGTGTGTTGATGGCTGTCCAATGATTCTGTCTTTTTGTTGAGTCTAATTTGATGTGATGCATGTGTTGAATGTAGGAATTCATCTTTCCATGCTTCTAGGGAAGGTTGTATTTGAATTACTTTCATTAGAAAATGAGTTAAATGAGTTGTATATGTGCGGTTTGGAGGAATTGCTTCTTTCATTTGCTCTCATTAAAAGCAGTAATAATGATAGCTAGGGTTTGGATTACTCTAGAGGAAGAAAATTAGATTTTTAAAGGTTAATTTCTTTACAAAATTATATTTTTACAAGTTTCTTTATGTAGAGGAATTCCTCTAGTTTCGTATGCAAATAGGTATTTACCGATGAATTTGACATTGCCGACGAAATAGATTTTGTCGGAAAAAAGTAAGTTGTTGACGAAAAAATTATCTTTACTGACAAAAATTCCGTCGGTAAAAAGGTTTTTACCGACAATAATTTTGTGTCATTTTCGTCAGTAAACTTTTGTCAACGGGGTATTCGCCGATGATATCTTTAATGACGAAAATATGTCTTTACCAACGAAAATTATTTTTACCGATGGAATGTTCACTTTAATTTCGTCGGTAAATATAAAATTTTCAGTAGTCAAGTCCTAATGTTAATAGAGTAAATAGATTATGTTCTTCACTCACATGTTTATCACATAATAATTACATACATTATATTTTCTATGTAATTTATTACATTTGTTGTTTGCTTAATGTTGTTATTTACACCATTATTAGTATTTCATCCATTTATTTATGTTAAAATAACAATTTTACCTAAACCTTTGTTTCATCTTCGACACAAAAGCAAGAATTAAACCCAAAAAATCAAAAATTGAATATGAGAATCGAAAATTCAGTCTTTGGTTGATTTTAAAACCAGAATCGCGTTTCTAGGTTCGATTTCAACTCAGAAATGCATTTATGGATTGAATTCAAACCTAATATTGCATTTCTAGGATTGATTTAAGGATTCAAAATCAATCCAAAAATACAATTTATGGTTGAATTTGAATCCATAATTACATTTATGGGTTGACTTTTAACCCAAAAATGTAACTCTCGATTGAATCATACCAAAATTTGCACGTTTTATTTAGTATTGAAAATGAATAGATTGACAAAATTATCATTTTGATACATTTAACAGAATAAATGGACAACATAGTAAAAGTGGTGCACAATATATTCAAATTTATGAGTGTAAATAAAAATGTGAGTAAATATATAAATGCATAGATATTATTTATGTGTATATATATATATTCTGTGAATGCTTACACCAAAATAAAAATAATAAAAATTGCACCACTACTAGCTAGTATGATTAATTTTTAAAAAGGTAAATCTTTTGTAAGCATGATATATACTTAAACTATATAAAATAATTTCATAAATACCCATAAAATTTAAACTACATATTATTTTAATAATCCATTTTTAGTAGTTAACACTAAAAAAATTGCACTCACAAGATATGATACTCAATGAATATGAAGCACGAAAAAATACAAAATATTTCTAACCGTTAAACTAATAATAGGCATTGTGAATAGTATTTAAATATTTCAGTCATGTGAATTCTCTCATATTAAAGAAAAAAAACTTAGAATAAAATATTAAATTATTAGATTATTGTAAGATAATTGCATGTAAATATTTACCTATCTATCTCTATAAAACATTTTCGCTAACTCGTGAATTATCACTAACTTAACTACAAAATATAATTTTGACCAAAAACGTTTACAAAATTTAATAAAACGTTAATTAATTTCAAAAAATAATTTTATAATATTTAAGACTCCAAAAACTGTAACATGTAAATAATAAAAAGTACTACTATTGTATTGAAAATGATTTCAAATAAAAAATTATCTCCTAACGTAAGAAAATACAGACATTCCTAGTAAGAAAATAGTATTATCTCTCCCATTCCGTCATATCTCTATTTTTTTCAGACGGTTTCGGGCACATGTGCGGGTCACGTGCGGTTTCAAATTTAAAAATGACCAAATTGCCATCATTTCAAATTTGGTCCAATTGCGTTCCTTGTTCCTCCCCAGACGCTTCATGGTCGCGACTGCGTTTCCATTCGCTTCCCACGTTTCGTCGGACTCTGAGGAAGAATCGGAGTGGTGCAAAAATAATGTCTTTGTTTTCTTTTTCAGCCATTGATTTGGTGGATGAAGCCGCTGCAAAGCTTAGAATGGAGATTACTTCAAATATACATATTTATTAATATACATATCTTATATTATGTTAAAGTGTTACAATAGTATAGGTACATTAGAAATATATGAGATTATATATACTTAGAAAACTTTCCACATCCATTTTCACATAAAAACAATTCACAAATTAAAGTGATGGTGTAGAAAAAATATGGATATTTGGTTACGATATTCAAAATTAAGTAATATCGTTATATATAAATATAAGCAAAAACTATAAAATAATTAAAATAATATTATTAAAATATGTGTTTTTTCTAGTTATTATAATTTAGAATCATTCATTACGTATTTCGAAGAAATATTAATAATTTGAGTGTAAAATCGTTCATTTTATTATCTTATTTAGTTAATCATTTTTTTAAAAATATATATGATTTTAGATAGTAATTAATAGTATTTCATGCAATTTTTTTAAAGAAAAAGTTGTGATGGACATGTAACTGCAAATCTTGGAGGTTTCATGGATCTATCAAAGAATCCAATTGTACTAAACTTATAACACCAAGCATTTGTTTTCAAGTTAAATACCAATTTCTCGTTAAACTTTAAGGGTTTGAATAATATGTTAGGTAAACTTTTGTTTATGAACAAATTACTAGTTAACTCTATGTAAAGTTACGATTTGCTAATTAATTTCGTAAAATTTACTAATAAATTGTTACAAAAACTTGCATTTGGTTTATTATCTTACTTTATTTTTTGTGCAAATTGTTAACGGGACATTAGAGAATTTTTAGGGTTTAGGGTTTAGAATGAACATTGCTAACTGAATTTTGCAAAAATGTATCGTACTTGTTTCTAATATTGTAGTGATCCTAATACCATTTTTAATGTTATCTAATATTGATTAGGTCTGGACTGATCTGCAGTAGTATTCAATTATTTTCATTTCAAAAATTAATTTTGAATATTTCATGTATTATCGATTAGACTTGTCAAAATATGACCCAACCCAAAAACGACTCTGAATTGACCAGTGTTTGGGTTGACTCATCTGATCCATCGTAAGCGGTGGGTCGGGTCCGGGTTGACCCGTATGATCTGAACCCGTCCCTTAGTTTTGTTTTTAAAAAAACAAAAAAAAAACTAACCTATAAATATCGATTTGATGATTAAAGTTCGGAGTCTTAAAATATTTTGTAATAATGATAAAATTTTATTTTTTTACTACAAAATGTATGAAGTTGCTCGAATCGGTTTTTAAACTAATTTTAAAAAAGGTATAGTATTTAAGCAAAAATATAAAAGAGAATGAACCTATAAAATAAATCATACCTTACGAAAATACGATTTGAACCTATTCGAACTGGTATTAATTTATGCCCATCCTACCCCCTAAACTCCATTTGATTTTATAACAAGTCCCTTGGAGAGAATCAATAAAGGCAAATGATATTGAATTAAATAGAAAAAAATAATTAATATATAGGAATTAAAATATTCTACATAGATCATCCATCCAAGTGTTTATAATTTTATCGTAGATCTCAACAAATCATATGATAGATTATCACTTATCGAATAAGAGACAGGTTCTTCTGCTTATAACTTATTTTTCTAAGTTTAATTTAATGGAAAAAATAAATGCACTAATTGATACATTTATATAGTAATATTAATATAACAATATATGGTTATACATTATATACTTTTTATTAGATAATAATAGATATCAAGAATAAGAGCATATACATATATACATACCTATATTCTAGAGATATTCTAAATTCTAAGATAGGTCCTCTCATTATTAAGAATATATTTTTTTAATATAAAAAATATGAGTGGAATGGGTTATTTGTGATTATAACGAAAATTAATTTTTGAATTTACAAATAATAAATATTGTTTGTACACTATAGATTAAATTACCACTTAATATTTTACTTCCCATGTAAGGACTTAATAGATTTTATCCACATATCCATGTTGCAATTAAGAGGATTTAAGTGTCCAATAAGCAAAATGTAGTAAATTGTTAGTGGAAGGTACTTTTTCATAATTTAATTTATACATTTTTATTTTATTTTCATAATATTATGATTCTAGATTATATTAATCAATTACCATAATTATCCATATAAATTATTTTAACTACCTAACTATAATAATTACTCCTTAAATAATTAAAAAAAAATAGTATATTACTAAGTAAAATCCACATTTATTTACGGTTATTAATCAATAAAGATAAACACCCTAATTCCCTCTCCCTTTTTTGAACTATTCTACATTACATTTCCATAAGAATCGGCTCTTCAAAACCCTAGAAGATCAAAAACTATGCTTTTTTGGATAAGATAATACCAGAACTTTCCATTTCGGTCCTTCGTTCTTTCATTTTGTTGCAAATTCACCCTTCTTGACATAACCACTTTATCCATCTATAAATACCCCTTCATCACACATTACTCTTAACCCATCAAAGCCACAATAACTCCCCCCCCCCCCCCCCCCCCCCCTCCTATTCTTTTCCATGGCCTCACCGAGCTCGAAAGAACCCGCCGCTAGGGTTAGTTTTGCCACTCCGAGACGCTTCGGGACGACGTTTAAATCCCACGCGAAGGAGGCGCTCTTTCCCGACGATCCTTTCAGACAATTCAAGAACAATAGGCCTTTCCTCACCGCATTGCAATACTTCGTCCCGATCTTCGATTGGTTGCCGAAATACAACTTTAAACTTTTTCGATACGATGTTCTTGCGGGGATCACGATCACAAGCCTTGCCATTCCTCAGGGAATCAGCTACGCGAAACTCGGGGATGTTCCTCCGATTATCGGATTATGTAAGTTTTCGATATTCGTATTCTCTCGAAACCGTAAATTTTTGTGAATTTTTTGGTATGTTTTTTTTTTGTAGATTCTAGCTTTGTGCCGCCGCTGATTTACGCACTCTTCGGTAGCTCGAAACATCTCGCGGTTGGAACGGTAGCTGCAGCATCGTTGCTCATAGCGGCAACAATTGGAGAAAAGGTTTCACCGACAGATGATCCAACATTGTATCTTCACCTAGTGTTTACTGCCGCGTTCATCACCGGAGTCTACCAAACGCTCCTTGGATGTTTTAGGTAACAGTAGGTTTCACCAACGGAAAGTCTGTGTCGCTAAATCTAAACACTATCGTCGCTAAATATGATATATCGTTGCTAAAGCTTTCGTAATTTGTTTTTTTCAGGTTGGGAATATTGGTGGATTTCTTATCGCATTCCACGATCGTAGGGTTTATGAGTGGGACTGCGACCATAATTTCTCTACAACAGCTTAAGGGCATGTTTGGATTGAAGCATTTCACCACTAACACTGACGTCATATCTGTTCTGCATGCCCTATATAGTAACAGAAAGGAGGTAATTAATTAGATAATTATATTAATAACTCTCCATGAATGTTATAATATGGAGTGATTAAGATAAATATTCACAAAAAAGGTCACAAAATAATTAACTTATTTTAACAGATAATAATATTGAAATAATTAGATAAATTTAACCGTTATTATCTTATCACTATTATAATATTTAACAATTAAATGCTCTTACTATATATGATATAATGTAAGATATAAATATTATCTTATCGAATAGAAATTAGATATTAACAAAGAAAGAAAAAAACTTAATAATAACATCTCTGATTCTCTATCTAGAAAAGGAGTTTTAAAAAAAAAAAGTTCCACTTTAGGCTTTATCTGTGGAGAATAGGAATAGCAATAAATTACTATATGTATTATATACTTTTTTATTAAATGGTGGAATAAATTAAAGTATGATTTATTAATTAATTTTTTTTTGGCCAATTTTTATTAATTAATTAACCCATCAATATTGAAAGTGAAGAAAGATCACTAATCTGCCTACCTATACATTCCATGAAATGGAATATTTTATTTATCTTGGATTAAATTGCTTAACCAATATTTAAGCAAATTTAACGAGCATTTATTACAGTTGAGATTCCATAATAAAAAAATATTATAAATTACCTAAAATTGAATAATTACTATTTTGAAACGTTTGGTTTGTTGGGTAAAAAAAATAGTTTAATTTAAGTGATGTGACAAAAATACCCTTTTTGCGATTTTGGTGTCTTAAATACTTATATACTTTTTATTTGTCTACAGATGAGATGGGAACCCGCTATTCTTGGTCTCTCCTTTCTTTTTCTCCTGCTTGTAACACGATATTTGGTATGTTTTATATTTCCACCTTAAATTTTCATATATATAATTAATAAATAAATAAATAAGGTAAACTATTTTTTTAAAGTACATATAAATGTTAATATCAACATTTAATAAGATTAATCTGAGTAACATTATTATTTTTTAAATTTATTTACTTTATAGTGTATTTTTAACTAATTTTTATTTCTATAAAAACAAATATGAAATTTAGAGGAAAAGGAACCCAAAGCTATTTTGGATATCGGCCATAGCACCCATGGTGACTGTCGTTATTGGAGGCTTATTTGCATATTTTGCACATGCTGAAAAGCATGGTATCCAAATTGTGAGTTTCCTTTTTTGCCCCTCTTTTTCCCAACAATTTTTAATTTTATTTTCATCATGTGTTTTCTCATAAATGTGATATTATTTATATCAGGTGGGAGAGTTGAAAAGAGGAATAAATCCACTGTCGATTAATACTTTGAACTTCAGTGCTAAGTATCTGCCGGTAACTCTCAAAGCAGGGATAATCTCCGGCACCTTGGCCTTAGCCGTAAGTCGATTCCGATCAATAATTCTAAAACCTAAACCCTAAATTTGACTTGATCTTGTCTAGGGTTTCTCTTAGCCGGCCCGGATCAATCAAATCTCGAGGGTCAGTGACCTGGGACAAAGCTAGAAAAATTATCCAGTTGGGGCAAATATTAGAGTAATGACAAATAGTTGAAACTAAAAATAATTCAGCGATGCCAAATATATGATTTAAAATGGCTAGATTAAAAAATATTATATTTTTTAGGGTCAAATTTACACATAATTAATTAAAAGTTAATGGGGTAAATGTTCCCCTAGACCTAACATAGCTCTGTCCCTGTCAGTGACCCTACACCGACTCTTGAGAATCGATTGACCAGAGCCACACTAAGTATGTTAAGTGGGTCGACCGAGTTGGGTTCGAGTGATAAATATTAATTTGCGTGCTAATTTTAGGAATATTAACAGTTTGATAGCTAAATGTTTTTTAAAATAAATTGCTATTTAAATTAAAATATATTTTTTCTTAGTTATTCATCGAACACTCAGTTAAAAATAACAGATTGTTCGGACCTTAAAAATTCTATTAGCAAATCGTTATTTAAATATTTTTAAAAATGTTGTCGAAGGTATGAATTATAAGGGTTATGTCTTTAGAAAGAAAAACAAATCACGTTGTGTGTATATAAATATACACTTTTTTTTTGTCTAGTAATATAAAGTTAGACGAAACTAATAAATTTATATTAATTTCCTGATGATAGAATATAGTTAAAAAAAATTGCTAACAAGTTGTTAATTAATTTTATAGTTGAGGGTGAATTTAATAAAACCAAAATTAGGGTTTATTCCATGCAATTTGTGGCATAAAAGTTGATGTGCTAACAATAATTTATTAAAATTTAAGATTAGGGTACAAGTGTATTGGATATAAAAGTTTAGATACCAAATATCTACTAGTTTAAATCTCAATTATTGCATCCTCCTCCCTAAACAATCTAAAATGTTACATCTAGATCCATCTTTTTCCCATTTCAATTCATGCAGGAAGGGATTGCTATAGGAAGGAGCTTCGCCGTGATGAAAAACTACAAAACCGACGGTAACAAAGAGATGATCGCGTTCGGACTCATGAACATCGTTGGTTCATGCACCTCGTGTTACCTAACAACCGGTCCATTCTCAAAAACAGCTGTCAATTTCAACGCAGGTGCCAGAACCGCCATGTCAAACATTGTCATGGCGTTTTGTATGATGCTTACATTGTTGTTCCTCGCGCCATTGTTCAGTTACACGCCACTCGTGTCTCTATCGGCTATTATCATGGTCGCGATGTTCGGTCTCATCGACTATGAGGAGGCTTACCACCTCTTTAAAGTCGATAAGTTTGACTTCTGCATCTGCATGTTGGCCTTCTTCGGCGTCACCTTTGTTAGCATGGATGTGGGGCTCATGTTATCGGTAAGTATTTCATCCAAATTTAACATAATAAAGTACAATATCCGAGAGAAGAGGTTGAGAAGATAGATGATAGTTATAAAATTAATATAAAATAAAATTTATTATAGACTCAACTTAAAAAATATAAAGATATAAAGATAATTAGTCTATTTTATTAAATAATATCAATTCAATTTTCAATTTTAATCTAATTTAATTTTTAAGATAAAATATGAGAAAACCTATGTAGATATTATCAATTACAATTTAAAGACAATAAATATTTTTAAGAAATACTATTTTCAATTTATCTTACATTGTTTTGTTCTAAATATTAACAAATTTTTTTATATAAATTTATCCAAAAATTTAGAATTGTTTCTATGCATAAAAGTATATATATAAACTCTTAGGGTTCGACCTGTAGATTTTTATTTTATTTTTTATAAATAAATATCGCACAATCTTTTTTCAATTTTGTAATAATTTTATATATCTTTTTGTGACAGATGAAAAATAATATAACTCAAAAAATAAATATTAAAATTTCTAATTTGAATTTTTTTTTAAACTAACTAATGATTTTAATTTAGAATTTCTTTGACTAATAATTATTTATCGAAACTGAAATTAAAAAAAAAAAATCATTAATGATTTTAATGTATAATTTCTTTAACTACTAATTATGTTTAATAAATAATTATCTCCGATTTATATAATACGTTTTTGAAAATTCACAGTTCGGATTGGCGCTAATCCGAGCCCTAATATACGTGGCGAGGCCTACCACGTGTAAGCTCGGGAAGCTCTCTGAAAGTACCATCTATAGAGATATTGAACAATACCCAGAATCAGCTGAAGAAGCAGGAATGCTAATTCTTCAAGTTGGGTCTCCCATATACTTTGCAAATAGCTCTTACCTTAAAGAAAGGTAAAATAATTTACGTGCATTATTAACGGAACAAAACTCTGATACTAATTTTCGGTATCGTGAATAATTTTTCGTACGATGTTAGGATCGAGAGGTGTATCCGAGATAGCAATAGCATCCCGAAGGAACTAATCGAGCACGTCCTTCTTGATTTTGGAGGTAATTAATCTTTACATATGTATGAAGTTTTCATAACGTTTTTTTTGCGCGTTTTATTAATTTTTAATCAATTTTTTTTTTAAATTAGGGGTTACATCGATCGATGTAGCCGGGATTGAGGCACTGCAAGAGCTAAAGAACAGCATGGAAGCTAATGGTGTTAAGGTAAAACAACATTACAACATATTTTGGATACAGTTAAATAGTGACAGAGCTGTAAACGTCCCAAAAGGATTTGAATATATAGCGACGCTGTTTCTAGCGTGGCAAAAATATTTGAAATATTAGTGACGCTTTTTGAAGCGTCACTTTAGTGTATATAAAGACTTACGCTAAGGTAACAAATGATGTTAAGGTGTTTAGAACATATTTTGGATACAGTTAAATAGTGAGAGAGATGTAAACCGTCACTGAACGTTTTTAATGAATAGCGACGCTTGTTCCACCGTGACAAAAAGAATGTCAATAATAGTGACACTTTTGAACCGTTGCTTTTGTATAGAAAAAGACTTACGCTCACGTAACAAATGAACGGTCTTTTTTTTTTTGCAGCTCTCAATCATAAATCCGCGAAGGGACGTGATGGAGAAGATGATATTATCGAAGTTCACGAGTCGTAACGGGAAAGGGATGTTCTTCTTAACGGTTGATGAAGCAGTCGAAGCATGCCGGTTCTCTCTTCACGAATCGAGGCAAAAGAAAGACGAATCAACTGCTGTTGCCGAAGTCTAGCCGGAATTTTTTTCGCAGTAGTACTTATCGTTGTAGATTTGGCATGTTTGTATCACAGAAAAAAAGGGCAATTATTTCACTTTCCAAGAAGTGCGAGCATTGTGGATCAAAGTAGATCGCAATTGCACTGTGTTCTTGATGATTTGAATGAAAGAAGTTGAAGTTTGATTGGATCGTAGCTACGACGGAAAATCAGGTGTTAGTAAAAGTATCGTATTTTCAAATTTCTGTGGCAATTTTTTCCCTCTATGTTGAAAAAAAAATACCGTATTTCGCAAACAAGAGCCCTAGCTTGTGTGAGGATTCAGATATGTGGACTCTCGAGGTTAGTTTGAACCCTAACCGATTATGGCTTTATTTGAATCTCAAGTGGTTAAGACTCAAATTGAAACCCTAGTTAAGGGTAGACTTGTTCATGAATCGGTTCGACTCCGAACTGATCTAAAACTGTTTAAAGCAAATCAGTATTTTTTTTGCTCAATAAAAGAATCGGTCTATTTAACACATAAAAAACATGTCTGGTTAGAACCGGTTCAAACTCGATTCGAACTGGTTTGGTCCTATTTAAAAAAAAAACAAAAAACTTAGTTCCGGTTCAGTCAAAAATAGTTATGGTTTAGTCAAAAATAGATCTAGTTCGGTCCAAAAATATAACCATCTCAATAAATAGATGCCCCTGAATATTGAACTACGCAGAATACACAAACAAAATACTCCTCTGTACTATTTAATCAATTAGGTTAATCCGATTTTGTTTGTTTTGTTTTGGTCGGTTTAAAAATTGTATAGATTTAATTTGGTTTGATTTGAATTTTTAGTATAAACTAGTACAAAAAAACGAGTTGATTGGAAATGAATTGAATCCATTGTTTTGAATTGACTTACTTTAACCTTAAAAAACTGGTTTAATTTTGGAACTAGTTCAGCCAAATGTGTTCAAATCAGATCCGATTCAGTTTGGCTGAACCAGGTTTTTTGAACAAGTCTAGTTGAGGGTTCCTAATTCGGGTGGAGACCCAAACTATTTAGACCCTCTTTTAGGGCTCAAATTCAAATCTTAGATTGAGGCTCGAACAATCTCATATTCATGGATTCACTTGTCTAAGTCCTCATAGATTGAATTAAGACCTAATTTGGGGCACTAATCTAGGGTATATTATTTAGGGTTAATTACCTCAACCGTTACTTATGTTTGACCCATGTGATTAAAAGGTTACTCATCTTTTTTTGTGTAGCTGAAACGTTACTTAAGTTTGAAGATGTGACTGAAAGGTTACTCCGTGAACTTTCCGTCAAATCTGACCGTCAAAGTGTCACGTGCAAGTCACGTTACCTAATTTAAAGACGATTCTACCCCCCTTTTATGTTTATGGATTATGAAATAGTAACGGTTAGGTAACAAAATGTCCAAACTAAAGTAACCGTTTAATAACATTTAGAAGAAGATAAAACATCATTTAACAACTTCTCCACAAACATAATTCACCACATTTGCAACCATTTCATTTTATTTTCTTCTTAATATCTGATTCTATTTGATAAAAATCTAGTTAAATAAACATCAAGTAGCATCAAACGACTTTATAATACATACAACAATTTTCTATTTTCTACACGTTAAGATTCTTCTGCAGTGGGGTAAACCTCAAGCTCAGGGATGACAGTTGAAGAAGATGAACTCCAATTTGGTGCTACACTTCGAGAGAATGGAGATCGCCTGCAGATTGCTCGGTTCCATCCATTGATACTTTCTTCTGCAGATGCTCGAGGAATTCCATAACAGTAGGGTCGGTCCAAGGCGCACCGAGAGGAGCCTCAGCTCCTGCAACCCACCCTAAGTGGAACATATAACTTCAATATAAACCCAGAATCGATTCTGGGTCGAACCCATAATCAATTTCAGTAAATTTCATAATTAATTTCAGCAACATATAACTAACCAGAATCAATTTCCGTGATATCAAACATCAATTTCGACAACACAAACCCTAAATCGATTCTGGGTTATTGATGAAGGAGAAGAGATGGAACCATACCTGATGAAGGAGCAAGGGAGCTTTGGCCTTAGATGAAATAAATGAGAAGATATGGAACGAAGAAGGAGCAGGAGCGTCGAGCGTGTGCTGGAATTCTTGGAGCCATCGATCGGCATCCATATGGAATTCTCCAGACCTAAGAACAACTGCTTAAGTAGACAAGAGGGTAGTTTCAGAAATTTAAATTACAACTATATCACGTGACAAGCACATGGTGGTACTTAACGGGAAGAAATAACGGCAGTTAGGTCATAGTAACGGTTCAGTCACATGTGTCAACTTAAGTAACGGTTGAGCTCAAGTTTGAACGGTTCAGTCACATTGTCAAACATAGGTAACGGTTGAGGTAATTAACCCTATTATTTATTCAAACTAAGGAAAAGTAATAATATAAATATTGTCGCTCAAAATATAATAAAATAATATTGTGCTACTTTTAATAACAATATTATTTATTTTGATGGCCATCCTATAATTAGTATGTAAAATTCTTGTCATATTATATTTTTTCCATCTATCTTAATTATTTAAAAACAACAATAATTTCTTTCATTAACAAAAATAAATATAAATTTTAATATAATCTGACTACTTCCTAGCATGTTCCTCCATCCACCATCATCTTGTCATCTAATTGAACTCAACAAACAGAGAGACCAAACATCAAACACAGAAGACAAGACAGACAATGCAACATTCAACACTTCTCATCTTTCCTTTGTTGCTTCTTTTTCCTAGCTTGTTCATTTAAACCAATTCGGCTAAACTGGTCTGACTTTGGCTGGTTCTGATTGTTTCAAACAGGTTCGGCCGAACTAATATCAAAATCAAACTAGTGTTTTTAGGTTTTAAGTAGACAAGTTCATAGTAATATCAAAAATTCAGTTCGAATTGACTCGTTGTTTGATATTGGTTTATACTTAAATTTAAATCAAACCATTTTAAACCTATATAATTTTAGAACCGGTTTAAAGCAAAATCAACTAAACTGGTCTAAAATTAAACCAAACCTAAAGATGTATTGGACTCTCATATATTGATGTTGGATAGGATTTCAGTTGGTTGTGGATAAGATTTTCAGTTGATTCAGTGTGCGTTTCAATCGGTTCAGTGTATTTTTCAGTCGGTTCAGTATATTTTTTAGTTGGTTCAATATTTTTTCAGTTGATTCAGTGTGTTAAACAGAATTTTCAATCGATTCAACTTCTGTTTGAACCATATTATTTCCTAACTAAAATTGTTATTAAAAAAAAAAACAGACCAATTCGAACCGATTCTAACCAGACCATTTTTCTTTACCTAAACCAGACCAGTTTTTTTAGAAACAGACAAAAATACTAATTTTTTACAAACTAAACCAGTTCAGTTCTTAACCGATTCGGGGTCAAACTGGTTCATGAACAAGCCTACTTTTTCGGTTTTTCCATACTCAAAGGTAGCAAGCTGATAAAGAAGCCAGTGTCATTCCATTCAACAGCAGATAGCTAGCTAGCAACTTTAACTGCATCTCTAATATTACACACTACATCGCTCGGTTCGGCTCAGCTCGGTTACTCGTTACCTAAGTATTAACAACAACATCGACTGCTCTGAGTCTGCTGCTCAACTCAAAACGAAGCTCAACTTACATTAATGCAGAATAATCTTACTGTACATAGTTACATTACCTACCTACACAACAGAGATTAGATTCAGGTCATAACCGCAGGATCGGGTTTGCTTTCTTCCGAACACTACACATCTCTCAGTTAGACAGTTACTGAAACAGAAGAACAGAGCTATCAAGAACAGAACCAAAATTGAAAGAGAGCAATTTGCAAAACACAGTGAAATTTTATGTACCTTTTTCTTAATCAGGGGGAGAATAAAAACATCAACTTTGCTGTTCTCTTTCTAGGACGTTCGATGCAAATCATTGCTTACCCAGTTGAAACTTGATCCAGTTGGAGTCATGTTTGAGCTTCTTCTTTGCCTCATCTACATATATCATCAAATAATCAAACATTTCTGGGGAACTAGCAGCAATCTCAGCAGCTTCAGAGAAGCTCCCCGACAGATCATCAAAACGCATGTTTTTCTCACTAGCTTCCCGATCATCATAGCTCGTCACAAAATAATACCGATGCTTTATACCTTTGCACCACCGATTCAGAATATACCGCAAAGGAATCTCCTTTACCTCCTTCTCGATCAGAATCTTCGCGATGTGGCGGCACAGGATGCCGCGAGATTCAAGTAAATAGCACGAGCACTGAATATCACATTCAACCTCGTTGTAACGGACAGAGTAAATGACTTTCTTCTTTGTGCTTCCATCTTTGCCTTTGAAAAGGTCTGTAACACTGAATGTGGACACGGAGCCATTTAGACTGTCCTCCATGAAGTTGCAAAAAAGCATTCCTCTTAATTCGTCTTGGAACAGCTTGAAGATGCTGTTTGTGTATGCATCTTGGAACTGCTTCTCGAAAAAACACCCAGTTATGAGTTTGTAAGTAGAATTCAGTGAATCATAATCTGCCTTCTTTTCCTTCTCCACTCTGCTTCTCACCGCATCATCAAAATGATCCAAGAATTGCTTCAGGGTAGTTTTTGAATTGATGTAGTCTTCAAAGAAAGGATTTGGGGTCTCCCCTCTCTGTGAAATCGACATCCCTGCCCAGAAGGTCGTCTTGACATAAACTGGAACCCAGAAACCCCGATCTTGGAATAGGGAATTCAACCACTGGTTTCCCCCAAGATTGAACTCAACTACCATTTTGGACCAACTTTCATCAAAATTCTCAATTTCCACGGATTCATAGACAATGCTTTTGAATGTCTTTTTTATCGCCTTAAACTGCTCTAGCCCTCCCAGATTTTCGTTAAGCCTCTTCAATATATTCCATAGGCAGATGCGGTGGTGAGACTGAGGAAACACCTCTGCCACTGCTGCTTGGACGAATCTGCATTGGGGTATGATGATAGCATTTGGAGAATTCTCCCTCATGCACTCTAGCCACGACCTAAGCACCCAAATATAAGTGTCTAAATCATTTCCCGATAATAAACCACAACCGAATAACAAAGGCTGACCGTGGTGGTTTGCTCCAACAAAAGTAACTAATGGAACATCGTACTTGTTGGCTAAACATGTTGTGTCAAACATCATAACATCGCTGAATGACTCATAAGCAGCCTTGCACCTCGGATCAACCCAGACCACATTCCGCAACCGACCCAGATCGTCAATATCAATTGCGTAGAAGAAATTCGGATTTCTTTTCTGCATATGGCGGAAATAATCACATAGAGACTGTGCATCCCCTGACCTGAGTCTTAGTTGTGACACTCGAGGGATTGAATTTCGTATACCGTTCTCACCAGACGGAGAGTTCAACCCTGCTTCTTGATCATTCAACTCAAGGCCTCTCTTTAGAGAAGATTTACGAACCCTTTGAGACCGTGCCTCCTTTGGATTCAGAGCATGGTTGTGTTCAAGGCAAGCACGGGATATCGTGCATCTTCCGTCACTATTCACAATCACATTGATCTTGGCCTTGCAATCGGTCTTGATAGATGGCCTAATACTGAAAGCTTTCTTGGTCACCGACACATATTTACCTCCCCGGACACACGCCAATGAATAGTACTTAATTTGCCCAACATTATCACTCTTTGTGCTCATTTTTCGAATCCCAAATCCTTCCTTGGTAGCATATGCCAGAAAGTAATCACGAATCTCATCTTCTGACTCAAACACCATTCCTGCTTTTGGTACATCATCATGATTGGTAGCCTCAGGGTTTCCAAGATCAACCACGGTGACCGGAGCAAGATTTTGAGCCACGGGGACCACAGGGGTTTGAGCTACAGTGACCTGCACAGGGGTTTGAGACACAATGATCTCAGCTTTGTGATCTCCAGGATCCACCACAGTGATCGAAGCCCCGTTTTGAATCTCGTTCTTTTCAAGATCCAAAGCAGTGAGAGGAGAAGGGTATTGAGACTCATGGTTCTCAAGATCCAGTACAGTGATTGGACGGGTGTCTTCTAGCTTGTGATTTTCAAGATTCAATGGAGCGACTGGACGAGGGTCTTTATCCTCGTGGTTTTCAAGATCCAATGGAGGGTCTTTATTCTCACGCTTTTCAAGATTCATAGCTGATGCTTCTTCTGCACTAGAAGACACACCTGTTGCCTCTTCAACAACTGTAGTCTCCACCTCCATTGTTTCTGCAAATGAAAACATAGAATACCAATTAAGAAACAATTCAACACACGACACAGGTTTTCCCCTCATCAGACCCAATAGTTGCTTAATCAAGCTAGTAATACCCTCCAGAAATGCATGATGACACCAAATATCTTAGATTTTCACCAAAGAAGCACGTTATTTTTAAAGTAAAGCAGCATTGCATCACTTCATTCATCAGTTGAAATCCTAAATAGACTATCACTGAAAAAATGAACACGAAGAATAGAACACTCACCAGAGTGTATATAAGCTACAAGGGTGCAACCTGGGCGATCTTCCTTTTCCAGCTCAAATTTCCAGAAATTCAAACACTTCACCCCAAATCGCCCAAATGCACGAGATCTACACATAAAGGAAGCATCATACTACAGATAAATGCAACAAGAACAGGGATAAAGAGCGGATTTTTACAACATAGAATAAACTACGTTAGAAAAATGGAAATTCTATCTCCTCTCGGTTTTCAAGAAAATCTCAATGTCGATTGAGTCAACAGCTCAAGCTCCGACTCAAGAGCTTCAACAAGATTAAGAGAAAGAGAAACGTACCTTCAAAAGGAAGGAAAGCAGCGCGATGCTACTTCCGAAGATTAGAGTGAATTTCAGTGTCAGTGAGATTAGGGCACAGAGCAAGGCAAGGAAGCTCTTGGCCTTTGGTAGCTTTTCTGCAACTTTTTGTTCCTTGGAGTTGGGACAAATGTCACACAATGCCGTAAGCATTTAAATTGTTGAAAAATTGTGCGTATTAAATATGGTTAAATACAAAATAACTACATGAATTTTATACGTTTTACAAATAATTACACAAACTTTAAATTTTAAAAAACGACTACCTAAACTTTGAATTAAGATGCAAATAACTACCTCAACTTTGACACATGGGCCAAATCACTACCTCCGTTAAATATGAACGGATAAATATGAACGGAAAATGACATGGCAACACTTATTTTAAAATGACTTATCCATAATTTTAAAAACTATATTATTTTTTTAAAATACTAAAAAGTAAGAAAAAAAACTGGAAAATGTATAGGAAAAATAAAAGTTTTTAATATAATTTTTGTATTGAAAAATATTAAACAAAAATAAAAAAAAGTAATCATTTATTTTTATTTTATATTTTTAATAAAAATATTATATTTAAAACTCTTATGTTTTGTATACATTTTCTAGTTTTCTGATTTATTTAGTATTTTTTTTTAAATATAGTTTTTAAAAATATGGATGAATCATGCGATGACACATCATTTTCCGTCCATATTTAACGGAAAATTTAACGGAGGTAGCTATTTGTCCCATGTGTCAAAGTTGAGATAGAGATTTTTTAAAATTCAAAGTTCAGGTAGCTATTTGTAAAACGTCCAAAGTTCGGGTAACTATTTTGTATTTAACCCTATTAAATATCGTGCATATTAATAAATTTATTAAATGTGAATATATAATAAGTTTGTTGTGTTATATTTATTTTTTAAGATTTATCAATTGTACTTTGGGTTTAAATTAAAAATAAAAATAGTAAGAACTCTATTGTATTTACGATAAAAATGTAAGAAGATGAAACAATAAAACTGTGCATAAAATAAAATAAAAATATTGCATGAATAACAAATATAAGCATATTATTAAAATAATTTAATATTATCATTATATATTTATTTATTCAACATATTTTATTAAATAATAAAATTAAATAAATTAGTGTACAATTGAAATATAAGTGACAAATATTGTTACTTACTAATTTTTAAATATAAATACATGATAATAATAGACTTAATTAAAATATAAAATTGAAGTTAAAAACATTAATTAGCATCATATTAATATCTTGTTCTTTTGTATTATATGCCATATACTCTATAGTTAATTTAAGGAATAAATATACTTAAATCTGTATATTATATATAATTTCATTTGTATCATTAAAACATACAACTGATATATAAATAAACAATTGATTTTTATATTATGTAATTTCATAATTAGGTTGAATTGATGTCTACTCAGATAAATTTAATAAATCATATCATAAACTAATATATAATTAATAGACATTTGACACACACTCATATATATATATATATGGTAAAACTTTCTATATGTATATTAATTTGGCTAAGCTGTATATAATGTTGACAAGTAAGCAAAATGAATTTTAATAAATTTTATTGGTTCACGTAGATTGTATGTTACAATTACATATGTGACATCATATTTTAATAAATTCAATTGGTCCACCTAGATTGTACATGTGGACACTTTCAAATTGCAAAAACCATCACATTGAACCTTAAAAACCATTTCATTTTATCATATTTATTACAAAACAATTATTCAATAATTTTAATTTTTTTTCAAGCTTAGTTTTCTACATTTTTTTATTAAAAATATCTATAGATAATTATGGAGTTTTAGTACGTTTTATTCACAAATCTATATTTGTAGGTTTTAAAGTTTTAATTAAAAATTGATGCATTAGGATTTTATTAATTTTAATATATTAAAGTTTAAATTAAAAATAATAAATTAAACAAATCTAATTATAAGTATGTTTAAAATTTATGGTCTGAACTAAAATAATAATTATCATAAGTAGTTTTTAAAAGATACATCTTTTTTATATGTTCATACTTGGCAGACAATATATGTAGTAGTTACTATCAAAGTAGAGTGATTACGATTATTAAAACACGTATATTCAATTTAATATTCGTGATAAACAGACGATAATAATAAATAACATAAAAACTAAGTTGAAGAGCGTACATTAACTTCATATTATTAATATTTATTATTATTATATATATATATATATAGTGCTTTAAATTTAAACAATTAGAGAACGTTTTATAAATAAATGCATAATGAATATCTATATATATATATATTGCACGGAAAAATACCAATATATTTAATTATATATATGCAAAATTTTAACTAAATCACAAATTATGGTGAACTTAACCATAAAAACATAATAAAACAATAATCTTTACAAAAAAAAAAAAAAACTAAATAACATCTAAAATTTCAAACAGAAAAGTAACATGTAAAAAAATAAAATTATTACTATTATGACAAAAAAATATATTTTAAATTAACACATAATATCACAATTAATAAATACGGATATTCAAAAAAAATATTTAATGTATAATCCTTTTATTTGTTAATATAATATGATAAATATTTATTATCTTATATATATATATATAGTTGTGTGTGTGTGCGTATGTGTGAAATTTTAATTTCAAATACCTTTAATATAAAAATATATTTATTTAATATATATATTTTTCCAATAATTTCTCTTAATTAATAAATTGTTAGTGCTAAACGTTTCAAACTCAACCTACTAATCAAGATGAGAATAAAAATATATATTTATTATTATAAAAAAAAAATCATACTTGAAAAATCTATATTTAATAGTTCATAACTAATTATATAAATATATAATTATTTTATGCATTACTTAGATTAAATATTTTGCTATAATAAAATATAACTTAAGATAAATAAAAAATAATATATTTAATTTACTGTACAAAGGGCAAATCAGATATTTAGTATTACTATCTCCATCGTGTGTGTTTTTGGGTGTGAAAAGAACAAACTTTCTAAACTTCTGCCGTCAAGACTCTCTCGTAGGAGATCTTCGATTCTCTCCTCCGTGGCCGCTCAAAATGGGTTCTTCATCCTTCCCGGAAGGCCTAACTCCTCTCTCTTCACAAATCAAGGTCTAGACCGCTCCCGACGGCGAGACAACAACTCTCCATGGCGCCAGCGCTGGAACCGCCAAGACGGATATGAGGAAGCTAAAGTTCCGTCGAGCAAGCTCGTCACGGGCCAAGGCAAGATCCTCAAGCGCGGAGAACCTTTAACAGCGTTACTTGGGAGTAAAGTTGCGCACAGCGGGGTTGTTGATTTAGGTTTGGAGTCGACGAGGTGGTTGGGTCCGGATTCCATTCCGGTGATGGTCCAGAAAAAGATACACTTTTCGAGAGGCTACGATGGATCAACGGTTTTCCTATAGTCTCCGCCACCAAGGTCGCTCCCGGTGCCATACTTTTTGCAGAAGAACGACATTGGTTGAGTCTCAGTGTCCCTAAAATTGAGCTTCTCCTGTTCATGGCACAAGTAGTAAACCGGAATCAGTTATGTCAATTAGAGAACGATGAAGAATTGATTGAAGATCTTTCCTTTATCTTTTCAAGAGGAATGTGTTTGACTGCAGAATCATATCAACTAACTGCATTCGTATTTGCAAATTCGAGCTCATAGCATCTTCAATGGCTTCCCCTCCCCTTTACAGATGAACTAGTTCATGAGATTAAGCAATTAGCATCATAATTTAATGTTCTTAATTTGGTTAGTGATTTTAGTATGCGATTTGCTTCGGTATATTTGATCCAGACAAAGTTCGATGAAGCAACCGACATCGATTTATCGAATAAAGCAGAGTTTTTAAATACTGATTATTGACGTTCCAAAGCACTGATACGTGATATCCATAATCTCAATTTTAAAATATACAAATTTTTTTCTACTATAATGATATTTGTAATTTATAATGATATGTGATAATAATAGTTTACATGACATGTCAATTAAGTAATATTAATGAAAATGTAACAAATTCTAGTTAAATGTGTAAAACTAACTTAATAATAGTAGTAACACTCAATAAGTGTAAAATGTAGTAGATAAGTTGTCTAAATTTTAACCTTTATGCTAAGTCTTAACCTTACGAGGACCCTTTGTTTTGGGGGTTCAACCTCCTTTTCTCGAGTTCAAACTTTTCCATCCATCCCTAACGGGGCGTTTCTTTCATGGAATTCGGAATAGGAAATAGGAATATGGAATAAGAGATAAGAATATGAAGTTGTTTCTTTGGTAGAATGGAATGGAATGAAATAATGAATTCTGTTGTTTATTTGGTGGAATTGTGTATGGAAAGGGAATGGAATGTGGTAAAATGACATATTTGCCCCTCCTTGTATATGTATAGTATATAATATATATAATTTGTATTAATTAATTTTAAAATTAAGAATAATAAAAACTTATAATATAATTAATTAATAATTATAAAAATAAAATAACTTATTTAATTAATTATTAATTAAGATAAAATAGTTGAATGAATATAAATTTTAATATAATGGCATTTCAGTCATTTCGCCTCTTATTCCTCATTCCTAGCGCGTCCGACTTAGGAATTCTGAGCTTTTCACACGGAATGTCTAAGCCTACCCCGCCCGGAATCCGTAAGCCAAATTTTTACAATTCCGCGAAAAGAACAACTTCTTACGGAATCCGTAAGCCGAATTCATTTTCCATTCCGTGAAAAGAACATGCCATAAGATTTGAACCTTAAACCAAAGTAATCGGACCCGTGAGAGGCGTGTGTGATAGGGCGAGGCTTGACCCAAATCACAACCCTTTGTTTGACGGTTGAGCCATTTTTCTCTTAATACTAATCTATTGGGGATTGAAAAGGATGTGGGTGGAGAGATTCTAACATTTTTTTATATACACAATTATTTTTACAATTTTGAATTAAGAACATAAATGTTAAAACTCTCAAAGTGACATCTCTACTAGAATTTAACCTCCATACGTCTGTGATCATATGAAATGGTCGTGTCCTATGCTCCCAAAGTGACCTCCCCCCACAAGACACGACAACCTCCATCTTATGAAATGGTCGTGTCCTATGCTCCCTCTTCCAAACTCTTCTCCTCTCCACCATTGTCGGACCCTTCCATATTTATCCCTCTCCCCTTCCCCTTCCCACCTCACTCCACCACCAAACGTCATCTTCAAACCGCCTCTGATGGTCTCTGGAGCTGCCGACAGCCTTTTCATATGCACCTACGACAACTCCCTCTCCCGCTGGGATAACAACATAGATCACCTCCCTTACAACCACAATTGTGTCTACCCTCACCAGAAGCCACATAGAGGTAGTTGGTCCCCGCTTTGCCCTCACTCCCTATCCAAGGTCTCGTTCCCTATGAAGAAGTCCTGGAATGAGAGCTACCTGGCTGTCATGGCGTCCCCTGATTCATCGTCGGCATATTCCCCGACAGCAGTTGTCTCCAACCGATCCCGGATGACTGTGTCTTCTGTGTTTAGTAACGACGATGGAGGCAAATAATTAACGTTGGGTGTATGCGTAAGTGTGTGATTCGTCTTATTGTATAAATTGAGGTCATGTATATCTATACAATTAAAGTGTACTTTATTTTGCATATTTTTGAAGTATATATATTAACTCAAGAAATTGATCTTTTTGTTAGTGGCAAATTAGTAAGAAAATATTAAAAATATCCCATTCTAAGAATTTTTATAAGAGATTTACCCTTTAGTGACTTTTCCGTATTTCTATAACTTTCTAAACATTTGGTTATTATATATTGGTCTTTGAATTTTATTTACAAACATATTTTTGCACGACCCGAGTCTTTTTTAGATGATTCAAATTTGAACGTTCTGGTACCACTTTTAGTTTAAGACGTACACTTTCTTCAATTTCTTCATAAATTCAAACTTTTAATTGAATGATTTCGATATACTCTTAACATATTTGAACATGCACCTCTCAGTAGGGTTGACGATGATTAAAGTATGGTACATGTATGATAAATACCATAACCATACCATATTTTTAAATTGCATACCATACTCATAACTATTACGGGTATAATTTTCAATACCATAACCATATCCATAACTATGGTTATTAACCACGATTTTAACTGTATACCCATATTTATTAGCACATGTGAAATGTAATGGAATATTATTAATGTTATCTTAATAAATACATAAAGTTATGTCACAAATAACAAAAAAATACAACATTAATATCATTCAATATTAGCACCATTCAAAATTAACACTAATATCATTTAACATTTACATCATTCAATTACAGTTCGCCCTGAAATTATACATTCGTGAAATTTAAAACTGAAAAATTTACTTATGTTATTAGTATTTATTAATATTATATTATTGTTATATTCATATACTAACCATGCATATAACTAAAATACCATAACCATAAGGAAAAGTATGAAAACGATGTACTATGTTTGCCTAAATTCGTAGTTGATGCAACCTATTTTGGGTTGCTGGTATATGATATACTATGTTTGATTTTGTAGGTTTTAGATGAAACGTAAGTTTTTTTTGTTATTTGAATCGTTAAAGTTAATCGATAAAGTCAGCCATGTGCAATAGATAAGGGTGAATACGGCTAAGAGGGATCTGGCGGCAATTAAGAAGCAGGAATTGGAGGCGAGGTGGTTGAGGAATTATGTCGAACAGCTTGAGGGCAGAGCTTTTGAGGTAAGTTCTATCTCTTTCATGTCAATCAATTGATAAAATCCATTAACTACGTCTCTTTGAAGCTGAGTTGAAGATTACTGTGGTTCTCCGAATCAACTCTGCCCTGAATCTGGGGATTTCACTTGGACATGTTAAAGATTGCAGAATCGCAGATGGAGATCATGGAAGCAAGGGCAATGATCGAAGAAGCGGAACGATCTTTATCTTCAAACGGAGAGGTGGTCGTCGAGAGTGATTCGACAAAAAGAGCTGAAGAGAGATTGGAGTCTCGAAAAGCAGCGACTCTATCCGCCATTATAGGGACCTTGGCTTCGTTGCTGATATCCATGTCGCAGGTCACCTCCACTTCTCAACTGATACTCCCTCTTACCATCACGTTTGTGAGCTGCGCCCTGTTCGGAGTCACCTTCCGGTATACGATTCGAAGAGACTTGGATAACATCCAACTTAAAACCGGTAACTCTGCTGCTTTCGCATTCGTTCAAGGTAAGGTTTCGAAAAAGACGATTAAATCGTAGCCTTTTTATTGTTGGAGGAAAAGAATTTATAGTTAATAATACGAACTCTGAAAAGTAAAAATGGCATTTTTCAGGACTAGCGACTCTGGGTGCTGAACCGCCGCTGGAACCAAGTTCAGAGAGGTTCGTGTCGCATTCATTTGATGGGGCGATGCACTTTTTCCCAGAGTAGAGCTAGCATCACTTTTTCCCATCCAATCCCTCCTTTGAAATCTCCTCTAAACACTTTTTGGGTTCTCGTCTCTCCATCGTCACCTAAGGTCCATCCACGGCGGACACCACCCCAACAGCCTCCGGAAACCTCGACTCCAGCTGCACCAGATTATTAGCCAGGTCTACCACAAAGAGTGATACTCAATCAGCCCTATGCCTACCTGTCACAGTCAAATGAATATGTTTTAGTATGGATATATATCTTTTAACTAATGTGATTAGGGATATCTCCAGTTCACAGTCCAATATAGTTCAATAGATTGAAAGAGACTCACTTATATACATATATAAAAAAATTGAAGAAAAAAAATGTACGACTTTTTCAGAATCTAACTAAAGCTTGTACCTGCATATTTCTTCTGAATAGTGGTGTTAAGGTCTTCACTCAATAATCTATAATCAACCCCCATCCAACTCCATTGCACTCCTTTTAGTTTAGGAGTTGTGAGAGTTGCAGTAGAGAAACTTCTCATTTTAGGACATCCGTGGATGGTTAACTTCTCCAACGATGGGAAGTTGAGGTTAAAGCTTTTTACGGAGGAGAAGAAGCTCTCAAGGTTATCCAAATTCGCAAGTCTTAACTCTTTAAGGTGTTTGAAAGTGATCTCACGGACATCTCCTGCACTGCCATTTCCATTGTCAGCATCCTCCACCTCAGCCACGACAATCTCCTTTATATTACCACAACTTTGAATACCCAAGTAAGTGAGGTGCACCAACCGTGTGACTCCCAAAAGAGTAAAGAGATATTCTAAACTATTGGAAGACACCACGGTTATTCGCGTGATGATGTTGCAGAATAAAGGAGAGGTCAGTGGAAGCAAACTCATACAAGAAGAATGAGAAGATTTGCACTCCGACAAGATCAAATGAAGATGTTGTTTCTGCTCCAACCTCATGTCATGCTCCTCAATTGTCATATCCACAATACTTCCATCTTCACAACTTGTTTGAAATGACCTTAAAGAAGAAGGAATTTCCTGGATTGAACGACCCAAACGTTAGAGATACATCATTTTCAAAATGTATTAGATATGTATATTACTTCATATTCAATATATAGAGTCAATATAAACTCAATTCAACAAAAACAAGAGAGAGAAAAGAGGGAATATTACCTTCTCTGACAAAATAAGGAATTGTTCGATTACAGTACTAGTGTTAACCAATTGTACTTGATTGGTGGATGAAACTGAATCAAATAGCTTGACCGTGACACAGTTGTACACTTCAAACTTTACCAAGGAAGGGAATAATATGTATTTATCCTTCTTCTTCTTCTTATCATTGATTTTGATAGTCCACTTCTGATTAGAAATGAAAATGTTGCTCTCTTCTAGCTTTGGCAAATCCATCAAATTTAAACTCTGCAGTTTTCGAATACAAAATTCACTGTCTTCCACATTTCCTCCTAAATTGTGCTGCAGTGTCACTTCATCAGCTGAACACCTCTCATCATCTGATTGTTCCATCTTCCAAATTCCTGTGAAGTTTTCTAAATCTACCAACCCCAAAGACCTCAAATTTGGAATTGATTGAGCCTACAATTTATTAATTCCAACTAGAAAATTAATATAATGTTTCAGTCTAAACATAATCTATTTAATAAAGCACATCATAAATTTTTGTAATGATATTACCTGCTTATCACCATACCCAAAGAGAGCAGTCCTGATCCCATTGGAATTCAAATCCTCATCATATGCACTCACCAGACCTATCGCAGGCGATCTCTCAATAAATAACGCTTTTACTTTCGGGCAACTCCCGATAGAGAGAACTTCCAAGAAAGGGAAGGTAAACTTGATTATCTCCATGTCCGCCACCTAACTCATACACAAGACATCACATTTAATTGGTTATATTACGAAACATTATTATAATAAATGGTACGTGTATGATTTCGGTCAAAAATAATTTAAAAAAAACAATTTTATATCTATATACACTCTAATAAAAAAATCATATTAAGTTTTATTCTAAAATATTAATAAAAAATTATACTTAGTTTTATTCTAAAACGCTGAATTTCATTTGATATTAAGTTCACACATACATACATATATATATATATATATATATATGTATATTAATTTGGTTACAATGTAAGCTAATGTGACAAATAAATTTTTTGATGCATTTTGTCACTCCTAATGTCAAAATAATCAAGTTTATTTGAAATTCATCGACTTCAATAATTTCCAGAGACTCCAAACATGGAAATGCCACCTAATTCATACATAAGACATCACATTTATTTGGTTATATGATTAGCTTAAAACCGAGTCTTTAATTTTGTTATTAACCTATGTAAAAGATTACATATCAATAGAAGATTATTCAAAATAGTATATTGAAGCTATAACTCATATTCATAGCTAAATTTTATACAAAACTTTTTATGGAACTAAAAAATGACACATTTTAAAAATTAAATACATTTCATTGTATTTTATATATGAAGGTTTATAGTTTAAAAAATGAGACTTTAAATTCATACTATTGAGTGGTAATTTCACATACATGTTAATACTATATTATTGTAACAAACTAAAATTTTGAGAAAATTAAAGTTACTCGGTTATAACTATGTATAAAATATGTTTTTTCTTATAAAAACTTTATAAAAAAACATCATTATAATCAATGGTTTACGTATATAATTATGTCATAAAATCATTAAAAAAACATTTTTATATCAATATCTATATTCTAATATTTGTAAGTGAGTCATAACAATAAATAGTCGTATTAATAAAAAATTGATATTTGTTTTATTATAAAACGTTGACGATTTTTTAATATTAAGTTCAAACATACATATATTAAATATTGTGTAGTCTTACCACTAAGTTGATTTAATCTGATTATATATATATATATATATATATATATATATTATACAATTACTTATTCGGTTTAGTCTATTTTATGTAATTTTCGTTTATTGATGCATGCATTTGCCTAATAATAAATCGAATGAATTTCGTACGTATTGTAAATGTGATGTTTTTGTTTTAAAAATATGATGTATCTCTATCGTACGTACCTTTTGGCTAAAGAGAGGTAAATTATCAACCGGTACTTGATCAGATACACTCATGTCTTCAACTTGATACATTGAATACCAACAGAATGTCTTCACCTTTTTGCACCCCCAAAGCTTAAGTTCCTTCAAAGAAGAAAATTCTATAGCAACTTGTTGTGTTTCTTCCCCCGTCATCCTCATTACAATTATTGTCTTCATACCGTCACATTTTCTAATTTTTATTTCCTTCAAAAGTTTAAAACGTCCACCTCTATACAACACCTCATATCTCAGATCAAACACGTGTTTAATTGATGCACACCAGCAGATATACAAGGTCTCCAAGCTGTTCTGCAGCCTCGTAAACACATTGGAATTGATAACACACACGAGTTTACTGCAACTTTCCACATGCAACAATCGGAGGTCCCCCACTTCAGTTGGAGGATCAGTGGGATGCCATATATACTCCAATTCATAGAGTCCATCAATTTTCAGAGACTCCAAACATGGAAATGCCACCTAATTCATACATAGGACATCACATTTAAATGGTTATATTGGTATATGATTAAGTTCTATACAAAACATTATTATAATAAATGATTTTATGATTAATATATTATAATAAATGGTTATTATTGATATATGCAATTGTCTAATATGACATTGATCCAATTATTGTAAATATGATGTTATTTTTAAATATGATACGAACGGTGGCAGTTTTCATGTGACATGAACAATTAAATTTCTTAAAAATAATATTTGTATACGGCACAATTCGTGTAGCACAACACGAAACATCACGATACAAATACACAAAATTCATAATTAAATTTTCTTAATCAAATTTTAAAATTCATAAGTGATTCAAAAATATGTAAAAAACAAATCCAAATATTAGATATATATACTTCATCATATTTATGTGTATGTCTGAAAATCAGAAGTGCCTAGACATGATTATTAATTGTATTAAGAGTTGTTTAGACATGAGATGTGTTAAAGTTATATATTTATATCGTTATACATAAATTAATCGTGTCATGTTATAAATTTTCAATCATATATGGACGGACGTGGTATATAAACAACATAATTGCAAGCAAAAATTAAAGTTAACGTACCTTCTTCCCACTGAATAAAACATTATTGATGGATGGTTTTGAACCTTGTGGTATGCAAAAACTTGAGAAGCTGGGTAGGTCTTCTAGTTCAAGTCTTTGTAACTTTAACAACTTGACGACAACATCATCCTTCATGTTATCTTCGTCAATAACAAGAATGGAATGTATCTCCCTACAATGCTTAACAGATATTTTTTCAAGTTCTGAATTGCATTTCAGCAAAGAGAAATCAAATAGATATGTGAGCTTCTTGCAACGTAAAACTTTGATGGATTCTAGTTTGCTAAATGTCTCCTTTCCTGGAAGCCCATCACACAACTTCTCTAAGTTTTCCAAGCCTTCAAGATATAACGTCTCCAAATTCATATAATTAGAACCACGATTTGAAGAAACTATGTATCGAATTGAGGGACAATTTATTACTCGTAGGTGCTTTAAGCACTCAAATCCTTTGAGACAAAGTTCATCAATGCTTTCGAGTTGTCCATCTAAACTTCCATACAAGACTAGAACTTCAGTCTTTTGCAAAGTGGCCTGAACCCAGACTCGATGAAGTACATTAGGAGAATGATCAAACTTGAGCATCATCACTTTTGTCTCTTTTTGGTAAGCATCAATAATATCCTGATGATGTTTCTGATCATCACCTAGTATAATCTTGTAGATACTTAACGTACTCAAAAACAGCTCATCATCTTTAGGGAGCATGGAGGTATTAGGAATGTTTAACCACACGTTGCTTAAGCGAGACATGTTCTTCAACTCAACTAGCCTTGCATTGCTTGGTGGACAGACCTCATCTTCCTCATCAATCTCCCAATTCTTAAAACTGTTTTCCATGTTTAGTTCTTCCAACTTAGTTAAACTTCCCAACACATTCGGTTCAATCTGTGAAAGTTCTTTACAATCACTCAAATCTAACATCTTGAGTGCACTTAGCCCCCGTAATTGTATTGGCAACTTACGAATATCCGATCCCCGAAAGCTGAGAATTTGTAGTCCCTTCAATTCCCCAATCATGGATATATCATCCAAGCTACAATTATGAAGGCATAAAGTTGCAAGATTCCCCATATGATCAAGCTGAAATTTTGATAATGGCAGTGACAAGGCAACTCGCGAATTTGTGAACTCCAAAACGTAGAGTTTCTTCATAACTTTGAAAAATGAATCTGGAACTTGTAGAGAATCACCTTCCCCATAAGAAAAAAGTAACTTCAACTCTGAAGCGTCTAGCCAGTCGCAAATATCAGTACCGCTTAAATTGAGATGATACGACCATTCCTTGTGATTTTCATCCACAATCTTTTGAGCAAGATCACGCATGTGATCATGAATATTGACATAACGAGTGTCATTACTTTTTACCAACATCGATGCATCTTCAAGGCCAGACAACAATTTCTTCAATTTAGTTGCAGCAACTATCAAGGTGGACCTATCTTTTCGATTCCATCGTTGCAACCCCAATGTGTATTTCAACAAATCCTTTGCTTGGATGTGTGGTCCGTGAATAATGCCACATAGTAAGAACAAATCCCGACTTTCATCACTAGGTAGATGCTTGTAACTCTCCTCTAAATTCTTCAATATGTTGTTCTTATCAAGAGATTCCAAGGTTTCCTCCCATGCCCTGGTATCCTTATTCTTCAACGCCTTTGCAATAGCCATAATGACAAGTGGAAGGCCACCACAACGTCTTGCTATTTCTGTTGCTGTTTCTTTCTTGATGCTTGTAACTTTTGCTTCCCCAACAACTGAACTGAACATTTCCCACGATTCTTGGCCATCTAATATATTTAAATGAATACTATGAGCTTCCATTTCATTTGACACCACATTTTCGTATCTAGAGGTGAGGAGCAACTTGATTTGTACTTTCTCGTTGCTTGAGGGGATGCCAACATCTTGAAGGTCAAGTTTCTCCCACAAATCATCCAGAATTATAAGAACCTTCTTCTTTTCGTTTTCCATATCATTGTTTAGCAATCTTTCTCTCAAACGATTGGCACGTGGAATTGTCGACTTATCCTCTAATTTTAAACCCAACTCACAACCAATTTCCTCTTGTATACGCGAAATGTTAGGACTCTTGGTCACTTTTGCCTCTGCCACCTCATTGAACAGTTTCTGCTCAGAAACTTGAAGGCGAACTTTCTTAATCATCGTGGTTTTACCCACTCCCCCCATGCCTGTTGTAAGATTGAAACTTTCATAATGTCAAAACTGTTTTCTCCGAGGGGAAGCTGTGGTATTAGGTGTTAAACCTAAACTAATTTTGGTGGGTTATTTATTGTTAATATATATTTAGGCAAATTTAAAATTTGATTAGACACCTTTGAAATTTTGGATTCATTTGCTATGTTCACGTCTGGAGGCTAAGGGAGTATGTTGAACTGGAAAGCTTCAAGAATGGTGCATGGAGAAAAGGGGAGTTTGAATATTTGAGAAGATAATTATGAAAAAATGGATAATGAATCAGTAGCGAGCCAATGACTGATGAGATCAATCATTAAGCCAATGCGTTAAAAACAGTCAAATTCAATGCGATTATAATAATTATCAACAAAATAACGTCTAATTCAATGCGATTATAATGCGATTATTAAGCCAATGCGTCATTTTTTTAATTAAACGTTATTTTGTTTCTAAGTTAAATTTAATTAACGGGTGATGACTCTAATTTTTATATTCTGAGAGTGATTATAAAGATAAGATATGAAAATGAGATTGTTTGAGTAGGTATACCATGCAATCCGATGACATTGATTTTGTCATCTTTGAGACCCCTCATGATCTTCTCCATAACGTCCTCCCATCCAGACGTGTGCAAGATCCCTTCTGTTTGCTGTTTCGCACGGACAACGGAATAATCTTCTGCACTGACTATTCCCGTTGGCGGCGGTGGGTAAGCGATCTCCTCATGTTTAGGCCGGAGTTGACAGAGATCTTCAATGGCCTGCTTCTTCTTGGTAGCCTTCCTTCCTAACTGGTGGCGGGCAATGGGATTCAGTAGCTGCCCTCCAACACTGCAACCATTCATCGTTGCTTTTCCTTCTTCGTTTGTCAGTAAACTGCTCACCTCCTCTTGGATGTTGGCTGCATCTTTAAGCCAATCATCAGCCTTCTTATGGATCAGTTGCCCATTATTCTTCGCTGCAGACTTCAACTGATCCACTATTTCCTTCTCATTCTTCATTTTGTCTATGGCCTTGTTCATCTCCACGATGCAGGACTTGTAGCAAAAAACATACTTCAACTGGCGAGCAACCGGAACAACCGTGTACTCAAAGACCAATTCTATGGCTTTACCAATAACAGTTTCCGCCATTTATTTTCCCAACTCTCAAAACCAACCAAGCCAAGGAATAACGATTGTTGGATCGTGAAATCCTGAATGCTGATCTGGCAGTGAATTGAATGCCAGACAAGGTTGGGATGACGCTTCAGCTCCAACTCCGGTGAACCTGCAAGTAGGGGAGCGCAACAGAGGGGGTGCCTCTGGGTCCCTCTCCGATGCTTAAATGAGTATATGTGTGTATAAAACTCAAAACGTAAAGTACGTATGTAAAGCAAGGATATTTATAGGGTAAGAGAGATAGAACCGTATAAAGGCAACTGAATATCTTAATGTATATTGAGTTGCTGAAGATTCGGATCGTGGGATATGGCAGTTACTGCGAGATATTGCAGTTACCAAATCTAATCTTTAGTGAATATGTGACCGGGATATGCGGGATATCTTGGCCACTCTGTTATTAACGGTTTAGTGGGACCAGAGGAGAGAGGCAAGGCTCTCTTCGGGGCGAGCACTCCCATGTCGAGCAGTGGAAGGTCGCGACTTGGTAGAGAATGGCGAGCAGTCTGAGAGCCTTTGGCGTCTCTATAGACTTTGGGCTCGATTCTGGATTACTCGATGGTGGGCCAAGTTTGGCTTGTACTTGGGCCGATCCGGTTCGGATGTCATGGGTTTACCCCCTCTATAGTTATTGGGCCTTCGAGGCCTTTTCTTACTGGGCCGTCACTATCGATACCCAACATTTGCCCCCGAAGCTTGATTGAAGTTCCTTCAGTCGAGCTTGATTTCCTGGTAGGGTTTTAGATAGTGACGTCTTTGGTAATGGTTCAGTGCCTTTGAGACACTTCGAGCTCATTTGGCGAGCGATTCCTTCTCTGTTCAAAGCCGAAAGAATATCCTTCCTTTTATCCCCTTTTGGCGATCACTCGAGGTGACTCAGGCTTATGGAAGTCTATCTTTCTTAGTTAGGCGATCATTATCTACCCGAGGTATTCCTGCTAAAGCTTTATTAGTGCGTTGGCGACCCTCTTGTCTCCTTAGTGGACTTGTTAGCATTTAATAACTGCACGGTTGTCCAGAAATCGAACGGTCACTTGAGGCACGCCTGACATTTACTTTTCCGTAAACCCAGGGTAGCTTGACAGCTGTCTGTACCAGCCAACCGTTGTCTCTTGGAATTCTGACATTGCTTCGGTTTTTTTTTTTTAAAAGGGTGCAATTATTCCTCTGCGTCGCTTCGATTTGCTCGTGGCGGTTACTCCCCTTTTGGTCGCTATAGGAAACGTCATTTTCTGTATTCTGTCTTTTACGCTTATCCGCTCTCTTGGATTTTCAGAGCTTCATTGCGATCCTTTCCTTTTCTTTTCTCAACCTTCTTCAGCCTTCTTCCAACATTTCCATGGCTCCTCGCAATCAGAGAGTCAAGCACACGGCTCCCAAGGGTGCCAACAAAGCCAACATGCCCAGAAATGCTGATGTCCCTTTGACCATCAGGGATGAAGTCGTTCCCCCTTCAGTAGAGGAACAGACCGATTTGGGCAGGACTGCAACCACTCCTGTGGTGGTGGACGGGCCCGAGCTGAACACGCCTATTTTTTCCCCAAAAGGTAAACTTTCGCCCTTTTATTGCTCTGCTTTGGCAATGTCCTCTGCTGTTCTTTGCTTTTTATGTTTATCATTGCAATATTTGAATTTGTTCGAGTAGACGTCAAGCCTAATGAATTGAAGCCGGCTTATTTTAAGACCGTGGTGGCGCTCGGTGGCTTCAGCGTGGAGGATGCTCCTAGATATCCTGGCCTAGGTCTGCATTTTCCTCACGATGGAGAGGTTTACATTTATGCGGCTCAGATCGATGCTGGGTTGCGTTTTCCTCTCTGTGAGGATTTACAGACCTTGTGTCAGTTTTACGGGATTCACCCCACACAGCTTGTCCCGAATGCCCTCAGGATGTGGGTCGGTTTCAAGTTCCTATGCTTACGCCAGGAATGGGTATATTCACTGGCCCTGTTCCGGTGTTTCTTCCGCCTGGCAGCAGGGGCAAACCACCTTCACCACTTCCAATCCCGCTGGCCGAAGTTTTCAGAGTGGGGAGGCCTTCAGGGATGGGTTTGGAACGTCCATGTCCGCCTGGTCGACGATTTTCGGACCACCAACTCCAATTATAAGAAGTGTTACTTCTTTTATAAGGGGGGAGTGCCCTGGAAATTGTTGATCCCGGACAAGGATTTCCCTCCTTCCTTCGAGGAGCTATCAGAGAGTGATCGAAACGCTATTGATGACCTATACCGGTCGCATCGGTCTTCTCAGTTCAAGTCCATCCGCTCAGTGGCGGAGACTACCGAGAATGCCCTTGAGATGGCGGGTATTCATCAAGCCACGCCAATCTTTAATGATTGGGTAATTTTCTAACTCTTATCTTGCTTTATTACTTGTAGGGAAGGTTGTAAGCAAGAGCCAGAAACTGATAGGTCTCTTTGATGACCAGGGATTAGCGGGGTTGTCCTCCGACCAGGCATTGCTGAACTCTCCTCCTCCCCCCTCTAGGCGTTCGTTCAAGAGGAAGTCTGAGGAGGTGCTTCCCTCGGCCACTGCTGACCCTCGCCAACCAGGTATGTTGCTTTGTTATTCGTAGATTTAATATCTTCATACTTTGCGGTTTTTTGTTTTTTGACATTTTGTCTTGTTGTTTTGCAGAGGAGTCCTCAACCGACATGGTCCGGGATCATGCTCCTCCTCCCTCCAAGAAGGTCAGGAGTGAGGGATGTCCGAAAGTCGACCAACATCCTTCTCCTCCCCCTCCTGGGGGTCCTTCCGCTAATAAAGGGAAGGGTCTGGACGCGGTGCCCCCTTCTCCTTCTCCCCAGGGTCCTTCTGCCGCCAAGGGGAAGGTTTTGACCTTAGCTCCTCCTGTTCTTACTGTGCCCATGGCTCCTCCTAAGGAGTCTGGGACCAAGAAGAAGGGGCATGCTGCTTCCAGCTCATCGAGGGCTCCTGTGGATGAGCATTGCTCCCTTGCCGGCTTGTTTCAGCCGCTTGAATCAGCGAATTCTCGGGAAACTTGGGTCCCCTGTGGGGACCTTATGAAGAAGGGGTATCCTCCCCAGAAGAGCCTCCGGGGCAGCCCGGATATGTGTATGCGGCTTCTGGACGGGATAATTCCCCCCGCGGACCGCTCGATTGTTCCCACGGAACTTCATCAGATCGAGGGGTTCCTTCGGTCCCACTTCGAACGAGTGGCTTTGGTAAGATCTCATACTTTTATTTCGTAGAGTCCTCTCTTTGTCGTTCCCTTATTGTCTGTTATCCTGACAGCTTTTATTCTATATTTGTTGCCAGTTCGTTCGGGAAGAGGTGATTCTTGGTCGTGTCTTCGGGGAGCTCACCGACAAGTATTCCAGTGTGCTCGCCGAGCTGGAGCAGTACCGAAGCACGGGGGTCACTCCTGAGCAATTGGGGACTATCAAGACGACTGCAGATGCAGCGATCGCCTTGGCAGATAATACCCGAGAGGAATACCTCAGGAAGGAGCAGCGCCTCCTTGCTGATGTCCAGAAGAGGGAGGCTGAAGCCGCTGCCGCTCTTCAGGACTTTGACGCTCTTCACCTGTGTTTAGATCAGGGAGAGATCGTCCGAGTTCGCCTAGATGCTGAACTTAAGGAAGCTCAGGCGCAAGGGGCAGAATCGGAGGCTCGCAGGGTCGCTGCCGAGGCGCAAAGGGACGCTGCTGACGCCCAGAGAGAAGCTGCGGTGGCTCAGACGGAAGCTGCGGAAGCCCGGGGGATTGCCTTGGAGGAGGAGAGGGATCGGTTAACTGCACAATTGAAAGCCGTCCCTTCGCCCCAGAGCGTAGTTGAGGCATTCAAAGCCTCTGAGGAGTTTGAGGACTGCGCTCTGAAGGAGATGAGGTCGGCGATTGCCGATTTTCTCGAAGTCCTGGTGGATGAGGTCCAGGCGGTCGATCCCAACTTTCCTCTTGGGGAAGTCGCCTCTTTGAAGACCTTCCTGCGGAGTCGTCCTTCGCCGCCCTCTGTTGCTGGCGAGGCTGCTCCTGAAGGCGAGCCCAGTACTTCTGCCCCCGAAGGCGAGCAGAGCACCCTTGCCCCCGAGAACTCCGACGCTTGAAGTCCCCAACTCCTTGGCGACCGTATTTATCTTTTTTAGATAGCCATTTTTGTATTTTCTGTTTTTGGTTTGTAATTATTTGTCGAAGACTTGGATTTTTCTATTGAATGCTTTTATATTCTTGAGCCTTTAATCGACTTCGAACATATTTAGCTATCCAATATCTTACTCATAATTACTTTCTTGCTTTGTAATGTCGTCGACCCTTAAAGCCGTAGACCCACCATAAGTTAAACTTTCTAAGGATAATACTTTTGACACTTAAAAGCGTAAACTTCTAAGTTCAAAGAGATATTACCTTCTTTGAAGTTTAAACCTTTGAGGTGTTGGCCTAATAACAAGGGATTTGTAATTTGTCAGGCTTTATCATCGATAGTGATCGCCTAAACTTTCTTTGGCCTGACTTTGGCGTCAGGGCTTTCATTTTGCCTAACATTTTGCTAGGTCTTTTGGCCTGACTTTGGCGTCAGGGCTTTGCCTGACTCTTGGCGTCAGGTTTTTTGAGGCCTAACTTTGTTGTTAGGGCTTTTGTGGCCTAGTTTTGTTACTAAGGCTTTTTTGGCCTAACTTTGTTGTTAGGGCTTTTGGCCTGTCTTTGGCGACAGGGCTTTTTGGCCTAGCTTTGTTGCTAGGGCTTTTGGCCTAACTTTGTTGTTAGGGCTTTTGGCCTGTCTTTGGCGACAGGGCTTTTTGGCCTAGCTTTGTTGCTAGGGCTTTTGGCCTGTCTTTGGCGACAGGGCTTTTTGGCCTAGCTTTGTTGCTAGGGCTTTTGGCCTAACTTTGTTGTTAGGGCTTTTGGCCTAACTTTGTTGTTAGGGCTTTTTGGCCTAGCTTTGTTGCTAGGGCTTTTGAGGCCTGACTTTGGCGTCAGGGCTTTTGGCCTAGCTTGGTTGCTAGGGCTTTTGGCCTAGCTTTGTTGCTAGGGCTTTTGAGGCCTGACTTTGGCGTCAGGGCTTTTGGCCTAGCTTTGGTGCTAGGGCTTTTGGCCTAGCTTTGTTGCTAGGGCTTTTTGAGGCCTGACTTTGGCGTCAGGGCTTTTTGGCTTCAGCTTGCTTCGAGTGGACACGCTTTGTGAAGGAATGGCTTTCTTTTATTGACATAATCCGTTTGATTACAAGCTATGCATAAAATCTTCTTAAATGCTCTGAATTAAATGGACGAGGTAACCTCTCGCCTTCGGTGGTTTCCAAATAGTAGGATCCTGGTGCGGCGATCTCTACTACTTTGTATGGTCCTTCCCATTTGGCTGAAAGTTTGTTTTTACTGTCCAGCCTTGTAAATTCATTCCTTCTCATAACCATCTCCCCCACGAAAAATTGGCGAGCGCTAACTTTTCTATTGAAATACCGAGCGGTCGCCAAGCGCATTTTTGCCTGTGTTTTTTCCGAGAGCCATCTCTTTTCCTCTGCCAAGTCGAGGTCAGTTCTGCGCTCGATCTCATTTGCCTCCGCGTTAAAGTGTAGGACTCTGTGGGTAGGCACTGCTAATTCAGTTGGTGCTACTGCTTCTGATCCGTACACTAAACTGAAAGGCGTTTCTCCTGTGGCCGCCTTAGGCGTTGTTCTGATGGCCCATAATACGTTTTCCAGTTCGTCTGCCCAGTTCCCTTTGAATGCTCGAACCCTTTTCTTGAGTCCTGCTAAGACAACCTTGTTGGCTGCTTCAGCTTGCCCATTCGTTTGAGGGTGATGTACTGAACTGAAGCGATGGTCGATGTGATACTCTTCACAGAGCCATTTCAATTCCCTTCCAACGAATTGCGGACCATTATCGCTGATGAGTATTTTGGGAATACCAAACCTGGAGAATATGTTGACCTGCATGAACTTGATAACTTGGAATTCCGTTGTCGAAGCTAGAGCTTTCGCCTCTACCCACTTAGTGAAGTAGTCGATCGCCACTATAATGTGAGTACGCTGACCAGTGCTAATGGGAAAAGGACCCAATATATCGATTCCCCATTGAGCGAAGGGCCAGGCACCCGCCATTGGGGATAATAATGTCGATGGTCGACCCGATCGTGGTGCAAACTGCTGGCAAATTTCACACTTCTGTGTTAATTCGGCTGCGTCTTTTCCCAAGGTCGGCCAGTAATATCCCAGTCTGAATATTTTCCTGCTTAGTGAACGAGCACCTTCATGACATGCCGCTGCCCCTTCATGAGCTTCTCGAAGAACTTTTTCTGTTTCGGGTAGAGCAACACATCTCAAGTAAGGCGTCGAATAACCTCTTCTATAGAGTTCTCCATCGATGATTAGATAACTGGCTGCGAGTCTTCTAATCCTAGTGGATTCGCCTTCGTCCTCTGGGAGGATGCCTTCTTTCAAATAATTCTGGAACGGGGTCATCCAGGTGACCTGTTCTTGAATGTTGAAGACCTCCGCTCTGTTTTCAAGGACTGAACATAGGGCCTTTTCCAGAAATTGCACATCCTGGATTGTCGCCCCTCCGAAGGCTAGCTTACTCAAAGAATCTGCCATCTGGTTTTCTTGGCGAGGAATAAACTCAATCGCGAAATTTGGGATTTCCACAACTAGTTTTTTGGCGATGCCGAGATATTTCTTCATCTTTTCTCCCTTTGCCTCGTAGGCGCCATTAACCTGATTGACAATAAGTTCTGAATCACTTTTTACTTTAAGCGCTGTTATACCCATTCCTTTTGCCAGTCTGAGTCCAGTGATAAGAGCCTCATATTCTGCTTCGTTATTGGTCGCCGGGAATGTCAAGGCGATCGCGTATTCCAGAGGCTCGCCCTCAGGAGGAATAAGAATTAAACCTGCCCCCGAGCCTTCTTTTGATGAAGACCCATCCGTATAGAGTTCCCAGATTTGATTGTCGTTTGCTGACTGACTTGGCCTGTTTTCTGCCTCCGCTTGACCGTTACTCGTGCTTTCCACTATGAAATCAGCTAGTGCTTGACCTTTGATGGCCGTTTTTGGCGCAAATTTGATCCTGAACTCGCTGAGCTCGATCGCCCACTTGACCATTCTTCCTGAAGAATCTGGCTTCATCAGGAAGTTTTTGAGAGGTTGATTGGTGAGGACCGTGATGTCGTGCGCATGAAAGTATGGTCTCAGCTTCCGAGCAGCAATAACTAAGGCATAGAGATACTTCTCAATCTGGACATATTTTATTTCTGCTGAGTTGAACATTTTGCTAATGAAATACACTGGACTCTGAACATTATTCTCCTCCCTTATTAAAACAGCACTGGCTGCCACATCGCTAATGCCTAAATAGAGGAAAAGCTGCTCGCCTGGAACGGGTTTTGCCAGAGCTGGGAGTGTTTGAATATGCCTTTTCAAGGACTGGAATGCTTCCTCGCAGTCTGGCGTCCATTCGAACTTACGGTTGGCCCTCAAGGTTTTGAAGAACGGGAGGGACTTGTCGCTTGCTTTGGAGAGGAAGCGGTTAAGAGCAGCTAGTCGGCCGTTCAGGCATTGGACTTCCTTATGGCAGGTTGGTGACTTCATTTCTTCTATGGCCTTTAGCTTTTCCGGGTTTGCTTCAATGCCCCTTTCGCTGACCATAAAACCCAGGAACTTCCCGGACTTGACTCCAAAGGCGCACTTTGCTGGGTTCAGGCGAACGCTGTGTCTCCTCATGCATTCAAAAGCTTCACGGAGGTCGGTGGTATGAGGATTGCCTTTGATGGATTTAACGAGCATATCATCCACGTAGGCCTCCATGTTCCTTCCCAGCATGTCCTGGAACAGTCGGTTCACCATCCGCTGATAAGTTGCCCCGGCATTGATGAGACCAAAGGGCATCACCTTGTAGCATAGAATGTCCCCGTCAGCATAGAAAGCAGTGTGGGCCTCGTCGTCTGGATGCATTCTGATCTGGTTGTAGCCTGAATAGGCGTCCATGAAGCTCAGCATCTCATGACCCGAGGTAGCATCGACTAGCTGATCAATTCTTGGAAGGGGATATGAATCTTTGGGGCAAGCCTTGTTTAAGTCGCGGAAGTCGACGCACATCCTCCACTTGCCATTAGATTTCCTGACCAAAACTGGGTTGGCTACCCAGCTCTGGAATCTTACCTCTCTGACGAAGTCAGCTTCAATCAACCTGCCGACTTCCTGCCTGATCGCCAAACGTTTATCAGTCCCGAACGATCTTCTCTTTTGGGCGATCGGCTTGATGGAGGGGTCTATCCTGAGCTCATGCGAGATAATATCTGTGCTGATTCCTGGCATGTCGCTCGGCTGCCAGGCAAAGAGCTCTTTGAATTCCTTGAGGAGAGCGGTCATGGCCTCCTTCTGATCCTCTTTCAAGGTGGTCCCAATGCGCACCTTTTTGTCCGGACCATCGATCTCGACCTCCTCCAATTCCTCCATGGGTGCTGGTCGAGCCAAGTCCTCGCGGGGATCGGCCTCTGTCTCGATGGCGAGCGCCTCCCTTTGGTTCTTCCTGCGTAAACAGTTCACATAACATTGCCGCGAGGAAGGCTGATCTCCGAGCACTTCTCCGATCCCGTTCGGAGTAGGGAACTTCATCTTCTGGTGGACAGTGGAGGCCACAATCTTATTTGGGTTGATCGTGGTTCTCCCTATAATGGCGTTGTAGGATGTAGGTGAATCGACCACCAGGAAAGTGACCGACACCTTGATGCTTTTCCACCCCTCGCCAAAAATCACTGGCATGGTTATAGCCCCCAGTGGATAAGTTGTCCTTCCCGCAAATCCGATCAGCGGAAAGTCGACCCTCTTCAGGTCGCGTTTTGATTTGCCCATCTTTTCGAAGGCGTCCAGAAACAGGATGTCTGTCGAGCTGCCTCCGTCGACCAGAATCCTTGCAACATCACAGCCGTCAATATCTGCCGTAATGACCAGAGCATCGTTGTGGGGCGTGGTGACATGTGTCAAATCATCTTCAGAGAATGAGATGACAATGTTTTCTTCAGGTCGGGGTCGCTTCCCCAACTGAACTGCCGTAGAGATCTGAGTGGCGTAGACCTCTCTGGAGTTTGACCTCTCGCCGCCTGCGCCGAATCCTCCTGCAATCAGATTCACTCTCCTCTTGCTTCCAGAAGGCTCAGCTTGATCTGCAGGGGCTGGTGAACGATGTCTCCTGGGGGGCGTTCGACTTCGGTCTTGCCCTGCCACAAATTCCTTCAACATTCCCCCCTGAATCAGCCTCTCTATATCTCGTTTCAGAATCTTGCAATCGTCTGTCTTATGGCCCTTGCACTTGTGGTATCTGCAATAGCTCTCGACATCCTTGCCCATGGGTAACCCACCTCGGCGAGGCATCGGTGGCCTCGCCAAGGATCTCCTCTCCATCTCGACTAGTACCGCTGAGATCTGCCTATTTAAAGGCGTGAAGTACTCAGGGACCTCTGGATGGCGAGGCGCTGGAAGAGACTCGACTCGCGGCTTACTTTCTTTTCCCTTTTTCTCCTTCTTGACCTCCTTCTTACCATCGCGTCGGGGTTCAGGGGTTACCCTTAGCGAGGTCGTCAGGAGGTTAGCCTCGATGTTTGCGCGCTCAAGGTCTATGAAACCTTTCGCTCTGGATGCCAACTCCTCCAATGTCTCTATCTCCTTTACGTGATAGCTGTTTCGCAGCTTTCTCGAGGCCTTGTTGGCCACATCCAGACCTCTGTAGAATGCTCGAATGATCTCCCCATCCGAGATTCGGCGATCTAATTCTGTGACGTTTTGATGAAAACGCCCGTAGAAGTTGGACAGCGACTCTCCAGGCTGCTGTTTGACCGAGTCAAGGGCGACCACGCTCTTCAGCAACTGGCGCTCGCCCATGTATCTCTCCAGGAACTTGCTTCTTAACTCTGCCCAAGTTCCGATTGATCCTGCAGGGAGGCCGAAGAACCAGGACGAAGCCGAACCCGAAAGAGTAGATGGAAATAGCAAAGCCAAATGATTGGGATCGTTTGACTTACCCAGAAGGGAGGCCTCATGCTTGTTGACATGTACGGTGGGATCTCCTCCACCGCTATACTCAGGTATGGCCCGAGCAACCACATCCTTCGGGATTTTGATAGCGACGAGCGCGTCGGTGAATGGATGAGAGGACTGCTCCTTGAAGGGAGCTATGACTGTCAACTGTCTTTTCTGGAGCCTTTTGTTGAGGAGGTCATCCATCTGTTCCACAGTGCAGTACATGGGAGAGGCTCCGGGTGGAGGCGGACCGGAAGGATTGGCAGTATATGCGGCTGCTGGCTCCTTGGTGTGCGCTGGAGGTAGGGACTGCTGACCTGACGTCATCTCCTGATCCTCCTGATGCGCAGCAGGACTAGGATTGGCCGCTTCTGAAGGTGAAGGCCCTGTGGCAGCAGGGCGGTGATTTTCCTTAGGAGCAGAGGGATTGTTTTCCTGAGGAGCAGGGGCCTGGCGGCGCGCCTGTCCTAGGATGGCTTCCAGCAAGGAGACCATCTCGGGGGTTAAATTAATATTCTGCCCCGCAATGTGGACTGTCTGCGGTGCAGGGGCTCCGTTTTGATCAGCAGCTGGGGTCGGTCTTGAATCACCGACATGTTCTCGGGCTGTCCGCAGAGGAACAGCATTAACTCCTGCTCGGCTGGCAGGTTCCTGTTGAAGTGGTGAAGCGGCGGCGGAATCAGAGCTATCTGAGGATCGCTCCCTAGTCTGATTCCGACGGTTGTTTTGGGATCGAGTTCTCATGGCTTAATTGCTCGTTTCCCACAGACGGCGCCAAATGTTGGATCGTGAAATCCTGAATGCTGATCTGGCAGTGAATTGAATGCCAGACAAGGTTGGGATGACGCTTCAGCTCCAACTCCGGTGAACCTGCAAGTAGGGGAGCGCAACAGAGGGGGTGCCTCTGGGTCCCTCTCCGATGCTTAAATGAGTATATGTGTGTATAAAACTCAAAACGTAAAGTACGTATGTAAAGCAAGGATATTTATAGGGTAAGAGAGATAGAACCGTATAAAGGCAACTGAATATCTTAATGTATATTGAGTTGCTGAAGATTCGGATCGTGGGATATGGCAGTTACTGCGAGATATTGCAGTTACCAAATCTAATCTTTAGTGAATATGTGACCGGGATATGCGGGATATCTTGGCCACTCTGTTATTAACGGTTTAGTGGGACCAGAGGAGAGAGGCAAGGCTCTCTTCGGGGCGAGCACTCCCATGTCGAGCAGTGGAAGGTCGCGACTTGGTAGAGAATGGCGAGCAGTCTGAGAGCCTTTGGCGTCTCTATAGACTTTGGGCTCGATTCTGGATTACTCGATGGTGGGCCAAGTTTGGCTTGTACTTGGGCCGATCCGGTTCGGATGTCATGGGTTTACCCCCTCTATAGTTATTGGGCCTTCGAGGCCTTTTCTTACTGGGCCGTCACTATCGATACCCAACAACGATAACAGTACAGATGGAATAAAACGAGAGAATAGAGACTCGGAAAGAAAATGTATGCGTAGTGGTTTTGGTTTCGCCTTCTAGTTCTTATAATATGTCATGCTGTAAGTTTTGCAAAATGATCCTCTTCAATTTTGGAATTTGCAAACTCAAGTCCATTGTTTCTACTGCTTTTTTCTCAACACCCATTTTCCACTGTCGAATGACATTACTCCATAGTACATCATTCAGTTGTCTTTCTCAATGACAGTCTGTAAGCCACTACTTGCTGGTATGTAGGGACATAAGTATAAGAAATTAAAAATAATGCCTACTTTCCTCCTTTTGTGTTTTATTTCTCCATTTTCGTGGACCATCATCAAACGACCAATGACAGCCTGTAAGCCACTAATTGCGGGTAGGGACATAAGGATAAGAATAATGCTTACTTTCCACCTTATGTGTTTTATTTCTCTTTTTGGTGGACCGACTAGTTACAGTCTGTAAGCCATTACTTGCTGGTAGGGACATAAGGATAATAATAATGCATACTTTTCTCCTTATGTGTTTAATTTATCCTTTTTGGTGGACCATCAAACGACTAGCATGATATTATAAGGTGATAGTACGTGAGGAATCGTATTGTCTCTAAATATATATTATATTTAAACGGATAAATTTTAAACGTATTAAATATGTATCGTGTCTAAATGTATAAGTCGTTAATTATGTCTAAACGAATAGAGTTGTTTAGACACGGAATTCATTAAAGTCAAATACATATACGTTTTAAAGCATATATATAAACACAAATTCATATATTCAAAGTTCAATATTAAAAAGTAAATAACTATTTCAACATTGAGAACTTATAGAAATTACCTTATTCAAAAAATGATTAATTACAAAAAGTAGTACTCAAATTTTAGTTATTTTATTGAATATTGAACATGAAATTATAAATAATAATAAATTAAACGTGTAAATTATAGGGTCAGCAATGGTGCAGTGAAAAAACCATAACTATGGTTATAACCGTTACTGTTTAATAAGGTTAACTGTATCATTATGGTGTAGTACAGTTATGGTGATGAATTATCTACCCATAATGATTATGGTTATGGTATTTGAGTAATACTTAGGGTTATAACCATGATTATTATATAAATATAAAAATGATTTATTATTAATAAACTAATATATACTACATAATGGAAAATACTGTACATACAAATAATAAATAACCATGATGTTAGTTTTATTGTTGGCAGTATAGATTTATGTATTTTTTTAAAATAAAATTTTCGATCTTTTATTATATTACATATGTGAAATAAATATGGGTATACGAGTAAAACCATGGTTAATAACCACGATTATTTTCATGGTTATGGTATTAAAATTGTACTCGTAATGGTTATGGTTATGGTATGTGATTTAAAAATATGGTACGGTTATGCTATTTGTCATACTCGTACACTTTAACCATCGACAACCCTAGATGCAACTATATAAAACATATAGTTGACAAAAAAATTATACCCTTAATTAATTTAAAAAAAATATTAATGCAATCATATTCTTAATTAATATTTTTTATTATTATGCAATCACATCCTTAATGAATAATTTCTTTTTATTATACATCATTCACTAACGTGTGTACATATACTCTTTTTGGTACTTTGGTGTGTTGTTGTTGTTATGGTTGTTGTTGGTGTGTTGTTACAAATGACTTAACACATATTTATACTAAGTTAGAAAATACTTTCAATTCTAATTTTTTCTAGAAATCTGAGTTTTTTTAGAAAGTATTCACTTTTGGGAAAAAAATTTTAAAAAGTGTATATCGAAAAAAAATAAAAAAATTAGGAAAGTATGTATACGCGCGTCGCGCCTATTAAATAGGCGCATCCCTAGGATGCGCCTATTGCAGTAAGCGCGACCCTGGGGTGCGCCTATTGCAGTAGGCGCGACCCAAGGGTGCGCCTATTGCAGAATTTTTTTTTTCCTCCGCGAAAACACCAGTCTATCAGAACCCGCGTTAATTTTAAGTCTGCTTAGGAGATCATTGCGTACATGAATTTGAATTGTATTGGTTAGTCGTACGGTGAGGACAGAAGAAAGCTGATCCCCTTCCAATGGTTAGGAAGGGTCTTGGATCAAGAGGACAGAAGATCAATTTGTTAACAAACCACGGAGATGATCAAGAGGACAGAAGATCAATTTGTTAACAAACCACGGAGATGATCAAGAGGACAGAAGATCAATCGCAGAGATTAGTTAAATTCACTGGTTTTCCTCCTAAATAGAAATTGAGAGATAGTCTCACGCGTTGCTTTATCCCAGTATTCACAGGTCCAAATTCCTCTACGCTAGTCTCACCAAATTCCTCCATGTATGCTTTTTCAAATTTTTTTCCTACTATGCTTACTTTTTGAAAAACATATGATTTTGAGCCTGCTTATGGTTTTCCTCCTAAATAGAAATTGAGAGATAGTCTCTCTAGTAAAGAAGAAAGGAAGTTATAAGAAATTAAATACTTTAGGTTCATGTCCTAAATTTTCCAACTTGTTCTGAACAACATCCGCGAGGTAAAACATTGAAACAAAGTTGTTTATTCACAAGTTTCTGAATGAGACTTTTCTTCAAATACACTAGCTAGTTTGACATTTTCAGGAATTACTGCTGCAAAAGAACTCTTTGGGGTTACTTTAGGTTCCTGTCCTAAATTTTCCAACTTGTTCTGAACAACATCCGCGAGGTAAAACACTGAAACAAAGTTGTTCATTCACAAGTTTCTGAATTAGACTTTTCTTCAAATACACTAGCCAGTTTGACATTTTCAGGAGGAAAACCATTTCTTCTTAGAACTTCCTTTCTTCTTTACTGGAGAGAGTATCTCTCAATTTAAATTTAGGAGGAAAACCATAAGCAAGCTTGAACTCAGATAAAAAGCTATAGACATTGGAGAAGTTTTACAAGATATTCGGAAGATGTTGAGTCAGAGATGTACGTCTCTCTAGCCTGGTTAGTGTTAATGTGTTATTCTTATGCGTTAACAATGTTAGTATCTAAACTTCACATTTTTAGAGAACCAGTCGAGAGGCAAGAGTGGAAACCCCAAAAAGCTATTTTGGGGCAATAACTCCTGAAAATGTCAAACTGGCTAGTGTATTTGCAGAAAAGTCTAATTCAGAAACTTGTGAATAAACAACTTTGTTTCAGTGTTTTACCTCGCGAATGTTGTTCAGAACAAGTTGGGAAATTTAGGACAGGAACCTAAAGTAACCCCAAAGAGCTCTTTTGCAGCAGTAATTCCTGAAAATGTCAAACTAGCTAGTGTATTTGAAGAAAAGTCTCATTCAGAAACTTGTGAATGAACAACTTTGTTTCAATGTTTTACCTCGCGGATGTTGTTCAGAACAAGTTGGAAAATTTAGGACAGGAACCTAAAGTATTTAACTTCTTATAACTTCCTTTCTTCTTTATTGGAGAGACTATCTCTCAATTTCTATTTAGGAGGAAAACCATAAGCAGGCTTAAAATCAACGTGGTTTCTGATAGACCGTTGCTTCCACTTGCATATCCAACAACACCAGCCAGGGGCTTTAGATTTCTCTTGATAGAGAACCAGCCGAGGAATTGGTGAGACTAGCGTAGAGGAATTTGGACCTGTGAATACTGAGATAAAGCAACGCGTGAGACTATCTCTCAATTTCTATTTAGGAGGAAAACCATAAGCAGACTTAAAATCAACGTGGTTTCTGATAGATCGGTGTTTTCGGGAAGGAAAAAAGAATTTGTACAATAGGCGCACCCTAGGGTCGCGCCTATTGTAGTAGGCGCACCCCTGGGTCGCGCCTATTGAATAGGCGCAACGCGCGTATACATACTTTCCTAAAAAAAAAAAATCGATATACACTTTTTCAAATATTTTTTCTAAAGTAGTTACTTTTTGAAAAAAATCTAGAAATCTATGAAAAATAACTATAGATGATGGTCTGGGCAAACTGGAGTTACAATCACACAAAAGCAACCAATCTGGTAACCATCTAAAGAAGAAACAAACTCACATGAGAGTTAGAGAGATTAGCAGATGGAGGCGTACTGATCTTGCTTCATCTTCTAGTATATATATAGTTTAGATAAATATCTTACTTATTATTTTATATACAAAAAATTATATTTTGTAGTTCTTCTTTAGAAATGAACATTTTTCTTGCTTGCCCTAATTTTGGTCTGTGTTCTGACTTCTGAAATCTCCTGCAGAAAGACTGATCGTTGATAGACAGTGAGAGTTCCGATTCCCCAGCTCCGACGACATCAGCAGGTAAGCGCAGACTTCAATTCAATAGTCTATGACATAGGATTTAACGTTTTAGGAGGTTCGATTCTATTGAATGATAAATGTTTCTTCAGTTGTCATTTGGTAATTTCTTTATGCTGATCGATTTGAAGCTCTGTTTAGTTTTTCCCTTTCGGTTTGACCTCTCGTAGAGTCCTAGTTGAGTCTTTGAAGCTATATAAGTCGATGCGTCCTAGGTGTTCGATGAAATGTCAGGAGTTTCTTTAGAACCTATTACGCTAGTCTTATCTTGTGTGTTCATTTGGGAGTGGGAGCAAGTAGTCAGAGCCGTCGTCATTGTCTCCCATACAAGTTTACTGGCAATGATATGTTCAAAATCCGATCAGAAAGGAGGCCTAAACACATAGTCTTACTGTTTAGTAACTTTACTCCAACTCACTAAATGGAGCCACGGGTTGATGATTCATGCTAGGAACTGGGATGATGAATGAATCTCTGTGAGAGTACTCAGTCAAGTGTAAAGCTGTTCCAATGTGGACAGTACAAACCAAAATCATACTGACTGACCCCATGACCACAGGGAATGATTATTCTGTCTATATCATTGCAGACCCTGTGGTAGGGATCCAAGCCTCTAACGCTCTCAATTGTGATGAAGGAAGCAGAAATGATGTCGAGTCTTTTCCTTGTGTTTTCAATGGTTCATTTTTTTCATTAGTCTTGAAAGATGGGATGGAATTTACTTTTCCAGGAGGAAATCTTTAAGATGAACATAATTTGTAGGAAAGAAACCACTGAAATGTCAAACAAAGTGTTTCTAATCAGGCCAATCCCGTTTGCTCCTTATCTTCATTACTGAGACGCGTCCACTCACTGAAAGCGAATGTTGAGTTTTGTCCCCAAGATTATAACTTCATAAATTAAAGGGTTAGATTTGTTATGCTGAACCTGAAGTTATTTGATGCATAGTCTAACTAGCTTCTGCTATTTAGATTAAGGCATAACACCATAAAAATGTCCATATTAACTGCTATCTTCTTAGCGGTGAGCTATAGTTGTTGTGTTTTTCCGTTTATATCTTCTACTTCTAGAATCACATGCAGATTTTGTAGTCTCAAAAGAACTATGATACTAAGTATCAAACTGTGAGTGAAACCTACTATGAAAATAGGAACTTTTCCATGTCTGGAACTATTGATTATCTCAATCAATCATTTTTTTCTTCTTGAAAACGTTTCCTCTCTAAAAGAGAGTTTCCTAACTCAAAAACCTCCATTTTGTCTCTTTTTACAGTTTACAGTAGTCACTGCATCATCGAAGGATGCTCTATTCACCAATCTTGAGCAATGGGAAGCCGATTGGGAAGACGAGTGATCAACTTTGCAAACTTGCCCATCAAGCTCCTGATGCCTACCACCTTCACAAACATCCACGAAATAGCACTGAAGACCATCTGCTCTGCCACCAAGATTGAGATCAAGCGTGTCCTTGAGTCCATGTATGGGTTCGAGGTAGAAAAAGTGCGCATAGTTGAAGAGGATAGGAAGAACATGAACAAGAAGGGGAAATCGAGCATTGTTGAGGAAAGCAAAAAGGTGCAGCACTGGTTGGAGGGGGATGGCAACCATAAGGAGCATGCAAGAGGTTATGTCAAAGGCAACTACAATAGGGAACAAGGAAGAGCTTATGGAAGCCACAATAGGGAAGGGGTAAAGGCTTTTAATGAATGGCGCAGAGGCGGCAGTGTTAGTGGTGTTGATAGTAGTGGTGGGGCAAAGTTTCCTTTGAGTTTCTTGAAGCCCGGAAAGTAGAGATTTTTAAGGTAATTTTTGTGCTTCTGTTGAAAAGGTTGTGATGGATGGTTAGAAACGCATCTTCAATGAGTTCGAAACAGATTGGCACGATAAGCACAAAATTATGTTCGTATTTAGGTATCAGAACACGACACGCACGATAACACAATAATTTTTTTTTTATTTAATAATTTTGTTTAATAACTTTTAAAAATCTATTTAAATATTTTATTTATAGAGTTTGTCAATTCTACATTAAATATTCGTTAAATTTGATGTTTTAATTGATAATTTTTAGTTTTTTACTATTAACAATTCGTTATTTTGATATTTTCCTATAAATCTTTTATATGAACATATAACTCACTATCTTAACACAACAAGATAACGCGACATGACACGATAAGTGTATCGTGTGTGTTCGTGTTTAGTAAGTGTCACATGATAACACGCACGTATGCATGATTTGTCACCCCATTTTGCGATCAATTTCACTCTTTCCCCCTACGTTTTTTAAAAAATATCCCTAGCCACTTTTTTTTTCCTTTAAAACTGATAAGATTTCATTTTTAGTAAAGTTACTCCTAGTAATTTTTAAATTAAAAACATTTTTTTGCATGTTCTAACTAAGTTCCAACTAAACTATTTTTTTAGTGTGTTGTGCTCCAATTCAGATCAAGTCTTCACTCTTGAGCGATTAGATTAAATCAAAATTCATAGTACAATTTGAATGGTTAAATTATGACATTCTTAGAAATATTCTTTTATTTTTGGAATTTTTAAAATATTTTAAGTTAAATTTGCATGAAAAAATGATTTTTAAAACTTTTTAGAATAAAATAAAATAATTCAAGAGTAAAATGATAATAATCATGAATCTAATTTTTAGAAAGTAATTCATAGTGTTCATATATTTTGTTTAAAAAAAATGGGAAAGTATGAAAAAAAATGTGATATGTTTGACCTAATAGATAGATAACAAATACTTTATTTGTTTAAGAGGTAATATGTTTGTATAAATCTAACAGTTTCTGACGCGGTGGGTGAAATTATGACAGGACAAATAAATTATTTAAAATAAATACTAAAAATTAGGAGAAAACTATTTTTTTTCTTCTTCTAAATGTTATTAATATTATTAATTTATTCATATTAATAATATATTATATAAATAAATTTCATATTTTCCTACTATTTTTTATTTATTGATCATTTAAAAATAATAATTTATTTATTCATGTTGTATATAATATATTATTATATTTTATACTATGATCCAATCATGTGTTGTACCGACTACAAAACTTGTAAAATTATCAAAATTAACAGAATTGTTGTAAAATTATCAAAATTAACAGAATTGTTGGACCTGAAGTTGACGATATCTAAAACCAATATAATAAAACATAATTTATCATATATAAAAGATAAAAAAATTTAAATCCAACCAAACATATTAATTATTACATATTTTTACCTCTAAAAATGGTAACGAGCGATGAATGAACGGTTAGGAAGTACTATGGAGGTGAGAATTGAGATGAGGCGCTTAAACACAACTTCAGAATAGTTAAGACCCCACTGAACCAAATCTCTCCGGTCTGGCGGTCTGGAATCAGAAACAAGAAAACGGTCGAATTATTGTATTATCCTGCTGCTATCCAGTATCCACTGACGCGAAGGTGGAACCAAAACGTGAGGCTCTCCACTCTTTGTTGCCCTTTCTGTTCATTCGAGGCTCAAATCTTCTATCTTCTACAGTAGTAGTAGCAGGATGCAGCTCCTGCAAACGCCTTCATCGCCGTATCTCTCATTCCAGTGCTCAAAGCTTCAATCAAGAAAAGGTAAAAGAACGATCAGTTCTTGCAATATAAGACCGACATACCAAGTTCTTGTCTGGCCTTAATGGGGTTCTTTCATATGGTGCAGTTGGACGGGATACTCCTTTTCCATCACCATCTTCTGTTCAACAGCTCAAGCTTGAGAACTCCTCCTCATGGGTTTCTCATAAACTCGCCTCACGGAGCTCCATAATCGCCAAAGCTGCTTCCTTTCAGGGTAAAAGAATTTATTTTATTTTTTTTGCAAGAAGGGTAAATAGCTTAATTTTTGGGTTAATTACTTAATTTGTTATATATTTTTCACAATTGTGCAGAATGGTTACACATGTTTTTTTCTTATGTGATTAATTAATTATTCGTTAGTAAACTGTTAATTTAACCGTTAATTATTTTTTTTAACATATTATTGAATTGTGAAATGACTATTATGCTCTTAGTGGTATTGAAGAACACATAATCGAATTGAAGAATTCATAATCGTATCGAATTGAATTGAAGAACCCAAAATCGAATCGAAGAACCAAAAAATCGATTATGGGTTATGTTCGAACCCAGAACGCGATTTGTGGGTTCGAACAAAACCCAACCCAGAATCGCATTCGAGAAAAACAGCTTGGTGATGAAGAACACAACTTTGTTGATGAAAAGAGTAATTACGTCATTTTATGTATCTAAATATTGACTTAACTGTGATTTCTAACTGTGAACATTGAAACAAAAAAGTAGTCACCTATCAAAACCAATTAATCACATTTTGAAACATGTGTAACCATTTTGCACAACGATGAAACATGCGTAACCAATTAAGTAATTAAACCTAATTTTTTTCTATAAATTGATGGTTTTTCTGTTAAAGCGGGATTCTTTGCTACTTGTAGCTGAGAGGTCCACATGGGTTTCTTTATTTTTGAATTCTAGTGATGATTTTGTTCTTGAATTGGGGTCCTTTTGTAGCTTGCAGCTTGAGAGCTCCCCGTTTTTTTTGAAGATTTTGTTCTTGATCTGGAATCATGTTTGTATCTTGCAGCTAGCACTTCTTCAACAGTCTCAGCAACAACTGCTGAAACTGATGTGTTAAAAGCACTGTCACAGATCATCGACCCCGATTTTGGAACAGATATTGTATCATGTGGTTTTGTGAAGGATCTGGAAATCGACCAAGTTCAAGGACAGGTCATTGATCATATCAATTTGCTAATTTCATGCCTGACATGATAATCTTGTGCTCATCATAACATCTTAAATCCTTCTCTTTTAGGTATCGTTTCGCCTGGAGCTCACAACTCCAGCATGCCCGGTCAAAGAAATGGTAAATGCAAACATAAAAATTAAATCCTTTTCCTTGTGTTGAATATGAATCAAAATGTTGGTGGGTTCATTTATTTGTTAAATTTTAATATCGGGCCGAACCACAGCCAAATAGCAACCACATTATACAACTCGGGTTCCATCCTAAAACCAATTGGTGATAGGAGTAGCTAGCCTTGTTGTATATATGGTGCCCAAATGTGTATTATACCACCAGTGTGGTATTTATTTTATGTCACAGTGGCTTATTTCAACACTCCCCCGCACTGTGTGACAACTCGTATTTTTAAAGGCACGATACCGACACATTTTGTTAATTCAGACGGGTTGAGACTCAACAAATCCCCTCTCACGTCCAGGTCCGACCCGAATTTTGGTACGTGGAGTAAACAAGACACAACAAACCCACAACGGGAAACACCCAACACCGTCAATCGAAACGGATCTCTGATACCATGTTAAATTTTAATATCGGGGTCGAGCCACACCCAAATAGCAACCACATTATACAACTCGGGTTCCATCCTAAAATCAATTAGTGATAGGAGGAGGTAGTCTTGTTGTATATATGGTGCCCAAATGTGTATTATACCACCGGTGTGGTAACAACTCGTATTTTTAAAGGCACGACACCGACACATTTTTTTAATTCAGACGGGTTGGGACTCAACAAATCTCCTCTCACGTTCAGGCCCGACCCGAACTCTGGTACGTGGATTAAACGGGACACAACAAACCCACAACGGGAAACACCCAACACCGTCAATCGAAACCGATCTCTGATACCATGTTAAATTTTAATATCGTGGCCGAGCCACACCCAAATAGCAACCACATTATACAACTCGAGTTCCATCCTAAAACCAATTGGTGATAGGAGGGGTAGTGTTGTTGTATATATGGTGCCCAAATGTGTATTATACCACCGGTGTGGTATTTATTTTATGTCACAGTGACTTATTTCAACATTATTAACTCAATTTTATAGATTTAAACACAAGAAAATGTGATATTCTTGATTTCATATGCCATTTGAAAACTAGCCTTAAATCCATGAATCTATTTTTTTTAATGTGAACCGTATCATATTATAGATGTGTTTTAACATTACCGAGCCAACTCCATGCAGTTTGAACAGAAGGCAAATGAAGTAGTAGAAGAAATTTCTTGGGTCAAGAATGTGAAAGTGACAATGTCAGCACAGCCTTCAAAGCCTATTTATGCAGGGCAGCTTCCAGCAGGACTCCAAAAAATTTCGAGCATTATTGCAGTTTCAAGCTGCAAGGTAGGTTCCATAATATCCTTCCTGTTAAATATGGAGTCCGGAATTGCTATCTTCGGGTGATGCAGATATAGAAGCTATTGTGAATATTGAAGAACACAGAAATATTGTTTTCATCAGTTTAATGCTAATGCTAACATTTAGTATCGTTTAGCCTCAGTTATGATAGATAACAAAGGTTAAATTTAGGGCTGATAATTTCTGACACGATCTTCTTTAAAGCGTATATGAGTTTGACCTTAACGGATTCCGTGTCTAAACAACTCTTAAACGTTTAGACACGATTATTAATCGTGTTTAAACACCTTAGATCTGCAGATATATGTATAAAAACAATTAACTAATCGTGTCGTGTATAAATGTGACACGTTTAGACACATTTAAGTATAATAATAATAATAAAATATTAAAATACCCACTTACTTTTAATATTGAACTTTGAAGACCTTACTTTGTATATATGGATTTGTGCATATATCTGCTTTAAAACGTATATGGGATTGACCTTAACAGATCCCGTGTCTAAACGACTCTTATACGATTAGAGAGTGTTTGAAGTTGAGACACGTTTAAGACTTATCCATTTAGACACGAGACATGTTTAGACACGACACGATTAATGACACGACACGATTAAACACGACACGATTGCCACCCCTAGTTAAATTCATCGTTTTTCTGCTTTAAAGTCGATCAAATATTAGAAATTTCCCCACTGCAATTGACAGAACCATTATCTGCAATTGTTCGTAAAAAAGAAACAGATTTTATGTCTGTTCTTTTTTTGTGTTTGGGTAATATGTTTGGTTTTTTGGAACACAATTGTATACATTGTGCATTATTTTTTATCATGACTATTGTTTGTCAGAACCATTCTTCAGGGAGGAGTCGGTAAATCGACAGTTGCTGTGAACCTTGCATACACTTTGGCTGGAATGGGAGCCAGAGTTGGTATCTTTGATGCTGATGTGTATGGCCCAAGTTTACCAACAATGGTCTCTCCAGAAAACCGAATTCTCGAAATGGTATTTACGAAATTGCCAATACCTGAACTCTTGATTGTAATTAGCTTTTGATGCTTCATATATGATTTTTTTGTGTATAGAACCCAGAGAAGAAGACCATTATTCCAACAGAGTATCTTGGAGTGAAGTTGGTATCTTTCGGATTTGCTGGACAAGGCCGAGCCATAATGCGAGGTCCAATGGTTTCTGGGGTTATCGATCAACTCCTAACAACTACCGAGTGGTACATTCATATCTTCGTTACTTCACCAAGCATTTGATAACAAAAAAATAAAGGTTAAATACCAAGTAGCTACCTAAACTTTGAACGTTTTGCAGCGAGCTACCCGAACTTTAAAAATTAAAAAAGGGCTACCTCAATTTTGAAAAAGGTGCAAATAGCTACCTCCGTCCAATTTTTCGTCGACTGTTGTCGGAAAGTTGTTGGAAATTCGTCGGAAATTGGATGGAGGTAGCTATTTGCACCTTCTTCAAAGTTGAGGTAGCCCGTTTTGAATTTTCAAAGTTCGGGTAGCTCGTTGCAAAACGTCCAAAGTTCAGGTAGCTACTTGGTATTTACCAAAAAATAACTAAATCACATGTTTTTTTAGGGCTGGTCATGGGCGGTCCGGTCCAGTTTTGGAGGCAGAATCGAGACCAAGACCGAAATTTCGGTCTTGGCATTTGGAGGACCGAGATCGACTTTGGCAAAAAAAAAACTGAGTCGGTCTTGTTTGACTCGGGCCGGTCTCGGTCTTGGACCGAATTTTTTTGTAAAAAAAAAGTCACCGAAATTTTAGTCTTGAACCCGCTCGATCCACGTCTTCTATCGCATTTTCCTTATGGAACCGATCCAAGAGTTGTTGAATACCTCAAAGTCATGAATTACTAGTGTTTCAAGGGTTACACCATGAATTTCTACGGTTTTCTTCATGGTCGGTCCAGTCCGAGTTGGGCTTTTGGGAAAAATGCCTGAGACCAAGACCGACCTTGAAAAAAAAAACGTTCGGTCTCGGTCCTAGTTGGACCGGTCTTGTCGGGAATTCGATTCAACCAGTTTTTTTTTATCAGCCCTATGTTTTCTGTTGTAATTACTTTGGAAGGTGAACAAATTTGCAACACAGTATTTTTATTTTTTAAGTTCTGTAATTTACCCTATTCCAATATCACGAAACACAATCTTTACTGCAGGGGAGAGCTTGATTACCTTGTCATTGACATGCCGCCCGGAACCGGTGACATTCAGCTCACTTTATGTCAGGTTATTTTTTGTTCACTTCAAAAAAAACAAAACTTTAAGCTTCAATATTTCTGGGTTTTATTTACGGTGATCAAATTTTAGGTGGTTCCCCTGACAGCAGCTGTAATAGTTACAACCCCGCAAAAGCTCGCCTTCATTGATGTAGCAAAAGGAGTTCGGATGTTCTCAAAACTGAAGGTTGTCCCTCTTGCTTTAGTTTTACTTTGTTTCTTGGACCTCAAGAAACTCAGTTTGTGAAACCGGACACTTTCTAGGTACCGTGTGTTGCTGTTGTAGAGAACATGTGCCACTTCGATGCTGATGGGAAACGGTTCTATCCGTTTGGCCGAGGGTCAGGCGCTCAGGCATGTAAAGTGATCAAATGATCGATTTTTAAGTTTTAATTTACAAAAATTAAAGATATGAGAGCATAATTAATCCGCTTCTTGATTCATATTATGGTAGGTTGTGAAGCAATTCGGGATTCCTCATCTCTTTGATCTTCCCATTAGACCAACTGTATGCGCGTGGTTCTACTCTTTACTTGACCAACAAGGAACAATATTAGAAGCTTAAGATTTTTGCTTTGTTTGTTTTTGAAGTTATCGGCATCGGGGGATAGTGGAACACCGGAGGTGGTGTCCGATCCGCTAGGAGAGGTTGCACAAACGTTTCAAGAGCTCGGGGTTTGCGTCGTTCAACAGTGCGCCAAGATCCGTCAACAAGGTCTGTAAATGTTTCAAAATTGTAAATTATTGTGGTCGGTGTTAGGATCGATTCTCAATAAACACTCAAATTGGATGAAGAAATTGATCACAAGTTAGAAAAGAACACAGTTTTTCAAAGAGGAAAGGAGGAGAAGAAAAACACAGTTTTTCCGTGGTAACACCCAAATTGGGTAACCTCCACGCGATTTGGAAATTTGTATTAATAATGGTTACTGTTATAAAATATGTATACATGGAGAAATATAGAACAGTACAGCCTACGGGTACATTAATATTAATCAGGCTACAATATCTAACAGTCAGTTCCAAAAATTCATATGCAGTTTTGATATGGTTTATGCGTATATGCAGTTTCGACAGCCGTAACTTATGATAAGGCGATCAAGGCGATCAAAGTGAAGGTACCGGATTCCGACGAAGAATTCCTTCTTCACCCTGCAACTGTTAGAAGGAACGATCGATCAGCTCAGAGTGTGGTACGTGCCAAACTTACTAAAGATCATATTTTTTTAGGGGGGACAAACTGAAGAACATATAAAACCATGCATTTGACAAAAAAAAACGAATATTGGCATCACAGTCCAACTGTATTGTGTAAAGTTTCAATTTTTAGAACAGTAATTCTGTCATAGTTGACACCAGAGACAATGCCCTTATGCTGTTTTTTTGTATGAGACAGGACGAATGGACAGGCGAGCAGAAACTGCAGTACATGGATGTTCTGGACGACATCGAACCCGAAGAAATTCGACCAATGGGAAACTACGCTGTTTCGATAGTGTGGCCAGATGGATTTAATCAGGTGAATAATCGAGTTAGACATGACAGAATTGCAAGATTAATGTTAATTAAAATTTCTGAAACAAATTAATTTCTTATTCATGAATCACATTTTGGATGCTTTGGTGTGTGTTTTTCGTGTGCAGATTGCTCCCTACGATCAGCTCCAAACAATCGAGCGATTAGTTGATGTTCCTCAACCAATGTCTGTGTTTGAATAGGTGTCTTGTTTTTGTGTTCTTGAAAGATAGAATGAGATTGCTTCTTATGAAAAATAGCATTTTTCAATATGTTCTTGTTGTTGAGTTTATCAATCTGCTATCGGTTCGGATTCGAACCTGGGACCGAACATGATCTTAAGATATTGGAATTGATCTCTACCATTTTAGGCATGATTGAAAGTAGGGGGTGTCAAAACGGATTATGGGTCGACCCATGAGTCATGTCGGACTTGAGTTGTGTCAGTGACCCTCTGACCCAAACACGACTCGTGTAATAGGATGAGTCAGTTTTTGAAACCTAAATATGATATGCGGGTTGATGGGTCAATCTGCGGGTCAGAATGACCCGTCAGGAATGGTAAGGGTTGGGTTAGACTAGGGCTGGCAATGGTTAGGGTATGGTCAGGGTATGTCAAATACCATAACCATACCATATTTTTAAACCACATACCATAACCATAACCATTATGGGTACATTTTTCAATACCATAACCATCAAAATAACCGTGGTTATTAACCATGGTTATAACCGTATAACCATATTTTTTCCACATGTAATATAATAAAAGACCGAAAATTTAATTTTAAAAAATACATCTATCTATATTGCCAACAATAAAAATATGTAGCACTAACATCATTCAACATTAACACTAACATCATTTAACATTCATATGATTCAACATTAACATTCACACCACTGAATTAACATTAAAATTCAACAAACACCCATAACGAGTAATGATTCAACACTCCTAACCATTTCACACTTGTCATATTTGTTTCTATCAATCATCATCTTCCTCAATATCATCAATTGATTTCACTTTTATGCTGTAATTTATATTTAGTATAATATATATATATATTAGTTTATTAATAATAAATAATTATTATATTTATAAAATAACCATGGTTATAACCATGGGTATAACTCAAATACCATAACCATAACCATTATGGGTAGAGAATTCATCACCATAACCGCACCGCACCATAATGGTACGGTTAACCATATTAAACAGTAACGGTTATAACCGTGGTTATGGTTTTTTCACCGTACCATTGCCAGCCCTAGGTTAGACTGACTCATTCGACCTCCATGACCCGCGGGTCAATCTGATTCGTTCGACCCGCGCAGAGGAGATCAAGTGAACAATTTCAATTGTTAGGGTTACCTTCGGCTTATTGATGTTTGACACATGTATATGATTTAATATAATATATAAATGAGACAGGTCAGGGTTGACTCATGGGTCAAAGTTTCTGATCCAAACCTGACTCGTGTTTTCACGGGATGGGTCGTGTAAAAATGACTCATAAGTCAAAATCTCTGACTAAAAGACGCAAGATTTTGACACCCTAAAATTGAAACTTAAAAGGGACAATATTTTACTATGATTCTAAAATAATTCCCATTTTTTATTTAAAAACAAATAAAATTCTTTTTTTTTTTCATTTTTAAAAATAAACTCTTTAAATATTTAATTTAAATTTAATGTTTTACGATTTTTCATAAAAACATTTCACAATTTCAGTTTTATTAGTTTTGAATTATGTTTTTTTATAGCATGTATTCTTTTGTAAATTTAAGAATTTAAAATCATTTTATTATTACATTAAATTTTAGAGTATTTTTGCAATTTTACAAATATTTTCTATCAAATGTAACAAAAAAAATTGGCAGATGTACAATTCAAAAAGACTTGAGCTAACAATTTAGTATTTAACTCTAGAAAAATAACATATTTATTGTGGTGGTGTAAATTGCGGCATTCTGCAAGATCAGGGAGTTAACTTTGATATTTAGAATAGTGTTGTGCAAATTGAAACTGTGTATAAGTTTGAGCATCGTTTAGTTATTTTGATATTTTCCGGGCGCCAACTTGCTGACAGTTAACGCCTGCCAGAACTCAGAGGAAACTTACCGTTGAGTCTCAGTAAGCTCGATCAGAGCAAGGCGAAGGCAACGCGCCCTTTTCATCCTTCTCCGAAGCTTCGGCGCTTTCAGTTCAATTCACCACCTCCATCTTCCATGCGAATCATCGCCTGAGTCTGATCAGATTGTCGTGATCGGTGATCATTAGGGAAAGGCAAGATCAGGTAGTGTAAAGCTCGCGATTTGTGTCCAAGAAGTTACAGTGGCAAATTCACGAACCAGTCGTCAGCGCTGGGGGCTAATCAGTCCTCGCAGACCTACCACGGAGTGGCGGCGGTGCAATCCGCTGGAGGAGGAGGAGGCGAAAGCGCGGGATTCTTGCTCTTCCTCCGCAGCAACAATGCTCCTAAGTATCAGTCTCTAGCCTACCTCCCCCAGTATGTAACGTTTACTAGGCACGGACCCGATCGCCGTCCAATGGACTCATCAGTTTCTGCCCCTGCTGAAGAACCTGAGTACTTAGCTCGGTACCTGGTTGTGAAGCATTCTTGGCGTGGAAAGTACAAGCGAATTCTCTGCATCTCTAATGCTGCTGTGATTACACTTGATCCGAACACTCTTTCTATGACCAATCTTGGAAGCGACATCGAGGGCGCAACACCAATTCTGAGCAGGGATGATAACTCGAACGAGTTCAATCTCAGCGTGAGGACTGATGGAAAAGGGAAGTTCAAAGGCATGAAGTTTTCCTCGCGGTATCGAGCGAGCATATTGACAGAGTTACATAGGATCCGATGGAACCGACTTGGTACTATCGCTGAAGTTGTTGCTGGCTAGCAGTTCATGGCTCATGCAGTTCATTTGAATGTGCAGAATATTCAGAATGTTGAAGTTTTAACTTGAACTAGTCAGTGGTTGAACTGTTTGAATTTAAGTTTGGGTGACGAGTGGCTCTGAACATATTTGTCTCTTTCACTGAGTTTTTCCAACCTTTTTGTTTCTGTTCCAAAGCTCAATCACTTTGTAAGTTTTGAAATATCATTTTGCTCTAATTTGTGCAGAAACTGAAAGTTACCTACGTTGGAGTTGAACTCATTGAGTTAAAATCAGGCGATCTTCGATGGTGCCTTGATTTTAGAGACATGGATTCCCCAGCCATTGTCGTCCTTTCTGATGTTTATGGTAAGAAAAATGGTCATAGTGGTTTCATTCTTTGTCCTCTATATGGGAGAAAGTTAAAAGCTTTCCAAGCTGCTTCAGGGACAACAGATGCTGCTATCATCTCAAACCTGGTATAATGATACTTAAATTGAAAGAGTGCAATATATAATTCCACAATCTCAGTCATTTTCGTAATCTTTTAATATGTGTTGGTTTTTGTTGAACAGACTAAAACTGCTAAATCTACACTTAGCCTATCATTGTCTGTAGATAGTTTTCAATCTCTCAGTGCAACAGATCATCTAAAGCAAAGAAGTAATGGCCATTTAAATTATTTGTGCACAGTCTATCATATTTATCCTTTCTTTCCCCCATATTCTTAAACAAATTTTCAATCTAGATAAAGAGCCTGTTGGAGCAAAGCAAACCCCATGTGGGAGGTGGCTGGTAACGAGGTTGTGATCAGAAGCTCATGGAACTCTAAATCTTACGGGATGGAGTTTTGCTATTGGTCCTAAAGGTGGATTTGGAGAAAATGGGGATTCTGTGTCTCGTCAACTCATCTTAACAAAGTCTTCTCTTGTTGAAAGACGTCCGGAGAACTATGAAGTAAGCAGTTAATTTCATTTAATTTGTAGATCTTTTGATTCACCTGTCTCCTTTATGACATGCTTCCTATGTTGGAAGAATTTACATGGCAGTCATGCATATTCTTATATTAAATGTTAAAGGTAAACACTGGTAATAAGCTTTCTTACCCACAGATGCTTGGGATTTGGTCTCAAATTGAATGATATGCCTGAGATGTAAATTGTTGAAAGTAATAATTGTATAGTTGATTATTTTTTATGGTTACCAAAAGAATGAAGAATGTTTCTGGTTAGAACCATGCATACAAGGTGGTACATGTGCATGCTCTTGAAGAGCATGCTTACTCTTATGTTGAGAATCATTCTTAGATTTGTGCAGGCTGTTATTGTGCGTCCTTTATCTACAGTAAGTGCTCTTGTCCGATTCACTGAGGAGCCCCAGATATTTGCTATTGAATTCAACGATGGGTGCCCTACCCATGTAAGTGAATATTTCCTTTTTGTTATTGCGATAAATTTCTAAACCCATCCATCACTTAAAAGTGTTCTATTTCTTAGGTTTATTCAAGTATATCACGTGATAACTTGCTTGCAGCCATTCACGATGTCCTGCAAACAGAGGTGCGTAGAATCCTTCTTTGCTATGTCGTTGTAGTTTACTTCTGGGATGGTAGCTATTTAATGTACAGTGCTAATGTCATTCTCTTGTGCTAATGTACAGTTCGTAGAATCCTTCTTTTCTCTTGTGGATCTAGATCCTACTGAGGCTGGGAGGGGCTAATGTCATGTATATATAGCTAATTTGATGTTGATATCCAGAATAATGTACTGACAATCTTTGTAATTTTCCAGGGTCAATTTGCAGTTCCTGTACTGCCAAGAATGACGTTGCCTGGTCATCGAATTGATCCACCATGTGGAAGAGTTCATATACAATTGCAACAATCTTTCACTGTACTGCAGCGATCAGTTATTGAAATGGAAAATGCGTTAATGCATTTAAAGCACTTAGCGGCAGCTTCCAAGGATGCTGTTGCAGAAGGTGGTTCTATTCCAGGCTCGCGAGCCAAATTATGGCGTAGAATAAGGGAGTTCAACGCATGTATATCATATAATGGAGTTCCTCCTTTGGTCGATGTACCTGAAGTCACTAATCAAAGATACAGAAGATGAATTATATGCGACATGTGTTGGGCCCAGGAAGATAGACGTTTAACATGAATAGGATGATAAAACCTTGGTTACACTAATCATTGGATTTAAAAAGGTCTTACAAAGTGAATGAAAGCTTACATAACTAACATACATGTAAATGAGAAAACAGACTATTAGATAGGATATGTATAAATGCTTGTTATTTTGTTTCAGGTATCTGCTGCCACTGTTGCTTCAGTATGACTCAACTGCTGAGGAATCTGACGCAAGTGAATCCCCGGGTGTTGGTGTTAGTGTTCAAATTGCTAAGAACTTGCAGGCTGTTCTAGCTGCACAGGCCCTATCCAGGCTCAGTGGTTTGAGTACTGATGGAAGCTCAACACCTTACAATCAGGATGCAGCTGAAGCCCTCAGAGCGCTACTGACTCCTAAACTAGCGAGTTTACTGAAGGACTACATTCCCAAAGATCTACTATCTCGTTTGAACACAAATTTACTGAAGGACTAAATTTTCTGTGTTGCCCTAGTTGAATTTATATCTTCTCTGGTTCAGCAAAGAGCGAGTGTAGCCTCTTTATTGGAGAGGCTTCTTGGGCAGCCAATGCACGGTCCTCGAGTTGCTATTACACTGGGAAGATTTCTTCCTGATGGGTTAGTCTCAGTAATTAGGGACGGGCCTGGTGAGGCTGTTGTTTCTGCCCTTGAACAGACCACAGAAACACCAGAACTTGTATGGACACCTGCAATGGCAACTTCTTTATCGGCACAAATAGCAACAATGGCATCAGACCTTTATCGTGAGCAGATGATAGGTCATGTTGTCAATTGGGATGTACCAGAGCAAGCATCAGGGCAGCAGGAAATGAGGGATCTATGTGAGGTTCTTGAAGGATCCCAAGTTTCCTCTCCGAAACCCTAAGAGATTCTTGGGAGGACTGCTTGATCAGTACTTGTCATCAATGGCTGCAACTCACTATGATGCTCCTGTGGACCCAGAGCTGCCAATGCTGTTATCTGCTGCTTTGGTTTCTCTACTGCGTGTACACCCTTTATTAGCAGATCATGTTGGATACCTTGGCTACGTGCCCAAGCTTATTGCCTCGGTTGCCTATGAAGGAAAGCTAGAAGCTATCCCGTCGACAGATGTAAATAATGGTCATGATGGAGATCAAGTGAATGAAACTGAGGTAGGATTAGGTCAGCATGTTCAAACTCCTCAAGAACGTGTTCGCCTTAGTTGTTTACGTATTTTACATCAGCTTGCTGCTAGTACTAGCTGTGCAGAAGCTATGGCAGCAACAATTGTTGGATCACCTCAGGTATAGTGAATATTATTTCTATCAATGCTTTCTAAGTGATGGACGGGACATTCTAATCCTCTTGCATTTGTAATGTTCTTAGGTTGTTCCATTGCTAATGAAAGCAATCGGGTGGCAAGGCGGAAGTATATTGGCTCTAGAAACACTAAAGCGCTTAGTTGTTACTGGAAATAGAGCTAGGGATTCCCTTGTTGCCCAAGGACTCAGGTAAGCATTCCATAAAACAAGTTCTTGTTGAACTTTATTGCTTGGAAGATTCTGTTCCTTTTGAATTGAAAAAACATCCATAATGCAGAGTTGGTCTTGTTGAAGTACTTCTTGGCCTTCTTGATTGGAGAGCTGGTGGAGGTAGAAACGGATTTTGTGCTCAGATGAAGTGGAACGAATCTGAAGCGTCCATTGGCAGAGTTCTTGCTATCGAGGTACAAACGCTAAACTAACTAGCTTTTCTTGCTAAATATGTTTCGTGTTTTTCATGCTAAACTTCACTTAACCTATTAATGGCACCTAAACTTTATGCCTTCATTTAGCTTTGGTAGCTCAGTTACATACTGAAATAAGTGACGCCAAGGTACTGATAACGCACATACAACTTTGGCCAGTAGTCCAATATGCAAAATCAATGCCTCCTTTTTATATTTAAAGATATCGGTTAGAACTACTTTTTGATTTCTTGATGATATCTTCGATTGAATGTTACATTTTTTAATGTTCAATTAAGGTATTGCATGCCTTTGCAACGGAAGGCGCTCATTGCTCAAAAGTTCGTGAAATACTGAACGCCTCTGATGTAAGTAGTTATCGAACCATCTAAATGGACCCTCTAAAAATATATTGGTTGCAAAGGAGTCTTAATCAGAGTTCAAATGCTTCTTTTTACAGGTTTGGGGAGCATACAAAGACCAGAAGCACGATCTCTTCCTTTCCTCAAACGCACAATCTGCAGCTGCTGCAGTTGCAGGTCTGATCGAGCATTCATCATCCCGACTTACTTACGCTCTCACAACTCCACCACCACCGTCTCATCCTAGCAGGCTTCCTTCCTCTTCAACCTCTTATTCTAATGGAAATGAAGACATCTTCCATATTTGAAAGGGCTAAATACCAAAGAACTACCCGAACTTTGGACGTTTTACAAATTGCTACACGAACTTTGAATTTTAAAAAATGGCTACCTAAACTTTGACATATGAACTTTGAAAAAATAAGAGTTGTAAATATAGTTTTTTTATTAAAATTATGAAATAAAAATAAATGATTAGTGTTTTTTAATTTTGTTTCATATTTTTCAATACAAACAATATATTATAAACTCTAATTTTTCCTATTAATTTTTCAGTTTTTTAAAGAATTTTTCTTATTTTTTTAGTATTTTAAAAAAATAATATAGTTTTTAAAATTATGGACCAATCATGTGCTGCAACGTCACTTTCCGTCCATATTTAACGGAGGTAGCGATTTGTCTCATGTGTCAAAGTTGAGGTAGCTATTGCACCTTCGTCCAAAGTTTAGGTAGTCATTGAAAATTCAAAGTTCGGGTAGTTATTTGGTATTTAGCCATATTCGAAAAGAAACAAGGTTTTGACTTTTGACTCTCTACTAAACTGTACAGTCTACAATTCCTCTCTCAATCTCCACTTCTTTTATTTGCCATTTTCTGTCCTGGGTTGATGCTGTTGATTCGAGTGGTTCAAGAATGGTGCTGTCGGTTGTAAAGAGGCGGTCGGTTGGGCTCGGTATTTTGTATATGCGGCTTTGTTGCGTATAAATACAGGTGAGTGATGATTTATGTATATACGATGTATCAATCATTTTCTTAGTTAAATCATCCATTATCTGGTTTGATCTCTTCGTTTGCAATGCATATATATATTTGACAGCCATACTAGTCAACAAACAACGGAAGGGTGCAGATCATGACATTCTGTAATGTGTAAGGGTGTGTTTGATGCAGTTTTAAACTTTAGGGTGCATTCGCCATTCAGTGCTATACCGGTATACCCTTATATATATATATAAACTACTGATTATTATTTTTTATGGGTTAAATACCAAGTATCTACCTGAACTTTGAACGTTTTACAACGAGCTACCTGAACTTTGAAAATTCAAAACGGGCTACCTCAACTTTGAAGAATGTGCAAATAGTTACGTCCCTCCAATTTTTGACGACTTTCCGACGAAAGTTGACGGAAAATTGGACGGATGTATCTATTTGCACCTTATTCAAAGTTGAGGTAAACCGTTTTGAATTTTCAAAGTTCGGGTAGCTTGTTGCAAAACGTTCAAAGTTCAGGTAGCTACTTGATATTTAATCCATTTTTTAAAGATTACGGACTGTAAATTTTCCTTTTAAAATTATATATTAGTTTTTTATTTTCTAAAAATGACAGAAAATATATATTTCTTTAAAGATAAACCTCGAAGCTATTCAAATTTGTGACAAAATGTTTTTTTTTTCAAATTTTACAGCATGAAATGGCCAAAAAAAAATTACAGCATGAAGATTTCTTCTTTTTCTATTTATTCCAAAATCCACATTATAGATAATCTATTAAATCCTCATTAAAAGTTAAAACTCATTTTTAAGAGGTAATTAAATGGAATATAAAATGATAGTATATGTCGCTTCAATCAGGCCTACATTGGATGCCTCTAGAGAAAACAGAAAAATAATATTATTTGAATATATTTTGTATTTATTTATTAATAATGCAGAGCTGAATTATGCGGTTTAGTTCAGATCTTGTTCTGCACTGCAAGTCAAGGATCTCAAAGAAAGACACGGAAAAAAATATTTGATTTATTTATTTATTTTTATGGTAAAAAAAAAATAACCATTTACAAATAATGAAGGGTGTGTTTCAAGTTTCAACATAACTTCTTTCAAAAATTGCATTAAGGATTTTGCTATAGATTTGTTTGTTAGATCAAAGGTAAGTTTGGATTTACAATATTTTGAAATTTAGAAGTGACTAATTTGTAAAATTTGCTTAAATTTCTATGAACAATAATAGTATATGTATATATATATATACATAGTTTAGTACTTGAGATTTGAGAATTCAAAAAAAATTGTTGGATTTTTTACTTACTTTAGTTGTTGGTGGAGATGACTGGTACCTGCAAATTTCTCAGAGAAATGCCATATCATCACCTCACAACCCATCTTCTTCTCTCCTTCTCTTCTATCGAGGAACCTTAATTGAGCTCCATTATTGCTCTGTTCATGGAAGATCCAACACAGTACACACTACACACTGCTCTGCTCCCCCAAGAAAAAATTATATCATCACAAAACAAGAAAAAGAAAAAAACACAAACCAGTTCTCTCTCTATCTGAAGAGAGCAAGCAGCAAGCACCTCCCACTCTCCTAGTCTCCTTCCATGTGGGGACTCCCCACAACGATATAAAGTGAAATGCTTTTGTCTTCCCTGTGTCTGTCTGTCTTCTCTCTAAAAAATCCCAAGAAATTCAGTGAGATTATGAGCTGCTGCTCCTCCTTCCTCCTCACTCCTCTATGCTAAACCAGTCTCTCTAGTCTCTACATCCTGAAGAAACAAACAAACCCTCATAAGATTGGTAACTTTTCCTTTGCTCTTGCTCTGTCTATGTTCTAGGGTTCTATGTTCACTGTTCTTGCATTGTCTTCAAGTATTCCAAGTTTGCATTTTGATTGTGTAGATCCACTTCTACTGCTGTTCGTGTTCTGGGTTTGTTCACTTAGTCTTTATAAATAAAGAACACATCAGATCTTGGTTCTAAGGATTCTGTTTCAGCTCAAAATTAGGTCACAGATCTGAAGTAGCATTTCTTGAAAACTTGATTTTTTTGCAAGATTCGTTTTTCACCTTTTCGAGCTCAATTCCTTGCTGGATCTAGTGTCGGATTGAGATGTATCGATATAGTATGCGTATGATTAGCGCGATGCCACCAATTTTAGAACAATGCAGCATCACAGTCATTTGTTCATATACACAGCAAGTAGTACATGGTCGGTGTTGGTTTGGTCTTCAGAAAAGAAAAAAATCAAACTTTGGAAGTCAAATAAAGTCTTCTACAGTTGCTACTTCTTTTCAGCCCTTGTTATGTTGACTGAGTTCTTCACATGCAAGATGAAATTCAATTAGGTGACCAGAATTCGAAATTTTGAGTTTTATTTTTGTCTCAAAAGAAACATTTCTCTAAGAATTCGGGTTCTGGAAGAAGAAGAAAAAAAGGTGTAATTTTGATAATTTATGTAGAATGATTTTGATTTAATCTATTTTTGTTATAGTCTACTCACTTCAATTATCTTCAAATTCCAGTGGGAAGAGAATTTTTTGGATTGGCACCATGTTGAAGCAGTTCCTGAACAAAATACCGCGAAAATCGTCTAAACAAGAACCCAAAGAGCCCGATGCAATTGATCCAGGCGACCATTCCAATGGATTTCAGTGCACAATTGGCGGAACTGCATTTTCAAGCAAATTCAATGTGGTGAAGAGGGTTTCATCTGCAGTTTTCCCTTCAAGTCTAACAGGTGGAATGGAGGCTGTGGAACCACACATGTCCTTTAAGGATGTCTCAAACTCCCAGAAACAGAGCTTGTTCATCAGTAAACTCAATCTCTGCTGTGAAATCTCTGATTTCAGTGACCCCGACAAGAACTACACCCAAATTAACCAGAAAAATAACATCCTGAATGAACTTGTGGATTTTGTCTCAACCGGGCCGGTGAAATTCAACGAGGCAGCAGTTGCTGCAACCTGTAAAATGTGTGCTGTTAATCTCTTCAGGGTCTTCCCACCAAAGTACCGATCTTCATCAGGAGGTGAATCTGATGATATAGAAGAACCGGTGTTCGATCCTTCTTGGTGTCATCTACAATCGGTTTACAACCTACTTCTTCAATTCACAAGCTACAATTCCCTGGATGTGAAGGTTGCGACAAAGCATGTGGACCATTCGTTTATACTGAGATTGCTCGAATTGTTTGATTCCGAGGACCCCAGAGAGAGAGACTGCTTAAAAACAGTTCTTCACCGGATTTACGGCAAATTCATGATCCACAGACCCTTTATTCGAAAGGCAGTCAGCAACATTATCTATCGATTTGTATTTGAAACCGAACGGCATAACGGAATGGCGGAGCTGTTGGAGATCTTTGGCAGTGTGATTAGTGGGTTTGCTCTTCCATTAAAAGATGAACACAGAGTGTTCTTGTTAAAAGCATTAATGCCTCTTCATAAACCAAAGACTCTCGGGGTTTATCACCAGCAGTTGAGTTACTGTGTGATTCAATTTGTCGATAAAGATCAGAAACTAGCCAGCGGGGTGGTGCAGGGTCTGTTGAAGTATTGGCCCATAACGAATAGTCAAAAGGAATTGATGTTCTTGAGTGAATTGGAAGAGGTTTTGGAAATGATTAGTGGAGCCGAGTTTCAAAAGATCATGGTTCCTCTGTTTCGTCGCCTTGGATGCTGCCTAAACAGCTTGCATTACCAGGTAAAGTTCTTGGTATAAACAAAATGCTCTGTTCTGTTCACAAATTTGCATAAAAAAATTTGTTTTTTTAGTTGCTGTGGTTTTTACTTTTCTTTTTTTACCTACATATAATTATAAACAATAACATTTTTAAGAAAATATGCTATTTTGTGTTATATACAACATTGCCCAATAGGAAGCTTTATATGAACATAATCCTCCAATCTATACACAAATCTGCATTTTTTTAAGTTTGTGTGATTTGTGGTTTTCTTTTTTTTGCCTGTATATGACTAAATCATGTTTTTTTAAGAAAACACGCTAGTTTCTTCATCGACAGTCCAATTTTTTACCAGAATCTTCATCTCTTTTGCAGAAAAAAAATATTTTTTTTTACTGTACGAGTGATTTGTAATTGATTTTTTTTGCTTAAAACTGACTAAAAACATAATCTTTTTGCAATATTCTTCAATAACACAATTTTTTTTACCGAAAATTCCATTTTTTTAACCAAAAATTCCATTTTTATTTTATTTCAGATAGCAGAACGAGCACATTTGTTATGGAACAATGAACACGTCCTCAACCTAGCAACCCAACACCGACAAACCATCCTACCTCTAGTGTACCCAGCTCTGGAACGCAACGCCCAGATTCACTGGAACCAAGCAGTCCTCAACTTAACAAGAAACCTAAAGAAAGTCTTGTCTGATATGGACGAAGAACTGGTGTTGACATGTCAGAGGAACCTTGAGGAAGAACAGTCAGCCATGGGTGTAGAATCCCAAAAGAGGAAAGCAGCATGGCAGAAATTGGAGATTGCTGCTGGATTTTTTGTAGTTTCAGTTGATAATTCAATCTGCTTGGAAGCTTAAATCGCCAATGTTGAAATTTGAATGTCTGTACAGTCTCAGATCAAGACTTTAGGATGTCAATGGAGTTGAAGATGATCTCTCTCTCTCTCTCTCTCTCTATATATATATATATATATGGTGTGTGGGGAGTTGTTTGGAGCCCTTACATCTGCAAATGATCGTTGAATCCTAGGATCTGTGTCTCTCTTCTATGTAAGTTTCAGAATCCAAAGGAATTTGTTTGGTGATTTTGATTTTTTGATCAAAAATATTGTATAGTAAATTCTTGGCTGATTTACTGATTAATCTGAAGCATGAAGTATATTTGATTAATTTGGGGTCGGGATTGAGATGGATCGGTAAAAAGATACCCATGGGCCTGATAATTTCATACGAAACATGATAGCATGATACCGTCTTGCATGAAAAAAATCGTGTTTGTGGAAGTATATGACATGAAAAAAATTGTATTTGTGGAAGTATATGACAGAACGATAACACGAAAATATTTTTGTGTTGTGTTTGTGTTAAAGTATCAGAACACGACACACAATAAAAATAAATATTTTTTTTGCCAACTATAAATTTGAACTTGAAAATCTATTTTTTTAAATACTATTCTAAACAAGTTTTATTTAATAAATAAGTCTTATTTAATAGCTTTTAAAAGTCTAGTCATATATTTAATTTCTAATGTTTGTCAATTATACATTAAACACTCGTGAAATCTGATGTTTGAATTGATAATTCTTACTATTAACAATTCGTTATTTTGATATTTTCTTGCATTTATCGCATGTGAATATATAATTGACTAACTTAAGTCAACACAATAACACGACATGAACACGCACAAAAAATTGTGTATCGTGTTCGTGTTGAGAAACATGACACGATAAGTTTATCGTACGTGTTTGTGTTTGGTTAGTGTTACACGATAAACGTATTGATATACACGATAACATTCACGATTGTCACCCATACCCTTAGGTTTAGTGTCTGATCTCGACATTTAATAAGAATATCTTTATTTTCGGTATCTTCAAGATTTAAATTTGCATGCTCTGATACCATGTAAAATTTAAAATATATGTCTTAACTATCTAAAGATTTTTAGTACACTCTTAACCTTAACTATATGAAATAATTTCATTTTACATTTCAAACTTATTATTAATATCTATGTTATATGCTCGAATTTACTTGATTAAGCAAATTTCATTGTTATTTGAATAAAATAGAAAGTAATAATAATAAGAAACAATCAAATGTGGGGCAAAATTTTGAGTGGAAACACCACATGTGAATGGGATAGATTTGGATCGTGCTTGCACGATACGTATTATTGCATATGAGCTAAAAAATTAAAGGAATTAAAAAGTTATTGATTATGACAATAACAAAATGCACAAGATAAATTATACATATAACACGATATCATGAACATGATAACACAAAGTAATTCATATCGTATTAATATTTAGACATCAAAACACGATATGCATGATAAAGTTGAATATGTAAGTCTGATTTTTTAATATTTTTCTATAAAAGTTTCATTTTATAAATTATAAAAAATTATTTAATTGTTTACTTTTTAAAGTTGAACAATTATACATTAAAAACATTAAAAAGTCATGAAAACTAATGTTTGAATTCATAATTATTACTATAATCAACTCATTATTTTATTTTTCTTATAAATTATGTATGTAAAAATATAATTAATTAACTTAAAATAACTCATCGGACAAAAAAAACATCCAATGCCCCACTAGACCATAATGAGTGTGTTTTTACCGTACCCTTTTTTATATTTCTCAACGAGTCAAAAGTGACTATTTGAAGTTTTGAACGATCTAACAGTGAAAAACAAACTGTAACTATTATTTTATCTGGGATTAAACTGCAAAATAAAAAATAAGAATTAGTATCATTTATCTATAAAAGAAAAATACCAACAGTTGTGGTCTAGTGGTTGAGAGCGCTGATTCCCAAGTGGTTTGGCTTCAGGGTCACGAGTTCGATTCCCTCAAGTGCTATTGGGAAATGGTCAACTGGTGTCCGAAGGGCCGGCCTTTCAACTCTAGGCTGTTGGTGGGGCTACGTTGACGAGGCTAGTGCAAGCGCTGGTTGCTCAGAGGGAAAACTACGATACCCCTGAAATCTCGGACATTACGTAGCGGGATGGGCCTAGGGTCGCCACTACTAGCTCATTCCTTTTTATTTGGTAAAAAAAATATCTATGAAAAAAATTACCCACCAATAACTACTTTTCACGTCTCACTTTTAATATTAATATTAATATATATATATATATATATATATATATATATATATATATATATATAACACTATATATAAGGGAATGAGTAGGATAAAGGTGATTAGAGGGGTAATTGTTTAGAAGGGTAATTGTTTTTCTTTTAACTTTTTAGATTGTGTGAATTTAATCTTAAAAAATATCATAATTTTTAATTTAATTATTTTAAATTATAATTTTTGTCATCACTAATTTTTTTTTAAAAATTTAATTATTTTTCATTACTCTAATAATTATTCCTACTTAATAAAATTCATGACTTCATGACTTCGTTATGGGGTAGTGAGATAAAGAGAATGATAGTTGGTATGTAAATAAATTATTTTTTTTATAATTTTGCTAGTATGTCCATTTAAATACACAATAATTAGACGGACTGTTGATAATAATTCACGGCGTGCCAACGAAGAATTATGATGCATATGTCCCTACAAGCTTAAGAAGTTTATTATTAATTATATGGATCAAAATAAATAGTATAAATATTTAATACTATAAATAATGTGATGGAAAATCATGTCGGCATGTTTAAAAATCTTAATTCGATAACAAATTTTAAAAAAATGCAATGGATTGAGGATCTCTTCTGCCATTAGATATAAGTTTAGGGTGCACGGTATAAACCACAATAGCCTAGGGACTACATCGTTTGATAAAGTAAAGAAAAATAAATTCAGAATGCACCCTAAGCTTGTACCTTATGGCAGAAGAGATCATAAAGTGTCGTGTTGATAGTATAAGAAGCGTAAATGGTTTGGGGGCACTTAAAATGTTTGTTTTGTTTGTAAATACTAATATTTATATTCATATGTTTAAATCGAGTTGTTATTTGCATCAATTTTTATAGAGATTCCCTAAAGACTAATGAATAAATAGGTAAATTACATCAACAGTCACTTATGTTGACACATTTAACTGTACAGTTGAAACTTATACTGAACAATTACTTATGTTTCAAAATGTTATTAAACAGTTACCAAAAATAATTATGCAAAAAAAAAACTAAAATATTATTCCCATTATCTTCACGTTCTTCTTACTCGATTCAAACTTGAAATCTTATTTCAAACCCGGATTCATGTTTTTTGGTTCAATTCGAACAAAGATTTGAGCAAATTTAAGTTCAAAATCATATTTGAGATATGAACATGGAGAACAAGATAAAATGGAATGTTAAAATTGTCATTTTAGAGACCATTTAATCACATTTGTCAAACATAAGTGATTGAATATGACAAGTTTAACAAAAAAATCACACTTTGTAAGCGTAAGTGATTATTTAGTTACAGAAAAAAAAAATCATTTAGTCACATAGTACCAACATAAGTGACTGAGAGGATTGTTACCTAAATAAATTGGCATCCTAATTATGCTCCTTTATCATTTTCATTTTGATAAGTTTTTTTTTTTTTTTTAACTGTGGTTTCCAATTCAAACCCATAATGTTATTTGGGGTTCCGGTGTTCGATTAAAAAAAATTAAGTTGAAAGTCAAGATGAAGGTAAATTGATCAATTTATAAAAAATAAATGTATTTAACTTTGAAAATTAACATAGTACCAATGAGTGCATTTACTATATTTATAAATACCCAAGTGTATCCAACTAAATTAAAAATATATTAACACAAATAATCATATTAGATAAACATGTTAATACACTTAAATCGGTAATAACCCTAATTAAGAGCACGTGAATAGACAACATTAATAATAAGTTTGTATGTAATAAAACTGTCTGCTAAACCTTTTACTACTTTTGAAAAATCAACTTCACTTTATGTTCTTCTTTTCAATTTGTCTTTAATCTCTTTTTGCTTGTGCTAATTAAGAGCAAGCATATATATGTAAAAACATGCTCAAAGCAAATTTGGTTTATCGGGTGATGATTGGTATGAGTCAAGAAGACCCTACCTTATTTGATTAAGGTGTTGGCCAAAAAATAAATATATATATATTTGATTAAGGCTTGATCGAGTTTTAATTTCTTTAGGAATGGTTATTAAAAAAAAAATAAAAAAATTCAACCTAAATTTAAGTGGAAATGGTTATTTTTTAGTTTTAGTGGGATCTTAAAAAATCTATTTGAAGCACGACACTCTTGGCATGTTTAATTTATATTTATAATAATTTTCTTTCACATCGCTAGTGGTAGTATATGAAGTATTGAACCGCAATTTATATATAATAGAGAACTGACTCGCACTTTGTGTAGATTATAAAAATTATTTAAGTTATTGTTATATTAATTCAATATAAAGTTTAAACTATTATATGAATAAGCAAAAATAAATAAAATTACCTTTTAATTATATCACTAAGATTAACTAAACTTTTAAAATGAATGTTTTCATTTTCAACTTAATTTATAACATTTATTATTGATAATATATTTTTATGACTTAGTTTTATGTATGGGTATTTATAGATATTTATCTATAAAATATTTCTAAATTATTTTAATATATTTTTTTTAATTATAATTATACATACTTTTAAAATTTTATATTGACAAATTAATGAGAGTGAAATATTTTAAATATGTTTAGTATTTATTTAATTAATGAAAATTGATTTAATTGATTTAGTTATAAAATTAAATAATATTGAGACAAATTTATTATTCTCTATGACAATAAATAATAATATTTTGATACAAAATGAAAAATGAATATAATAAATGAATAGGTGAGAAAGAATTTAAAACGTACCGTGAAAATCGATTAGAAGTTTTAGAAGAATTATAGGGCTTCTGAAGGTACATATGACGAATCCACGTCATCGACTGTTACAAAATTTATTCATCAGCCAATGAAAAATCTTCTTTTTGAAAACTAAGCATGATAAAACCTTATGTATCATAATAATAGCGCTTGTAGTCAAATTAAAAAATATATATATTTAAAAATATTATATATCTATTTCAGTTTACCTGATTCAATTTAATTTAATTTATCAATAACTGAATTGGGCTTCATTATTGGGCTTTGAAATTAATGTATTTGGGGTGGATGTGGACGGCTATATAGATACTTGGGCCGGGCTCGGCTTAACTTGCTTTGAAATCCAATACCTCATAATATAGTGCAGTTCAGGGGGAGGGGGGTATTAAGGCATTTAGTATTGTTATATGTATTGTTATATAGAGTGTCACTTCGTGTTGATGGGTCAATCTCGAGTCAAGTCGTACCAAATTCACGGGTTAATCTGCATGAATTTTTATATTTCAATTCTTAACGTATGGATTTGCAGATAAATGTGTAGACTCATACGAGTTACTCATGTGACTCATACAACTGTTAATTTTTTAATTTTATTCTACGGATCTATGAATTGACCCGCGAATCCAGAATAATGATTCTAAAACAATCTATTTTCCGATCAGGTTGGACGAGTCATCAACTCATATCAAAATGATACGCTAGTAAAAAATATTCAACCGAAATAAGACTCTTATTATGAGCAATTGAATTTTGAATTTTTTTTACAATTTAATAGTTGATACGTAATAAATATATGCATATGTGAGTCATCATCCAAAAAAAAATTAAATCGAACTACTAAATAGTAACTTCTTATAAAGTCAGCTAATAATTTATTTAAAAAATAAGTAGTAAACTAACTATATATATCATTATATACGATTTTTGTAAGTAATAATAGCATTGAGAACTTTTTCAAAAAGTAGCTACTTTATAAAAAATATTTGAAAAAGTGTATATCGAAAAAAAATATTTAGGAAAGTATGTATACACGCGTCGCGCCTATTGAATAGGCGCATGAATAGGCGCGTCCCTAGGGACGCGCCTATTGAATAGGCGCACCCTAGGGACGCGCCTATTGAATAGGCGCACCCTAGGGACGCGCCTATTGAATAGGCGCACCCTAGGGACGCGCCTATTTCAATAGGCGCATCCCTAGGGTGCGCCTATATACCACATAATTTTTTTTTTTCATAATTTTAATTTTTTTTTTCAATAAGCCGTATCGTCTGAATAATCTCGAAATATTTCACTCAAAATTTGTTAAGTAGATTGTATTTTTTAAATATAATTTTTTATTATATAATATTGGAATATAACATATTATAGGTATTCCCCCAATTAAATTTACTTGTATTTTATTTCCCTATTATATTATATATTTGAAACATAATAATATTTATTTGAATATTTATTCAACCACGTTCTTCTGTCTAGTATCCATTCCCAATATATAATATTCAAAGGGAAATTTTGCATGTTTCAAGAAATTACATTTTTCAAGAAAGTGGAGCTTTGTTTTGGACTGTGTAAAAGTTTGAGACCCCAAAAAAACATAGCATGGAATCAAAAGAATTTATCTTATTGAAAAATCAATGTCTTACTCCATAACGTTTAGGGAACAATACGAAAAAGGGAAAAAGTAATTATTGGACTGTGTAATAATGGGTCCCAGATGTACGAGTCCCATCAATATTGTTTTGAAAAAATTCATATTTTTCACTTGATTTATTTATTTAATTCGTTTGAGACATCCCGTGTTCAGTAATCAAGAAAGTGGAGCTTCGTTTTGACCGCACTCAATCAAGCTCCGAAATTAGAGACTATTTTTTTTGTCTCTATATGTTTAACTTTTAACTATTCTATTTCAGAAATTAAAACTTTATAATTATGAAAAACTTAAAAAATTATATATATATTTTTTTTAAAAACTGTTTTTTCAGGAGCGGAGGTGAAACTAGAGTGCAACAACACGAAGAAACCGGTGACGGTGAAAAAGCTGCTACCGGTGACGAAGAAACTAGAGCTTCTGCACTCTCTCTTACTTTTTGTTTAAATATGTTAAAAAAAAAAAAATTATGTGGTATAGGCGCACCCTAGGGTGCGCCTATACATACTTTCCTAAATATTTTTTTTCGATATACACTTTTTCAAATATTTTTTGTAAAGTAGTTACTTTTTGAAAAAGTTCTAGCATTGATGCTGATTTTTCTTTGCGGACCTAGCCAGCTATTTGCTCTCTCCTCTTAAAAGAAGTTTCTTAAACTTGTGTGTATATATCTATAGAATAGAATACACCTGGATTACTCTATTCGGGTTTATGTTATTTAATCGGGTAATTGAAGGAATAGTAAAATGGTAAATAAGAACAATATTATTTATTATAAAAGAGTAGGTGGAAAGGGGTTGAAGTAATTGACATGGGTTGGGTTGGAAATTGTGGTAGGGATGTAAGTTTATTTTTTTTAAGGGTAAAATAAAAAATATTTTCTAATTTTTGGATTAAAATCGAGTTTTTCTTTAAAAGTTTATTTTCGAAAATTTTATTTATTTATGTTTGGTTATAAGTCGAATTTTTTCATTCTGTCAATTTTTTTATTCAAATTTAACATAACATATTTTGAAAATTGCAACAACAACAAAATATTGAAGTTCAATTTAACTCAAATTTGATTGAGATTCAGTTTAGACCCAATTCGACTGGATCTAGACTCTAGAATTCGAGTCTTGAACCAGACTATCTCCCATTCGATTCAGGTTATAGTGATCCCTAATTGAATTTCAATCGAATCGAAACTTAATAGTAATATATATAAAAATCTTGAAAGGATAAATTGTGACAATTTCATCATTTTACTAAAATTTTGCATGTTATAGTAGAGCTTATGTATAAATTTTTTATTTAATCTAAAATTATAATATTATTATAAATTAATCTTCCGTATTACTATCAAACCTAAGTGTTATGTCTGATAATTTAATATAATAGACTTATTAATACATGCAATAATAAATTATATATTATTTATGAGTTTAGTAGTGTCATATATCCCGAAAATCTGTAGTCACTTCAAATAAAATTAGGGACTATCGTACATAAGCTAAAAATGGGATTTATAAGAAAGATGCAAAATAACAACCGTTTATATAATTTATTTAAATTAAAAAAAAAACATTTTTAAAATTATGTAGCATTTGGATTTTTCCAACTATTTATTTTCATTATATTTTTTTTTCTTTTGTGCATACCTAATTTATCAGACAAAGGCAGTATAGTATTATTGGGAGAGAAAGTATTATTGGGAGAGAAAGTACTAAGTAGGAAGTGATAGTGAACTACTTTTATAATCTAGAATCGACTTGATGAAGAATATCAAAAGAGCGTGTTGAGTTAGACGTTATTAGGTCATCTAATTTAAAACTGAACTGATATAGTTTATAAAAAAATTAGTATTTTTTCTGTTTCTAAAAAAATTGGTCTGGTTCGAATCGGTTCTGAATTGGTTTGAACTGGTTTGTTCTAATTTTTTTAATAACAATTTTGGTTGGAAAATAATCCAGTTCAAACCGAATGTGAATCGGTTGAAAATCCTATCCAACACGATGAATCGACTGAAAAAATAATAAACCAACTGAAAAACACACTGAACCGAATGAAAATATATTCTACAACCAACTGAAATTATGTCCAACATCAACATACGAGAGTCCAATACATATCTATGTTTGGTTTATTGAAGACATCTCTAGGTTTGGTTTAATTTTAGACCGGTTTAGTAGATTTTGCTTCAAACCGGTTCTAAAATTATATAGGTTTAAATTGGTTGATTTAAATTTAAGTATAAACTGGTATAAAAAAAATGAGTTGATTCAAACTGAATTTTTGGTACTATTTTGAACTGGTCTACTTGAAGCCTAAAAATATTGGTCTGATTTTGATACTAATTCGATCGAACCGGTTCGAACCAGACCACTTCATCCGAATCGATTTAAATGAACAAGCCTACCTTTCCCGTATGTTATTTATTTATGATGATTAAGAAAACGTTTAATTAAGTGCAGTAAAAATTTTAAATTGTGATATTTTTAAACTTTTCTATAATATTTAAAATATATTCTATTATGTTTGAATAAAAAAAGAAAAAAAAATTTAAACATTTGACCAAATATTAATATTTTTATTTTATTTTTAACATTAAGTGTAAAACTCGATTTTAACTCAATATTTTGGGTCAAAGTGATATTTAATTATTTTTAAAATAAAAACATAAATGTTGGTTTTGATGAATAAATAATTTTTAATAAAGAAAAATCATGCACCACACCCTTATTCTTGATCGTCACTTGTGATACAAGAAAGTGAGAAAAACATGCACGAGCAACGGAAAAGGTTTCTTGCTTCCCGTTTTCGCCTTTTCGGTATGGTTAGGTAAATGATATTTGACGGAGTAGAATGTCGTCATCTCTGATTTTCAGATGTTTTCCGTGGTACCACAAAATGAGGAAATAAATAAGCAAGCAACTCGTTTTAATATATATATATATATTTACCCCATTATTATATTAATTAAATATCTACATAAAATATCTTTAAATTATAGGGTAAATAATCTCATGAATATTTGACTGTTGTTGTTAAATGCACTAGTGTAGTATGGTTGTTTTGTGCACCATTAAGCTATAAAAAGTTGTTAAATGCACTAATCGTTAAATATTAATCTAATTTTGTCGTTAACTATGTCAAAATAACAATTTTACATTTTTATTATTATTCATATTATTTTCAACACTAAATTCAACTCTATAATGCATATTTGATTTTGAATTCTACCACAAACTGTATTTTAAGATTAAATTCAAACTCAAATTTGCATTTTTCAAGTTCAAATTCAATCTCAAAATGCAGTTTTGAGATGAATTTGGATCTAAAATGCAAATTTAAATTCGAATTCAACCGAAATTTTCAATATTGGGTTGAATTCAAACTCAAATCCACATTTTTTTAGTTGAATTTGAACTTAAATTTGTGTTTTTGAGATAACATGAAGATGAATAATAAGGTAAAATTGTCATTTTAACATATTTAACGGCAAGAATGGATAAATAGTTAACTGTTGTCTGTTGGTGCATTTAAAAACATGTTTAAATGTATAGGTGCAAATAACTATATAGGTGGTGAAATAACAACATGAGTAAATATATATTTGTATTAAGACTATTTACCATAAATTTTATAATAAGTGACTAACCAGAAATCAACTTTATAAGACAAGATTTAGATTAAGTGTACATAAAGAGTTTTCTTTTAAACATTATAATTTTTTCCACATTATTCTATTTATAGGTTGTTATTTTGATTTATAAGTTGTTATATTTTACGTAATAATAAATGTATTTAACTTTGTAATAACATATTATATTTTTACGCATACAACTGTAATAACAAATCAATTAAGAATAATATATATATAATTAGTTATTTATAAATAATAATAAATTTTATTTATTTATATTAATTTAGTTAAATTATGTAAAAATTAAAATTGTGACAAATAAGTTTTTTAATTTTTTTTTTTTAATTTTTAATATTAAATTCATATATTTTAATTGGTTTATACGTGTCATACAATATAACTTAATTTAAAATATTACTATACAACAAATTTAAATACCCTTAGGCCTTAACCAAATAAAAATTACCGCTGGAATAAATCAATATTAAAGAAATAAAAATAAAATGACAGGCGTTGGTCCTACGTGGAGCGATTATTTATGGAGGGCAAGAATTACACTCGCGCGAGTGAGGTAACTGTCAATTATGTCTTTCCCGCGGCATTAATGCGCTCTGCTTCGCTCTGCTTCTTCCTCCCTCCCTCCCTTTCTTCTGTTTCTCTCCAGTCCAGAGGTTTTCACAGAGAGAGAAAGTGGAAGCAAGTAAATGCAGTGAAATAGAGACCGCCATTAATTTTACAAAGGAAAGCCACCAAACTTCGATTACAGGTAGTTGGCCTCAACTATTTCCTCATAATTGCTCTCCTGCTCAACACTCCTCATCTACTCCTCTTAAACCTTATCTTCCTTCGTTCTCTGTGACTTTGATGCATTTGTAGATTCAGAGCAAAATGTGGAGAGCTGAGGAGAACGTCTTCGCGGGGACGACGTCGTCCAAGGACGAGCCGGGAGATGAGGAGGCCCTACGGTGGGCAGCGCTAGAGCGTCTCCCGACTTATGATCGCGTCCGTCGTGGCATCTTCAAAGACCTCGTTGGAGACTCCAAGGAGATCGGCGTCAGCGAGCTCGAAATGCAGCAGCAGAAGCTCCTGCTTGATCGGCTTGTCAACTCCGTCGACCAAGATCCTGAGAGGTTCTTCCAGAGAATGAGAAGTCGTTTCGAGAGGTAGATTGCTTCTACTGCATCTTGCCTAATAGCTTCTTCTAGGAACTTGCTAATTATGGTTCTGCTGCTCCCTCGAAATGAAACTCAACTTAAGCTGCTTACTATTCCATTGGCCTATTAGTTAATGTTCATGTGATGTTCGATAAAAGGTAACAAGCAATGATGAGATCGAATAAGAACTTGAGAATGACGAGCAATTCGACTTGATTACAGATGATCTTACCAAAGGCAATTGTAACTACTCATGCTAAATAATTCCTACTATTGTCATTACAGAGTAGATTTGGAATTTCCGAAGATTGAAGTTCGATATCAGAACTTGACAGTTGAAGCATTTGTTCATACTGGAAGTAGAGCACTGCCAACCATCCCCAATTTTGTCTGCAACATGACTGAGGTAGGTATCCAAGTGCTAAAATCTTCGATAACCTGGAAGGAAATTGATTAACTCAGACGTGGAGATTGTCGAAATCAAGTCTGAGATTGAATTTATTGCCAAAAATCAAGATTGAGATTGATATCTTGCATCTTGATCCAGGCATTATTAAGGAAGCTTCGGCTTTTCCGTGCAGAAAGAAGCAAACTGACAATTTTAGACAATATAAGCGGAATTGTCCGCCCTTCAAGGTAAATTTGGACTTGGAAGGATGACCTAGTAATGAATTTTTCACAATTTATGATCCACAATGCTATTTCATGTTCCAGATTGACACTATTACTGGGTCCTCCTAGCTCCGGAAAAACAACACTGCTTCTAGCTCTTGCCGGGCGCTTGAAAAATGATTTGCAGGTATTGATTTGGCATTTGTAGTCACTAGCGAAGAATTCATTGTAGCATAAGTACCATCCAAAAAACAACTTAACACAGTTTTTTTGTTGGTTAAGTTTTTAGCATAAGCTACTAGACTTGAATTTTGATGATTATATTCGCTTTTCCTGTGAAGATATCTGGGAAAATAACGTATAACGGATATGGCTTGGACGAGTTTGTTCCTCAGAGAACATCAGCTTATGTTAGTCAGCAGGATTGGCATGTTGCTGAGATGACTGTTCGAGAAACCCTCGATTTTGCAGGGCGATGCCAAGGTGTTGGCTTCAAATACGGTGAGCATGCATTTTGAAACTTACAAACATTTTTTTTCTTCCTATAAACACCAGAGATGTCTTATAAAACACTCTTTTTAATAGATATGCTCCTGGAACTTGCAAGGAGAGAAAAAACGGCCGGGATAAAACCCGATGAAAATCTCGATATATTCATGAAGGTATTTGTTTGTTTAGATAATTTTTTCTCCTTTTTGATAAGAAAGTAGCTTTTTTTTCTTAATGTTTTGGTCTATCGGATTCTTTGTCTAGTCATTAGCTCTTGGGGGACCGGACAATGGCCTTGTGGTGGAATATATCATGAAGGTAGTCACTTAAGTCTTTCTTTCTATAAATTCTTTGTGTCAACGAATTGGAACCATGATGTCACAATATATGAGTTGGGTATTGAAAGGAAAATGGCTTTAAGAGATCCATTATGGCTCCTGATTTTGTTTTTTATTGAAGATATAATGTTATACCACACATTTACGATTTACCTATATAAATCAATATTTAGGACGATCCCTTAACTGGTTGCTCATATTTATCATCGTTGCAGAGTCAGATTATCTCCTATAATCTCATTTTGAATCATTGTAAATAACTAAAACATATCTGACAAAGATTTTAGGGTTGGAAACATGCGCCGACACGCTAGTTGGAGACGAAATGATTAAAGGGATCTCTGGAGGCCAGAAGAAACGACTTACAACAGGTTCATATGACAGTGTCTTGTTCTTTCTTGATCCTGTCTTGTTCTTCCCAAGTTCACCACATTCACTAGTGAACATATATGTGATCTCCAGGTGAACTACTAATTGGCCCTGCTAGGGTTCTCTTCATGGACGAAATATCGAATGGCCTCGATAGTTCAACTACATATCAAATCATTAAGTATCTTCGTTATTCAGCACATGCCCTTGATGGAACCACTGTTATATCATTGCTTCAACCTGCCCCTGAAACTTACGAGCTATTCGATGATGTCATCCTTTTGTGCGAGGGGCAGATTATATACCAAGGATCACGAGATTCAGCTCTCAGCTTCTTCAAATCTATTGGGTTCAGCTGTCCTGAGAGGAAGAACGTGGCTGATTTCTTGCAAGAAGTAAGTAATCATTTTCAAAATCAGATATCTCAGCATGGAGTTGTATAAAATTCTACAAACAGCGGAACATCGTCAGGAACTTGTCATAAAAATGCAATACATACATAAACTAATAATGAAAGAAATGGATCGTAACCAAATTGCATACCGTACAATAGAATTGCAATATATATATATATAAATAGATTTGAGTAAAATTGCAAACGCCATGCTGTCACTTTTTAAAAAACTAAAAGTGTTTTTATACAAAATTTGAATCAAAAGAATAAAGCTAGCATAGGTTCAAGAATATCCTTATTTCTAAAATCCATTAAATTTGACTAAAAAAAAGACCACAGTATTTTTATTTCTAAAAACTAAACATACAAAAAACGAAGAAAAAAAAGAACGAAGTTAGCATGGGTTCAAGAATGAAATTTTGAATTGACAAATTAAGATGATTTCTTATTTTTCTTTCATTTATCAACAAGGGTATTTATGTCACATTTGAAAAATTGTTAAACATTGTCGAAGTATTTTTTTTGCAAAATTAAAGTTCGGTTTGCTATTTGTCAAAAATATGTAAAATAAAAAAAAAAATCAGTATTTTTTTTCAACTCATCCGAAGTTTGGTATGTGTAATGGAAGTCAAAATTAACATGATTTTTGAAGTAGTAATGTTAAGATAACTTAAGAGTATACAAAATATTTTTAATCACACGTTTAGACTTTTGACAGTTAGTTAGCGTACATCTTAAGTCTCATATGATATCAGAGCGTACAAGTTCATTCTTGGCGACACAAAAAAATAATGATACTCCCGTTAAAAACTCGTACTTTCTGATAAAGTTACCTGCTTTACTGCTTATAGGTTACATCGAGGAAGGATCAGCAGCAATATTGGTCCGACCCTTATCGGCCATACCGGTACGTACCTGTGGGGAAATTTGCCGAAGCTTTTCGGCTATATTCTGGTGGAAAAACCATGTCTCGGGATATGGAGACTCCATTCGACAAGCGTTATAACCATCCAGCGGCCTTGTCAACTTCTTCTTATGGCGTGAAGAGACGAGAACTTTTAAGAACCAACTTTGAATGGCAGAGGCTTCTGATGAAACGGAACTCCTTCATATATATCTTCAAATTCATACAGGTACTTGCCTTCCCTCTACCCTTGTTAGAAGATAGATAGATGCCGTTAAGCTGGACCTACACCATTTATTATAGGGTTGATAAAATAAGACTCTTAATCGATTTTTTTACAAGAACGGTCCGAGACCGAGCATATGTTTTTTTTTCTTTAAGGTCGGTCTCATACTCATGCTTCACCTAGAAACGAGCGGGTTCAAGACCAAAACTTCAGTGCCAAAACTTCAGTGGTTTTTTTTATCAATCCAGCAATTTTTTTTTACCAAAAAATTCGGTTCAAAACCAAGACCGACTCAGACTTTTTTTTTTTGTCAAAATCGGTCTCAGTCTCAGTACTCCAGATGTCAAGATTGAAATCTCGGTCTCAGTCCCGCCTCCAAAACTGGTCCGCCCCTCCCATGATCAACCCTAATTTATTAAGGTGTGCAATAGAGTTGTAGTGGACTCTACTATTATTTTTTACTCCACCCCTACAAAATGTTTAAATTTAACGAAAAATAATAATTTTGAGACTTGAACTCATGATCTCTCTAATGCAACGATGTCAACCCACTAAGTTAAGCTCGATAACACACTATTTATGATTACTTAAATATAATCATTCATCCAATTATGTATATATGATATGGTGTTGCCTCTCTTGTTGTTCTACTTCATTGGTAAAGTTTTCTTTAATATTTTTATGTGCGGTTTTAGCTTCTTTTTGTCGCAATAATCACAATGAGTGTCTTCATCCGGACAACGACTCACCATAACACAATCGATGATGGGGGATTGTACCTTGGAGCCATATACTTCTCGATGATCATCATTCTCTTCAATGGATTTACCGAGGTTCCCATGCTAGTCGCTAAGCTTCCAGTTCTTTACAAGCACAGAGACTTGCGCTTCTACCCGAGCTGGGCATACACTCTTCCTTCATGGCTCTTGACTGTTCCAACCTCCCTCATAGAATCTGGTTTCTGGGTTGTGATCACGTATTATGTGATCGGATACGATCCTAATTTTACAAGGTAAAAATTGATCACTTTTGAACATATTTTCATCGGTTGATGCCATTTTGACACTTGTTTTTTCTTCCTTTCTTAGATTTCTTCGACAACTCCTGTTATACTTTTTCTTACACCAAATGTCTATGGGTCTGTTCCGTGTTATTGGGTCATTGGGTAGAAATATGATCGTTGCAAACACATGCGGTTCTTTTGCCATGTTAGTCGTAATGGCCATGGGCGGCTACATTATTTCAAGAGGTATGCTCATAAACTACAACTAGCCAAATTCTATAAAAGTAGCCGAACTTGACATGGTTTAGCAAGTATGTACCAATTTTTTTTTACGGCAAATAGGTTGTTAAACTTTTGGAAATTAGCAAATAAGTTTCTTACGTTAAATTGCACGTGAGGAACAACCAGGTACCTGAACTTGACTTGGTTTGACAAATAGGTACATGAACTTGCACAAATTAGCAAGTAGAGACCTTAACCGGTTCAGAACCGGTTCAATCGAACCATTTTATTTAAAACAAAAAAAGTAGGATTTATATACCAAACACATGCATGACTCAACCCTAAACCCTAAGGCATGCATGTGTTTGGTATATAAACCCTACTGTTTTTTGTTTTTAAATAAAGTGGTTCAACCGAACCGACTCAGGTCTCTACTTGCTAATTTGTGTAAGTTCAGGTACCTGGTTGCTCCTCACGTGCAGTTTTCCGTCAAAACTCAACGGAAAATTAACATCAGAAACCTATTTGCTATTTACGGCAACAAAAAAATTTGGGTACCTACTTACCAAACCATGTTAAGTTCGGCTATTTATTTGATAATTAACCCTTCTATTAAAGATGAAATTTAGAGTAAATATTAAAATATAAATAACATTCTAGTGGAAAAATTACAATTTTCTTAGGAAATAAATGAGAGTTAACCGTGTTAAAATATGGAAAAGAATTCAGTTTCCCTCTGCTTTTCACACTTTGCAAGTTATTTGTAGTGTCATTTTTCATCTATACTAACTACTAAGGCTGCAATATTGCATTTTTAACTAGATCGAATACCAAATTGGTGGATTTGGGGATTCTGGGTATCTCCATTGATGTATGCTCAGGATGCTGCTTCCGTCAATGAGTTCCTCGGACATTCTTGGGACAAGGTTATATATAGATAGATACACATTACCTATTTTTACCTTAAAACGTTTTTTTTTTCTGTTCTCTGATTCACGTCTTGTCTCTGCAGACGACTGGAAACACTAATTCGTCATTAGGTAAAGGATTATTAAGAGAACGCAGATTATTTGCTGATAGCTATTGGTATTGGATCGGAGTTGCTGCATTATTCGGTTACACACTTCTGTTTAATGTATTGTTTACTGTCTTCCTCAGCTACCTCAATCGTAAGTCATCATTTGCGTATATATCCATTAATTATTATTATTTTTTTGAATTTTTATGGTCCTGATATATTTTTTTATCTGATATAATATAATATATATCAACAGCTTTAGAGAAGCATCAAACTGTTATCTCCAAAGAAGAGCTTCAAGATAGAGAAAAGAGAAGGAAAGGTGAAACAATGGTGACCGAGCTCAGAGACTACTTGCAGCATTCGAGCTCATTAGGTTCGAGCATTATATATATTTTAACTTATTAAAAGAAAGGGTTAATTACCAAATTGCATATCGAACTGTTGAGAAATTGCAAAAAACATGCTGAACTGTTATTTTTAAGAAATAATTAGCTGAATTTAAACCAATTCATATAATAATGGGTTAAATATCAAGGTTTTGTCTGAACTTTGGACGTTTTGCAAGGAACTACCCGAACTTTAAAAATTCAAAACGGACTACCTCAACTTGGACGAAGGTGCAAATTTAAATAATTATCTCCGTCCAATTTACCTTCAACTGTTAACAGAATTTCGTTGGAAATTTGACAAAAATTCTTCGAAAATTCGTCATAAATTGGACGGAGGTATCTATTTGCACCTTCGTTCAAGTTGAGGTAGCCTGTTTTGAATTTTTAAAGTTCGAGTAGCTCGTTGCAAAACGTCCAAAGTTTAGTTCAGGTAGCTATATTTGCTATTTAACCCTATAATAATTATCATAAATTTGTCCCTTCAATTTTTCTTATTAAATCCATGTTATTCTCATTATTTCCATATTTGTTTTTGTATTTTTTGTTTTTCAGAAATAAGGGTATTTCTATTTTGTCTCTTTTTTATGAAACCCTTAAAATTTAACGGAAAAAGTAAAGGATCATGGTGTTTCCAAGTTTGATCAAGTTCAATCTATTATTCTTCAAAAATAATAGTTTTTTTTGTTGGCCAAGCTTCAAAGAGAATAGCTCATTATCTTCTTTCAATTCATCCAAATTTAGTATGCAATTTGATAATTAACCCTGAGGGTGATTTTGGAAACTCATAATTCTACTTCTTCTGCTATTCAGGGAAGTACTTCAAGAAAAAAGGAATGGTGCTACCTTTTCAACCCGTCTCAATGTCCTTTAGCAACATCAACTACTTTGTCGACGTCCCTTTGGTCCGTATCTTATTTCCCTTAAAAATTCATTGATAAACTCACATCTTACATCCATCTAATAAGGAATTTTTTTTAAAAGTAACTATGTTACTTTTTTTTATTTAGAAAAGTAACTATACAATTTTTTTTTTAGAAAAATAGGTATACGCGCACTCCGGTGTCGCGCCTTTTTGACATAGGCGCACCCTTGGGATGCGCCTATTCTTTTTTTTTTTTGAACTTTCAAAATCACTTCAGGTGAGGTGAGGAGTGCATACCGATTTTTTTTTTAAATCATTTTTTTTCGATAATGATGACTCGATGTTTAATTAAAAATAAAATTATGTATCTATTAAAAAAGTTTTAAAAAAATTATAGTAAGTAGATATTTTAATTGCGATTCAAATGATGCAAAAAATATTAAATTTGGATTTACGAATTGACTGTACGGCATGCCGTAAGTTGAGATATGAAAATTGTACTTAAAAAATTATAACTCGGACCATGTAAGTCCAAACTCAACACGGTTAACGTCATTTAGGTCGTAAATCAATTATCTACGTAGGATAATATTTTTGATTAAAAATACAGTGATTTTGTAACCTAACATCGTTTACACCCAAATTTGACTGAAATAAGTAAATGCATTAGGTGAGAAATTTAATTATATACTTACTCAAAAAAAATCAAAAAATTTACGGTGCGTAGATAATTTAATTACGAATTAAATGACGCTAACTATGCGTTAATTTTTTATTTTTAGACTGACTGTATAATACTGTACGTAAAAAACTCTACATACGATACAAAAACTTCCAAATAGTGTTTTGCACAAAAACTTCCAAATACTGTTTATTGTGCAAAACACTATTTGGAAGTTTTGGTATTGTATGTAGAGTTTTTTACATACCGTATTATACAGTCAGTCTAAAAGTAAAAAATTAACGCATAGTTAGCGCCATTTAATTCGTAATTAAATTATCTATGCACCGTAATTTTTTTGATTTTTTTTGAGTAAGTATATAATTAAATTTCTCACCTAATGCATTTACTTATTTCGGTCAAATTTGGGTGTAAACGATGTTAGGTTACAAAATCACTGTATTTTTAATCAAAAATATTATCCTACGTAGATAATTGATTTACGACCTAAATGACGTTAACCGTATTGAGTTTGGACTTACATGGTCCGAGTTTTAATTTTTTAAGTACGATTTTCATATCTCAACTTACGGCATGCCGTACAGTCAATCCGTAAATCCAAATGTAATATTTTTTGCATCATTTGAATCGCAATTAAAATATCTACTTACTACAATATTTTTAAAACTTTTTTAATAGATACATAATTTTATTTTTAATTAAACATCGAGTCATCATTATCGAAAAAAAATAATTTTTAAAAAAAAATAAAATTCGGTCTGCACTCCTCACCCGAAGTGATTTTGAAAGTTCCAACAAAAAAAGGAATAGGCCCTATGCCGTAAGGCGCGACCCCGGGGTGCGCGTATACCTATTTTTATAAAAAAAAATTGTATAGTTACTTTTCTAAATAAAAAAAGTAACATAGTTACTTTTTAAAAAAATTCTCTAATAAGGGAAAACTAACAAACTAGTACCCGAACTTGTGGGTGATTAACGAGTAAGTACCTAAATTTTTTTTTGTAGCAAATAGGTTGTTGAAGTTTCTTAAATAAGCAAATATGTACCTACACTTCATTTCTGTTAAAAATAAATGAAAAATATCACGTGAGGAACAAATAGGTACCTAAACTTGAGCAAGTAGGGTTGTGTATAAACAATTAGGGTTTATATAACAAACACACATGGACGAATCCATAAAAATTATCGAGTGGAGGGAAATATTAGAGTAATGACAAATAATTGAACTAAAAAAATTCAGTGGGGGTAAATATATGTTTCAAAAAGGCTAAATTGAAAATTATTGTATTTTTTAGGTTCAAATTTACACATAAATAAAAATTAAGTGGATGCAATTGCCCCCTAGGCCTCACATGGCTTCGTGCCTGCAAACACATGCATAACTCAACTCTAGACGTTCTCGGTGCATCAAGAAATACTCCGAGATCGTTTAGAGTTGAGACATGCATGTGTTTGGTATATAAATCCTATTTTTTAAAAAATAAATAAAGTGGTCCGACCGAACCGGTTTTAAAACCGGTTCAGATACCTACTTTCTCATTTGTATAAGTTCAGGTACTTGTTTGCTACTCACGTAATATTTTCCGTTTATTCTTAACGGAAATTAATGGTAGGTGTCTATTTGCTAATTTTCATAAATTCGGCTACTTAGTTGCTATAAAAAAAAAGTTTAGATATCTACTTGTTAATCACGGACAAGTTACTTTAGTAGTATTACCATCTAATAAATAAGAAATTAAATTCTATTCAGGAACTGAAGCAAGAGGGAGTAATGGAGGAGAGGCTGCAACTACTAGTAAATGTGACTGGAGCATTCCGACCTGGTGTTCTTACGGCTCTGGTAGGAGTCAGTGGGGCTGGAAAGACGACCCTCATGGATGTCTTAGCCGGGAGGAAAACAGGTGGCTTTATTGAAGGAGACATTCATATATCGGGCTACCCGAAAAGGCAAGAAACTTTCGCTAGAATATCGGGTTACTGTGAACAGAACGATATCCACTCCCCTTGCCTCACAGTTATTGAGTCACTTCTCTTCTCTGCTTGGCTCCGGTTGCCCGCAGATGTCGATCTGGATACTCAAAGGGTAATTTAGTCTTTTCATTGCTTCACTTTGTATTTTCCATTGGTTAATTACCAAACAGCATACTGAATAGTTAGTGCTGCACACTATTTTTTTTTCTAACGAACTAAACCTGCTCCATAACTGCAAACAAGAAACTTCTATAATTTTTTCTGTTAAATTTAACTGATTTTCTCAAAAAATGGACACAAATGCCCTTTAACTCTTAATTCAGATTAACTATTCAGTAAATATTTTAAAAGGTAAGAAAAATATTGTGCAGCACTTTAAAAATGCCCTTTCACTAAATATTCAGTATGCAGCACTATATTGCTGCACACAAATGCCCTTTCACTAAATATTTTAAAAGGTAAGAAAAATATAAAAATCTAATTAAAATTAGAAATTTTATTTTTAAAGATGAGTCTTTAGGTTTTCTCTTTTCCGCACGTTCTCCTTTAAAAAAAACATTTTGTTTATACTCTTTACATATTTTTCTAAGGGAAAACTACCAAACTGGTACCCGAACTTGTGGGTGATTAGCAAGTAGGTACCTAAATCTTTTTTTGTAGCAAATAAGTTGCTGAACTTTTTTAAATAAGCAAATAGATACCTACCGTTAAGAATAAATGGAAAATATTACGTGATCAGCAAACAGACACCTGAACTTACACGAATGTGCAAGTAGGTACCCGAATTTGCTCGGTCAAACCACTTTATTTTATTTTTTTAAAAAGTAATGTTTATATACCAAACACATGCATGACTCAACTCTAGACGTTCTCGGTGCATCAAGAAACACTCCGAGAACATCTGGAGTTGAGTCATGCATGTGTTTGGTATATAAACACTACTTTTTTAAAAAATAAAAATAAAGTGGCTTGACCAAACCGGTTCTGAATCAGTCTTCATGTACCTACTTACTCATTCGTGTAAGTTCAGGTACCTGTTTACTGCTCACGTGACATTTTCCGTTTATTCTTAACTGAAATTACTGGTAGGTACCTATTTGCTAATTTTCATAAGTTTGACTAATTAATTGCTACAAAAAAAAGTTTAGGTGTCTACTTGTTAATCACTCACAAGTTCGAATACCAGTTTGGTAGTTTTTCCTTTTTTCTAATTGTGTTTTTTGTTTTGTATTTTAGAAATATTATTTATTTATTTATTATCGACAGTTTAAGGTGGTAAAAATTAAGAGTTGTCTTTTTTAACCTTTTCAAGAAAATCTTTTAAACTTAATGGAAAGTGTGTAAGTTCCTTTTTTTTTTTTTTCAATCGGTAACCCTTCTGCTAGAAAGGCCGACCATTGAGTTTTAACAACTAATTTCCATATCTGCAGGCTTTTGTAGAAGAGGTGATGGAGCTCGTCGAGCTCACTCCACTCAGTGGTGCACTGGTGGGTCTACCTGGAGTTGATGGCCTCTCGACCGAGCAAAGAAAAAGACTTACAATTGCGGTCGAACTTGTAGCCAACCCTTCGATAGTGTTCATGGACGAACCCACGTCGGGTTTGGATGCTCGAGCAGCAGCTATTGTGATGAGAACCGTGAGGAACATTGTGAATACGGGCCGCACCATTGTCTGCACCATCCACCAACCTAGTATCGACATTTTCGAATCCTTTGATGAGGTTGGTATCAATTCTTTGTTCTTCAATGTTCTCAAAATTGTCAATGTCGCCCTCTGACCACGTACGATATTGTTACAGCTCTTGTTCATGAAGCGTGGAGGAGAGCTCATATACGCAGGCACTCTTGGTTCGAAATCATGCGAGCTTGTCAAATACTTCGAGGTAAAATCAGAACTTTACGATGTCTAGTATAGTTGATACAGACCTATGACTGTCGATGGTTAGGGTATAGTATGACTATGACAAATACCATATCCATATCATATTTTTAAACCACGTACCATAACCATAATTATTATGGGTATAATTTTCAATACCATAACCATTTAAATAACCGTGGTTATTAACCATGGTTTTACCCGTATACCCATATTTATTCCACATGTAATATAATAAAATATTGAAAATTTTATTTTAAAAAATACATAAATCTATATTGTCAACAATAAAAATATATAAAACTAACATCATGGTTATTTATTACGTGTATGTACAACAACTTCCATTGTTTAGTATACATTAGTTTATTAATAATAAATAATAATTATATTTATATAATAATCATGGTTATAATTATGTGTATAACTCAAATACCATAACCATAACCATTATAGTTAGAAATTCATAACCATAACCGTACCACACCATAATGGTACGGTTAGCCATATTAAACAGTAACGGTTATAACCATGATTATTGGTTTTTCACCGCACCATTGTCGACACTATACATATCCATAGTCTAGGGTAGTTTAGTCATTTAGGAGACGAGAACAGAAAGTCGAGGAATAGAGCAACAGATCAGTTTCATTCATGATCGTTAATTCTCCATTACAAGCATATTCATTCCCTATCTAAACTACCCCTGGACTCTAAACTACCCCTGGACTCTAAACTACTTACTGGGCACGTATCAATGGTTGGTTCTTTATGTTTTGCGTATATATTGATGTCTATAATATATATAGGCAATTGAAGGTGTAAAGAAGATCAGATCTGGGTACAACCCTGCTGCATGGATGCTCGAAGTGACTTCCTCAGCCGAGGAAGGTCGATTAGGCGTCAACTTTGCAGAAATATATCGAAGATCACATCTTTTTCAGTAAGTTTGATTTGATTTTCCGTGCCTAAACTTTTCTGCAACGGTTCGATAGTAACTGCTGAATCTTTGTTTCTGCAGAAGGAACAAAGAACTGGTTGATAATCTCAGCAAACCAAGCAACAACTTTAAGGAACTCAAGTTTCCAACCAAGTACAATCAGTCGTACTTCGAGCAGTTCATTGCTTGTTTATGGAAACAGAACCTGTCGTATTGGCGCAATCCTCAGTACACTGCTGTTCGGTTCTTGTACACCGTCGTGATCTCATTGATGCTCGGCTCAATTTGCTGGAAGTTCGGACAAAAAAAGTAGGTCCAAAAATATCATTTTTTTCTTCCTTAAGAGTGTTTTATTTACAACAATGTTCACATTACATATACAGAGAGACGCAGCAGGATTTGTTCAACGCGATGGGATCGATGTATTCAGCAGTTCTTTTCATTGGAATCACCAACGGCACTGCCGTCCAACCCGTTGTATCTGTCGAGCGATTCGTTTCGTATAGAGAAAGAGCTGCGGGAATGTACTCTGCTTTAGCCTTCGCCTTTGCTCAGGTTCTTATTAACGTAAATACACACAGGTTGATATACACAAAATACACACCGTATATACAATAAGCCTACCTCCTTATATCACTAATTGATTTTAGGATAAAACTCAAGTTGTATATTTAGGTTGTTATTTGGGTGTTGCTCGATCCCGATATTAAATTTAACATGGTATTAGAGTCTGGTTCCGTTTGACGGTGTTGGGTTGTTTCCCGTTGTGGGTGCTCGATGTGGATTTGTTGTGTCCCGTTTACTCCACTTACCAGAGTTCGGGTCGAACCTGAACGTGGGAAAGAATTTGTTGAGTCCCAACCCGTCTGCCTTAAATGTGTCGGTGTCGTGCCTTTAAAAATACGAGTCGTCACAGTGCAGGGAGTATTGAAGTCCAGTGGGACTATAATACCACACTGGTTGGTATACACAAAATAGACACCATATATACAACAAGGTTACCTCCTCTTATCACTAATTGGTTTTAGGATGAAACCCAAGTTGTATATTGTGGTTGTTGTTTGGGTTTGGTTCGATCCGATATAAAATTTAACAGTCTTGATCGACAAGAAAAGGAACAATGACAGAAAGCAAGTGATGTGATGTTTGTTGTTGTTGTTTGCAGGTGGTGATTGAGTTTCCGTACGTGTTAGCGCAGTCTTTGATATACTGCTCCATCTTCTACTCCATGGCGGCCTTCGAGTGGAGCTTTTTGAAGTTCTTGTGGTACTTGTTTTTCATGTACTTCACCATGATGTACTTCACCTTCTACGGGATGATGACGACCGCTGTCACACCGAACCACAACGTTGCCGCCATTATTGCGGCTCCGTTCTACATGCTCTGGAATCTCTTCAGCGGATTCATGATCCCTCACAAGGTACTTTAAAAAAAAAAAGCTAAAGTAAATGAAATGAAATGTTGCGAGCAAATTGACATCTTATTATATTTTCCATATCTACATGTATATATATTGTTATGGGGAAAGTTTGAAAATGATTTTTCAATTCAAAATGTTTTGAATGGTTCAACATATTTGAAAACTATAGTAATTAGTACTTCTGTCATTTGTTTATTAAAATTTTTGTTAAATGTTTTTTATATTTACAAACTTATTCAAATACTTTTCTAATCATTACAACAAAATCCTACTGACTTACATTAATGTTACAAACAAGTTCTGACTCAATTTGAGACACATCAGGGTCCCTTCGCCTGAGTCTGAATCAAGACTAAGTCGTCCAAGGTCAGGGACTTGATTTGGGCTCGGACCCAGAAAATGGAATCCTCGATTGGGATTCAATTTGACTTTCAATTGGTTTGAACCGAACTTGGTTCAAACCGATTGAGACTTGATTGGAGCCCTAATCGAATCGAGGTTCCTTAATCTAGGTTCAGACCCAAGCTAGGGGGTCTCAGTGTGATTCGAATCAAGTCGGGATTTGTTTATAATATTAATGTAAGTGTGTTAAGTTTAGTTGTAACATTTACACAAATATTTAGTTAATTTTATAAATATAAAAAATATTGAACGAAATTTCTAACAAATAATTAATGAAAGTATCGATTACCATATTTTTCAAACATTTTAGATCATTCACTATTGCAAAAAATATATTAATGCAATTACAGTTTTGTATAAACATATTGCTCTCTCTATTTATTTTTTCTTCTTATTGCTAATTGTTGTAGTACTATTGATTTGGTTTGTCGCAGAGGATTCCGATATGGTGGAGATGGTACTATTGGGCCAACCCTGTTGCATGGAGTCTCTACGGTCTCCTAACCTCTCAATACGGCGACGTTCCCGACCTCGTGAAGCTCTCCGACGGCTATACGATGAAACCGATTCGTCAGCTGCTCAACGATATCTTCGGATACCGACACGACTTCCTGGGTGTTTGTGGTATCATGGTGTTTGGCTTTTGCATACTGTTTGCTGTCATTTTTGCGTTCGCAATAAAGTCCTTTAACTTCCAAAAACGGTAAAAAGGAGGACAGAAGAAGAAAACAAATAATCATGGAATGTGTTGATGTTAGAAAGAAAACAATGTGGGTCGGGAAGGAGATAGTATTTGTTAGTCATTGTACAGAGTAATCTCTCTCTCTATATATGCTTATAAATTATAGAGAGGGAACTAATTATATATATTGAAAAGTTGTTTTGTAGTAGTGATCTTAGAATTACTTAAAAAAAAAGTGAATCATGGATCCTGCTGTTGAATGGGTCCAACCCAAGGGGCGCCAGAAGAGGACAGTAGGCCGAGACTTGCAGTGGGCAGAATTGTGCACAGGAGACCCATTCAGTGGCATCTAATTGCCCAAGAAATTCCTCATAAACCTCTTGATGAGATCACGAAACGGACGAACAAATTTATTCAAGAAAAGTTATTATGTTATGTCCTATCACTTCCACATAGGAGAATACCACAACCATGGACCGAAGACGAGAATAAAAATTTTGAAAAAGGAATTCAGGTACATGGTTGGGGAAATTGGAAGTTGATTACAAATACCTATTTGCATACCCAAACTCCGTTTCAAGTTGCGAGTTATGCTTAAAAGTTTAAGATTAAGGTGCAAAATGGTATTACGGGTACAAATAGAAGGACCACGATTGAGACTCTAACCGACCCGACCCCAAGCAGATGAGCTATAACTATTTTTTTGATACTGTAGATTTTAAGACAAAATCAACAGTATGAAGAAAAACAGTTATAGCTCATCTGCTTGGGGTCGGGTCGGTTATAGTCTCAGTCGTTGTCCTTCTTCTCTTTGTACCCGTAATACCATTTTGCACCCTAATCTTAAACTCTTGAGCATAGCTCGCAACTTGAAACGAAGTTCGAGTAGATAAATAGATATTTGTAATCAACTTCCAACTTTCCCAACCATGTACCTGAATTCCTTTTTCAAAAAATTTCTTCTCGTCTTCGGTCCATGGTTGGGTATTCTCCTATGTGGAAGTGATAGGACATAACATAATAACTCTTCTTGAATACCTTGAATAAATTTGTTCGTACGTTTCATGATCTCATCCAGAAGTTTATGAGGAATTTCTTGGGCAATAAGATGTCATTGAATGGGTCTCACGTGCACAATCCTACCCACTGCAAGTCTCAGCCTACTGTCCTCTTCTCGGGTCCACAGGGTTGGACCCATAAACCGGATGGATCCATGATCTGCTAAGGTGGCAGCTTGTTCGGGTTCGTCCTGCGAGCAAAATTTAGTAACTGTTAGTGTTGATGCTTCAACAACTGATATTGCATTCACGAACAGAAGAGACTTTTTACGAAAAACAAAAACTTCAACACTTATAATACAAGAAAGCTCGGGATAAGTTAAGATCACGAACCTCACTAAGCTCTCAAAGCTCGCGCATGCCTGTCTGATCTCTTTGGGAATCCATTCTTCTCCTTCAGGGTTTATTCTGTCATAGAGAACATATACACACTTATATATGGCGCATCAACATACTTACATATACACAACTCCAATTTATGCGTATGTAAAGAATATTGATATATATTGTTAGAAATTATCCAAAGATCCATATCTATAATTATATCAATATCAATAATAAGTAGATATTATATATTTACGTATATATATGGTTGAAGACATTTATTTTCCATACATAATATGTATCTATATCTATATCTATATCTATATATAGATATAGATATATTATGTAGATCTCTGTATGGAGATATTGCCATTTTTAAGGAAATTCTATATCACTCACTCATTACATTTTTAAAGGACACAAATTGTAAATATAAAAATTTACCCTTCAAATTCTATTAGATTTTCATTCTTAAAAATAACAAAAAAAAAAAAAAAGCAAATGATAAATTCATTAAATTTTTTTTGGAAGAAATCCAAAAAATACTTTATAAAATATATTTTAAGATAAAGAACAAAAATCTTTAAAAAAATAGACATCAAAGTTCTTTTTATAAGTATTTATTTTCGAACTTTAAAATCCAAAGAAGTACCAAGTCAAAATTCAAGACTCAAGCTAACAGATCTTGACGAAATGATATTTGGCAATCCTCGAAGGGTGTTATGGCGTCGTCGGAGTTTGACGTGGCAGATGAACTAGTCTTACCTGGCAGAAGGCGAGTCACGGCAAAAGACGAGTCACGGCAGACGAGAAATTTGATCCTTTGATCCTCCTCGAAGGGTGTTATGGCGTCGTCGGAGTTTGACGTGACGTCTTGTCACTCCTCTTTGCTTCTCGTCGATGGGACCAGGATGGTGGTTCACCACCGAAAGGCAGCAGCTTCGCCGACCCTCCACCCAGCAGCAGCTTCGCCGATTTATTTTGTTGATAACAGAACTGAACCTTACTGCTGGACCCTATTTATTTTGGGTGTGAAAGGGGTGATTGCAACAAAGCTTGTTAACTTAAATCCAGTTGCAATATTTGGCCAAAAAGAAAAAATCCAGTTGCAAGATTTCGGCCCATGGAGCTGCAAGATTTCGGCCCATAGATAACTGATTCTAACAGTGCATGTGAATAAAACAAAAAGCAATGCTAAGGCACTATCTATTGTTGCTTGAGCTGCAATCTACAGAGTTCACTTTTAATTTGATGTCTCTTAACATAAATTTCTGCAAATGTTGCTGCAGAAAACCATATCCTTCCTACAAGTGGCATCAAGACTGATTTCAACAATTGAAGTTTCCATTTTGTTCCAACTGAGTGCTGAATTGTCCTTTTACACTTTACAGGGATGCATCAAAACACCACTCATCTATCAATCTATATGAGCACAGTGAATGTCTATCACTATCATTCGTATATATATTCGTATATGAGCACAGTGAATATACCTATTTTTCCAAATATTGTTTTTGTATGCTTGCTTTTCAAAAAAAAAAAAAATACTCTCACATACTGCAGTCAAGAGTAATCAATCAGATCAAATACGGAATGGAGGTGAAATTCTCCAAAGCTGACGAAACTATAAGAACTGGAAAGATGCAATCCATTCCAAAAAGCAATCAAAGCAGATGTTAACAAGTAGGAAACCATTAATATAGAGACGAAAGCATAGAAGCAACAGTTAGTTAGTTGAGTCAATTACGTACCTTCTATTTCTTCCCAGTCGTCGGAGAAAGACGAGAAAATGTAGTGCTCCGTCTTGAATGGAGAGCATCGGCGTACGAATCGTGATTTTGCGACTCTCGATTCGGTAAATCGGCAGAGGGATCTTGAAGAAGAGGTTACACAGAAGCACTGAAATTGAAGATTGAAAGTCTGCTTAAACGAAAGGGAGAGCAAAGTAAATACCTAAGGGAGAGTAAAACAGAGGCGACCCAAATGGGTATCGGGTGATTGCCCAAACAAAATGGGTATCGGGCCTATGGGCGACCCATTTATAAGAGTGAAAAAATGTTTGTTTTTTTAATATTTTTAATTACTTTTTTCTTATTTAAAAAAATATAATTCTAATTGATTTAAGTTAAATAATGATCTATCGCAAAATTAGTAATTATGATATCTGCTAATATCAATTATGTGAGTGACTATGTATTAATAATTAAGGGAGTAAAATACTTATTTGAATTTGGAATTTACCTGAAACCGGCTTATTAGATAGAACATAACTACGGAATTTCAGCTTTCAAAATTTGAATTTGTTTCAGTACGTAAATAAATCGTAAACATGATTTAAGTAATAAATACTCAAGTTTCTTTTGGATCCCAATTTCAATTTCGTGTAGGATGTTTAGTATTAGGGTCGTGTTCGAGAAACATATATAGAAATTGGTTAGGAATTTAGTTCCAATAATAAAATACCTGGATTAAAACTGAAATGTTTTTTTAATATATAAATTTTAATATGACATCATATTGATTACTTAATTTTATTTTTTTCATTAGATACTTATATATTTCACTAAGTACATAATTAAAATGGATTTGTAAAAATATTAGTATTCATTTTTAAAAAGAAAAATAAAGTAATTTCAATATGGTTCAATGAAATATACAAATATTAGTGTTCAACTATTCATTTTTAGAAAGACTAAATGAGTTTTTTTTTAACTATGCATTTTACTTTTTTATTTAAAAAAGTAAGTATACAATTTTTTTTTTAGAAAACTAGGTATACGTGCACCCCGAGGTAGCGCCTATTGGGCATAGGCGCCAAAAGTGGCGCCTGTGAGGCCCAAGTCTCTCTTTTTTAAAAGAAAAAAAATATCATTTTGTTCAAAAATGATGACTCGATGTTTAATTAAAAATAAAATTATGTATCTATTAAAAAAATTATAGTAAGTAGATATTTTAATTGCGATTCAAATGATGCAAAAAATATTAAATTTGGATTTACGGATTGACTGTACGGCATGCCGTAAGTTGAGATATGCAAAAACAACATTTTAAGTACAATTTTCATATCTCAACTTATGGCATGCTCAATCCGTAAATCCAAATTTAATATTTTTTTGCATCATTTGAATCGCAATTAAAATATCTACTTACTATAATTTTTTTAATAGATACATAATTTTATTTTTAATTAAACATCGAGTCATCATTTTTGAACAAAATGATTTTTTTAAAAAAAAAAAAAAAAGAGAGACTTGGGCCTCACAGGCGCCTATGCCCAATAGGTGCTACCTCGGGGTGCGCGTATACCTAGTTTTCTAAAAAAAAAAATTGTATACTTACTTTTTTAAATAAAAAAAGTAAAATGCATAGTTTAAAAAAAATTAGAGTTAATTTAGAATTTCAAAAAATAAATCAGTAGATACATAATTAAATTAAAAATATAATTAAACAAAAGTTAATTACTAAAGAGCATCAATAAATAACCATGATATTTTTGATATAATAATATGAGAGTTGCTTCAATGACTATATTTGAAGTATGCAAATATACAATTGGAATTAGTAGTGTACAAAACATTTAGTTAGTATATAAGAGGCGTAAGGTTCAAAACTTTATAGAAACATAATGTTTTCACCCTATTGATAACATGGGGTCAATTTAATTACAAAAATATAGGGTCGATTTGATAATTAATTTTCTTAAAATTTGTAAAGATAAATATGTAAAAAAAAACTATTATGACATTTTAGTATTTTAACAAAAGCGGTATATATAAAGTCGATGGTCTAAAATATTTGCGGCCCACAAATAGGCCCAATGTTTACTAGAAGACTTTTATGGGCCTATTCGTGGACCCATAAAAGCTTTTTGGTGAACAAATGACCTATTCGTGGGCCGAAACGTATATTTAGAAACATAAGAAGGTAGGTTTCCGTCCACGAAGAGGCCCAATGTTTGGCGATTACCTGAGGAAATAATTATTGATAAAAAAAATAAAGAAAGAAAATCTTTTCCATACTCCACTACTTTCACAAATTCATGTATGTTTCTACCTATTTAAATTAATACATAACTAATTTTGGTCCGCGGTTTGCGCATAAAGTTGAATGTATTATTTTTTATTTAGTTTAAGTTATATTTTATAATAAACAAAATATTAAATTTGAAAAGTGCATAATATAATTATACATATATATTAGTTATGAAATATCAAATATAGATTTTTATGTATGTTTTTTTAATAATAAATATATAATTTTATTATCGACATGATTAATGTGTTCTACTTGAAACTTTTAGCACTAATAATATATTAGTATTTTTTCTAGCCCAAATATATATAAATATTCATTATACATTTATCTTTGAAATGTTCTCTAATTGTTTAAATTTAAAATATTTTTTATTATATATATCTATATTATTAAGGCTGAACAATAAACATGTTTATGTAACCGTCATCTGTCTAAGTTACAAAAATGTCCTTTAATAATCTAATAATTTATATTTATCATGACTATTTTGGTCATTTAAATGTCTTCTAAAAAAGGTTATAAAAAATATTTTCACAGAGATTCGAACTTATGACCTTATAGCTTGAAGACATACGTATTAACCAACTACAAACTTATGCAACATTATAATTTAAACAAGATGATAATTATATTTTCTTTATCACTATCTCTTTTTTTCTCATGCACCATTTTTTATCTGGACATTAAGATAACAGTGAATCTAAAGACTTAGATCATTTATAAAAGTTATAATATCATCAACAACTTAGAAAATTTAGATTGAATTAATATTTGAAATATGCATTATCTATTATTTGAAGCAATAAATAATTAAAATGTACCATTTATTATTTATCCGATTTTTTAAAATTTATTTTATTTAATTATTGTATCTGTTATTTTATATAACTTTACAATTTTACATAATAATGATAATTGTATATTATGTTCTCAAGTCGTCATATTGTTTTTTGTAATTGTGACTTTTTTAATGTTTTTACAATTAATTATATATTTTTTGTTTTCTTCAAAACATTCTCTCTTCTTTCCAAGAAGTTAACGATTTTTTGAATTGTGAGAACTGTCTTTATAAAAATACATTTCATCTGTAAATTTAAATAATTAAAATAGAATTAAAATCGATCAAAATTGACTATATTTATATGTTGAATATACATAATCTTTCGCGTGAAGCAATAAATAAAAAAAAAATAAACAAATTTGACAGAAGATATTTGATTAATGCATATATTTTTTATAATGATAATTATGTATTATAGAGTATTTTCAAATAATGATATTATTATAATGTAAAAAAATTATAATTTTTTTGTATTATTAATATTAATGCATAAATGATTACAACTACCCAAAGTTGTTAATATGTTATTATTCCAAACTAATATCATCCAAAATTTTGGTATTACATGTCGAGAAAAATGTAACAAATTTATTTTATTACAAAATTAAAATAACTCTAGTGATGTGTTGGAATAGTATTTTACGAATTACTGAAATATAAAAATCAATATTAAGTTTCACTGTTTATTATTTATTATCTTTACAAAATATTTTTAGGATTTGTCAAATTTAGATTCTATGAGTATTTCTTTACTTAACTCTACATATTAAACTTTTGAGCATAACTTGCTACTTGAAACGGCGTTCGGGTAGGCAAATAAGTCTGTGTAATCAACTTCCAATTACCCCAACCATATACTCGAACTCCCTTTTCAAAGTTTTGCTTCTCGTCTTCAGTCCATGGTTGTGGTGTTTTTCTATTTGCAAATTGAGGCGATGTACATTGTTTTTCTACAACAGGCACTAAATGTGTGTTCCGATTCTCCTCCGACGGTTGGAATACTACTAATTGGTGTCTCTGATCCATTGAAACGGGTCCATTGGTGCAATGAAATTATAGGACATCACTTAATAACTCTCCTTGAATATCTTGAATGAACTTGTTTGTACGTTTGATGATCTCATCTAGAGTTTTTTGAGAAACTTGTTTGGCAATAAGATGCCATTGAATGGGTCTTATGTGCATAAGTCTACCCACTGCAGCTCTTAGGCTACTGTCCTCTTCTGGGGTCCACAGGGTTGGACTCATAGACCCGATGGATCCACGATTCGCTAAGGTGACAGCTAGTTCGGGTTTGTCCTGCTAGCAAAATTTGATAATTGTTAGTGTCGCTGCTTCAGCAGATGATATTGTACAAAACACAACGCGGAAAAATAATTTTGATTTAAAACTTAACAATTTTCACGGCTGAAACCTGATTGAGACGTCAAAAATATTTAAAGAAAAACAATAATTACTTTAAAAGTGATCAAGAGCGAAGAAGAGCTCGTGATAGGAAAATAATTTTATGTGATCAGGAGCGAAGAAGAACTCTTAAGATATCTAATTTTATTTTTTTGGTAATTTTTTGATGTTGTCACAGTATATTTTTTATAATTGCCGTTTCATAGACATGGTAATGAGTTTGTTAAGATATCTTAAGAGTATATTAAATGTCATCACTGACATGTTCGGACTTATGAGACAGTTGGTTAAAGTGTGCGTCTTAAATTATAAATAGTGACAGTGTCCAAGTTCAAATTCTGGGGATGTCAGCATTATAATAATCAAAGAACATACTCAAAGAAAGGTCGATGTCGAAAATATAATACTCAAAGAAATGTTATTTTACTCAAACGAAGGTCAAACGGATAAAATAATAAAATTTAAAAACTCTTAAATATTTTTAAAAAATTGCTCGAGCGACCGGAAGAATATAACACTATTTCAGTATTTTATGCAAATTAAATTTAGTTTTACATTAATAATATGTGTATGAAGTGCTCAATGCTTGTACTATTCTTGTATTATCCTAGGAGTCGGGTTGATCATGTTCTCGTAAGACCTCACGCACGACCAACGACGACAACGTGCATGCGCGTAGCGCGTGCCGGGGTCTAGTATATATATATATATCAAAAGAACGTATAAACATTTACTAATATGATGTTAAGGCATGATCTTCAATTTAGTTTTTATGCTCTTTATTATTATCATGTAGTTTTCACGAATATTAAATTGAACATACGTATTTTAATAATTATAATTACTCTACTTTGATAATAATTATTACCTATGTTGTCTACCAAGTATGAAAATATAAAAAAGATGTATCTTTTAAAAAAATCATTTATGATAATTATAATTTTTGTTCATATGATAAATTTTATAATTTAAACATACTCATAATTAGATTTTTGTAATTTTTTATTTTAATTAGGAGAAAAATAATTTATTGAAATTAATAAAACCCGAATTAATCAATTTTGAATTACAACCCTAAAATCTACAAATATAGATTGGTGAATAAAATATATTAAATATACATAATTATTAATATGTAGTTTTTGTAACAAAAAAAATGTAAAAATCTAAGCTTGAAAAAATTATAAAATATTGATTAATTGATTTTTAATAAATATGATGAAATGAAACAGTTTTTAAGATTTAATATGATCTTTTGGAGCAATTTTTAAGTGTACATATACAAAAATATAATGTCTCATAGATAATTGTAATATACAATCCTAGACAAATTAATATATATATATTCTTTAAGAGTGATTAATTATATACGCCAATGGACAAGTCATTTATTTGAAAGTACATACACAAAGTTTTTCATTACATGTACCTTGATAACACAAACCATGACCCTAGACATTTCTCTTGGACATATTATCGAACACTTCCTGCATTGTTTAAAACTCCACACATTTCCATGTTTGACAAAAAAACACAACCATATAAAACCCATTCAACATAAAGAGAGATATAATGCACACATATAGGCATAAATGCATTTGAATAACCAGAAAAATCTAAACATATCCAACACAAACCGAAACTATAATGCTCCCAAATCTACATAGTACCATAAACTCCTCTAACTAGCCTATATGTGTGCATTATATCTCTCTTTATGTTGGATGTGTACAACAATATACAGCACCAAAGGAAAACACTTATAGCTCTTTTTGAGGTTGGGTAGGTGATAGTGAACGGCTTCTACTATTAATATCATCGGTCTTGATCCTAGTCCTTCTTCTCTTCGTACTCAAATTACCATTTTGCAGCCTGTTCTTAAACTTTTGAGCATAACTCGCTACTTGAAACGGCGTTCGAGTAGGCAAATAAGTTTGTGTAATCAACTTCCAATTACCCCAACCATATACTCGAACTCCTTTTTCAAAGTTTTGCTTCTCGTCTTCAGTCCATGGTTGTGGTGTTTTTCTATTTGCAAATTGAGACGATGGACATTGTTTTTCTACAACAGACACCAAATGTGTGTTTTGATTCTCCTCCGACGGTTGGAATACTACTAATTGATGTCTCGGATCCATTGAAACGGGTCCATTGGTGCAATGAAATGATAGGACATCACTTAATAATTCTCCTTGAATACCTTGAATGAGCTTGTTTGTACGTTTGAGGATCTCATCTAGAGTTTTCTGAGGAAGTTCTTGGGCAATAAGATGCCATTGAATGGGTCTTATGTGCATAAGTCTACCCACGGCAGCTCTTAGCCTCCTATCCTCTTCTGGGGTCCACAGGATTGGACTTATAGACCCGATGGATCCACGATCCGTTAAGGTGACAGCTAGTTCGGGTTTGTCCTGCTAGCAAAATTTTGTAATTGTTAGTGTCGCTGCTTGATCATGTGATATTGTAAAAAAAAACAACGCGGAAAAATAATTTTGATTTAAAACTTAACAATTTTCACAATTGAAACCTGATTGAAACATCAAAAATATTTAAAGAAAAACAATAATTACTTTAAAAGTGATCAAGAGCGAAGAAGAGCTCGTGACAGGAAAATAATTTTAAAAGGGCGACTCAAACAAATGAGCCGCGAAAAATAATTTTAATTTAAAAATCAACAATTTCCACGGCTGAAAGCTGATTGAGACGTCAAAAATATTTAAAGGAAAAAATAATTACTTTAAAAAAAGGACGGCTCAAAAAATAATTTTAATTTAAAAATCAATAATTTTCACGATTTAAAGCATAGTGAGCCGTAAAAAATATTTAAAGAAGAAAAATAATTACTTTAAAAAAAGACTGCTAAAAAACAGAGCCGCATAAAATAATTTTGATTTAAAAATTAACAATCTTTCATGTGTGAAAGAATATTGAGCCGTAAAAAATAGTTAAAGGAAAAAAATAATTTATTTTTTTACCTTTCAACATGAGCCACAAAATAATTAGCTAAATTATTTTTTCACGGCTCCATAATGTTTGAGTCGTTCCATTGAGAATTTAACTATGAGGTCTACTTAGTGTGTATTCACGAAAAGAAGATAGTTTTTACGAAAAATACAAACTTCAACACTTATAATGCAAGAAAGTTTGGTATCAATCAATCAATTCAGTATCTATCCGTGCTACTACGATCCACGAGATTAGAGAATACTCTTTGGAGAAGAAAAAAAAGTTCGAAACTTGTAGTACAAGAAAGCTCGGGATAAGTTAAGATCACGAACCTCACTAAGTTCTCCAAGCTTGCGATTGTCTGTCTGATCTCTTTGGGAATCCATTCTTCTCATTCAGGGTTTATTCTGTCGACCTAGACTGGCTTATATATATCTGTTCATAGAGAAACATATACACACTTATATACGGCATCAAAATATTTAAATATCGCCAATTTATGCGTATCTACGATTATATCAGTATCAATAATAAGTAGATATTTGATATTTACGTATATATATATAGTTGAAGAATATATATTTTTGGCTAAAAATTTGAGGACATTTATTTTCCATAAATAATATGTATGTATATATATATATCTATTATGTAGATCTCTGTATGGAGGTATTGCCATTTTAAGGAAATTCTATATCACTCATTAATTTTAAAAGGACACAAATTGTAAATATAAAAATTTACCGTTCGAATTCTATTAGATTTGTATTCTTAAAAATAACAAAAAAAAACATTAAAAATAATTGGAAGAAATCCTAAAAAGCTCTTTATAAAATATATTTTAAGATAAAGAAAGGAATCTTTAAAAAAAATAGACATAATTCTTTTTATATATATTTATTTTCAAACTTTTAAATCATTTTATTTTTTTGGTATTAAGATTAATTCTTTTCCTAATTTTTAATAAAATTACAATTGTTTGTTATTTTTTTAAAATAAAAAAATAATATCATTAGTTTCAACTTCAAGAGTCAAGACTGTCTTAGTCTGACTCCACTAATTCAACCGCGGTAATCGAAATTCAAGTCCAAAGAATTACCAAGATCAAAGTTCAAGACTGAATCAAACAGATGAACTAGTCTTACAGATTGATTCAACCACCAAATCGCAAGCAGAAATTCAAAAATGATGAAGCAGAAGTTGAGAAATCTGAGTTTAAAAGATAAATAAATAATACCAGACAGAAGATAAATCACTAGAGTCACGGCAGTCAATAGTAATCAATCAGATCAAATACGGACGGAATGGAGGTGAAGTTCTCCAAAACTGACGAAACTATACGAACTGGAAAGATGCAATCCATTCCAAAAAGCAATCAAAGCAGATGTTAACAAGTAGGAAACCATTAATATAGAGACGAAAGCATAGAAGCAACAGTTAGTTAGTTGAGTAAATTACGTACCTTCTATTTCTTCCCAGTCGTCGGAGAAAGACGAGAAAATCTAGTGCTCCGTCTTGAATGGAGAGCATCGGCGTACGAATCGTGATTTTGCGACTCTCGATTCGGTAAATCGGCAGAGGGATCTTGAAGAAGAGGTTACACAGAAGCACTGAAATTGAAGATTGGAGAGCCCAATAACTAAGGAATGGAGAGTAAAACAGAGGCGATCCAAATGGGTATGGGCCACCCATTTACAAGAGTATGAAAAAATGATTTTTTTTTTTTTTTGCAATTTCAAACATATTCTTTTTTTAATATCAAGTTAAAATATTTTTAATTTTTATTAATATTTTTAATTACTTTTTTCTTATTTAAAGAATATAATTCTAATTGATTAAGTTAAATAATGATCTATAGCAAAAGTAGTAATTATGATATCTGCTAATATCAATTATGTGAGTGACTATGTATTAATAATTAAGGGAGTAAAATACTTATTTGAATTTGGAATTTACCCGAAACCGGCTTATTAGATAGAACACAATTGCGGAATTTCCACTTTCAAAATTTGAATTTGTTTGAGTACGTAAATAAATCGTAAACATGATTTAAGTAATAAATGCTCAAGCTGGATGTTTAGTATTAGGGTGGTGTTCGAGAAACATATATAGAAATTGGTTAGGAATTTAGTTCCAATAATAAAATACCCGGATTAAAACTGAAATGTTTTTTTAATATATAAATTTTAATATGTCATCATATTGATTATTGATTTATTTTTTTAGTTTTCTTTTATATTTTATTTTAATTCATTACATACTTATATATTTCACTAAGTACATAGTTAAAATGAATTTGTAAAAATATAATATTCATTTTTTAAAAATAAAAATAAAAGTAATTTCAATATTGTCCAAGGTCCAACGAGATATCCGAAATCTATTAGTAATAACTAGTTTTGGGTATGTTTTGATTCTATTACTAATCTAATAAGATTTCGGTATAAAAATGAAGGAATTATTTTCGCCAAAATATAATCGTGGTAGTCGAGAAGAAGGAGAGGGGAAATATTAGGCTTGTTCATGAATCGATTCGGGGTCAAATCGGTTCGGGGTCAAATCAGTTCAGAATTGAACTGGTCTTGTTTGTAATAAAACATTACTTTTTTCAGTTTCTAAAAAAACTGATCTGATTTAAGTAAAAAGACTGGCAAGGTTCGAACTAGTATGTTCTGTTTTTTTTTAATAACAATTTTGGTTAGAAAATAATTCGGTTCAAACCGAAACTGAACCGACTGAAAATCATGTCCAACGCACTGAACAGACAGAAAAAATAACGAACCGACTGAAAAGCACACTGAACCGACTGAAAAATGCACTGACCGACTAAAAACACACTAAACTGACTGAAAAACACACTAAACTGACTGAAAAACACACTGAACGGCTGAACCGATTGAAAATCTGTACCACACCAGCTAAAGTCCTGTCCAACATCAACATACGAGAGTCCAATACATCTCTAGGTTTGGTTTATTGAAGACATCTCTAGGTTTGGTTTATTGAAGACATCTCTAGGTTTGGTTTAATTTTAGACCGATTTGGTTTATTTTGCTTCAAATCGGTTCTAAAATTATATAGGTTTAAAGTGGTTTGATTTAAATTTAAATATAAACCAATATAAAAATACGAATCAATTCGAACAGAAACTACTATTTTAAACTGATCTACTTAAAGCCTAAAAAATTGGTTTGATTATAAAACCAATTTGACTGAACCAATTCAAACCATACAAGAAGCAAATCAGTTCGGCCGAATTGGTTTAAATGACCAAGGCTATAAAATATTCTCTCGAGGAGCCGACAAAAGGGATATTCAGAAGGGCCATAAGAGAATATGTGACACGTGTCACTAGGAGAATCTATTTGTTCCTATCCTTCCCTTTTCGTCCAATGAAGAAAGAATCTATTCAGGGTAGAAAATAATAATAAAAAAACGAAATAAAAAAACGAAATAATCTTCACAAAAGGTGTAGATTGGAGTCTTGTACTAGAAGACTGGGAATTCGACCGAACATCCTTATTATCTGTCTTTCTCTCTCTAGCTGGCTTAGAAAGAGACTTAACTTGCCATCAAGGATACCATTACCATGAGAGAAAAAAATGCTCTATGACACGATAAGAATCTAGTTCATGATCAATAGTGCATTCTGCACGTGACTTCCAATCGTTGGCGCATATTGATCTCTTTGATTGTTGTTATTCAACTTGGCACTTGGAAAGGGTTTACTCGACTGTAGATAGCCTTTGAAACCAATTAATTTCATGCTTAGTGTGCATTATGAGATTAAAATATGGTATACACATTTAGAGATTATGTTTATTTATTGAAGGGTTAAATACCAACTAGAGGAAGATAAAAAAAAAAATACCAACTAGCTACTTGGACGTTTTGCAACGAGTTACACAAACTTTGAAAATTCAAAACGGGCTACTTCAACTTTGAAGAATATGCAAATAGCTACCTCCGTTCAATTGTCGTCGGAAATTCGTCGGAAATTCTTCGGAAAATCGTTGGAAAGTCATCGCAAATTCGCTGGAAATTAGACGGAGGTAGCTATTTGCACCTTCTTCAAAGTTGAGGTAGCCTGTTTTGAATTTTCAAAGTTCAGGTAACTCGTAGCAAAACGTCCAAAGTTCAGGTAGCTACTTGGTATTTAACCATTTATTGAATTAATTGTAAATCTCTAAATATATATATATATATATATACACACATACATATATTGTAACGGTTCAAGTCAAAGTTAATGACATCACTAACTTAATTTGGTTTGACAAAGTCGGTTGTTTTCACTTGAGTCTAGAACAAGATAAATTCACGTTGGCTTTAAGTAATACACATTTTACTTCTTCTTTTTTTTTCGATGCGAGACAAATTAAAGTGTTACAATCTACCCTCTTAAAACGTGCAGCATACTCGTCACGATCCTGAATTTGAATCTTTACCCTTCCATATGTGACTCATAACTTGTAGTACATTCTCGTCACGATCCTGAATTTGAATCTTTACCCTTCCATATGTGACTCCGAACTTGTAAGACGTTCTCATTGCAACCCAAATCCAGATTTCTTTTCCTCGATAAGTGAATCTGAACTTGCAAATTCTGATACTTTAGGATACCCCTCGGGATTCATATTGTTAATTAATTAATATCTCTTTCCAGTATGGCATTTACTGTTCAAGACTAATCACGGTCTCGGATCAGTTCTAGCTAGTACAATTTTAAATGCCTAAAATTCTATTGATTATACTCAGTAGCTCAATACATAGTTTGACGGAGTCTGTTGTACTCATACTTATAAGATCCGAAACATTCATTTTTTTTTCGTTTTCGATACAAACAAATTCGGAATAACATATACTGTTGCATGACAAGAAGGAGAATCTTGTTACCTTCCATCCCACTTCATTAAAGTGGATAGATAGAAGCATGCAGAGAAGAGGATTAATTCCCTAAACCTAAGTGGAAAAGGAAATGGATAGTTTTTTGTGCTTTTAAAAGCTTTGTGGGTGCATCTCACTAATTAATTTAGAGACGTAGAATTATAAATTAGATATTCCTTAAATCATCAAATCTTTTATTATTTTTTAATTGAAGTGTGTTTCATTTGTTTAAGATAATTGGAAGAAGATATTCACCAAAATTTGAGAAAAATAATTCAACTTTTTGAAAATTAAAAAAGCGATGCATATTATTAGTGGATATCTCTCTTTTTTCTTTCTAATATTATTATATAAACATTGTTTTTTTGCTTATATTTATGTATAACTATATTTTAGTTAAAAATGAGATGGCCACGAGTCATAACTCATAAGTGGTGTGTGGCATTATCGTTTACTATTGTATTATATATAAATAAATAGAATATTTACTAAATAATAGTGTACATTTTAAACAAATAAAGTTTAAAAATTAAGAAATAATTTTATTAATTAATCATATATCTTATAAGGATATTAAAAGTATTTTCCATAAATATAATTAGGTTATAATATTTATGAGAGAATAAGCTAACAATTAAAATCGAATTGGTCTTAAGTCAACACTAAACAAGCTATTCAACCGCATGCTATGAATTTTACTTATATAAGAATTTACGTACATATAGGTGTATTGTTTTTTATTTATTTATTACTGTATGTAAATTAAAAGTATATATATATATATTTATTTAGAAAGCTATTTATACATTAATAGGTATTAAAATTTAAAATAATATAAAAGTTATAATTATATATATGTATATAATATAAAAGTTATAATTATATATATGTATATAATATAATATTATTGATTTATCGACATAATATTTATACTTTTTTTATCAATAAATAGAAAATAATTAATTTCCAATATCTAAAGGCAAAAAAAGAGGCACATGATTTTTTTAAAAGAGAAAGAAAAGCAAAAATAAAAAAGGACTGAACAAGCCATGAAGGAAGATGATAGAAGAAGAAGAATCTTTTATTTTTGCGATTTTGAAAACCAAAGCTCACATAACCCCTCAATGCCACTTTCCTCACTCCAAGATTTTCATTATCTTGATAAAAAAAAGTTAAATTTAGTTCATTAAAAAATAATATATATTACATCAAATTTATTTTATACAAAAAAAATGTATTCCATTTAAAATGCTACTTTATACAAAAATTAAGTCACTGATAAGATACTGATCATAAATAACTAAAATGTAGACTAAACTATTGTTTTAAGAAATGCTCATATTATTACTTTTCTTCTTGAAAAGTATGGTAAAAGTTAAGTTGTTGTAAGAAGTAATTTTCAAAGTTGAATAACACAAAATTTATAACCCTTATACTTATAAAGTAATATACATAGTTTAAAAAAATAATACTATTCCTACTCAATTTTGTAAATTACCCCAATGCATCCGGATGTTTGGAGATGTTGTTAAATGCACTCGTATGTTTGGAATTATTGTTAAATGCACTCACTTGTTTTAAAGTGTTGTTTTGTGCACTGTGATGTTTGAAGATGTTGTTAAATGCACTCACTGTTATCTTTCCGTCTCGGTTTTTCCGTTAAAAGATACGTTATCGTCTCGTGTAACCACATAAACACCTCCTCGTTTTACAAACTTCATCATCATGCTTCAAATCAATTGAATTTCAGAACCATATGACTATCACGTGACGTGATAACGGACAAGAGTAACAGTGAAAGTGGATGTGATGCAAATAACAACAATTTCAAACATACGGGTGCACAAAACAAAAAGTGGAGTGCATTTAATATTTTTAAACACCACGGTGCACAAAACAACACTTTAAAACAAGCTGGTGAGTGGTGCATTTAACAACATCACCTAAATATCCGGGTGCATTAGGTCAATTTACCCTAAACTCGAGTTCACCTACCCTTTAAAATTTTTATTTTTTTTTTCATTTTGTGATACGAATTGTGTGCCCGTAACTTTGAATTGGGAGTGTAAAAGTTAAAACCCCTACTGTAATTATAATTTCATTCGTATTTAAAAATCATAACTCGTTTTAAGAGTCATTAAACAAACTTTGAATTTAGCCAAGAACTTACCGTCGTCCCTTTGCTTTATCTTCACTTTGCTTTTACTTTTCCTCTCTCACCCAAAACCCTACTTTATTCTCTACAAGTCCCCCTAAAAAGAAGACGATCCTCCCTCGAATCCTCATTGTGTTCATAAACAACATCCTCTCTCTCTCTCTCTACCCTGAATAAACCAAAGTGAAACCCTAGAAAGGGAAGAAAACTCCAGTCTCTCTCTTTTGCTCTTGTTTTTTTCCCCACGTCTTCATATCATCCAACTCCTATTCTTCTCCATCAAACCAAATTATTATTCCTTAAATCTCAGTACTCTTGATACACAAGACTGTTGCAATTACCATCCATCAATGGCGTTTCCACCTGAGCTAAGCTTGGAATGCAAACCTCAAAGCTACTCCACTTTGCTCAAGTCATTCGGAGACCAAACCAGCCAAACCCAGAAGCTCGAGGAGTTCCTCACTTGCCTGGAGGATGAACGGCTGAAGATCGATGCTTTCAAGCGCGAACTCCCTCTCTGCATGCAGCTCCTCTCGAACGGTATACAAGTTTTCCAAGAACAGGCTAAGGCGGATATTCATGTTCTATACACAGATAGCTATACGCCTATACTTACAAAATAATCTACTTTTTCTTGCTTTATGCTTGAATTTTCACATTTATAAGGGAAAACTACAAAACTACTGCCCAAACTTGTGGGTTATTACTTATTAGCAAGTAGGAACCTTATTTTTTATAGCAAATAGGTTGCTGAACTTTTTTAAATAAGCAAATAGGTACCTACCGTTAATTTCCGTTAAGAATAAACAGAAAATATAACGTGAGGAGCAAATAGGTACCTGAACTTACACGAATGAGGTATTAGGTACCTGAACCGGTTCAAAAACCGGTTCAGAATAAGTTCGGTTGAACCACTTTATTTTTTTAAAGGAGGGTTTATATACCATACGCATGCATGAGTTAACTCCAGACATTCTCGGTGCATCAAGAAACACTCCGAGAGGTGAGAATGTCTGAAATTGAGTCATTCATGTGTTTGGTATATAAACCCAACTTTAAAAAATAAATAAATAAAGTGGTTAGACTTAACCAGTTCTGGTACATGCTTGCTCATTCGTATAAGTTCAAGTACATGTTAACTTCTCACGTGATATTTTCCGTTTATTCTTAACGGAAATTAACAGTAGGTACATATTTGCTAATTTTCCTAAGTTTGGCTACTTGCTAATCATCAACAAGTTCGGGTACCAGTTTGTTAGTTTTCCGAATTTATAAATCATCATTTTTAATTTGACTTTTTCAGCTTTAGAGGCTTCAAGGCAACAATTACAAGCCTCTAGATCAAACCAATTCTCGAGACCCGTTCTGGAAGAATTCATCTCCTTGCAGAACTCCGCCTCTGAAGGCTCCGGCAAGGCTTCCAACTGCATCTCCGACAAGGCAAACTGGATGACGTCAGCACAGCTATGGAGTCAAGCAAATGATGGAACAAAACAATTACAAGCACCATTTATCAACTCATCAACAGCTAAAGAAGCTGATATTGGGTTTAATGTTAGCCCAAAGCTTGCCCTAGATAGTAAACAGAGAAATGGAGGAGCTTTTCTCCCGTTTCCGAAGGAACGCAATCCGACCTTCAAGAAACTTCCAGAGTTGGCTCTTGCTTCCTCTGAGCAGGAGAAGGAAGATACCAAGTATTCAGAGACTGAGAAGGGAGGTCCTTGCCCTAGGAGAGAGAATAACAACGTAAGCTCTTGTCGGGGTGGGATGGTGATTGAGCAAGCGAAAGCTGTCGGGAATTCAATCGAGGCTCACCGGAAAGCTAGACGTTGTTGGTCTCCCGATCTGCACCGTAGATTTATAAATGTTCTTCAGATGCTTGGTGGTTCTCAAGGTACGTTAAAGACAAGTCTTTTATCACCTATCATGGTAGTTACAGACGAAAAACATTATCAACCTTAAATTCTGTAACTGTTCTTTAGTCAAGATCAAAGATCACTGCTTTTAACTTTTATAAAAATGGTTGCTTTCTGTTATTGGGGTAATGATTTGTGTACGAACTAGCTGATGATTTTAATGTCTGCAATTTTGACTGACAGTGGCCACACCAAAACAGATCAGGGAGCTGATGAAGGTTGATGGTTTGACTAATGATGAAGTTAAAAGCCATTTGCAGGTGACTTCACTTTCATTCCACCCTCTGACACTTCTCTTTTAAATGTAACAAACCTTTGTACTATCTCTCAGTAAAAAACAGACCCCAGGTGAAATTTTCACTAACTATTGAAGTAAAAAAACAAAAAGATAGTTTTGTTGGTTATACCCAAAACCATTGGAAAAGTAACATTAATTATTCGTGAACAGAAATATCGTCTCCACACCAGACGACCCAGTCTGAGCCCACAGTCTGCCGGAGCTCAGGCGCCTCAGCTAGTGGTCCTAGGAGGCATCTGGGTCCCAACAGAGTATGCCTCTGCCGTGAGAAGCGGCGGTCCTGCACTGTTCTCTGGCCACCCATCCTCCCACCCACCACCGCATTACTGTACACCAGGAGTTTCGACACAGGAATTCTATGCTGCCGCCACCGCACCACCACCACGTCCTCCCCACCACCACCCACTCCACGGCCAGCTTCATGTCTACAAGACTGCCTCCCACACCCATAGCTCGCCGGAGTCAGGCATGAGAGTCACTGCAGGAGACTGTTCAGAGAGTATCGAAGATGGGAAATCGGAGGGCAGCAGCTGGAAGTGCGACAGTGGCGAGCATGGCGGAGAGAGGAAAGGGTTGTCAAACTTGAGGAGCGATAATGAAGAGAGCAACGGAAGCGAGATTACTCTCAAGTTTTAATTATTCTACATATTAGGGTTAGGGTTTTGGTATCATTAATATTATTCTACTACAGAGGGTAAAAATGGATATAAGAGAAAGCGAGTGCTTGTCTTCTATTCAAGAAATGGTTTGTGTCATGTTGGAAGAAACACTACGTGAGAACCCTTGCTTAAGGGCTCAATTCCACGGCTCAAGAATGATTGAGCCGTGGAAAATTTAACATAATAACTGTTAACGGCTCAATGAATAATGAGCCGTCCAAAGTTTGGTTTACCGGCTCAAACCTTTGAGCCGTCCGTATTTTAACGGTAAAAGTTTTTTTATTTAAACCGAAATTATGTTAGACGGCTCGTTATTCATTGAGCCGTCTCATAAACCGGTTTTTTGTTTCAGCATTTACTTGGAACGGCTTATTTTTGTCTTGCCAAAACTTTGAGCCGTCCGTATTTTAAAGGTAAAAGAATTTTGATTTAAACCGAAATTATGTTAGACAGCTCGATTTTCATTGAGCCGTCTCGTAAACCGGTTTTTTTATCGATATTTACTTGGGACGGCTCATATATTTTGAGCCGTCTAGCAAACCGTTTTTTTTTTGTCGAAATATATTTGGGACGGCTCAACAGAACTGAGCCGTCTGAACTAAAACCAGTCTGGTCTGACCAGTGAGTCCGAAAAAATTGGGACGGCTCGATCCTATGGAGCCGGCCCCCCCAAAAAAAAAAAAAATAGCGTCCGAACCAAAAAAACGTTAATTGGGACGGCTTTAAACTAATGAGCCGGTCTAAAAAAATAGTTGGACGGCTCAACTGTACGGAGCCGTCCAAAATAAAAAACCTTCTTCCATCCGCAAAAACGTTGTCGTTTTTTATCAGGAAAAAATCAGGACGGCTCAATACAATTGAGTCGTCCCAATCCGGATTAATCCACAGAACCGAGAGTCTCCTCTGCACTTGTCGTTCATTTTAGCAGAGAAACCCTCTCAAGAACACAACACGGCTTGTTTCAAGAAGACGACGAATCGGTAAGTTTGGTTCGTTTTTTTTCAATTCATTCACTGATTCTACATTCCCAAGTGTTATACATGTTATACTTTCTTCGATTTTCAGATAAAACCTCAACAATTACCAATTTCGGAAACCCTAATTGAAGACATCAAGGTTCGATTTGAAGTAATTTTAGCTGGTAAGTTCTAATTCCATCTCTACCGCGTGATGATGTTTCTGGGTAATTACTACCGTTTGATGATGTTTCTGCAAATGAATGTGTTTGTTGGAATGTGGGTAGATTTTGAGGAAATGACGACAGTTGAATTGCTTGAGGAAATGAACCGCGTGCCAATTGAATGAATTGGCTGTAGCATAGGGGAGATTGTATTTTTCTATTTGTTGGAGTTGCTTGTTTTATGAATTGGGTAGATTTCAAACATTCGGTAGTTGTGAATTAATTGTGCATTTCTGTACTATTCATTCTGGAAGCTTTCATCACTTATGAAGTAGGATATGGAGATAAGTCTGTTCTTTTAAACAAGATTCAGATTCTCAAGTCCCAGACTTTGTAGTCCAATTGAAGAAATTGAGGGATAGAGTTAAAGTTAAACAACTGTTACTTGAAAAAATTGTGGTGTAATAATTAAGAATACGAGTTTGAATACGTAACAGAAACATAATACCTGCATCACAAGGTCATACTCAGCCACAAACGTTGTATAATCATTCTTATTTTTCTCATTCTCTAGGGCATGCTGCAAGAAGTTAATATTGTTATATCTAGGTCAATAGATATAAAAATTAAAGAGTCAACCTTGACAGTTAAGTTACCACCCATTAGAACTAATTGTATCTGAGACTTCCAATCAAGATAAAGTTTAACTTAAAGATATTGGAATTACCTCTTGTATAGTGAAGGGGCTACTCTCAGAAGCAAATACAATGGAAACTGATAGGCATTTCTCAGAATACCTGACCCCTTTAAAAAAAAACTGTCACTTCAGATTTTCAAAATAAATTTATTCAGTCAACTACTGATGACAACCTCGTTTACTCCAAGTCTCCAACACAATACGTTGTAATTAATCAGTTCAAGTACAGAAAATATAGATCTACCATTGACTAAATTTTGGCATATTTGGTATTTGCACATAAACAGTGGACTCAATATATTCTGTTTGCCTGAATAAAATGCAGAGATCAAATGAAACTTATGGTAAGTAGACAAATATTAGGCAATAATACATTTAGGAACTTCTAGAAGGTTATTTGAATGCAAATGCACCATTATATGCAGGAAAGTTTCTGCTTCACTACATTTTGCAGACCACATATATAAAATGTGTTAAAACTCACTTTACACCTCATCTGCTGCTCTAACTACCATGGGGCCTTGCTTTATTTTCTTATTTATTTCTCTTGGATATATTTTAATAAGTTTGCTCCTACGTTAATACACTAAGTTTGCCCCACCTTCCTAACTGTCATATTCACAATTTTTGTTAGGAACTTTACAATTCGGCATGGATAGAAGTTGGATAAAAAAACCAAGAATTAGCAAAGAGTATCAATCTGGTGTCAAAAAGTTCATTGAGTTTGCTAATAGAAATGGTTTGGTTAATGGAAAAATGACATGTCCTTGCCGTAAATGCAAAAATAGAAAATATCACGTGGCAGAAGAAGTAGAAAGTCACTTGATTTGGAATGGTTTCTTAGTTGACTATACAACATGGTGTTTCCATGGTGAATCTTGTATACAAACTCAGCCCACTATGAACCAAGAAATGAATAGTCCAATAAGGAACAGTGAAATTAACAGTAACTTGGATGGACAAGGTGAATTGCGAGATTTATTTCATGCTGCAATGGGATCTGGTGCGTCAAACACTGTACAAGATAGTATGCAAGTTGATGGTGATAATAACGCTTCAGGTTCAGAACAACAGAATGCTGTCCCTGAAAATATTTCACCTCTTCATAAATTAATGAGTGAATGTGAAAAACCATTATATCCCAATTGTGAATCATTCACAGTGATATCATTCATCTTACACATATGGAATATAAAAACAGTTGGTGGTTGGTCTCGGAAATCAGTTGATATGTTGTTTGAAGTATTAAGAATTGCATTTCCTTCAGCAACTTTTCCGATTTCTTATTATGATGCTAAGAAATTGATTACAGAATTGGGTATTGGGTATGATAAGATACATGCATGCCCAAATGATTGCACGTTGTATTGGGGTGAAAATGCTGAATATTCCAGTTGTCAAACTTGTGGTCTTTCGAGGTGGGAGAATCATAAAAAAGACCTAGGTGAAGATAATATAGAAGAGACCACTTCTGGAGAAAAGAAAAAACCTGCAAAAGTATTACGGTACTTTCCTTTAATTCCAAGACTCAAACGCCTATATATGTCAAAGGATATTGCATCTTCGATGCGCTGGCATAAGGAGGGTCGAACAGTGGATGGAGTCTTGAGACATCCTGCTGATGCATTGGCGTGGAAGTCATTCGATGAGCGTTACCCAAATTTTGCATCTGACCCACGAAATGTCAGACTAGGATTAGCCAGTGATGGTTTTAATCCATTTAGGACGATGAGTGCAACTTATAGTACATGGCCTGTTTTAATAATTCCTTACAATATGGAACCATGGTCGTGCATGAAGAAGTCTTCTCTTATACTGTCAATGGTCATCCCTGGTGAAAAAGGTCCTGGAAATGATATAGATATTTTATCTAAAACCACTGATCGAAGAGTTAAAACAACTTTGGAATGGTGTTGAGGCATATGATGCGTTGAAGGGTGAACACTTTACACTTCGTGCATCACTCATGTGGACTGTTAATGATTTTCCTGCATATGCTAATTTATCTGGCTGGAGTACTAAAGGTCGAGTTGCATGTCCTATATGTGCTTATTCAACTGAGTCTTTGTGGTTGGATAACGGCGGCAAATACTGTTATATGTGTCATCGACGGTGGTTACGCATAGATCATCCATTTCGTCGACAGAAAACGGAGTTTGATGGTACAACTGAGACGCGACTTTCACCAACACCTCTGTCTGGTGTTCAAGTTTTTGAGCAAATGAGGAGGTTAACAAATACTTATGGTAAAGGCAGTAAGAAGCGCACAAGAGATGGTAACAACATATTTGTTGATACAACATATGAGGATGAAGATAATTTGGAGAGAGATGATTACTCTGAACAAGGTGCCTCGACATCTACTCAAAACAGTATTTTGTGGAAGAAGAGGAGCATATTTTTCGAATTGCCTTATTGGAAATATAATCTTCTTCGACATAATCTGGATGTGATGCATATAGAAAAAAATGTCTGTGATAACGTGATTGGTACATTGTTGAATATTGATGGGAAGACAAAAGATAATGAGAAGGCTAGATACGACTTAAAGGCTATGGGTATAAGACCTGAACTTCATCCTGTAGATCGGCCTAATGGGAAGCCTCATTTGCCTCATGCTTGTTACACCTTTACATTGGCTGAGAAAGATAGGTTTCTTACATTGTTGAAAAATCTGAAAGTTCCTGATGGATATGCTTCAAATATATCTAGGGGAGTAAACCTGAAAGAGCGGAAGCTTTCCAATCTTAAAAGTCATGACAGTCATGTCCTAATGCAAGATATTCTACCGCTTGCATTGAGAGGTGTATTGGCTAAACATGTTGTTCTAGCACTCAATGAATTGTCAGTTTTTTTTAAGAAATTGTGCTCTAAAACTCTACATCTCGAGGATTTGGATGAACTTCAGAGCAGTGCAGCAGTTGTTCTGTGTCATCTAGAGAAGATTTTTCCTCCAGGATTCTTTACTGTGATGATGCAATTAATTATACATCTACCAGTGGAATTAAAGCTAGGTGGTCCTGTACAATACCGGTGGATGTATCCTATTGAGAGGTTAGTTCAATTGACTCTCTTTATTCAATGTGTGTAATAGTAATGTAACATTATTTTTCCTACTGAATTACATAGGTCACAGAAAGCTAGCAAATCTGAAGACGAGATAGAAAGACGTGTACGAGCACATCTACAGATTGAAAGAGAGAGGGACAAGAAAGAAACTGATGATAAATTGAAGGAACAAGCAGATCAAATGGCTAGTATGAAGGCACAGATGGGGGATATGTACAAACAGTTTCAACAACAACTACAGGTCATGCAAACCATTCATCAAGGTCAGATCGCTAACCTTCAGAGCAATATGAATGGATTTAATTCATTTCAACACTTCATGACAGCTGGTTCTAGCGATTTCACACCAACTAACAATCTTGGTTGTGGTTCCACACTGTTATCAATTGCAAATAAAGTAAGTACATATGTTATATTTATCATTTATATCAATACACGCATGCTATTGTAGTTCACTTGTTAATAGGATATGATATGTTAACCACGCACGCTTGTTTGATGTCTAAATTTGATGCATCTTATATATAGTACTTTGTTGGGATGCTTTTATAGGATGGTCAGACAACTCAACCAAGTGATCCGTCTGCCGAGCGTAGAAGTGAAGATGATGATCCAATAGATGATTAAAGAATGATGTTCGAAATTATTTCGTTAATGCTACGGAATTGAATATCGGATTGTAATACTGATTCTGTTTGGGTTATATTTACAGATTTTAGTTTGTAAAATTATTCCGGTTTTAATTTTATGATTAGGGATATATTAATTTATTAAAAAAATTTATTTTTAAAAATTTCGATTTATTTCGGCTGAAAATAGTTGAGTCGTCAACTATAAATTACAATTTGGACGGCTCATACTAAATGAGCCGTCCGTATTAACTTTATTGATTTAGGCGGCTCATACAAATTGAGCTGTCATATAGACGGCTCAATTCGTATGAGCCGTCGTATACACGGCCCAATAATAATGAGCCGTCTTAAGACGGCTTAATTTATTGAGCCGTCATATGGACGGCCCAATAATAATGAGCCGTCTTCAGACGGCTCAATGAAAAACGAGCCGTTATATATCAGACGACTCTTCCTATGACGGCTCGTTTTTCATTGAGCCGTCTTTCATTAACGGCTCATATTTTGAGTCGTTAATGAAACAATTTTCAGCCGTTATTGGTCATTCCTTCCGTAGTGAAAATTGTAGATTGGATTTATGTGGCCTTTCGGCCAAGGCCGGCAAAATGATGCGGTGAAAAACTCATAACCATGGTTATAACCGTTACGGTTTAATATGGATAACCGTACCATTATAGTGCGGTACGTTTATGGTGATAAATTTTCTACCCATATGGTTATGGTATTAGAGTTATAATCATGGTTATTATATAAATATAATAATTATTTATTATTAATAAAATAATATATATACTAAATAATGAAAGTTACTGTACGTACATGTAATAAATAACTATGATATAAATTTTATATATTTTTATTATTAGCAATATAGATTTATGTATTTTTTAAAATAAAATTTTCGATTTTTTATTATATTATATGTGGAATAAATATGGGAATAGGGGTAAAACCATGGTTAATAACCACTATTATTTTAATGGTTATGATATTGAAAATTGTATCTGTAATAATTATACTATGTGGTTTAAAAATATGGTATGGTTATGTTATTTGTTGTACTCGTACCATACTCTAACCATCGACACCTCTACTATATAGTTTCCGACACGTTTTTTTGTTTTTGTTTTTTATATTGACGGATTTGACCCATATACAAAGTTTGATTTACGGAAAAGGAATAAAGAATCAGAAAAAATAATTTCGGAACGAAAAATATATATATATATTGCTTTCACTGGACACGGGCCGAATTTATACATAATTTGCTTATTATTTATATATACGTTGGGCCTAAATAAATTAAATAGTATATTAAGAGTTGGGCCCAAATTTATGCCACGACTTTACAAAATATCCTCCATTGGAGGAGTTTATTTATTTCAACCACGTGCTTATAATTTTATCTATTTTATTTCGCAGAAAATATCCGAATAAAATTCTTATAAAAAACTAAACAAATTGTTCATTTACAGTAATAAAAAAAATGTGGAAAATATTAATTAACATTTAAAATGTTCGTATTTTTCTCAAAACACATTAAATAATAAAATAAATAGTGTTTATTACTGAATTAAATAAAATATCAAACAAAAAACTCCACAAACGTATCTCTTACAAATAGCTACTTATTCATTATGTTGTTTAATACAAATAGAATAGAAAAATCACCAAAACAAATATTATTTTGTATGTTTTTATCAATTTTTCTGACAGTTCAGTTTTATTTTCACCCCCTAACTTCATCATTACGTTGAATGAGTATAATTTATAAACATCTTACATATAATAATATGTAAAATTAAAATCTAAATTTTTTTCTCAGAGAAATACATTATTCACTATTTATTTATTTATATTAATATTAATATAAAATCTTTATTTATACAATTTTATTTTGGATCCACAACCACATATAGAGTATCCAAAGGGGATATTGAATCGTGTTTTTGAAGGTGCTCAAGAAAACTTATCCCTCACATAAACTCTATGCATAATCAAGAACTTTCCATGGTTACTTCCCACAAAAGATTTATATAAAGTACACCCTAATAGAATTTGTACATCAATAATGGACATTTTTTTCATTAATGAAAATAAACAAATGCATTAGAAAAAGGTATATTGGTAATACCCAATTTCCAGGAAGGAGAGAAATGGGCCACACTATTAAAAAAAATATATCTTTAATGAATGGAAGGTTAATAATCTCAATTTAATATATTTCTAACTTTAAATAGAGCAATTGCATGGAATACTACTGTATATTATCTATTTTTTAATAATTTAAAAAATGGAAAATAATATAGGTTGGAATTCAAACTTGAAATTCTCCAAATAAAAATCAAGTTCCATTATTGACTAATTATTAACATAGAGTTGTTTTCATCCACTTTGAAATCATGAATAAAATTATAATTTATTTGAATAGAGATGAGAATTATAGTAAGTGTAAACAATTAAATTAAAATTAAAAAGAATATAAAAAATATAAAAAACTAAAGGGTTAATTATATTTAAAAAAACGAATTTTGAGGATCAAAGAGTAAACCAAACTTCCAAAATTGAGAAAACAATAAATCTAACTCAAATTGTCATCATGTTTGAACTGATTTTCAATGTTTGAGAGAGTTATTAAGTCAGCATTAGTTGAAGTATTCTAAGAAAAATGTATTAGAAATTAATAATCCTCTCAAACATTAAAAAATTTGTTCAAACATAATAAAAATTTGATGTAAGTTTGTTGTTTGTTCAATTTCAAATGTTTAGTTTTTTATTTGTAAAAAAAAGTTAAATTTATTATTTAATTTTTCCTTAAAGTTCGTTTTTTTATAATTAACCCAAAAGGCCAAAACTACTAAATGGTTAGAATTAAAAAGTTATTTATTTGATTTGAGTATAAATGACGACCCGATCCGTACGGTTCAAAGACCATAGAGAATCATTTGAAGATCGTCCGAAAAGCGACTCTCTCAGATTCAGTTGCCTGTGTCCTCCGACAGTGTACCATATTGACTGATGAGAGTTAGTTGCATATACATATATATATATGCATATGCAATATAATACACAATATATATATATATATATGCATTTATAATACCCACAGAAACATCATTATCGGAGGTGCACGTGGGAAGATAGTAGCACGTGAGTAAACTGACCACCTGTGTAGGTCCCTCAGCAGTTAAGCACGTGGACCCGGCAGTTTGATTGACGCAGAAGCTGCGAGATCCGAATCCGAGGCACATCAAATAATAATAACATTATATCTTATATAAGATAATAATAACATTATATTTTATATATAAATAAATTACGTCGGTATCGGTTCAACACCTATTTATTTATTTAAAAATATTAGATTTAAATTTAAAGGATACAAAAAATAATACTAAATTTTCTTACATGTGAATAAGAATTACTATAAATGTAAAGTAAGTTTATCAAAAATATTAGTCTTTGGATTGGACACTTCCCATATATGACACCTTGCAAAAAAACTATATTATTTTTATTTTTGCAAAAAAAATATACATTTTAATTTTTGGAAAGAATGAGAAATATTTTAAAAATATATAAGTTTAAATACCAATAAGCTACCTGAACTTTGGACGTTTCACAACGAGCTACCCGAACTTTAAAAAATCAAAATGATCTATCTCAACTTTGGATGAAGGTGCAACGAGCTACCTCCGTCCAATTTCTGACGAATTTCCGATTAATTTCTGTCAACAGTTGACGGTAATTTGGACAGAGGTAGCTCGTTGCACATTCACCAAAGTTGAGGTAGACCGTTTTGATTTTTAAAAGTTTGGGTAGCTCGTTGCAAAACGTTCAAAGTTCATATAGCTAAGTTGTATTTAACCCAAATATATATATATATATGTATGTATATATATATATATAGTTTTTGGGTAAATTAAAAAAATGAATATATTATTATATGTATATCTAAGCTAGCTAATCACATAAGTTGAGTTCTTGGTTTGGACTTTGAGTGGATCCGGGTCCTACCACCTAGCTAGTAGCTAGCCATGCTACAGCTCCATGTGCTACGTGGAGCCCACTCTGCGAGCCGACTGGATTTCCTTTTACATATAATAACTACTATTGATAATTGATATATGCAAACTTTAAAAATGAATCAATATTATGTAAGAAAAAAATAGTGACATCAGAATTCAGAACCACCCTATAAGTTTTAGGTTTGAATTTAGATTATATATTTTTTTCCTAAAATAAACATTTTTTATTATGTACTTCGAACTTCGAAGTGAAATATATAATAATAATAAATAAAATTAATAGCAGAAATTATTTTAAAAAAATTCTAAGTAACAAATATAATAGTAAGCATGATGTATTGATATTTATTTATTTAGTAATAGATTAAAATTGAAAATAATTTTGTCAATTTCTATATTTCTTGCATTTTATCCATTAATTAAATACTATAATTGAACCATATTTTATATGCCGATTTATAGAGGTTTCAAGTCTTAAACCTACGCATGATATTATGATAATTATAATAAGACTATCATAATTAATATATATACACGTAGTACATTATATTCACTTTTGATACTCTTGAATATGATCTTGTACAATTATTATCCCAAAAATACGTAAGCTTTGTATATTATTCATTGAATAACAGATACATTCAATGATTTTATTTCATAATCATAATTATGTTTAATCAATCCACATTAATGCATATTTGTCCTTAACGACGTGACATTATCATGTATATACTAAAGTGAATTATAATTTCTTAAAAAAAAACAATATCTAAAAAACGATCATATTATTCTATTTATTTGTTATTATACAATTAATTTACTTTTTTATTTTTTTCTACCAAATTATTGGATTTGTTAATTCTTATTTTAGACTAGATTTATTTTCTTACAAATTAAAAAATTATAATATTGATAAAAAAAATATGATAATTTTAAAATCCATAGAGTATATTAATAATCGCCATATCTTCTTTTTTTTTTCACATACTTCTTTCTTAAAAGAAAACATGTTTATTTGCAAAAACAAAATTTGGCCATATCTTTTTTTTTCACATACTTTTTTTTTTGGCCAAGTTTCACATACTTCTTTCTTAAAAGAAAACATGTTTATTTGCAAGTAAGTTTTTTTTTGGCGAACTTGAAACTAAGTTCATTGTATTGATTTATTGCCCAAAAAAGTTTAATGGTTTAGTACAATCAAATTATTTCTACTTTTTTATTATGTTACTTAAAAATTTATTAATGTATTGACTTAATATAATCATTAATAAAAAATAATAAAAGCAAACAAAATTACTATAGTAAATTAATAATATATATGCTTTATACTTTTTTATTTATATTTATAATTCTAGAATTAATAAATTAAAGTATTTGTTTGTAATATAAAAATATTATCATAAAATAATTTTAATTACTTTAAATTTAAATAAATTAGCACATACTATCCAATTTTCCAATTATATTATAATCTTAATTCACGGTTGCTTCGCATTTGAAGCTTTAGTCTCTTTTTCTCTGCAATTTCCTTTTCTTTTTTGTGGTCCAAATGCAACAATAATTGATTCCATGGACCTCATTTAGACATGCATGACTGCATTGTTGATAAATCATTCATCCTATAATTCAATAAATATAGTAATCAAATACGGCAAAATGGTCAATTATTCGTTTTCCCCCTTTTTATTTTATATGTAAATAAAAAAAATATATTCAAATTTTATCATTTTTACCATGTACATAATCGACTCAGTTTTATAATGTAACAAATATAAATATGATTAATTAATAATAGTAGACTAGAGAATCAGTTGACAGCTTACGCAAAATATAATTTCATTTCATTTAATATATATAAAAGTAAATATAAAAATATTATATAATAAGAAGAATAAAATAAAAAATGTGTCAACAACTTATTAGTTATATATATTCATAGTTTAATTTAAAAAAATATTTATAAAATATATAAAAATTAAGTATATTTACTTATAAAAATATAAGAGTTTACATATAAAAAATATCAGTTATTTATAACATGATAAGTTACTCAACTATACATTTAAGAAAAGTAAATATTTGTACTTTTTCCCGATAAAGTTTGGTGATAAATGTTTAGTACTATGTATACATTTTTTAAAGTAAATTCTTGAGTTCAGTGGATTATCTTCTCTTCATCCTTTTAAAATTTATATAAAATAAAGAAAGATTTATATATACTAATTGTATTATCTAAAAGACAAATTTTTTTACAACCTACTCATTATAGTTATAAGTTGTTCAGTGTTTATCCAAGTTAGAAATTTTCACATCGAACGAATCGCATACCATTTTTTTTGTTCAATGAAGTTCGCATACCATCAAAGACACTACATCAGTGATGTTGCGGTGAAAAAATCATCACCATGATTATAACTGTTACTATTTAATATGGTTAACCGTGTCATTATGGTGCGGTGCGATTATGGTGATGAATTTTCTACCCATAATGATTATGATTTTGATATTTGAGTTATACTCATGGTTATTACTATAGTTATTATATAATTATTATTTATTATTAATAAAATAATATATACTAAATATAATTTATTATATATAATTGAAATTGTTGTTATTATTAATATACTAATGGTGTTAATGTTTCATCGATTAAAGTTGAATTTTAATATTAAGTTGTATGAATGTTAATGTTGAATGATGTTAGTGTTATATATTTTTATTGTTGGTAATATAGATTTATGTATTTTTTTAAAATAAGATTTTCGGTATTTTATTATATTACATGTGTGGAATAGATATGGGTATACGGGTAAAACCGTGATTAATAATCACAATTGTTTTAAAGGTTATGGTATTAAAAATTGTACCCGTAATGAGTGGTATGTTATTTAAAAATAGGGTTAATTAATACCAAGTAGCTACCTGAACTTTGAACGTTTTGCAACGAGCTACCCGAACTTTGAAGAAGGTGCAAATAGCTACCTCTATCCAATTTTTCGTCAACTGTCGTCAGAAAGTCGTCAGAAATTGGACGGAGGTAGCTATTTGCATATTCTTCAAAGTTGAGGTAGCCCGTTTTGAATTTTCAAAGTTCAGGTAGCTCGTTGCAAAACGTTCAAAGTTCAGGTAACTACTTTGTATTTAACCCTTAAAAATATGGTATGATTATGATATTTGTCGTAACAGTACGATACCCTAATCATCAATAACCATATGCAATGCTTTAAAGATATTTTTAACTTTTACTGACCGGCCCGGCCCGAAAAAAGTAACGGGAAGTGAAAGATGCAGTAGGAGGGGACAGGTCCAAGTGGTGTGTGGGCAGGTATTTCATGTGACCGACCACCATCTCCATGCAGTTGATTGCTACGGCTAAGAAAATCCTAATTTAGGTTGATGTCTCTGAACTTGGTCGGTCTATCATACTCCCATCATTTTAACGTCCTTTCAAAATATGACGTGGAAACCAAGTTCTTGAATAGGGTTTTTTGGAGAGCAATTAATTGGTCAGAATGAAAAACCGAGATTAGCCCTAAGACCGAAAATCTATTATGAGAATTGGACGGAACTGATCTAAATTTTATCGACCCCAGTTGGCAGTTAGAGTATATATATGCATTATATTTAGTTGATATATTTCATTGCATATATATATGTATATATATTCAAATTATCATAACAAAATTATATTATAAAATTTCTACATAATAATTCAGTAGTCTTATCAATTTTATCATGGTTATACGTTTTTTTGTTGTTGTATAGTTTATTTAAGTTAGATTTTTTTTTTCTTTATATAAAGCCACTTAACAAGTTTAAGTTATTTAATATGATTAATTCAATTATAATCGTATAAAAGTCGTTTAAACACAATATATACTTAAACAGAATATAAATGCATTGTTACACGTATCGTATTATATTTAAATATTTTTTAAAAATACACTAACACTTTTGAACCAGTATTTTATAATTCGACCGAACTGTTATATATTTTATACAAAATATCATACAACTTTCGAACTGGTTCAAAGGAGATACGATTCACATATAGTGTTTGAACTTTAAATATTATTATTTTTCTTTCTTCCCAGCCCTACTTCTATCATTGTATGTACCTTCTCTTGTAAACCGATGTCAAAAGTCGTCTCCCCGTTCACGAGAGTCAAAAAATCTTATCGAAAGGAAATCTATATAACACATGATTAGGACGAGGCATGGAATTTCCTCTAGGGTTTCAAGTTTCAACCATTATGTCAAAGTAACTTTATTGACATAAGAAAATATAATTTATTATAACGACCATTTTTAATATAATAATATTCTACATACATTTTATAGGGCTTTGCTTTAATTAAAATCCCACAAAATACTTCATTAATTAATTTGCCACTTATAATCTTTCATGGTCTTGTATGACTCCACTTGAGTGATTCTGGTGTTCATTTGCACATATTAAATCAATTTATGTGTACACAATTTTAATATTAAAAAAATAAATTTAAGGGTATTAATATAATTTTGTCATTTTACGAATAATTTTATATTGAATCAAACACTGTATTAAGTTATACACGTATAATTATATCTTAATACGTGTTCCATTCAAACAAAGTATTAACTAATACGTGTATCAATTAATACGTGTATTAATTAATACGTGTATTAATTAATACGTGTATTAACTAATACAAGTATTAACTAATACATTCAATCAAACGTTACCTTAGGGTTACATAGTAACTTGTTAAGTTAACTTTTAATACATGGACAATTTATTAAATTGATTCAACCAAATCAATTTTAAAACAAATTGTAAATTGAAGAAAATATGAAACGGTTCGTCATAAAAAAACTACTTTTAAAATTATTTACCATACCAATTTTATTACTATTTCTATATATTTATTATATATATAAGAATTATTATATAATAAAAATATATCAACTCTAATTTTATTTAACAAGAGAGTTTGATGAATGATTTTTAAAATTTCTAAATATTACACGACATCATATAATGAAAACATTTATTTAATTTGGGAATTTACTAGTAATTGAAATTCGAAACTCCTTTAGCAATTGAAAACAGCTAGTTAAATTGGACAACGACATTTTTTTATGATGGTGCTAATTGGACAAAGACATCCAATAAAATAACATTAATATTCATGAAAATGAAACATATTATAGTGAAGGTAGTAATCACTATCATCATCAATAAATAAACAAAAATTGAAAACCATCGACATTATAATGTGATTTAGTGGTTTAACGTCTCCACCGTTTATACACGATACAATTATAATTTGAGATATCGAATTCGAGCCCTAAAAATTAGGGCGACAATTTATAACACGACATCTGTTTATAAACGTTATTTCTTTATACACGACATCCGTTTATACACGACTAATTATACAACACGACACACGATTAGACACGACACACACAAATTGTCACCCCTACTGAAAATGGAAAGATATTCATGGTTAATATCTTACCCCTTGTTGGATGACCGAAGTACGAGTGAAAATTATGCTAGTGCGGAACAAATATATCAAAGGTGTTGTCCACCTGAGGGCTCTAAAACCGCCCTGCCGAAAAAAAATTAATAAATTGATTGACTTCCAACGCTATACATATGAAAATGAAATTAATCCACTAATTGTTATAAAATAATACTAAGGTTAAATAAATTAAATAAATTTCCATAATCGCGAAAATGAGCCTAGTTAAACATATATAATAAATACTAAGGGCAATTTTTAAACCACTTTATCCCTTTGAAATAAAATATTTTATTTATATTGAATAATTAGCCTTGCTAACCATATAATATTTTAAAAGTAATACATTAAAAGTAAATAAAAAGTCTCAAATATAATTTTTTAACTTTTGCAAGACTTTTATCCCCAATATCGAGCTACATGCATGCAAATAATTTAATGTATTACGTGGATTTATAGCTAAGAAAATCTCAATTAATTTAATTAACAAAAATGAAAAACTATACAACATAACTATGGATTACTAGTGTTACTATGCTTATTATTCGCAGTCACCAAGCTAACAACGTTCGGCGCGGCTACCCAAGCTGAAGCCGCGATCAACGGCCGACTATGCCAGCCGAGCGTTAAACACCCTTCGATTTCCTCAACACTGTAACCCTCAGCCGAGAACAGGGTCAATAGCATGCTCGCTTGTTTAAACGCGTTTGAACCGAGATGGAGCGGTATGAACCCGGCTTGATTGAATCGGCTTCTCCACTTGACAAGTGGTTCGTGTCTCTCGAATCGGGTTGAGCCCTCACCACAAACCACGTCACAAATCTCCTTCTGAAGATACATTTCGGCTAGGGTTTTATCGGGTTGGACCGAGCAAGCCGCCTCGAGGGAGTCGAACATGGTTGAGTAATAGTACAAGGCTTCGGTGAACCGGTCTAAGAAACCAATTTGGTTATGGTTTGCTTCTTGTTCGACAACGGTTATGATTTTCGGGTTCAGGCTGCGAATCCAAGATAGAACCACGTCGATCGGGGCGGGGCGGACTTGGCCGGGTCTGAGGAGTCTGTGGAGCTGCATGATGGAGTTCACCGCCACGGCTTCTTTTGGGCTGACTTGAAGCATCCATGGCTTGACGTCCTCGAGCCGAGAAGCTGCCACTCCTCGAAAAGCGAACCGGACATTGACAGACCGGGCCAGCTCGGCTAACCGGAGTCCAATTTCTCTCAAATTATCCCGGCCGTCCGGTGACGGAGGTCCGATTCCGGTAAGACGGAGAAGCGGGGGGCCACCGGGACGTAGAGCCAGAGCTTGGATTAGAGCCGGCCATTGCAAGCCGTGCATCAGGTTGAAGTCTATGACGTGGACGCAATCGTGGCCGTCGAAAGCCTCTAATATGGCTTGATTGGCCGTGAAGTGAGCGAACTTGAGATACGGAGAGGCCTCGTAGAAGTGGTGGTAGAGGATGTCGTTCTCGTAGGCCGAGCCGCAAGCAGAGCCGACACCGAGGATTCTCCGGCTCAGTGCGTCGATAAAGCAGCCTGCAACCTTACCGATCCCGCAACCCGTGTTGACGCGCATGAGCAGCGCGTTCATTTCCTCAATCAGGGTCCCCGCCAATGGGATGTCGCCACGTTGGACGGAGTCAGCACATGTCATCAGCATGTGGACTAGCCTTATCCCTGAGTCCTCCTCCATCGGCGCCACCACCGTCAATTGCTGCTGTAAGCTAGCCAGGTCCTGCTGTTGCTGCAGAGGCGGTGGCGCTTGGATCCACGCGTCGCTATCAGCAGTCTGGTTTGACGTCGCTCCGGGGATTAACTCCTCGAAATCAAGGAGATCCGATGACGAGTGAGTGAACTCAGAGAGCAGCGAGTCGACCCACGAGGCGAGATCGGAGGGGTTGTAGTGCACGGCGTCGGCGGCGAGCTGGGATACTTCGGAGGGAGAATTTCCCATTGCCGTCTCCAGCCGCTCGAGACGTTGCGCTACGTGTCGAAGGTCTGACGAACGGACCCTGTATCCTGCGCCGGCGAGGAGGCCATCAATATCCGCCTTGGCCTGTGGCTGTTTCGCAGCAGAGGGAGAAGAGGAGGACGAGGAGCTGCATGCGGCGGCGTCGAACGGATCCATTAGGACTGAGTTGTAAGTCGGACGCTGCACAGATCAGTATTGGGTGAACATGCAAGTGCAAGAGATTTTAGAGAGAGAGAGAGAGTTTTACGAAAGAGAGAGTGGTCGCAGTGGAAGGAGGTGACATGTATAAGGAATCATGGAAGAAGGGACCGCATCGTTGTGATGTTATTTTCCACTTTTCTTTTCCCCTAATTTTGTACTTTCTTTTTCTTTTCATTACAATAAAGTTCTTTTACCTGAAATAATTATAATAATAAATATATTAATTTAACAATTAACTATTTTATTTTTCATCCATCAACATATTCCCATCGGAAGTATATGATTGAGAGACCAAATTGTTAGATTCAAGTTGTAATCATTTTTTTAGGGGTGATAATTTTTTATACGACACGATTAAACGACACGATATGCTTTAAAGCGTATATGAGTTTGACATTAACGGATTCCGTGTCCAAACAACTCTTATACGTTTAGACACGATTAATAATCGTGTCTAAACAACTCAGATCTACGGATATCTATATAAACACGATTAACTAATCATGTTGTGTGTATACACGTGACACGAATAAATACACGGTTAACTAATCGTATCTAATTGTGTCGTGTCTAATCGTGACATGTTCAGAAAAATATATAAAATTAATGTTTTTCGTATTAATCGTGTCGTGTAACGTGTTTAATCGTGTAAATTCGTATCAATCAGATCGTTTTTAATTGTGTCGTGTGTATCCGTTATGTTTTTCGATTTTTAATTTCCAAGAAAGTTAATTGTGTCCTGTGTCGTGTCACGTGGTCTGCTACTTAATCGTATCGTGTTCGTGTCTGATATTTTGAGACAATTTTAAAAATTATCCGTTTAGACACGAAACATGTTAAGACACGACACGATTGTCACCCCTACATTTCCCCAAGCCATAGTTTTTTCTTGCACTTGAAGGGATTCGATCTCATAATACTAAAGTCAAATCACGTAAGAGTCAACGTTTTCAACCACTAGACCACCACAGTATATGGTACACAATTAAATAGTTAGAAAGTGGAAAATTATGACGGAGACATACAGTTAATATAAGAAAAAATTAATCTTTATTGGTTAATTCGATACAAGTAAAAATTATTTTAAATATAAAAATAATATATTTAACAATGTCGATTTTATATATATTATCTACCATATATATTCTATATAAATATAATAAATTACAAGAATATATATAAGATTTTGACACAAGTTTTTATGAAGAATATATATTTTTAATATTTATAGATGTTTATTTTTTTTATACTAAATCATTATTTGAATTTTGAGCAATTCTGAATATTTTTTTAATTGTAAATAATTATCCCACTTGTTCATATGTAATCGTTTCACTGGGGTAATTAATACTTAGTATGAAATGACCTTCCTAAATCAATTTAAAATAAACAATTTTGGTTTATGAATATACATTATTGTCTAATGTACATGCTTTGTATAAACACCAATTTTAGTATTTTATATATATATATATATATATATATATTATATATATATATATTATATATATATATATATATATATATTCTCTTTAATCGTTTGAAGAAAATAACTAGACGAGTCGAGTGGGTCCATTACTTGTTGCAAGATCCGTCCGAATATTTAAATATGCATGTATATATATATTGATGTTGATATATATTTAAATTTAAAAATATATTGAATATCATTGTTTAAACGTTTAATTTAAAAAAAAATGTACATATTCAATCAATTATGATATTAGAAGGCGAGGCACAAATTCGGGTCCTAATATGTTACGATATGAAGAAATTAAATGTGTTCATATATATATATATATATAAGAGTAGTATATAAATGATGAAAATTCGCCTCTTTTTTTTTACAAAGATGTGATACATAGTTGTAGCATTAATAATTATTTACGCAACACGATAACACGACACGAATAAAATCATAGTAATGGAAGCATACGACAGAATGATAACTTGATGACACGAACACAAAAGTATTTCCGTGCTCAGATTTATGTATCAAAACACGACACACACAATAATACGATAAAATTTAACTTTTTTTTGTCAACTATAAAGTTGAACTTGAAAATCTATTTTTTATGAATATTTTTTAAACAAATCTCTGTTAATAGATTTTAATAGTCTATTTAGATGTTTAATTATTTTTTAGATATTTGTCAATTTTACATTAAAAATTTATAAAATCCGATGTTTGAATTGATAATTCTTGATATGAATAATTTGTTATTTTCATATTTTCTTATAAATCTCGTATGTGAACAGATAAATGATTTACTTGACACAACACGGTAATACGACATGAACACACGCGAAAAATTGTGGTGTTCGTGTTGACAAACATATTTCGATAAGTTTATCGTGTGTATTCGTGTTTGGGATGTGTCACACAATAAACGCATTAATACACAAAATAACATGCACCTACAAATGATTTCCCACAACCTATATATCTCGATGATTTTCTATTTTATTTTTCTAACACATCATTTCAAAATGTAACCATTAAATATATTTTTTAACATAATTTTTTTTTAAGGTTTTGTTATTACTTTTTAGCAGGAAAGAAAACCTAATAAATAAATACATTTATTAAGTATAATAATGGCATAAACTCGTTAGCAAAGTAAATTATACCTATTGACCATTTTTTTTTCTAAATTCGAATTTATTAGTGAAATTTTCCAACCTACTTTATATATATATATATATATATATATAAATTTCTCATTAATCGAATTCAAAAGTAAAAAAAAAAAACCTTTTTTAAAACATATCTCAAAAGTAGATAAAATGTATTAGTGCTGATAGTTGATTGCAGAAGCAAGATTTCATTGGATTATAATTTTATGACTAATTTGAAAAAGTGACTATGTCGGAAAAAAAATTTGAAAAAGTATGTATGAAGAAAAAAAATTTAGCAAACTATGTATACGCGCACCCCGGGGTCGCGCCTACCGGACATAGGCGCATCCCAGGGGTGCGCATATTGCATAGGCGCACCCTAGGGATGCGCCTATGCAATAGGCGCACCCCAGGGGTGCGCCATTGCCACCAATCTTTTTTTTTTTTTTTTTTTTAAAAAACGAATTTTTCAATAATGACGACTCGATGTTTAATTAAATATAAAATTATATATCTATTAAAAAATATTTAAAAAAATTATAGTAAGTAGATATTTTAATTGCGATTCAAATGATGCAAAAAATATTAAATTTGGATTTACGGATTGACTGTACGGCATGCCGTAAGTTGAGATATGAAAATTGTACTTAAAAAATTATAACTCGGACCATGTAAGTACAAACTCAACACGGTTAACGTCATTTAGGTCGTAAATCAATTATCTACGTGGGATAATTTTTTGGATTAAAAATACAGTGATTTTGTAACCCCCCATCGTTTACACCCAAATTTGACCGAAAAAAGAAAATGCATTAGGTGAGAAATTTAATTATATACTTACTCAAAAAAAATCAAAAAAATTACAGTGCGTAGATAATTTCATTACGAATTAAATGACGCTAACTATGCGTTAATTTTTGACTTTTAGACTGACTGTATAATACGGTACGTAAAAAACTCTACATACGATACAAAAACTTCCAAATAGTGTTTTGCACAGTAAAATCACTGTTTAAATACTATGCAAAACACTATTTGGAAGTTTTTGTATCGTATGTAGAGTTTTTTACGTACCGTATTATACAGTCAGTCTAAAAGTCAAAAATTAACGCATAGTTAGCGTCATTTAATTCGTAATGAAATTATCTACGCACTGTAATTTTTTTGATTTTTTTTGAGTAAGTATATAATTAAATTTCTCACCTAATGCATTTTCTTTTTTCGGTCAAATTTGGGTGTAAACGATGGGGGGTTACAAAATCACTGTATTTTTAATCCAAAAAATTATCCCACGTAGATAATTGATTTACGACCTAAATGACGTTAACCGTGTTGAGTTTGTACTTACATGGTCCGAGTTATAATTTTTTAAGTACAATTTTCATATCTCAACTTACGGCATGCCGTACAGTCAATCCGTAAATCCAAATTTAATATTTTTTGCATCATTTGAATCGCAATTAAAATATCTACTTACTATAATTTTTTTAAATATTTTTTAATAGATATATAATTTTATATTTAATTAAACATCGAGTCGTCATTATTGAAAAATTCGTTTTTAAAAAAAAAAAAAAAAAAAAGATTGGTGGCAATGGCGCACCCCTGGGGTGCGCCTATTGCATAGGCGCATCCCTAGGGTGCGCCTATGCAATATGCGCACCCCTGGGATGCGCCTATGTCCGGTAGGCGCGACCCCGGGGTGCGCGTATACATAGTTTGCTAAATTTCTTTTCTTCATACATACTTTTTCAAATTTTTTTTCCGACATAGTCACTTTTTCAAATTAGTCTAATTTTATTTCACTGGATTAATCAGACTAATTTGAAAAAGTGACTATGTCGGAAAAAAAATTTGAAAAAGTATGTATGAAGAAAAAAAATTTAGCAAACTATGTATACGCGCACCCCGGGGTCGCGCCTACCGGACATAGGCGCATCCCAGGGGTGCGCCATTGCCACCAATCTTTTTTTTTTTTTTTTTTTTAAAAAACGAATTTTTCAATAATGACGACTCGATGTTTAATTAAATATAAAATTATATATCTATTAAAAAATATTTAAAAAAATTATAGTAAGTAGATATTTTAATTGCGATTCAAATGATGCAAAAAATATTAAATTTGGATTTACGGATTGACTGTACGGCATGCCGTAAGTTGAGATATGAAAATTGTACTTAAAAAATTATAACTCGGACCATGTAAGTACAAACTCAACACGGTTAACGTCATTTAGGTCGTAAATCAATTATCTACGTGGGATAATTTTTTGGATTAAAAATACAGTGATTTTGTAACCCCCCATCGTTTACACCCAAATTTGACCGAAAAAAGAAAATGCATTAGGTGAGAAATTTAATTATATACTTACTCAAAAAAAATCAAAAAAATTACAGTGCGTAGATAATTTCATTACGAATTAAATGACGCTAACTATGCGTTAATTTTTGACTTTTAGACTGACTGTATAATACGGTACGTAAAAAACTCTACATACGATACAAAAACTTCCAAATAGTGTTTTGCATAGTATTTAAACAGTGATTTTACTGTGCAAAACACTATTTGGAAGTTTTTGTATCGTATGTAGAGTTTTTTACGTACCGTATTATACAGTCAGTCTAAAAGTCAAAAATTAACGCATAGTTAGCGTCATTTAATTCGTAATGAAATTATCTACGCACTGTAATTTTTTTGATTTTTTTTGAGTAAGTATATAATTAAATTTCTCACCTAATGCATTTTCTTTTTTCGGTCAAATTTGGGTGTAAACGATGGGGGGTTACAAAATCACTGTATTTTTAATCCAAAAAATTATCCCACGTAGATAATTGATTTACGACCTAAATGACGTTAACCGTGTTGAGTTTGTACTTACATGGTCCGAGTTATAATTTTTTAAGTACAATTTTCATATCTCAACTTACGGCATGCCGTACAGTCAATCCGTAAATCCAAATTTAATATTTTTTGCATCATTTGAATCGCAATTAAAATATCTACTTACTATAATTTTTTTAAATATTTTTTAATAGATATATAATTTTATATTTAATTAAACATCGAGTCGTCATTATTGAAAAATTCGTTTTTAAAAAAAAAAAAAAAAAAAAAGATTGGTGGCAATGGCGCACCCCTGGGGTGCGCCTATTGCATAGGCGCATCCCTAGGGTGCGCCTATTGCATAGGCGCATCCCTAGGGTGCGCCTATGCAATATGCGCACCCCTGGGATGCGCCTATGTCCGGTAGGCGCGACCCCGGGGTGCGCGTATACATAGTTTGCTAAATTTTTTTTCTTCATACATACTTTTTCAAATTTTTTTTCCGACATAGTCACTTTTTCAAATTAGTCGATTAATCATACACATATAATTATCAATAAACTAATCAACATAGAGTTTGAATGTGATCGATTGACCTGAATATGACCATTTAACTGATTTAATATTTATTCGTTTTAAATTATAAATAGTTGAACAATTATATATCCTCTAATGATAATTATTAAATAATTTTTCTTTTATAATTAATCATTTGCAGGGGCATCTTTGGTTCTTCTGTTGGAATATCCACTATATATATAGTAATACTGATCGTATTTAGTCTGTAATGACAAATATTATAATTGTATTATCATTTTTAATTGTATATCTATTATATATGTTGTAATAATAACTTTAATATTATAATTACATTTATAGCCATGAATATTAAATTTTATCTATAAATTCATATTTAAAATACTCATATTTTATTCTTATGTTCGTAAAATACTATAAGTTTAATTAAAATTAGACATACATAATAAAATGTATTTATATGACCAGTTCTTATAAATACAGTCAAATGCATAACTATATTTTTTTTAATAATTTTCAATTTAATTTCATACATAATGCATTATTATTATAAATACCTTAATATATATATACCCGTGAAGGTTTAAATTTCAGTTATTTTGGGTGTATTTCTTCCTAACATATAAACGGTAATATTAATTGTGACAACGACACGTGTCCAGAGCACTCATACAATGTTGTCCAGAGTCAATATATGTAATTTTTTTGTTCCATCTAATGAATATTTTCAAATGGTAAAAAAAAATGACTATGTTTCAACAAATATTATTTGGATTGGATATTTTTTTTCTATGTTTCTCTTTTATTACAGAATAATAATAAGTCGACTAATCTTTCAGTTAGATGGAATTTTTAATACAATATTAAATATTAATATAATTCATTATTATTATTATTATATTTTGAAGATTATAATAAAGTATCCACATTTGCAAAATTGACCATTTCTTCGGGCAAAAAAGACCAATTCAAAATGAATATGATGACATATGCACATAAGAATTATCTATTATTCAAAGGAGTTTTTTATTAATTAATTTCGAAATAATAAATTAAAAAAATTTGTACAAATATAACTATAGGAGCATCTAATTCGAGATAAGTGGTAGCAACTATATTTTCAACACATTGTTTTAATACATGCATACGTAGTCACCATTTTGGTTAAACCGATATGAATAACTGGTAAAACGAATTGTAATGTTTACGTTCGAATCAAATTTAAATCAAATAAAAGTTTTAAGAAAAATATTAATTTGAAGGCACTCATACGAAATTACATAAATAGTTTTATATTGAAACGAAAAAACAAACATTCTTCCTATTATCAAAATTCATATATATATATATATTAATTAGGAGTCAGAATGATTATAGATTTGTAACACCTTATGTGAAATTAACGATAATGAAGTTCTTGCCCATACACATTTGGAAAAATAGGAACTCACTTATTTTTAATGATAAACCTGTTTTTTCTTCTGTTTATAATCTATCTTTATCTCAAGCAAAATTTCACCAAAATGTTTATTTTGAGACTGAGACCACTAATGAGTTTATTGTCATTGATATTAGTTGAATTCCGCCAGAACATGATTGGTTTAAAATTAATACAGATGGAGCTGCTAAAGGAAACCAAAGGTTTGCAGGAGCGGGTAGGGTCATCCGAGATCATAGAAGTCAATGAGTTGCAGGATTCTCAAGGAACTTGGGATGCTCAAATAGTCTTGTCGCGGAATGTTGGGCCATCCGTGATGGGCTCCTACTGGCGAAATCACTCAGATTAAAATCCATCCATCTCGAGACAGACGCTCTCTCAGCTCATAAGGTAATCTCGGAGGAAAATATGTCAAATCTAAAACTAATGTCAATCATTGCGGATTGCAGAATGCTCTTGATCCAGTTTGAAAGAGTGAAGTTCACACATATCTTTCGAGAAGCGAATGCAGTGACGGATATCATGGCAGAGTTACCGATCAACCAGAGACATGTTTTTGAAATACATACCTCCCCCGAAGGATACGAAAAGACGCATTGTGTGTCTCTCTTTCTAGAATTGTTTTTTTTTTTTGATAATGTAGATTTGAACTTGGGTGATAAGTTTGTCACCTATAGTTAATTTTAATCAATTAAATCAAAAAAAAAAACTCATGCCCATAGAAAAATAATATTTTAATCTATTATATTTTAATTACAAGTACATTTAAAAATAATAAATACCTTACGAATCATATCATCACTTTAGAAAACTATTATTCAAAAGGGCCTCCATCTACCGCCCTCGATTCAAGCAAAGGCTTAATAGTACTTTATTGAAAAGAAAAGTAGAAACTTATCCCTTAACTTTATAAAGTACTAAAATAGTACTTGAACTTCATACATTGATTCAATTATATTATCAATATTAATTTGTTTATTGAATCAATCATAGAATTGGAAGATTTTTTCACCAAAATATACCACAATTAATAAGCAAATACCAAAATATACTCAATTTACAAATAAATACGAATTTATACCTACTCGCGACTCTCATTCGCGAGTGAAAAAGTCACCCGCAAATGGGAGTCGCGAGTCTATACATATATATATATATATATTACTGTCAGTTACACAAGCGAATTGTAGTCGCGTGTGAAACCAATAGCTAAGTAAATGTAAACCTTGAAAATTTAGCGAATTACCTTTATCTTATTACTATTATTGGTTTTTAAATTAAATTTTTAGTGATTTCAATTTTATTAAGATTTGAAAATTATGTACATATTTTATTAACTCGCCTTTAATTTATCATGAATTTGAAATTGCGGATAAGATGGAGCATTGTGGGTCATAATATTTAAGAATACATGATATTATTACGGTAAGTGACCTCTGTGCATTATTTTCATATCTTAATAAAATTGAAATAACTAATACATTTAATCTAAAAAACAATAATAGTAATAAGATAAAGTAATGCTGCACAAGAGGGATAATCATAAAATTAATGGAGTGAAATTATAATAAAAAATATGATAATTGACATTTATTTTGGTAAAGTTGTATATATATATACATATATCACAAACTTCCTTGACACCCACCATAGATATCTCTCATGGAACCATAAATTTTCAAGCTTTCCATTTACTTAGCTTTCAGTTCCACCCGTGAATGGGAATCGCGGGTGAAACTTACGGTAAAAAAAATATAAATTCGCGACTCTCATTCACGGGTAAATATAGATTCATATTTGTTTATTCACGGGTAAATATGGATTCGTATTTGTTTGTAAACTGATGACATTTTGGTATTTTCTTATTAATTGGAGTATAGTTTGGTGAAAAAATCTATAAAGAACGAAGAATACAATTGTCTAATACGTGAAAAAATTACATTAATTGTTCGGGGACGAATTGGTCCAATCAAATGAACCTCTGGGACCATTTAAAAAAGCACTAAGCACAAAAGGAACAAATTGGAGGGTGAGAACAAGGAAGTCTCGGAATCGAGGGGTATTGGAGAAATAAATCGTGACACGGATGCTGATTGGAAGTCCAAAAAGATTAAAGAGGATCTACTTTGTAGATTTACATTATTATAAAACGGAAAAAATCTGAAAATTATTTTATATATATATATAAATTTGTTTTTAATGGTAATTAATACATTATTATGTTTCAAAAATGATGGTAAATGTATCTTCTATCAACCCTCTATAAAAAAATATTGTTAAACATTTTTCAAATTTAACAGAATAATTGTTTTAAATGTTACAACTAAATTTTATTAATTTATATTAATATTATAATTGAGTCTCTTTTCGATTAAGATTCAATCATAGGTTACCCTACTTGAGTCACAACATAGATAAGGTTAGGCTGACGATGGTTAGTGTATGATAAATATCATAATCATACCATCTTTTTAAATTGCATACTATATTAATAAACATTATGAGTACAATTTTTAATACCATAACCATATCAATAACCGTGGTTATTAACCACATATTTTAACTGTATAACCATATTTATTACCACATATGAAATGTAATAGAATATCATGAATGTTATCTTAATAAATACATAAAGTTATGTTATAAACAACAAAAGTATTCAACATTAACACTACTACCATTTAACATTAACATAATTCAATTACATTTCACCTTCAAATTATGGATTTGTGGAATGTAAAGTGAAAATTTTATTTTTGTTATTAGTATTTAATAATATATTAATATTATATTTATAGAAATAACAATGGTCATGTGTATAACTAAAATACCATAACCATTATGCGTAGAAAATTCATTACCATAACTGCATCACACCGTAATAGTACAGTTAACCATATAAAAAAATGGTGATTATAACCATAGTTTTTTGGTTTTTCACCGCACCATTGCCGACCTTAGATAAGGCCACCTAAAGGTGAGGTCATGACCTATACAGGTCACTTGAGACCTAATCTAGGTCAAAACCCAAGCCAGAAACTTCGATTAGGACATAATTGGAGCTTTAGTAAGTTGGGGCTGAACTAAACTCCAACCGATTGAGGCTCCAATTGAGTCTTATGCAGGGCTCTTCATGCCTAGTTCCTGTTCTGACACTTGAGAAACCTGGTCTAAGTGCAGACTCACACAAGGTACTCCTTGATTGAGTCCTAATTGAGTTTAGACTCAATTGTAACATTAATAAAATTTAGTTGTAACATTAGAAAAAAGTATTTAACAGAGACTTTACACATAAATTGACAAAACATGCAGTTACTATCATTTTTTTAAAAAAATGTTGAACTATTTAAAGCAATTTGATTTCATAAACCATTTTGTAATACATTTGACCATTTTCAAAATTTTATCTTATAAAAATTGTATAATACTTCTTATTTATTAAAATTATTATCGCGATTGTGTATTCGATTTGATCTATCTCTCTCACCGTTCGATGAGTTGAATTTAATTCCAATCTCATGCTAAAGAGAGGGAAGAAGAGAGGAGTTTGAATTGGGACCATAAAACGACACATGCATGTTTTGATTGGGACAGAGACCTCTCCATTGTGTGACCACTCCGTTATTTCAGCTGACATTATCACGTTATTTCATATACATATACACACAAAATAAATTTATAATATCACATATTATTACAAAATGTTTATTTATTTTTACATCAAAAGAATAATTCGTAAACAAAAGTATTGTACGAAAAATTATAACTTATATTAAAAAATAAATAATAATATATTAATTAAAAGCAAATAATCTATATATATTAATTTATATAGGATGTATATAAATATAATATTGATAACCTAGATTCTAAGCAAAATAAAATTTTATTGGTCCACCTAGCTAGATTGTATGTTACAATTGCGACATTATCTTTCTATACATGTAGATATTTTAAAATTGCTCCAAATCACCGCATTGAACCTTCAAAAATATTTTGAATTATCACATTTATTACAAACGAATTACTCAATATTTTCAATTTTTTCTAGCTTATTTTTCTTCGTTTTTAATTTAAAAAAATCTATTAATAATTATGGATTTTTAATATATTTTATTCACAAATGTATACTTGTAAGCTTTAGTGTTGTAATTCAAAATTAATTCATTAGGGTTTTACTAATTTCAATATATTAAAATTTCTAATTAAAAATAATAAATTATACCAATTTATTTATGAGTGTGTTTAGAATATAGATTTTATCATATAAACCAAAATTATAATTATCATTACTGATTTTTTTTAACTAGATCACAAATTATGTTAAACTTAACTATAAAACATAGTAAAACATCAATTATTTTTTTTTAGAAAAAAAACACTAAATAACATCTAAAATTTCAAACATAAAAGTAACATGTAAAAATACAAATTTATTACCACTATGGCAAAAATTGTTTTAAATTAACACATAATATCATAATTAATAAATAGAAATATTACAAAAAAAACTATAATCCTTTGCTAGTTAATATAATATGATATCCATTATCCAATGCTTAAATATTTATTATATGTGCATCTGTGAAATTTTAATTTCAAATAACTTCAATTACCTTTGACATAAAAAAATATATTTATTTAATAGATATTTTTAAATATTTTTCCAAAAATTATCCTCATTAATCATGACAAGTATAAAATTATATCTTTATTATTAAAAAAAACATACATAAAATCTATATTTGATATTTCATAACTAATATATATATATAATTATTTTATGCATTTTATAAATTTAATATTTTTATTTTATAAAATATAATTTAAACTAAATAAAAAACAATATATTTAACTTAGTGAGCGTTACAAGATATCTAATATAAGAGTATTGAATAACGTAAAACTCTCACTTGTATTGCTCCTCTCCTGATATCGGGTCGACCATAAGGCATAATCCATGCTCATTCATTATGACCTACACATGGATGAAAAGGTATACTGTAACTCAATGGGCCTGCAAGAGCCCATATGTTTCAACCATAATGGGCCTTGTATGGACCAGCCCACTTATACACAGATCGGCATAACAATTCTAGGAAAAAGCCTTGGCGGAAAACATCTTAGATATTAGCTAGGGGTGAAATGAAACCGGTTTAGTCAGACCAGAATATTAATTATTTCAGAATTCAGACGACCATCGATGCTTTTTTATCTGTATTTTCTTTATAAGATTTCAAATTATCCAATTTTTATCAAATCAGACTAAACGAAATTTGCTCACCCCTGATTATTAGCTATTATTACTAAGGATGTCAAAATTTGACCCAACCCGTGGGTGACCCGCTCACGGGTCGTGTTTGAGTAAGAGTTTTTGACTCATGGGTCATTTTGACGCGACCCATGAATGATCCGTGAAAACACGGATCAGGTTTGGGTCATAAACCTTGACTCACGGGTCAACCCGCAACCCGTCCCATTTATATATTATATTAAATCATATACATGTGTCAAACATCAAGAAGCCGAAGGTAACTCTAACAATTGAAGTTACTCACTTGATCTCTTCTGCGTGGGTAGAATGAGTCAGACTGACCCGCGAGTCATGGAAGTCGAACGAGTCAATCTGACTAAACCCTTATCATTCTTGACGGGTCAGATTTGAGTTTCAAAAATTAACCCATACTATTACGTGAGTCGTGTTTGAATTAGAGGGTCCCTGACATGAATGACCCGTTTATGACACCCCTAATTATTATATGTCTACCTATCACTATTCGGAAAATGACAATTGGACCGATTTGTCGGACCAAAATGAACCAATTGTAATGCAAAACTGAAAAAAAAATCTCCATAAAACAACTACCAATCTATTTTCTGAAGTTAAGATCTTTAATAAGAGGTAAAGCGTTAAACTGTTATTATTATATTATTTTGCCCCTATTAGAGATGTCACCTTAAGCCTATTTGAAATTATTATATCTATATATAGTAAACATTTTTTCTATGAATTTGGGGATGAATTTCAAATTTACTCCAATTTTTATAAGAGTATTTTCCACAATTTAACACTGTTTAATCAATATGAACTGAAAACAGGTAATGTTATGCATTTTTATGCTGCAGAATTGCTTTAAACCAAAATCTCTAACTCAGCTGCTGCATAAACAAAGAATTCTTATTCAAAACTGTAAGAAGAAAGAAACTACCTTGTTTCCAGAAGCAAAATCAAATCTCACATCGCTAACTCCATTTTAATCTCTCAAATTGCTATAAAGAACTAAAAATCACAACTTGTCATACAGAAGAAAGTTTTCCAGAAATTCCCTTTCCTTGAATATCATCTTCAAAATCATCACTATCGTTCTTACTATCAATCGATTTTGCAGAATCACTGCTTGCCGGCTTCAGTCCAGTGACTGATTGCTGATACCCAACCCCACCGATGATCGTGAAACAGAGGCAAACGATCCCGAAGGGGCTCGCATGTTTGTCCCATATGAACACATTGATCACGACCGTGAGAAACTTATTGACAACTCCAGTGACTGTAAATGCGGTGGCGGAAATTGCCTTCCTGGCTGCAAACCCGAAGAAGCTGATTGATAATCCGAACAGGCATGATAAAGAGACGGCAAAGAACGCATCATAATCGAACCAGTCCCAAGATCTGTCCCCTAGGGCAGCGAAAACGTCCATGTATTCACCGGTTATAACCCAGAAAATTGGAGCCATCATGAGGGACAGCAGGTTGTTGTAAAGAACAAAGCCCCAGGTGTTTAACCCTAGATTCATCACCATATGCTTGATGTAGACCATCTCGGTTGTAATGGTGATCAGGTAAGCAAACGCCCATGAATACGCGGTCAAGGTGAAGGCTGAATCGGTGGCAACGTACCCGATTGCGCCGCCCAGGATCACGAGCAGCGAACAAAATGTGAGCTTCGAAGGGCAGGGCTGTTTCCGGAAGGCAGTATCGGCCAGGGCGACTAGAATCGGAGTCAAGGAACGGAACACGATGAAGGTGTCGACGTTGGCGTGGCTCAGGAGGTTGGTGTTTGTGAAGATCGCGAGGAAGAAGACGAAGGCGGCAGGGAGGAATTTCTTGGCCGTGACGAGATTGAATGGATCGTGGTGCAGAAACCCTAATTTTCCCAAAATCCAGACGCCCAGTGCTGAGGTGAAATACTGTAGGGCAGTGAGGAGCCCGGGGTAGTTGAATTTGGTGATGGCGTATTTGTTGATAACGGCAAGGAGGCTGGAGGATAGGGCGTAGCCGATAACGAGTCCGCTCGTGGTGAATCGGATCGACGACATTGCTCTAGATCGGAGCGGATGTGCAGAGACGGTGCCGGTGAAGGTCACAATCGAGAACTGTACGGATTAGGCGATTCAATTTGGCAAGAAATGAATGGCAAGAAATAGCTAAACCTTTACGAAGATCAAGTTTGAAGAGAAGAAGAAGTGTGATGTACCTTGCCATGAATGTCCAAGGTTCTGGCGCAGATCTTCAATGGCCGAGCTTGGCTGAAGCAGCAGCAGATATTCAAGGAGGGAGGAAGACGATGATAATCAACGGCGTTGATTGGAGGAGGATGAGAGTTTCATAGTTGAATATGAATACTACCGAGTGAGAGGAGGAGGTGAACTGGTGAAGGTCCGTCGTGAAGTCGGTGATCTATAATCTCTGTCACTGTCGAAAGGATAGAAATATGAGACTAAAACGACATCGTTTGAACGTGCAATTGTTCGTTACATTGGAATTGTGTATTGTCCCCACTATATTAGTCAGAGCCGACAGCAGTCTTTTATTGAAAATGGTAAAGTGCGATATTAATTAAATTAAATATCCCTAAAAAAGAAGTTATTTGGTGTTTTGTTTATATAATAGTGTCACGTTAATTGTGTTCTAATTTAACAATCATTTCATCGGGACTTAGAGAAAACAAGTATAGGTGAATATGAGTTTTGTTCGAACGAATTTGAATTTGGTTAGAAACGTTCTGTCGGAAATATTTAAAAGTGTGCTAATTTTACTTGAGCTGATTTGTTACGATAATTTGGATAATCTGATTAGAAGTTTTTTTCACTAGGAAAAAGGAATAGTGGAGATATTTTGTTTATAAATCTCTCTCTAATCCCTCTGTAATACTTAATTGAGTATATAGTTTGAATGTATTGAATTCAACTTTTTTTGAAAACTGACTTGATTAGGGCTGACAATTTCACTCACGACATGATAACATGATACGAACACGCATGAAAAAAAATCGTGTTCGTGTTTGCCTTTGATGGTACGATAATACGAACACGATAACACGATTGTTTTTTCGTGTCGTGTTAGTGTTTAGGTTTCAAAACACGATAACATGATTGTTTGTCTTTGAGGGGATGTGTTTATGTTATTTAGGCTGTGTTATCGTGCGAACGTGAACCGTGTTACCGTGTTATTTTCGTGAAAACGTGTTATCGTGTTACCGTGTTATTTTCGTGTTACCGTGTTATTTTCGTGTTACCGTGTTATTTTTGTGAAATCGTGTTATCGTGTTATGACTTTCCACGAATATTTTTGTGTATCGTTTTTTGTGTCGTGTTGATACAATGAATTTCGTGTCGTGTGTTTGTGACACAGTTATATTTTCGTGTGTTTCGTGTTGGACTATCGTGTGTGTCGTGTCTTGTCCTGGTGCACGATAGCACGCACGAATTGACAGCCCTAGACCTGACTAGCAAGATTGCCTTATCCCAAAGGTGTTTGAAACTAATGTTAGAACAATGGTTAAATACCAATGAGCTACCTGAACTTTGGACGTTTTGCAACGAGTTAGCCGAACTTTAAAAAATCAAACCAGACTACCTCAACTTTGGACGAAGGTGCAACGAGCTATCTTCGTCCAATTTCTGACGAACTTCTGACAATTTTTCAACAAATATCTGTCAACAGTTGACGGTAATTTGGACGGAGGTAGCTCGTTGCAACTTCACCAAAGTTGAGATAGCCCGTTTTGATTTTTTAAAGTTCGACTAGCTCGTTGCAAAACGTTCAAAGTTCAGTTAGCTCCTTGGTATTTAACCCTTAGAACAATATATCTCTTTTTATATTATTTTAATGTTTTTAGATATATTTGTGTATGTTTTTATATAACATCATCTTATTTCGAACATTGTAATCAAAAGTCATCTTTTTAAGGTATTCTAATGTACGAACTATTTTATATTTAAAAAGATATATAGAGGGCATTCTTAAAACATATAATATCGTATATTTCTACTTTATATATATGATAAGATGTGCATATTCTTATAGTATATTAATCCAAAAAAAATGCACATAAATAAGGATTAATAACTTATTATAAAATTAAAAAAAAATACACAAACATGCAAATTAGTGATTAATATTAATTAAGGTACACTACTGTTTTTATTCTCTCTTTGCTACGTAAGTGCAACTTTCACATATCTAGAGTATATATATGTATACATATATTGTGCCAAATAAGTAGTACTGATGATCATGATCACTATGTTGTCTCAGTTTCTTAGTTCAACTAGGCCGCCGGAGCATAGTCTCCGTCACCGTCATCGTCATCATCTCCATCTTCATGAACTGTCCATCCTTCTCTGCAGACTGCAATGGCGCCCTCCTCAGAGCTCACAACCAAAGTAAGACTCAAACCCAGAAACATGGATAAATCCGACATTTTTATCACCTTTCCTTGGATACCTCGTCTTTTGCTCTGTTGTGATGGTTAGGGTTAGGGCACAGCAATGGAGGGAATATATAGGAGAGATGAGTGTGCAAAGAATGTGGTGGGATGGAGGAGGAGTGAGCTATCCACGTGAGACCACGTGCATACGTGGCAATCCATGTGCTGGTCGAGTGTGGATTCCATGCAAAAAAAAAGACTGGTCCGGATAATAGGATGTTCCTAACCATTAAACATTAAATTTATTTATTTATTTTTTATTTGCTTAAAACCTAAAAGTATTTATATGTAGGATAAATAACAAAAAACAACCGAAATTTGAGGAAAAACCAAACACCAAACCGAATTTTTTTTGTTGACAAACAACAAACCAAACTTTTGGAATTGATCAATCAACAAATCTACCTCAAATTTTCATTATGTTTAAATTAATTTTTCAATATTTGAGAGAGTTATTAAGTCAACATTAGTTGAAGTATTTTAAGGAAAAATTATTACGACTTAATAACTCCATCAAACATTGAAAAATTTGTTCAAACATAATGAAAATTTGAGGTAAGTTTGTTGTTTGCTAAATTTCTAAAGTTTGGTTTGTTGTTTGTCAACAAAAAAAGTTCAGTTTGCTGTTTGGTTTTTCCTCACAGTTCGGTTTGTTATTTGGTTATTAACCCTTCTATGTAATCAACAATTAAAGGCATTAGGAGTTTGTATTCATTTTGATCCTCTACTATTACATTTATGCCTTTTTGGTCATTCAATTCTACATGAATTACTTCGATTCTCAATTTTTTTCTTCAATATAAGACCCTCGTTGATTCCCCAAAACTCCATCACTAAGTTGTTAGTGATGCTTAGTCTTCTTTGAAAAACTCTAATCCAGACTCCAAGGTGGTTCATTAGCAGGGAAGAAACCAGAAAAATTATCCAGTGGAGACAATTATTAGAGTAAAGAATAATAGTCGAAGAACAAAATTTTTCCAGTGGAGACAAATATATGATTTAAAAGGGTTAACTAAAAATTATTGCATTTTTATGATCAATTTTATACATAATTAAAAGTTGACGGGTTGCCTCCCCTATTCCTCACATGTCTCCGTGTTTGTTCATGAGGTCACCTGCGCATCCGACTTGTCCCGGGTTATCAATCGTCGAGTCATCCATGTTTAGTTTTATCTAACCTTTATCCAATTGTCTCCATCATAAACATTAAAGATTTAAATGAGACATTTTCTCATTGATAAGTGAAATTAAAAATTTACAGAACTTCTAACAAAGTTATTAGATGATAACAGAAATCATGTACGAAGTTATGAAGGAATAAAGGGTAATTATCTCCCTCATCTCCTTGGTGTTGTGTGAATTCAAACAAAAAAAAAGTAATATTTTTTAATTTATACTTTTAAATTTTTACATTTGCAGAAATTACAGATCAGTCTAGATTGAGATGACTGTCATCGGTATGAATTATCAGTCTCGATCTTATAACCGAAAGAGTGAAGATTCAATCCCGATTTTAGGGTGTAGAGTTTAGACTGACCAAAATCGTTTTTTGCTCACCACTAAATTTAGTGGAGGGAAGATTCCTGTATTAGATATTCATTTGATTAGTGTATCATCAATTGGTCCATTCATGTTTTCGAATTTTGGAAGTTGGCATTGGATGCTTTAAACGAATTGAGGCACATGATTCACATGGCACGTGCATGCCACATGTGAATTTGACAAAAAGAAACAAAACGGAATTAACAAATTAGCTTAACTATATAAATAATATAATGGATATTCTATTGACAGATCATCAACTATTTTGTACAGACCAATTTTGTTGAAAAACTATAATGCTTTAATAGTTTTTTTTTACATATTTGCCCCTTACTAATTTTAAGGAAACTAATTATCCATATTTTCGTAGTTATCAAACCACAATCCAAAATTATGAAAAATTCATGTTTCTAGCAAGTTTTGAATTCTAGACCTCTTACATACTAACTAAAAGTTTTACCACTACACTACTAATTTCAATTGTTGTTTTTATACGTTTCAAATATAATTATTGAAGCAACTCTCATTTTATTGTATTAAATATCCCATATTTATTTTTCGATGCTATTTAGTAATTAACTTATGTTCAACGTCACATTTGTTTAATTATAACTTTAATTTAATTATGTATATATTGTATTAATTTTTTGAAATAGTTGAAAAATAAGTAATATTCTAAATTTAATATTTATAGGCTACCAAAATACTCATTATGATTTTTTTATAAACAATCTCTAAAAAAATCAAAAAGAGTATCTTAACATTGTTAAAAATTAGCAACACTATGTTGATCAAATTTTATGATCAATGTGAAAATCGAATCTTAACATCATATGTGTCGTTATAACTCTAATTTAATTATCTACATACTATAGTCTTTTTTTAGAGATTGTTAAAAAAATATATTTTCAAAATGAGTACTCCGGTAGCCTATAAATAATAAATTTAGTATATTACTTATTTTCAACAATTTCAAAAAATTAATATAGTGGATACATAATTAAAATAAAATTATAATTAAATAAACGATGTTGAACATATGTTAATTACTAAAGAACATCAATAAATAAACATGAGATATTTAATACAATAATATGATATCTGGTTCAATAACTATATTTGAAGCATATAAAAAAAAGTGGATTTAGTAGTGTAGTGGTAAAACTTTTAGTTAATACATAAGATGACTAATGCTCAAAACTTGTATGAATTTTTCACAATTTTGGATTGTACTTTAGTAACTACGAAAATATGAGGTCGATTTGATAATTATTTTTCTTAAAATTAGTAAAGAAGAATATATAAAAAGCTATTGGTGCATTATAGTAAGTGGTGTTTATGAAGTAGTAACTAATTAGCATCTGGGCCATCTTGAAGTTCTGAATAAGGTCCAATAGGCCCAACTCACGAAGCAATTGTGCTTTCCTTGGGCCACCCACTAAGTGCAATACAAAGCTCACTAAGTCCCAACCGACGTCGACTCCTTTGATATCCGGCCGTCGACTCCTTGAAATCGGAACCTCCGATCAAATTCAAGTGGAGTAAGCACAAAGAAACATCGTCGTCGTCTTCCTCTTCTCAAATCTTGAATTCACGAAACCTCGAAGACCAACAAGAATGGCGCCAGTGGCTGTGGAGGCGATGCAGCCAGCTGAATCCGCGTTACCAGAGGAGACATGCTCCGCGAAGTCAGCTTCCATGCAAGGAGAGGGGCTGCGGCAGTATTATCTTCAGCGCATCCATGGGTTCCAGCTTCAAGTCCGACTGAAGACCTATAATCTCCAGAGATTGGAGGCTCAGCGTAACGACCTCAATTCTCGCGGTGCATTTTCTGGTCCCTAGCTATGGAAAATCAATTATTTCATTAGATTTTTTTTGGGGAATCGCGGTATTGAGGTTTGGTGCATTTAGGGTTTGCTTGCTTTATGGTGGGCACGTCAGTAGAGTGAAATTACTGAGCTTTATTTTCATAGAATGCCGAAAAATTGTGTTTTTTGGAGTTGTAAAACGAAATTGAGATCGTAGAAGAGAATCTGGGAAACAAGTAACTTAGAGGATGATTTTTTCTTTCTAGTTACTGAAGATATGGCGTTCTCGTCTTCTTTAACATAGGACGTAGGAGACCTCAACCCTTTAAGCATATCTGCTTGCATTGTCCGATAAAATGTCTCTCCGCCAACCTATTAGTAGGTGTGGAGGCTATTAATTAGAGATAACCTTTGCTTTTTGTTTCATATCTATCAAACCGATCATTCCTTTGGGATGAATCCTGGAAGTCTTTCTTTTTGCTAGGAGAGAAAACTCATCTGTGAAAATTTGATTTGAACTTGTTAATTGGACAGTCCGCATGCTCAGAGAAGAACTGCAACTGCTTCAGGAACCTGGGTCGTATGTTGGGGAAGTTGTTAAAGTTATGGGGAAAAACAAAGTCCTTGTCAAGGTGTGTGACTGTTTTGCTGAAAATTATGAGGATAGTGATCATATATACATGTTTTGTTAATCTATTGTTAATCTATTCTCTAAGGTTCATCCAGAGGGAAAGTACGTGGTTGACATCGACAAGAGTATCGATATTACCAAAATCACACCTTCAACAAGAGTCGCTCTAAAAAACGACAGCTATGTTCTGCATCTGGTCTTGCCGAGCAAGGTCGATCCTTTGGTCAACCTCATGAAGGTAGAAAAAGTTCCTGATTCTACGTATGACATGATTGGTGGTCTCGACCAGCAAATCAAGGAGATTAAAGAGGTATAATGTTATTTTTTTTAAAATAAATAATGTTAAATTTTAATATTGTGGCCAAGCCATACCCAAATAGCAACCACAATATACAACTCGGGCTCCATCCTAAAACCAATTGGTGATAGGAGGAGGTAGCCTTGTTGTATATATGGTGCCCAAATTTGGAGAAACCACCGGTGTGGTATTTCCCCCACACAGTGATTTCAACACTCCCCCGCACTGTGATACTCGATTAAGGCACTGCACCGGCACATTATTTATTCAGACGGGTTGGGACTCAACAAATCCCCTCTCACATCCAGGCCCGGCCCGAACTCTGGTACGTGGAGTAAACGGGACACAACAAACCCACATCGGGTACCCAACGGGAAACACCCAACACCGTCAATCGAAACCAGACTCTGATACCATGTTAAATTTTAATATTGGGGCCAAGCCATACCCAAATAGCAACCACAATACACAACTCGGGTTCCATCCTAAAACCAATTGGTGATAGGGGGAGTGATAGGAGGAGGTAGCCTTGTTGTATATATGGTGCCCAAATTTGGAGAAACCACCGGTGTGGTATTCCCCACACAGTGATTTCAACAAATAACACATTTATTGCTTCATTTGTAGTTTGCTTTCCATGTGACATTCATTCTTCGTTCCATAATTCTTTTAGGTCATTGAGCTTCCAATCAAGCATCCTGAATTGTTCGAGAGTCTTGGTATAGCTCAACCAAAGGTAAGATTGCCATGTTTATGGATTTTGCTTGATATTTATTGATCAACTTGTATTCTCAGTATTATATAGTCCCATGTACGTTTCATGACATTTTGTGTTACAGGGAGTGCTGCTATACGGACCACCTGGTACTGGGAAGACTCTATTGGCAAGGGCCGTGGCCCATCATACTGACTGTACCTTCATTAGGGTTTCTGGTTCTGAGCTGGTCCAGAAGTACATTGGAGAAGGTTCAAGAATGGTTAGAGAACTTTTTGTCATGGCTAGGTGAGTTCCCCCAGTAAGTAGGCTCATATCTTTAAATATACTTAATGGAAGTCCATGAATTGTTTTCGTTTGGCCTATCTACCTATCTCGACTGTATTCTGACTAGGGCTGTCGATGGTTAGGGTATGACAAATACCATAACCATACCATATTTTTAAATCACATACCATAATCATTATAATCATTATGGGTATAATTTTCAATACCACAACCATTAAAATAACAGTGGTTATTAACCATGGTTTTACCCGTATACCCATATTCATTCCACACATGTAATATAATAAAAGATCGAAAATTTTATTTAAAAAAATAAATCAATCTATATTACCATCGTTGGACTTTGGCGCCTTCAATTTTCATCAATTTTAAATTTTCAATTATATAATTTATATTTAGTATATTATATAAATTAGTTTATTAATAATAAATAAATATTATATTTATATAATAACCATGGGTATAACTCAAATACCATAACCATTATGGGTAGAAAATTCATCACCATAACCGCACCATAATGGTACGGTTAACCATATTAAACAGTAACGGTTATAACCATGGTTATGGGTTTTTCACCGCACCATTATCGGCCCTAATTCTGACCTTATGCTCTACGTATTTATATAACTGCATTAAAAATTGCAAATAAATTAACTGAAAGTGTTACTTAAAGACCTTACAATTTTTGTTTTTTGAAAAAAAACAGGGAACATGCTCCATCTATAATTTTCATGGATGAGATAGACAGTATTGGGTCTGCTAGGATGGAGTCTGGTAGTGGAAATGGTGACAGTGAGGTGCAGCGAACTATGCTTGAGCTTCTTAATCAGCTTGATGGATTTGAGGCCTCCAAAAAGATTAAGGTGCTGATATTGCTGCTGTTACGAGTATATACTGCAATTGATTAGCTTTTGGGGGTTGATAAATGGTTAATCGGATTCTTTGCATGCCAATTTTGTTTTCAGGTGTTAATGGCAACCAATCGTATTGATATTTTGGATCAAGCACTTCTTAGGCCAGGAAGAATTGATAGGAAAATCGAGTTTCCGAATCCCAATGAGGAGGTATTTTTCTGATTTCATGCAAATCGTTACTTAGAATTTTCATCCCATTGAAGCTATTCATCCACATTATTGGGGCTGATCAAAAAAGACTGTAGGACCGAATTCCCGACCCGAGACCGAGTGTTTTTTTTCTCTCTTCAAGGTCGGTCTCGGTCTTTTTTCCCCAAAGCCTGTTTAGGCCCGGCCCGAAGTTACTATACAACCCCTAAAAATCAATGATGTATGTTTGGAACTATGGAAGAAAATGAACTTTGTTTAGAATTTTGTGTGTTTGTTACTTGATTGATTTGTTACTTTGATTTGTACTTTGTAATTTTGTTACTTTGATTCCAATGATGTTTGTATTTGGACAAATTCAGTTATTTTTTTGGGTGTAAGATTCGGTCCAGGACCAAGACGGCCCGAGTAAAGAAAGACCGACTCGAGCATGCTTTTTTGGCTGAGGTCGGTCTCGGTCCTCCAGAAGGCAAGACCGAAATTTCGGTCTCGGTCTTGCCTTCAGGACCAGCCCGCCCCGCCCATGATCAACCCTACACATTATATATATATGTATGTGTGTGTGTGTACTGTGTAGTATTGATATGTATTGCAAACTCTGTGCAGTCACGTACCGATATTCTCAAAATCCACTCCAGAAGGATGAACTTGATGAGAGGGATCGACTTGAAGAAGATCGCTGAGAAGATGAATGGTGCATCTGGTGCAGAACTCAAGGTTTGTCACCTATATCTTCTCATTTCTGTAAAACTCTACAAAATGCGACGAGCTAAGGGTTTTGCAACGAGCTACCCAAACTTTGAAAATTCAAAACGGGCTACCTCAACTTTGAAGAAGGTGCAAATAACTACCTCTATCCAATTTTTGACGAATTTCCGACGACAGTTGACGGAAAATTGGATGGAGGTAGTTATTTGCATCTTCTTCAAAGTTAAGGTAACCCGTTTTGAATTTTCAAAGTTCGGGTAGCTCGTTGCAAAACGTCCAAAGTTCAGGTAGCTACTTGGTATTTAACCCTAGTAAAAAATGAGAAACTTAACACACGACATTCATGAGTCCGTTGTTCACTGAAATAGTAAAAAATGTTACTTTTTTCAATCTTTACAGTAAGATACCGAATTATTTCTACCTGCAGGCTGTGTGTACGGAGGCGGGTATGTTTGCTCTGAGGGAAAGAAGGGTGCACGTCACGCAAGAAGACTTTGAGATGGCAGTGGCCAAGGTTATGAAGAAAGATACCGAGAAGAACATGTCTTTGCGCAAGCTGTGGAAGTAAACTGGGTATATTACTTACGTTTATCTATCTATATATCTATAGCTTCTGTGTGTTTGTGGTTGGTTCCTTCACTATGAACGTTTAGTTTGAGCCGACAGCAGCTTTTGAATGTCTTAAGTATTGTTCCTTTCAATTGCTCTGGTCTAGACAGATGACTGCTGTGTTGGTGTTCAAGGTTAATTGATTTCGAACAGAGGATGTTATCATGTTAATGTAAGGTCATTTCTAATACGGGTTTCGGGTTTCGTCATTGGCAATTGTAATCTGCTCATCAGTTATTCCAACCAATTTTGGTTTAGTTTGGTGGGTTATTTGCAGTTTAAGTGAGGGTTGCAGCTACGGTTTTATCCGGGTCTAGTCATGGTCAGGGTTGAGATAGTCCGGGTTCCGGTCTTGGTCCACTGGCTTAGATATTTTAGGATCTATGTGATGTGCTAATGGTTACCAAGGTGGCTTGCCATATTACATGCATAGTTTGAATTTAATGTTGGTTAAATAATATATTGATTTTAATTATTTATTATCAAAATAATATATTTACAGGTGGCAATTCGTGTATGTCGTGTTGTGTCATGTGTAAACGGATGTCGTGTGTAAACAGATAAATCTTAAACGTGTTGTGTTTAGACAGATCACACCCGGAACATATGTTAAAGACACGATTAACTTTTTGAACAAATAAAAAATTCATATATACAAGAGACAAATCGTGTCACGTAACAAGAAATGATACGAAAGAAATAATACAATATGAAAATCATAAATTCTATAATTTAATTTCATAATTAAGTTTTAAAATTCATAAGTGATTAAAAAATAAATTTAAATATTTGATAAATATATTAATTGTATTTAGTTGTGTATTTGCATGTTAGATGTATTTAGACACAGTTATTAATCATGTCAAAATATATGAGTTGTTTAGACAAAGTTATTAATTGTGTCGTGTTATTATCGTGTAAAATGTAGATCGTTGCAGATCGTTTAATCGTGTATTGTCATAAATTGTCACCCTAATGTAAATAGAAGAGGGAAATATACCATGATCATTATAGTAGTTCAAAATGAATGATCTAAATATAAGTTGTTATAATTTTATTAATAAATAATAACTTTGTCGTTGTATTTAATGAAGTAAATCAATAATGATTTTATGAGTAACATAATTAAAATATTAGAATTAATTTGATTGTAATAAATAAATTTAATTATTTTGATAATAAATCAATTAATTTAACTTAGTTTTAATGCAGAAAAGGTCTATGGTTATATTTAGGTGTATGAAATATATGTAAATTTTCCTTTCCAAGAAATAAATGCAAATTTTAAAAAAAACAGGGCATAATTAATTAGTATAGTAGTTTAAAATTTTGCTAAGAAAATAAATTTAATTTTATAAACATAAATAATATAATAATTTTGTAAAAAATAAAATATAACTGATAAATGCACATTCATGTAGACTAATAAAAAATCAATTTTAACATATAACTGTTCTATTTTATTCATTATCACAATTTTAAATAATTTATCTAAATTAATATATAGCTAGACTGACAACCACGAGGGTAAAATGCACTACTTAAAGGACAGTAGGGATCTAATTACAGCTAAGCAGTAGCTTTAGATTGAAATATATTATGCTATAAATTGAGGACCGATTTGATAGTTTTATTTTTTAAAGGTGTCCGTACAGAAGATTTGGTGCACCTCGTCGTTTAGGATAATGTCTCTTTCTTCTTCTCAACTTCGAGGAAGCCCATACCTTCTCTCCTCCTTCCTCTTTACAGAACATCCACCATTGACGCCTTCAAGGTAGCTCGGTGACTTTGTGCATCTTCTGAAGACAAATTCAGGTAATTTCCTTCAATCCAATGGTTTCTTGATCCTGAATTCACCTCCATGATGATCAATTATGTGGAGATGGAACGAGAGATGATCTTGGAGTCTAATTACGTGGAATTGATTTTGACTTTGGAGGTTTCTGGTCATATGGTAGTACATTTAGGTTGTTGAGATCGCGGTGGTGTGTACGGACCGGAGGGATGAAAAGTGAGGTGGAGCTGGAGCCACCGGAGACGCAACAGTGCACGAGTGACTCCGATCCTCTGCTTCAGGACCGAGCTGATTCGAGCGTTGTACGATCGAGTGAGATCAATGACGATGAGGGTGATGACGTCGAGGCTGGGTTGATCCCTTGCTGCCGCATTTGCCTAGAGAGCGACAGTGAACCAGGTCACATTTCCTTTCAGTTTATATCTTGGTGGTCCTTTTTGAATTTTTACTAAAATTAATGATGCATTTAGCTTATGCATTTCCAAAAGTAAACTTCTTCATCCAAGTAAGGACCCAATCATGGTGTTTGACTATCTTAATAAAGGGAAGAATCACTGTCTTGTAGTGGATGAGTTGTATAGTTGAATTTAGTGGTGTCGTGTGGGTTCAATCCTTTGTAGCCTAACTTTAATCCGGGAAGTTCAGCAGCATCTTTCATGTGACATTTGTTTAACCAGTTGAGCTGGTAGCTACATTGTTCTATTACCCTCTTAGATTCCTTAACAGTTTGATTTTGGGGAATAAGCACTTGCTTTATAGATTCTTTTTTACTTTGTGGAGAATTTGCTGGAATAGGATGAACACCATCTACTTGGAATTAACGAGCTGATGAAGTTTCTTCTATTTTGTTCTTGTTTTTGGTGGGTTGAATAGCCTCATAGGATTAGGACACATTTTAACAAAGGTCTGGCAGTATTGTTTTTCAGTTGCTCGTTGTTTGGTTTTGGTCCCTCCATACGTAGTGGTTTTTCAGCCAAACAGTATGTCTTTGGATTTTAGTTCTCACTATTATTTTCAAATTGACAGGTGATGTACTAATATCTCCATGCATGTGCAAAGGCACTCAGCAGTTTGTTCACCGTGCTTGTTTAGACCACTGGCGATCTGTTAAGGTATTCAATTATTGCTTGTGGAATGTGGATGAATGCTAATAATTTACTTTAGGTTTATTATTGGTAATCTTCTGTTTGTTTCTTTCACAGGAAGGTTTTGCTTTCTCGCATTGCACAACGTGCAAAGCCCAGTATCACTTAAGAATTGAGTTATTTGAGGAGAATACTTGGCGTAAAGTCAAGTTCCGACTCTTTGTGGCTAGGGACGTTTTCCTTGTATTTTTGTCTGTACAAACTGTAAGACGTCGATGGAACTCTGCTTCTGAAATAAAAATTTATGCAGTAAACTATTTCCAAATTTCCTTGTTTCATCACGAAGTCTCTAAAAGAAAAGGATAATTTTCAGTATGTTTTTGTATCTCTTCTCTCTTTGTTAGGTTGTTAGCCTTTAAATATATGTATCTTCCTCTTCTTTTGAGAATAGACTTTTGATAGATACAGTATCTGTATGTGTTCATAGATACAGTTTGGGGATCTGGGAGCATGATATTAAATAACTTATCAAAGTAAAGCCGATTGTATGCTCTATTCTCATTAATATGCATAAAAACTAAAGACAGTGAACATAATAGTGCATATATTTTGTTTTCTATCTTAATTCTGGACACATGCTATATACTTTATGCAGGTCATCGCTGTCATTGGTGGTTTTGCATACTTGATGGACAAAGATGGGGATTTCAGGGACTCATTTAGTGATGGATGGGATCGCATTCTGTCAAAACATCCAATTCCATTTTACTACTGCATAGGTGACCACTCTTCTGTTTTCTCCATTTCAATATCAGCATAAGCTCTTAATCTATTACTTACAAAATCTTAGTTCAGAGTCTGTTTCTGTTCACTGCTTAACTTAACCATGACATGGTCTATTACTTTAGCACCTATACTTCCAAGAAAAACAATTTACTAATTATAAATTCTGATTTATCTGTTTTTTGTTACTCAGGTGTCCTTGCATTTTTTGTGCTACTAGGGTTCTTCGGGATAATATTGCATTGTTCGGCCCTTAATAGCAATGACCCGAGAATGGCTGGTTGTCAAAACTGCTGTTATGGTTGGGGAATCTTGGACTGCTTTCCTGCTTCCATGGAAGCATGCTTTGCCCTAGTTATCGTTTTCGTAGTCATCTTTGCAATTCTTGGTATTGCTTATGGTTTTCTTGCTGCAACAATGGCCATTCAGAGGATTTGGCAGAGACATTATCACATACTAACCAAGAGGGAACTCACCAAGGTAAGTAATTAACAGTACTGAGCAGCACTTTCATTTTTTTACTGAGAATGACTTTCAATTGGTTAATTCTTAGGTGAGCTTGATGTTTGTACCAAGCCAACAAAATAGCGCCATGTGTCCCATTTAGACTGTAGGGTCTCACCTATTCCCATAGAATTTTAGGGTGAAAAAAAGATACAAAATATGCTGACACTTGGCACAATCTGGTTGGCTTTGAGTATACCTAAGAATCATCCTTTCCGAGGGATGGTTTGATTAGACAAAGTCACCATAGCTGAGTCTGGATTGAATTGACTCTGACCCACTCCCAAGGTAGAGCTGAACCAAACCAAACCATGTTCAGTGTCCCAACTAACCCTGACCTACACCCTTTTGAGGGTTGTTTTGATTGGACAAAGTGACCATGGCTGAGTCTGGTTTAACTTGACTCCAGGCCACTCCCTACGTAGAGCTGAACCAGACCAAACCATGATCAGGGTTCAACTAAATAACCCTAAACCGTAAATAAGGCAGATCGGAGCTGATCAAACCTAGGTGACACATCTAATGTATCACAAATGGTCTGTTGAGCCGTGGTTTAGACCATTTGTGGTGGTTTGTTTTTGACTTAAGGGTCATTTACACCCTGACCCAGGCTCGGGTGAGGATCTGGGTCAGAGCTATGATTGAAGACCATGGACTCATTCCTTTTTACACAATGAGTGCAGGAATACATTGTAGAGGATCTTCATGGATGTTACTTGCCGCCCAAGTTGGATCTTGAACATGAAGAGCGATTGAAGATGCTGAAACTTATATGAAAAAAAATACAACTTTTGATTCATATGAAAAAAAAATTGTATGTATGATTGTAATTCAGGTTTGGTCACAATTCCAAGCAAAATAATGCTTAGTTCTATACACCCGGCACTCCACACTGAGGGTTCAAAAGTCACTGAAACTAAGCTAGTTTTCTCTATTTGGGTTAATACACCTGGTGTATGCTTCCCAAAGTGTCACTTGCATTTTGGGCCTTTCCGATTAGCGGCACGATTGTTATAAATTCTGGCCCAGCCCAACATAAATCCAATCCACTCTCTACCATCCTTTGCTCGATCCAATATCGGACCGTTCATAATTGATGTTCAATCAGAGGCGAACCAAAGCAAATATCAAACAAACTTTAAGGCTGGAATTATGCGAGTTTGATCTGAATTTCGAGCCTGGTCAAGTCGGGTGAGACCAAGTTCATGTCGTTTCTAAACCGAATGCATTTGAAGATGAGAGAGCCAACTGTAGATCAGAGTCCAGTCCAACTATTGAATTTAAAGTTCGGCCCAAATGTTGTGGATTAGATTCTCGGCCCAACTTTGTGGATGAGAGTTCAGCCCAACTGATGTAAATGAGAGTCTGGCCCAACTGTTTGGATGAATGTTCAACCCACAATTCATGAAGAAGAGAGTTTGTCCCAACTGTTGTGAATTAGAAGTCGGCCCAACGAATGTAGATGGGAGTTCGGCCCATGTGGTGGAATAGAGTTTAGGCCCAAATGCTTTAATATTAGAGTCAGCCCAAGTATTGTTAGAATCAAGCCCCAATGTTTTGATTAGAGTTCAGGCCAAATGGAGTGAATTGGTATTCGGCCGAGTTTTGCCCAATTGTTGTAAATTGAGTATGATGTAATATAGTACAAGTTAATCCTCATAATGTTATGGATCTTGAAGTTACCACTTCGTTCTCCGGAATCTTGTGTTGGACGCTCCACAGACCTAAAGGAAATCACGGGTTGTTCTCGTTGTTTCCCCTCCGATGCCTAAGTTAGTCGGATGTTGTTTTTAACAGAGTAAATGTAAGGTAAGGTATCTCTTGTCACATTAGTTTTAGTGGAGATAGGTGAGGGTATTTATAATCCTCACCCCTAATCTGAGTTGAGTTACTTTCTACCACGGTTGTCCCAGGTGACGCTTGGTTAAGTGACCGGGGTTGTTTGGAGTCCTATGCTGCCTGGTGTTTTGTGCCTAGTGGCATTGTGCACTGTGCCCCACGCCTATCGCTTTTGTGCCCCATCCCTTCGTGTCCAACCTCGAGCCTTGTGCTGCGTTCGCACCACATGAACAAATATAAGGAGTTTTCCCAAATGGCGATGCCTATATGATCTTGGCACGCCTCTTTCTTCTAGCGTCTGTGAGTTTGGCCTTTAGTGTCATAGCGACTGTATGTCGTTAATTGGACATTGAGTCTTCGAGTTGTGGGGCGCGCCAATAACGACGAAAAAGGCACAGTAGTGACTTCCCAATAATCATAGTGTGTCGCTCTTGTTGCGTTACAGACCAGATGGGCCTAACTTCTTGGGCTCGATCCTTAAGGGTTGAGGCCCAAAGGGCAGGATCCATCATCTGCCCTTGAAGCTCAATATGAGTGTCACTCATGTTGGGTTTGATGGTGATATTTGTCAAGGCTATGGCGTTCCTCTAATTAGCCGTGAGTTGGGCCTACTTTCTCTCGCTGGTACGGAGAGTCACTCTTGGCGCGCCACGTGTTGGTAATACAACATCCAAATTGATTTTCAAACACAGGCGGTAAAAAGTTGAAGAGACTCGATTGAACCGTTGGAAACCCTTGGGTTTCCCGAGGAACGTTTCAGCCAATCATAACCCCTAGGGGTGGCCTGGCCGTTTATCTCATCTATAAATTGGTCATTCCTCCTGTTACTTTCTCTCTCTAGAATTTGCTATGCTTTCTTTCTAGAATTCCAGCTACCTTTTCATCCCTTTTCCGATCGCCTTAGGATCTCTGGTCGCCCAAAATAGTTGTTGCATCCCTTTCGAGTCAAACCTCTATCCCCGACGTGAACACCTTATTTCTTCAATGGCGAGCTATTCAGCAAGAGGTGAGACTAATGTTTTCTTTTCCCTGGATTTAGCGACCCTAAGCCCAATATAATCTCTAGGTCTATTTTTAATAAAGTGATAGAGGAAGCGTGTATGGGCGACACTTTCTCTTCACATTATCCTATTCTGGATGAAAGCGACCCTGAAAACGCCCATCCTACTTCTAAATCAAGTCCGTGTGAGGAAATCATTTATCACCTGCAGATTGATGTGGGGTTGAGGTTTCCCCTATGCCCAGACATGGCCGAAGCCTATTGGTACTATGACGTCTCCCCCACCCAATCATTCACACCTGGGTAGACTTTAGGGCGTTGTGTGAGAATAGGGGCTACACATATTCCTTAGTTTTATTTCGTTATTTTTATAGGATAGATTCAAATCGTTTCAGCGTATTCAATTTTGTCAGTCGATTCCCTTATAATAAGTATCAGAATTGGTGCTCTGTTTGACCCTTAGTCACAGGCTTTAGGACAAGGAACTCTAATTGGAAGAGTTCCTACTTATTCTTCCAATGGGGCGTTCCTTGGTGTATTACTTCCAAGGCGCTCCGCGGCCCGGTACCTTCCGACGATGAGTTATCCCCTTGGGATAAGAAGTCTCTCCACCTAGTGTATGTCAATCATATAGCTGGGCGCGCCTCGTGGATATCTAAGGAGACCACGAAGGAAAGATTTATTCAATGCTGACATCTCTCTAGCACAGTATCGCTATTCCATTTCACGGGTAATAACTTGTTTTATTTTTCTTTGCAAACAACACTCTTTCGCGCGCTGACATTGCGCTCGATCTACCGATTGAACAAGAAAAGGGAAAAGGCAAGGCCCCAAGCGACGCGCGGAGGGTTCCAAGAAAAGGAAGAGACAAACTTCTTCTAGGAATAAACATTTATTCTTGACTTCGTAATCATGTTTGAATTTCATACACATATAAAGCAAAGTATATATTTAGTACAGAGGTGTACCGCTTGTACGTACAGTAACTTCAATTATATAGTATATATTAGTTTATTAATAATAAATAATTATTATATTTATATAATAACCATGTACAACTCAAATACCATAATCATTATAGGTAGAAAATTTATCAAAATAATTGTACTGCACCATAATGGTACAGTTAACAATATTAAACAGTAACAGTTATAATTATTAATTATGGTTATGGATTTTCCACCGCACGGCCTTATACCGGACCGGCGGACCCTACCAACTGTTCATCTTCATCCATTCACCTCCACGTGTCAGCGCTTATCATTTTCTCCTGCTCCCACTCGTCTCGGCGCTTACCCTGTTAATATAATTATATAACCGCTGCCCAAACTCCATAGAAAGAACCTGCAACAGCAATATCTCTCTGTGTGAGTATGGCGACCAATCTTCTTACTTTCCGGCCGGTCGGAATCCGTGCATCGGCCACATCCGAGCACAGGAAACCCAACCCAGATGGACAGAAGAGCTCCTTCGCTTCCGGATGGTGGGCCCCACTGTTCGTCTGGTCCTCTGAACCGGACTACATCAACTGCAGCAGCAGCCCTAGTGTCACCAACACGGCAGAGAAAGCCGCCGCCGGAGGGTCCCGTTTCGTACCGGGCTGCTTCACCGCGGAGAAGGCCAAGCAGCTGAGGAAGATGACGGTGGGCATTGCGTCTTTCCATGACGCCATGTACCACTCTGCCATCGCCTCCCGACTCGCTTCAGATTTTGGCGGCGACAAATGATCTCCGGCCACCACTAGCAGGCCGCTGCTCGTCTATACATCTATAAGACTATAATATAGGTTTGTACAAATATATACATTATTGTTCGTGCATGTAATTAGTTAGAAACTATGATGATTGAATCTCTTTATTTTTAATAATTTGTTGCTCTAGTAAATTCATAAATTGTATGTCTTTAATCTATGAATTCTAAAGGGACGTACATATTTAAATTGATATATCATTGGTTAAAATATGCATTTTAAACTATATATTTTTTTTTTTAACAACAAAACAATACTTCTGGTTATTTTTTTAATAAAAAAATACACATTTTTTAGAAGAGATAATTACATTTTTTAAAACAAAATTCACTTTTTTATTTTTTTCTAATACACATAAAAAAACACTCATATTTTGTATCATCCTCATAATCAAACCAAATTAATGTTAAAATTCCGTTTCGATCTTTGTATTTTTTTTAAAATTAAAAGATCCATTAAGAATCTGTGACACAAAGAGAATCATCCCCAAATGTAGGAATATACAATGGAATATGCTTCCATTTTGGTTGGAATTGTAGAATTTGATCACGTGTCTATTCATAGTGTGACAAAATCGGGCATCATCCGTCTACTCGTGATTTTTTACTAGCACGTGAAAAGCATGATAAATTGAAGTGGTCCTAACTCCTACCGTCGGCAATACCTTTCTACATAGACGACGGAACACTCCCGTCCCGTCGTCGTTTATAATGTCAAAACAATGCCGATTTTTTCAGACCAATTTGCACGACCAAGAATCAATGACGCATTCAGAGCGTCACCTATGACTCATATCATAGTAGGATTAACAATGGTTAGGGTATGCTACAGATATATCAAATACCATAATCATACAATATTTTTAAATTGCATACCATAACCATAACCATTACGAGTACAATTTTCAATACTATAATCATATTCATAACCGTAGTTATTAACCACGGTTTTAATCGTATACCCTAGGGGTGATCAAAAAAGACTGTAGGAATGAATTCCCGACAAGACTAGCCCAAGACCGGCCCGAGCAGACGTTTTTTTTCTTTCTTCAAGGTCGATCTCAGTCTCGGTTCCCCCCCCCGAAAACCCGTTTAGGACCGACCCGATCCGGCCCAAAGTTACTATACAACCCCTCAAAATCAATAATTAATGTTTGGAACTATGGAAGAAAATGAACTTTGCTTAGAATTTTGTGTTTTTGTTACTTGGTTGATTTGTACTTTGTAATTTTGTTACTTTGATTCCAATGATGTTTGTATTTGGATAAATTCAGTTTTTGTTTTTTGTAAGATTCGGTCCAGGCCCGAGACCGGTCCGAGTCAAGAAAGACCGACTCGGGCGGGCTTTTTTGGCCGAGGTCGGTCTCGGTCCTCCAGAAAGCAAGACCAAAATTTCGGTCTCGATCTTGCCTTTAGGACCGGCCCGGCTCGCCCATGATCAACCCTAGTATACCCATATTTATTACCACATGTGAAATGTAATAGAACATTATAAATATTATCTTAATAAATACATTAAGTTATGTTATAAACAACAAAAATATTCAACATTAATATCATTCAAAATTAACATTAATATCATTTAACATTTAAATTATTAAATTACAATTCTACGTGAAATTATAGATTTGTGAAATCTAAAAGTGAAAATCATATTATAAGTTATGAGTACTTATTAATAAATTAATATTAAATTATTTTATTAATATAATAACCACGAGTATGACTAAAATACCATAAACATAACCATAACAGACAGAAAATTCATCAGCATAACCGCAATAGTACGGTTAACCATATTAAAAAACAGTTATAACCATGGTTTAGAGTTTTTCACAGCACCATAGTCGACCCTATATCATAGTTCTTTACCGATAACAAAGAATGACCCCAAAATCTGTACTACTAGAGAGCATTGAAGCACATTTCAAATACCTTTAGTAGCAATTCTCATCATGAATGTTGCATATTATTCCCCGCCGTCAGGGCTTCTACTATGGAGAAGGAATAAAGAAGATGAAAAATCCGAGATCCCAACATGTTATTTAGCTAGAACGGAATGGGAGAAGGGTAGAATGGAATGAATCCATTTCCTGTTGATCTTGCTATCTGCAATCACTTGCTCTCAGAGTCGTATATATCTGTTCTGAGTTATCTGTCAAGGAATTACCAAAACAATGCACAAACCTTAATCACTATATAGCTGCCATAACCCGATCCATAGCTATAATTTATCAAAACTTGGATTTGGATATAAAAGTCTTGGTATTTGAGGTTGTAATTGTATCATGAATATGGCATCAAATAATCAGATAGTTCCTTTATCGACATGACATACACATGCGTATGGTATCATATATCTAAGCTACCAAACCGAAATCCAAAATCGGAATCTACCCATTCTGCCATTTAGTTCACAAATCTACCAGGTTTATACTGTTATGTTAATCATAAGTTATGAACACAACAATCTAGCATCAGTGTCTAATACTTGTGTAGCATCAATGTGCGTTTTTTTGGAAGCATTTGTTGATGATGGAGACTTTTCCGGCCACCACTGTTGATGATGGAGACATTCGGGCCACCACCACTTGTTGAAGTGGACCACTCACTGAAGTGGAGCACTTACTGAAGTGGAGCACTTTGTGCTGAAGTGGAGCACTTCTGGTGGAGCACTTACTAGTCAACTTCTGTGGCTATTTAAGAACCAACAATCTGTGAAGAAATGATAGACTTGAATTACGAATTTGAGAGAAGAGTTGGTTGTTGAGTTCTTGAGTTGTGGGAGAAAGTAGTGTTTGGTGTGAGCCAGAAATACGAGTGAGTGTTTCAGAGTGCTATATGTTGTAACACTGTTTCTCTATAGTGAAGTGTGGGTGTGAGCCGTGGACGTAGCCAAATTGGTGAACCACGTAAATCTTTGTGTCGTTTTGCATTTCTCTTAATCCATCGAATCTCAAGATCCTGCAAGGTGGAAATTAGCCTCAGCTAATATCCCAACAATTGGTATCAGAGCCTTCGGTTGGTGAATCAAAGGCAAGGAAATCATCCTATCTGTTCGAGTGGGAGCAATGGCGCTAGAGAAGGAGTCCAAAATTTCTCATTTCGATGGCACAAATTTCGGATTCTGGAAGATGCAAATTGAGGACAGCCTGTACCAGAAGGATCTTTATTTGCCTCTGGGTAAGAAACCAGATGAAATCAAAGATGCCGACTGGGTGGTATTGGATCGGAAAGCTCTCGGGCACATAAGGCTATCACTGTCGAAATCAGTGGCCTACAATATCAAGAATGAGAAGACGACCGCATCTCTCATGACGGCCCTCTCCAGTATGTATGAACAGCCTTCTGCAGCAAACAAGATCCATCTGATAAAGAAGCTGTTCAACATGACGATGTCAGAAGGAACAGCATTCAGAGATCATCTCAGCAAGTTCAAAGAAGTGACAGAAGAGCTGGACGCAGTGGGTATGGTGTTTAGCGAAGAGATACGTGCCTGTCTAATTCTTGGGCAGCTGCCCAATAGTTGGAAAGGCATAGTCACTGCAATCAGCGGAACTGCAGGTAAAAAGAAAACTCTGAAGTTTGATGATGTGATCAGCATCATTATGACTGAAGAAATTCGAAACCAGTCGAATGCCACTTCTAGCTCAGGGTCAGCTTTGAACATGGAGAGCAAAGGTAGGGATTCAAAGCAGAATGGAGGTGGCAAGTCCAAGTCCAAGGGTGGGAGGCCAAAATCTCAGAATCCCAAAAATTCCAACAATCAGAACCAGAAGGTGATCGAGTGTTGGAACTGCGGGAAGCTCGGGCACTACAAGAATCAGTGTAGATCCCCGAAGAAGGAAAAGGAAGGCAAGCAAGAAGCAAACATCGCTGCAGAAGAGGCAGGTGATGTTTTGGTATGCTCTTTGGAGAGCAAGTCTGAGTCATGGGTGCTTGACTCGGGAGCTTCCTTTCATGCGACCTCCAACAAAGAACTCTTAATGAGTTATACACCAGGTAATCTTGGCAAAGTTTATCTTGGTGATGATCAACCTTGTGATGTGGTGGGCAGGGGTGATGTACAAATCCGGATGAATGGATCTGTGTGGAAGTTAAGGGATGTGAGACACATTCCTGACTTACGAAAGAATTTGATCTCGGTGGGGCAGCTCTCAGCAGAAGGTTGTGTCACAACCTTCAACAGCGACTCTTGGAAGGTTTCTAAAGGTGAAATGACGGTTGCTCGTGGCCAGAAGAGTGGTACGCTCTATATGACAACGAACGCTGGTGGATCAATTGCAGTTGCGGACAGCAAGGATGATCCAAATCTTTGGCACCAGAGACTTGGTCACATGAGTGACAAGGGTCTCAAGATGCTGCATTCCAAGGGAAGAATACCAGACTTGAAGTCAGTTGACACTGACTTGTGTGAAAGCTGCATCTTTGGGAAGCAGAAGAGAGGGAGCTTCATGAAGAGTGGCAGAGCAGCAAAGCAGGAAAAACTTGAGCTAGTTCACACGGATGTTTGGGGTCCAACCACTGTCTCATCCATTGGCGGAAAGTCATACTTCGTGACTTTCATTGACGACCATTCCAGAAAGGTATGGGTTTATTTCTTGAGACGTAAATCTGAGGTATTTGAAATGTTCAAGATATGGAAAGCCATGGTAGAAAATGAGACAGGTTTAAAGATCAAAACTCTGCGATCCGACAACGGTGGTGAGTATGATGATATGGAGTTCATGAAGTTCTGCTTTGAGAGTGGCATCAAATTAGCAAGGACCGTGCCAGGAACACCACAGCAGAATGGTGTAGCAGAACGAATGAACCGGACATTGACTGAGAGAGCCAGAAGCATGCGAATACATGCAGGACTGCCCAAGCAGTTCTGGGCAGAAGCAGTCAATACAGCAGCATACTTGATCAACCGTGGTCCATCGGTTCCACTAGAGTTCGGAATACCCGAAGAGGTATGGAGCGGGAAAGAGGTAAAACTTTCTCATTTGAAAGTTTTTGGTTGTGTTTCGTATGTGCATATTAGTGATCAGGCTAGGGGGAAGTTTGACTCCAAGTCACTAAAATGCACCTTCATCGGATATGGTGGAGATAAGCTTGGGTACAAGTTCTGGGATGACCAGACAAAGAACGTGATCAGAAGTCGAGACGTGATATTCAATGAGAAGATCATGTACAAGGACAGAAAAACACTACAGCCCAGTAGTGTAGCACAGAGCGATCCTATGTACGTTGATCCAAATGATATCTCGGACAGAAGTATAGTGCAGCAAGCAGTGGAAAGTCCTCAGCCAGAGGAACAGACACCACAGAGCAGCACAGAACAGACTGATCAACCACAGACTCCATCTTCTTCATCTCCAGTATTGAGGAGATCTTCACGGCCTACTATATCAAATAGAAGGTACATGAATTATTTGCTGCTTACTGATGCAGGAGAGCCTGAATGCTATGAGGAAGCATGTCAAGGAGAGTTCTCTAGCAAGTGGGAGCATGCAATGAAAGAAGAGATGGATTCTCTTATCTCAAACCATACATGGGAGCTGGCTAAGTTACCCATTGGAAAGAAGGCTTTACACAACAAGTGGGTGTATCGAGTGAAGGAGGAACATGATGGTTCCAAAAGGTACAAGGCGAGACTTGTAGCCAAGGGCTTTCAACAGAAAGCAGGTATCGATTACACTGACATTTTTTCCCCGGTTGTAAAACTGACGACCATTCGGTCAGTTTTAAGTATTGTTGCAGCAGAAGATTTGCAACTTGAGCAGTTAGATGTCAAAACTGCTTTCCTCCATGGTGATCTCGAGGAAGAGATATACATGGAACAACCGGAGGGATTCTCAGAGAATGGGAAGGAGAAACTTGTTTGTAAACTGCGAAAGAGCTTATATGGGTTGAAACAAGCTCCAAGGCAGTGGTACAAAAAGTTCGATGGCTTTATGCAAACAAATGACTATTTTAGATGCAATGCTGACCATTGTTGCTACTTCAAAAGGTTTGAGTCAAGCTATATTATTTTGCTGCTTTATGTCGATGACATGCTAGTGGCAGGCTCAGATATAGGTGAAATCAAACGATTGAAGAAGCAATTGTCCAGAGAGTTCGAGATGAAGGACTTGGGTCCAGCAAAGCAGATTCTTGGGATGAGAATCAACAGAGACGAGCCAAATGGTACTCTGGAGTTATCACAGGCGGAGTACATTGGGCGCGTTCTCAGACGGTTCAGCATGTGTGATGCTAAGGCAGTCAACACACCATTGGCTAGTCATTTCCGACTATCCAAGGAGCAATCACCTAAGACGGAAGAAGAAAGGAACTTCATGGCTAAGGTTCCATATGCCTCAGCCATTGGAAGTCTTATGTATGCCATGGTTTGCACGAGGCCGGATGTTGCTCATGCAGTGGGAGCGGTGAGCAGGTTCATGACCAATCCTGGAAGGCAACACTGGGAGGCGGTCAAGTGGATACTCAGGTATCTTAAAGGCACTACTTATAGCTGTCTATGTTTCAGGAGAAACGAGTTGAGACTACAAGGCTTTGTAGACTCAGATTTTGCTGGTGAGGTAGACAACAGGAGGAGTACTACCGGCTATGTATTCATAGTGGGAACAACTGCAGTCAGTTGGATATCGCAGATTCAGAAGATAGTGGCGTTATCAACCACAGAGGCAGAATACATAGTAGTCACTGAGGCAAGCAAGGAGATGATATGGTTACAAGGTTTGTTGGCAGAATTGGGTTTAAGACAGGTAAAGAACGTTTTGCATAGTGATAGTCAAAGTGCGATACATTTGGCAAAGAACTCTGCATTTCATTCGAGAACCAAGCATATTGGACTTCGTTATCACTTCATCAGGTCTCTACTAGAGGATGGAGTTTTAACACTCGAGAAGATCCAAGGAAGCAAAAACCCAGCTGACATGTTAACCAAGTCAGTCCCCACAGAGAAACTGAAGCTGTGCGCAGCTTCAGTTGGTCTTCAACAATAGAAGACTGGTAAGCCTCACACCCATATTTCACTCATAGTTACAGGTGGAGTAAAAGTCTCCAAGTGGGAGATTGTTGATGATGGAGACTTTTCCGGCCACCACTGTTAATGATGGAGACATTCGGGCCACCACCACTTGTTGAAGTGGACCACTCACTGAAGTGGAGCACTTTGTGCTGAAGTGGAGCACTTCTGGTGGAGCACTTGATGGTGCTGGAGTGGAGCACTTCTGCTGAAGTGGAGCACTTGATGATTGACTAGTCAACTTCTGTAGCTATTTAAGAACCAACAATCTGTGAAGAAATGATAGACTTGAATTACGAATTTGAGAGAAGAGTTGGTTGTTGAGTTCTTGAGTTGTGAGAGAAAGTAGTGTTTGGTGTGAGCCAGAAATACGAGTGAGTGTTTCAGAGTGCTATATGTTGTAACACTGTTTCTCTATAGTGAAGTGTGGGTGTGAGCCGTGACGTAGCCAAATTGGTGAACCACGTAAATCTTTGTGTCGTTTTGCATTTCTCTTAATCCATCGAATCCCAAGATCCTGCAAGGTGGAAATTAGCCTCAGCTAATATCCCAACAGCATTAATGTGCTATCTCCTTCGGGTTTTATGTTTAAGTTTTGGGCAGAAAATCTAAAAGTGCACACACAGGTATACATTTTCTATCCAAGTTAACAGAAAAATAGTTTGAATGCTAGTGAAAAATGGTAAAAATTCAATTAGCACACCAGCTTATCGGTCATAAGTTCAACTAGCAATCCGGTATCTAACCCATCATTAGAGCACAATTTACTAATCTAAACCCATCATCAAGAAAATAATTGGCAAGAGACATCAAAGTAGCAGGATAATGAAAATCAAAGAAAAAGGATACACAAGGTACATTCCATGAGCAAAGGCACCAGCCAAGACCAGGGTGAACAACCGGTCTCTCACCACCGGATTCTTTCGCAGTGATAATCGAACTGAAATTCACACTTATATTAATCAAAATTGGTTTATGAAGAAAACCCACCTCAGATTATACGAAAAGATGCAAAATTTGAGTCAACATCAGATGCATAAGCTAATCGTGAGCTTACTTAGAGGAAGAGCGGGGGCGTATATCAAAGGAAGCAAGAACTTGAAGGGAGGGCCATTCCTATGTCTCCTCACAACAGCCTCACTGCAAAAACAAGAACGATTACAGATCCGTGTCTGGACATGATCAAGATACATGGATGGAGATAACCTAAAATTGAAGGACAGAATTTGCGGGCAAGAATTACCTGTTGGAAGGGGGATTGGAATCTGAAGCCATTGGCTGTTCCGATGAGTGTCCGGACACCAATGTGCGGAGAGAGATGTCTGAAAAGTTTCAAGATTTCGCCTTCGTTGGGTTGTCGAGGAGGAGAGGAAGATTGAAACCAGCGGCGAAAATGGACCAGGCTACAATACTACAGTAGAAACATACTCTCAAAAAATAGTAAAATATTAATGTTTTATTTTTTTAATTTATATATAAATTAAGTGTTAAATACCAAGAAAATACCTTAATTTTGTTCGTTTTGTAACGAACTATCCTAACTTTAAAAATTCAAAATGAGCTATCTCAACTTGGACGAATGTGCAAATAGCTACTTCCGTCCAATTTACCGTCAACTGTTGACAGAATTTCGTTGGAAATTCTATAGAAATTCGTCAAAAATTGGACGGAATAACTATTTGCATCTTCATCCAAGTTGAGTTAGTCCGTTTTGAATTTTTAAAGTTCGGGTAACTTGTTGCAAAATGTCCAAAATTCTGGTACTTAACCCTAAATTAAATTATGATCTCTTTTTTTAAAATATATTTTATTAAATTTAGATTTAAATTTTGAAGGAATGGTTAAATTTAAAATCTATCAAATAAGTAATAACAATTTGTAAAAACAATCTTTAAAGAAATATTTGAAACATACATTAGGAGTGACCCAACTAAGTGTGCAAAAGATGCTAAAAAAGTAATCGAATCTAACGGACCAGATTGTAGCGTGAAGGTACTTAGGGTCTCCTTTTCGACGCGTCGTTCGCGCCTCCTTCTCTGGTCATCTATAAACCCCATTGGCAGCCGACGCTCTCCTCTGCTTCATATTGCTTCATTTTCCAATTTTGCAGCCCTAATCGCTGCCACTCCAACCGCATATTCCGATCAATGGTAAGCAACTCCTGCTCTTCATTCCTTCAGTCTTCAGATTTCGCGATGGATTGCGTGGTTTCAACGCCTGATTGTTGGTGATTTTGTTTTCCAGGCGTTACCGAACCAGCAGACTGTGGACTATCCCAGCTTCAAGCTCGTTATCGTTGGTGATGGAGGCACTGGTAAAATTGCAATTCACCTTAATTTGGGGTAAAATAGTTGAATAGTTGATATTGTCGTAGAGACCTGTTGTTTAAGTGCATACTTTATTCGACTTTGGTACAATTTCTTCGCTATTAAAATTTTGGTCCAATAGATTTCAATTCCTCGACGAAGTTCAGCATGCTAGAATTTATATCTGAGTAATCAGAGTATGTGATTTTTTTGGGAAAATTGGTAATTCTATAGAAATTGGCAAAATGATCTATTTTGAAACAATTTCATAGAAATATGATCTGCTATTGTTTCTTTATCTATTGAAAATTTAACATCCGAATCTCGTCATCAATTTAAGTAAATTGCTCTCTTGCTTGACACAGGAAAAACAACTTTTGTGAAGAGGCATCTTACTGGGGAGTTTGAGAAGAAATATGAGCGTGAGTATTCCTACTACTTTCCAACACCGCTCTTGTTCAAATTCAAATTTAATGCCATGTGTTAGGATCGATTCTCAATCTCACACACTGAAATCGGATTTGCAGAAGAGAAACGAGAGAAATCAGAGAGGAAATTAGGTTTTCGTGGTAACACCCCTTAGGGGTAACCTCCTAGCGGTTTAGTTGTTATATTGATGAAAGTTACTGTTACAGAATACGTATACATGGAGAAATGAGAGAAATCAGAGAGGAATTCGTGGTAACACCCCTTAGGGGTAACCTCCACGCGGTTTAGTTGTTATATTGATGAAAGTTACTGTTACATAATACATATACATAGAGAAATACAGTACACTACATCCTATGGTGAGACGCGTACATTAATACATAAACTAACATTAAATATTAATCAGACTCCAATACCTAACACCCTGTTTGCTTTTTACAGCTACCATCGGTGTTGAGGTTCATCCCCTGGACTTCTTCACAAATTGTGGTAAGATTAGATTCTACTGCTGGGACACTGCTGGGCAGGAGAAGTTCGGTGGTCTGAGAGATGGTTACTAGTAAGCGTTGTGACTTTTTCTATAACAGGCTAGATAATTTTGACAAGTTGCAATTTATAGTCTTTGATTCAATGATCAATCTCCCCCAGGCCATGATGTACCAAAAGAGATCATCTGATATAACATAACAATTCAAAAAAGGGATACTACCATGTCCTGAATCTTGCTTCCTTATTGGTGTCTTCAGTTTTCATGATTCCTGGAAATGCTTAACAAAAAAATTTAGACTTGTGTGTTCAAATATTTATCAATGTCACAGTTGCTTCTCAATCAGTTGATGCTTGCTTCTGTAATCAGTTGACATATCTTTTCTTTCTTCCTCCCTTGCAGTATTCATGGACAATGTGCAATTATCATGTTCGATGTCACTGCACGTTTGACATACAAGAACGTCCCTACATGGCACCGTGATCTCTGCAGGTATTTGTACCTCTTGCTTTCTTCAAGCTAAGGCCAAATTTGATCGGTATAGGAACCTGTTCAATGAACAATTTTGTAGCCAAATTCAGGAATAAAAAAAAATTCCCTAACGTGTTCTATTGAAATGCTAACATATCAATCTGTTTCCTTGCTGGATTTCTGAGCTCTTCCTTCTAACTGCAGGGTGTGTGAAAACATACCGATAGTTCTCTGCGGGAACAAGGTTGATGTGAAGAACAGACAAGTGAAGGCCAAACAGGTCACTTTCCACAGGAAGAAGAATCTGCAGTACTACGAAATCTCTGCAAAGAGCAACTACAACTTTGAGAAGCCTTTCCTCTACCTTGCCAGGAAGCTTGCTGGGTAACTACACTTGTCCCTCTTCTATCTTCATGATTAACAACTATCTTATAAGCTAACTTGTATTGCAGTGACCCGAACCTTCACTTTGTGGAGACTCCTGCTCTTGCCCCACCTGAAGTGCACATCGACTTGGCTGCCCAGCAACAGTAAGAACCTCCCATTTAGTTACTTGACTCAAGGTTTGTGTTTGAATATTGTCTTCTAAATGTTGGTATCTGTGATTTCAGGCACGAAGCAGAGCTCCTTGCTGCTGCTAGTCAGCCTCTTCCAGACGACGATGATGATGCGTTTGAGTAAAAGGAACGGTCGGGTTTTAAAAGTGTTTGATGTCGATATGATCCACCCGACAATGAATTATCATTTGAGTTGAGTGTGTGATTCATTTGATTCTGGATTGGATGTTGGCTTGTTATCAATGTTTCACCATCTTTGATCTATTCATAGCTTCTACGAATGAATCTTCTAATGAAAGAAATCAATTTCCACATACGGGTCATGGATCTGGAGTTTATGAAGCGTTTCACGGAATTGTACTGTGTGACATTCATCTCTTTGAGGTTGGATCAACCGTCTTTATATTAAAGGTTGTTCTCGATAGTCTAGATTTGAACTGCGCATACGAACAATAGGGGTGAAACCGGACCTGGCAAATAAATTTTCTTACTATTTTGGTTATGTATCTTTATTTTCGGACCAAATTTTCTTTAAAAAAAGTCTGACCAAAAGACCGTATTAGGAAAAATAATCCGTCCATACGGATTTTGGATTTTTGGTTTAAATCGAAAAAGTAGACGTTCAAAACTAAAATAAGTATTCAAAATCAAATTAAACAACGAAATAACTCGATTTAACAATGTTTACATAATTTTCTACCAAACAGATTAAACCGCTAAAATAACTATTGAATAACAAAATTATTATTTGTTTATATTCATTGATTAACTATATTAATTAATATGTATATATATATTAACGGCCAGACTTCACGGTATTTTAAATTCGTAGATCGAACAATCTAAAAAACAGTATCAAACAAAAAAAAATGACCATAAACCGAGTTATACATTTTTGGTTCAGGTTCGATTTTCACTGAATTCTCGGACCATTCGTTTTTTTCTTTCACTCCTAACGAATATTGCTCTCTATTTAGAACATATCATTGTTAGAGTGTCCAATTCAGTATATCACGTCCATTAGTTTTCGATATGTCTTAACCATCACCATAAAATACAGTATCAACTCTAGTAAGTTCCTAAACTACTAAGGTTTCAAAAATATGTCACTCCTTAACTGATATACGCGCATAGAAAAACCAGTTTAATTTCAATAGTTACCACCATTTAGGAATAGATTTTTTTTTTTGGCCATATTTAGGAATAGATGAAAATCCTAGACGTGACCAAATTATATAGGAATGGATGAAAATCCTAGACGTGACCAAATTATAGTTCCAACATTCAAAGGCTAGAGTATCAATAATACATTGGCTGAATCTTAGGCCTGAAATAAGCTTCCTCGACTTCGAAATCTGATAAAGAAATAAATAACTATAACATATATGAAAATGAGATTTTTTTTATATATATATATAAACATTTAATTTACAACAAACTATAATATTTCAGACATTAATTTAACAAATTTAGAAATTGAAAAAACCTAAAACTTTTAAAAAAACAATTTAGTTTCCAACTCTTTGGGTTCCTATTTTTTCTTCCAATGTTCAATTTTTTTTCATTCTATTTTTTACCATGCAACATTATGGTGAAAGATCCACATCAGCAATATGTGCCCCGTCAGCATTTTCAATTAAAAAGATAATAATAAATTAACCTAGAGTATTAGAGTGTATTTGTCAACATTCAAAACTATTTAAATGAAACACAATATATATGCAATGCACTGAACAACATGATTTTACACCTTGAGTTGTATCTTGTTGTTTTGATCAAAAAAAATAAAAGAGTTGTATCTTGTCCATTACTGTTATTTTTCTAGGGGTGAACAAAAAATATGTGGATCGAAAAATAAAAAAAAATCGTTATGAGACTGTCCTGAATTTAAGACCGAGTCAAAACGAACGAGCTTTTTATTCCAAACTCGGGCTCGGAACGGGTTTTAAAGACCGCCTCGAACATATTTTTTGAAATAAACTTGGTCTTGGTCCTCTTGGTATGAATCCCGAAATTTCAAGCTCAGACTTTTTTTGGAGAAAAGTCTGTGTCACCCGTTCTGAGCTCACCCCTATGTTTTTCTATCATGCAATTTGAACTTTTCACGGGTCACATAACTACTTATTCATGATCAATTAGAAAAATGACATTTTAGCCATTAAAATAGATAGAAAAATAAATTTGTTCCATTTTAGTAGGGATGAGAAAAAAAACTGTATGGACCGAAATCTCGACAAAATCGGTTTGAGACCGGTCCGACTAAAACCGAGACCGAGCGGACAAGTTTTTTCCTCTAAGGTCGGTCTCAAGCTCGTGCTTTTTTCCGAAAAAAATCGATTAGGACCGACCCAGACTGAGTTGTATTAAAACTTAACAGTACTTGTTAAGTATTAAGTGTCTTTGGCTTTGAGAAGTGACTTTCACTTGAATATTTGACTTTTTAATATTCGTTTTGTACTAATGTTTGGACTTGAATCAATAAATGTAGTGATGTAGTAATTCAAACAAATGTTTTTTTTACAGCAAATTTAAGACAAAAAAAATGTAAATGAAAATTTCGGTCCAAGACCGAGACCGACCCGAATCAAGCAAGACCGACTCGGACGAGTTTTTAAACCCAACTTGATCTCGGTCCTCCACATGTGAGGATCGAAATTTCAGGCTCGGACTCGGTCTTGCCAAAAAAACCGGACCGCCCCACCCAAGCTCACCCCTAAATTTTAGCCATGACCTTTTGCTTTCAATTGGGTCCATTTTAGAGAAGACACCATGGATGAATGTGGTGTTGTTGTTCAAATAGATGAAGCCTCGTTTGTCCTAATCGCCTTGAGGATCCCCAAAATAAGGCCCCAATGCCCAACCCATGGCGAACCCGGTCTCTTTCACTGTTGGTTGGTGGTCGGGTTTGGCTCAGAATGGGTCCCTATTTAGGGTCATTCGTAGGTTATATATATGGATGAGATGAAAAACATCCAACCCCTTCCCTAAACAATAGGACAATGTCGTGTTTGTTGTTGGGTAGAAACAAAAAAAAAAAACAGACATTGTCGCGGTTCGTTAGGTAGCGAGGAGTGTCTCATCTTATAAGTAGGCGAGGAGTCATGTTTGGTTTGGGCGAGGAGACATTTTCTCAACTTGTGTATCTTGTATAATTTTAGAACTATAAAATGTAATTAGTTTCGATTTTTTGTACCTTTTTCAAATTTTACAGCATGTTCGGTTTGCAGAATTGGAGTGAAATAGGAAAAATGGATTTTGTATTCCATCGTTTATTTCACAGAATTATAATTTCACGGAATCCTTATTCCTAGAGAATTAGGCAGGGACGAAGTCACATATAGGGGTGGCAATTTCTGACACGACACGATTAAACGATCTGCAAACGATCTGCAATTTACACGTTTAGACACGACACGATTACTAAGCGTGTCTAAACAACTCTTATACGTTTAGACACGATTAATAATCGTGTCTAAACACATCTAACCTGCTAAAACACGACAAACACACGTTTAAACACGATTAATTAATCGTGTCTAAACGTGTCTAATCGTGTCGTGTCTAACCGTGTCTAATCGTGTCGTGTCTAACCGTGTCTAATCGTGTATAATTTTCACTAACCCACACCCACATTTTAACGTGTCTTATCGTGTCGTGTTTTATCGTATATATCGTGTCGTGTTGTGTCTGTCGTGTCGTGTTATCGTGTCATGCCGTGTCTTATCGTGTTGTAAACGTGTCGTGTCGTGTCGTGTCTTAATCGTGTCGTGTTGCCGTGTCGTGTGTCGTGTGACACGTTTATTAAACGTGTCGTGTACGTGTCTGACATTTACAGACACGTTTAAAACTTATCCGTTTAGACACGACACGTTTAATGACACGACATGATTAATGACACGACACGATTAGACACGACACGACACGATTGCCACCCCTAGTCACATAGGGGTGAGAGGGGGCAATTGCCCCCCTCAACTTTTGAATTTGTATCAATTTAGCTCTAAAAAATACATTTGTTTTCAATTTAGCCATTTAAATTCTTACATTTGCCCCCTCTGAAATTTTGTTATTTTAACTATTTGTCCTTATACTAATTATTGCCCCCGCTGACTTAAATTTCTGGCTTCGTCCCTGAAATTAGGAATAGTTTTTCCATATAAAAATCTCGGAATTGCTATTCCTTAGACTCTTAGAATACAGAATGGGTGGTCAAATGACAAAAATACCTTATATTGATCCATTTAATTACGAAAATACTCTTGTACTGTTTAATTATTTACATTTTAATAAAATTTAAATAATTAATATAAGCAATGTATTTTAAAAATACATCCTAAAGAAGACACAACATGAAAACTTGGAGGATATATGAGCAATGTATTTTATTTTTGGCAACATATATAGTTATGATTTATTTTTATAATTTCCATTAAAAAAAAAGAAGAGAGAATATTATGATAATATATCATGTATTCGTTTTGGATTTGCTTGGATGGGGTAGGGTCATTTTGAAAACATTAGTGCCTCTGTTCATCAATTATTATTTTTGTTAAATTTTTACAGAATTTTATACCACTATAATATATGTATAACTGAAATCCTCAAATACTTGTTTTTAAAAAAAAAAAAAAAAAAAAACTAGATAAGCTGATAAATTCTATATTATTTTTGTATTAATTTTAATTATAAGGATTAATCATTAATGTAGCGCCATACAATGGAAATTCATGTTTATGTATTTATAACCCCACCTAACATTATTGTCCCAACTGAAAACATGCATGTCGGGGAATTTATTATTGCATTATCCACAATCCTAATTTAAGCCAAAATAATTTGTTGTTTCTCTCCAGATTATCTTAAATTTGAAAATTAAAAACAATTAGAGACGTAATACATAATTAAAAAATAATTTAAGATTAATTTAATTATAATTAACTGAATCGTGAATCAAGTCCTTCCATTTATAATCATTTTCTTGTACATCAGCACACAGCTGGATCATCATCTACTGCAAAGAAGTGCTATTTTGATTTTTTGTATTTTATTTTTATTTATTAAGGTCTAATACCATATGAAGAATTTATTTAATTTTTTTACTAAACTAATCATTAATTAAGATCGAACGATATTTAATCTAAAAAAGATAATTCTATTTGATTAAATCAAATAATAGCACCGATTAAAATGATCAATTTTAAGGCTTAGAAGTTACAATCATTTTTAAAGCTATTAAGTCAATTATTTTATTTTATCATATATCACAATCAGTATTTAGAGAGATTTGGATCAAAAAAAAAAAAAAAAAGTATTTTAGAGCTCTAAAGTCTAAACACACCAAAAAAATCGTGTTAAATTATTTTATATTATTTTGATATATATATATATATATATATAATTCATTTTAATTTAATGTATATTATATTCTTTTAAATATCTATCAACATATTTTTTATAGAATTTATTTATATATTACTGTAATACATTAGTTAAAGAACACTATTATAATATAAATTCTCATTTAAATAAAATATTACACAATAGTTCATTAGTTAGTTTAATAATCACACACATAAAGACAGAATAATACAATTTGATCTAATAATTAGACCATTATTTCTTAATAACCTACTTCTTCTGAAGAAAAATTAAATTATCTTCCATTAATTGGTCGTCGCTCATGTACACCACATATATCAAACATCACATACAAAAAGAAAACTCTTTCTATATATTTCTATATACATATACATATATATATATTGTACCACACTTTCCCCATAATTGATTATTAAAAAGATTAACACTTCAATGTAATTAAATCCCATGTGGGACAGCAACTACCTTATAACTCGAGAACTAATAATTAATTAACAAATATTTTTATGTCTCTTATTGCTAAATTATAAATTTTTAGTATGTGTACTTGATCAATAATTACAGCTACCATGTATATTGACTTGACATGTATATATATATATTTGCATTAGAGACAGCAAAATCGAATTCTGGCATGTGTTTTAGAGTATACTCTATTCTCAACACGGCTTCCATTCATTACCTTTTTTGTTTTTTTGGCCAAGTCTTCCATTCATTACCTAAACCTTCTACTTTATATATAAAATTAGGGTCATAATCGTGAAGCTCGTTTATGTATAAAAAAAAATCATTTTCTGGTTAAATTATAATAAAGTCATAATTAAAATCTCTTAAATCCGTTTTCTTTTTGGCCAAAAAAATAAATCCGTTTTCTCTAAAATCGAATTCCTTTTTTTCGTTTTTTTTTTTAAATTACCACTTAATAGAGTGACTCATTGGGTGACAATTTATGAGTGTTGTGTCTAATCGTGTTATTAATCATACTATGTGTAAACGAATAAATCATAAACAGATTAACGTGACACACACAATAACACGATTAAATTTTTGAACACAATAAATCATATATACATGAAATTTACGAATTCCAAAGTTTAATTTTACAATCAAGTTTTAAAATCTATAAAGGATATAAAATAAGTAAAAAAAATAAATCCAAATATTAAATGCATATACTTAATTGTGTTTATGTGTATATTTGCAAATCAGAAGTGTTTACACAAGTTTATTAACCGTGTCTAAATGTATAAAAAATTTGTTTAAACACAAAATATGTTAAAATCAAACTCATATACTCATATATATAAATCATTACATATTGTTTAATCGTGTCGTGTCATAAATTGTTGATTCTATTCATTATTATTATTATACGAAATAATTGTGAACAAACAACTATAAACACCTTATAAAGATGATCCTTGTCTTCATTGAAGCAAGATTTAAACAAAACAAGGAATGACCAATTACTATTGGGGTATGCAATGCATAATTAGATATATATAATACACACACATATATGTATATATATACACACACATATACATACATACATATATATATATATATATATACACACACATATATATGTATATATGAATCCAATGAAGAAATGGGGGAACAAGTCCCCAACATTGCAATGTGTATGTCCCAAGCGACCAAGTGAGTTTGGCTTCGTCTGTGTCACATTTTGGTAGCAGTTCCCTACTGAAAGCACCACAACACAACACATTTGGACAGACTTTCTGTTCCCATGTGACCTTAAACATTATGTGACCTTAAACATTGTCCCAAAAATTGAGTTGAGAAGTTGACCCAATCATATTTATATAGAATATATACTTAATTATAATATACACAGAAAACCCTAATATTCATACATTTATTATTATTAATAATAATAAGTGTAAAAAGGAGTATAAATTAAATTAGATGGAGTGATATCTATAACTACTAACTAGGGTTGAATAAGTATTACAAAAATAAAATAAAATTCTATCAATCAACTATAGCAATTGAATTTCAATTAATGGGAATAATATTTAATGTATGTGAAAAATAGATAAAGCAAAGGGTACACAATTAAAGTATTTTGAGGAAAAAAGAATATATGCTCTATTTTAATACATTTATCCTATTTGTCGACCAAAAAATGAAATTATTTTTAGAAATGAATGAAACAACAAATTCTAATATATATATATATATTAAATAAGAATATATATAAAAATTATTTTGGAAAATTTATCAATACCTTGTATGAGTTTATAAAGAAGAATTAATTTTAAATATAATTAACGTTCATATTAATTTTTTAAAAAATAATTAAACAGATAATTTTTGTAATAGTACACTCCACTAATAATTTATAATATAATAGAGAGCAATTTGAAACGTCTAACCTTATGATATGTTATTTAGTCAAATAATTTTTTTATAAGTAGAAGAAAAAAAACGACATTCGCTTAATTTTGACCATGGAAAAGTAAATTAGAGTAGCTATCCTCACCCACCCACACAAACCTAATACGCGTTATAAGTTGTAAATATTAACAAATAAAAATAATTTAAAAGTATCAGAATTCAAAGCAAGGGATTCTTTATTATTTTCATCAAGAATTATGACAATAACATACTCATCAAAATATCTTCTATTTCCACCCCAATGTATGCAGTTATTCATTCTTTGCCCCCCTTTAAATTATATATAGGAGAAGAGTTGACTAGAAATGACAAACAATGAACAAATCGTATATAAGGGAGATACGCACCATAACATAAAGATTAGATCTTAATTAATATATTATATCATTATATATATATATATATATATATATATATATATATTTTAAATGTTGGCTACTTTCAATTTAATATTTGTATAGTAAACATATGTATCTAGAGAATTACATATTGTAATTTGGTAAATTTAGTTCAAATACCAAACTCAAAATATTTAATACCAAAAAATACAACTACTAACAAAAAAATTGTATCTAAAATTGTTTTTGTAATTTTGTGTCTATTTATAACACGGTACGATTAAATGATCTGTAACGATCTATATTATGCATATATGAGTTTGAATTTAACACATCCCATGTCTAACAACTCTTATATGTTTAGACACGATTAATAATTGTGCATAAACAATTCTAATCTTTAAATATATGCATAACACGATTAAGTGTATATGTATCTAATATTTGAAGTTATTTTTAAATCAATTGAGGATTTTAAATATTGATTGTGAAATTAAATTATTAATTTTGTGGATTTTTTATTGTGTTGTTTTGTTTCGTAACATTTTGTGCCGTGAATATATGATTTTTCCCCCCAAAAAAATAATCGTATTAATCATGTGTATCACGTGTGATTTATTTAATAATTATTAGGTTTGTGCTTTGACTTTAATTTTAGAGATACGTTTAAAATTTAATCATTTATCCAAATAAATTACAAAATTACTCTCAATTGCAAAGTTTTTACTAGTTAGTCATTTCAACCGATCTTTAGGAATACCCGATGTTTTGCCTTTATTTTTTTTTAAATTAAAAAATAAATCATACACCATTTTTTTTTCTATATAAAAGGAATTTCGTTGACTCTTTGCCTCTTCAGCTCCAACTGGCTCTTCTCTCTCTCTTCTCTGTTTCTCTCTCTACACCAAGAGACAAAGACAAGCCAAGCAATGTAACGCATGCTTTGCTATGCCATCTATAAAGAAATCAAATTGTTGTCTTTCTTGACATTACTTTCTATCTACACAGAAGAATCACCATCGCCATCGCCATTGGGGACTCTCCAAGAAGCTCAGAAAGAAATCAATATGGCGGTTCAGCAGCATCAAGAGCTCTTCATGCAGTGTCTCAAGCTCGCCGCCCTCTACCTGGTGGCGGCTTTTGCGTTGAAGCTAGTGAAGCAGCTGTGGTGGCGCCCACGGCGGATCGAGGAGCACTTCGCAAAGCAAGGGATCAGAGGCCCGCCGTACAAGCTCTTCATCGGGAATGCAAAGGAAATGGAGAAGATGATGAAGGAAGCTGCATCGCAGCCCATTCCTACTCTTTCACACAATATTCTCCCTAGAGTGCTTTCCTTCTACCATTACTGGAAAAAAGTTTATGGTAATCCATCACTCTTCTTCTCTACTGAATCATCACAGTTTATACTAAAAATGTGTTTTTTTTACTAAGTTTAACTCTGAATTTTACGTTTTTGTAATAAATTTTTGATTTTTTTTTAGAATTCTTGAGTATTTTATTGAAATTTTTATATGAGTAATTATAAATTTCACGTTTTTGTAATTTTTTTTATATAGGCTATTTTATATATATGTATGTATATGTATATGTATATATAGACAGAGTTCTATGTTATATTGTTATCCATGCTGTCAAATCATGGAGGATGGGTAGCTTCAGATCGAGTATCGGGACATCTACAAGTCAACAACTGCGTAATTTCGTAACTGTTTTAATTTTATTTTAATTTCTCTCATTTAATTTTAATTTGTTAACAAAATTTATCCTTAATTTTGGCTGAAAACCAGGAAAAGCTACATTTTTTTTTGTTTTTCTCCAATAATTTAATTTAAATATATAAAATTTAATGCAAAATTGCAAAAAAAAACAAAAAATATATCCTTGTGTATTAATCATAATATTGACTTTTTATTGAATATTAATTAGTATATATATATATGTTATAACGTCTTGATAGGTGCGGTATTTCTTATCTGGTTTGGACCCATGGCTCGTCTTGTTGTCTCCGACCCCGACCTGGTTCGAGAAATTCTAACGAAACCGACATTGTACGAGAAAACCGACCCGCACCCACTTGTGAGGCAGCTCGAGGGGAAAGGACTCCTCGAACTCAAAGGCGAAAAATGGTCTCTCCATAGAAAAATCATTGCTCCAAGCTTCCTCATGGAAAACCTAAAAGTAAGTATGTTCATATATGTATATATAAGATTAATTATTATTTGAACTTTAAATTTCTGTATAATTTAACAGTTAAATTTTAATTTTAAATAATTTGTTAATTAATATTACATGAATAAGTAATTTATTAGTTCCATCTAATATGGTATTAAATGATGTTGGAGATATGTAAATGTTAGCTTGTAATAAATTGCATTTTTTTTAAATCAGCTAGCAAAGTTTATTTTTTTGCAAAATTTAGCTAATAAGTTACAATTTTCTAAAATATTAATTAGTAATTTGCATAAAAAAAATAGAGTAAGATAATAAATAAAATGTAATTTTCAATCATAATTTAATACTAAATTATATTACAATTTTATATAAAGTTAAATAGTAATTTATTCTTAAAAAACAACTAACAATTTGTTAAAACTTAAGACCCTTATCATTTCAGTAAAAACTTAATATTTACCCTATCTATAAATAATGTGTCTAGTAAAATTAAGTTTCATCGTAAATTTATAGAAGAAATTCTGAAAACGTTAATCCTGAAACTCATTTCTATAATTATATTTTTATATTACAATATATACATACACAGATGTTGGTTCCAGAGGTGTCTAAAAGTGTTATCGAAATGATGAACAAATGGGAATTGAACCGAAAAGATGGTGAAGAAGAAGAAGTGGAGGTCGAAGTCTTCGACACCTTCCAAACCCTAATGGAAGATGTGATTAGCAAAGCTGCGTTTGGGTGCAGCCATGAAGAAGGAAAAACCATTTATCAGCTTCAAGCTCAACAAATGCTTCTTGCTGCACTTGCGTTTCAGAAAGTATTCATACCTGGGTATCGGTAAGTATATATGACCAGAAAGACCAGAAATTTAAAAAAAAAAGATGATTTTTAAAAACTTTTGAAGGTATTTTGCAGTTTATAACATTTCTCAGAATAGTTAATCTGTTTTTTTCAGGTTCTTGCCAACCAAGATGAACATGAAATCATGGAGATTGGAGAGGGAAGTGAAGAATTCACTGAGGAAACTCATCAATGGACGCAAAGAAGAGAAGGAAACCATGAAAGCAGCTTCCAATGAAGCTCCTAAAGACTTGCTAGGGCTAATGATCGAAGCTTCTTCCTCTTCGACCTTCACTGTATCCGACATCATTGAGGAGTGCAAAGGTTTCTTCTTCGCAGGGAAGGAGACGACCTCGAGCCTGCTGACGTGGACGACAGTTCTGCTAGCAATGCATCCACGGTGGCAAGAATTGGCACGTGAAGAGGTACTGAGTGTGTGTGGGCCATGCCCACGTATCCCCACCAAAGATGACCTGGGAAAGCTCAAGAATGTAAGCAAATAATATTATATGTATATATTCATTTCATTACATGTGTTTGTCTCTTTCGTTTAGATTTAGGGCACGACAAAACCCTTGTTTTTCTCTAGGGTCGGTTGAGATCAACCCTTTCTGTCGGATTTTTAAAAGTAATAATGGAAAATTCTATAAGCTTACAAAATTAATTAAAAAACTATTTTTTTAAAAATTGTTAGAACACCCCTGAAGCTAATCATCTATTTTTAAAAAAAAAAATCGTACTTTTTGTTTTTTTATAATATTTAGATTTATGGATAAAATATAAGGAGTTACCAAAATATTAAATGTTTTGCAATTAGCTATCCGAACTTTGAAAATTCAAAACAGGCTACCTCAACTTTGAAGAAAGTGCAAATAGCTATCTCGGTTCAATTTTGACGAATTTCCGTCAAAGGTAGCTATTTGCACATTCTTCAAAGTTAAGGTAGCCCGTTTTGAATTTTCAAAGTTCAGGTAGCTCATTGGTATTTAACCCTTAGATTTATCCGTTGATATTTTCAATCAAATTATGCAGCTTAACATGATCCTGAACGAGTCTTTGCGTCTATACTCGCCTACGGTTGCAACCATTCGTCGCACCCGAGCCGATACTAGGCTCGGAGGATATATGATCCCACGAGGAACGGAACTATTGATTCCTATCCTAGGTCTCCATCACGACCAAGCCCTGTGGGGCCCAGATGCGACCGAGTTCAACCCAAACCGGTTCTCTACTGAGCCAACCAGGACTCGGACCCGCCCTGCAGCCTTCATTCCGTTTGGTTTAGGAATTCATAATTGCATTGGCCAAAATCTTGCAATCCTACAAGCGAAGGTGACTATTGCGCTCATACTGCAGCGGTTCTCGTTCCGGCTTGCACCGAGCTATGAGCACGCACCAACGGTTCTATTGATGCTCTATCCGCAACATGGTGTGCAAGTTATCTTCAAAAAACTCGGCGATCGGGCATATTCCCCGTGAAATTCGAGACGATCGTAGCTCATTGAAAGATATATTGAGTAGTTATTGGATAGATTGGATGAAGAAATTATGAATTTATTTATTTATTTGTTGATAGGGTAATGTAATTATTTAGGTGTTTTTATCCGGTGTATCATCATGGTTGTAGTCTTTTTTGAGTAAGTTTATCGAGAGGAAAAAAATATTTATACTCATCTACTAACGATTTCTGATATGATATGATTAAATGATCTGTATTTATATCATTATATGTATATGAGTTTGACATTTCTTATCACATCTTATGTCTAAACAACTCTTATACGTTTAATCACGACTAAAAACCGTATTTAAACACTTCTGATTTGCAAATATACGGATAAATATGATTAAACATAATTAAATATATGTATCTAATATTTGAATTTGTTGTTGTACTTTTTTTGAATCACTTATGAATTTTAAAATTTTATTATGAAATTAAATTATGATTTTTGTGAATTTCGTGACCTGCGACACGACTTGTATTATGCATATAGGAAGTTTTTTTTGTTCAAAAAGTTAGTCGTGCGTGTCACGTGTATGTTTAATAATTATGTCGTCTTCACTTCATATGTTAAGTTTGGAGACAAATTTAAAATATATCTGTTTATACACGACAAAATTAGTGACACGTGACATGAGATGCTATGTTCAAATATGTTGTTAAATGATAAAATTAATAGATATATTTTAAAATCTCATAATTAAGTCTCAATATTTTACTAATTAATATTACAGTACTCTTAACTTAATACAATAAATAACTAGATTAATATATATTCCAAATTATTCTCCATTTATTTAAATCATATATTTTATCTTCTTTTTATTTTCCCAATCAAAGGTGGATCTGCACCATCCTAGACGTTCTTGTGTCTGTTGCTTTGGTTGAAAGGACCAAAGCATGCAACTTTATGATAATCCCATAACTAATTAATTAATAATAACTAATTCTTACATAAATTATTATCTAATTATATCTTCAAGCGTCTTCGCAATGCTCTATTCTATATAGCTTTCTTAAGTACATTTGAATTTAGTGCAATTACTTTAATTGAAATATTTGTTTTTAGGGTTAATTACCGACCAGCTACCCGAACTTTGGGTGTTTTGCAACGAGCTACCCGAACTTTGAATCTTCAAAACGAGCTACCCGAACTTTGGACGGAGTAGTAACGAGCTACCTCCGTTAAATTTTCCGTTAAATATAGACGGAAAATGACGTGGCAACACATGATTGGTCTATAATTATAAAAACTATATTATTTTTTTACAGTACTAAAAAACTCTTTAAAAAACTTGAAAATTAATAGAAAAAATAACAATTTGTAATATAATTTTTGTAATGAAAAATATGAAACAAAATTTTTTAAAAAAATAATCATTTATTTTTATTTTTATTTCATAATTTTAATAAAAAAAATATATTTAAAACTCTTATTTTTTCTATTAATTTTCAAGTTTTTTAAATAATTTTTCTAATTTTTTCAGTATTTTAAAAAAATAATATAGTTTTTAAAATTATTGACCAATCATGTGTTGCCACGTCATTTTCCGTCCATATTTAACGGAAAAATTAACGGAGGTAGCTCGTTGCTTCTCCGTCCAAAGTTCGGGTAGCTCGTTTTGAAAATTCAAAGTTCGGATAGCTCGTTGCAAAACACCCAAAGTTCGGGTAGCTGGTTGGTTATTAACCCTTGTTTTTTATTCAGGATATATAAATGAATAAATTATAAGTCTACTATGCCACATACCAACTTTTTCTTTTTGGTCAAGTACGGCGTACTATATTACTGCAATAACCGAAAGAGAGTCATAATATAAAATGTTATCCGCAAAAATACATCTAAGTAACGGGGTTGGGGGTGAAGACACCCAATCCAAAGGACACAACACTAGCAATGTGTTTTTCGCGATCTAGTCCGCACACGAGTCGCCAAATACCAACTTGAAGAAGGTATACAATATGAAAAAATATATATAATATTTTACATTATTATGGAAAAATGGACCACTAACTAATGTTTGTAATTAGAAATTCTTTATATATATATATATATATTTCGATGAATTTTAAACTTTCTCATTTTTCATTAAAGTGTAACAAATTATGTTTTAAAAATTATAAAAATAATAGAATACTTTTTCAATATTGGAGTTAAACTCCTAAAAACTTTTTCTATGTTACAATGAAGTTTCAATTTAATCGGAACTCAATTCTGATCCAATTGGAAGTTTCGGGTCTATACCTAGATAAACTCGTCCCGAGTCTATACCTAGATGAACTCGCCTAAGGATGACGAGTCAGTCTCGTGGGACCCATGCCCAAACTATAACGATTGAAGTTATGGGTGTCAAAACAGGTCATGAGTCGTGTTGACATTGGATCGTGTCAGAGATCTCTGACCAAAACCTGATATGTGTAATAGTATAAGTCAGTTTTTGAAACTCAAACCTGACCCGTCAGGAATAGTAAGACTTGGGTCAGACTGACTCGTTCGCCCTCTATGACCCGCGGGTCAGTCTGACCCGTTCGACCTACCAGTACATAAAAACGCATAAACAAACTGACTCATGAGTCAAAACTACTGACTCATGGGTCATAATTATATATATTTAATATAATATACAATTTGGGACGGGTTATGGATTGACCCATGAGTCAATTCTATTGATCCAAACCTAACTCGTATTTTCACGAGTCATCCATGGGTCGTCTTAAATAACTTGTGAGTCAAAAAGTCTGACTCAAACACAGCTCGTGAACGGGTGAGACACGGGTTGGGTCAATTTTTGACACCCCTAATTGGAGTTTGGCTCAAAGCCAACTGATTAAGAAGGATCAATTGGAGTTCCAATTAAGGGAACTCATGTATGAATTTTACCTAAAAACTCCTGATTAAGTTCCAATTAAGCTATGATCGAATCGTAACTCGGTTATAACATATTAACTATTGTTATTGCTTTAAATGCAACGTTCGAACAAAAATAGGGAAAGTTGAAAAATCTTACAAACATAAACAACTAACAAAAAATTAAAATAAACATTAGATTTTTTTTAAAAAAGCACTCAACGTTAAAGAGCAAAGTGACAATTTACCTTATATTAAATTACAATTTCAATTTATATGGTGCTATTTGTAATTTCAATTTTGGCCAAAAAAAATAATTTGTAATTTCAATTTATAATATAACCGTTTTTTAAATTTTTTTAAAAAAATCATTACTATAACTAATTGAGTTATAATTTCTATTAGATTGCTAAATAGGCTAATATAATTACATTTAGTATATTTTTATTTTATTTATTAAAAAAACAAAAGCATCCCCGACCAAACTTTCTATGTTCTTTTTCTTTACTATTTTTAACTAATTTAATTTAATTTACAATCTATAAATATGCTTCCTATTCCTACGCAAAAGTCTAATATAATATAAGATGGGAGGGAGAGGTGAGGTAAGGTGAGGTCTAATATATATATATATATATATATTAATGTCCGGCGGCTCCCATGAATCCTGGGACAGTGTCGGGCCGTTATGGATTTAATGGGCTACGCTGGCCACTTTATATGGTTCCACAATATCTTACTCCCAAAACCCCTATTAGCTTTTCGGCTTTTGTCTCCATTTTATTATTTTGTTTTATTTCCATTATTATTTATTTCTATTTTATATCCATTGCTATTATTTACTTTGTGTTCAGATTATATTTAATGCAAATGATTGTTTAAAAGATGAGTAAATTATTCTAATGACTATAGTAACCTTTTTTTTTTTTTACATTTTTCTTTTACCATGAAAAGACTGCTTCATGAAAATACTAATTTGAATGACATTTGTCATCCAACCAATACTAATTATACCATTTTAACAAGTTTGGATTTTGAAGTGCCAAACAAAATCTTTCGCCATATTAAGGTGAACCTCCCTAGGTGGTCAGTGATGCACGAAAAAGTCTTAGAATTTAAAGAGCTTTCATATTCTATCAGTCATAGAATTCTTCTTCCTACAAATATGACATAATTTGCATCCGTTAAATTAGTCTAACAATGTATTACAATCCATAATAATAGACATTAGCGAGATGATTATCATATTCTCAGTCATTGTAAGTTGAAATAGAGAGAGGTTATCCGTTTCAACGTGGATGAAACGGAATTCTATGTGGATAAAAAAGATCAACTCATTCCTCATAGCCCAATTTTCAACGATAAAACTGTTAGAGTTTCTGATGTTTCTAGAAAATCCAACAATCTGTTGTCTGTTACAATCCTTAATCACCCCTGCACACGCTTTGGCGGGGATTCCCATAACAGTACGTCTGTGTTTAGGTTTAGCAATCTCGAGAATGACAGTTTCCAAACCTACCTGAATAGTAGAGTAGTTTAACCATGAAAACATGTAATTTTTTCTCCTAATGAAGATTTCCCCACCGTTTTAGTTTCCGATGTTTCTAGAAAATTCAACAATCCGTTGACCGTTACAATCCTTAATGACCCTTGCACTCGCTTTGGCGGAGCTTCCCATAACGACTCCGTCTGTGTTTAGCTTTTGCAATCCCGAGAGTGACATTTTTCCAATCAACCTGAATAGTAGAGTAGTTTAACCATGAAGACAAGTATTTTTTTTTTCTCATAATGAAGATTTCCCCACAAGATTTCAGTTTGGAAACGTTTACGTTCTTTTTTTAATGGGGAGATTTAAAATTGGTTTGCTTTTATAAATCATAATTCATTTTATCAGTTAATTCAACTAACTTTAAATATTAAGTTAGTGTTCTTGATCCGAAATTGTATGAATAATATTAATAAAAAAAACATATATAAATTTTTTGTTCATTGCTCGTGTCTGATTCAAATTGTATTACTTATCAGGATCCAATTCTGAAGCATATATTTTGTTTGCAATGTTTTTGTGTTACACGAATAATATTAGATTAAAAGTATAAAGTCTTACACGATAGCATACAATTTTTTTTTGGTAAATAGAAACTACACCAAACAAAAATAAAATACTAATTGTTTTTAATTATTGTAGTAGTGGATTTTTCTTCACTATCAAACATGATGAACTTTAAAATGTCCAATGGAGGACTCGTTAGAGTATGAAAGTGTTCATCTAGATTAACAGTTTCATTATCGAAAACATCCTCCACCCCATTTGCTTTCCGGAACACGTGTCTAATCTTGAATTTGTTAAAATCCAAAATAAGTTTCCTGCAATCCAATATGATAGGCATTAGTGGTCTATCTGCATCTGGATCCTCAATTATCAAGTTTATTGCTTCCTGTGAGTCTGATTCGACGTGGAGATCATGCACTCCCAAATTCGCTGTCATGGTTAAACCGTCTCTTATAGCCCACAGTTCCGCCACGAGACTATTGGTAATTTCAATACGCCTTTGGAAGCCTTTTATCCAACCTCCTCATTCATTTCGCATTACCCCGCTCCTCCTGCCGGGCCTGGATTCCCAATTACTGAGCCATCCGTGTTAAGTTTAACTCATCCATGTTCCGGAGGTGTCCAACCCACCCGAATGGTCTTTCTTTTCTGATGAATCTTTTCCCTCTTGAAGTTGTCTGAGATGCTCTTAGTATGAATCAAACTTAAAGTAAGGACATCAACTGAAATAGGAGGGTTATTGAAAACATAAGAATTTCTGTTCTTCCAGAGGAACCAAATGGTCGATGGGAAAATAAATCTCCATTCAATTCCTTTCGCATGAATATGTTTGAACCTGCAATTCAACTCAAGCCAAGATGAAATATTAGACAAGTAGAAGTCATTTAAACCATAAGGAATACAAATATCATTCCAAACTTTTCTCGCAAACATGCAATCCCGAAGAGTTTGTATAGAGTTTTCCTCATGGATATTACAAACTTGGCAAATAGGGTTAATATTCATACCCCTTTTGTTAAGAAGCACGACAGCATACAATTAATGTTGGAAACACGACATCTTAGAGACTAGTTAGGGTTTCGCATATATGACTAGTGGCTCAAACCCTAGCTAACCTAAGTTTCTGCATGGTTTCCGATGTAAATGGATCATCACCATCATCATCATGCATCTTCTTCATCATCATCATCATCATCACCATCACCATCTTCTTCATCATCATCTTTAAGACGTATTGCACAGCTTTCTTGCTTGCCTTTTACGTAACTGTAGCTACAACTCAGACTCCTTTTCATGTGCGATGATGGCGATGCAGTTCTATGCCTCTTTAGTGTCATTGATGGATTCTAGTGATTGGATTATTCTGGAATTCGGGATTGATGCCTTTTTACCTGTAAGAAGAAAAGTTCGTGTTTTTATCCGATACTTCTTTTACAATTACAAAGTTTATCAAACATGTGTGAAATCAAACCATTTATTTGGTAGAGTGAAATAATATAGTAAGCAACTAAGGATAAATAGTTGAACTAAAAAATTACAATAATATAAAATATATAATTAAAAATGACTAAATTAAAAATTATTATATTTTTTAGGGTTAAATTTAGACAAACTCAAAAATTAGGGAGTTTCTCAATAACTACGTCGATGATGTCAAGTTTTTTTTTCTCAATAAGTACTCTCTATTTATTATGGTTGCAGAATTCTGAATGTATTAATCATTTAAAAATAATTACTTATTACTAAATTAGAATAAATACCATATATATATAAATGGTTAATTATCAAACAGATACTTTAACTTGACATAGTTTGACAGATAGGTACTTAAATTTTTTTTATACCACAAAAATACGGTTTACTAGACGGCTCAACAAATATGAGCCGTCCCAAATAAATTTTGAAAAAAAAAATACGGTTTACTAGACGGCTCAACAAAAATGAGCCATCCCAAATAAATTTCGAAAAAAAAATACGGTTTACTAGACGGCTCAACAAAAATGAGCCGTCCAAAATAAATTTTGAAAAAAAAATACAATTTACTATACGGCTCAACAAAAATGAGCCGTTCAAAATAATTTCGGTATAAATAAAAAGACTTTTACCGTTAAAATACGGACGGCTCAAAGTTTTGAGCCGGTAAATGAAATTACGGACGGCTCATTAATCATTGAGCCGTTAATAATTATTCTGTTAAATTTTTCACGGCTCAATCATACTTGAGCCGTGGAAATGAGCCATTAACTGAGGGTTCTCCCGTAGTGTTGCCTAACGGTCTTAAATATGCAAATAAGTATTTCCTGTTAAGAATAAACGGAAAATATCACGTGAGAATCACGTGCTTCTTGGATTTAAAGATTAATTAGCAAATAAGTATGTTTGCTACTGAAGTTCAGGTACTGAAGGATTAATATCATGTGAGAATCACCTACTGAAGTTCAGGTACATGTTTGCTAGTTAACCCTTAAATCCAAGAAGCACGTGATCATCACGTGATATTTTCCGTTAAGAATAAACGAGAAATAAATGGGAGATACTTATTTGCTTATTTAAGAAAGTTAGGAAACCTATTTGCGACAAAAAAAATTCAGGTACTAACCTATAAAACCATGTCAAATTCAATTACATGTTTAATGATTAACCCTACATATAAATTGGGACGTGTGAATTGTGATATATGAAGGGACAATATCTGCAAATATGCAAAATTGAGGATCAAACTGCTATTAAAATTCGTCTGCCATCTATCTTTGCCCCCAGTTGACTCAGATGCAGCTAGCGGTTGAGCTAGAGGTTAGAGATGGTGGTATCTATACATTTCTTCACTCCTTCCCTTCTTCTAACTCCAAACCCTAACCATAGGCATTTCTTCACAGTCCAATCCTTAAACACGGTTGCCATAAACTCTCGGAGCTTTCGGTTTTCAACATTCCGTCGTCAAAATCCCGAACCTTTATTCCGGCGAGTAAACTGCAAGGCGCTCAAGGGTTCCAATGAGGGGACAAAAGCGGTACCTGAATCTGGAGACGGAGGCGGCGGAGGTGGCGGTGGTGGAGACGACGACGAGACCGATAAAGGAAGTGGATTATTACCGGATTGGCTGAATGTCACTTCCAATGACGCAAAGACGGTTTTTGCGGCGGTGGCAATATCGCTTGCTTTCAGGTCGTTCATTGCTGAGCCTCGGTATATTCCTTCCCTTTCGATGTATCCTACTTTCGACGTTGGCGATCGACTTGTTGCAGAAAAGGTAATAGATTTGCCACTTTGATCTGTTTTACAGTGTTGACTATGATTGAACTTAAACCCTAATTTGATTGAAATGCCTCAAATTGCATTATGGAATTACATTGTCAATGGCCACTAAGATATCTACTCTGGAGTATTTAAGTAGCAATTATGATTTGTTCCATTTGATTCATCGGTTTACTTGAATCAGATTTAATGTTACTATGATTAATGGATTTAAGAAACTTTGATTAGAGCTGCTAATTATGTTCCTCCCTGTTCTGTTCTGTTCAAGTTTTTGTGCTGAAGGTTGTTCATATCGGATTTTGGCAGGTATCATACTACTTTAGAAAGCCATGTGCTAATGACATTGTTATCTTCAAAAGTCCACCCGTTCTCCAGGAAATTGGATATACAGATGAAGATGTATTTATTAAACGAATAGTTGCAAAGGCGGGCGACATTGTTGAGGTACAAGTTCTTATTACAAATCTCACGCTTCTTTAGCTGTAGAATAAAACGTATATCTTACCTGCAAATACTAATTTACGATAAAATTTATCAACAAAGTCGACACTTTTTGGTATGATCTTGAGAGTTTTCTTGAATACATATCAAACTTAGTTGCTGTTAAATTTTAATAAAAGAGTCGAGGCATACACAAATAGCAACCACAATATACAACTCGGGTTTCATCCTAAAACCAATTGGTGATAGGAGGTAGCCTTGTTGTATATATGGTGCCCAAATTTGTTGTATACCACTGATGTGGTATATAATATCACAGTGTCTTCAACACTCCCCTGGACTGTGATAACTCGATTAAGGCACGACACCGGCATATTTAATCCAGATGGGTTGAGACTCAACAAATCAACTCTCATGTCCAGGCCCGACCCGAACTCTGGTACGTAGAGTAAACGGGACACAGCAAACCCACATCGGTACCTACAACGGGAAACGACCCAACACCGTCAAACGAAACCGGACTCTGATACCATGTTAAATTTTAATATCGGGGTCGAGCCATACCTAAATAGCAACCACAACATATAACTCGATTTCCATTCTAAAACCAATTAGTGATAGGAGGAGGTAACCCTGTTGTATATGTGGTGCCCATACCACCGGTGTGGTTATATGAAAGTGTCTTCAACAGTTGCGAGAACTCATTTTGGTGAGTTAAATCTGACTAAAAAATGTAACATTTTGACTAGGGGTGATCAAAAAAGACTGTAGGACCGAATTCCCGACAAGACCGGCCCGACTAGGACCGAGACCGACTAGGACCGAGACCGAACGGGCGGGTTTTTTCCTTCAAGGTCGGTCTCGGTCTCGGGCTTTTTTTCCCGAAAGCCCGTTTAGGACCGGCCCGGACCGAATGTATGTGTATTTGAGATTTTCATAATACCACACCGAAAATAATGTGGATTTTGGAGGTTTTCTATCTCTATAAAAGGTGCATCTTGATAAATTTACTAAAGAATATAAAGAGTTCATAGTGTTTCTTTGAGAGGTGAACTATTCCTTCGCCTTTTACTAAAGAATACCGTGAATTCATAGTTTTTTTTTTTTAGTGTAGATTCGGTCTAGGACCGAGACCGACCCGAGTCAATAAAGATCGACTCGGGCGGGCTTTTTTGGCCGAGGTCGGTCTCGGTCCTCCAAAAGGCAAGACCGAAATTTCGGTCTCGGTCTCGGTCTTGCCTTCAGGACCGGACCGGACCGCCCATGATCAGCCCTAATTTTGACAATTGCAGGTTAAAGGAGGAAAGCTTTTCGTTAATGGTGTTCCAAGAAATGAAAATTTCACTCTCGAGCCGCCAGGCTATGAGATGGTTCCCACTGTAAGTATCAATCAATGCTGGATCTCAACTTACAATTCTATTCAAAATCTTCAATTTTTATTAGGACTGATCATGGACGGTCCGGTCCGGTCCTGAAGGCAAGACCGAGACCGAAATTTCGGTCTTGCCTTCTGGAGGACCGAGACCGACCTCGGCCAAAAAAGACCGCCTGAGTCGGTCTTTCTTGACTCGGGCCGGTCCTGGACCGAATCTGCACAAAAAAAAAACTATGATATTCGTTAGTAAAAGGCGCAAGAATAGTTCGCTATGAGCTTATCGCATGGTTGCGTGGTTTGTAAATTTATCAGGATGAATCTTTTATAGAGATAGAAAACCTCTCAAATACACATTCATTCGGTATGGTATTGTGAAAATCCCAAATCCACATTCCTTCGGTCCGGGCCAGTCTTAAACGGGCTTTCGGGAAAAAAGTCTCGGTTCTAGTCGGGTCGGTCTCAGTCCGATCTTGTCGGGAATTCGGCCCAACAATCTTTTTTTATCACCCCTAATTTTTATTACTATTTTTTTTCAGCGTGTAGCTGAAAACTCAGTGTTTGTGATGGGCGACAACCGCAACAACAGTTACGATTCACATGTCTGGTAATAAAAACATTACATGCTTTAGTATTGAATGTCAAAATCAATGTCCTTCTTCTCTGCCATCTATCTTGCTTTTGCTTACTGGAAACGGGTTTGCTATTTGGTTTGAAGGGGGTCTCTTCCTGCTAAGAACATAATCGGAAGATCTGTGTTTCGTTATTGGCCACCGAATCGGATTGGTGGAACAGTGGTAGAGACAGGGTGTGCTTTAGATAAGCAGCAGACCGACACTGTCCCGGACCAAGATCTCCAACCTAAACCATCTGTTCAATGAGGTTGTTCTGTTGCTCCAATTTTTGTGTCTGAGTTGGTGCTTGCTGTTGCAGATATATAGTAGCAAATTGTATCTGATCTGATCATATATTCTATAAATCCAATGCCATCTTTTGGAAGGAGAATTTAATGGTAGAAGAAAACTCGAAACATGACCAAATATTAATGAAAATTCTCAAAATATGTCAAATATAACTTTGTCCCCTACTTTCGTATGACCTAATTTTAGGTGCAAAATTAAGTATGACAAATTCTGATACAACACGATTAAACGATTTGTAACGATTTACATTTTATACGATAATGACACGACACAATTAATAATTGTGTCTAAACAACTTTTATCCGTTTTGACACGATTAATAACTGTGTTTCGTGTGACAACAAATTAGGCGAATTTTGTCTATTATCATTTTGCATAAATTCATTTAATAACTAATAAAAAAAATTGCTAATTAATTATTACTATTATGGTTTTGGCTAAAAGCTAATTAATTATTGAAATCCACAAATTTCAACTAGACAATTATTAATTAACCGTTTAAATTATTAACCTTATCAATGTGGTCAAACTAGGATCTGAAACCCGGGCTAAGGATGACCTAATCACATATTTTGGGAAAGTTCAAGGACTGAATTATCTCTAATTTAGGTTAATTTTCAAGTTCCTGTAAAAGTTTACGTTTGACAATTAAGTTCCCAAACTTTTATACGACTAGGAGTCCAATACCATCCCCACTGGGCACCACTGCCCTGCCGTCTGAAGATCTCGGTGAAAGGAACCTTTGCAGCAGCCGCTCTAATGGCATCCTCTAGAGCTCTCACAAAGCTATCTCCTCGATTACAGTCTCTGAAACTTTGCAAATCTTCCCTGCTCTCACCGTCACTTTTACCTCAGCTCTCTGCTTCGTCGAAGCGCATTTCGAGCTCAATCTCACGGTAACATGCTCGAACGTTCTGCGTTTTCTTCTGCTGATGTTTCTCGATTGGATTGGTGGAATTTGATCGATATTCATCGTTTTACTGTTGATGTTGCCAGATTACCGAAGCAATTGAGCATCCTTGCATCGATGCTACCGCTGTACAGTGCCATTGCTTCCGCGCGGCTCACATCGAACTTGGCCATGGAGGCGCAGAGCTGGGGCTTAGTTCCTAACGGTGAGTTCGTCTTTGTTCAGAGCAGTAATTTTAGCCCTAGCTTTCCAGTACTATTAAGAAAAAATGAATTTAGAGAAGTCAAATTGCAGCTTCAGTGGAAGGAAGTAGCATTATCCAGTATCATTCAAAAATTGAACTTAGAGAAGTCAAATTGCAGCTTCAATGGAAGGAAGTAGAATTGAAATTCAGGAATTTGATTTGAAATTCAGGAAGTTAACTTCTCAAGTTTCTGGAGAAAAGTTGAACGGAATGCATCCATCTTTTCCATAACTTTAAGCATGGTCAAAATCAAATTGCAGATTTTAGAAGTTAACATATCTGGAGTATACTGAGAAAACTAGAACTGAATGCATAGTTTCATAGCTATAGTGTTCCTACTCTAAAGGATGTTAATAGCTGTACCACACTTCAGCCATGGTCAAAATTGAATTGCAGAACTTAGAGGTAGAACTCATCTCTTGAATTTCTTGATAAACCTGGAAGAAACTACATGGTTCATCATTGCCATGCTCGAGGAAAAAGAGATAATAACCTCATTTCATCAGTGGCATTTTGTTAGACTTGATTTATCGAAGAGACAAAGAACCGTCTTTTCATCACCTATAGCTGCTGGGTTATGCAGCAATTTACTCAGAAAGAAAGAATTTGACTTGTTTTGCTATATGAAAAATGCAATTGACAGATGGTTACAACACTTTCATCAGCCCGTCTACTTTGAAATTCTGTTCAAAATTTCAATTGGTAGATGGTTACTCCTCCTATTGTTTAGACAATACATGCATATTGCATACATATTTCAGAAACATTTTACATTGTTTATTGTGTCTCCTCATAAATTTTGCTTTATCATGCTTGTGATTGTATCACTTATGCAATCAATATCTTTTTACTGTCCATATTGCAGGTATCTCTATGCCTTTATAGCCGTTTGTCGTTCAAGAAAACACAACAGCATCAGATATCAGCTAAGTTTATTTAGGAATGGATTTTAATTTTTAACATTGTCTTTGTTCTGATAAATTTGTTTTGACACTTGAAATGGGGTTGATGTGTCTTTGACTGTTTTAATGATTTTTTTTTTTTCCCTTTAAGCAAATGCAAAGCATATGATAAGCTGAATATCCATGAGATTGGTTAAAGTTAGAAACTAAATTCGGTTAACAACATTTATCTCATAATTAAGTTATCAAAATATTGTATACTTAATTTTATTATTATTATTATTTATTTATTTTTACATTTGTGCTAAATACCAAGTAGCTACCTGAACTTTGGACGTTTGCAACGAGCTACCCGAACTTTGAAAATTCAAAACAGGCTAACTCAACTTTGAAGAAGATGCAAATAGCCACCTTCGTCCAATTTTCCGTCAACTGTCGTTGGAAATTCGTCAGAAATTGGACAGAGGTAGCTATTTGCACCTTCTTCAAAGTTGAGGTAGTTCGTTTTGAATTTTCAAAGTTCGGCTAACTCGTTGCAGAACGTCCAGAGTTCAGGTAGCTACTTGGTATTTAACCCTATAATTTTTGTAATCCGACCTAAAGCTGACAAACCGAACCAGACTGTCTGCAATTATAGTACATCAGGATTGACATTTTACCCTACTTTGACAGTCAATAAGGTTTTGTTTGCTGATTCTGAGAATCATTGCAGAAAACTGAGTGAAGCAAGTTTAATGATTGATAAAACAAAACAAGGTATTGATTGCTAGACTTCCCTTATCCAAACATGGAAGGAAGCTAATAATAGAACATTATAAGACAACAATGGAACAGAATATGTCTCTGATTCCAAATGGCTCAGGTATTTACAACATATATAAGTATCCTTCACCATTTCTCTAATCCTAGTAAGTATCTCTTTCCCAAGTCAGTTTATGCATATAGTAAGTGATTACCGTAATCTTCGTCAATAATGGCGCGGCGTCGGACTCTTGAGAGGAGTCAAGTAATCGAGCTTCTCCAAATATGAAGTCACCTTGCTGCCTATATACGATTTTCCAGCTTCTTTGTCATCGTCATCTTCATCATCAGTCTGGGCGTTATCGATCGGAGGGTTCTTCCATACCTTGGTTTCTCTCCTCTCCAAGTCCCACCCCATGAAATCGGAAAGTGTCATGGAAGTTGGGGTTTCTTCCTCTTCGTCTGAGTCTAGATCGTCTCGTTTATGAATCAGTGTGGATTCTGATGACGATTGTGGCGGCGGGTTGTGGATAACTGAGTCGGCATCAAGGACGTCCTCAATTCGAGATAGTATGGTGTATGCTAAGCTCTCGATGACTCTAGAGTAACTCTCAAGGACTGCCTGCCCGACATCCTAGAGCCATAACGACAATTAAGAACTTTAAAAATGCTATTCTATCTGGGTTAAATACCAAAGAGCTACCTGAACTTTGGACGTTTTGTAACGAGCTACCTGAATTTTAAAAATTCAAAACGGGTTACTTCAACTTGGACGAAGGTGCAAATAGCTAACTCTGTCCAATTTCTGACGAATTTTCGATGGATTTTTGTCAAATTTTCGACTAATTTCTGTCCACAGTTGACGGTAAGTTGGACGGAGGTAGCTATTTGTATCTTCGTCCAAGTTGAGATAGTCCGTTTTGAATTTTTAAAGTTTGGCTAGCTCGTTGCAAAACGTATAAAGTTCAAGTTCATGTAGCTCCGTGTTATTTGACATTTCTATCTTCTTTATGAATTGGTAATTACTCCTTCTTTCCTTACCTTGTTATGTTGAATTTTTGATATCTCCAGAGACGATTGCGGAATTCCAGGGAATCTCTGCTTCAATAGTATCAGTATGGTCTCTGCCCTCTCTTCAAACAGCTCTCTCTTCTCCAAGCTTATCCCCGAACTCCACGACGATTTCACATCCTTACTCGTCATCTTCCTCATCCATATAATGATCGACGCCTCGATCCTGTTCTTTAGATCTAGAACCTTGTGTTCCGTCGACAGGTCCATTGCTGATAGGAGCTGGTCGGGATCGAAGTACTCCTCCGTTATGCTCTTGTAGATTAGATCGCCAAGACTCTCCCGGCCGTTCTGGACGACAAAATCAACAGGCAGGCGCAGGAAGGAAATAAGTAATCGAGGAATATCGGTTATAATTGAATGAAGAAACTGCAGAATAGGAGAGATGCTTCATTAGGGATCCTTTGTCGATTTTGATGACCTGGATCTCCTCCTTATACCTTTGGTAGGTGTTCGAGATAGTCTTCCGGGATCGCCATTTCTGATAGAACTTGAGCGTTGATCGCCATTGCAGCTTTTAGAAGTTGATGCACAGAGTCCTTCTGATGAAGCAGCCATTTTCTGGCACCGTCGGATAAACCATTGGGAGGAACCTTGACGATCGGGAGCCACCATTTATCGTCCTTCCGGCCGGCAGATTCCTTATCGTCTTTCGAAGCGTACCAGAATTCATTCTGCCCTCCAAAGTTGTCCAAGATGCCCTAGTCAGGAGGAAGGAGTCGCGGTATTAAAATTATATATATATATTTTTTAAAAACATTTCATACATACATACATATACGTACATGTGTCAATTTTTTACTCAACCACCCGTGCATGACTTGTTCATGGGTCGGTCATTTTTTAAATATGAGTCATTTTGACATTATTTGCTCATTCCACACTAATAATAATAATGTTTTAAGTCATAACTCTCTATCCAAGAATCAACCATAAACCCATCCAATAAATATATAATAATTATATCGTATGAGATGTAAGATCACGTGGATTTATGGATCACATGAGTCAAAATATATAGTATAAGTTCATAGGTCACACACGTTGTATGAGTAGCGCGGATCGCACTGGTTGACCCAGAAAAATCAAATTGTGCACTGATTTATTGGTCATGTGTGGATATGTGAGTTATGTTTGAGTCTTGAAAATTAACCTGTAAAAAATTATAAATCATATTTTGATTGAACATATTTTAATATGATCTGTTCTCGATACGACTCGTAATTGATCTTGTTAAATTTTAATATCAGGGTCGAGCCACACCCAAATAGCAATCACATTATACAACTCGGATTCCATCCTAAAACCAATTGGTAATAGGAGGAGGTAGACTTATTGTATATATGATGCCTATTGTTTGTGTATACCACCGGTGTGGTATTTTGTATTTGTCACAGTGTGATATTTTCAACACTCCCCCGCACTATGACGACTCATATTTTTAAAGGCACGACACCAACACATTTAATCCAGGCGGGTTGAGACTCAACAAATCTCCTCTCACGTCCATGTCTGACCCGAACTCTGGTGCGTGGAGTAAACGGGACACAACAAACCCACATCGGGCACCCACAACGGAAAATAACCCAACACCGTCAAATGGAACTAGACTCTGATACTATGTTAAATTTTAATATCGGGGTCGAGCCACACCCAAATAACAACCACATTATACAACTCGGGTTCCATCCAAAAACCAATTGGTGATAAGAGAAGATAACCTTATTGTATATATGTTGCCTATTTTGTATTTGTCGGAGTGCTATATTTTCAACATATCTATGGACACGAATTGACATCAGTACTTAAATATATATTAAGTAACTTTTAAAAATAATGTTCTGCATTGGTGATATGGCATCACCTACTGATCAAAGAATTAAAAAATACCCTTAAACTTAGGACTATATTTACTTTTTTCCTAACCCTGAGATTTAAAATTAGCTTAATTTACCCCCCTTCTTTTCAACTCTGAAAGTATTGATTCACCCCTTAAGTTTAAATCAGCGTAACTTTACATAGGTAACTTTATGAAGATTGCAAGGAAAACTTAGTAAAACTACTTACAAGGAGCATGGCATCGAGCTTCCGAAGAGCCGGAATGTTTATGTGAAGGTCCTTCCGTTGTCGTGTCACCATTATCTACAAAACCGACAAAGTCGATTAAACGATGAACATTCGATTTTTAAAACAATAGTTAAGAGATCGATAAAATACCTCCATAGTTGTTCCGTCCTTAGCGGCCTGTTTAGACGGGACTAACTCAACAATGTGTTCCGTTACCGATAGAAGCCAATCGATTTCTTTTTTCCATCGTAGTTTTCTGTCGGGAGACATCGGCTCAAGTTTCCTCTGCTCTCCAAACACGGAAGCTACATCGCGATCAACGACAAGAACACAAATCACAACAAGACACATGATAAAGACATGTTATAAGGTAGGTACAAAGGTTAAGTACCGGCAAGATTTGTTATGGCGTTCGACAATGCCAAGGCAGAAGGGACACCTTTTCCTCCGCCCGACATGTCCTCGCCTAGGAGGAGCTTAGCGAACTTCTCCTTCATTATCTCGATGTCTATATATAGCAAGAAATGGAATACATGTCAAGAACAAGCGGGTCAGGGTGGGGCGGGTTCGATTGAGGCAACGAATCAAGTGCATCTGAAAAACTATAATGCTTACCTGAAGGCGGTCCATTAGGTACCGGACTCGGAGTCTCGGCTCCATCCAAACACGACATTAGACTAGGGTCCCAACTTGGACGTTTCGTGTCTAGAGGACTGCGCTCCCCCACTGATCTCGAACTCTGTGTCTCGTCCGAATGTGATCTCTCGTGATCCATCCCGTCCACGACTCGATGCTTCGCGTTCTCAAAAATACGCTTCAGATGGCGCGACTTGGACGAGTTTTTGATGCTCTGCCAGCGTTCTAGCGCCCGAACCATCAGTGATCCCTGGTGCAGTCCAATTACACGAATTGTCAGTTATGCACCTTGTTTAGATCGAAAATTTTCGTCGTAAACACTCCTATCATATTAAACATGCTTGGAAATTTGGAAGAAAAAATGAATGAAAGTTTTGGTGTAAAAGAAGAAGAATTGACCAAAAAAAGAAGTTTGGAACTTATTTTGGAGGGTTTATGTTGATGAAGGAGGTGAATGCAAGCTACAAAACCGGGAGAGACACATAATCTTAACCGTAATTGGAATAACTACCACAAGGCACAGGTGCAACTATAGTAAAGATTGGAGTGCACAAAAAGAAATTTGGAGGGCAAATTTGTATATACTCAAAGTAAGAGGGCATTTGACCTAAAATATTTGTTGTATGTCGGAACAATTCGAATCCAGCACCAGTTTTTAAGTTCGTTCTATGTCCGAGAAAAATTTGAAGAAGATGAAGATAATAATGAAAAATGTTACGTTAATTTCCATATAGCACGCTACTTTTCTATCAACTATTTTAGTCTTGGCCCAAAAAAAAAAAAAAAAACTATTTTAGTCATAATAATATTTTAAATATATTATACTAAAAATTACAAATTCTTTTAATATAAACAAATGGGTTAATAATCAATTTTAGACACTTTACAAATTCACTATCCGAACTTTATTTTTTCAAAAAATGTTACATAAACTTTGGTACTTGGCGGTCAAATTGCTACCTCAGTTGAGTTTTCTATTTGATATGGATGGAAATTAACATACTCACACATGATTTATTCATAATTTTAAAAATTTATATATATATATTTTTTGCATTTTTAAAAAATTATATAATTTTTAAAATTATGAATCAATTCATTTTTCATCCATATTTAATAATATTTTTTAACAAAGATAACAATTTATCACAACTACGAAATTATAGATTACAAAAATTGGAAAAGTAAACTTCGATAAATAACTAAAAAAATGTTGTTTATTTTAGTTAAACAATCCAATATTAATTAAGTAGTTTTGCAATATGTAGCCTTTTAATAATAATGGTGTTGTTGATATATATTTTTGTTTTAAAATAATTTTTTGTAAATAAATATATAAAATCCATCAACTTATAAATGTCTTGTATTCCAATTGTCGTCTTCCGGTTCGATTTATCCGATTTTATTCGAAAATCCTTTCTTCTAGAGAGGATCTCTAACACGTGGGTGACCGGGTGTGGTGTGGGTAACGTAGGATTTCAAATTTATTGTATTTTACAATATAAACCCTAAACTCCAAAATCAAGTATACATGGTATATTGGCAATTGAAAATTAATTATTAAATGAATCTTCATATTTTAGTATTTTCAAAATTATTGTTTTGGCGAACGAGGATTACGTGTTAACTTTTTTTGGGTCGATAAAAAAGTAAAACTCAATATTATAGTTTCGTTAATGTTCTAATTTTGTTGTGCATGCTACGATAGATTTCTTGATTTTTTTTTACATATAGTTGAAAAAATAATAATTTAACACTAAATTTATAATATTTTTTTTTCAACAATTTTTATTTTAATAGTAAGTAGTTAATTAAACAAACTACGTTTAAACTAAAAAGTTAATAATACCCACAATAATAATAAATAAATATAAAATACTTAATATAATAATTTAAAAGTTGATGCAATAAGTACATTTTAAATACATAAAGAATCATATGGTACTACTGGTCTAGTGGTATAGAAGCACATATCTCTACGTAGAAGCACGTATCTTAATGTGATTAATTTATTTTGATATGTAAATACACATGTTTGACCATTATTCAGAACGGTTACATATGTTTCAAAATGTGATTAATTGGTTTTGCTATGTGACTAATTGTTTTTTATACTGTTCATCGTAAAAAATCATCGTTAAATCAATATTTAGATACATAAAATGACTTAATTACCATTTTCATCCACTGAGTTGTTCTTCATCAACTTATCTCCTTATTCTTCATTCTGCTCATCTCTAACCACAATTGACAACGATTCTCTACCACAGCAAGCTCGTCCAGGTACGTCTCCTTCTCCGAACAAGATTATGGGTACGAACCCAGAAACACATTTCTTCTATGTGATGAACCCAGAAACGCATTTCTTCTGAATTTGAATCGCGATTCTGGGTTCTTTCTTACGGTCACTTTGTATTTTGGGCATAATAGTCAACAATTAAGGGCATAATAGTCTTTTGATAATTCAAAAATATTAATTAACGGTAAAATTAACGGTTTACTAACGGAATAATTAATTAATCACATTGGGAAAAACATGTGTAACCAATTAGTCACATAGCAAAATTAATTAATCACATTTTGAAACATGTGTAACCATTCTGCACAATGGTAAAACATGTGTGACCAATTAAGTAATTAATCCTTAATTATTTGTAAATGTATAAAAATTATTTAGATAAAACGTATATTAAAGGCAAACTCATATAAATATATATTATATCATATATGCTCAGCGACTCAATCAACACGACTTTAATACCAACTTTTAGATATTGAATCTTTAAACCAAGCATTGCATTAAAGAAGAATAAGAATAACTTAACTTCTCCAGAGTTCGACTTTGTTTTCTCTTCGTTCCTTAAAATATTTTTCATTTTTTTTTTCTTTATTCCATTATTCCAGTTTTATATAAAGCCCTTTTTCTACTTCTACATTCTGAATTATACCCTATATTCCAAAAGTACAACTTTACTAAAAGAGCTAAAGGAAAATTAAAAATAGAAAAGTGCCATTATAAATATATATAATAATAATTAAAAAAACATTAATTTTTCACAAATTGCTTACTGATGCATGCATCATGTTAATCACGACAAAGATATATGCTTTCATCCAGAAAAGGCTGAAAAAGACAAGCACATACATATTTTTATAAGGTGAAATACCAAATAGCTTCATGAACTTTGTACGTTTTGCTACGAGTTATCCGAACTTTGAAAATTCAAAACGGGTTACCTTAACTTTGAAAAAGGTGCAAATAGCTACCTCCGTCCAATTTTCGATGAATTTCCAACGACTTTCCAATGACAATTGACGGAAAATTGGACGGAGATAGCTATTTGCACATTTTTCAAAGTTGAGGTATCCCGTTTTGAATTTTCAAAGTTCGGATAGCTCGTTGCAAAACGTCCAAAGTTTCACGTAGCTACTTGTAATTTAACCATATTTTTATATAAATAAGAACAGGGTCGTACATATACAACAATTATTATATTATATATTATAAGTTAGCTGAATAATACTGCATAATTTAAACACATGATGGAGAAATGGAAGATCTCATAGTTTATTCATATTCAGATATGGCAGAGCTCTAAGCTTCCTCTCTAAGACATTTGTTAATTCTCTAAATCTGTGTACACAGTATAGGAACACAAATCTCTATACAGCGATGCATTTTTGATCACCCAAAAGGGGTTCTGCAGATCTCTCTGTCTGTCTGTCTTGAATCACCTTTTATTCTATTTGATTTGATCATCAGTTTTACTTACCAAGAAGCTTCTCTGAAAGTGAAGACCTTTTGGGGTTTACTTAACTACAAAGTCTCTCTCTCTCTCTCTCTCTCTAGCTTTGATGGGAAGCAGTTTCTTTGGGAAGTTGAAGATGGGGAGTACTGATCGGAGAAACAATGGTTCGCCGCCATCGTCATCTTCTTCATCGAGGAGAAGCAAGAAGGGGCACGTGGATAAACCAAAGCAGCCACAGAGGGGACTTGGGGTTGCTCAATTGGAGAAGCTTAGATTGGACGAAGAAATGGAGCGTTGCTGCTACAACCCTATTTCACTCCATAGCCAAGGTCCCTTTATACCCTCTAACTTCACACAGGTATAGTAATTATGAATATCTGTTTCAAGGGCTGAACAGATATATATAACCTTAAAGTAGCAGAGATTTTGATAATCTATCTATATATAAATTATGATAGTGATGATAAGATCATAAGAGAGATGGGTTCTTCCTTGTTTGAACTAGCTAGGGTAACTAAGGATAACCTTAATCTAGGGTTTATGACTGCAGAAAGTGCTTAAAAACTCACATTTATCGGGTAGGGATAGTGATGAAACTCGTGTTTTATCAAATCGATCATTTTGATCTATGAAATATGATCATATTTCTTTTGAGAATTGCAATTATAGGAAAATATATTGATCATCTGTCATCATTCTTTAACTTTTACTAACACATAAATGAAAAATCTACGCAGGATTTGAGAGTCCAGCAAGAGCCTTATTCCCCATCTACTACATCCTCCTCTATTTCTTACGGTTTCCATCAGAATATCGCGGTATGTAACTTGCTCTTTCTTAGAACTAGAAAGCAGTTGATCATTTCATAATGTTTTTGGCACCGATTTTGATAACATCTTGTTCGTAATGATTCTTTGTTTTTCCGGAAAATTTGATCGAGAATGTTGTTGGGTATTGGAGTCTGATTAATATGTAATGTTAGATTATGTATTAATGTACGCATCTCGCAGTTATAGACTTTTACCCGTAGACTGTACTGTACCGTATTTCTCCTTGTATACATATTTTGTAACAGTAATCTGTCATCAATACAAATGAGTCAAACCGCGTGGAGGTTATCCTAATTTGGGTGTTACCACGGAAATCATCTCTCTCTCTCCCTCTCCCTCATCTCTCTAGAATTTGGTTCTTCTACTTCATCAGAATTCATTGTGTGTTCAAGAATCGATCCTAACAAATGTTACATGCCGGCCCTAACCCTAGATGCCATTGTAGTTATAGATCATATGGTTTGACTGTGGTTTTACTTCTGTTTTACTACATGCAGATGGGTCGAAACGAGTACAAAAGCACAAATATATGGTAAAATTTTCAAACACTTTTCCCTTCGAATGTAGAATCGATGGTCAAATGAATATATATATATATATATATGGTTGTCTCTTCTCGATCTGACATTACGTTGATCGTTCTTGTTCATGTGGTTATGAAATCAGTTGGAGGCCAAGTGACATGAACATGTTGAACAGTGTTGGATATGCGCACCCAAGCATGGACCACAGACAATTCATAGATCTAAACGAAGAGGTACGTAATAATTCAGAACCAGAAACATTTGGTCAATTCTAAACCTCGTACGTTGTCTTCTCCGACAATATTATGTACAGGATTATCAAGAAAACAGAAGAAATAAGAACATAAGCGACTCGTCTTTCTGGTTGAGCAGTCATCAGAACTCAAGTGACGATCAAGATGAAGTAGATTTGGAGCTCAGACTGTAATATAAAGGTGAAACAGCAGACGAACACGACAACATTTTCATGTATCGAAAAGGTTGATTGTCTTTGTCTTGGTCGTGGCAAAGAGTAATGTTGGTGTAATGGGAGGGTGTAAGCGATCCCATTCATCGTCATAAGTAGGCAAAGATCGAGGTGGGTTTTTGTCGCTCCTAAAATTTGAATATTTCGGATGGACAGATTGTTCTTTTGATATATTTTTGTGAATTTATATAGAATTATGTTCTTACCCTTTAAGTGGGTATTGTCATACTTAACAAGGTAGCTAGAGACTAATGAAGCTTCTTAATTACATTGGTGAATGTGATTAATCTAACCATTAGTTGATGAGTTAAATAACAATGAGATACCTAAACTTTATTGGACGTATAGCAATGAGCTACCGAACTTTAAAAAATTAAAACGGACTACCTCAACTTTGGTGAAGATGCAACGAGCTAACTCCGTCCAATTTCTGACGAACTTCTGTCAACAGTCGACGGTAATTTGGACGGAGGTAGCTCGTTGAACATTCACCAAAGTTGAGATAGCCCGTTTTGATTTTTTAAAGTTCGGGCAGCTCGTTGCAAAACGTCCAAAAATTGTAGTTTTCACATCATTATGATGTTGTGCGGTTATGATAATGAATATTTTATCCTTAATGATTACGATTATTAATGATTACGATTATTATATTTGATCCATAACCGTGATTATATTACCCATAACCGTATATATATAAACTTATCGTGTAAATAAATTTCAATATGTATATCAAATTTGAACTAATCTCGATTATGTTGAAATTAGTGTATTAATTAATAGTTAAGTTAATCTTTTATGACCAAAAAATCCAAAATTTAATTTAAAAATACTAGAATAAAATATGATAACTCACATATTGGTTAATAACTACAATTATAAATACAACTATGATATTATAAATAGTACCATGATACTTATGTTACTTAATATACTCACATCATTTAAATATTTAATATTATCATAAATACGTACGTAATTAAAGATGGGCTAAGCTCCCTATGGATTGGGTACTTAACACATTGCCTTCTCTTTTATCACTTCTGTTTAAGGATTGTAATCTAAACAGTAAACACTCCATGAATTATTGTGTTATCAATAAATAGTGTATTATAAATTATTATTAGTGGTAAAAATGGACTAAACCTACCTACACCATAATATTATTGATGATAATTAAGTGGATCGTTCCTAATTAATAATCCTTCTTCATTTCTCTATAATTAGAAGTCCACCTACGCTAAAACAGCCTTCGATTAAGGAACATCAGGCATAACATTTGGCTGAAACCTTAACAACCTACCTTGTTTTTCCACTATAAGAAGAACAGATTGTCCCCTCAAAAAAACCACAACAAAAAACCAAACACAAAATGAATCAATAAAACATTCACCTTTCAACTTGTTGTGTTCAGAATAAAGAAGAAAAGGTTACAAATAAAAAGCTCATCGCAGTAATGACAATCCGATTCTTCGAAGCCCTTTTGCTTCTTCAGCTCTTGTTCGTCGTCCCACATTCCGATGCCCATTTTAAAGGTGGAAGTACAGGAGATTTGGAAACTTCTCTTGCAGGGTTCAAGCCACAGCACCCTGTTACTGATGACTGTAAGTAATCGCTCCATTATGTTATATCATTCCTTATATATATATATAATAGTTTTATAATGATTTCAACATTATGATGCAATATTGCAGCACCTGCCATAGAAAAAGGAAATGATGGAGGCATGGTAGGAGACGTTGGATTAACTTACGACCAAGTGGATTCACAGTGGGGAAAGGATGAATCTACCAAAGTGGATCCAGTCGATAGTTCGATGCTCGAGACGCATAAAGATGACTTGACCACGACAAACTTTCTTGGATCATGGGAATTGGTCTCTCAGAGCTCCGGTGTGTCGGCCATGCACATGCAGTTGATGATCAATAACAAGGCCTTGATCTTCGATTCCACCGTGTTGGGGCCGTCAGCCATTAAGTTGGCTGGTAACAAGCCTTGCCCCATCCGCCCCCCTGCAACTGAACCTGATTGTTGGGCTCATGCAGTGATCTACGATGTTGAAACCGCGCAAATTCGGCCTTTGAATGTTAGTAAATTACATTACTTATAGGGTTAAATAGCAAAGAACTAACTGAACGTTTGACGTTTTGCAATGAACTACCCGAACTTTGAAAAAGGTGCAAATAGCTACCTCCGTCCAATTTCCCGTCAACTGTTGTCGGAAATTCGTCAGAAATTGAACGGAGGTAGCTATTTGCACCTTCTTCAAAGTTAAGGTAGACTGTTTTGAATTTCAAAGTTCGGGTAGCTCGTTGCAAATCGTCCAAAGTTCAGCTAGCTCATTTGTATTTAAACCTTATATATATACCTCTTGATTAGTAACATGAGTCCTATGTTGTTATTTGTGTGTGTGTGCAGATTAACACTGACCCATGGTGCTCTTCTGGTGGGCTTGGGATTGACGGCACTGTGGTGAGCACTGGTGGGTTCAACGCCGGAGCTAAGTCGGTCAGGTTCATTAAGCCATGCGATACATGTGATTGGGAGGACACCCCTGATGTTCTTGGAGCAGGGAGATGGTATAGAACAAAACATACCAAACTAGACATGCATACATCTATCTATGTATCTATATATTATTAAATTTTAATATCGGGTATGAGCCACACCCAAATAATAACCACATTATACAACTAAGGTTCCATCCTAAAACCGTGATAGGAGGAGATAACCTTGTTGTATATATAGTGCCCAAATTTGGAGAAACCACCGGTGTGGTATTCCCACATCAAAGTGATTTCAACACTCCCGGCACTTTGACGACTCATATTTTTAAATGCACGGCACCGACACATTTTAATCACGTCTAGGCCCAACCCAAATTCTAGTACATGGAGTAAACATGACACAACAAACCCACTCCGGGCACCCACAACGGAAAATAACCCAACACCGTCAAATGAAATCGAGCTCTGATACCATGTTAAATTTTAATATCGCGAGCCATGCCCAAATAGCAACCACATTATACAACTCGGGTTCCATCCTAAAACCAGTGATAGGAGAAGATAACCTTGTTGTATATATGGTGCCCAAACTTGGAGAAACCACTGTGTAGTTTCAACGTATATATATATATCTATATATTGAACGTATATATGATTAATCTTTAGGTATGCTACACAAGTGAAGCTGGATGATGGCAGCTTCGTTGTATTCGGAGGGCGACAGTCGTTTACATACGAGTTTGTCCCCGTTACCGGACAGCCAAACAAGGTGGCGGTCAACATGCCTTTCCTCAGAGAAACAAGCGACCTCGACGAAAACAATTTATACCCCTTTGTCCACCTCCTCCCAGACGGCAACCTATTCGTATTTGCCAACAGTCGAGCCATTCTCTTCTGCGCAAGAACTAACAAAATCATCAGGGAGTACCCTCGCCTGCACGGCGGATCCCGAAACTACCCAGCTTCCGGAATGTCTGCCCTTCTCCCTCTAAAGTTGGATGGCAAGTTGAACCACCTTAATAACAAACCGGAGGTTCTTGTCTGTGGAGGTGCCAAGCCGAAGGCCTATCGTGCAGCCGGGAAGAATCAAACTTACTTGCCCGCCTTGCAGGACTGCGCGAGGCTCAAGGTCATGGAGCCAGCTGCGGTTTGGCAAGTGGAACAGATGCCGTCCCGACGAGTAATGGGAGACATGCTCATTTTACCGACCGGCGAAATCCTCATGTTGAACGGAGCTCAGAGGGGTACGTCTGCATGGCAATACGCTAAAGACCCGAACTTTGCCCCGGTTCTCTTCAACCCGTATAAGCCAGACGGCCAGAGGTTCAGAGTTCTCCAACCAGCCACCATCCCTAGAATGTACCACTCGACCTCGATTGTCCTTCCAGATGGCCGGGTTCTAGTGGGTGGAAGCAACACTAACCCGACCTACTTATTCACCAATGTCGAGTTCCCAACCGAGCTTCGCATGGAGAAATTCTCCCCGCACTACCTCGACCCGGCTCTCCTACCTTCCCGTCCGGTGATCGTACCAGCGCCTGCGACTGACGCGAAAATGGCGTATGGCGCCGACTTCAATATCAAGTTCACGATCGCATCTCTCACTGCAGAGCCCCAAGTGAGGGACCTGAAGGTGACCCTTTATGCCCCACCGTTCACCACCCACGGATGGTCGATGGGCCAGCGGCTGGTTCAGCTAGGAATTGTTGCATTGAAATACGACCCGACAGGAGTTCATGTTACGGCAAAAGCACCTCCTGACGGCAGAATTGCACCTCCTGGATATTACCTCGTCTTCGCCGTGTATCGTGGCATCCCGAGTGTCGGGATATGGATTCCTCTTCAGTAATATAAATGATGTTGAAGACGGATGAATCCTCCTCAGTTTTGATTTTGGTTTTGTTTATATAGGAATTTTAGGATGTGGTGGTGGTGGTGACAAAGTAGTTTAGTTGTCGCATTACCATTTTATTAACGCCACGATGTTTCTAAAAAAAATCATCCCAAACATATCTATATACGAAAAGTTATTACTTATTCATGAAATTTAAGTTCTAAACTATTTTACATCATTTATCAACGGTTTTATTTATTATGTTTATAAGATTAAGTATCTTAATAGTCAATGTCACCTAACAATTAAAAGTTGAGTTGTGAATGAACGGTTATAATTTTTTTTATGAGGAAAAATGACTAAAATACTCTTTATATTCGTTGTTCTTTATTTTTATATATATTCTTTATTTGATCTTCATTTTCTTAAATAACCAAAATTGAATGAACCCAAAATCGAATGATGAACCCAGAAATCTAAGATGTCTTGGTTTTGAAAACAATTTTTGTGTTCGAATTGAGGAAGAACTAGAAGATGATCATGAAAACATAAACATGAAGAAGAAGATAAAGGAAGTGCAAAATCATTATTTAATAACATTTGTTAAACATAAGCGACTAAATACCACAAAATTTAAAAAATATATATATTTTGAAACGCAAGTGACCGTTTATTACACTAAAAAACATAAATAATCATTTAATTACATATTGCAAATATAAGTAATTGTTGAAGAGATTTACCGTTCTATTATATGAGGTTGTCTCCATATAATTTTATATTTTTCTTTAGACATTCTAATTAAAATTCCTATCCTAAATTTTGTTTTCTGCAGGGACTATTCTTTAACAAAAGAAGTAACTTTTGGATAGAATCATGATCATGTTTACTTAAAAGATATTTGGGTTTCCGAATTTAATTTAATTTTTTTAAAATTTTAAGTTTATTAATTTTTTTTTAGATTTATATATATATATATATTTATATTTACATATAAAGTTTGTTATTTTTTTTTCTTCATATTTCATATTTTTACTTTACATTTGACACGTCACTATTCCATTAATCAAACTTAACTGTCACTATTCCATTAATCAAACTTAACTATCAATAGTAATTTAGACTAAAAATAACATTTTGAAATATAAAGTATCAAGAAACAATATCGAGGTATTAACCGATAACATGAATCAAACATAAGGTACCAGTGAAACCATTACCTTAGATAGAGTTATATTAGAGCGAGGGGACAATTTGTCTCTATCATTTTTTGACATTGTGTGAATTTAAACTAATAAAATGTATTTATTTTTAATTTAATCTGGTTCAAAGTCTTATATGAATATCCACAAAAACAAGAATGAAGTTTGAACATCCTCAAAAGCAAGAATGAAGTTTTGGTTGAATGACTAAGTGTCTTAGTCTAACCTCTCTTTTAGTTATTATTCATGCATATTATTATTATAATAATATTTTGAACTTCTATTTCTAAATAATAAATAAATTAAATATTCTCATAACAATAAAAAATAAAAATAAAATTAGTTCAACGATTTATATCCACTTTAATTTTTCCTACTTTGATTTATATTTTTAGATTTTCGTGCCTGATTAAGCCAACTTTGAATTTGATATGTGAACATATAATCATCCGAAATAAAGTTATGATAAAGCTAGAGACCAGGTAAACAAACCTACCTGCAAAAATGGAATTTCAACGAACAGATATCCTAGGATGAAGGAACATCGAACATTAAACATTTGACTGAAACCAAAACAACTAATTAACTACTTTGTTTATCCACTATATAAGTAGAACATTACCTTCCTAGGAAAATCAGAAAACCAAAAATAAAAAATAAATAAAATGGGAGATCGCCTTTTCAATGGCCTCCTACTTCTTCTCCCTCTCCTATTCGTTCCCATCTTCGCCATCGACTTCAGCTTCAACCCTAGGACATTTAAGGGCGACACTGGCGATCTCGAAAATTACATGTCAGGGTTTAAACCACCGCACCTTGCTAATGATAACTGTAAGATATATAACCTTATTCAATAATCGTATACGTGTTGAGATAACCTGTTTTGTGTTGTTAAACTCTCGAATGGATTGTGGTTGAACTTTCGAATGGTTGCTTGGATTATTCTGAAGTCGTGACGACACTTTCAGATTGAAACAATTTGGAGGCACCCAAACTTTAAATCGGATAAAATCAGAATACTGAACTAGAACTTGAGAAGGATTGTGAATGTTTGAGATGAATTTTTGGACCTCACCTATGACCAATTTATAGTGTTAGCCACACCCTTTGGAAGAGATACCACACCCTTTGAAAGAGACACTATGCCCTTTGGAAGAGACACTATACCATTTGGCCAATCAATGTACTATTTCGGCCATAACATGCCTTTTTGATTCAAAATTTGGCTCCAAAACCAAAGGAACACCTTAGGATGATGACTTGGAGCCGAAGTAATTGCAATTGTTCGACCTAATACTTGGCTCTAAAGCAAGTGTCCAAAATCGGGAATTTTGAGGTTAAAATGTTAAGTCATTAGTTCCAAAAATTCAAATTTATAATGAATTTTTAGAATAGTGACTTTATGAATTTTTAAAATAGTGACCCCGGCCAGGGGCACTGCCCCTGGACCCCGGCAAAGGGGGCACGCCCCCTTTGACCCTAATTGCCTCGTCTCTAATCAACTGATGAATCTCCGATACAGTGAATCATAATATACTTAAACAAGCGTGCACTCCGCACCCTCCTAACTTGTTTAATGAGATACTATGATCCTATTGGTCAACTAGTCAATCCAATTACACTAAAATATATAACATTTTGTACGATGATGATGTTATAACATGTCTTTTATCAACATCGTGCATGGTATTGCAGCACCAGTTGTGAACAATGGTAACGATGGAGGTCTAACAGGAAACGTGGGATCCAACTTCGATGCGTTGGACACACAGAATTTAGCGAATGATGAAGATACCAAACCGGATCCAGTGGATGCGACGACAGTCGAGGCTCAGAATGCTGACCTGAACTCTAACTACGCCGGCAGCTGGGAATTGGTCTCTCAGAGCTCCGGTGTGTCGGCCATGCACATGCAGTTGATGATCAATAACAAGGCCTTGATCTTCGATTCCACCGTATTAGGGCCGTCCGCCATTAAGTTGGCTGGTAACAAGCCTTGCCCCATCCGCCCCCCTGCAACTGAACCTGATTGTTGGGCTCATGCAGTGATCTACGATGTTGAAACCGCGCAAATTCGGCCTTTGAATGTTCGTAAATTACATTACATATAGGGTTAAATAGCAAGGAGATACCTGAACGTTGGACGTTTTGGAATGAGCTACCCGAACTTTGAAAAATGTGCAAATAGCTACCTCCGTCCAATTTTCCGTCAACTGTTGTCGGAAATTCGTCGGAAATTTGTCAGAAATTGAACGGAGGTAGCTATTTGCACCTTCTTCAAAATTGAGGTAAACCGTTTTGAATTTTCAAAGTTCGGGTAGCTCGTTGCAAAACGTTCAAAGTTCAACTAACTCATTGGTATTTAAACCTTATATATATACCTCTTGATTAGTAACATGAGTCCTATGTTGTTATTTGTGTGTGTGTGTGTATGCAGATTAACACTGACCCATGGTGCTCTTCTGGTGGGCTTGGGATTGACGGCACGGTGGTGAGCACTGGTGGGTTCAACGCCGGAGCTAAGTCGGTCCGGTTCATTAAGCCATGCGATACATGTGATTGGGAGGACACCCCTGATGTTCTTGGAGCAGGGAGATGGTATTGAAAAAAACATGGACATGAATACATCTATCTATGTATCTATATATCTATATATTTCGAGTTAAATACCAAGTACTACATGACCTTTATACGTTTTTGGAACGACCTACTCGAACTTTGAAAATTCAAAACGGGCTACCTCAACTTTAAAAAAGGTACAAATAGCTACCTCCGTCCAGTTGAAAAGTCGTGAAAAAGTCGTCGGAAATTCGTTAGAAATTGAACGGAGGTAGCTATTTGCACATTTTTCAAAGTTAAGGTAGCCCGTTTTGAATTTTCAAAATTCGTGTAGCTCGTTCTATGTAAACTTCATGTAGCTACTTGCTATTTAATCTATATATTGAACGTATATATGATTAATCTTTAGGTATGCTACACAAGTGAAGTTGGATGATGGCAGCTTCGTTGTATTCGGAGGGCGACAGTCGTTTACATACGAGTTTGTCCCCGTTACCGGACAGCCAAACAAGGTGGCGGTCAACATGCCTTTCCTCAGAGAAACAAGCGACCTCGACGAAAACAATTTATACCCCTTTGTCCACCTCCTTCCAGACGGCAACCTATTCGTATTTGCCAACAGTCGATCCATTCTCTTCTGCGCAAGAACTAACAAAATCATAAGGGAGTACCCTCGCCTGCACGGCGGATCCCGCAACTACCCAGCATCCGGAATGTCTGCCCTTCTTCCTCTAAAGCTAGAATACACTGGCAACAAACTCCGTAACAAGCCTGAGGTCATCATCTGCGGTGGCGCGAAGCCAAAGGCTTACAGGGCGGTGGGGAAGAACCAGACCTTCATGCCCGCACTCCAAGACTGTGCCAGACTCAAGGTCATGGAGGCAGAAGTTAAGTGGAAAGTGGAGCAGATGCCATCAAGAAGAGTCATGGGAGACATGCTAATTCTCCCAACCGGAGATCTTCTCATTCTCAACGGAGCTCAGAGCGGTACTTCTGCATGGCAATACGCTAAAGACCCTAACTTCACCCCAGTCCTGTACTCCCCTTACGAACCTAAAGAAAAGAGATTCAGAAACCTCCAACCGACAACCATCCCTAGAATGTACCACTCCACTTCGATGCTCCTCCCTGATGGACGAATCCTCGTAGGTGGAAGCAATACTAACCCTACTTACATGTTCACCAATGTTGAGTTCCCCACCGAGCTTCGAATGGAGAAGTTTGCCCCACAATACCTTGACCCGCAACTCCAAAACAACAGACCCATCAATGTCGTAGCTGCTGAAGCAACAGGAGCCAAATTGAAGTATGGAACTGACTTCCAAGTCAAGTTTCAGGTAGCATCTCTCCAAGTTAAACCCCAAGGCAAGGACCTGAAAGTGACCATGTACGCGCCGCCGTTCACCACCCATGGATGGTCCATGGGACAGAGATTGGTACAGCCTGGGATGACTAAAATTTCCTTCCGAGGAGGAGCTATCACTGTTACCGTTAAGGCACCCCCTAATGGGTTCATTGCTCCACCAGGATATTACCTACTCTACGTGGTGTATCGTGGTATCCCTAGCGTTGGCTCATGGGTTCAGCTCACTTAATTGATATCCACTGGTATCTAATTTGGAGTACGAGGAATCCAATAGATGAGACACTCACACACACGACCATACGACACTGTCAAATACATTACAGTTGTGAGATTTTGTTTCTATCGGACTGCATTTTTGTAATGATGTACTCCTTTGATTGAAAATAGGGAGAAGCATATTAATTGTAAAAATGATGTACTCCCATATTTACGAAAATCGATATAAAATTTAATGTTATGTTTACCACTCATTTAAACTGATGTTTGTGAATATCATTTTACACTCAACCGGTAATACATGTTTGAACTTCTGAGTAAAATTCTTATGTACTCTCTTAACATCTGTTATCAGAACCGGCTCAGCCCTCGAACCGGTGAGGGGGTCGGTTCCCAATTCGGTCGGTTCAACCCTGTCGGACCTGGTTCGATGTGCAGTTCACTGTTCACAAGCAAAAAAAAAACTGAAAATACAATTACAAACTACAGTCTCAAACACACACATAATTACCTCAAACTATATAGTCTCAAACACACAAACTACATAGTCTCAAACACAATATAACACAACATAATTACCTCAAACTTTGAACATACATAACACAATAGTCTCAAAATCAAACACAATAGGTCTAAACTTTTAACATAGCTTCTAAACCGAAGAAGTTGCTCAGTCGAACTGAAGAGAATCACCCAAAAAAATTAAACCACACCCAAAAAAACTAGAACCGGAAACCGGACGATTTTATAAAAACTGAACGATCTAACCCGGTTCAAACCCTGTTCATATGCATTTTGGTCTTTTAGCTGAACCAAACCGGACAGGGATCCGGTGCCCGGTCGGACCGCCGATCCAGTTCTAATAACACTGGTCTGATCGATTGATTTTAAACGTGTATAAACGAGTGTCATGTTTATATACATTTTAAGACACAATTAATTTTCTGAACAAAAAAAAAATCATATATACATAACACAAGTTGACACGAACAACACGAAAGAAATAACACGATATAAATTCACAAATGTTAGAATGGAGTTAGGTAGTCTGTTTGTGGAGTTGTTTGCATTGTAGGAGTATAATGGTCAGTTCACAATTTACATAGACTAACCCATCTATTCGGAATGATATATATGTAGTTGGAAAAAAAAATTGAAACCACGACACACTTATTTTGTTATAATAAATTCTAGTTTCCCTCGATAACTTGTGCACGTCTAATTTGAAAGACATGGAGACCCACTACAATTTCTCATCAACCGCACCACTATTTTAATATTTTATACCAAATTTAAATAGAAGTGGATTAATATTTACATTTCAAATTTTCAATACTCTTTTTTACTATAGAGTTGAAATACCTTATGGTTAAAATAGGTTTAATTTTAAAATTACATCTTAATCTGATTCTATGTTTCAATATAATAGAAAGTTTATACGAATTAATTAACCAACATCTTAAAATCCCAAATTAATTAATATAGGTATGGTTTAATCTTTCCATGGTGCATAAAAATTGTTCTCAAACTTAGTTTAGTCGGACGATAAATGTCATTTAAGTACCTTAGAAGTTACGTTTTTACAAATTGGTATCTTAAAAAAAATTATTAATTTTGGGTACCTCATAAATGTATCTACTTTAATGTTTCAGTCATGTGTTTGTCACGTGTGTAGTATTTTGTTCCTAACTTTACTTTATTTTACTGTTATTTTTAGGTATTTCTAAGTTGTTTTATTGTTACAATCAGATATATTTACTTTGTTTTTATTGAATTATTATTTGTTTTTATTATGATTTTTAAGGTATTTGAAAATAACTAATTTTTATAAGGTATCTATTTGTAAAAACGTGAAATCTGTATCTAAATGTGTTCTATGCAAGTTCTCTGTTTGCTATCTCCAAAGCAGTATATAAAGTCTCATACCAAGCAGAAGCAAAAACATCTCCTTCCCAATCAATCTTCAACCAAAAACAGTACAAGGGAGAGACAATATGGCTATGTTTCATGTCCTTCTCTTGTCTCTTCTCGTGTCCACGGCGGTTCTAAATCGAAGCAAAGTCGACGCCACATTTTCCGACACCACGACCGTCACTTGGGGCGCTCAACATTTAGTCGTGAACGGCGATGATCTTCAACTTGTGTTGGATAAAACCTCAGGTATGTACATGGATCATCATCATCATCATCCCTCACCATGCATACACGAATGTATGTAGCATTTAAAACGTAATAGAGATGAGCATTATGCATAGAATTAATCATCTTCTCTTTTCAGGGTCAGCAATCCAATCGAAAGCTGCATATCTTTTTGGAAGCATTGAGATGTTGATCAAGCTCGTGCCAGGAAACTCAGCTGGAACTGTTACTGCTTATTATGTGAGTGTAGATTGCATATATATCCAGAGTAGGGGTGACAAATCGTGCGTATCAATACGTTTATTGTGTGACACTTACTAAATACGAACACGAACACACACGATAAATTTATCATGTCATATTTCTCAACACGAACACGACACACAATTTTGCATGCGTGTTCATGTCGTGTTATCGTGTTATCTTTAAGTTAGTCAGTTATATTTTCACATGCGAGAATTATAAAGAAATATCAAAATAATGAATTGTTCATATTAAGAATTATCAATTCAAACATAAGATTTCACGAGTTTTTAATGTAGAATTGACAACTCTAAAAATTAAATATCTAAATAGACTTTTAGAAGTTATTAAACGAAACTTGTTTAGAAAAGTATTTAAAAAAATAGTTTTTCAAATCAAATTTTACAGTTGGTAAAAAAAAATCAACTTTACCGTGTTATCGTGTGTGTCGTGTTCTGATACATAAACACAAACACAATATTTTCTTGTTATCATTCTGTCACATACTTCCACGAACACAATTTTTTTTTCGTGCATATTTCTATCGTGTTATCGTATTGCGTAAGAAACTATCTGTCCATCTGTCCTAAGTAATGGAGACATTACAAATATGGTGTGTATGTCGTGAAAGACATAGATATGGTTCGACTAGAGCTAATGTTGTTGTTGTCCAATGATGTGTTTGCAGCTATCTTCAGTTGGAACATGGCATGATGAGATTGACTTTGAATTCCTGGGAAATATGTCGGGGGAGCCTTACACTCTTCATACAAACATCTACACTCAAGGAAAGGGAAACAGGGAGCAGCAGTTCAGGCTTTGGTTCGACCCCACTGCGGACTTCCACAACTACACAATCCATTGGAACCCTAATGCAGTCGTGTAAGTTAAACTGGCAGATTGATTAAACTGGTTGAAAATTTTGAAGCGAATTATAATCGAGACGACAGAAAGTGTTTGGTTTACGGAATAAAAATAGATAAGGAATAAGGAATAATGAATAGAAATTTATCCCTAAAAAATGTATTAATTTTCAATTTATTCCTTTAAAATTTTACATTTGGTAAAAGTCTGAAAATTGTCCAAATATGTTTACACAAAACTTTAGTTGCACCAACATGTTATTTTTTGTGATGGTTAATAGTCCAACATATTTAAAAATGATGGTAGAATTAGTATCTCCGTTACTTTTCTGTTACATATCTTTTATATTTATAAAATTAACTGAATATTTTTCTAAATGTTACAATTAAACCCTACAAACTTAGTAGACTAATGTTACAAATAAGTCTTAACTCGATTCGAGTCACACCGGGCATGTCCTCTAGCCAGGGTCCGAACCCAGACCAGGTCACCCAACCCTAGGGACCTGTTTGTCTTTACACTAATTCTTACCCTCACTGAACTATAATAAATCTTGAGGTTTAATCATTTAACTTGGTTTGATGTGTCTTGACCCAAATCGAGTCACATCTTTCGTCTCTATAATAACATGTTGATATCGTTTTAAGTTGTTGAGGTATAGCTTGATATAGTTGAAGAGATCTAGGGTTAGGGTTTCCATCTTGCACTCACCTCTACTAATTTATCGTGCGTGTTTGTATTTAATAAATGTATTAACACAACTATTTCACACGATAACAAATACGATTTCTCACCCCTACGAGTTTAGGTGGTACGTCGATGGGTTCCCGCTTCGAGTTTTCCGAAACTACGAGACACAAGGCATCCCTTTTCCTAACAAACAAGGCATGAGAATGTACGCTAGTCTTTGGAATGCAGAGGATTGGGCTACACAAGGTGGACGAGTCAAGACCGATTGGACGCTGGCACCCTTCAAGGCTAGTCTCCGTAACTACCGAACCAGGGCTTGTTCATGGTTCGGTCCCACGAGCATCGCCAAGTGTAATCTCCCGACTAATTGGTACACTTCACCCGTGTACGCCCGAATCAGCGAGCCAAGGCTAGGTCAAATGAAGTGGGCGAGGGCTAAGTACATGATCTATGACTACTGCAAAGACATTCCCAGGTTCAATGGGAAGATGCCTCTGGAGTGTTCAAAGATACAGTACTAATGAACAACCATATATATATCCATGGATCATGGATATGATAAATCATCATCACTATCTTTTTCCATTCTTTTACTTTTGCAGTTGGAATTGATGGAGAATTATTTGTATACACTTATGTATCTGAAGAACATTATGTAGAATTTTGAGAGAATTTCTTGGAATGATATGAAGTACACTTTCAAATTGAAACTATTTGGTAGTTCACCCAAAATTTCAATTGGATAAAATCAGAATCTAAACAAGATCTTGAGTATGTATTTGTTTGTTGTGTGTCTTCGAACCAGAACTTATGACCAATTTATAGAGTGTCTCGCTCCTTTTGGACGAAATTTGGCACCAAAGATGTTGCACATCTTCCTATCAAACTTGGCGCTAAAAACACTTAGCACCACTTCAGATCAAATCTTGGCACCGAAGTTACTTGCACCACTTCAGATCAAATCTTAACGTCAAATAAAGTGTCAAAAAACGGAATTTTTAGGGTTAGAAATAAGTTATTAATTCCAAAAAATTCAAATTTAAGATGAATTTTTAGAATAGTAGCTTTATCAAAAATAAAAAAATATTCAGTCAAGATCTCCTGACCCTTGGACCCCGCATTGGGGCGCTGCCCCGACTCCCGCCAAGGGGCTCCTTAGAGCCCCCATTGTTTAGGAGTTGTACCCCTAATAAACAATGAAATAATCGATGAGGCAAACAAATGTGTACTCCGCAATCTTCTGACTTGTTTGATAAAATATTATGATCATATTGATTAACTAGTCAATCCAATTACACTAAAATATTTAACACAATATATATATACAATATTTAAGAAGCTCACTCAGAGATTATTGCTTGCTCTTAGAACAATTCCTGGTACCACTTATAAAACATGGGTTAATTATTTACCGGATAACTAAATTTTGAGCGTATCAAGTATCAACACCGTAAGTTGAAACCCAAATCTGATACAATGTTTAGAAATGGATTTGGATTTAACTGATCAGTGATAAGATTCGACATTGCAAATCCAGAATCAAGACTGGGGAAGAACAATGGGAAAAAAAATGCAGAGAATTTAAAGAGATTACACGATGCAGAGCCAAACACCCAGGATGATAAGTCCAGTACCCAGCATCGCGCGACCCAGTTTGGTCTCTTCTCCAAGAACCACTCCGAACACGGCAGTGGCGGCAAACGTGGTGGCGTTCGTGACGGGAACCGCCCGAGAAATCGGGGTGTGGCTGAGGACGGAAAAGAAAGTGGCAGAGGCAGAGAGGTTGATCAGGAACGGGACAGTGTACTGCCAGATCAGGAGAAGGCTCAACCAGTGTTTGATTGAGGAGACAAGCTTCTGGTACGGTTTTGCGGCGGCTGAAGGTTGGGATTTCAGGGAGTGGACACGGCGGTCCCAGAGGATCGCGCCCCGCCGCATGAGAGCGTTGGTAGCACCCCATACGAGGCCGACGGCCACCATCTTCTCTGCATCTCCGGCGATCATCTTTTTCCAGGCCACACGGAATTGACCAGATCTTGGAGAAGATGGGTTCTTTATCTTTACCGGTTCAACAATAGTTCGGTAGACATGACCGGCCGGGCATTAAACCGATCAAATCGAACTCGACAGTTGAGATTAGAAATTTAGAGCAAGAAAAAAAAAACTGGTGTACCGAAAAACAGAAAAAACCGTTCGAGTTTGTTCCGAATTTAAGACTGAGTTTAACCCGGGCAGGTCTCTTTATGTCAAACTTATGCTCGGGTCAGATTTTCTTACCCAAAAGATCAAATAAACTGGTCGGACTTAAGTATAGGTTGGAATCAACTTTTATTATATTTTTTTAATTAGATTATTGTGTGTAGAGTTATGTTTGAAATTTAAACTTTTTATATCAAATATTTAGTATGATATTAGTATTTTATTTTGTATTGGATACTTTGCATTAATTTTTGTATTTAAATTTTTTATTTTATTTTTTTAAAAGAAAAAGTCAGTCTAGGACCGAGATCAATCCGAGTCAAGTAAGGTCGTCTCAGACAGTTTTTTTAGATGAACTTGGACTCGGTCCTTCAAGCATGAGTCCCGGAATTTCATATTCAAGCTTTTTTTAAGAAAAAAACGTCTGGCCTATCCCGATCTCACCCCTAGTTGAGATCAGTATTTTTAGAGAAAAATACTTTGACATCCATTTCATATAGGTGACCTAGGCCGATCCAACCAAAGTCTATGCACTTACCATATTAGCCAAACATATTATATTATGTATTTTCGTTCTTATTGTTTATTTGTCGCTTTTACCTTGCCACCAAAAAGAGTTGGATTATCTTTGCATACTCTATTAAAAACTTTGATGATTAAGATATCCAGTGAGAGAAAGAACAACGCTCCGTCTTGGATGTCTGTAAGTGTCATAACTAGGTTTGTAGCCATGCAATACCAATGGAAACAGCCCATCGTCCAAGGTTTCATCCACTTCTCAATTAGTGTAGCTACTGGATGAAAGTATATCTTAATCAATGTCAAAAGCTAGGTTTCCAAGTGGATCCGGTCTAGCAATACCTGCAGGCCTTGGTACTCCGATGAGGTTAAAAACAGTAGCTGACCGGAATTTTTCTTCCGAAAATCCTGCTGACAAAAATGTAAGAACCTGTCGCCAAGTTGACAGTTAAAATGAAACTGATGATAAAACTTAATCTCTTGTAGGCTGCTGCAACAAATGTGAACATATTCAGATTGTCTTCTCTAACAGGGATTTCCAAGAGAGCAGGAAACCTCTCTAGCCAAACTGGAACAGAAGCAGTCCTTGACAACAACTTCTGCAAAAGACAACACCAGATTATGCAGGTGACTCATATTCTGCTCTTTGTATGAGCGTTAACTGTTCTGTAGCTGATGCCCAGAAAAGGTATCCATTGTTGTTCTTCAAGGTGAAAGATATCAGGTCGGACCAAGTATGTACATATGTTACATATTGCAGATAGCAGTCCTGTTTAGATTAGTGGTTCTCTGTAGTGTTGAATACAGATGTATGCCTCGTCTCCTCTGTTTGGTTACTTCCATTATCATTATGGACTAAATAAAGATACACCAAAAGGAACAATTCTACTTGTTAGGGGTGATCAAATAAGACTGTAGGACCGAATTCCCGACAAGATCGGCCCGAGTAGCACCGAGACCGAGCGGGCGTTTTTTTTTCTTCAAGGTCGGTCTCGGATTTTTTCCCGAAAGCCCGTTTAGGACTGGCCCGGACCGAATATATGTGGATTTTAGATTTTCATAATACCACACCGAAATGAATGTGGATTTTGGAGGTTTTCTATCTCTATAAAAGCTGCATCCTCATAAATTTACTAAATAATATAGTGAGTTCATAGTGTTTTTTTGAGAGGTGAACTATTCCTTCGCCTTTTACTAAATATATCGTGAACTCATAGTTTTATTTTGGTGTAGATTCGGTCCAGGACCGAGACCGGCCCGAGTCAAGAAATACCGACTCAGACGGGTTTTTTTGGTCGAGGTCGGTTTCGGTCCTCCAGAAGGCAAAACCGAAATTTCGGTTTCGGTCTTGCCTTCAGGACCGACCCGGTCAGCCCATGATCAGCCCTACTTCTTGTAGCCTTCTTTTGTTGTAGGGTTAATAATAATCAAAAACAAAAAACTACATGGCATATTTTACAAAAATCAATCTGAAATTTGGATTTTGCTATCTGCAGTTATACTTTCGGAGTAAAAAAAAACTACTTTCAATTTTTTATCCGTTAAATCGAAATGAAAACTGAGGTATTAATGAGTAAAAACTATTTAAAAATATACATAGAAATAAAAATGTTGGAAAATCATAAAAATTAAGGGGAAGAATTGAGTTTTAATATGAAAAAAATATTTATTTCATACTTTTAATAACATTATATTTAAAAATCAGTGTTTTTTTTCGATTTGTATAATTTTTTATATTGAGGATCAACCATACGCAGTCACGTCAATTTTCGTCTCTATTTGACGAAAAAACAAATAGAAGTAATTATTTATCCAAATCCAAAATTCAAATAGCAAAATTTGAAAAAACAAAAATCATGTATATTTTTGTAAAATAGTCAAAGTTCATGTAGCTTTTTGATAATTAACCCTTTTTTGTAATGTACTTTGGTTTTATTGTAATCTAATGTAATGTGATATTGGTGAATTATAATTTACCATTTTCAATGATGAATAAAGCAATTTTGCACAGATCATTCACTATAAGCTCTGTTATTCATGAAAAAAGCTGTTTGCAAAGATAATTATTATGAACAAAAAACCTTTGCGCAGCAGTGTAGCTCATCTTTCCTCGCCAAAAGACAGCTTTGGTCCCGTATCTTGGTCCTTATCGATACCGACATGCTTGGCGAGATTTCATTGATTCTTCTCATTCTAATTCCTTGAGAAGATCAAGGTTGTCAACGAATACCTGCATATATAATTATCAAAACCAGAGTTTAATAACACTGTTGCCTCGCGAGCTTCGTGTTTACACCAAAGCCAATCAAAACGCGACACGGGTCGAGCCATTCTAACTTTTCAAGCTAACCTAAGAATCTTTCAAAACCAACACGACTGATTTTAAGTTTCAAGAGGTGAAGCGCCTTTTTATGTTAGTGGATGAAATGATGACATACCGATTTCCAGCCGTCGGGATCCAAGCACGCTGTAATCTTTGTGTTGATCCCAGGTAATGGACCAGGCTCCCGTGTTATCTTTCCACCATAGAGTTTAACTGCCTCTGCTGTTCTATAAACATCATCTGTTCCGATTGCAATCTGCAAAATCCTAACATGTCAATCTCTAAATAAAGATCTGGCTAATAGACTTGTTTACATTATGCAGGCTAGCAGATCATTAAACAACGTATATATGGGTCCTACAGACAAGTCCTCAAACATATTGGAACTAGATAAAAATATATATATCAGAGTAAATGAGGAAAGGCCACATACCTGAGCATAAGCGTTTCCTTTGTCATATTCGGTGACTCCATAATTGTATGTTAATTCCAAGACAGCACTCTTGTCTTCAGGGCCATATCCCATCATAGCTATGCTGTACTGTATAAATGTGCCACAGGTAAAATTATATATATATATATATAGTAGGGAAGTAAAGACAGAATAGCTCCAATATCCATATGTTGATGTATATTGAGATACAGTGGCAGTAGTTTATCTTGAGTAAACAAGAAGGTTTTCTCCTAGTAGTATGAACCCATCCATGAGAGAAATCAAACATTTTCGTCCTTAAAGGGACCATCGTTTAGTTTTTAGCAAAATGCATTGATCTATAACACCGTTCGCAAAAGAATATAGAAGACATTTTTAGATTTTAAAATTTTAGAAAAAGTATAACTAAAAAAAAATTTAGAAAGGTAAGTATAAAAAAAAATTTAGAAAAATAGGTATACGCGCATCCGAGAGGGAGCAAAACATTTTAACTTCTCCTTTTTGCAGCAAGATTGAGATGGAGAGATGAATCCTAAATAATTACTAATCCTGATTAATTTTCAACATCTGCATTTCTTTCTCATTCTTCCAACAAAGAGTGGGGATACTCATGCTTACATTGCGAGAAAATAAATAAACATGGATCACATAATCCTAGTCCTATTAAAATTCATGAAAAAGTCTTAATTAGAATCTAGATAACATGTTACCTTGTACTCTGGATTATCTCTTTTGCGAAGAAGCTCCATTCCAAAAGCCTGAGAAAGGTAAAATTTTGAGATTATTGAAGGCTAAATTAAAAAAAACTGCATGAAAGTCCAATAGAACTACGTTCTGATTGTACAAGAGCTTCCTGACTAAGAATTCTTACCTTCTTATAGAAATTAATAGCTCGATCAAGGTCGCCAACACGAAGCATTACTTGACAGAAAGGCTCGGGAGTGGGACCTCTCTCCAAAAGCTCAAACTTGTAACCATCAGGATCTTCAATAAATGCAATTACTGTCTTGCCTCCCTTGACAGGTCCAGGTTCTCGTGTAACTTTCCCGCCTTTAGCTTTAATGAGTTCCACAGTTTTGGCGACCTACTCCAAAAATACAGATCCATGAGTCGACATTGCAAGATTAATAGAAAAAAAGGGAGCAATGCATGGGCCACGGTAACATGGAGGAGAAGATATAAAAATGCAGGCACCATGCTACATTGGGAACTGACATTAACATAATAGAGAACATAAGCAGAACTTGCAAAGGAAAACTAATGCTAGCTAAAATGTTAGTCTGCTGGGCAACACTATCCATTTCCCAAATTCATAACTATAGAAGTTGCAGATGCTACTTGACCAAATTCTTGATTGATATATCTTTAAGGTAACACGATGCTACTTGTTGGCTCTTTGAATATTAACAATAATGAACAGCTATTGCATACAATTATTTACCAGAGGCAAGTTTAACAGTAATGCTTACATCCTCAACAGCAATTCCAAAATGGCCAAAGCCAGATCCAATATCATATTTGTCAACTCCATAATCTGGTGGCACATAAGTTTAACGAAAATCAGCAATTGGAAGTCAATCTTCCGAAAGTGTTACGTTCTTAAAATTGAGAAAACAACAGGAGATCTCCTAAGATAACAGTAAATTTAGAATTGACAAAACGTACTGTATGTGAGCTCGATTACAAAGTGTGAATCTTCCGGACCATAACCAAGGAACGCATTTGTATATCTTTCTTCAGGTATATCACGTTTTCGCAGCAGCTTCATTCCTAGGCATTCCGTGTAGAATCTGCCATTGCAAGAATAATGTTTTTAACCCATGGTTTTATCATCCCAATAACTGTCTGGAAAAAATTAATTAGCAAGTAGATACTGCTCATTTTCCATCCATTCCATGTGCATACTTTATGGTTTTGTCCAAATCACCAACACGGTAGACGACATGCAGCATTCTCCGATTGTCCTTTTTCACCCACTCTAGGAGGTTTTCTTGTTTATCATCTGCACTTGCTTGAGCAACTGTTACAGGTATAGGGGCTGCTGCAGCATTTGCCTCCCCTTTCAAAATCTTAGAAGCGCCAAGACCAAAATTCTGAGACTGAAGGACAACTGAAGATAATTGAAATTCAGTAGAAGTTTCAAGCAAGTAGCTTCCTATAACTAGTTCAAGCTCTAATGATCAGTCAGTCATGTCATTCAAGTATTTAAGGAAAAGGCATAATCAGAAGAAATTGACTAGTCAACATAGTTAAGGATGTCCGCAAGACTTTGAACATGATTAGGAAATAGAAAGAGAAACATCACGGATATAAAGACACATAATACCAACTCTAACAAAAGTTCAGTTCAGCAGTCAATCAGTTACACAGGGAAAAGAGAAACTTATAAACAAAGATGCTGAGAAGCCACAATATCAAGAAGTTACTCTATACCTACTGTAAAACAGCCTTGCTGATCAAAAAAAAAGTCCAAGAAATTACTAAAATGCCTTACCATTATTAACTATGTTGGGAATTGATCTTGTATAATAGCAACACTTATGGAATGAACAATAATTACTGTTAGCAATTAACTGTCTACGGGTGAACTTAGCCACATCTAGTTCAAACATGACATAGTCGAGTTTTGAGTTCAATCAGGAGGAGTCAGCAAGATGGCACAAACTATTTTTAAACAAGATGGAATTTGTATTTCCGTCCACACCATCCCAAACTTACAGTGATGTCACTTTGATTTCATAATAGGATTCATACTAAGTCTTCAATGCATTTCACTCTGAACTCTGAAGTTTAACCTCTCCAGTCTCCACTAAAGTTTCACATTTTTCCCACGAAGCTCTCGAGCTAAGTGCTAACTCCATTTTATCTTGTTAATTTCCATTTATGACCATCCTAAAAATATTAAAGACCTCACTTTTGAGCATCAGTAACCAAACTACAGGATTCACTCATTCAACCTGGAATAATACCCTTCCACAAAGCAATTGTTGCTTCAAAAAAATCTACCCTATTGAGGCAGCTTGATAAAATCCTAAATAACGTATAGGCAACGAAACTGTATAATGTTGCAGAACTCAATGGAGATAAAAGTCCGTTCCGTGCTCAACTTAGCAATTCAGCAATAAGAAACCAGTAGAAATATTATACAATCAACGCCTCAGTCCATAACCGAAATCTTATTGACCTGACAAAGGAAGCTCCAGCTCAGAATTCAACACCGTTCGAGAAAACAGAAATGCAACGCAGTGAATATCGGATTCAACATACTCCAACCAACGCATCAACTCTCACATTCACAATCCAAACGGATTGCGAAGAGAGAGAGAGAGACTTACGGCTGCCGAGATGTGAGAAGGCGATTCTACGAGTCGGCATGTAGGACGAAACCGAGACGCTCAATCGTGGCGCGGCAGAAGAGGAAATTGAAGGCCGAAGAGAAGAAGCCATAGGTCCTATCCTCACCATTTCTTCCTGTCAGTACCGCCCTCAGTGTCCAGAACCTTCAGGTCCGCCTCAACTCAGCGATGAATGCAGCTCCGGCGATGGTTTCTTCCTCGATAGTATAGAGCTAGATGGATAGAATGATCTGTTAGTTTGTGTGGAGTGTATGAAGGAATGAGGAATTTGATCCTTTGATCCTCATCATCATCATCGGTGGGGAAGGGTGTTATGGCGTTGTCGTCGTCGGAGTTTGACGTGGCGGCTTACCAGGACGTCTTGTCACTCCTCTTTGCTTCTCGTCGGATGGGCCGAGTCAGGCCTGACCCATATAGAATTAATTATAGCTGAACCATGCGTATTAATAATTTATTTTTATTATGTAATTTCTCTTTAACAAATTGCTGATTTTATGTAAAATTGACATTGATTAAATTCATTTTATTTGTTATTAAATATTAATGGAGATATCGGTTACGTATTAGTTAGTAGATTACAACTTTTTTTTCAAAAATTAATTTGTAAATTGCAAATTTCTCAAAATTTCGACTACCAATTTGCAAAAGAAATAATGAATAATATAATATTAAATAAATTACAATTTTTTTTATCGCAATTTAAAAAATAATTAGATGGAGAACTGATTAACCAAGTTTGGCTCGACCCCTACTCGGTCAGTCAATCCTTAATGTCGACTAAATGGCTCGATTGTACGACCCTGATAGTATATGAGAATGAGACACACTGGTTGTAGGAGACCCTTGAGTCCATTAACCGAGCACCAAAACTGAGATCCTTGGATAGTTTTGGGGTTAATTTGGCAGATAAAAAAATATAAGGACCATCCGTTAAATTTGAAGAGAGGTAAAAGAATAAGTCATACTTTAGGTCCGGCAATGGTGCGTTGAAAAACTCATAACCATGGTTATAATTGTTAATGTTTAATATGGTTAACTGTACCATTATGGTACGGTTATGATAATTAATTTTCTATCTATAATGGTTATGGTATTTGAGTTATACTCATGGTTATTATACGACAAGTGTAAAATCTTGTGGAATGGTTAGGTGTGTTGAATCGTTACTCATTAGTAATGTGAATGTTAATGTTGAATCATATGAATGTTGAATGATGTTAGTGTTAATGTTGAATGATATCAGTATTATATATTTTTATTGTCGGTAATATAGATTTACGTATTTTTAAAAATAATATTTTCGATCTTTTATTATATTACATATGGAATGAATATGAGTATACCGGTAAAAACATGGTTAATAAAAACAGTTATTTTAATGGTTATGGTATTAAAAATTGTATCCGTAATGGTTATGGTATGTGGTTTAAAAATATGGTATGGTTATGGTATTTGTCATAACTTAGCATACCCTAACCATCGACAACCCACCCTAACCATCGACAACCCTAGCCATACGGCATACTACCATACAGCTACTCCTAGCCTGCTCCGCGTTTCTAAGTCAAACAATCAGAAGATATCTCTGTATATGTTTCTCCTTAACCAAATTCTTCACTACCATACTCCATTTTCTTACCTAAAGAAGATATGGTATCCATATTACTACAAAAATTAAGCAAAATAATATAAAGTATAAATTACTCTAAACAAGCAGAAAAAATGGAAGAATTTACGGATCCCAAACATTACCACATAACAGTAAATATTCTAATTTCATGAGTTGAGGTAAAATAATTAACTGAGCCAGGAAAAGCAATATACAGAAAGAACCCATACCCGGATACTGCAGCAGCAGAGCTTTACAGAGCATATTGGTGAAGCAGAAATATATGTATTTATGTAATGACCCACCAAAAGTCAAATCTTGATGGCGTTCCGATCTACTGTGGCGCCTACACAATGCCATATCATCAGTTCTGAGCAGAAGCAGCAGGGTTTTTGCAGGGTAATGCCGATAACCCACTGCTGTATTCAGGGTTAGCATCCTCTTCTGCTGCATGACGAACGAATTCCTCAGGCGTCATGTGAGATCCATGGCATGCACAGACAATCTTGATTTGGTTCGAGCTGTATTTATAAGTGACCCCCGAGATTGTCTTTCCATCGGGACCCGGTGCTGTTGTGGAAACCCAAGGTAGGTTCGGGCAGGACCCACATCCACCGAATGTCAAATCTGCAGCGATACCTGGTTTTATGGAGGAGAAGTCTAAAGAGAGAGCTTCTGCTGTTGATCTGTCTGATGCGACGTCTTTTCCCCTGCTGCATCCTGGTGTAATTTCTTCGTTTTGAGAAGAGAAACCTTCTTCTAAGCCGTGTTTCCCATTGTTTCTTGATTGTTCTAGAAGCCTGTTGTCACGCGGTGTTAGCTCTGACAGACTACGAGGTAGTCCTTGTGCTGAAGCTGTAACAAACAACACAATTAGTTACTCTTCCGTCTAAAAGCTTTACAAAAAAATAGGATTAAGGTCTGAAGAGACAATTATGGCAAGTGCAATTAAAAGTTTGGGACAGGTTATTCAAGCAGAGTTATAAAATAACATTCAATAGTGACCTGACCCGCTGTATTTAATTATGGAAATGTGGATCTTATTTAGTGTCAAAAGCTAATTGGTTATTATACACCAAGTCAGTTATATCATGCTCACTGAATATTATATTCTCTAAGACCCAAGATAGTTACATAATTGACAGGTCAGTAGTCATGTTTAAAGAATAATAAATCAAATAAAAGATTTTTCCTTCAAAATCAGCAGTGAGAAACCCTTGGGCAGAAAGGGTAAGGAATTATAAATGCAAAAACACTCAAATATATTGGGAAAACGACTGCATTTGCTCAATGACAGAGACATGTTGATATTCTTCAAAACTGTGGCAATGAAGAAAAAACATTACTTACACAGAAATAGAGAGAGAGGAGAAAACAACCTTGATGCTGCAGTGCATCACCACGCCTATCTGAGTTTTGAGACACTCTGCCTGTAAAAGGAGGATGAATATGTTGAGCATGAGAAGCAAATCCCAAGGAGTTATCCCTGTCTGGTGTTGGTAACTGGACAGGAGAATATCCAAACATAAGCGGCAAATTTGAAGGAATCACTGGCTGAGACTCCAATCGCTCACCATTTGAAGCATTCATCACCTGCATCGATCCAGGAACAGAGTGCCCAGACATGATCGGGGAACCTGGAATGCTAGACTCCTTACCATGTACTTGGTGAGAATCACTAATCATGGTCATCGATTGAGCTGAAAAGGGAACACTAAATCCAGAATTCCCAAGCTTAAATTCATTTTCTGACAAATTATTCAACCTCCTCTGGACTTGTAAATCCAAGCCTGTTCCTTCAGGGAAGCCATGAATCGCTTGTGGAAATTCAGGAGTGCTTCTCCTAGAACGATCAAGGTGTGAAACCACTCTTGAGGTCGAACCCTCAATCTCTGAATCTGCCACGTCTTCATTATCAGCGGTTGAATCCTCTTCGGTCGTGACGGATATAATTGGTGTTCTATTTCTTTCCTGGGTATCACCATGTGATTCTTTCTCATGCCTCTTCTGACTATTCATTTCATCAAATAGCATTCCTCGTTTATGACTGTTCTCTGATCCTTTTCCTTCAGCAGCTTTGTAATTCCCACTTGTCCAGAGCTTTCTTCCACCAAAATTTATTGAACCTCCAGCATCAGAAGGTGCTCCTGAGAGATCATTAAAGAAGTTTTCTGGAGGTTTCCCGGCATTACTCGGGGTCGTAGGTCTCGATTCATGTCTTGGCATCCCAGCATTAAGAAAATTCTTAAAATCACTGACGGTCTTGCTTCCTGAATCGGTGTCTTCTATCCGCACATCCAAGATACTAGATTTGCCCTTCTGTTTGTTAGATGGTCCACCAAAAGACAATCCCAGGCTAAGCTCAAGCCCATTATCATCCTCCATTTCGTCACAGACAATCTATTTTGTGCTGAAGCAAGCGTTACGAATGTTTTACATTACAGCCATCATAAACTGATTGGCAAAGTAAACTTAGGACCTGAACAAAACAATAGTCAATACACAAAAAGACAACGGGATTTCCACGGAATTCTCTCACTGGTAAGCAAAGGAAATTTACTTTAATCCAAACTGGAAGCAAGGAACTCAAATATAGCATTTATGATCTTTCTAAATTCTAATTACAACATTAACAGCAGTAGGATAAATAATCAGTAAGCATAACAACAAAACTAAATTTTCTCAAGGTAAAAGCTAGTAGACTTGGATCACTGCATTAAACCTAGATACTGGTTATCTCGATCTTCACTAGTATGTTTGAAGAACAGAATCAATTTAAACCCGCAAACGTTTCGGTATTTCCATCGCAGCATATGGAGGACAACTCAAAGAACATCCACTCAAACAATAAATTACAAAATAGTATATAAGTCTTAGGATTACGAGATCTATTCAAGAGGCATCGTTTTCTGTGGTCTAAGCGATGAACCAAAGTACAGCATACCAACAGAGCTACACAAAGCTTGCTAGCTACAGGCCAAAGAACTTTGTTTCGAGTCATTGATTCAAGAACAATCAATCACGTAATCAGATTGATATCAAATAGTGATATTCAGCAAGGCGAGTCGGAAGCTCAGATATTGAAGCAGATTCAATGGAAGTAGAAAAAAACAGATTAAGAAACTCAGAACTGACTGATTCGATCGGACCACGAGCAAAAGCTTAAAAACATATCGATTCGAAGTAGCAGAACTAGAGGTAAGGATAGACCTGGAGATCGAAGATCAATAAAACCCTAGACCATGCAGTGCTTGAAGGGAGAGGATTAGAGAAGAGTAATGATATACGAAATGTTCAAAGCCACCATTCTGTTCATCCCTCATCTTTCTCCAAATCTCTCCCCACTGATATGCGCACGTGACTTTCATGTTAGATTAATAATATTATTACTTTATTATATTTTTATATAATATATACTAATATTTAACTTATTCTAACATCAAAGTTTACTTAAATAAATATTTATATTATAATAATAATTCATATTTTGTAAAAAAAAAATATTTTAATTAATATACTACAAAAAAGATATATGCAGATGAGAAATCATAAATGTATATTCCATCTGTAATAACTTAACTTTCAGATAAATATTTCCACCATTCGTTTTTTCAGATATTAATATATTATAGCTTTCCAACGAGTTTGAAGATAGTTCGTTGAAAATGTCCAAGACAATTGGATTAACATATAGCATAACAAGTATCTCAATTTGCGAGTTGGGTCGACTCATGGGTCGTGTCAGGAATCGTCTGACCCAAACACGATTCATATATTTGTATGGGTCAAGTTTCGTAACACAAACTTGATCCCGCGGGTCAGTGGCTCAACCAAACCTGACCTCCACGGGTCGGTGGGTCAACCTCGTGGGTCAGGCTGACCTGTCAGTAATAGTAAGGTATGGGTCAAACTAACTTGTTTGACCTACCAACAGTTAAAAAGACAAAAACATCTGACTCATGGGTCACGGGTGTAAAGTAAAACCACTAATTATTATTAGGCTTGTTCATGAACCGGTTCGGGGTCCAATCGGTTCAGAACTAAACTGGTTTGGTTTGTAAAAAATCAGTACTTTTTTCTGTTTCTAAAAAAATTGGTATGGTTTATGGGGAAAAAAACTGGCCTGGTTCAAATCGATTCAGAGCCGGTTCGAACTATTCTGGTGTGTTTTTTCAATAATAATGTTGGGTAAAAACCGTTCCGATTCAAATCAGAATCAAACCGATTAAAAAACTTGTGTTGCATACTGAACCGTCTTTGGTTTTGAGAATGATGGTGGAATACTGAAATGAATGACAGAATCCGACCAGAACAGGTAAGTGTAAGGCTTGTTCATCAAACCGATGGTTGAGAGACATCAAACCGGCTTAGTTTATTAAAGATGGTTGGTTTAAAGTGGTTTGATTTAAATTTAAGTATAAACCAGTATCAAAAAACGAGTCGATTCGAACTGAATTTTTGGTACTATTTCAAACTGGTCTATTTGAAGCCTAAAAAACTGGTTTGATTTTGGAACTAGTTCGGCCGAACCGATTCGAACCAAACCAGATAAGTTCATCTGAATCGGTTTAATATAACAAGCCTAATTATTATTTAATAATATATAATTTTCATTGATCACAGGTTGACGCATGGGTCAAAACTTTTGACTCAAGTCTGACTCGTATTTTCACTAGTCATTCATCCATGGATCGTGTCAAAATGACCCGTGAGTCAAAAAATTTGACCCAAACACGATCCGTAAACGGGTCAGCTATGGGTTTGGTTAATTTTTGACACCCCTATAGCATAGTAATTAGTTCTTAAACCCCATCTTAATTGTCCTTAATCCTTTTTGACAGAACCAAAAAAACAAACCAACAGACAAATTTAGTTTATTAAGTTAATTATTGTTATTACTTATTATTGACCAAACAAAGAGTTATTTATTGTTAGATTAAGATAAGAAAAAACAGAAAAAATGCTTATTTTTAATTATTTAAATAATTAAACAGATTAATGGGTTGTAAACTTGTAATCTTCCTATGCCGTTGCTGCCCTGCCACCTCACCCTTCGCACCTATAAACCCTATATATCGCCCATTCGTGAAATCTGTCGTCATTAAGATTTCAATACAATCTCCTCTTCGATTCATTCCTCGTCATCTTCTGTGTCTGCTTTTCGAGAGAGACAAGGAAACCGAGCTCGCCGGAGAGAATGACCGGCGGCAGTTTCGTCGACGAAGGCAACAACAAGAGAGCGCATCTGTACGAGTACAAAATCACTTCGTACTTCATCAACGCCTGCGTCGTCGCGGCTCTTGGCGGATCGCTCTTCGGCTATGATTTGGGCGTTTCCGGTGAGTCTCTCAATTCGAAAATGGAACAAAGATTGGATTTTTATACAGTATAAAGTCAAAAAATGTCTGCAAAATGGATCATTAATGCAGCAGGAACATGTCTTGTAGTTCTGTTGCAGATGTTTGAATACTAGACTGACTCCATGTTCTGTATTATTACAGCCCTTGATCGGAGTCTTGGTCGGACATTAATTCGGTTATAATCTTTACGTGTGTTTGTTGTAGTTTCTTTTTTCTACTAAAATTTAGCACTTATTAATAAATTAACACACCATGTAACCTATAAACTCTATATTTAAAAATTATTTATTTTATGATATTTTTTTATATTTAAAAATTATTTATTTTATGATATTTTTTTAAAAAATATAATTGATAGATGATTAAATTAAAAATTTAACATTACTAAAAGTAGTATTAAAATGCGCAAAGTGAAAAAAAATGTTCTTAAAAGACATATATATATACTTCTGTCCTTTGTCATTCAAGTAATAATCTTGGGACCAACGGACACTTGGTCCAACGGTATCACCTCTTGCTTCTAAGCAAAAGGTCACGAGATCGATTCTTGATGTAACCAAGATTAATTATTGGATGACCAAAAAAACAACAAAAAATAATAATCTTGGGACATGCCGAGAAACGATCTAGGAATCTCTTACTTCAAGGTAAGGGTGATACCATTGGACCAAGTGTCCGTTGGTAAAGACATATATACTATGACTTACAATTTTCTACGAAACACGATAACACGACACAGACACACACGGAAAAAAGTGTGTTCGTGAAAACATATGACATAACGATAGCACGAACACGATAATACGAAAGTTTTTTCGTGTCGTGTTCGTGTTTAAGTATCAGAACACGACACGCACAATTACATTCAACTTTTTTTTTTGCCAACTATAAATTTGGACTTGAAAATCTAATTTTTTTTCTTAATACTTTTGTAAGCAAATCTCATTTAATAACTTTTCAAACTCTACTTAGATATTTAATTTCTAGAGTTTGTCAATTATACATTAAAAACTTGTGAAATCTTGTGTTTGAATTGATAATTTTTAATATGAACAATTCGTTATTTTGATATTTTCTTATAATTATCACATGTGAATATATAATTGACTAACTTAAGACAACACGATGTGAACACACACAGAAAATTGTATGTCGTGTTCGTATTGAGAAACATGACACGATAAGTTTAGCGTGTGTGTTCGTATTTAGTAAGTGTCACACGATAAATATATTGATACGCACAATAACACACGCGTACGCACGTATACTGAATGTATATATTGAATGCATTACTATATATGTTGATTAAAGCATTTAGGGTGTTTCTATTTTGTCAGGCGGCGTGACATCGATGGACGATTTTTTGAAAGAATTTTTCGTCGATGTGTATCGAAGGAAGCATGCTCGTCTTCACGAGACTGATTATTGTAAATACGATGATCAGCTACTAACGCTCTTCACATCGGCTCTCTACTTTGCGGGTCTCGTCTCCACTTTTGGGGCGTCTTATTTAACACGTAGCAAAGGAAGGAGGGCGAGTATCTTGGTGGGGTCCATCAGTTTCTTCATCGGAGCAATCCTCAACGCAATCGCAAAAAACATTGTCATTCTTATCGTGGGAAGGATCTTCCTTGGAGGAGGAATCGGGTTCGGTAATCAAGTAAGAAAACATTTATTCAAGGAGTTTTTAAAATATCAAATATGTATTATATTAAGAGTGTCAATTTTGGACACGGACTTAGGGTGAGTTACTTGTTCATGGATCGTGTGTTTGGGTCAAAGATTTTGGACCTGCAAATCATTTTGACCGTATGAAAAATAGTCTAATTTGGGTTGTACATATCGATAAGTGAGTCAACCCGTGAACACGTATAACTAAATATATATTTTATAAAGTTATTGAGCCGTGTGGGTCATATGGATCACTTAGGTTGCATAGATCAGATGAGTTGCATGAATCAATGAGTCATATAGGTCGACGATTTGACCCACAAATTTCATATTGTATAAGTTAAAATAGCACGGGTCCACAATTCATACATGTTGACTATGGACCTGCGGATCGTGTTTGAGTCTTGAAAATTAACTTATCATGAATCACATGTAATATTTGGGTTGAACATGTTTTAATACGGTCCGTAGTTGACATGACCTGACACGAAGTAACACCCTTAATTTATATAAAAGCATATTTTATTATTAAAAACGTTTAATTGTATTTTTTTTCCTGAAACAATCCAGGCGGTCCCACTTTACCTCTCGGAGATGGCCCCCGCAAAGATTCGAGGAGCAGTTAACCAACTGTTCCAACTGACAACTTGCTTAGGCATCCTCGTGGCGTACCTCGTCAACTACAGTGTCGAGAAGATTCATCCCTGGGGATGGAGGCTGTCTCTAGGGTTAGCCACGATCCCCGCCATCTTGATGTTTGTCGGAGGTGTTTTCCTTCCCGAGACGCCGAATAGCCTGGTGGAAATGGGCAGGTTCGAGGAAGGGAGACTGATACTGCAGAAAGTCCGAGGGGCAGCAAACGTGGATGCTGAGTTTGCCGATCTTGTCGATGCCAGCAAGGCGGCTCAGGCGATCGAGAACCCGTTCAGGAACCTCCTTGAGAGGAGGAACAGACCACAGTTGGTGATTGGCGCTATTGGGATCCCTGCTTTCCAACAGCTGACAGGAATGAATTCCATTCTCTTCTATGCACCGGTCATCTTCCAGAGTTTAGGGTTCGGGTCGAGTGCAGCTCTGTACTCGTCTGTCATAACGGGCGTTGCTCTAGTCATCGGAGCTTTGATCTCAATGGCCTTTGTCGATAAGTTTGGTCGGAGGACTTTCTTCTTGGAGGCCGGGGCAGAGATGATATGCTACATGGTAAGACTTTTGCATTTTCCAGTTCAACCCAGAATTCAAATTTTGGGTCACTTATTTGCTTTCTACTGAGCTAACACTTTTAATCGGACTGGCCTCTTTTCTTGATTCAGGTCGCGGTGGCCATAACTCTGGCCCTGAAGTTCGGAGAAGGAGAGCAGCTCCCAAAAGGGCTCGGCATCCTCCTGGTGATCATCATCTGCCTCTTTGTGGTTGCCTACGGGAGGTCGTGGGGTCCACTTGGGTGGCTCGTGCCAAGTGAGCTCTTCCCACTAGAGACGCGGTCAGCGGGTCAGAGCATGGTTGTGTGTGTCAACCTCCTCTTCACCGCCTTGATTGCTCAGTGCTTCCTCGTCTTGCTCTGCAACCTCAAGTATGGCATCTTCATCCTCTTCGGCTGCCTCATCGTAATCATGAGCCTCTTCATTTACTTCCTCCTCCCCGAGACCAAGCAAGTCCCGATCGAGGAGGTCTATCTCCTATGGCAAGAACACTGGTTATGGAAGCATTATGTAACTGACGACAATAAGCCAAGAAATGAAAAGGCTTGATTGGTTTTGGTTATAGAAAGCTGTCTCAACTGAATTCCAGTCATTTCACTGGATCAAAATTAGAAGTCTGATGTTTCAAATTGAAATGAAACGCTACAGCTTCAAGCAAAGTCTACTATCTTCATTTTTGGCATTTCAAGAACATAAATAATGTGAATTCGTAGTCAATATCAACCTGAATCTTCATTGGAAAGCCAAATACCCGATCTTTTACTGCATAACCTACATCAAGGTATAAACAAGACTATAGGTTAGTTTATGAGCTATTAAGATTAGGCCATGGTACATAAGTTAATAATGAAATATTACCGTATCGGAAAGTTGATTCTTCACACACATTGTTTACTTATTATTTCTTCTCGGGTGCATTGATGCCATGGCGTTTGAAAAACTCTCTAAATCCGTAGACACTCTGATCATAACTGAACTGCAAAGGTAGCAGATGAAGTACACAACAATCAGGATTGCTTTGGCAAGTACATCCATATACGACACTACTAATATTCATATGCCAAGATATGATGTATAAAACGTATATTAACAATATTGAGAAGACAACAAAGCTCATTTGCTACCTAATATTGACGACTTCAATGATATATACCAAGCTAGCCATTTAGCTATAAACAGGAAAATGCTCAAAAATGAAGAGAGAAAAAGGTTCAACTTACCGGAAGAACCTTCACAGAATACTTGGTTATATTAGGATCAGCAACTCTTCCCGGGTTAGATGCCTGTGATATAGTAAAAACATATAAGCTATGTGCATGATTGACATATACAAGTACATAGACTACGAATATAGATACAAGTAAGAACAAGAAGTTGTTTCTAAAACTAGAGTAAATTCTTGTACCTGTTCTGGGCTGTGAAAAATCTCGATAAATGGATATTCTTTCTTCTGTCGTGTTATACAGAAGCCAGGGTACTTCGGGCATTCAACCTTAGAAAATACCAAAACAAAACGTCACATTGTTATCATATTATAAAGAATACAAAATATCATTCATGAAAGAACAATCGAGGAATATAACATACTCGCATAAATTTCACGTGAGGGTAAAATACAACAGCTGCCTCCTCCAGTACTTTATCAAGATGCTTTGTGTAGTTACCCCTGAAACAATAAATTAGAATTATATAAACAAATAAACAGAATCACATGACTATAACCCTAATTGTTAAGGAGAATTTAGAAAATAACAGATTATGAATACCTAATGGTAAAAGCAACAACCATTGGATAGTTTTCATGAAGAAGCTGCACAAACTCTCTCTCCGATGTAAAATGAATAAGACGTGATGGCCAAAGATCCTTCGGATAACCAGTATAGTACCTGGAAATTGCATCACAAATTGCACTGTTCATACAAAAAAAGAGTTCAATAATAACTGGAGACAATCAAGTTTGAAAACTAAGTTCTTCGGATCCATAATAACACACCATCATCCAAGAATCTGTGTTTTTGTTCTCATTGAGGTTACACTCGAAAAAATTCTTCCATATGAGTTAGGCGAAGCAGAGAAAAAACAGCCATACTTGCAGGTTCCTCGCAGATGTCTCATGACTCTATCAAAAGCTGATAGTTCTTCCATTTATCTGAGAATAGCAGAATCGAATAACGTTCCCGTACTACCTATTCTGCAAATTCATTTCCACTTTTCAAATTACAAACTTCAGTAAGGAAATAAATGATTTTGTGATAACAAATTTTGTAAGTTAGCAATAATGATTTTCATGAGTTCCATTTTGCTAGGGTTATATCCATAGTTATCAGAACCGGACCGCCGATCGGACCAAATCCGATCGTGAACCGTCTGGACGGACAGTCTGGTTCGCATAAAAGACCGAAATGCATAGTGAATTCAGTTCCGGTTTAGTGTAAACCGGTGAGTTCTTCAAAAACCAGAAAAAACGGCCAGTTTCCGCTTCTTCTTTTTTCGAGTGAGAAAATTTAAAAAAAGAAAATCCAATTGAAGTATCCAGACTATCGTTACCCAAAGCTTCATCTACAAACGAAGTATCAGATACACATAATTCAGTTCCCACATGCATCAAATTAACCATACTTTCATGTCAATGGTTAATAATAACTCAATTGATCAACAACTGTAGCCTACAACAAAAGTTCAGCATGAACCAAACTCCATCAAAGGAACTAGAGTAATAGCAGACTAAGACAGTGATATGAACAAACACAAACTCTCCACTTATATACTGTAACCTTTGTTAAAACAGATATGTCAATCAAAGTGCGGAATTCCAAGTTTCAACACAACAAGATCATGCGCCAAAACATTCGTCCTCTGGAAAAAGAAAATGCCAGGTGAACAAAAAATTTACAGAACATAGTCTTCATCAACCGAAATAATGAAACCTACGTACATACGGTTATAAATATTCAAATTTAAGCTCTCATAAGTAATAGAAGACTCATAAAATTGACACAATCGATTATATGAACCACAACTGTTAAGCATATGAGCTAACATTATATGAACACAATCGATTAAATTGACAAATGAGACATTATGCACGGGCAGTTCTCCATACAAAGCAGTCGAATGATATAATATGGAAAAATTCAGGCATAGCCTCAAAACTTGAATCGATTTAGATCGAAATGAAGGACTTCTAGCAGATCTCAACATTACAACCATACATAAATACTAGAAAAATAGGAAATCTAAGCTCAATAGAACAGTTTACCTGTGTCCAAAGATTAATCAATCGCTAATCGATCAGTGACCCCCGTGCTCCTTCGCGTTCATGGCGGCTGGAGGTTCGGATGAAGGTGGGCGGAGGAGGTGGGGCGGGCTTAAAATGGAGGCTGTAGGTGGCGAGCAGGTGGCGACGGCGAGCGGGCGGGGCCGGTGAGGTGGGAGGAGATGGAGACGGACTTGGGAGGCTTCCACTGGAGAGGCTTGGAAGATGAAGGTCGAAGTAAAGACAGCAGGGATTCCGGATTTGTAAGAAAGAGAGAAGGTCGGACCAGCGGTCGAACCGTATGACCGGAAACCGATACCTTTACCTGTTCGAAAACCGATCCGGTTCTGATAACTATGGTTCGGAGAGTTTGGAGAATGCGCTTCTGTTCTGCCAAGTGCCGAATTCTGCGTTAGACTTTAGGGTTTTCAACTATTTTATTCATAGTTATCAGAATCGGACCGAATTTTATCCGGTTTGGTTCAATTAAAAAACCGTTTTACAAATAAACCGTGTTTGATTTTCATGAATTCCGTTTTGCTAGGGTTATCTTATTAATCTCCGTTCATCAATTGGCAGTTGACTAAGTAGAGCAACAGTGACATACAATTATATTTTTTATCATAAAATCATCCAAGTACGAGAACCAAAATTGTATGCGTTGTGCGAAAGAAAACTGAGAAAATGAAATGTGACAGCTTGTATTATGTAAAACAACAATAAATTTAGAGTTAGAAACTTAGAAATTGAAATAGAACGACAACTACTGATATTAATATTATATATATATATATAATTGGTTTGGGGTAGATTCAGTGTACTATATTATCTCGATCGGAACCTAAAACACAAGTTCTTTAAAAAATTCTAAAATCCTACCCTATTATTAAAATTGTTACCTGAAACCTATCCTAATTGTCGATTCCTAGTAAGTTCTAATTTCAAATGGGTAATTTGCTCACCCGTGAGTAAAAAATCAATTTGATCACTAATATTTAAGTTTAAATCCAAATGTTTTTCGAAATATTTATTATTATGATACAATTAATTATATAAAAAATAATAATTATAATTTATGAGTTTTGATCACATTAGTTTTTTATATAAATATAGAATAAACCATGACAAGTAACAAATATGCACTCAAGTTCAAACTACAAACCAAAAATAATATATCTCTCTCTATATATATATATTAATTTGTCTAGGTTATGTAGAATAGTGACAAGTGTTTTAAGACATTTTCTCATTCCTAATATCAATTTCATAACTCCTAATTGGTCCATATGTCAAACATATAATTCTCACTCATATGTGGCATGTCATGTAACTTAGTTTAAATATTTTCAAAATCTCTCCTTCATTCTCTCAATAAGTTACAAAAAATCATTAATATTTTCTTATTTTTCATGTGCATTTATGGTTTTTCTTTATTTTATTTTATTTACTAAATTTTATATTTTATGAAAAACAAGTAGATGCATATATTTATTTTTTTTATTACAAGATAATTTAAGTTGAAATTAAGGATTACTATGTATATTTATATCAATTTTAGGAAAATAATAATCACATGTTAATTTTATGTAGATATTTATAATTATGTATGCAACATAAAATTTAGGAAATGAAATAATAATAATAATTTTAATATAATTTCTTCATACTTTTCATAGAACTATGTCATAAACTGAATTTTTAAAATCATTAGTTAGCATCATATTTATAATTGTTGACATTTGTTTTTATTATCTACTTATTTATTTTCAAACATTTGTATAAAATATAAATAATCATTATATTGTATAATGTTATAAAAAAATAAAAATAAAGTTTATCATTTTTTCGTAAATATAATTAATTCTTATGTTGTGTAATTGAATTAATATTAATTAAATGTACTTTAATAATCTGTAAATAATGATGTTATAAATATATATTTATATTTGTTTTAAAAATGTTATTAATTTATAAACTAAAATAATTATTATATTACGTAAAACTTTACGAGAATCAGGTTTTTATTATTCTATTATGATTGGTTTGGTTTCTGGTTTAGGGAATTTGTATACAATATAACTTATGATTGTGACGTCACTTCTATGTTGAATTAACTACTAAGGTTTGCGTCATTAATCATATACAGTATGCTGTAGTGGCTTAACACTTCGTCTCTTAATTAAAAGTTTCGAGTTTGAGTCATGATGGTTGACTTACCCTTAAGGCATGACGACTAGTGAGTAGTGACTAATTAAAAACAATTATAATAAATATTATTGTATAAATTTATGATCAATAATTAGTATTTTAGATTAAATTAGTTTTTTTTCTTTAAATCATAGTTATCAGAACCAGACTGGAACGGCGGTCCGATCGTGTCCGACCGAAAACCGGACCCCTGTCCTGTTTGGTTAAGTTAAAATACCGTTTTACAAATGAGCAGCGTTTGAATCGGACGGTTTTTGGAAAACAGGTCGATTTTTTAAAAACTAGCATGTTTCCGGTTCACTTTTTAGCTAGATTTTGTGAGGGTTTCAGTTTTTCGACCGGATTTTTTTTGGGTTTCCGGTTTTTTGGCTCTGCACAAAAAAATCGGCTTAACTCAATTGGTTAAACCGGTTCACTGCTATTGTGTATTGTGTTTGAGAATTGAGAGTAATGTGTGTTTGATATTGAAACTATGTAGTTTGTGTGTGTGTGAGACTATGTAGTTTGAGGTAATTATGTTTGTGTTTGAGACTATGTATGTATTTTAAGTTTTCAAATTTTTTTCCCTCTTGTGAATAGTGAACCGCACACTGAATCGGGTTGAAGCGGCTGAACCGTGAACCGGCCCCCTCACCGGTTCGATGTCAGGTCCAGTTCTAATAACTATGCTTTAAATAATGAAAAATGGGGATTCAATATATATAAAAAATAAAGGGAAAACTACCTGGTACCTGAACTTGACACTGATTAACAAGTATGTACCTAAACTTTTATTTTGTAGCAACGAAGTAGCCAAACTTATTAAAATAAGCAAATAAGTACCTACCGTTAATTTCTGTTAAGAATAAATGAAAAATATCACGTGAGGAACAAATAGATATATGAACTTACACTAATTACAAGTAAATAATTGAGTTGGGTCATACTCGGTTCGGTTTCGGTTCAGTCGAACCACTTTATTTAAAAAAATATGAGGGTTATATATGAGAGGGATATATAATTATAATAATTAGAAACACATAAAGTAGAAACAAATGTATAAATATCTTATTTATCGTATATTTAATAGTTTAATTAATAAAATTCAAATTATTTAATATTTATATAAATTAAACATAATTAATAAGAATTTAATTAAAATTACATAAAGTGATTACTTACTGTTATTAGTATGATGAGTTATTCAAATTTATTTTGATGGAAAATAAATTTATGTACCTTTTGTTTTTCAACTATTCATTTCTTCATGTTATTTAGTTTGTATGATTTATATAAAATAAAATAAGTTAATTATTAATTATACTGTCTAAATGATACATTTATGTTTTAATATTTATTTATTACTTAATATTATATATTTTATCAAATCAATTATGTTGTTTTTCTTTCGTAAATTTATGTGTTTTAAATATATTTTTTAAAAAAAAAAGTGGTTCGACTCAACCGGGACAGAACTGGTTATGAACCAATTCAGGTATTTACTTGGTAATTAGTGTAAGTTCAGGTAACTATTTGCTCATCACGTGATATTTTCCGTTTATAAAAAAAATAAAGAGGCAAACCTCTCCATTTTGTCGTGTTTAACACCAATCAAGTCATAATTATTTAATATATTTATCATATTTTTTTCTTCATAAAGTCACAATTGAATAGATAAGTGTTATCAGAACCGGACCAGTCTGATGGCTCGACCGGGAATCAGACTTCTATCCAGTTTGGTTCAGCTAAAAGATCGAAATGTATATAAACAGTGTTTGAACGGAGTTTGACCGACCAGTTTTTGGAAAACCGATCGGTTTTCAGTTCTAGTTTTTTGGGGTTGGTTTAATTTTTTTGGCTAGTTCTCTTCGGTTCGACCGATCAACTTTTTCGGTTTAGAAGTTATGTTTAAAGTTTAGACCTATTGTGTTTGATTTTGAGACTATTGTGTTATAAATGTTCAAAATTTGAGGTAATTATGTTGTGTTATATTGTGTTTGAGAGTAATGTGTATGTTTTAGACTATGTAGTTTGTATGTGTTTGAGTTAATTATGTATGTATTTGAGACTATGTAATTTCTAATTGTATTTTTAATTTTTTTTGCTTGTGAAAAGTGAATCGCACGACGAACCGGATCCAACCGGGTTGGTCGGCCGAATCAGGAACCGATTCAAATCAGACTAGTATTTTTAGACCTTAAGTAGACTAGTTCAAACTAATACAAAAAAATCAGTTCGAATCGGTTCGTTGACGTATTTTTAGGCTTCAAATAGACCTCAAACTCCCGATTGTTGACGTATCAAACAAAAATAAATATCGATCTCTACAGTCTGAGTTTAAATAAATATTTTCTGATCCTTATAAATTATTAATTGAAATTAAAGTATCAAACAAAAATAAATATCATTATCTTACGTATTTAAGTCAAATTATGATTTTTTAATTAGTCATATTCTAATTTTGTAATACCATTTATATTTTGTAAGCTGTAAGGGCAAAAATAAATGGAGTGGAGTAAACTTGGTAGGAGTAAAATGGTGCAGAAGAACACGAAAGGCATCGTCAGCTAATTTGTCTACGCGTGTCCATCCTCGACTTGATCAACGGACGAAACTCTTTTATACTCCCGGGCATCTCGGCTTTTTCATTCCATCCAACGGTGATAAAACCTCCCTTATCTTACTACTGTGACCGCACTTCCTGCAATCCCATTGGTTATTGTCTCCAACACCTCGGTGACTTTATCACTGCCCACCCCCCTCCCAATTAAACAATTTTACTTCGTCCAGGATCAGAAAAACTTTCCGTCTCTCAGATACAAACGGCCGTATCATGTTACCCAATTACATACCGCCACGCGCTCATTCTCTCTAACGCCGTTAATTGTAACCGTCGCAGTGGGCTTGCTAATGCATTATTGCCGACACTGATAATTGATAAAGTATTTATGTTTCGATGACTTATAGACTTTTTTGTTGATAATTCCAGTCCACTCGTTTTTCCACTTCGTCTCTTCAAGCTAGCATTTGTTGATAATTCCAGTACCCTCGTTTTTCCACTTCGTCTCTTCAAGCTAGCAACCATGGCTAAACCAAAACATCCTATCGACAACTATGATGTGTTCATGAGCTTTCGAGGGGCCGACACTCGCAGGGGTTTCGTAAGCCACCTTTACCATGATCTCAAAGATGCAGGGATCCATGTTTTTCTCGACAATGAAGAACTCACTTATGGGGAGCGACTTTCTGAGGAACTTCCGCGAGCAATCGACAACTCCAAAATATACATCCCAGTTTTGTCGGAGACTTATGCCTCCAGCAAATGGTGTCTACGGGAACTTTCGCAAATGATGGAGAATATGAAAAAATCCGATCAGGCCAACGAGATCTTGCCTGTCTTCTATAGGGTCACAACTGACGACGTCAAGCTCAAATCGAAGTTATTCAAGGAGCAGCTGAATAAACACAGAGAAAGGGAGAGTGATGAAGAAATTGAAAAATGGACAAATGCGCTTAAGTGCATTCCTGAGCGTAGGGGATGGGAAGTGCCAATTGATAGCTTGAAGGGGTAAGTGACCCTCTAATATCGCAGTTTGTTAAGTAGGAATTGCATGTGATGATTGTGTTTTCTGTGTAGGGATGCAGAATTTTGTCGAGAAATCATCAAGCGAGTTTCAATTATGTTGAAAGTAAAACATAAGCAAGTGCCAGAAGGTTTGGTTGGAATGGAAGATCTAACAGATGACTTGATAAGACTGTTGGATATTGGATCTCCTGATCTGCAGGAATGAGAGGAATTGGAAAAACAACGTTGGCAAAGGTTGTTTACAATAAGTTAAGTGATTCCTTTGACTGTTGTTCCTTCCTCTATGATGTCCGAAATACACTTGATAAGGATAAAGGAATCCGAGGTTGTTTAGAGCTGCAGAAAAAGCTACTGAAGGACATTTGTCGCCATGAAGAAGACGACATAAGAGATGTCGATGATGCAGTAAGTATAATTCGACGTAAACTTAGTGGGAAAATGGTACTTATGGTGTTTGATGATGTGAGTGCGCCAAATCAAATTCTGAGATTGATTGGTAATAGCTATTGTTCGTTTAATGGAGAAAGTCAGATTATTATTACAACAAGGGATCGTCGGGTACTGCAAATCAAAGGATTCAAAATTAAGATTCATGAGATGGAAGAATTGAACAATCAATATGCACTTCAACTTTTTAGTTGGCATGCCTTTGGAAGATCGAGTCCTCCAGATGAATACTCTTTGCTTTCAGATAATGTTTTGGATCTAACTGCAGGACTTCCCCTTTCCCTTGAGGTTATTGGATCACTTCTTTTCCGAGAGGGAAAAGAGAAATGGAAATACATAATACAGAAGTTGAAGACGATTCCTAATAAGGAAGTTCATGAGAGGTTGAAGATCAGCTATGAAGCTTTGAGCGAGGAAGCAAAAGAAATATTTCTTGATATTGCGTGTTTCTTTGTGGATAAAAAAAGAACACATGAGATTTATATGTGGGATGCTTGTGGTTTTTTTCCACAATTGGGAATTGATGAACTTCTTTCCATGTGTTTGATAAAGATAAAAGAAGACATGTACTGGATGCATGACCATATTAAAGATCTTGGAAGACAAATTATTCGTCGGCAGGGACAAGAGGATCAACAACAATGTACCAGGTTTTGGTTAAAAGAGGATGTAATAAACATATTAAGTATAAGAAAAAAGGTATCATAAGATTGAATGTTATGTTACATTTTGTTCAAAGTATATCCTCAAGCTGATTTTGATTAATTGATTGGCAGGAAGATAACAATATTAAGGTGATTCACCTGCCAGATCTCGAGCATTCTGATATTGGTGAGGAGGTATGGACTTTGAGACCTGAAAATTTTACAAATCTTGTCAAGCTAAGATTCCTGCAGTTGGAGAATCGATTGTATCACACACGATTCTACAACGATAAATACTGCAAGAAGTTGAAACTCGAGGGAACATTTGATAATCTTTTTCCAAATCTAAGATGGCTATCTTGGCATCACATACCGCCGGAGCAATTCAATGTGACAAAGTTTAAGTTGAACAAACTTGTCATTCTTGATCTCTCTTATTCCAACTTCACTGAAAGCTGGGGTGGATGGAAACAAATCCAGGTATGGTGCTCAAATTTCTCAAAAGTTCAACTAGCGCACATACAACAAAGTAAGATCACAAACAAAATACAACTTCCGTTACAATTTAACAATAAATTAGGGCTAGCAAATTGACACTTTATGTAAAGTCATTTAGCAAATAAGTACTTAACCCCTGATTCTATGGATTTATCCTTTGTTTGACAGGGCCTACATAGTTTGGAAGTTCTTGATCTTACCTACTGTTTAAATTTGAGAAGAACACCAGACCTCTCCCAGTACACGTCTTTGAAGAGATTGATTCTTAACATGTGTTGGAATTTACAAGAAATAGACTCCTCAATCATCCATCTGAAAGCTCTAAAGTATTTGCACTGCACTGACTGTGTGTCTCTTAGGGGATTGCCTGAAGAGGTGTTTACCCTTGTACACTTGGAAGAGATCATAGTACATTTCGGTAATGCAGAAACGATACCAAAAATTCCAGAATCAGTAGGTGATTTGACATCATTAGTAAGGTTAACTTTGTATAAGTCACAAGTGATTGCATTGCCAAATTCCGTAGGAAAGCTTGTTCATCTGAAAGTATTGAATTTGCAGTGGATGGAGAAGTTACAAAGCCTCCCAGATTCAATTGGAGGATTGCTAAAACTTGAGCAACTGTTGTTGAATGGATGCATCAGTCTAATTAACATCCCTGACTCATTTGTAAGCCTACCCAAACTCCATATCTTAGACTTATCATTATGTGAAGAGTTGCAAAGTCTTTCAGATGCAGTTGGAGAGTTGGTACTCCTTAAAAAGATAAACATATCCTATAGTGGACTGAAAAAGTTACCGCATTTTATAACCATGCAGAAAAAACTTGAAATGATACATGCTTATAAGATTAATTTCGAAGCAGTTCCCATAGAAATTGAGAAGTTGCCTTCTTTGAGAATCCTTATACTGAAGGGCTCAAGGATTTGTGGATTGCCTTCTCTTATTCAACTTCATTGTCTGGAAGAACTAAATTTGGATGACTACATTGGCTTGGACCAACTTCCTGACCTTCCTACCAGTTTGGTTAAACTTCAACTATCCTTGTTGAGTATTCCAGACCTTTCTGGTTTAACTAGTTTAACCGAACTGAAATTAGTACTTGAAGTAAGGGAAAATGATTTGTCTGCATTGACAGGACTACGATGTTTCAGCATAAGCTCGATCAGGATGTTGTCGAAGTTGAAAGAGTTAAATTTAAGCCTACAAGGTTTCACCATCACCGAACCCAACCAGTTAGTCAACCTGACTAAGCTTGAGCAACTCACTTTACTGTGTTCAGAGATGGAAAAATGTGTCGTGTCTTTTCCATCTAGATTGAGATATTTAGACCTGTCGCTGAACAAGGGAACAACGTCGGTATCTCTAACGAGATTGAACCGTTTGGAGACTCTCAAGCTATCAGATTGTGGAGACCTTATCCAGATTCATGGTATTGGAAAACTGGAATACTTGGAGTATTTAAATATCGAAAGGTGCAATTCATATGAGAGATTAGATGACATCTCAGAGCTGAGGCATCTTGCATGTCTAGTGATTAGGGAATGCAAAAAGCTGACAGACACTAACAGTTGCCTCAACAAACTGTCGGTTAAATTTCTGGAGATCCAAGATTGCCCATTCCTGGAAAACAAAGTAGTGGATGTGAGAATACTATCTCAATTAAGGATGATAATTCATCTTGTCTTGTTTTAATTGTTGCCTTTTTGTTACTGAATACTCACTGTTGTTGCTTACTCCTTTTTATAGAATGAATCCTCTTGTCCTTCTCCTTCCACCTTGCCGGAGAGTTTTCCACTACCAACTACAAACGATGAAGCCCAACTGTCTGAAAGTCGTCGTGATTCGGAAAACCAGCTTGTTCAGACATCATCAGATGAAGTAGCAGAGAGAACAACGGCAAATCAGATGCTTCTGCATGGTAACTTTATATTAGTTCTTTTCTATGCTCGCCTGATCTATTAGAACTAGGGCTGCCATTTTCTTAGGTAACACAATGATACAACATAGGCACGCATGAAAAAATCGTATTCGTGCAAGTATATAACATAACAACATGTTAATTCGAAGAGATAACACGAATTATTTTTTCTGTGTGTTCCCGATTAGATATCACAACTCGATACACATGATAACATGATAAAGGTATGCTGGTAAGTCTGATTTTTTAGTACTTTTTTTTATAACACGAACGGAAAGATGGACAGACTTAGTCAAGCAGTTTGGAACTCAGGTTTGAACATCTAGTTAGTTTTTTTTTTTTTTTTAGAGTACTATTTTTTTTACATATATATATATATATATATATGGAGATTATTGACGCATGGATCTCTCTGCTCTCTCTTTTCAGTGGGTTCGTCGGAGCAGGAACGAACTGATGGAATGGCTAGAGGAGTGGACGTGAACCGCTTTCCGGCATCTTTAAATTATGTGGATGACGGCACCACCCACTCATCGCCGAACAACACCATGTCATCATTTCAGATGGAGTTCGACATCAGTAGCGTATTAGGTGGACGAAGCAAGAGGGACTTGGAGGATACCGATGCGCAGAAAGAAGAGTCAAGAGGTGGCAACGACGATGATGATAACGGGCCTAGCCGGAAGAAGCTCCGTCTCTCTAAAGAACCGTTGGAATTTTTGGAGGAGAGCTTCAAGCTCTGTCTCTCTCCAAGCGAGTACGAAAACACAAATATATGGTATAACTTTCAAACACTTTTCCCTTCGAATGTAGAATCAATGGTTAAATGAATATATATATATGGTTGTGTCTTCTCGATCTGACATTACGTTGATCATTCTTGATCTTGTTCCTGTGGTTATGAAATTAGTTAGAGGCCAAGTGACATGAACATGTTGGACAGTGTTGGATATGCGCACCCAAGCATGGAGCACAGACAATTACTAGATCTAAACGAAGAGGTACGTAATAATTCAGAACCAGAAACATTTGGTCGTGAAGTTCAGTTCTTAACCTCGTACGTTGTCTTCTCCAGCAATAGTATGTACATGATTATCAAGAAAACATAAGAAATAAGAACATAAGTGACTCATCTTTCTAGTTGAGCAATCATCAGAACTCAAGTGACGATCAAGATGAAGTAGATTTGGAGCTCAAACTGTAATATAAAGGTGAAACTGCAGGTTATAATATAATAATTAAATATTTGCAGGTTGAATAAAGAATTATTTATTGAATATACATGTTGAACACAGATTTATGTGCAGTTAACCGAGAATTAGGTTTTTAATTATTATTAATTTATCATTAAATAGAGAATATTTATTGGCATTGAATCTAGTGATTGCAGAATCCATACCACCCATTATTTGCAAATATATTTTTCTCATTTAATTTAACCATAAAGGATTAGTTTGATTAGTAAATACGTAATTAAATTTTTTAAAAATATATTTAAATTGCTGCTTCTATATCATAATTTTTTTAATAATAATATTAGGAGTTAATTATATTTGATTATATGATTGTTTGATTTAAAGTTATATGATTTAATCACTTATATTTATATTTGACAATATTATTTTTTTATTATAATAATTTCTTTATATGATAAAAAATACTATTTTTCTTATGATGATTTAGAACCAAAAAATTAAAATGAATTCAAACACATTAAACTCATAAATTAGATGCCTGAGTTTGAAATATACTCAGAAAATAGATTTTTGGAACACTCCGATTCGGAGCTCCAGGAGACCGCCTACGAGATCCTCGTGGCCGCATGCCAGACCTCGTACTCCCTGTCGTTGACATACATATCCCTGCCAAACAGGGTTGTAGGTGCGGCGGGCGCGTCTCTTCAGTCTTCCAAGTCGATGCAGAGGTCGCTGACGTCGTCGGTCGCGAGTAAGGTGAAGAAGGCGCTTGGCTTGAAGAAAACGAGCCAGAAGAAGGGGAGCGGAGACTCAGGGAGTCAGGCTCGAGCAAAGCGGCCCGTCACAGTTGGGGAGCTTGTCAGGGTTCAGATGAAGGTGTCGGAGCAGGCCGATTCGAGGGTTCGAAGGGCCTTGTTGAGAGTTGCGTCTGGCCAGGTTGATTGTTGAATTGGAGCAAATGCTATGTCTTGTCTGTTTGGCTCATGCTGTAGATGTCAGAATTTGTACTCTCTGTTGCTGGAAAATATTTAAGGCAACAACATGAACATAACTAAATAAGATTCCTTTATGATTAACCAAACATGCAACTTTGAGCATAGAATTGACAAGATTCTGGTCACCAATTACTTCATATAGGAACTATTTTGCATTGGGCTTCTAGCTAATACATATCTATAATGTGCTTCAGCTGTGCCTGTGTTATAAGTTGCATGGATCCAATTTCTGTATTCTTATTTAAACTTAAAACAGTCCCATGACCCAAGCCGGGTTTGATAGATTTCTTCAACTACAGTTTTCTAGAGAAAGTTTTTGATGTTGTTAATACAGAAAAAAATTTCATTGTAACCAAATACTACTTTGAACATGTGTGTGGGTTTTGTCCATTTTGCTGCTTTGGTGACTTGGAAACCAACCAAATGTGGCCCTAGTTTGGAGACTTGGGAATGAAAATTCAATTGAACATAATAATGTCTACATAGCCCCATGAATCAAGCAATATGGTTTGGAATGATTGTTTATAATGTATTGGTAATGGGTTTCTTCTTATGTTTTTAGTGCCATATGGATGGAATATGATGTATTCTGTCATGTTTAGGGCTTTACATTTGTTTTCTTGGCCTTTACAGCTCGGAAGACGCATAGAGTCGATAGTGCTTCCAGTTGAGTTACTCCAACATTGCAAATCCTCGGATTTCTCCAACACTCGAGACTACGAAACATGGCAAAAGCGGCATCTCAAGATTCTTGAATCCGGACTCCTCCACCATCCTGTTGTACCCATAAGAAAATCAGACATATCTGCACAAAGACTTAAAAATTTACTCAATGCGTCAGTGGACAAACCTTTTGAAACCAACAGTGAGGAAATGCAGCTTCTGCGTACCAATGTCATGTCTCTTGCATCTAGATCGTCTGATGGTTCTGACTCGGAAACATGTCATTGTGCATACGGTACTCCCTTAAATCTCTGGCTCTATCAGACACTCTTAGGATCTTGCTTTGATATCAATGAAGAGACTTTCATGATTGAAGAGGTGGATGAGGTCTTGGAACTAATAAAGAAAACTTGTGTCTCTCTTAGAGTAACCCAGATCAAACTCTGTTTTGCATGGGTTTAGGATTATGAATTTTGGACACTCATAGTAAGTTACCTATTCATGAATTATGTTTGAGTCGAAAATTTTGAACTTGCGAATCATTTTGACACGTCTCATTCAATCCGTATGAAAAATAAAGTCAAATTTGAGTCGTACCTATCTACCTGGGGATAAACTCATGAACACATCTAACTAAATATATTATATAAAAGTTCTTGAGTTGTGTGAGCCATTTAGATTGCATGGGTTGCGTGAGTTGCATGAATCAATGTGTTATATAGGTCAACGGGTTGACCCATGAACCCGCAAGTCGGGTTTGAGTCTTGAAAATTATCTAATCGTGAATCACGTATCGTGCTTGGGTTGATATATTTTAATACAATCCATAGTTGGCACGACCCACGATTCAACCATCGACACAAATTGACACACCTATTTTATATAAAAACATATTTTATTATTAAAAACGTTTAATTGTATGACCAAAATTATTTTTTCTGAAACATTACAGGCGGTCCCACTTTAATTGTATGAATTCCATTCTCTTCTATGCACCGGTCATCTTCCAGAGTTTAGGGTTTGTGTCGAGTGCTCTGTACTCGTCTGTCATAACGGGTGTTGCTCTAGTCATCAGAGCTTTGTCGATAAGTTTTGTCAGAGGACTTTCTTCTTGGAGGCCGAGGCAGAAGTGATATGCTACATGGTAAGACTTTTGCATTTTCCAGTTCAAACCATAATTCAAATTTTGGGTCACGTATTTGCTTTCTACTGAGCTACCACTTTTAATCGGACTGACCTCTTTTCTTGATTCAGGTCGCGGTGACCATAACTCTGGCCCTGAAGTTCGGAGAAGGAGAGCAGATCCCAAAAGGGCTCAGCATCCTCCTGGTGATCATCATCTGCCTCTTTGTGGTTGCCTACGGGAGGTCGTGGGGCCCACTTGGGTGGCTCTTGGCTCTTGCCAAGTGAGCTCTTCCCACTAGAGACGCGGCCAGCGGGTCAGAGCATGGTTGTGTGTGTCAACCTCCTCTTCACCGCCTTGATTGCTCAGTGCTTCCTCGCCTTGCTCTGCCATCTCAAGTATGGCATCTTCATCCTCTTCGGCTGCCTCATCGTAATCATGAGCCTCTTCATTTACTTCCTCCTCCCCGAGACCAAGCAAGTCCCGATCGAGGAGGTCTATCTCCTATGGCAAGAACACTGGCTATGGAAGCATTATGTAACTGACGACAATAAGCCAAGAAATGAAAATGCTTGATTGATTTTGGTTATAGAAAGTTGTATCAACTGAATTCCAGTCATTTCACTGGACCAAAATTAGAAGTCTGATGTTTCAAATTGAAATGAAACGCTACAGCTTCAAGCAAAGTCTACTATCTTCATTTTTGGCATTTCAAGAACATAAATAATGTGAATTCGTAGTCAATATCAACCTGAATCTTCATTGGAAAGCCAAATACCCGATCTTTTACTGCAGAACCTACATCAAGGTATAAACAAGACTATAGGTTGGTTTATGAGCTATTAATAATGAAATATTAACGTATTAGAAAGTTGATGCCATGGCGCTTGAAAAACTCTCTAAATCCGTAGACACTGATCATAACTGAACTGCAAAGGTAGCAGATGAAGAACACAACTATCAGGATTGCTTTGGCAAGTACATCAATATACGACACTACTAATCTTCATATGCCATGATATGATGTATAAAACGTATATTAACAATACTGAAAAGACAACAAAAGCTCATTTGCTACCTAATATTGACGACTTCAATGATATACACCAAGCTAGCCATTTAGCTATAAACAGGAAAATGCTCAAAGATGAAGAGAGAAAAAAGTTCAACTTACAGGAAGAACCTTCACAGAATACTTGGTTATATTAGGATCAGCAACTCTTCCCGGGTTAGATGCCTGTGATATAGTAAAAACATATAAGCTATGTGCATGATTGGCATATACAAGTACATAGACTACGAATATAGATACAAGTAAAAACAAGCAATTGTTTCTAAAACTAGAGTAAATTCTTGTACCTGTTCTGGGCTGTGAAAAATCTCGATAAATGGATATTCTTTCTTCTGTCGTGTTATACAGAAGCCAGGGTACTTCGGGCATTCAATCTTAGAAAATACCAAAACAAAACGTCACATTGTTATCACATTATAAGGAATACAAAATATCATTCATGAAAGAACAATCGAGGAATATAACATACTCTCATAAATTTCACGTGAGGGTAAAATACAACAGCTGCCTCCTCCAGTACTTTATCAAGATGCTTTGTGTAGTTACCCCTGAAACAATAAATTAGAATTATATAAACAAATAAACAGAATCACATGACTATAACCCTAATTGTTAAGGAGAATTTAGAAAATAACAGATTATGAATACCTAATGGTAAAAGCAACCACCATTGGATAGTTTTCATGAAGAAGCTGCACAAACTCTCTCTCCGATGTAAAATGAATAAGGCGTGATGGCCAAAGATCCTTCGGATAACCAGTATAGTACCTGGAAAGTGCATCACAAATTGCACTGTTCATACAAAAAAAGAGTTCAATAATAACTGGAGCCAATCAAGTTCAAAAACTAAGTTCTTCAGCTCCATCCATAATAACACACCATTGCCCAAGAATCTGTGTTTTTGTTCTCATTGAGGTTACACTCGAAAAAATTCTTCCAGATGAGTTAGGTGAAGCAGAGAAAAATACAACCATACCTGCAGGTTCCTCGCAGATGTCTCATGACTCTATCAAAAGCTGATAGTTCTTCCATTTATCTGAGAATAGCAGAATCGAATAACGTTCCCGTACTACTTATTCTGCAAATTCATTTCCACTGGAGGTTCGGCTGAAGGTGGGGCGGAGGAGGTGGGGCGGGCTTAAAAGGGCGGCTGTAGGTGGCGATCGGGTGGAAACTCTGTTATATTCCCGGGCATCTCGGCTTTTTCATTCCATCCAACGGTGGTAAAACCTCCCTTATCTTACTACTGTGACCGCACTTCCTGCAATCCCATTGGCTATTGTCTCCAACAGCTCAGTGACTTTATCATTGCCTATACCCCTCCCAATTAAACAATTTTACTTCGTCCAGGATCAGAAAAACTTTCCGTCTCTCTCAGATACAAACGGCCGTATCATGTTCATTCTCTCTAACGCCGTTAATTGTAACCGTCGCAGAGGACTTTGCTATTTCATTATTGCCGACACTGATAATTGATAAAGTATTTATGGTCATCTGTCAACCTGTTTCGAAGACTTTTAGACTATTTTGTTGATAATTCCGGTCCACTCATTTGTAAACCGGTTCATGCATCATGCCCACCTCTACTGATTTGTATCAACAAGAGAGAAGAAGTTTCTTCGAAAGCCACCATGAAATTACAGAGAAACTAAGACAAGACCTTTAGCCATTAAATTTAAAGGGAAGTTAAGAAGAAGATAAACTTCGTCTCTTTCCTCACCACACAGTTTCAGCCAGGGTTTTTGATTCATAACAGGCAAGGAAGGAAGGAGACAACAAGAACAACACTTGTCTTCCAGCTTCATCTCCTCACAGTTCAGGTCAGTTCTTAATTTATTCAGCAGTATGCATGCGAGTTTGGTTATCTTCTCTTCGAATTTTGGACACAGATCTGTTAGCTGCTGCAATTATGAATTTGTCTTTGATTCTATCTTCTTGATTAGAATAGTGGTCATTCATCTCCTTCCGCCAATAATGAAAACAACGTGGCCTGCTTTAATTTGTAGTAGTAGCTAGCTTGTTAAGAGCGAGCCCTGGCTTGAGAAGTTTAGGCAATCAATTCTGCGAGGGAGGTGATGGATTGAAGGCTTTGACACCCCACGAAAATGGTTGTAGTGATTAAAGAATAACTTGTCTAATTTTGAGATTCAAATACTTAAGAACAGCTGCAGTAAGTAGTTTAGGATCTGGAGAAGTCTTTGTGTGATTTTGGTAAAGTTTTCTGGGTGTGATTTTGTATTAATGGTAAAGTCTTTGTGTGATTTTTTCGTACTAACATCATTAATTTTGGTCGTGAACATAGTTGAGGGTGAACGTAATAATGAAAATAAAAAACCCACCATTGTTTCAATAGTCGAAGCTGTGTAGAAACAAGATGTAGTTTAAGAGTATTATTTTATTTTGTGTATTAAGAGTAGTATGTAGTTTGTATTTTAACAATTTTTTTTATGCATGGTAAACTGGTCGGTCCGAGGGCCAATCCGGTTCTGTTATGATAACACTGATTTTGAGTTTTTATTGCATTGCGCCATTGCCGACACTGACGGTGCGTTTGTTTGACGGAATTCGGAATTCGGAATACGGAATAGGAATTGAGAATAAGGTGTAGGAGTTAAGAATATGAAGTTTTTTTTTTTGTGGAATTGAATAGAACGGAATAAGGAATTCTGTTGTTTCTTTGGTGGAATTGTGTACGGAAAAGAAATGGAATGTGGTAAAATAACATATTTTCCCCTCTTTGTATATGTATAGTATATAATAAAAATAATTTGTATTAATTAATTATAAAACTTTAAAATATTAAAAACGTTTATTAAAAAAAATAAATTTAAAAACAATTTTTTTTTTAATTTTTTAAAAAGACCAATTTATTAATTCTATTTTAAAAAAATAAAGAATGTAAACATGACCACATACATATTACATCTTACATACATAATACAAAATGTTGTAGTCACCACATACATTATACAGAACGTGGGTTTGTCCTTAATCAGTTTAGTAAATCATTATATAAACATTGTTAAATTGAATTGTTTTATTATTTTAATTTAATTTTAAATACTAATTTTGATTTTAATTTTGGTATTTTTTTTGAATTTTCAGTTTAAATGAAAAAAAACACTCAAAAATCTATAGTACAAATTAGGGGTGATAAAAAACACAGTTGTCGATATGTCCGAGTGGTTAAGGAGACAGACTTGAAATCTGTTTGGCTACGCCCGCGAAGATTCGAACCCTGCTGTCGACGTTTGCAGAAGCAATCAGCTGATGGCACACTCGTAAATTCTTCAAAATGGCGAGGGCAATTTGGTCTTTTGGCAGCTGATTCCGGATTCCGACCCGTGTGGGCTTAGGAAATCCGAGGTTTTTACCCGGATTCCCTAAGCCCGGACCGCCCGGAATCCATTTTCAAGGAATGGCCAATTCCACCAAACGAACATGGGCTTACGGAATCCGTAAGCCCAAATCCGTGGCCATTCCTTGAAACGAACGGTCCATTATAGTATTAACCTGTGTTTCGAGGACTTTATACTTTTTTTTTGATAATTCATGTTTTTCCACACTGAGTATTGTTAATAAAGTATTTTTGCCGACACTGGCAGTTCACTCGTTTTTCCACTTCATCTCTTCAAGCTAGCAACCATGGCTGAACCAAAACATCCTGTCGGCAACTATGATGTGTTCGTGAGCTTTCGAGGGTCCGACACTCGCACTGGTTTCGTAAGCCACCTTTACGCTGGTCTCAAAGATGCAGGGATCCATGTTTTTCTCGACAATGAAGAACTCACTTATGGGGAGCGACTTTCTGAGGAACTTCCGCGAGCAATCGACAACTCCAAAATATACATCCCGGTTTTGTCAGAGAATTATGCCTCCAGCAAATGGTGTATGCGGGAACTTTCGCGAATGGTGGAGAATAAGAAAAGATTCGACCAGGCTAACGAGATCCTGCCTGTGTTCTATAAGGTCACGTCTGACGACGTCAAGCTCAAATCAGAGTTATTCAAGGAGCAGCTGAGTAACCACAGAAAAAAAGAGAGTGATGAAGTAGTTGAAAAGTGGACAAATGCGCTTAAGTGCATTCCTGAGCGTAGGGGATGGGAAGTGCCAATTGATAGCTTGAAGGGGTAAGTAACCATCTAATATCGTAGTTTGTTAAGTAGGAATTGCATGTGATGATTGTGTTTTCTGTGTAGGGATGCAGAATTTTGCCGAGAAATCATCAAGCGGGTTTCAATTATGTTGAAAGTAAAACATAAGCAAGTGCCAGAAGGTTTAGTTGGAATGGAAGATCCAACAGATGACTTGATAAGACTGTTGGATATTGGATCTCCTGATCTGCAGGTCATAGGAATACATGGAATGGGAGGAATTGGAAAAACAACGTTGGCAAAGGTTGTTTACAATAAGTTATGTGATTCCTTTGACTGATGTTCCTTCCTCTATGATGTACGAGAGACACTTGATAAGGATAAAGGAATCAGAGGTTGTTTAGAGCTGCAGAAAAAGCTACTGAAGGACATTTGTCGCCATGAAGAAGACGACATAAGAGATGTCGATGATGCAGTAAGTATAATTCGACGTAAGCTTAGCGGGAAAATGGTACTTCTGGTGTTTGATGATGTGAGTGATCCAAATCAAATTCTGAAATTGATTGGTAATAGCTATTCTTCGTTTAATGGAGAAAGTCGGATTATTATTACAACCAGGGATCGTCGGGTACTGCATATTAAAGGATTCAGAATCAAGATTCATGAGATGGAAGAAATGAACAAGCAATATGCACTTAAACTTTTTAGCTGGCATGCCTTTGGAAGTTCGTGTCCTCCAGATGAATACTCTGTGCTTTCAGATAATGTTTTGGATCTAACTGCAGGGCTTCCCCTTTCTCTTGAGGTGATTGGATCACTTCTTTTCCAAGCGGGAAAAGAGAAATGGAAATCCATAATACAGAAGTTGAAGACGATCCCTAATACGGAAGTTCAGGAGAGGTTGAAGATCAGCTATGAAGATTTGAGCGAGGAAGCAAAAGAAATATTTCTCGATATTGCGTGTTTCTTTGTGGATGAAGAAAGAACACATGCGATTTATATGTGGGAAGCTTGTGGATTTTTTCCACAATTGGGAATTGATGAACTTCTTTCCCTGTCTTTGATAAAGATAAAAGATGACATGTACTGGATGCATGACCATATTAAAGATCTTGGAAGACAAATTATTCGTCAGCAGGGACATGAGGATCAACAACAATGTACCAGGTTTTGGTTAAAAGAGGATGCAATAAACATACTAAACATAAGAAAAAAGGTATCTTACGATTGAAGGTTATGTTACATTCTGTTCAATGTATATCCTCGAGTTGATTTTGTTTAATTGATTGGCAGGAAGATAACAATATCAAGGTGATTCGCATACCAAATGTCGAGGATTGTGAATTTGGTAGGTGGGTGGTACAGACTTTGAGACCTGAAAATTGTACAAATCTTGTCAAGCTAAGATTTCTGCAGTTGGGGGTGAATACACTTGACGTACTTTTCAATGATTACTGCGAGGACAAGTGCGAATTCGAGGGAGCATTTGATAATCATTTTCCAAATCTAAGATGGCTATCTTGGCATCACATACCGCCGGAGCAATTCAATGTGGCAAAGTTTAACTTGAACAAACTTGTCATTCTTGATCTCTCTCATTCTTGCGTCACTGAAAGCTGGGGTGGATGGAAACAAATCCAGGTATGGTGCTCAAATTTCTCAAAAGTTCAACTAGCGCAGATACAACAAAGTAAGATCATAAACAAAATACAAGTTCCGTTGCAATTTAACAGTAAATTAGGGCTAGCAAATTGACACTTTATGTAAAGTCAACTAGCAAATAAGTACTTAACCCCTGATTCTATGGATATATCCGTTGTTTGACAGGGCTTACATAGTTTGGAAGTTCTTGATCTTACCTGGTGTGTAAAATTGAGAAGAACACCAGACCTCTCCCAGTACACATCTTTGAAGAGATTGATTCTTAACAAGTGTAAGAGTTTACAGGAAATAGACTGCTCAATCATCCATCTGAAAGCTCTAAAGTATTTGCACTGCACTGGCTGTGATTCTCTTAAGAGACTGCCTGAAGAGGTGTTTACCCTTGTACACTTGGAAGAGATCATAGTGGAATTCAGTATTGCAGAAACGATACCAAAAATTCCAGAATCAGTGGGTGATTTGACATCACTAGTAACGTTAACTTTGAATAACTTACCAATGATTACATTGCCAAATTCCATAGGAAAGCTTGTTCATCTGGAAGTATTGAATTTGGAGGATAATAGTAAGTTACAAAGCCTCCCAGATTCAATTGGAGGATTGATGAAACTTGAGTGTCTGGTGTTGTGTTGGTGCACCGATCTAATTAACCTCCCTGACTCACTTATAAGCCTACCCAAACTGCAGATCTTGAAATTATCCAGCTGTAAAAAGTTGCAAAGTCTTTCAGATGCAGTTGGAGAGTTGGTACTCCTCAAAGAGATGAACATATCCTTTAGTGGACTGAAAAAGTTACCGCGTTTTATAACCATGCAGAAGAAGCTTGAAAGGTTACAGGCTGATGAGATTGATTTCGAAGCAGTTCCCACAAAAATTGAGAAGTTGCCTTCTTTGAGATTCCTCATACTGGAAGGCTCAAGGATTTGTGGATTGCCTTCTCTTATTCAACTTCATTGTCTGGAAGAACTAAATTTGGATGACTGCATTGGCTTGGACCAACTTCATGACCTTCCTACCAGTTTGGTTAAACTATCTGTCAAAAGGGTATCCTTGTTGAGCATTCCAGACCTTTCTGGTTTAACTTGTTTAACTGAACTGAAATTAGTACTTGAAGTAAGGGAAAATGATTTGTCTGCATTGACAGGATTGCGATGTTTCAGTATAAGCTCGATCAGGATGTTGTCGAAGTTGAAAGAGTTAAGTTTATGCCTACCAGGTTTCACCATCACCGAACCCAACCAGTTAGTCAACCTGACTAAGCTTGAGAAACTCAATTTAATGTGTTCAGAGATGGGAAAATGTGTCGTGTCATTTCCATCTAGATTGAGAAAATTAAACTTGTCGCTGAACAAGGGAACAACGTCGGTATCTCTAACGAGATTGAACCGTTTGGAGAGTCTCAAGCTATCAGATTGTGGAGACCTTCTCCAGATTCCTAGTATTGGAGAACTGGAATCCTTGAAGTATTTAGAAATCACAAGGTGCAATTCATATGAGAGATTAGATGACATCTCAAAGTTGAGGCACCTTACATCTCTTGTGATTAGGGAATGCAAAAAGCTGACAGACACTAACAGTTGCCTCAACAAACTGTCCCTTATATATCTGGAGATCCAAGATTGCCCATTCCTGGAAAATAAAGTGCACAACAGGAAACCTGCAGTAGTGGATGTGAGATTGCTATCTCAATTAAGGATAATAATTCATCTTGTCTTGTTTTAATTGTTGCCTTATTGTTACTGAATAATGTGTGTTGTTGCTTACTCTTTTTTATAGAATGCCTCCTCCTGTCCTTCTCCTTCCACCTTGCCGGAGAGTTTTCCACTACCAACAATTCAAGCAGTTATGGATGTTCATCAAAGGATTGTTGAGTTGAAGCAGTCTGCGAAGGAGACCGCAACACGTTTCAATGATGTGAAGAACGAAACAGACCATGTCAAAGCTTCCAAGGAGTTGAAACATTTTGAGATTTCTGCATTGAGAGCTCAACTTACTGAGTTAGAGACGAAAAAGCCTGCTGAAATTGATGAGAAACTGCATGATGCTACCCAAGATGAGATACGAAGTAAGGATGCCGAACGAACTTCTTCTGAGGCATGGTTAAGGTCTCTTGAGGCGGATTGGAATGGGTGGAGAGCTTATCTTGATTTGAACGGAAAGATGGACGGACTTAGTCAACCGGTTTGGAACCCAGGTTTGAACATCTAGTTAGTTTTTTTTTTTTTTTAAGAATACTATTTTTTTTTCATTTTTTGATATATATGTATGGAGATTATTGATGCATGGATCTCTCTGTTCTCTGTTTTCAGTGGGTTCGTCGGAGCAGGAACCAACCGATGGACTTGCCAGAGGAGTGGACGTGAACCGCTTCCCGGCATCTGTAGATTATTTGGATGACGACACCGCCCACTCATCGCCGAACAACGCCATGTCATCATTTTAGATGGAGTTTGGTATCAGCAACGTATCAGGTGGACAAAGCAAGAGGGACTTAGAGGAGACCGATGCGCAGAAAGAAGGATCAAGAGACGATGATAACGGGTCTAGCCGGAAGAAGCTCCGTCTCCTCTAAAGAACAGTCGACATTTCTGGAGGAGGGAGCATAGCACCCTCATTCCAGTAAGCTCTAACTTCCTTATCTTTTGTGATTAATAATAATAAATATCTGAATGGAATGAATTTGCAGAAGCAAAAGCTTGAGTTGGCAAAGCAGCTGAACCTTCGCCCCCCCCCCCCTCGACAAGTAGAGATGTGGTTCCAAAACCGAAGAGCGAGGACCAAGTTGAAGCAGGATCAATTGTGATTACCTCAAGACGCTGACGGAGGAGAACCCCCGCCTGCAGAAGGAACTACAGGAGCTGAGAGTGCTCAAGACGTCTCAGCCCTTCTACATGCAGATTCCAGCCACCACTCTAAATTAGGGGTGTCAAAAATTGACTCAACCCCCGCCCACGGATCATGTTTAGGTCGGAAATTTTGACTCAGGGGTCATTTTAACACGATTCATGGATGACACGATCCATGAAAAACTCGTCAAAACACGGGCCGTGTTTGGGTCAGAGGCTATGACCCATGGGTCAACCCATAACCCAAACATATCTACTCTAGTTTTTCATTTTTTTCTCCAATTTTTGTTGGCATGAACCAGAACAGCAAATTCTATAAATTCTATTTTTTTTTCCAAGTTTTACTACTTTTAGTTGTTTGCATGAACCTACCTGTGCAGATCCACCGCAAAAGTTGATCTAAACTCGACAGGAAGGAGAGGTTCCTATACGAATCAAATGCTCGATTTTCATATAAATCTTCGCTTAATGCTTTGATATTGTACACATGTCACGTATATATAGCATAATGCGTTAGATTTGCTTTCTCGATTCACTGTAGCTCTGATCTTTCTGCATTCAACCTCGAGCTTTCTACATAGACGACAGCAGCAGCAGAAGAGAGTGGAGCAGTGGGGAATGATAATGCAGTAGCAGCGTCTGCAAATGGAGAACACACACTTGTGTATGAGGATAATGAAGGAGATAGAATTCTGGCTGGGGATGTTCCATGGAAGTAAGCTTCTTCGACGTTTTCATACCTCTTTAATCTGATTCTCCAACATCTCTTTGAATCAACATCTCAAATTAACCGACATCGTCTTTGCAGCATGTTTGTCTCCACAGTGAAGAAATTGTGCGTCTTAAGGAGCTCTTCAGTGTAATCCTTGTTATCCTGTTTTGGATGAAATGAAGAGGGATGTATCTTTTTATCATAGACAATAAAAAAAAAAGAGGATCCAAAGTTCATTTCTACTCACCTCTACTACTGCCTTATCATCAAGGAAGATTTCTGCTGTTATATATAATGCCTTATCATGGTTTTCTGCATATACTTGTCAAGCTAAGGTTTCTTTGCAGCAGGACCTTCCATGAAAGATGGTCCTTCATGAAACTTATATTTCAAATAAATCAGCACCATGAACAAAGTAATCATCATCATTCATTATATGAGAAGATGATTGTTGGAACCAAAGAGAAGATGATTCATCTTTCCAGTTCAGCAATGGAGGAGGACTGAGTAAAATCATCTTCATTGCATATATTATATACCTATCGACTTGTGGATAAACTCGTGAACACATCTAACTAAATATATTATATAAAAGTTATTTAGTGGTGTGGGTCACTTAGATTGCATGGGTTGCGTGAATTGCATGAATCAATGGGTTATATAGGTCGACGGGTTGACCCGTGAACCCGCAAGTCGGGTTTGAATCTTGAAAATTATCTAATCATGAATCACGGGTCGTGCTTGGGTTGATATATTTTAATACAATCCGTAGTTGACACGGCCGGTTCAACCAGCTACACAAATTGACACCCCTATTTTATATAAAAACATATTGTATTATTAAAAACGTTTAATTGTATGACCAAATTTAATTTTTCTGAAACAATCCAGGCGGTCCCACTTTACCTCTCGGAGATAGCCCCCGCAAAGATTCGAGGAGCAGTTAACCAACGGTTCCAACTGACAACTTGCTTAGGCATCCTCGTGGCGTACCTCGTCAACTATAGTGTCGAGAAGATTCATCCCTGGGGATGGAGGCTATCTCTAGGGTTAGCCACGGTCGGTCCCCGCCATCTTGATGTTTGTCGGAGGTGTTTTCATTCCCGAGACGCCGAATAGCCTGGTGGAAATGGGCAGGTTCGAGGAAGAGAGACTGATACTGCAGAAAGTCCGAGGGACTACAAACGTGGATGCTGAGTTTGCCGATCTTGTCGATGCCAGCAAGGCTGACCTCTTTTCTTGATTCAGGTCGCGGTGGCCACAACTCTGGCCCTGAAGTTTGGAGAAGGAGAACAGCTCCCAAAAGGGCTCAGCATCCTCCTGGTGATCATCATCTGCCTCTTTGTGGTTGCCTACGGGAGGTCGTGGGGCCCACTTGGGTGGCTCGTGCCAAGTGAGCTCTTCCCACTAGAGACGCGGTCAGCGGGTCAGAGCATGGCTGTGTGTGTCAACCTCCTCTTCACCGCCTTGATTGCTCAGTGCTTCCTCACCTTTCTCTGCCACCTCAAGTATGGCATCTTCATCCTCTTCGGCTGCCTCATCGTAATCATGAGCCTCTTCATTTACTTCCTCCTCCCCGAGACCAAGCAAGTCCCGATCGAGGAGGTCTATCTCCTATGGCAAGAACACTGGCTATGGAAGCATTATGTAACTGACAACAATAAGCCAAGAAATGAAAAGGCTTGATTGGTTTTGGTTATAAAAAGTTGTCTCAACTGAATTCCAGTCATTTCACCGGACCAAAATTAGAAGATTGATGTTTCAAATTGAAATGAAACACTACAGCTTCAAGCAAAGTCTACAATCTTCATTTTTGGCATTTCAAGAACATAAATAATGTGAATTCGTAGTCAATATCAACCTGAATCTTCATTGGAAAGCCAAATACCCGATCTTTTACTGCAGAACCTACATCAAGGTATAAACAAGACTATAGGTTGGATTATGAGCTATTAAATAATGAAATATTACCGTATCGGAAATTTGATTATTCACACACATTGTTTACTTATTATTTCTTCTCGGGTGCATTGATGCCATGGCGCTTGAAAAACTCTCTAAATCCGTAGACACTCTGATCATAACTGAACTGCAAAGGTAGCAGATGAAGAACACAACTATCAGGATTGCTTTGGCAAGTACATCAATATACGACACTACTAATCTTCATATGCCATGATATGATGTATAAAACGTATATTAACAATACTGAAAAGACAACAAAAGCTCATTTGCTACCTAATATTGACGACTTCAATGATATACACCAAGCTAGCCATTTAGCTATAAACAGGAAAATGCTCAAAGATGAAGAGAGAAAAAAGTTCAACTTACAGGAAGAACCTTCACAGAATACTTGGTTATATTAGGATCAGCAACTCTTCCCGGGTTAGATGCCTGTGATATAGTAAAAACATATAAGCCATGTGCATGATTGACATATACAAGTACATAGACTACGAATATAGATACAAGTAAGAACAAGCAGTTGTTTCTAAGACTAGAGTAAATTCTTGTACCTGTTCTGGGCTGTGAAAAATCTCGATAAATGGATATTCTTTCTTCTGTCGTGTTATACAGAAGCCAGGGTACTTCGGGCATTCAATCTTAGAAAATACCAAAACAAAACGTCACATTGTTATCACATTATAAGGAATACAAAATATCATTCATGAAAGAACAATCGAGGAATATAACATACTCGCATAAATTTCACGTGAGGGTAAAATACAACAGCTGCCTCCTCCAGTACTTTATCAAGATGCTTTGTGTAGTTACCCCTGAAACAATAAATTAGAATTATATAAACAAATAAACAGAATCACATGACTATAACCCTAACTGTTAAGGAGAATTTAGAAAATAACATATTATGAATACCTAATGGTAAAAGCAACAACCATTGGATAGTTTTCATGAAGAAGCTGCACAAACTCTCTCTCCGATGTAAAATGAATAAGACGTGATGGCCAAAGATCCTTCGGATAACCAGTATAGTACCTAGAAATTGCATCAGAAATTGCACTGTTCATACAAAAAAAGAGTTCAATAATAACTGGAGACAATCAAGTTTGAAAACTAAATTCTTCGGCTCCATAATAACACACCATCATCCAAGAATCTGTGTTTTTGTTCTCATTGAGGTTACACTCGAAAAAATTCTTCCATATGAGTTAAGCGAAGCAGAGAAAAAACAGCCATACTTGCAGGTTCCTCGCAGATGTCTCATGACTCTATCAAAAGCTGATAGTTCTTCCATTTATCTGAGAATAGCAGAATCGAATAACGTTCCTGCACTACCTATTCTGCAAATTCATTTCCACTTTTCAAATTACAAACTTCAGTAAGGAAATAAATGATTTTGTGATAACTAATTTTGTAAGTTAGCAATAATGATTTTCATGAGTTCCGTTTTGCTAGGGTTATATCCATAGTTATCAGAACCGGACCGCCGATCGGACCAGATCCGATCATGAACCGGCTGGACGGACAGTCTGGTTCGCATAAAAGACCGAAATGCATAGTGAATTCAGTTCCGGTTTAGTGTAAACCGGCCAGTTCTTCAAAAACCGGAAAAACCGGCCAGTTTCCGCTTCTTCTTTTTTCGAGTGAGAAAATTTAAAAAAAAAAATCCAATTGAAGTATCCAGACTATCGTTACCCAAAGCTTCATCTACAAACGAAGTATCAGATACACATAATTCAGTTCCCACATGCATCAAATTAACCATACTTTTATGTCAATGGTTAATAATAACAAAATTGATCAACAACTGTAGCCTACAACGAAAGTTCAGCATGAAGCAAACTCCATCAAAGGAATTAGAGTAATAGCAGACTAAGACAGTGACATGAACAAACACAAACTCTCCACTTATATACTGTAACCTTAGTTAAAACAGATATGTCAATCAAAGTGCGGAATTCCAAATTTCAACACATATACAAGACCATGCGCCAAAACTTTCGTCCTCTGGAAAAAGAAAATGCCAGGTGAACAAAAAGTTTACAGAACATAGTCTTCATCAACCGAAAGAATGAAAACTATGTACATACGGTTATAAATATTCAAAATTAAGCTCTCATAAGTAAGAGAAGACTCATAAAATTGACACAATCGATTATCTGAACCACAATTGTTATGTTAAGCATATGAGCTAACATTATATGACCACAATCGATTAAATTGACAAATGAGACATTATGCACGGGCAGTTCTCCATACAAAGCAGTCGAATGATATAATATGGAAAAATTAAGGCATAGCCTCAAAACTTGAATCGATTTAGATCGAAATGAAGGACTTCTAGCAGATCTCAACATTACAACCATACATAAATACTAGAAAAATAGGAAATCTAAGCTCAATAGAATAGTTTACCTGTGTCCAAAGATTAATCAATCGCTAATCGATCAGTGACCCCCGTGCTCCTTCGCGTTCATGGAGGCTGGAGGTTCGGCTGAAGGTGGGCGGAGGAGGTGGGGCGGGCTTAAAAGGGCGTCTGTAGGTGGCGATCGGGTGGAAACTCTGTTATATCTCCGGGCATCTCGGCTTTTTCATTCCATCCAACGGTGATAAAACCTCCCTTATCTTACTACTGTGACCGTACTTCCTGCAATCCCATTGGTTATTGTCTTCAACACCTCGGTGACTTTATCACTGCCCATACCCCACCCAATTAAACAATTTTACTTTGTCCATTCGATCCAGCCTGGTAATAACAGAGACAAACAGCCGTATATGTTACCCAATTAGATACGGCCACGTACTCATTCTCTCTAACGCCGTTAATTGTAACCGTCCTAAGGACTCTTGCTATTGCATTATTGCCGACACTAATAAAGTATTTAGGCTCATTTGACAACCTGTTTCGATGGCTTTTAGACTTTTTTGTTGATAATTTCGGTCCTACTGATTTGTGTAAACAAGATAGAAGAAGACTTCGAAAGCCACCATGAAATTACATAGATACATAGAAACTGAGAAGACAAAATCTTTAGCCATTAAAGTGAAGTTAAGAAGAAGATGTCTCTTTCCTCACCACATAGTTCCAGGATTTTTGATCCATAACAGGCAAGGAAGGAGACAACTAGAACAACACTTGTCTTCCAGCTTCATCAGGTCAGTTCTTAATTTATTCAGTAGTATGCATGCGAGTTTGGATATCTTCTCTTCGAATTTTGGACACAGATCTGTTAGCTGCTGCAATTATGAATTTGTCTTTGATTCTATCTTCTTGATTAGAATAGTGGTCATTCATCTCCTTCCGCCATTAATGATGAAAACAACGTGGCCTGCTTTCATTTGTAGTAGTAGCTAGCTTGTTAAGAGCGAGTCCTGGCTTGAGAAGTTTAGGCAATCAATTCTGCGAGGGAGGTGATGGATCGAATGTTTTGACACCCCACGAAAATGGTTGTAGTGATTAAAGAACAACTGGTCTAATTTTGAGATTCAAAAATTTAAGAACAGTTGCAGTAAGTAGTTTAGGATCTGGAGAAGTCTTTTGTGTGATTTTGGTAAAGTTTTCTGTGTGATTTTGTTTTAATGGTAAAGTCTTTGTGTGATTTCTTCGTACTAACATCATTAATATTGGCCGTGAACATAGTTGAGGGTGAACATAATAATGAAAATAAAAAACCCACCATTGTTTCAATAGTCGAAGTTGTACTGTGTAGAAACAAGATGTAGTCTAAGAGTATAATTTTATTTTGTGTATGAAGAGTAGTATGTAGTCTGCATTTTAACAATTTTTTTTATGCATGGTAAACTGGTCGATCCGAGGGCCAATCCGGTTATGTTATGATAACACTGTGTTTCGAGGACTTTATACTTTTTTGTTGATAATTCATGTTTTTCCACACTGAGTATTTTTTGTTAATAAAATATTTTTGCCGACACTGACAGTCCACTTGTTTTTCCACTTCATCTCTTCAAGCTAGCAACCATGGTTGAACCAAAACATCATGTCGGCAACTATGATGTGTTCGTGAGCTTTCGAGGGGACGACACTCGCACTGGTTTCGTAAGCCACCTTTACGCTGGTCTCAAAGATGCAGGGATCAATGTTTTTCTCGACAATAAAGAACTCACTTATGGGGAGCGACTTGCTGAGGAACTTCCGCGAGCAATCGACAACTCCAAAATATACATACCGGTTTTGTCGAAGAATTATGCCTCCAGCAAATGGTGTCTGCAGGAACTTTCGCAAATGGTGGAGAATATGAAAAAATCCAGTCAGGCCAACGAGATCCTGCCTGTGTTCTATAAGGTCACGTCTGACGACGTCAAGCTCAAATCGGAGTTATTCAAGAAGCAGTTGAGTAACCACAGAAAAAAGGAGAGTCACGAAGTAGTTGAAAAGTGGACAAATGCGCTTAAGTGCATTCCTGAGCGTAGGGGATGGGAAGTGCCAATTAATAGCTTGAAGGGGTAAGTAACCATCTAATATCGCAGTTTGTTAAGTAGGAATTGCATGTGATGGTTGTGTTTTCTCTGTAGGGATGCAGAATTTTGCCGAGAAATCATCAAGCGGGTTTCAATTATGTTGAAAGTAAAACATAAGCAAGTGCCAGAAGGTTTAGTTGGAATGGAAGATCCAACAGATGACTTGATAAGACTGTTGGATATTGGATCTCCTAATCTGCAGGTCATAGGAATACATGGAATGGGAGGAATTGGAAAAACAACGTTGGCAAAGGTTGTTTACAATAAGTTATGTGATTCCTTTGACTGTTGTTCCTTCCTCTATGATGTCCGAGGGACACTTGATAAGGATAAAGGAACTCGTGGTTGTTTAGAGCTGCAGAAAAAGCTACTGAAGGACATTTGTCGCCAGGAAGAAGACGGCATAAGAGATGTCGATGATGCAGTAAGTATAATTCGGCGTAAGCTTAGAGGAAAAATGGTACTTCTGGTGTTTGATGATGTGAGTGAGCCAAATCAAATTCTGAGATTGATTGGTAATAGCTATTCTTCGTTTAATGGAGAAAGTCGGATTATTATTACAACCAGGGATCGTCGGGTACTGCAAATTAAAGGATTCAGAATTAAGATTCATGAGATGGAAGAACTGAACAAGCAATATGCACTTAAACTTTTTAGCTGGCATGCCTTTGGAAGATCGTCTCCTCCAGATGAATACTATTTGCTTTCAGATAATGTTTTGGATCTAACTGCAGGGCTTCCTCTTTCTCTTGAGGTGATTGGATCACTTCTTTTCCGAGAGGGAAAAGAGAGATGGAAATACATAATACAGAGGTTGAAGACGATCCCTAATAAGGAAGTTCAGGAGAGGTTGAAGATCAGCTATGAAGATTTGAGCGAGGAAGCAAAAGAAATATTTCTCGATATTGCGTGTTTCTTTGTGGATAGAAAAAGAACATATGAGATTTATATGTGGGAAGCTTGTGGATTTTTTCCACAATTGGGAATTGATGAACTTCTTTCCCTATCTTTGATAAAGATAAAAGAAGACAAGTACTGGATGCATGACCATATTAAAGATCTTGGAAGACAAATAATTCGTCAGCAGGGACATGAAGATCAGCAACAATGTACCGGGTTTTGGTTAGAAGAGGATGCAATGAACATACTAAGCATAAGAAAAAAGGTATCATAAGATTAAATTTTATGTTACATTTTGTTCAATGTATATCCTCAAGCTGATTTTGATTAATTGATTGGCAGGAAGATAACAATATCAAGATGATTCACCTGCCACCAGATCCCGATGATTCTGATATTGTTGAGGAGGCATGGCCTTTGAGACCTGAAAATTTTACAAATCTTGTCAAGCTAAGATACCTGGAGTTATTTAATGGATGGGAAGAGTCGAAACTCGAGGGAACATTTAATAATCATTTTCCAAATCTAAGATGGCTATCTTTGCATGACATATCGCCGAAGCTATTCAATGTGACAAAGTATAACTTGAAAAAACTTGTCATTCTTGATCTCTCTCATTCCGAGTTCAATGAAAGTTGGGGTGGATGGAAACAAATCCAGGTATGGTGCTCAAATTTCTCAAAAATTCAACTAGCGCACATACAACAAAGTAAGATCATAAACAAAATACAAGTTCCATTACAATTTAACAATAAATTAGGGCTAGCAAATTGACACTTTATGTAAAGTCAACTAGCAAATAAGTACTTAACCCCTGATTCTATGAATATTCCGTTGTTTGACAGGGCCTACATAGGTTGGAAGTTCTTGATCTTTCCTGGTGTATGAATTTGAGAAGAACCTCTCCCAGTACACGTCTTTGAAGAGATTGATTCTCAACGATTGTTGGATGTTAGAGGAAATAGACTGCTCAATCATCCATCTGAAAGCTCTAAAGTATTTGCACTGCACTGGCTGCAAGTCTCTTAAGAGACTGCCAAATTCCATAGGAAAGCTTGTTCATCTGGAAGTATTGAATTTGTCGTTCAGTAGGAAATTACAAAGCCTCCCAAATTCAATTGGAGGATTAGTGAAACTTGAGCGTCTGTTGTTGCGTGAGTGCAATGATCTAACTAACCTCCCTGACTCACTTGTAAGCCTACCCAAACTCCAGATCTTGGATTTATTCAACTGTAAAAAGTTGCAAAGTCTTTCAGATGCAGTTGGAGAGTTGGTACACCTCAAAGAGATGGACATATCCCGTAGTGGACAGAAAAAGTTACCGCGTTTTATAGCTATGCAGAAGAAGCTTGAAAGGATAGATGCTTATGGTATTGATTTCGAAGCAGTTCCCACAGAAATTGAGAAGTTTCCTTCTTTGAGAATCCTCATACTGGCAGGCTCAAGTATTTATGGATTGCCTTCTCTTATTCAACTTCATTGTCTGGAAGAACTGGATTTGGACTGCCTTGGCTTGGACCAACTTCCTGACCTTCCTACCAGTTTGGTTAAACTATCTGTCAAAAGGGTATCCTTGTTGAGTATTCCAGACATTTCAGGTTTGACTAGTTCAACTGAACTGAAATTAGGACTAAGCGTAAGGGAAAATGATTTGTTTGCATTGACAGGACTCCAATGTTTCAGCATAAGCTCGATCAAGATGTTGTCGAAGTTGAAAGAGTTAAATTTAAGCCTCCCAGGTGTCACCATCACCGAACCCAACCAGTTAGTCAACTTGACTAAGCTTGAGCAACTCACTTTACTGTGTTCAGATATGGAAAAATGTGTCGTGTCTTTTCCATCTAGATTGAGAAAATTAAACTTGTCGCTGAACAAGGGAACAACGTTGATATCTCTAACGAGATTGAACCGTTTGAAGCATCTCGAGCTATCAGATTGTGGAGACCTTATCCAGATTTCTGGTATTGGAGAACTGGAATCCTTGAATGATTTAAAAATCATAAGCTGCAATTCATATGAGAGATTAGATGACATCTCAAAGTTGAGGTGCCTTACATCTCTATGGATTAAGGGATGCAAAAAGCTGACAGACGTAAACAGTTGCCTCATCAAACTGTCACTTAAACATGTGCGGATCTCCATCCACGATTGCCCATTCCTGGAAAATAAAGTGCACAACAGGAAACCCGCAGTAGTGGATGTGAGATTGCTATCTCAATTAAGGATGATAATTCATCTTGTCTTGTTTAAATTGTTGTCTTTTTGTTACTGAATACTGTCTGATGTCTGATGTAAGCAGGAACCAACTGATGGACTGGTCAGAGGAGTGGATGTAAACCGCTTCCCGACATCTTTAGATTATGTGGATGACGACACTGACGATGATGATATCGGGTCTAGCCGGAAGAAGCCCCATCTCTCTAAAGAACCGTTGGCATTTATGGAGGAGAGCTTCAAGGAGCTCCGTCTCTCTCCAAGCGAGTACGAAAGCACAAATATATGGTATAACTTTCAAACACTTTTCCCTTCGAATGTAGAATCAATGGTTAAATGAATATATATTGTTGTCTCTTCTCGATCTGACATTACGTTGACCGTTCTTGATCCTGTTCCTGTGGTTATGAAATCAGTTGGAGGCCAAGTGACATGGACATGTTGGACAGTGTTGGATATGCGTACCCAAGCATGGACTGCAGACAATTACTAGATCTAAACGAAGAGGTACGTAATAATTCAGAACCAGAAACATTTGGTCGTGAAGTTCAGTTCTTAACCTTGTACATTGTCTTCTCCGGCAATAGTATGTACAGGATTATCAAGAAGATAGAAGAAATAAGAACGTAAGCGACTCGTCTTTCTGGTCGAGCAGTCATCGGAACTCAAGTGACATGAACATGTTGGACAGTGTTGGATATGCCCACCCAAGTATGGACCACAAACAATTCATAGATCTAAACGAAGAGGTACGTAATAATTTAGAACCACAAAAATTTGGTTGTGAAGTTCAGTTCTTAATCTCGTACGTTGTCTTCTCCGGCATAGTATGTACAGGATTATCAAGAAAATAGAAGAAATACGAACATAAGCGACTCGTCTTTCTGGTCGAGCAGTCATCAGAACTCAAGTGACATGAACATGTTGGACAGTGTTGGATATGCGCACCCAAGCATGGACCACAGACAATTCATAGATCTAAACGAAGAGGTACGTAATAATTCAGAACCAGAAACATTTGGTCGCGAAGTTCAGTTCTTAACCTCGTACGTTGTCTTCTCCGGCAATAGTATGTACAGGATTATCAAGAAGATAGAAGAAATAAGAACGTAAGCGACTCGTCTTTCTGGTCGAGCAGTCATCAGAACTCAAGTGACATGAACATGTTGGACAGTGTTGGATATGCGCACCCAAGCATGGACCACAAACAATTCATAGATCTAAACGAAGAGGTACGTAATAATTCAGAACCAGAAACATTTGGTTGTGAAGTTCAGTTCTTAATCTCGTACGTTGTCTTATCCGACAATAGTATGTACAGGATTATCAAGAAAATAGAAGAAATAAGAACATAAGTGGCTCGTCTTTCTGGTCGAGCAGTCATCAGAACTCAAGTGACATGAACATGTTGGACAGTGTTGGATATGCGCACCCAAGCATGGACCACAGACTATTCATAGATCTAAACGAAGAGGTACGTAATAATTCAGAACCAGAAACATTTGGTCGTGAAGCTCAATTCTAAACCTCGTACGCTGTCTTCTCCGACAATAGTTTGTACAGGATTATCAAGAAAACAAAAGAAATAAGAACATAAGTGACTTGCCTTTCTGGTTGAGCACTCATCAGAACTCAAGTGACGATCAAGATGAAGTAGATTTGGAGCTCAGACTGTGTAATATAAAGGTGAAACTGCATGTTATAATATAATAATAAAATATTTACAGGTAAAATAAAGAATTATATTTTGAATATACATGTTAAACACAGATTTATGTGCAGTTAACTGAGAATTAGGTTTTTAATTATTATTAATTTATCATTAAATAGAGAATATTTATGGGCATTGAATCTAGTGATTGCAGAATCCATACCACCCATTATTTGCAAATATATTTTTCTCATTTAATTTAACCATAAAGGATTAGTTTGATTAGTAAATACGTAATCAACTTTTTTAAAAATATATTTAAATTGCTGCTTCTATATCATAATTTTTTTAATAATAATATTAGGAGTTAATTATATTTGATTATATGATTGTTTGTTTTAAAGTTATATAATTTAATCACTTTTATTTATATTGGACAATATTATTTTTTTATTATAATAATTTCTTTATATGATAAAAAATACTATTTTTCTTATGATGATTTAGAACCAACAAATTAAAATGAATTCAAACACATTAAACTCATAAATTTGATTTGTGAGTTTGAAATATACTCAGAAAATAGATTTTTGGGTTCATTTTAAATTCAAAAACCCAAACTTCTGGAATGGTTGTTCAATCGAAAAAGAACATATACTACTTTGATGTTCTTCAAGTGACAGTTTTCTGGAGAAAGTTTTTTATGTTAATAAAGAAAAAATGTTCATTGCAACCATATACTATGAACATGTGTAAGTTTTGTCCATTTTGCTGCTTCGGTGATTTGGAAACTAACCAAATGTGGCCCTAGTTTGGAGACTTGGGAATGAAAATTCAATTGAACATAATAATGTTTATATAGTCTTGTTTTAATTGTTGGCTTACTGTTACTGAATACTGTCTGTTGTTGCTTACTCCTTTTTATAGAATGCATCCTCCTGTCCTTCTCCTTCCACCTTGCCGGAGAGTTTTACACTACAAACTACAAACGATGAAGCCCAACTGTCTGAAAGTCGTAGTGATTCGGAAAACCAGCTTGTTCAGACATCATCAAATGAAGTAGTAGAGAGAACATCAGATCAGATGGAAATCAGATGCATGAAAAACTGTATATCGTGTTCGTGTATATCATTTGGGACCAGTTCTCTTCAAAAATCCAAGTTGCTTCCTCATCTTATAATCTCAACCTTCAAACAATCCAAGCAGCTATGGATGTTCATCAAAGGTTTGCTGAGCAGAAGCAGTCCGCCAAGGAGACCAAAACTCGTTTCGAAGCTGTGAAGAACGAAACAGACCATGTCAAAGCTTCCAATGAGTTGATACATTCTAAGATTGCTGCATTGAGAGTTCAACTTGCTGAGTTAGAGAAGAAAGCTGCTGAAATTGATGAGAAACTGCATGATGCTGCCTCGAAGCGAGAACGGGTATACGAGATGAAGGGACAAGTAAGAGCTTTGAAGGCGACCCAAGATGAGCTTTTGAGGCATGGTTAAGCTCTTTTGAGGCGGATTGGAATGGGTGGAGAGCTCATCTGGATTAGAACGGAAAGATGGAAGGACTTAGTCAAGCGCTTTGGAACCTAGGTTTGAACATCTAGTTAGATTTTTTATTTTTAGAATACTATTTATTTTTTATTTTTTGATATATATATATATATGTATGGAGATTATTGACGCATGTATCTCTCTGCTCTCTGTTTTCAGTGGATTCGTTAGAGCAGGAACCAACCGATGGACTGGCCAGAGGAGTGGACGTGAACCGCTTCCCGACATCTTTAGATTATGTGGATGACGACATTGCCCACTCATCGCCGAACAATGTCATGTCATCATTTCAGATGGAGTTCATCATCAGTAGCGTATCAGGTGGACGAAGCAAGAGGTACTTGGAGTAGACCGATGCGCAGAAAGAAGGGTCAAGAGGCGGCAACGACGATGATGATAACGGGTCTAGCCGGAAGAAGCTATGTCTCTCTAAAGAACCATCTACATTTCTGGAGGAGAGCATCAAGGAGCATAGTGTTAGATATTACTCTAACAAGATGGGTCGAAGCGAGTACGAAAGCACAAATATATGGTATAACTTTTAAACATTTTTCCCTTCGAATGTAGAATCAATGGTTAAATAAATATATATGGTTCTCTTCTCGATCATTACGTTGATCGTTCTTGATCTTGTTCCTGTGGTTATGAAATCAATTGGAGGCCAAGTGACATGAACATGTTGGATAGTGTTGGATATGCGCACCCAAGCATGGACCACAGACAATTACTAGATCTAAACGAAGACAATTACTAGATCTAAACGAAGAGGTACGTAATAATTTAGAACCAGTAACACTTGGTCGTGAAGTTCAGTTCTTAACCTCGTACGTTGTCTTCTTCGGCAATAGTATGTACGGGATTATCAAGAAAACAGAAGAAATAAGAACATAAGCGACTCGTCTTTCTGGTTGAGCAGTCAATAGAACTCAAGTGACGATCAAGATGAAGTAGATTTTGAGCTCATACTGTAATATAAAGGTGAAACTGCAGGTTATAATATAATAATGAAATATTTATAGGTTAAATAAAGAATTATTTATTGAATATACATGTTAAACACAGATTTATGTGCAGTTAACTGAGAATTAGGTTTTTAATTATTATTAATTTATCATTAAATAGAGAATATTTATGGGCATTGAATCTAGTGATTGCAGAATCCAATTCACCCATTATTTGCAAATATATTTTTCTCATTTAATTTAACCATAAAGGGTTAGTTTGATTAGTAAATACGTAATTAACTTTTTTAAAAATATATTTAAATTGCTGCTTCTATATCATAATTTTTTTAATAATAATATTAGGAGTTAATTATATTTGATTATATGATTGTTTGATTTAAAATTATATTATTTAATCACTTATATTTATATTTGACAATATTAGTTTTTTATTATAATCATTTCTTTATATGATAAAAAATTCTTTTTTTTATGATGATTTAGAACCAAAAAATTAAAATGAATTTAAACACATTAAACTCATAAATTAGATTTTTAAGTTTGAAATATACTAGGAAAATAGATTTTTGGGTTCATTTTAAATTCAAAAACCCAAACTTCTGGAATTGTTGTTCAAATAGATTTCAAGCTCCCTCTCACGTCGGGGAGCTTGTCAGGGTTCAGATGAAGGTGTCGGAGCCGACCGATTCGAGGGTCCGGAGGGCCTTGTCGAGAGTCGCATCTGGCCAAGTTGGTTGTTGAATTGTAGCAAATGCTTTGTCTTGTTTGTTTGGCTCATGCTGCGGATGTCAGAATTTGTACTGTCTCTGTTGCTGGAAAACATTTAAGGAAACAACATGAAAATAACTAAATAAGATTCCTTTATGGTTAACCAAACATGCAATTTTGAGCATAGAATAGACAAGATTCTGGTCACCAATTGATATGAACTATTTTTTATGTTCAATTTCTGTGCTTGTGTTATAAGTTGTATGGATCCAATTTCTGTATTCTTATTTAAACTTAAAACAGTCCCATGACCCAAGCAGGGCTTGATAGATTTCTTCAATTGACAGTTTTGTGGAGAAAGTTTTTGATGTTGTTGTTAATAAAGAAAAAATGTTCATTACAACCAAATACTACTTTGAATATGTGTGTGGGTTTTGTCCATTTTGCTGCTTCAGTGACTTGGAAACTAACCAAATGTGGCCCTAGTTTGGAGACTTGGGAATGAAAATTCAATTGAACATAATAATGTCTACATAGCTCCATGAATCAAGCAATATGGTTTGGACTGGTTGTTTATAATGTATTGGTAATGGGTTTCTTCTTATTATTTTAGTGCCATATGGATGGAATATGATGTATTATGCAATGTTTAGGGCTTTACATTTTTTTCTTGGCCTTTACAGCTCGGAAGACGCATAGAGTCAATAGTGCTTCCAGTAGAGTTACTTCAACATTCTCCAACACTCGAGACTACGAAACATGGCAAAATCGGCATCTCAAGATTCTTGAATCCGGACTCCTCTTCCATCCTCTTGTACCCATAAGCAAATTAGACATATTTGCACAAAGACTTCAAATATTACTCAATGCGTCACTGGACAAACCTTTTGAAACCAATAGTGAGGAAATGCAGCTTCTGCGTACCAATGTCATGTCTCTTGCATCTAGATCGTCTGATGGTTCTGTCTCTGAAACATGTCATTGGGCAGACGGCACTCCCTTCAATCTCTGACTCTATCAGACACTCTTAGAATCTTGCTTTGATATCAATGAAGAGACTTGCATGATTGAAGAGATGGATGAGGTCTTGGAACTGATAAAGAAAACTTGGGCCACTCTTGGAATAACCCAGATCTCCATAACCTCTGTTTTGCATGGGTTTTGTTTAGACGCTATGTTGAAACTAAACAGACGGAGAGTGATCTATTATTTGCTTCTTGTAATTTGTTATTGGAAGTTGACGGAGACGCAAAGAGCAGCAAGGATTCGACTTACTCGATGATCCTGGGTTCCACTTTGGATGAAATGTTGGGGTGGGCAGAGAAAAAGCTTTTAGCCTACCATGATGCTTTTGATGGCCAAAACATGGAAAGTATGCAGAGCATTGTTTCTCTGGCGATTTCATCAGCAAAGATTCTGAGGGAAGATGTTTCTTAGGAGCAGAGGAGAAGGAAAAGGGATGCTGATGTGGCGCATGAACAGGTTGAGACTTATATAAGATCTTCGCTGCGTTCTGTTTTTTCTCAGGCAAGTCACATATATAATAGCGTAGAATCCGCATTTATTAACAAAAATAAAACTTATTTTGTTGTTTTGTTCACTGTTCATGCATTATATAGTGTGTTTTTTCATGGTTCCTGCATTATAGGATGATTTTTTATATATAAAAATACTTCCTTTAGGCGATCTTATTCATGACTCCTGCATTATAGAATGATTTTCTTGGCCAAAAAAACTTCTTTTGATTTTCTTTTCATAGTTCAAGAGCCAACGAAGCACAATCCCTTCTCTCTCAGTTCTTGCTCAAGACATTAGAAAATTTGCATCGAACGAGAAAGAAACATTTAGCCCGATACTGAAGAGGTGGCATCCTTTAGCAGCTGGTGTGGCAGTAGCAACTCTCCATTCTTGCTACGACAAAGAGTTGAAGCGCTTTGTATCGAGTATCAATGATTTGACGCCTGATGCAATGCAAGTTTTGATAGCTGCAGATAAATTAGAGAAGGATCTTGTGCAGATATCAGTTGAAGATTATGTAGACAGTGAGGATGGTGAGAAGTCGATAATCCAAGAGATGCCGCCGTATGAGGTTGAATCCATTATATCAGATCTGGTTAAGTCGTGGATTAAAACAAGACTTGATAGACTTAAGGAATGGGTTGATAGGAATCTGCAGCAAGAGGTATGTAAGTTCTAGTAAAATTTAGTCTCTTTACTAATAAAAATGATTTCTTTCAATTATTATTATTTTGAAATTGGTAAAATATCACATTGGCACCTAATGTTTTAGCAGATTTTCAGTTTCCCCTTTAAATCGTAAAATTTATTTCCATCATGTTTAGCCAAAGTGCAAGTTTCCTCCCTCCGTCAACTTTTTCATCCAAATTTATCAAAATAAGTTTTAAAAATTGCAAAAATAACATAAATCTTTCAAAAATATCACAGTTTAACCCTTTCAATCTTTTCCAAATGTTATAATTGAGTTCCGATTCAATTAATGCTCGGATCCGGGTTGGGCGATCAAGTCTGAGTCTTGACCTGAATTGGGATGGTTAAATTGTAGTATTTTTGAAAGTTTTCGGTTATTTTTGTAATTTTCAAAATTTATTTTGTTAAATTTGGATGTAAAAGTAGGAGGGGACAAAATTACACTTTAATCAAACATAAAGAAAATAAATTTTACGATTTAAATTTTAGGGAGGAAACTGGAAATCTGTCCAAACATTAGGGACAATGTTGTATTTTACCCTTTTGAAATTTTATATTTCCGTCCAAATACCACATAAAAATGTAACACGAACATGCACGAAAAACGTATTGAAAAACGTATTGAAACGGTGCCTTAAGTTTATATTTGTCATTTTTTTCCTGTAGGAATGGAGTCCGCCTTCCAATAAACAACGATGCGCTTTATCTGCAGTTGAGATTTTGCGAATTGCAGACGAGACATTGGACGCCTTTTTCCTGCTGTCGATTCCAATGTGCCAAACTTTGCTTCCTCTGTTAGTTAGCGGTCTCGATACGTGCCTTGAGCAATACGTAATCAAAGCTAAATCTGGGTGTGGTAAGTTCTCCTACAAATTCAAACAAAGATTACACCTTTATCCAATCCTGTGATTCAACTCAAATGCACGAAAGATTGCATTTTTCTTTCAACCTTGTGACTTCACTAAAGACCCTTGTCCCTCGAAATGCAGGGGACCGTGCTAGCTACCTTCTCGCCATTCCCGCGCTAACCCGATGCCCGAAAGCATCAAAATTTTATCGACTCTCGAGAAATAAAGACAAAGACGGAGCAGCCTTGCAGAGACGGAGTTTCCATACAATGAACGGAGGAGACAGCACTTCCGAAACATCTCAACTCTGTGTCTGAATCAACACTTTGCAGTTTTTGAAAACCCAATTGGAGTCTCTGCTGAAAAAAACAATAACTTACCTTAGAAGCTCAGATCCAGCTCATGCAGACGATGTGGTGAATGGAAAGAGAGTCAACTTTGATCTCTCAGCAGTTTCTTGCCTGGAGGGAATCCAACAGCTCTGCAAGACATTTGCGTACAAGGTTGTCTTCCACGACCTAACTCACGACCTGTACGATGGATTATACATAGGAGACATGTCTTCAGACTCTACACCCAGAATCGAGCCGTTCATTCAAGATCTTGAACATTACTTGGAGATTATCTCATCCACAGTTCACGACCAAATCAGGACACGAGCCATAACCGATGTCATGAAGGCTTTCTTTGACGGATTCCTCTTCGTTTTGCTTGCTGGGGGCCCCAGTCGTGCTTTCACCCGACAAGATTCAGACATAATAGAGGAAGACTTCCGTTTTCTAACTGAATAATTTTGGTTGAATGGGGATGGACTGCCTGCTGATTTAATAGAGAAGTTTTCAAACAGAGTTAGTGGTATACTTCCTCTGTTTACGATGGAGACGGAGTCACTCATTGAGATGTTCAGAACCGCCGCATCGGACGGTCAAGTCTCAGGTTCTAAATCGAAGCTTCCTCTTCCGCCGATCACCGGTCAGTGGGACTCGAAAGATGCAAATACGATTCTTCGAGTACTTTGTTGTCGGAAAGATCAAGTTGCGACCAAGTTTCTGAAGAAAAAAAACACTTTAACTTGCCAAAGAAATTGTAATGTTGGAATCATGTGCATATCATACATATATATGATAGTTGATTGCATTGGCTTTTCGAAATGTGCATAAATTTTCTTCCTCAATAGTGAAACGTGTTAAAAAATATACTTAAATTAAATTATATAATGAAACGTGTTAAAATTGACAAATTCGATTTTTGAAAATCAATTTTAAATTTTTCATGCTTAAAATACTTATTATTTACTAGGTTACTTAACTGATAATTCTGTAATTTTATAATACATTAGAGAAACTCAGGTCCTTAAAAAAGAATATACTTATTAATATTTATATATTTCTTTTTTTTAGGAAAATTATATATATAAACCACTTATTATTTTTTGAAAACTAATAAATTTAACTAATTTATCCTTTAAATTATATTAGTTTTTTACTATAAGAAAACAAATATATATATATATTAGAAAAATACTAAATATATTTTATATAGAAAAATATACTGTATATGTTTTTCAAACGAAAAAGAATTTTTTGTTGAGAAAGATAAAGCTTAAGTTTCTTTCAATTATTTCATTTTTAATAATTTTTTATTTTTTATTTTAAAACATTCTTAGAATACAATAATCCAGAAATAATCATAAATTTTGATATTTAAAAAGTCCTGAATTATTTTCAGATAGAATTTCTCTTCTTTTTATTTATATATATATATGTATATTATTTTAATACATATAATTACATTATTTAATATTTTTAATTTTGAGTATCATAATCCAAGAGTTATAATTTACTTAAAGAGAAAATAATTTTTAAACTATTTTTTTTATATAAAAGTAATTTTAAAATTTGTTCTAATGATATATAATATTATACATATGTTTCTAAATTAGGGAAAAAGATGTAATATGTTTGCCTAAATGTGTAGACCTTGTTTGTTTTTTATGAAACATGTTTGTTGTTGTAGATTTTATATGAAATGTCTATCTTCTTCATTGTTGTTATAAAAGCAGTTAATCTGTTTCTTCATTCATGCGTCTCAAATCTTATTCTCACACCGTCCGAAGTCTTCGTCCCCTACTTCTCTTCTCTCTCAACAACGATGACACAACATTACTCAAGCAACTCTTCACAAAGCTTCAAGCCTCATGTAGAGTACCAACCGTTGATTTTCTACTGTGGGCTCACTAGTCACGCTAAACCAACTACAACATAGAAAAATTTCAGTTGAATGTTCTATAGGTGTCCAAAAAATAAGGTATGTTTGTTGATTTTTTTTGGGTTTTAACCCTAATTGTAGTATCAATTCGAAAATCCCTCTCAAGGCTCTCTTCGGAACTCTAATTTTACAGTGAAATAGCTTGATTGCAATGTAACGGTTGTCACTTTTTTGAGTGGTGTGAACCCCCAATGTGCATTTACGAAAGGAGAGTTGTAACAAAATTTCGAGAAATGCATGCAAGATCGAAGCCGAAGTTGTTGTTCGTCGAAGGGAAATGATGTTGATTACTGTTGTTGCAGTGCTTGTGGTACTGCTAATTGTTGTAATCTTAAAATTGGTTATTAGTTGAAGTATTTTAGCTTGTGAATTAGAGTTTGCGGAGCAGTTATAGGTTAATGATGTTTATGCATGTGTTGGTCTGGGAGAACGTTTTGTAATTGTTGGTTTTTAATGAAAAACGTTTATGAACCAATTGAAAGTAGATATACTATGTTCGGACTGACTGAGGAAAAAGTCTTTCAACAGAACCCAATGGAATTCCACCTGCACATTAAAACTTATCCCACAGAACACACATAACCCATGCAAATTCAACAAAACCACATATTTGTTACCTTAACTATCTTTGACGTTTACAAAATACCTTTTATAATACTATCAGAATTAGAGGAAAAGAGAATTGAAGATTACAGAAGGAAATAACAGAATGCTGTAATTTCATATATCACAGAATGACATGTACATCAGCTATATATATACAGCAAGAATTTAACTACCAGACTAACTAACAGACTAACTAACTGCTGACATCAGCATATATAACAGAATACATAATACATCTATATTCCCCCTCAACTACTTCTTCTTCGTTCTTCTTACAATTCCTTCCTTGAATCTCGAAAAACATCCTTCATTCCATACTGATTCAACAAAGTTTCATGCTGCTGTCTGCTCAAGGCCTTTGTTAGAAGATCGGCAATCTGATTTCTAGTTGCAACATAAAATACATTTACAGTTCCGTCCAGAATGCGTTCTCGGATGAAATGGCAATCGAGCTCGATATGCTTGGTGCGTTCGTGATACATCGGATTCTTGGCAATCTGAAGAGCAGCTTTGTTGTCACAAAATAAACGAACATGAGCATTTGAATGATACCCCATCTCATGCAGCAATTTTCTCAACCAAACCGCTTCTGATACTGCCATGGCCATACTCCTATACTCGGCTTCAGCGCTCGATCGAGATACAGTGGCTTACTTCTTTACTTTCCAAGCAATAGTAGCAGCACCAAGTCTGACACAATACGCACTCAATGATCGCCTAGTAAAAGCGCAAGCTCCCCAGTCTGAATCACAGAACATGTCAATCTCCATTGTATTACGAGCTGGAAAGAACAAGCCTTGACCCGGATTTCCTTTGATATAGCGAATCACTCTCATAGCAACTTCGAAATGAGACTTCTTCGGATCATGTACGAATTGACTGAGTTGTTGTACTGCAAACGCAATATTTGGGCGTGTCATAGTGAGGTACAAAAGTCGACCAACCAATCTTCTGAAAACATCAGCATCGGTACACTTAGGATCATCAGGATTAAGACCAAAGGCTTGATCGTACTCTCGAGTCGTAAGTTTCTGATTCAACTCCAGTGGCGTACAAGCAGGTTTAGCAGCACCCAGTCCCGCAGACGAAACCAATTCCAGTGCATACTTGCGCTGATTGATGACCAATCCCTGTGAAGACCGAGTCACCTCCAGCCCAAGAAAATATCTCAGACTTCCCAAGTCTTCAGCCGAAATGCCTTCTGTAACACACTTTTCAGCTCTGCTATTAATACTGAATCAGTACCAGTAATCAAGAGATCATCCACATAGATCAGCAGAAACACACTTCGATCTCCCACCTTCTTGATGAACAGAGAATAGTCTGATTTGCTTTGGTAATATCCATGTCGAATTAATACCTCAGTGAGCTTCAGGTTCCATTGACGGGACGCCTGTTTTAACCCGTATAAGGACTTGAGCAGCCGACAGACTTTTCTTGGTTGATTAGCAGAGTAAGCAGCAGATTGTTCTTCGCTGAATCCGGGTGGAATCTCCATAAACACCTATTCCACCAAGTCCCCTTGTAAAAAGGCGTTATTAACATCCAACTGACAAATATCCCAAGAGTGAGCAGCTGCCAATGCAAGGATCAATCGAACAATTGTCATCTTAGCCACGGGAGAGAAGGTTTCTTCAAAATCAGTCCCTTCTTGTTGTGTGTAACCCTTTGCAACTAACCTTGCTTTATAACGTTCCATGTGCCATCCGAATGAAACTTCAGTTTGTAGACCCACTTACATCCCACAGCTTGCTTATCGGGTGGCAGATCAACCAGAGTCCAGGTATTGTTTTCCTGTAGAGCATCAATCTCTGTTTGCATAGCCCGAACCCAATTAGGATCCTTAGCAGCTTCTCGAAAATTCATCGGTTCAGTAAGCTGCTCTGTTTTGCTGAGGTAGCTTCGTAACGTTGGTGATAGATGATCATAGCGAACAAAATTACCAATGGAGAATGGAGCCTTTGATTTGATCATGGGAGTCACAAAATCTTGCATCCATATGGGTGGTTTGGAAGACCTGGTAGAACGACGAACCTCTTCAATCTGTGACGTATCATCCATGTCCGGGGTAGGAACAACTGTAGGACCAGCCATAACATCTACAGTATCCACTTCAACTTCATCATTGTCAACAACAAGTTCAGCAGCAGAATCAGTAGTATCCTGTTCAGCAGAATGCCAAACATTTGCAGGATGAACCGCAGTAGGAACCGCAGTAGAAGTCCCAGTACCAGAATCAAACAGATAAGACTGAAAGTTATCCATGTTGGACAACAATTCAGATGGAAATAGCTGAGAAAACTCGGCTTTAGTCATGCTGAAAGGAAAAATCTTCTCGTTAAAAATGACTTCACGACTGATACGAAACACTGAATCATGAAGTTGCATAACAATGTACCCCTTTTTAGTATCTGAATAGCCTAAAAAGACAGTAGGGTATGCTCTAGGATCAAGCTTGCCAAGCACTGGTAAGTGCTTAACAAAGCACAAACATCCAATGGTCCGAAGATGGCTCAAATTCGGTTCGGTTTTGTGCAAAACAGCAAAATGGAGACTTTCCTTGAAGAGCCGCAGAAGGCAATCTATTGATGATGTAAACCGCAGCTAACACACAGTATCCCCAAAACTTAACCGGAATGGAAGCTTGAAGTCGAAGAGAACGAGCAACATCTAATATGTGACGATGTTTACGCTCTACTCGCCCGTTTTGTTGAGGAGTAAAGGCACAACTCGTTTGGTGAATGATCCCTAACTCTTGAAACAGATCTCTGCTTAGCTGATTAATAAACTCCCCTCCATTATCACTTCTAACAACCTTCACCACTGAACCGAACTAATTGAACACCATCTTAAAAAAATGCTTAATCTGCAGAATTGTATCTGTCTTACACCTCAAGAGAAAAATCCAAGTATGCCGAGAAGAATCATCCACCACGGTTAAGAAATACCGATATCCATTAATAGTTGAAACTTTATACGGCCCCCATAAATCCATATGAACAAGGTCAAAAGGGTTCAAAGCATGTGAAGAACTATCACAGAAAGGAATACGGGCCTGTTTTGCCATAGGGCATATACAACAATCCTTAATACAAGAAACAGCATCCGAATCATGCAACAATTTCTCTCTTAATGAGGATATACGTAACATATGACTACAAGATGTGTGACCAAGACGGCGATGCCATCGAAACAACTCTGCTACTGATGCCTTAGAGGTCTGCTCTGTGCTGACATTTGCTGCTACAACTGTGCGTTTATTCTGCAGGATATATAGGCCTCCAACTTCACGACCAATCCCCAATATCGTCCCATTTGAGAGAGACTGAAAAATCACCATTCCAGGAAGAAAAAAAACAGCACATTGCAAATCCTGAATTAGTTTGGACACTGATAAGAGGTTATACTTGAAATCGGGCACAAACAACACATTCTGTAATCTTTGATCAGGAGCAAGTAAATAAGAACCAATATGAGTGACAAAAGCTACATGGCCATCAGGTAAATGAACAGCCCGAGGATGTGTGGTATTAGGGACCAAATCAAAAAGCCAATCCTTTTGAAATGTCATATGATCGGAGGCTCCAGTATCAACGATCCAATCCATGTTATTATCAGTCATGGAAAAGGCTGAAAATATACCTGCTGCATTAGCTCGAACTTCCGGAGCCTTGCCTTTCTGTAAGAGCTGGACAATCTGATTCATCTGTTCGGGAGAAAAGTACATCGGTTGATTAGGAGGAAGAGACATCACAGAGGATGATTGAGTCTGGTTTCCAACCATGCTCTGTTCTGTAGCAGTCTGTAATGGATCAGATGAACAATCATCTGTATCAGCAGCATTTTCATCCGAAATGACAGCATTCGCTGCCCACCGTTTCTTCATTGTATCCGGAACTCCATACTTTTGCCAGCAAGTGTCAACTTTATGACATTTCTTCCCACAATAGCTACATATCCAATTTATCTTATCAATTCGATTTCTGTTAAACCGATTCGCATTACTTGCAGAACCATTTCGCGAAACAGAGCTTCCAGTCGACATTAAAGTCGTAGGTGAATCAATAATATCATCAGCAATTGAACCAGCAATAACACGCCGACTCTCTTCTTGCAGCAATACAGAATAAGCCACACTTAAAGAAGGCAAAGGTTGGCGCATTAACAAATTGGAACGAACAGAGGAGTATGTTTCATTCAGTCCTAACAAAAACTGAATTAACCTCTGTTTCTCCTTACTTGCATTCAATAAGGCATTATCAGCAGCACACAGCAGCACCAGATCATCAATAGCAGCCAATTCATCCCACAGCATCTTCAATTTTCCAAAATAAGCAGTAATCGAAAGAGTACCTTGAGTAACTCGATAAATCTCTCGAGTCAATTGGAATATTCTTGTGCCGTCAACCTTATGAAACATGTCTCGTAAGTCCTCCCAAATTGATTGAGCTGTAGGATTGTATACCAAACCGCTGACCAAATCCTTCGTGACTGCATTCCGAAGCCACACCTTCACTATCGCGTTGCACCTATCCCACTTGGTACGCTGATGAACAGGAACGGAATCTCGCGGACAAGATCCATCAATGAAGCACAGTTTGTTTTTGACGAGTAAACCTTCTTTGACAGCGCAACTCCATACCTGATAATTCTCCGAGCCAGTCAATTGAAACGAAATCAAGGAAGAACCAGTTGTATCGGCTGGATGCAGATACAGAGTATCATCCACGCAAACTTGATCTACCATGGCCATGAAGAAATCAGCTCCGTAACAAACTTCTCAGAGAAGACTCTAGAAAATATGCTCTGATACCATATCAGAATTAGAGGAAAAGAGAATTGAAGATTACAGAAGGAAATAACAGAATGCTGTAATTTCATATATCACAGAATGACATGTACATCAGCTATATATATACAGCAAGAATTTAACTACCAGACTAACTAACAGACTAACTAACTGCTGACATCAGCATATATAACAGAATACATAATACATCTATAAATACCAAAAATCACAAAACAAACTCTAACTCATCAAAATGACAACATCTAATACCCTTTGTCAAAATGATACCATCTAAGACCAAACAACATCAAAATAACATCTAATTCCAGCACACATAATATATTCACTGAGTCGGAAATTTAGTGTACTTGTTTGACTTGAAACTATGGAACTCCGTGACCAACCCGACTTCTCATCACTTGGCTTTCCAATTTGAGTTGGAAATACCCTAGGAGTCGGAAGACATCTTTTCGGATCGTGACGAAAGTGACATCTCGATCATGAATGTTTTCCCTTTAGTTTTCTCACTGAGTTGTTATGATGAAAGTTCATCTCTCCTTGCTGCAGGCATCCTACTTCTATTTGCAATATTCTTCAACAACGTGTTGTTTCGAAGCTCTTCCATTCACGGATCTTTAGCACATTGCTCCTCTTCAAACAGTGGAACACCGTACCTGTTGATGTCACGTACACCTTGTTATTTATCCCTAATCAAGTTAATATCAAGAGGGTGCCGAGACAATTCTTCAAATCAGCCGTTTCGTCTGGGCGGATTCGACAGTGGAAGCTTCAGACGGGAGTGAAGATTTGCTTTGCAGAGGATGAAGAGAAGCAACCTTAGGATTTCAATCGCACGGGAAAAAGGAGGACGGAACTGAGGAGGAGGGAGTGTGAACTTCTGACGGGGACGTGGAGAGAAGATGGAATGACAAAACATTAGAGGGAAACATGGGCAAGGGCAATTCCAAAATTTCAATTTTTTGTTCATAACGTTCAAGTCAGTCATCGTGTGTTGCACGTGACTCATTTTAACTGTACATATGACAAAATCAGACACGTTTCATCTAAAACCAACAAAATCAAACATAGTATATCAAATACAAGCAACCCAAAACAAGTTGCATCACTTACAAATCTGGGCAAACATATTACGTATTTTTCCCTAATTATAACAAACGAATAAAACATATGACTGCACATATTTTTTTATGTTAGTTTAAAACAATTTTTGCGCGAAAAATAATATTGAATAACTAATACAAACAATATAACTTTTGGTTTGATTAAAATCCATGGAAAATTGATAAATTTTGTCCACTCATTCCGAATTAGTCGTCAACGCATAACCGGGAACCTTTTCGAGCCTCCGGTACTTCATTATCGCCCTCATCTTCTCCACTTCAATCCACATTCCTCTCTTGGCATAGATATTTGATAGAACAACATAAGCACCATCATTCCATGGCTCAAGCTCTTGCAGATGCTTAGCCACCCATTCACCCACCTCAACATTACCATGCATCTCACAGCCACCCAGTAAACACCCGAATATAGCCGAGTTCGGTTTCATTGGCATTACCTCAATCATACTTCTTGCTTCATCGAAATGTGCAGCTCGGCCAAGGAGATCAACCATGCATCCATAATGCTGTAAATGAGGCCTTATTCCATAAACACTCTGCATCATGTCAAAATAGTGTCTTCCTTCTTGAACTTTACCACCATGAACACAAGCACTAAGGACTCCGACAAAGGTAACGTGGTTCGGAATCACTCCGGTGTTTAGCATGTTATGGAAGCAATCAAGTGCGTCTCTAACAAATCCGTTCATCGCATAGCCAACTATCATGGATGTCCATGATGACACATTCCTCTCCTTCATCATATAAAACACTTTATATGCCAAGTCCATCCTTCCACACTTGCCATACATATCAATAATTGAGTTCAGTGTCAAAAGGCCTACTTTTTCTGCTTGGAAAGCACACTTGTGAAGCTGCAATGCTAGCTCCAAATTGCCTAAGCTACCACAAGATGAGATCACGCTAACCAGGGTGACACCGTCTGGTGTGAACCCTTCTCTCCTCATCTCCAAAATCATGGCTATCACTTCCTTAGCTTGGCCGCCTTGGGAAAGACCTGCCATAACCGCATTCCAAGAACCCAACTTTCTATTAGGATTTTCATCGAACACTTTGCGGGCATTGCAAAAGTCGCCCACTTTACCGTACAGACTAATAATCCCGCTTTCGCAGAATTCATCTCGCTCCAAACCTACCTTAATCGCCACGGAATGGAGCTGCAACCCTGTGCAAAACGTGAAACCTTGTACGACAGCCTTTAGAGCGATGGGAATCGTATAAGAGTCTGGGAAAACACCAGCACGGGACATGGCGGCGTAGACCTGTAAAGCCTTGCCGGGGACATCGAGCCTAGTGTAGGCTCTGATAATGTTGTTGTAGTGGAACGCGTCCGGAAATGAATCTAGCAAGCGGGTTCGGATCACATGGCCATGAAGTTGGGTCAGTTCTTGCAGGTTCGCGGAGTTGGACAGAAGGCTCGCTACGTGGAGTGCATGGTCTCGTATGGGATCAGCGGATGGTGCCGGAGGTGGCGGACAATGGACGTGGAGACGAGACTCGAAGGAGGAGACGGGAATGGCGAGGTCGTCACAGAGAGTGGAGAGCCGCCGAAGGAGATGACGTGAAATTTGAAAAGGATGCCATACGTTCATCATTAAGCGGTAAACTTGCGAGTAGTGGAACTTGAACTGGGAAGTAGGGGTGTCATGACAAGATCTGACTCGCGGTTTACCCAACCCATATACGGGTGGTGTTCGACTTTTTTTTATCCACGGTCATATTCATCCAAAAAAGATACCCAACCTATTAAACCGTGAAATAATTTATAATATACATTTAATTCACGTGTCAAATCGTTAATAATTTATAATATATTATTAAATAATATATAAAAATAAAATAAAAATATTATAACCCTAAATCTAGAGTTGTGCGAGTCGCACGGATCGTGGTTCCCGTGAGTTGTGTTTGGGTCACGAGAATTGACCCGTGAAAACTGATGAGTCGTGATTGGGTTTAGCAAATCTTGACACGACCCACGGGTCGACCCAACCCGTGAAATTGACACCCCTACTTGGAAGTGAAAAATGAAACTTTTAGCTTTTTTTAATATACTATAAAAGGGTTAATTATGAAAAAATAAATTTAACTTTAAAACAAATCCAACTTTAATAAAAATATAAATAACAAACCGTTTATTTTTTTTACAAACAGCAAACCAAACTTAATAAATTTACCAATCAACAAATCTACCTAAAATTATCTTTATGTTTGGATGAATTTTTCTAATTTGGATAAAGTTATTTATCTAATTATAAGTGCAACAATAACATTATATATGAAATTAGACAAATCTCTCCGTCCAAATTAGAAATTCCGTCCAAACATAACTGTAATTTTACGTAGGTTTGTTAATTTTTAATTTTATCAAGTTTGGTTTGTTAGTTGTTAAAAAAATGATTTATTCTTTGTATTTTCATCAAAGTCCGGTTTGATTTTTGCTAATTAACCCAATGTAATATATATATATAATAATTTTGATCCTAGAACAACTATCTTAATTAAAATAACAACTAGGAGTAAGTAATATTAAAAGAATTAATATATTTTAATTTTAAAAAATCTCATATATCAGTAAATCGTCTCACATTGGGTGTGAATGTGGAGTTTGCGAATTTTTTAAAAAAAAGAGCATATTCTTTCTTTTAGAAAAGTAAGTATATAAAAAAAAAAATTCGAAATCTGGGTATATGCGCACCCATGATAGCGCATATTGACAATACGCGCACCCTAGGGTACTGTATTGCATTTTGGCAATACATGCTACCCCAAGTGGCGTGTATTGTCATTTTGGCAATACACGCCCAAAGTGGGCTGGACTTTGTTTAAATTATATATCTATTAATTTTTTTATTTTTTTTTAGTAAGTAGATATTTCAATTGTGATTCAAATGATGCCAAAAATATTAAATTTGGACTTACGAGTTGATTGTACACTCTGCCGTAAGTTGAGATATAAAAATTTGACTTAAAAAAATATAACTAAGACCATGTAAGTCCAAACTCAACACGGTTAATGACATTTATGGCGGAAATCAATTATCTGTCTACTATATATTTTTGAATTTTTTTTATTAGATATATATTTAATTTTTAATCTGACATCATTTGTCCTATAATTTTACCAGAATGATTATAATTAAATTTCTCACCTAATGCATTTATACTTACTCAAAAAAAAAATTATAGTGCGTAGATAATTTTATTACGAATTAAATGACAGCTAAATAGACATTATTTCTTTTACTTTTTGATTGACTGTATAATACGATACATAAAAACTATACATACATACTAATATACAGTAAAATTACTGTGGAAATAGTACAACGACTGTGGGAACATTAATTTTACTGTATATATATATGTATGTATACTTTTTTACATATCGTATTATACAGTCAGTCTAAAAGTAAAAAAAATAACGTCTAGTTAGCGTCATTTAATTCATAATTAAATTATCTACGCACTGTAATTTTTTTGATGTTTTTTGTGTAATTATATAATTAAATTTCTCACCTATTTCATTTTATCATTCAGGTAAAATTATATGACATAGGTTAACAAAATAAATATATATCTAATCAAAAAAATCCAAAAAAACATAGAGTAGGTAGATAATTGAATTTTGTCATAAATGTCGTTAACCGTGTTGAGTTTAGACTTACATGGTCTCAGTTATATTTTTTTTAAGTCAAATTTTCATATTTCAACTTACGACAGAGCGTACAGTTAATCGGTAAGTCCAAATTTAATATTTTTTTACATAATTTGAATCGTAATTGAAATGTCTACTTACTATACATTTTTTTAATAGATACATAATTTAATTTTTAATTAAACATCGAGTCGTCGTCCCAAAAAAAAAACACTTTGGTCGTGTATTGCCAATACACGCTACCCTGGAGTGCGTGTATAGCCAATATGCGCTACCTTAGGGTGCGCGTATAGTCAGATTTCGAAATATATTTTTTATATACTTAATTTTTCTAAAAAATAATAATTTAACATGCTCACTTTTTGAAAACATTCGAAGTTTTTAACTAAGCTTGTTAAATCCAATTGCAAGATTTCGGCCCATAGGAGAAAAATAGACCGAACTTATGAACATAACACTGAAATTTAAAATAAACTTTTAAACATATCTCAATAGACGATCACATCAGACCTTCTTAATGATAATTTTTGTTTTATCTTTACTTTGATAGTGTCCTCATGATTCAAATTTGCGCAGACTGATACCTATGTTGAAAAATTAAGAACTGTTCGGTATTCTCTAACATATATTTCAATATATAATAATACAGTTCGACAATACTTCTAAATCTGTAGCAGAATCTAATACGAGATAGAGACAAAAGGGTCTGATTCGAATCAATTCATAACTGTTTCGAACTGATTTGTTCTGGATTTTTAAATAATAATTTTGGTTATGAAATAATTCGGTTCAAACCGAAACTGAACCGACTGAAAATCTTGTTCAACACATTGAACCGGAAGAAAAAATATTGAACCAACTTAAAAACACACTGAATCGACTGAAAAAATATTGAACCGGCTGAAAAACACACTGAATCGACTGAAAAAACACTGAACCAGCTGAAAAACACACTGAACCGACTTAAAATCTGTTCTATAACCAACTGAAATCCTGTCCAACATCAATATATACATCTTTAGGTTTGATTTATTGAAGACATCTCTAGGTTTGGTTTAATTTTAGGTCGGTTTGATTTATTTTTCTTCAAACCGGTTCTAAAATTATATAGGTTTAAAGTGGTTTGATTTAAATTTAAGTATAAATCAGTATAAAAAAACGAGTCGATTCGAACCAATTCGAACTGAATTTTTGGTTCTACTTTGAACTGGTCTATTTGAAATCTATAAAACTGGTTTGATTTTAAAACTAGTTCGGCCGAACCGATTCAAACCAGACCAGAATCAATCCAGACTAGTTCGCCCGAACCGGTTTAAATGAACATGCCTATAAAGGTTTATATACTGAAGTAGCGAGAGAAGAAGGTTTGTTCAGCAGGATGTCATTCTATGGTTTCTCAATCGAGTCTAACCTTTCGAGGAGCTTACGTTTCTCAGGTCTTGCTTGAGTGGAAGGAAAATTCCATGGCCTCAATCTTTGATCCGATAACTGGGTATTTGTCTGACTATCTTTTGTACTGATTCTTTATTTTTATCTACTTTTGCACGTAAACGTGGTAGTTATCATTAGGAATGAGTAATATTAAAAGAATTACTATATTTTAATTTTAAAAAATCTCATATATGAGTAAAATTGCAATCGTTGGGTGTGAATGTGGAGTTTGCAACTAAGTTTGTTAAATCCAGTTGCAAGATTTCGGCCCATGGAGAAAAATAGACTAAACTTATTAACATAATAGTGAAATTTTAAATAAACTTCTAAACATATCTCAATTAGGGGTGATAAAAAAAGACTGTAGGATCGAATTCCCGATAAGAACGGTCTGAAACCGGCTCGACTAGGACCGAGACCGACTAAGACCGAGAGCGAGCGGGCGATTTTTTTTCTTCAATGTCAGGCTCGGTCTCGGGCTTTATTTCTGAAAGCCCGTTTAGGACCGGACCGGCCCGAAGTTAGTGCATAAACCCTAAAATTTAAATCATTCTCAGTCTGCCGCAGACATTCATTTCATTTGAACTTCACACTTCCAAGTAGGGCTGGGCATGAACCGGTTCGACCCTGAACCGATTCAGAACTGAACTTTTACCACATTTTAAAACCAATACGGTTTACCGCTCCAGATTTTGGCCGATTTACCGTACCGGTTCGGCCGAACCTGTTCATACCCAAAAAAAAAATGAGGTTTCAATTCCAATTCAGCCAACAGTACTAGACCAGCACTAAGCAGCATCCAATACAAACATAAATCAATTACAAACAATCCATTACTATGACAGGCACCATGATATGAAGCTAAGTTCCACTGTAAACTACCCAAGACGATGATGATTATGAGTAGCTTGGCATAACAAGTCCTCATCACCCCTCATTCACCATTCAAAGCTGAACACTGCCATTTCTTAGCAATTCTTCAGCACACACTAAAATGTTATCTTTTCCATCTGCAATGAGTGCAAATCATCCCATAACAGTCATTATGTGTGTTAGTACCAAAAAGAATCCTATTTTTACATAATCATTCATCAATCCAAGGAGCCACTGAATAAACCATTATTAGCAGAAAAAATAACTCTTTCGAACCTATCTCAGCTAAAACTCTTTCCTACAACCAGTTTGGCCATTAACAGGACAAATGCTCATACAACGGAAGTTTGGCAATCTAGCACTAGCCAATCAACAACAAATAGCAATCTCCAAACAACATCCAAGCAGAAGAAGATGAAGAAGACGAACCTGGAGGTGAGGCGAGGCGAGGCGAGCGAGTCTGGAGGCGAGGCCAGCGTGAGACTGGAGGCGAACCTGGTATGACTTCTGAGAAATTGAGAACTGAATTATTGAAGAGATGAATTAGGTATGAATTATTGAAGAGATGAATTAGGTATGGTCTAAAGTGAAGAAAAACTGGTTTTGTCTGATTTGCAGTGGTCTGGTCTGATTTAGTATTTAGTAATATTTTAATGTTAAAATCGATTAATAAAATGGTTCGATTAATCGGTTTTGAACCGGTTTTCTGTACCTATTTTGAACTGCTCCATATTTTAAAAAAAAAATGTTTGTTTTCTGAACCGGTACGGTTCGGTATGGTTCGTCCGAACCGGTTATTTTTGCCCAGCCCTACTTCCAAAGTTCCAAGTTCCAACTTCACAGAGAGAACGACAGCTCCATCTCCATCCTCCAGGAACGACAACCTCCATCCTTCCAAGCCAGTTGCCTCCTGTTCGGTCTTGGCATCGGTGTCGTCGCCTCCAGTCCAGTCGGTCTGGGCTCGAAGGTAATCGAATTAGGTGTAATCGAATTAGGTGTAATCGAATGTAGACTGAGTAGATGAATACAATTACTTCGTTCGTTCGTCCAATTAGGTGTAATCGAATTCGTTCGTTCGTTCAATTAGGTGTAATCAGCCTGATACTTTTGCAGTACTCAAAATTAAGTTCTGTTATATTGATTGGAAGTGAGAATTATGATGAAAGTTATTAAGCCCCTATGTGAGTCACACTTGACTAGACAACATGTCAAAGGATGATTTTTACACAGTAGAGAGATAGTCCTTTGTTGGAGGCTCGCTGTTAAACATGGTCTTCACTACACTAAGCACTATACTAATCAAGGAAGGCATAATGTTCTGGAATATAACTTGGATCGAAGATAATAATTTATATTTATTTTCAAATTTTCACTTAGATAGTTAGATGATATCTTCCCGTGCTAAATTTCTCAATCTCTAACATGAAGAGTTTGTTAGTCCTTGATAATCCTTCTGTTATCAGTCCATCTTACTAATGTAGTTGTGCTGAATGTTATTCGTTTCTCTGTAGGTCAAGACAGACACCCTATGCAGAAGCTGAGATAACTGTACATTTTTTGGTCACTATGATAACAATACTTGCTGATATGCTAGAAAGTAGTAATAATGTTGTTGATGAAAGTTTGATTTCCAATCTCTTGTAGTCCAGTCTTTACTGATACTCGCCCTGGATGATATTCCCTGATTCCTCATATAAGAATATGATTCATTAACAAGTTTTAGAAATTTACATGAAAGATTGCAAAATAAGTTATTTATTAATGGCCTATGTTTATCAGATAGTCCTTCCGTTTCTTGATTTTAGATTACTCTGGTAAATTTTTAGATCTTCTTTTTGTCAACAGAAAGCGTTTATGGAGAAGGCAATGCAATTTCACCCTGACCAAAATCAACGTAATAAAGGTGAGTATGCTACCAGCATAAGAAGAACTTTGATTCCATTCATGTATTCTGACTATTGTATTGTTGTATGTAATGTTGGGAGAAAATGAACTTTGTTTAAAACTTTTTATGTTTGTTACTTGGTTGATTTGTACTTTATATGTGTGTTATTTTGATTCTAATGATATTTGTATTTGGAGTTTGGACAAATTCAGTTTTTTTTTTTTTGCAGATTCGGTCCAGGACCGAGACCGACCCGAGTCAAGAAAGACCGATTCGGCCGGGTTTTTTTGGCTGGTGTCGGTGTCGGTCTTCCAGAAGGCAAGACCGAATTTTCGGTCTCGGTCTTGCCTTCAGGACCGGCCCGCCCATGATCAGCCCTAATCTCAATAGACGACCACATCGGACCTTCTTAATGATGATTTTTTTTTCTCTTTATTTTGATATTGTCTCATGATTTAAGCAAACTGATACCTATATTGAAAAATTAAGAACGGTTCGGTATACTCTAAACATATATATCAATATATAATAATGCAATTCAGTAATATTTCTAAATCTGTAGCAGAATCTTATTTGTAATATATACATACTCATCCTCTAACCATCCTCACCATATATTCTCTTCCATCTTCCTATCCCTCACCGAAACTTAACATAGACCCTATATAATGTCTTCGCAGAAAAAGATAAAGCTGAGACTGACCCCTTGCCCTGGTGTTGGATCCTGCAAAACCGACACCACCATGTCTATTAATGGGGAGCACCATGAAGATTAGTCTAGCTCAATAAGTCGATCGAGTTCCTGTATTGTCAACTCTTCTACATCTTCATTCTGTGTGGTCTCAGTCAAGGAGGTAGAAGATGATGCGATCTAAAATGATAAATCAAAGGTCAAAGAAACAGAAACAACTGATTCTAACCGTTCATGTGAACAACAAAAAGCAATGCTAAGACACTATCTATTGTTGCGTGAGTTAACTTTTAGTTTGATGTCTCTTAACATAAACTTATGCAAATGTTGCTGCAGAAAACCACATCTTTCCTACAAGTGGCATCAAGACTGATTTCAACTATTAAAGTCTCTATTTCGTTCCAACTGAGTATGTTGAATTGTCCTTTTACACTTTAGAGAGATGCATCAAAACACCACTCATCTATCAATTTATGTGAGCACATTGCATGTCTATTACTATCATTCGTATATATATGTATTATAAAGCAAAGGGCAAAAGATGGTAAGGAAGTTACCGGAGAGCCACAGTTATGAATGCTTATAAACTTTACGGATCCTGCCACCTCTTCCAAATCTTCAATTACTTTGAGGTTCGGGCAGTTTACTATTCTTAGCTCCTCAAGCTCTCCTGCGTTGGCCACATCAGACATCTTCTCAATGGATGTACAATCTTTAATGTCGAACACCTTCAAAGACTTCAATTGTCCAAATGGAACCTCTTTGAGTTTGTGACAATTGCGGATAGTAATATTCTCTATCAGGTTTCTAGATTGGGATCGACGAAACAAGCTTGTTGTGCCGCAATTTTCTATTGTTAAGAATGTGCGGGATGTAGATCCAAATTCCAGATCCTCAAGATTGAGGTAAGGGCATCCCTTAAAAGTTGCATTCAAAGTAATAACCGATTGATCCTGAAAAAGTAAATTCATTTAACAAAAGCTAAGTAGGAGTGCTGTGCTTCAAGATTATGAACTATGACTGAAGATGAAAGCAAGCCAACCCCCCTTTGCTACTCATTGATAGAGCTATTCATCAAATTTAACCAATTGCTACTACTCCAAGGAGTTATTATGTCAAAATCAGCAGCAATCACACATATTTTGCATCTGTCTACTCTCTACTCTTTGAACTTTCAATTTGAATAGATCAAAAAGGTCAGGAGATACAGGGATAATCTATCGAACGCACCTTTTCGTTGATCAAATCTCGTACTCGTCCACAAATTTCTTGGCAAAGATCAGCATCGCTGGTATCAATCCAAAATGTACAATTAGGAGTCGGAAAGAAAGTAAACGGACGGGATTATATGAAGATGGAAAGACCCTCACCTAGTTGGGCGATTCAATCCCAAGATCTGACCGATTCCCCGAAGAGCATTACTCCACTCCTCGATAGTTGCTTCCGACTCTGCGGGGTGTTGGCTAAGCTGCATGATGTACCTGCCCGTTTGGAGCTTGACATCCTCCACTGTCACATCGTAAAACACCGGAAGGATCCTCTTGCCCATGGCCTCAGCCACCTCTGCGATCGCCGTAACTTCCCAGAGGCGCGTATTGCTGATGGCGTAGTTCTCCGAGAAGAAGATTACGTAGATGTCGCAATTCTCGATTAAACGCCGAAGCATCGCGTCCATGGGTTTCCCCGGTTCGATTTCAACACTGCCGATTACAGCACCGATTCCATCCATTCTTAAGTAGTTGATCAGGTGGCTTATCATTCTACCACAAGTTTCGTTCACCAGATAACTCACGTACACAATACAGTCTGGATCGGTGGAAGGTGCCATTGAAATACGTCTAAGAAAAAGAACTTCCTCTTACAGTCGTAAGCTGGGACAATCACTGCGATGTTACGAACAAACCCGTTTCTTCAACGTTCATTCCATACGCTTCGTATGCATCAACACTACTGGAGTAGACTGAAGGCGGCTCCAAAGTCCAAAGTGATCGGCCTCTCTCTTCTTCACTCCAACGGCCTCTCTCTTCTTCACTCCAAAGTCCGTCCAAGATCGGTCTCTTTTCACCGTTTCACTCTGCCTCTCTCTCTCTCTCTCAAGATCGTCTGTCTCCTCCTCCGTCGTCGGCGTCGCCTAGCTTCAGCTCTTCGTCCCTCTCCTCGCGTCACCCTCGCAGTCCTCGCCTCGCCCACATCTGATGCAGCGGGAGAAAGAGGACAGGGTGGAGGTAGGATGGCTGGTGGGGGTGGCGGCAGGGAGATGGCGGTCTGGAGGTAGGGGCGGTCTGGAGGAGGGTCGGCGGTCTGGAATGGAGTGGCTGGAGGAGGCGGAAGGGAAGTGGGGGAAGGAGGGGGGCGGTCTGGCGGTGGAGGCGGCGAGCTGGTGGCGGCGGCGAGCGAGTGGCAGCGTCGAGCGGGCGGGCGGGGGCCGGTAAAGGGGAAAGAGATGGAGAGTGGAGACTTGCAGATTTGGAAGGAGAAGCTTGGTAGATTTATAAAGGAAAGAAGTGCAGCTGCCGAGTAAAGAAGTGCAGCCGTTGTGTTATGATTTTGACTTCATGACATTACGTTTCTTTGTTTTTGGCAATCATGGCATTACGTTTGATGCGTTGAAAAATGAGGACATCCTACTTCAGGATTAAGATAACCGCGTGAAAACACTGAAAAGCCAAGCCACTCTTTTCCATTTTAAGGATGATGAGTCACCCGCGCTGGAGTTCTAGAACATGGTCATGCGTGAGTGATTGAATCTCACGCGCTTCTCTCTCCTGTGAAAGGACCAGTGTGAGAATTCCCATTGGGCCAAAAAAAAAAAAATTCCCCTACCGATTCCCTGTCGGCTTGCGCAATCAGCTTTCAATTCCAATCCAGACAAATTGATGGCGACACCCAGCCAATCAAGAGGAGAGCTCCCCGTGCAGATCAGCAAGTGACTACGTGAAGAACCTGTACGCCGTCGTGACCGGGAGCGAAAACAGCTTGGGTAACCCTCATTTTCTTCGGCCAAGAAGCGAAAACACGCCGTCCGCCGTCGTGAGGGAGGCCAGGGGCTACCACCCCTCAGGGAGCTCCAAACCACGCCGGCAGACCACCAGAAGGGAGGCGGAAAGCACGGTCCTTTGGCTGAAACAGGCACCACTGAAAAGACATGTTTTAGCGACGGACATTTAATTTCATCGGTATTATTTCGTCGGTAAACGTAATAATTACCGACGAAACAATAACTTTGTCGCTACAATTTACTTTTGCCGACCAAAACGTATTTCGACGGTAACAATAAATTTTACCAGCGAAAAACGAATAATTCGTCCGTAAATATAATAATATTGCCGATGAAAATTCATTTTCGTCGGTAAAATATGAAGCAAAAAATTGGTAAACCTTAATGTTTGGGTTCATTCCGATCATCGAGTTGAGTTGTTTGGGTGCGTGTCGGCGGTCCAAACCGCTCCGGGCGCATTCCCATACTAAGCTCTTAATGTGATCCAGGTCCGAGCGGGTAATGATAACCACCGTAGTGTGTGCAAAACAAGAATTTAAATTTTTTTTTTTTTGACTTATTACAATTACACCGCCTTTTCTGTCGGTATAATACAAGGAAAAAAAAAGGTGTGACAAGGGGTTCAAACCTCAGACATTTCAAATCAAAGACTGACATATAAACCAAATAGACTACAACTAAATTGTGTCTTAATCTCATATTTACTTATATACATTCATACGGAGAATACTAAACTATGAAATACCAAAAACCGTAATAATTTCACGCAGAACTGCAACCATTTGTTGTTTTGACCCTCTCCGAAAGTGACAATCTTGACTCCTCTTCGTCTCCTCCCCGCAAGTGACGATCGCGACCACGACACGACATTGTGCACTCCACCATTAGGTTTGACCATCTCCTTTTCATCTCCTCTCGGCCATGACATCCGACTTGTCAGGCTAGAGCAAAGTGACCCGTCACGGTCGTGGAGCTTGTCAGGGTTCAGATGAAGATGTCGAAACATGTCGATTCGAGGGTCCGGAGTGCCGCAACATCGAGCGCCAAATCGTAGGTAATTGATTGTTGGATTGAATTGACTGTATTGTCCTAGCTTATGGTAATCGAGTATTTAGTTGTCAAAGGTTAATTCGTTGTTTGATTGTTGGTTTGTTGAATTAGATTGAGTGAATGTTGGTAGGGTTTATTGGTTTTCAGATATACAGATAGAAGAGAAAAGTGTACAGAAAGCAATTAAAGAAGCTGCAAAGAGAAACGACATAGGCTAGACTAAGGTTTGTTTGTGCTTCACACTCCAATGGTTTGATCAGATGTTATATTCTTAGTGTTATTGCGACGAAGATTCAAAAGGGAAGGGCTTTTTGATTTAGACTGGATATTTAGGTTACTGAAATTACAGAACTGGAACTTTGCTAATGGCAAGTTCTTCGTGGTTGAATTTTTATTTTCATATTGAATTCAACAAAGCATTTTGGTAATTGCAGTATGTTTTTGCACGCAGTAGGTACGGATTTTATCTGTAATGATAAACTTTACCTTCTAGCCACATTATTAGGATTGTATGCATCTAAGTCTAAAAAAATTATGTTGCCTCTGAATTTTTCGTCCCCTTAAAGGATAATATTGTTGTGAATAGAAAGAGATGTGTAGATGGTGGGAGTCAGATACCATTGAAAGGAGATGCTGATTTGCAGCTGCCAAGCAAGTTCCAAGACTTGCACTCTGATGGACAGAGTCATAAACAGAGACCATCTGTATGTTACGCTGATGAAAGTAAACTTTCAACTCACAGCCACACATTTTCTATACTTATATTAAACTTCTACACTAATGTGGTGCTATCTGAATGTGTTCAGGTGATGTCAAGACTGCAAAAGGGTCAAAGAAAGTGAAAAATGAAGAATACCCAGATGAAGAACAAAAGTCAAACAATAGGAGTAGTGTCAAGAAATTTGGCCATAGGTCTTCTAGGGGTCTGCCTACTACAACAAAAGGAAACTACAGAAGTTATGATGCACTTGATTATGGTTTAAAGCATGGTTATGTGGACAATACTCCGACAGAACAACCCAGATATCAGGTTTCCTTTGTTAGTCATTTACCTATCCAAATTTGAGGTATAATGTAGCTTATAATAGTTTGGACTACGCATGGACTAATTTTATTGTTCTTCTAAATATTTATTCTATATATAATATTTGATTATTCTTCTATTTGTAAATTTATAAAAAAATAAATAAAAAAGAGTTCTACATTTACCGACATAATTTTCCATCGGCAAACCATGTATAACGACGAAATGTGTTTCGTCGGCAAACACCTATTTACCGACGCAATATTTTTTGCCAACGAATTTGACTCTGCCGACGAAATCGATTTTGTCGGCAAAAATATTTATTTTAATGAAAAAATTAGGGGTGAGCATGGGCGGGCCGGGCCGGGTTTTTTGGCAAGACCGAGCTCGAGCCCGAAATTTCGGTCTTCACCTTTGGAGGACCGAAACAGAGACCGAGACCGACTTTGGTATAAAAAGCCCGCCCGAGTCGGTCTTGCTTGACTCGGGCCGGTCTCGGTCCATTACCGAAAATTTCGGTCCAAAAAAACAAATACACTTTTTTGTCCGAATTTTCACCAAATTTAGAACATACAAACACAATAAATCAAGTATCAAACATACAATCCAAACACACATTATAAATATAGAACATACAATCCAAACACACATGGATACTTTATGAGTTGCTCTATACTACTATACTTGTATAGTATATATAGTATTATGTATTAGGTTTTTAGGCAACTCGGGGCGGTCCGGTCCGAATCGGGAATTTCGGGAAAAATTCTGAACCCGAGCCCGACTTTAGAGGAAAAAATCCGCCCGCTCGGTCTCGGTCTTAGTCGGGCCGGTCTCGGTCCAACCAGTATTTTTTTCTCACACCTAGAAAAAATCATGTTTGCCGACATAGATTCCGTCGCGAAAAAAGTTATTTTTACCAACGAAAAATTTGTGTCATTTTTCGTCGGTAAACTTTCGCCGACGATATCATTACCGATGAAAATATATCTTTACCGACGAAAATTATTTTTGCAGATAGAATTTACACCTTTTACTGACAAAATAATTTTATCGGTAAAAGGCGAATTTTCAGTAGTGCGAAGCCACGGGAGCCCCACAAACCCTAGCCTACTTTGGCCAATCTGTGTATTTTTTTTACCCCTTCCCTGTTTGCTATTTCGTAGGATAGGTGCGACGGACGTGACGAAATCGGGACCACAGTCCAGAACTATGAGCAATCAAAGTGGAAGCTACGAAGAGAAGAACCAACCCCGGAAACTCGCCATCAACCTACCGCACAATCCAAGACGGGCGCAGAACGAGCGATATGTTGACATTATCATTGCACAAAAAACAGTGAAAGCATCGGATATCCATAGTGTGCTTAAACTGGCTTGGGCAAGGTACGGTTCTATGACAATATCAGATTTGTCAAACAAAATTGTTATGTTTGAGTTTGAGAATGCTGAGGATAGGAAGCAAATACTAGATTTGTCGTCATGTTTCGTACAAGGACATTGCCTGAGTATTCAGAAATGGGATCCAAGCATAGGTATCACACAAATAGACTTTAAGAGAGTTCAGTTCTGGGTTCAAGTGCATGACCTAGGACTAGAGAAATTCAGCTGTGAAAGTGATCGGATCGTAGGAGATACAATTGGGACATTTGTGGAGACAGAGGAAGAGATCGAAAATGTCCACAAGACATATATCCGCATGAAGGTAGAGGTGAACATAGATAACCCACTAATGCCGGGATTTTGGTGGATAAACTCAAAGGGTAGTGAGCAATGAGCGAACATCAAATACGAGAGACTGTCTGACTATTGTTATGGATGCGGTAAACTGGGACACACAACACAAGTTTGTAGAGAAGTGGTGGTGAGATCGGAGGAAAAACCCAGCTTCCCCATGTACGGGCCGTGGATGTCGGTGGCACGCCAAAAGCCGACTACATCAAATTTAACAAATTGCTACTACTCCAAGGAGTTATTATGTCAAAATCATGAATTTTTCCAAAAAATTAAGTATAATAAAAAATATATTTAGAAAAATTAATATTAAAAAAATATATTTCGAAATACGCACATACATGCTACTCCAGGGTGAGACGCGCTACCCTAGGGTAGCGTGATAGCCTTTTTTTTTTTATTTCGATGATTTAATGCTTAATTAAAAATCAAATTATATATCAATTAAAAAAGAATAAAAACATAGTAAGTAAATATTTTAATTGTGATTCAAATTGTGCAAAAAAACATTAAATTTGGACTTACAAATTGACTATAGGCTCTGTAATTGACTAAGTTGAAATATGACAATTTTACTTAAAAAAAAATATAATTCAGACTCTGTAATTACAAACTCAACACGGTTAAGAACGTTTATGGTGAAATTCAATTATCTACCTACTCTAAGTTTTTTGGATTTTTTTTATTTGATATATATTAAATTTTTTAACCTAACATCGTTTGTTTTATAATTTGACCGGAATGATAAAATGAATTAGATACCTAATTAAAATAATTACAGTACCTAGATAATTTAATTACGACATAAATGATGCTAACTAGGCGTTAAGTTTTGACTTTCGGACTAACCATATGATACGACACATAAAAAATTATATATTCATACGATGAGTAGAAAGTCAAAACTTAACGGCTAGTTAGCATAATTTAAGTCAAAATCAGGATTTGTTTTTTAAAATAAAAACGAAATATCTTTTTTAATATTGACTTTTTTAAATATATTTTTTATTATACTTACTTTTTTAGAAAAAATCCAAAATCAGCAGCAATCACACATATTTTGCATCTGTCTACTCTCTACTCTTTGAACTTTCAATTTGAATAGATCAAAAAGGTCAGGAGATACAGGGATAATCTATCGAACGCACCTTTTCGTTGATCAAATCTCGTACTCGTCCACAAATTTCTTGGCAAAGATCAGCATCGCTGGTATCAATCCAAAATGTACAATTAGGAATCGGAAAGAAAGTAAACCGACAGGATTATATGAAGATGGAAAGACCCTCACCTAGTTGGGCGATTCAATCCCAAGATCTGACCGATTCCCCGAAGAGCATTACTCCACTCCTCGATAGTTGCTTCCGACTCTGCGGGGTGTTGGCTAAGCTGCATACTGTACCTGCCCGTTTGGAGCTTGACATCCTCCACTGTCACATCGTAAAACACCGGAAGGATCCTCTTGCCCAAGGCCTCAGCCACCTCTGCGATCGCCGTAACTTCCCAGAGGCGCGTATTGCTGGTGGCGTAGTTCTCCGAGAAGAAGATTACGTAGATGTCGCAATTCTCGATTAAACGTCGAAGCATCGCGTCCATGGGTTTCCCCGGTTCGATTTCAACACTGCCGATTACAGCACCGATTCCATCCATTCTTAAGTAGTTGATCAGGTGGCTTATCACTGGACCATAAGTATCGTTCACCAGACAACTCACGAACACATTACAGACTCGATCGGTGGAAGGTTCCATTGAAATACGTCTAAGAAAAAGAACTTCCTCTTACCGTCGTAAGCTGGGACAATCACTGCGATGTTACGAACAAACCCGTTTCTTCAACTGAAGGCGGCTCCTCCACCTCAATGTAGGGGGCGTTCGTGGTAGGGCTGACAATTTCTAACACGACACGATTTGCTTTAAAGCGTATATGCGTTTGACCTTAATGGATCTCGTGTCTAAACAACTCAGATCTGCGGATATCTGTATAAACACGATTAACTATTCGTGTTGTGTATACATGTGACACGTTTAGACACATTTAATTATAATAATAATAATAAAATATTACTTTGTAATATTGAACTATGAAGACCTTACTTTGTATATTTGGATTTATATATATATGAATTTGTGTATATATTTGATTTAAAGCGTATATAAGTTTGAGATTAACGGAACCCGTGTCTAAACAACTCTATACGTTTAGACACGATAAACGACTTATACGTTTAGACACGAGACATGTTTAGACACGTTTAAAATTTATCCGTTTAGACACGACATGATTATGACACGACACGATTATGACACGACACGATACAACACGACACGATTGCCACCCCTAGTTCGTGGCTCAGGCAAAACAGAGAAAAGATTGTATAAAGATTGAACTTCGTATGGAATTCGCTGCTGCGTCGACGAGCTCAGAAACCTCAACTACAAAGAGAAGAAGGAAGAAAGTGTAAAAGTGAAGAACAAAACTACAAAAGAGTCGGTTCCCCTCTCCACACAGAAAAGTCGGTTCCCCTCTCTAAAAATAATAATTACATATATATAAGGGGATAGACTAAGGGATTTTTAGCCATTTGGACCAGTTTTGGGACAGGGTAAAGGTTTTTTTTTTAGCAATTTGGACAAGTTTTGGGCTTTGAGCTCAAATTAAGCAAAATCAATATGGAATGGAAGAGAATTGTATTTCTCTTGTTAAAAGAAGTACCATACTGACATGTTCTATGCTTGAAAAAACATATATATGATTATTCACTTCTCAAGTGTGTAAGTAATCAAGTCAAGAGACCCTCTCTTGCGCGCAAGGGGTGCAAATCACGGATTCGATTAGCACTTCAGATCATTTGGCTTGTGTGCGTACACGATTGTCAGATCGAAAAGTTTGCCTAGCGCGAGCCGATTTTTACTACACCGAATTATTAATTATTTTTTTGTTCAGATTCAATATAATTTTAATCTAAATATATTGAACCGAGTTACATAATGCAATTAATTAGATTAACTACGGTTTGTAGAAGGAGAGAATGGTGGACCGGCGGTTCTGTTCCGAATCGTCTGATATCTATTTATACAACTATATATAAATAAAACAAAAAGGCTAAAAACTCCGACACGTCAAATACACGGTTGACATTTTCCTTGTTTGTTTTTCTGTCCATTTGCATTTCCATATCCATAATAGGCCAATAGCATAAATAATTTGGGCGTAGTTAAGTAATTGGGTTATATATGAAAAGTGTATAATATATGTGAGATAATATCTAACTGAATAGACCTAAAAAAAAGTAGTATTATGTTAGGACGACTCGGACGACTGAGCTAGCTGAAAGTGGTAACCCTAATTTCTGATTTTTTATGTCCTAGAATCATAAACACTGACCTATACCATGTTAGGATTGTAGAAATGAATATTTGAATAACCAAGATAGAATCAAAGAATAGATTTTTTGAGAGAATTACACTGTATTTTCACAATCGGTGTGAAGTTTGCAACTAAGCTTGTTAAATTTAGTTGCAAAATTTCGGCCCATGGAGAAAAATAGACCAAACTTATGAACTGACTGAAATTTTAGATAAACTTTTAAGCATATCTCAATACTCATAGACTACCACATCAGACCTTCTTAATGATAATTTTCTTTCTCTTTACTTTGATAGTGTCCTCATGATTCAAATCTGCGCAGGCTGCTACCAATGTTGAAAAACTAAGAACGGTTCAGTATACTCTTAACATATATTTCAATATATAATAATGCAGTTCGACCATATTTCTAAATCTGTAGCAGAATCTTATTTGTAATATATACCTACTCATCATCTAACCATCCTCACCACGTCCATTAATGGGGAGCACCATGAAAATTAGTCTAGCTCAATAAGTCGATCGAGTTCCTGTATTATCAACTCCTCTGCATCTTCATTCTGTGTGGTCTCAATCAAGGAGGTAGAAGATGATGCGACCTAAAATGATAAATCAAAGGTCAAAGAAACAGAAACAACCGATTCTAACAGTTCATGTGAACAACAAAAAACAATGTTAAGGCACTATCTATTGTTGCCTGAGTTTAACTTTTAGTTTGATGTCTCTTAACATAAACTTCTGCAAATGTTGCGGCAGAAAACCATATCTTTCCTACAAGTGGCATCAATAGTCATTTCAACTATTGAAGTCTCTATTTCGTTCCAACTGAGTATGCTAGAATTGTCCTTTTACACTTTAGAGAGATGCATCAAAACACCACTCATCTATCAATTTATATGAGCACAGTGCATGTCTATTACTATCATTCATATATATATGTATTATAAAGCGAAGGACAAAAGATGGTAAGGAAGTTACCGAAGAGACACAGTTATGGATGCTTATAAACTTTACGGACCCTGCCACCTCTTCCAAATCTTCAATTACTTTGAGGTTCGGGCAGTTTGCTATTCTTAGCTCCTCAGGCTCTCCTGCGCTGGCCACATCAGACAACCTCTCAATGGATGTACAATCTTTAATGTCGAACACCTTCAAAGACTTCAATGGTCCAAATGGAACCTCTTTGAGTTTGTGACAATTGCGGATAGAAATATTCTCTATCAGGTTTGTGGAGTGGAATCGACGAAACAAGCTTGTTGTGCCACAATTTTCTATTGTTAAGAATGTGCGAGATGTATATCCAAATTCCAAATTCTCAAGACTGAGGTAAGGGCATCCCTTAAAAGTTGCATTCAAAGTAATCACCGATTGATCCTGAAAAAATCAATTCATTTAACAAAAGCTAAAGTAGGAGTGCTTCAAGATTATGAACTATGAATGAAGATGGAAGCAAGGCAATACTTAAAAGAGGATTGAGTTGGAAACTCCAGCTTACATTGGTCAACCTCTCAATATGGATATGTGTTTAAAGACTACATAAGAAATGGACCAGATGAAACATATTTTGTATTTGAGTGCAGTCAGAAGTTTGATGTATGCAATGGTGTGTACTTGATCGAAATCTTTTCACGGAGTCGGTATGGTATGTCGTTACCAAGTTGAACCCGGATTAAAGAACTGACAACAGTAAATTGGATCGTGTGATATTTTAAGGGCATCGTCATGCTTTGTGCTATCGAAGAGACTTACCGGAGTTTCGTGAATCTCTGAATGACCGGGTATAATAATACAAGCTATGGTGGTGACTTTGATGAGAAAAAATTCACCTAAGACTTTATGCTCTGCTATCCGATGGTGCCATATCGTGGATATGCAAAAAGGAGTCACACATTTCGTTGATCGCCATGGATGTCGAATTTGTGGCTCTTGTGTGACCACTCAGTAGGTTGTATGGCTGAAGAAACTTTCGGATTGATTGTTGAGTCGTAGGAGTCACAATCTCCGTGACAAAGAACCCCAATATCATAACAAGTCATAGCATGTAGATCAATCAAAACTATGTTAGAGACGTGGTTAGACACGAGGTGATGAGTTTGAAGTACTTGTCTACGGATGAGGTGGTCGTGGACCGTCTCTTCAACCTTGAAAATGGAGTCTTTAGTGAGGCATGTGTAGTCCCTAGGACGGTGTAGACTTGGTTGATGTACTTCATTGATTTTATTTCTCATACAATGTTCTTTAATTTGAATTATATTTAAGTATACATATTTTCATAATTTGAGTATTTTGTATGTTCTTTGTGTGATTGTTTATTAAAATATGTCAAAGTGCATTGGATCACCCTCGCACACGGGTGATAACTTCTATGTCTTTATGGCTAGGCGAAACTAGTTATAGATTCTGAAAGTCTATAGGATGACCGAAAAAAAGATTTTGTGTCTGGAGCTATCTAATTTCGAACTACGATAGATTCTAGTCTGCCGATCCATTCACGGGTCATATGAGAATCTTTGCGACTTTTGGTTAGGGTACCTTGTGTGCCTCATGGAAATATGTACAACATTTACACATATTCACCATGAAAGATGAGATATTATGTAGCGCGTTCCATACCGCGGCGCACCTAAAATGAGTATGACTCAAGATGTGATTTTAACTCAGAGTCGTGTGAGACGCATAACTCAGAATTCTTACAATGATACCATGATAAAATGTTCATAGCCAAAGCCTCAGGCATTGAGAGCCCAAAGAATTTTTATTGAAGAAGAAAACATCACATCTGAGTAAGGGATCTCAGAAATGGAAAATTACAGAATTAACTCTACAATTCCTACTCACTTCTATTTATAGTAGTCCACCAACTATATTCATGTTCCTGTATTGAGTACAGTTTATATGAGCAATTTATAGGGATGCATCAAAACACCTCTCATCTATCAATTTATATGAGCACAGTGCATGTCTATTACTATCATTCGTATATATATGTATTATAAAGTGAAGGGCAAAACATGGTAAGGAAGTTGCCGGAGAGCCACACTTATGGATGCTTATAAACTTTACAGACCCCGCCACCTCTTCCAAATCTTCAATTATTTTGAGGTAATCAAATGCTTGAAGCTTGAACAAGAAGATCTCACAATTTCAGCAGGCCTGTATGAGAATACCATCTAGCTCATACCACTTAGCAATATTCAAGGAAGTTCAATCTTTACCAAACGAAACATCTTATAGCCACACTAGCTAGCCTACTGCCTAATTTGATAAGATAGTAATCAAATGCTTGAAACTTGAACAAGAAGATCTTACAATTTCAACACGCCTGTATGAGAATACCGTCTAGCTCATACCACTTAGCAATATGCAAGGAAGTTCAATCTTTACCAAACGAAACATCTTATAGCAACAATACAAGTCAAAGACAAGTAATACCTGAAGCTTTTTGTCACTCAAAATTTTAGTTACTGTTCTAGACCAATAACAACCGTCGGTGCACCAATCAACCAAATCCCCTACCTTCCACTCATTATTGACGAGAACAGCAACCTCTAATTTGGTAGTATCATCAGGTTTATCACTTTTGCGATACACAGGTAGGTTTATCACAATTGAATTGATTAATTGAACAAGGCAACTGAATTGAATTCAACAAGGAAACCGAATTAAAGAAGAACCTTGCAGCAGGGCGAAGGTGCTGTGGTTGCGCTGTGTTGTTCCAACTTCAGTTGTGCTGTTCCAACCTTGCAGCAGACCGAATTGAACTGCGGTTGTGCTGTGACAACTTTCAGCGACCTTGCAGCGATCGAATTGAATGGAGAGTGATAACTGTGTCTGCCCGTGAAAATGGAGATTGAATCACTTCTTGCGGTTGTGCTGTTCGTGAAATGGTGCTTGATTGCTTGAATGAGCAGAGAGTTTGTGCTGAAAACTTAACTAGTAATCGGTTCGGTTTAACGATGCATAAAACTAAGCGGTTTGTGCAGAACAGATTGGTCTGTCAAAAAAATCAACTTAAAAATTGAACTGGAAACCGATCAGTTTTCCAAAAAACGTATGGTTCAAACCAGTTCAAACACTGTTTATTTGTAAAATCTCTTTTATCTTAACCAAACAGGGTCCAGTTCTCGGCCTGATCCGGTCGGACCGCCAGTCCAGATTCTGATAACTATGCTTGAAGCACTCCTACTTTACCTTTTGTTAAATGAATTGACTTTTTCAGGATCAATCGGTTATTACTTTGAATGCAACTTTTACGGGTTGTCCTTACCTAAGTCTTGAGGATCTAAAATTTGGATCTACATCCCGCACAGTCTTAACAATAGAAAATTGTGGCACAACTGTTGAACATGTGTTAACCAAACACCAACTGTCAAACATGTGCAGCAGAATAAACAAAGTGAATTGGAGCAGCAGAACATACCTGGCATGGAACATGGCACACACTGGACAACAATCATTTCTGCCACTACTACCCATCACCCGAATATCATAGGTCATTTGTAATAGAATAACAATACTACTGTATTATAAGTATCAATGTAGTGTAATTGTAGAATCAGATTTGTAAGACAGTATTAAGCTTGAAGCTCTAGAATGAATATATGTGTTTGGTTATCCTAAATCCAACATGGTATCAGAGCAAGTTCGAGATTAGGGTTACCTTGTTCTTCATCATCCAGTCGAAGCTCGCCCCGAGCTCCCACCAGTTCGGTTAAGTGTTGTCAAGCTCATAACCTCTGCACCGCACCACCAGTCACCACCACAACTGCCACCGTCTAGCACCAGTCGGCACTCCAGTCTTCCGCACCTCCAGTTCGCCTAGCTCTGTGCCGTGAGCAGCTCCACTGCAGCTCTCGGTGTCCACTGCAGCTTCGCAGCTAGCTCTACCAGTTCAGTTTGGTGCCCAGCTCTACCAGCTTCCCGTGTGAAGCTCCAGCTCGACCAGTCACACCAGTGCAGCTCCACACCGCAGCTCAGTCCAGCTCGTCCAGACCAGCTCGGCAGCTTCTCCAGTCTGCAACCTTGCCGTGAAGCACGCGGGGACACTGCACGCGGGTCGCGGGGTATCTTGAAGTAACTCACCTCCAGCTGGTATCTTGGAAGTCTCCAGCACGCGGGAACACTGCACTCCTTGAAGACTGCATTCCTTGAAAACACTAAGTGGAATCCTGTCAGATCCACGTGTAGAAACTTCAGTTTGGTTTGAGTAATCCGGTTCAGTAATCCGGTTCAGTATACTGGTTCAGTATACTGGTTCAGTAAACTGATTCAGTAAACTGGTTCAGTAATCCGGTTCAGAATTTCGGTTCAGTTCAGCTTTGAATTCTAGTTTGGTTCACTAATCCGGTTTGTTTGCTGATTCAGTGTACTATATCAGCTTGTGACTAGTCATGGACCGGAGGAACATGAGATGCAGCCATTGTGGAAAGTCTCGTCACAGTTGGGACGAATGCTTCGAACTCGAAGGATTTCCCGAAGGGTGGAAAATTCAACGACGAGACCGTGTTGATCGTGGACTCGGTTCCAGGAACTCAACCACAACATCAATCGGCACCGCAAACCATATAGGAATCACTGAAAACAGTAAATGGCTCTTTGATTGTGGGGCCACAGACAGTATGAGTTTTGACAAGACAGATTTAATAAGTCAGTCGGCACCAAGAAAGGATATGGTCCAGACAGCAAATGGAGACTTAATACCGGTTCACGGAACCGGAACCATTGATATTTCTCCAACAATTCAATTGCAGAATTGTCTTTATGTGCCTAGCTTGTCGTGCAAGTTACTCTCTATTAGTCATGTAACAAGAGAGCTAAATTGTATGGTACTAATGTATCCCGATTTTTGTTTACTACAGGATATTCAGTCGGGGAAGGTGATTGGACGTGGAGTTGAACGTCAAAGCCTGTATTATGTGGAAGAAGTGGCTCAACACGGAACTGCAATGCTTGCTCACGGGACAGTCACTAGACAACAGTGGTTGTGGCACCGGAGATTGGGTCATCCATCTGCAGGGTACCTTCATAAATTATTTCCCGATTTATTTCCTTCGAATAAAGAAATTGTGTGTGAGACCTGTATGTTTGCTAAGAGTCATAGACAATCGTATTCCATATCTGAATCTAGAGCCAAAACTGTGTTTTCGTTAATTCATTCGGATGTTTGGGGGTCAGCTCCAAACAATGGAACATGTATGTCGAATACTGGTTTTAAGTATTTTGTCTTGTTTATTGATGATTATTCACGTATGACTTGGGTATATTTCCTTAAGCAAAAATCCGAAGTTTTTACTAAGTTTGTAGAATTTAACAAACTTATTCAAACCCAGTTTAGTAAGCAAATACAGGTCCTCCGTTCTGATAACGGTGGAGAATTTGTTAATTCTTCACTACAACAATTTCTTAGAGAAAAAGGAATTATCCATCAGACATCGTGTCAACATACTCCTCAACAGAATGGAGTAGCAGAAAGAAAAAATCGTAACCTTCTAGAAATGACAAGAGCAGTCATGCTGGAGTCAAAGGTCCCTAGTTCTTTTTGGCCAGAAGCGGTTGCAACGTCGGTATATCTCCTGAATCGTCTCCCAACAAAGGCGACTCAATTCCAAACACCTTTAAAAATCCTGTCTAGTCATATGACTGTTCCTACAGCCTTAACACTAAAACCACATATCTTTGGGTGCTCTGTCTTTGTACACATCCCCAAATCGGATCGATCCAAGTTCGATCCTTATTCTGTCAAATGTGTGTTTGTTGGGTATGGGATTCATCAAAAAGGCTACCGGTGTTTTAATCCAAAAACCAATCGTATGTATATCACGATGGATTGTACTTTTCTGGAAACAGAATTCTACTATTCATCCCAATCTCATGTCCAGGGGGAGAGTATTAATGAAGATAGTCCATTAGATTGGTTGAATCTGACGACCTTAACCACACCATTGTTGACTAAGATAGTTCCAAAAGAGCAAGTTGGTGGAACCACCGAGACGTTGACTCCCATAATACAGGTCCGAGATGATTCAGCCTCTACTTCAACACCAACCTCGATTGATATCCCCGAGGTTAGTAACTCTTAAGCGACTCCATGTAATGATACTTCTAATGATGTTGTGGAAGAATCACCTGTACAGGAGAGATATGTACTCCCCGCCAGGAGAAACAGAGGTGTTCCTCCAGTACGATACGAACCGGAGTATAGTCCAAAAGCAAGTCGGTATCCAGTAGCAAACCTTGCCAGGGGGAGCTTATCACCAACGGCGCGTGCTTTTGCTGCTGCAGTATATGCTCAGGATATACCTAGTACGGTGGAGTCAGCAGTTAAACATCCGGAATGGAGGAAGGCAATGCAAGTAGAAATGGAGGCCTTAGAGAAGAATAAGACGTGGGAGAAGTGCGATTTTCCATACGGGAAGAGGGTGGTTGGATGCAAATGGGTGTTCACCGTGAAGCATAAGGCAGATGGAACAATTGAGAGATACAAAGCACGACTCGTGGCAAAAGGGTATACTCAAACCTATGGTATTGACTATTCCGAAACCTTTTCTCCTGTTGCTAGAATTGGTACTATACGAGTCTTGTTTTCTATAGCGGCAAATCAAAATTGGCCGTTACATCAGTTCGATGTGAAGAATGCTTTCTTACATGGTGATCTAGAGGAAGAAGTCTATATGGAACCACCACCAGGGTTCATGACAGGGTTCCAGGGATCAACCGTGTGCAGACTGAAGAAAGCTCTATATGGTCTCAGACAATCACCTAGGGCATGGTTTGGGAGGTTTACTATAGCTATGAGAAAGTATGGCTATAAGCAGAGCAATGCGGATCATACCTTGTTTTTCAAGAAGAGAAGGAGTCAAGTAACCTGTTTAATTATATATGTTGATGATATGATTATTACAGGTGATGATACAGAAGAGATAATCCTACTCAGGAAAAATCTCTTTCAGGAGTTTGAGATGAAAGACTTGGGCGAACTCAAGTATTTCTTAGGGATTGAAGTCCTACGGTCTAAAACAGGTATTTTCATATCACAGAGAAAATACATTTTAGACCTGCTAGTGGAAACATGGTTGATGGACTGCAAGCCAGCAGACACACCAATCATTCCAAACCATGGACTTCGAATAACGGAGGGAGCTGAACAGGCAGATCAAACCCGGTTCCAACACTTAGTAGGGAAGTTGATCTACCTATCACACACCCGACTAGATATTGCATATGCAGTAGGTGTGTTAAGTCAGTTTATGCACAAGCCACAAACAGATCACATGGAAGCAGCAATCAGAATTCTGCGATATCTGAAAGGGTCACCAGGCAGTGGAGTGTTGTTTCAAAACAATGGTCACTTGAAGGTCGAGGTGTATACTGATGCAGATTGGGCCGAAAATCCGATTGACCGAAGATCAACTTCAGGATACTTCGCCAAAGTTGGAGGAAACTTGGTCACATGGAGGAGCAAGAAACAGAAAGTGGTAGCACTTTCAAGCGCAGAGGCAGAATTCAGAGGGATTGCTCGAGGATTGACAGAAGTACTATGGATATACAAGTTATTGGCGGAAATTGGCTATCGTGTCCAAGAACCATGCAAGATACTATGTGATAATCGTGCAGCTATAAGTATTTCTGAAAATCCAGTTCAACATGACCGCACCAAACATGTTGAAATTGACCGACATTTCATAAAGGAGAAGCTAGAAGATGGAACCATCATTATTCCGTTCGTACGCTCAGAAGATCAACTTGCAGATATACTTACAAAAGCAGTGAACGGAAAAGACTTCAGACGAGCTCTATCCAAGTTAAACATTGGAGACTCCACTGTTCAACTTGCGGGGGAGTGTTGAACATGTGTTAACCAAACACCAACTGTCAAACATGTGCAGCAGAATAAACAAAGTGAATTGGAGCAGCAGAACATACCTGGCATGGAACATGGCACACACTGGACAACAATCATTTCTGCCACTACTACCCATCACCCGAATATCATAGGTCATTTGTAATAGAATAACAATACTACTGTATTATAAGTATCAATGTAGTGTAATTGTAGAATCAGATTTGTAAGACAGTATTGAGCTTGAAGCTCTAGAATGAATATATGTGTTTGGTTATCCTAAATCCAACAACAACAAGCTTGTTTCGTCGATCCCAATCTAGAAACATGATAGAGAATATTACTATCCGCAATTGTCACAAACTCAAAGAGGTTCCATTTGGACAATTGAAGTCTTTGAAGGTGTTCGACATTAAGATTGTACGTCCATTGAGAGACTGTCTGATGTGGCCAGCGCAGGAAAGCTTGAGGAGCTAAGAATAGCAAACTGTGCGAACCTCAAAGTAATTGAAAATTTGGAAGAGGTGGCGGAGTCCGTAAAGTTTATAAGCATCCATAACTGTGAAGATGCAGAGGAGTTGACAATACAGGAACTCCTGTCTACCACGTTTACAACCGAGATGACTATTTCTTCTCAACTTAAGGATTTGTTTAAAAATGTGTGTCTATGCAAGAACTTGTACTGTTTTTTTTTTTATTGATGAGGCTTGAGAAGGATCAATCAAGAGCAGGATATATGTATATATTCATATATATAAGCCAAAGAAAAGGTGAGCGGTACCCTAATCAACTAGATCAAGATGAGCTGCCCACGAATCCCATTGAACTTTGAGGGAGTTCAACCGCGCGTGAGAGGCATCACGTTCGGCCTCCCTCAATTGTATCTCCTCTTGGGTTGCTCTCATAACTCCAACTTGCAATTTCATCGCAGTCACCAACACGTGGTGCTTTGTAGTTGCAATTTGTAGCTGCTGATTGGCCTGGACAACTGTGTTCTCTAATTCGACAAGACGGTCCCTCAGCGTGTCTATCTCGGATAGTGCCTTCTCCTTGGTAGCTTGAACCTGATCCATCTGGGACTTCACTGAACGGTAACTGTTTATGATCTCCACAGCAGACTCCTTAAGCTTTGCGTACCTTGCATGAGCGCTCTCGGCTGCCTCTATACTCTCAAGAATCTCTTTATAAGAGGAGGAAGTTCTGTAGATTTCGGAACAGAATTCGTCCCAGAAGTAGTGTTCCTCCACTTGTGAAAGTGCTTTGGCAGCTGCAACCACAGGGACAAGGTCCACTGAACCCGCTAACTTCTCAATGCCACCAGTGAAGAAACCTTTCAGGACCGTCTTTGCTGCTGCTGCTTTAGAGTTTGAAGATGATCCTCTGGCCAGGAACCTGGTGGGCCTCTCTGATTCTACTTCATCTGATGATGACAGAAGGTGATGATCATCCAAACCAGCTACACTACATTGTGCAGCAAATCGATCTTCCTTGGCACTACTGGAATCTGAATCTCGTTCTGCAAGTGATGATATACTACCGATGTCCGTTGCCTTAACCTTCAAGTCATTGAGGGGTATCGTACAGAAAGACATTTGGCAATGATTAATCTCTGAGTTGTTCTTGAGCAATTGTGGACTGCCAGAAACATTGCGGATTCTTCTGAGGCTATTACAGAATTCAATGCAAACATACTCCAGTCTGTTCATTTCTAGTGGATTAATGCCCAACTGTTCTAAGGAATTGCAATAGCTGATATGTAAATATTTTAAGAAGATTGACTCTAGGCCATCAACTTGTTTGAGCTTCTTGCACTTTTCTATATGTAGCCGTTCAAGTAATCGTAAATTGGACAGCTTTGGTAAACTCTCCAGGCTGCTGCAATCTTGAACGACCAAGTGCTTCACAGACTGCAGTTCTTCTAGACCTTGAATCTCGCTTAGCTTCTCACACTTCTGTAGTGTCATTTTTGTAAGATTTCTCAATTCTGAAAGATCAGGCAATCTTTCTAAAGAACTGCAGTCTTTGATAGTTAGGCTTCTCACAGATAACAACTTTAGATGCCAACTTCTTCCATTATCCTGTAATGTATCCCGGATGTCTGGAAGAAAGCTGGAATAATCAAAGTAACCGCACAACTCATTGAACACCACCTTAGCTAGAGTTGTTTTTCCAATCCCGCCCATTCCATGGATTCCAATCACTTTTACGTCATGAGATTCGATGTCCAATAATTTCATTAAGCTTTCTTCTTGATCATCTATTCCAACTAAGACTTCTGGTACTAGCTTCTGTTTCAGCTTTATCATAACCAAGACTCGTTTAACAATCTCTTGACATAATTCCGCATCTCTGCAATTCATTTGAAGGTGAGACTCATGTCAGTCTAGGATTAAGCATTCACTTGTGTAATGTAATTTGATAAGGGAATTCACTTCACATCATTCTTAAACAACAAATCACTTCTGTTGTTTGACATGATAACTCCACGAAAATGGTGTAAGATATATCTTTTCTATTGATTTTAATGTGTTAATTGCTCAAGTCCAAGAATAATTAGTTCAATAGTAGGCTTAATTTGGCCGATTTATAGCACAGAATTTGCAAATTAAAAGTGAAATATCAGTGACATTGTCGAAATTTATTGAGTTAGAATTTATCAAATAAAGCAGTGCATAAATGGACCTGCAGATGAAGAGTTATAATCTTGAAATGAGGAGTTCAAGATATTAAATGTCAAGATTATTATCTTGAAATGTTCAGTTTATCTTGTTACTCATGCTACTAATTAAAGATGGATTAATGATAGGAATTTGTAATCTAAACCTCGGCAGAGGGGTTTCAACTATAGAATTCATTAGGGTCAAAGAAAGACATAGTCTACATGAATCCTTATGCAGCTGAAGATTGCAATACTCACCCATTCGAGTCTTTCAACAGAAGCTCCCATGCCCTGCAATCAGGAATGGATAAGAGAGCCTTCTTCCACAGTTGAACAGTTTCAGATGCTTCTCTTGTCTTATAAGCAATGAGCTGCTTCATGTAGAGATCAGTTTTGAGCTTTACATCATCAGCTGTCACCTTATAAAATATGGGAAGGATCTCCTTCCCCGCTATTTCCTCTTTCGCACTCACCATCTCCGCTAGTTCCTGGAGGCACCATTTGCTGGACGCATAATTCTCTGAAAAGATGGGCATATAAATTTTAGAGTTTTCCATTGCTCGCAGTCGCGGATACTCATCAGCAATTGGACCCCCACAGTTGAGCTCGTCATTGTCCTTGAACGCACGAATCCCAGCATCTGTAAGAGCTCCATAGAGGTGGCTTACAAATGATGAGCAAGTATCCCTCCCACGGAAGCACAGGAACACTTCATAGGTATGGTCACTTTCCTCCATGCAGAGATTCCTAAAAATAGAAACAACTTCCACTTCTTAGAACTCCGAAATGGAGAAGACATCAATTCAAAGCTCAATCACTAAATTTATTTCCGTCAATGTTCAATCCAGTAGGAAATTAGGAATCATCATAGAGCAAAACCAAAACGAACACTAAGAAATTTCTTATGCTAGGTTTCAAATCAAAACCTAATCCAATATCAATCCTTGTTCAAAGTCTCTCTAATTCGCTAGTAGCAAGATTCTCCTACTCTGACAGTGGCAGCAGAAGTTTCCATAATTGCTTGCAAAGATGAGAGGAGCAATGAAGAACTAACCTGGATCTGCAATCGGAGGGACGAGAAACTGGAGATATGGAAGTTAGGGTAGAGATGGCAAGGAGTCGGAGAGAAGGAAAAATTGGCAGAACTGACTTTGACAATGACGAAGAAGAAGACAATGGAAATTAAAAACTAGAAAGAAATTTCGCAGAACTGACTTTGACAATGACGAAGAAGAAGACAATGGAAATTAAAAACTAGAAAGAAATTTCGCAGGACGTGGTAATTTCCGGGAAGATCCCTCGCGGGGAATAATCCTAGAAATAGGAGAAAGGAGACAGAGAGGAGGAAAGATTGACAGAGTTGACTTTGACAATGACGAAGACGAAGACAATGGAAATTAAAAACTAGCAAGAAACTTCCGGGTACCCAGCTGAGAATTCAATATTCTTCGATTTTTTTAGCGAAAAATAGTATAATTTGTTTATACAAAATTTTTCTTACACTAATATATACTTTTTTAATAATAAATCAATTATACTATATTTAAAAATATGGTAAATATGTTTTTTGTGTCAATTCTCCATAAAAAAACTTTGTCAAATATTTTAAAATTAATTGAATAATTTTTTTGAATTTTATAACTAAACGTAGTAATTTATATATTAGTGTTTCAATTAAATTTTGACTCGATCGAGATTCGATTAACATCCAACCAAGGGAAGTTCAGTTTGAATTCTGATCCAAACTAGGTCGCCCAATGGATGAAACCTGGTCTGAATCATGACCCAGACCAGAAAACTCTCGATTGAGACTTAATTAGAGCTCAAGTCATATGAGATTGAATCGAGTTAAGATTTAATAGTAACATTTATCTAAGTTTGTAGGTTTTTATTATTACATTTGAAAAAGTATTTAATTAGTTTTGCAAATTTGAAAAATAGTTATGAGAATTTTTTGATGGATTATTGATAAAAGTATCAATTATCATTATTTTCAAATATGTTGGACCAATTAAAACATTTTGGGTTGACAGATTATTTTGTGCTAACATGTTGGATCATTTTTAGAATTTGTTTTTTTTACACCAAAATAAGGAACTTTTTTTCGGTCAAATTTTAAGACAAGCGATGTTAGGTTACAAAATCATTGTATTTCTAATCAAAAAAATTACTCTAGGTAGATAATTGAATTACGACATAAATGACGTTCACCGTGGTCAGTTTGGACTTACAGGGTATGAGTTATATTTTTTTAAGTCAAATTTTCATATCTCAACTTACGGCAGAGCCTACAGTCAATCGGTAAGTCCAAATTTAATATTTTTTGCATCATTTGAATCGAAATTCAAATATCTACTTACTGTAATTATTTTTAAAAAATTGATTTTTTTTCAAAAAAAATAAATAAAAGAAAAACGCTACTACCCTACCTGCGCAGATGCACATTTTGCTAAATATTTTTTTTGTATATATACTTTTTCAAAAAAAAATCTGACATGGTTACTTTTTGAAAAACATCCAAAATAAGTCTACAACTGTGAATGAGATTTGCAGGTCCTCTTTTAAAATAGAAAAGTCTAAATTTCATTTACAAGTAGGACAACTATTACATACTGAAATTACGAATCAGTCCAAACTTAATATTGTTTATTAATATATATGAATAACATGCTTTAAGTATATATATATATATATATAGTTTAAGTATAAACAAAATTATTTAGTATTAGTGAGGTGGTATAATACTATGCTGTAACCTCATGATCACGAGCTCTCAATTCTTGATTAGAGCAAAATTTAAAACAAAAAAAAGTTTGGACGTTATCAACTCTATCTATTTTGTTGTCAATTTAAACATAAATTAGTCATGAATGTAAGAACAAAATACACACCTAATATTTACATGTATAAAATATTAGTGATATACTGAATTGTTCTACATCAGAAACAAAATTATTTTGGATCCCAACATAAAAAGACGTACTATTCATGCTAAATAAAACTTTTTATTTTCAGAGTTTAAGTGAGAATAATAATTTTAAGGGTTAATTACCTCAACCGTTACCTATGTTTGACAATGTGACTGAACCGTTCAAACTTGAGCTCAACCGTTACTTAAGTTGACACATGTGACTGAACCGTTACTATCACCTAACTGCCGTTATTTCTTCCCGCTAAGTACCACCATGTGCTTGTCACGTGATTAACTTGTAAGGTGAAGTTCCCAAACTACCCCCAACATACTGTCTACTTAACACATCAGCTGATTCTTAGAATCAAGGAACGGAGAGAAGCAGTTTGCGCGCGAAGAACCTCCAGAATCGAAGAACTGAAGAACCGAAGATCTTCAGCCATGGAGTCTGATGAATGTTGTCCTATGGGTTCTGAGAACCGTAGAAAGGTTAGATATCAGTCCATCTCTTCTGCGTCTGCGAATGCCAACCACGGAGCTTCGCGTCTGCGAATGTGCTACTGTGGGCTTGTGTGCTCCGTGAAATCAGCTGGTACGTGGCAAAATTTCTCGTGCCGATTCCATGGTTGCCCCAATTTTGAGGTAATTTGACAGTGGGTAACCCTAATTTGCAACCCTAATTCGTTTTGCTGCAGTAATTTGAAAGAACAATGGGAATTTGCGAAAAAATGAGCTGTTGAAAGTCGACCCAATCAGAAGTTAGTTGTAGTCTTTGTCATTGTTGTTGTTGTTGTTTTTGTTCTAAGTTCAATTGCGAATAATTAGCAGAAGTTAGTTGTAGCTGTGTCTGTAACTGAACTGTGTCTGTAACTGAACTGCGTCTGTAACTGAAACTGAAGGATGAAGAACAATGTGTATTTTGCGAAGGTGGTGACTTATCTTTTCTGAACTGTGATTAAAAGGTGACTTAAGTTTGTGAATTGTGATTAAAATGTGACTTATGTTCGACGTACTGTGATTAAAATGTTACTTAAGTTTGGACATTTTGTTACCCAACCGTTACTAAAATACAGAATGCATCCGAAAACACAGAATCCATAATAATCCATCAAAATCCAGAATTCAGAATACATCCCAAAACATGGCCCATCCTATAATCCATAACTCAAAATACATCAACAACAGAACTCAGAATACATCAACAAAATCCAGAATCAAAATCCAGAATTCAGAATACATCAACAACAGAACTTGATGCTGCAATTTGCGAAAATGTTCCCTTGGTGGTGTGTTCTTGACAGGTCAGCAGTTCATCTTAGACAGCTCAATGATTGGCGACTTCGTTCCCTGTGGAGTGCGAGTCTGATCTGCATACATCTCCACAACAAAGTGGACATACTCTGAACAAAAAACAACACACAAGTGTCATGAATCTATCCAAAAGGGGTTTTGTATATAAAAAAATGGTGTTGATTATGATTCTCAGATCTCAACCATCTATATGGACCCTAATTTCACCACTAAGCTTCAATGTAGCAGACCAACTATTATAATTAACCCACCAACATAAAGCAAATTAAACATTTAAAAAACTAATTTGTTCAATCTCATTCTCGTCACTCTCACCCACTTCATCAATTAACTTCATCAAGTTTGTTCAATCGATTACTGCACATTTCATCGATTTAACAGCAGAATCATCACCACCACCCACTATCTTCACGGAAAACAACATATTATGCAGCAATTTACAGCAATTATGCAGCAATTTACAACAATTATGCAGCAATTTACAACAATTATTGAATACACGCCCAAATACGAACATATTATGCAGCAATTTCATCATTTCGTACCGCAAACCAACATCAAAGCCCTAATCTTCAACCGAATCGAAGATTAACGAAGTGAAACAAGGTAGAAGAACACAAACCCAAATCCGAAAACAGAAAGAATGCGAAAAACCACACAAACCGAAGTTCAATCGAAGCAAAAACACAAACTTACTTCCAGTTGCAGTTCTGAAACGCAATGTCGCCGAGGAGGGTTCCTTCCGTGCTGAAAATCGACACTATCAGGGCGGAAGGAGGTCTGCAAGTTTCGGTTGGAGAGAATGGAGTGTGGAGATGGTTATCAAACGAGGGGGAAACGTTGCAAAGTGACAAGAGGGCATTATTGTCCTTTCAAATGTCTTCAAATCGTTTTAATTAGGTTATGTGATGTGCACGTGACACTTTGACAGTCAGATTTGACGAAAAGTTCACGGAGTAACCTTTCAGTCACATCTTCAAACTTAAGTAACGTTTCAGCTACACAAAAAAAGATGAGTAACCTTTTAATCACATGAGCCAAACATAAGTAACGGTTCAGGTAATTAACCCTAATTTTAATTAGACTCATGAGAAGAATCGTTTGATAAGTGGCACTAGTGAAATTTTTGCGTTTACTGACGGTATTTTTCGTCAGCAAAAGTAAAACTTTTGTCGGGAAAAATCAATTTTGTCGGTAAATATAGAATTTTGTCAGTAAAACTTTCGTCGACGAATGCCCCGTCGGCGAAAGTTTACCGAAGAAATATGTCACAAAAATGTCACTGGTAAAAATAATTTATTTGTCGACGGAAATTCTGTCGACAATATCAGTTTGGTCGGTAAAGAATTTTTTTACCCACGAAAGACGTTTCCGTCGGCAAAGAATTTTTTTATCGACGAAAGACATTTTCATCGGTAAATACCTTTTTGCCAACAAAATCAGTTTGGTCGTTAAACATGTTATACCGACGAAACATTTCGTCGGTAAAAGATGAACTCATTTTTTAAAAAAATATTACAAATAAAAAAAACACTATTGTAAATTGACAAATATATGAATTACAACTATTCATACAGAAGATAAGATTATAATTGTTCACAAATAGATGTTTTTTTTATCATCTTCACAAATAGATGAATTACAACTGTTTAAGTAAAGGACCAGTAAATGCTCCCACCTCTCTCTAGAGCACTCCCTGTCAAAGCTTTCTGATCAGCAATCGGTACATCGTTGGCTCACTGAGATGGAGTCTCAGTGTAAGCCTCCTGCCAATAGTAACCGACAACCTTTTCCTGGGGGTATGGTTGATCTAATGGATACATATATGGATCCTGCCAGGGAAATATATCAGTCAAAAATCTCATACAAAGCGAAACTCACCGGGGTAATCCCGGGAGCATTTGAGAAAGCATTCTACTTTGAACAATTATTGTTTGAGGATGTTGAGGAAGAAATGGATGAGCATCCTGAGGTGAATTGCATAAAGATTTTCTTCTCTCGTGAAGAAAAAATGGTTATGAGAAAGAAGCATGCACTTGATATTATAATCAAGTTATTCGGGAAATCGATAGAATATCAATTTATGTATAGAAAACTTACTCTTATGTGGAAAACATCAGAAGGTTTCGACATGATGGATCTTGGAAATAGATTCTTTAAGGTGGCTTTCCAGAACAGAAATGATATGGATAGAGTGCTTAAGGAAGGTCCATGGTTTGTTAATGCAAGTTTCCTCACTATGAGGATGTAGGAACCAAAATTCCAACCGGTAAAAGCATCCTTCTCTGCGGCAGCAATCTGGATTCGTATTCCGATGCTACCGTCAGAGTATTATGAAACGAAGTTCCTAGAGAAAATTGGGAATAATCTGGGTTCGTTGCTTAAAATTGACATTGCTATGGTTAATGGAGAAAGGGGCAAATTTGCTAGGCTGTGTGTTCAAATGAACCTCATGAAGCCATTGCCCTTTTTTTTCTTCTGAAAATTGATAATCTACATATCGATTTGGTGTATGAAGGCTTAACCTCTCTGTGCTTCGATTGTGGCATGATTGGCCACAAAAAACAGAATTGTGGTGGGAGAAAGGAGACATCGTACCCGGAATCGAAGTCGGAATCTCAGAGTCGCAGAGAAGAGGTCAGCTTGGAGGGGCAGAGGTTAGGGAACCCTTCAGACTTGATGATGGTGCGTAGCATCACAGAGGAAGGATCGACGGTCCAAGGAAAGGAACACAATCGGGGGTACGATCCTTGGATGATGGTGCAACCACGGAGAAGGTCGTCGGGAAAGGTCAGTAAATCTCCGGCGAACAGGGAAAGGGGCATCGGGAACATCGAGATGAACATGGAAAGGAGCAACGGGAACGATAATAACTTCTCCAACGGGAGGAAAGCAAAGGAAATTGGGAAAGCTGACAGTGGTACAGAGGAACCACTTTATCAGTCTAATGAAGGAATAATTGGTGAGGCTATTGGGCCGGGGAGGAGTGGTGGGCCAGTAAAGTCTGTCCAACCCAAGGGGAATTTCGGTTCAGCTCAGTCAAAGTCAAAGGAGCAATCCAAGGTGGAAATCAGTCAGACTCATTGGAAGGAGCATAAAGGAGTTGGCGTAGGAAATTATTCAAAGATGATAGCAAAAGGGAGCGGAAGTGGAATGGGCCAAGTAATGGGTAATTTCCCAAATCTTATATCAATTGGCAATAGGAAATCCAAAGCAGGAGAACCGGTGGAGAATGGGAAACAACCGCAGGGAGAGTTCAACATGTCTGGTTCAACAGAGAGGTCGAAGGTACAAATCAGGGAGGGCTCAATCGGGAGAGAGATTGAACAGATGCAACGGGAAAACACCAACCAAGATCGATTCAACCAAAATCAGGTTGAAAAAGATCTCAGTAGGGCGGAAGAGGTTGAAAGATCAGACCCCACTGGGAGGAACTCGGAGCGTCAAAAGAGTAGATCCCCTATGCGAAATGCAGCTGGAGTCGAAATGGAACGTTTGCCCTGTCAGGAGCCTTCCATGGGGACTGCATATTGAAGGAGTTTCTTCCTTTGTTAGAGTTATTTTATGTTCATGTTATCTAGTTTTTATGATTAGTACAACATTTTTAAACTCTGGAGGATCTTCCCTGGTGCGTAATCCGAATACGGATCCTAGTTGCATTAATTTAAAAATTATTGCTTGGAATTGTAGGGGATTAGGAAGCAATTTGGCTATTAATTCTGTCAAGGATTTGATTTGCAGAAACAATCCGGATATGGTTATCTTGACTGAGACGATGATTAGTGGTCAGAAGATTATCGCTCAAGCCAACAAGTTCAAGTTTGATAAATTTGAAAGTGTGGATTCTAAGGGTCTTAGTGGAGGAATTCTGATCCTTTGGAATTCGGCGAATCTTAATATTAAGGTCCTGGGATCTACTGAACAGGAGTTGCATGTTTTGGTTAAGGTACCCACCTCTAATTTATCATGGATGATGTCTGCTATATATGCTAGTGTAAATTTGGAGGAAAAACAGTATTTATGGAACAATCTGAAAGTTGTGTCGGATTCTCTGAATTTGCCTTGGGTAGTTCTAGGTGATTTAATGATGTCATTAGCCAAGATGAGAAAAAAGGTGGTAGACTAATTGATTTTAACCGTGCTACTAGATTTAAAGATATGTTAGATTACTGTGGTTTGATTGATTTAGGTTTTTCTGGCCCTCACTTTACTTGGGCTAAAATGTGTAGAAATAATAAATTTGTCCAGCAGCGGTTGGACAGAATTGTGGCTAACTCTGATTGGATTGTGAAGTTTCCTAATGCTAAAGTCTTCCATCTTACTTGAATTAAGTCGGATCATTGCCCCATGTTGCTTCAGTTGAATAATGAGGAGTTGAATAGGTCTGCTAGACCCTTCAGATGCGAAACTATGTGGCTTGACCATCCAGATTTCAAAAATTTGGTTTCCAGGACTTGGGATATGGCCTTAAATAGTCACCAAGAAGCTACTAAGTTGTTCCATGTTAGGGCTAGAGATTGGAACAGGAGAATTTTTGGTAATGTGTTTTAAAAAAAAGCTCAAATCCTTGATCAGTTAGACCTTATTCAAAAGAGGATCAGTTTTAATCCTTCTGAATTTGCTCTTAACCGTGAGAAATCTTTGAGGCGGAGTATGCGACAGTCCTGAATCAAGAGGAACACTTATGGGCCTCTAAGTCTAGGACGAGATGGATTGAGGATGGGAACAGGAATACCAAATTCTATCATGTCACCACCTTGGTTAAAAGGAATCATTCTAAAATTAGAGCAATTAAGGATTCTTGGGAGCAATGGGTTTATGAACCTAAACATATAAATAATATTTTTCAAAAAAGTTTCATCAATCTGTTTACGACGGGTAAGGTCGATGTCCTCATAAACCCGTGTTTGGAATTTAACCCCCCCTTTGACCATAAATTCGTATATGACTGATTCTTTGAATCGGTCGGTTTCCGATAGTGAAATTTTTGGGGCCCTCAAGTCTATTGGCCCCTTAAAAGCTCCTGGACCTGATGGTCTGCACCCCATATTCTACCAGAAAAATTGGGATCTAGTGGGTAGTTCGGTTTGTGGTCTCATTAAAAGCATTTTCGCTGGGAATCAGTTACCCACGAATATGAACGATACTCTCTTGTGCCTGATTCCTAAAATTGAAAAACCTGAAATGGTTAAGAACTTCAGACCTATCAGCCTTTGTAACACCTCTTATAAGTTACTGTCCAAAGTCATTGTTAATAGAATTCGTCCGTTTATGCATCATCTGATTTCTCCTTTCCAGGCTAGTTTTATCCCTGGTAGACAGGCCAGTGATAATGTAGTGATCCTAAGGGAAGCCTTGATTTCTCTAGGAAAAAAAAGAGGTATTTCGGGGCTTATGGTGCTTAAATTGGATCTTGAGAAAGCTTATGACAGATTGGAGTGGGATTTTATCCGTCAAACCTTGGTTCATTTTTAATTTCCGATGAAGTTGATATATATTATCATGAATTGTGTCACTTCTACCTCTGTTTCTATTCTTTTGAATGGGGGGAAACTTGATTCTTTCACTCCGTCCAGAGGTCTCAGACAAGGGGATCCTCTATCTCCATATCTCTTCATCTTATGCATCGACTTTCTTAGTTTCCTTATTGAGGAGGAAGTTAGGAAAGGTCAGTGGAAACCTCTGAAGTTAGGTAGGCAGTCCATTCACATATCTCACTTGTTGTGTGCAGATGATTTGATCCTCATGGGAGAAGCTACATTTGCAAATTGTCATTCTATGAAAAAGATTTTACATTTGTTCTGCTCAATATCCGGTCAAAAAATAAATTTTGAAAATTCTCAAATTGTTTTCTCTAAAAATTTGACCATTGAGGGAACAAATCAGATGGCAGGGTTCTTGGGCCTAAAGAAGGTGGATAATCTGTCTAACTATTTGGGTTTTCCTATGAATCTGTCGGGTAAAGATGTTAAATCTTTTAATTTCATCCTGGATAATGTTCGTTCTAAACTTGCGGGTTGGCGTGCTAAACTATTATCTATGGCTGGTCGTGGTATCCTTATTAATTCTGCCATGGCATCAATTCCTTCTTCTTTTATGCAATGTACTTATCTTCCGTCTTATACTTGCAAATAGTTGGATAAACTTAACAGGAATTTTCTTTGGGGCTCTTCGGAGAACATAAAGAAAATGCATAATCTGAGTTGGGAAGTTGTTACTCTTCCTAAAGATAAGTGGGGGTTGGGTATGCATGAAACTAGGGAAAGAAATATGGCGATGATCTCTAATTTTGCTTGGAGAATGGAGAATTCAAAGGATCTGTGGGCGAGAATCATTAAGAATCGATATTTCAATCTGACCACTAGAGTTACGAAGGGTAGATCTACTACTTGGAAAGCTCTGATTCAGGGGAAAAGTTGTATGAAAGAAGGAGAAGGGTGGATTATTGGGGATGGCATAAACATTAATCTGTGGTATGATAATTGGCTAGGATCCTGTACTCTGTGTGAGCTGTTTCAAGGAGCCTTGTCTTCTGGGGAAGAGAATTTGAAGCTGAAAGAGATAATTAGGGATAATGGGGAGTTGGATGTCTCTAATCTCTCCTTTCAAATCCCTGAGAACATATATGAGATTATTAGAGCTACCCCGAGGAGCATAAACCTGGGGAACACTGATAGGAGAATGTGGATGGGTTCGCCGACGGGTACTCCATCTGTGACCTTGGTTCACAGGAGTATTTGTCAAAAAGACACAGTCATATTGATCAGGCGCCAAATAAGTGTAATTGGATCTGGAAATGTGAGAACATTCTTAGAATTAAACATTTTTTGTGGCTTTGCAATCATGATCGTATTCCCACTGCCTGTATGCTTAGGAAAATGGGTATGGATATTGATCATATTTGCAAAATATGTGGTCTTTTTGAAGAGAATACCTATATCTTTTTGGATGGATATAGGTATTCCTGATGGAATTGAGTTCCATGGGGTCGAGTTATCAAAATGGTTGAAAGATAACTGTCATAACAAAATTGAACATAAAGAAAGGATGCAGTGGTGTTTGATTTTCTCTTCTGCAGTTTGGTTTATATGGAAGAATGGAAATTCTATTATTTTCAATAACAGATTTCTAGATATAGATATTGTGAGTCTAACTTTTTCGCAGGGTAGAGATGTAACTGCTCTTCTGGTGAAGTCCAATAGCATTCAGAGTAAAATGGAAATTGAAGTTCGGTGGATTCAACCAGAAGTTGGATGGATCAAATTGAATACAGACGGATCGACGTTAGGAAACCCGGGACCGGCAGGGTGTGCGGCGATTCTAAGAGATCATCTTGGAGGATGGGTGAAAGGATCGCAAAGAAAACTGGGAATCACAAACAGTTTGGTCGCAGAATTATGGGGGATCAAAGATGGGCTTATTTTGGCTAAACACATGGGAATTCAAGACATACATGTGGAATCGGATCCCAAAGAGGCGATAGGTATGATAGTGGATGATAATTTTGAAGATAGACCTCTAATGCCACTTATTTCAGATTGCAGGAAGTTGATATTCGAATTTAAGAAAGTGAAGTTAAGACATGTGTTCCGGGAAGGAAATGGAGCAGCAGACATCCTGGCCAAGGAAGCGGTCAATTTGGAAGCAAATTTTGTTGAGTTAGTTCATCCTCCGATAACTGTTTTATCGATCCTTAAATTAGACGCAATTGGCTTTGCCAAGACCAGACGGGTAGTTTTGTAGTTTTGTCTAGTTTTGTAACAAGTATTTCTCTATTTACCAAAAAAAAAAGTAAAGGACCAGTACTCCACAATGTAGTTGCCCTATCCTAAAGACACTGCAATGAGTGGAGTGTAGAACCTTCACAAACCCTGCTAGCCTAGCCAAATTGATCCCTGATTCCTCCAATATAAACAGAATCAAAAATAAAAATTTGTGAATGCTTGAAAACAGCAAAAGATCTCTCTAATGATTGACCACAAATGAGCACCATCTCCAGATACAAACTCACAACTCATAAGAGAAATGACTTACTGTAATTATATCCCACTTGGCTAGGGGTGGCAATCGTGTCGTGTCGTGTCTAATCGTGTCGTGTCATTAATCGTGTCGTGCCTAAACATGTCTCGTGTCTAAACGGATAAATTTTAAACGTGTCTAAACATATCTCGTGTCTAAACGTATAAGTCGTTTATCGTGTCTAAACGTATAGAGTTGTTTAGACACAGGATTCGTTAAGGATTTATAGAAATTACCTTATTCGGAAAATGGTTAAATTACAAAAAAGTAATACTCAAATTTTGGTTATTTTATTGAATATTGAATCTTAAATTATAAATAATAATAAATTAAAAATTTCTAAGTAGACTAAAATTTGAGTATTTTTTTAATAATTAATTCTAATTAGAACTCATGAGTGTGGTTAATGAGTCACTTACTTTATTAGTATAAATTTAAGTCTAACTCAATTCATAGAAGTAACCGTGTACACGATTAGACACACTTAGTACACGACACAATTAATTAATTGTGTCTAAACGTGTGTTTGCTGTGTATTTGCATGTTAGATGTGTTTAGACACGATTATTAATCATGTCTAAACGTATAAGAGTTATTTAGACACACTTAGAAATCGTGTTGTGTCAGAAATTGACACCCCTATGTCTATATTCGTGTCACATGAATACACGACACGATTAGACACGAATAGTTAATCGTGTTTATACAGATATCTGCAGATCTGAGGTGTTTAGACACGTTTATTAATCGTGTCTAAACGTATAAGAGTTGTTTAGACACGGGATTCGTTAAGGTCAAACCCATATATGCTTTGAAGCAGATCGTGTCGTGTCGTTTAATCGTGTCGCGTCAGAAATTGCTACCCCTATACACATGGCCACTGGATATAGAAAATAGATCGAAACGCTATTCAGATTGGAAAGCTATCTCCATCCCCAAACTGTAGCTTTAGGTTAAGTCAAATCCTCATGAAAAGCTATTCAGATTTATACAAACGAAATGTAAGAATAATAGTACAAGAAATAGCAGGAATTACTGTGTCACAAGAAAGAAAAAATTGAGTAATGTCCATGAATCAACTAAACAAATAAGAAATGCTAATATCAGAAATGTATGCTTTAAATACTAAAGGATGAACCTCTAACAATTTCACATTGCAAGTTCATTCCATCCATCATGATTCTAAATCATCCAAGACTCTGCACAGCAAGAGAAACATGGACCCAATTGACCATCAACATCTATAATTATGAGTTCAGTGACAGAAATTGATGTCAAGTAAGAGCAGAAACTTACATAGCCTAAACAATTTGTCATCGCAAAGAGGAGGAACCCAGCGTTGATCAACCCAATACTTCCGGAGCCTCAAATTGTACTGAGGGAACTCTAATTCCTCCAACCTCTCCTCCAGAAAGACTATACACGTCGAAATTTTTTTTAGAAGAAGCCTCGACAGATTTAGGGTTTTCAGGAGTTTTTCGAAATCATAATTTTAAACCAGAGTTTCTCCAATTTAGGGTTTTACCTTAGACTGGCAAGGCAGGACAAGACGCAGCGAGGACGATATCGAACCAAGAGAAGAGGTCCTGCAACCGTGAGAAGAGAACGAGCAAAGGAAGTAGTGAGAACGGATGGAGGTTTATGTCATGTTCTTTTCACGAAAAGGAGAAGGAATTCAGCTTACGGAATCCGTAAGAATTTGATCTTTTCGCGTATGTGAAGTACATAAGAAGCTCCCAACGTATGTGAAGTCACCGCTCCGCTAGTCTAGAAGAAACGCTTTATGAAAACTTCTCTCGCTGCGCCGACAGAGAGACGGTTGCGGATCGCTGACGGAGCAACGAAGTAGCGATGGCGGCACTGGAAGCTCCTCTATGCTACGTCGACGTGACCCGTGAATCCACCGCCTTCCGCCTCATGAAACAGATGGTAGACACTGAGTTACTGCAAGATTGAGCTCGATTTATAGTTTTACGTGTCAGTATTGTTGTTTCTCGTGTTTTAATGCACCATGGTTGCGTTTATAGGGCTGGGAAGAAGGCGAGGGGCTAGGGAAGAAGAAGCAAGGGATCAAAGGTTATGTTAGAGTCAAGAACAAATATGACACCGTCAATCTGTTGTATACCCGTTCCCTTTTTTGTTGTATTTCGTGATGCTTGAGCTGTGTATCTTGAGAAATATGATTAATTTTATACTCGCAGGTGTGGGCACTGAGAAGCCAAATCCCTAGGCATTTGACACTGCACAGTTTGATAGCATCCTCAAACGATTGAAAGTGGTAATTCATTTGATTTTTCTTGTAATTAACCCTATTTCATGTTCCATATTCTCAATTCCTATTCTCTATTCATTATTTCTTATTAATAGGTTTAGGTTTAGGTTTTTCAATTTTTACTTCATTACACAAATTAATAGTAATATATATTAAATATTTGCTAGAGATTAACACAAGTGCTATTTTATTCGGTCGTAAAAATATCTATCATTTGTCACAAGGTCGGAATTTTCGTTTTTGGTACATACAAATATTTTTTACCGGCAAAAATACAATTACGTCGGTAATGTTATATGCCTTAATTTACTGACGAAATATAAATTTTCGTCGATAACATTTTATTTTAGCATCCAAATATTTTTTCGTTGGCAAAAATATGTTTTATCATATTTTTTCTTTGTTTTGTACCGATGAAAATGAATTTTCGACGGCAATTTTATTATATTTACCGATGAAATATAAATTTTTGTTGTTAAAATTTATTTTTAGTGTCCAAATTATTTTTCGTCCGCAAAAATAAGTTTTATTGACAAAAAATTATTTCCATCGTTAGTTATCACTTTTACCTACGAAATTATGCTGACGAACTAATGTTTTGTCGCTGTATTTTCACTCAGTAATGTGGGGTCATACATTTCATTAGTGGAATATTTTACCAAAATATAGCTCATTTGATAAATATATACCAAAATGTCCTATAGTAGAAAATAAATACAAATCTATACCTACCCGCGACTACCATTCGCGAGTGTATTTTTTATTATTATTTTCAACTCCACCCGCGACTCCCATTCGCGGGTGGAGTTCTTCCGTCAGCTCTACTCGCGACTACCAATCGCGGGTAGAGCTGGAAAATAATTTTAAAAAACAAAATTTATTAAAGAAATGAATCATTCTTACAAATTTTAATTTTTTAGAATATATTTTAATAAACGTGTTACACGACAGTGTAGTGATTCCTCATCTTCAAAATATTAATTTAATATCATGTAAATCGATGATCTACCTATCAAATGTTAAACTAATACTACACTTGATCTTAGTGAAAACACTAAGCATCGATCAAACTTGCCGTTTCTTGTATGAAAGTTCTGCAAAACTCAACTAACTTAAGTAATACTAACATCGATCAATGAAGTGGAACCGAACGTACCGACACAAAAGTGGTTGGAGGAAGAAACATGGTTGTTGATTTGCTGGCGCCGGTTGCAGATACGGTGAAGACGGGTTGCAGATGTTGCGGAGATGGGGGAAGGTAAGTTGGTTGAAATTGGAGGCTTCGAAGACGACAACGTCTGACAGCAACAAGTGGCGGTGACGACAAAAAGTGAGTGGTGGAGAATGAGAGTAGAAGTGATGAAAATTAGTGTAGATACGTTGAAAGATTTAGTGTTGAGAGCGAAATAGTGATATAATAATTTTGAATATGAAAGTAAAATAAGTGAAAAATTAAGTGATTTTTGTTTACTAATTTTATTTTATTTTTAAAATAAGTAAGAGTAAATATTTAAAAAACTATTAAGTCATTTAGGCGAAAAAATAGTATGTATATAATAGGCGATATTCTACATATAATCTCCATATTGAATTCTCAGCTGGGCCCCCGGAAATTGCCACGTCCTGCGAAACTTCTTGCTTAGTTTTTTTTTTTTTTTTTTTTTTGGCCAAAGAAATTCCGACTAATATTAATGTGTACTCGGGAGGTAGTTCGGATACAAACAACAATCAGACGAAAGTAAAGCAAGCAGTGGGGTCGGAGGTGATGACACCCAGCCCGAAGGGCATGACCCCGCTAAAGTAGATCTAGCTACCCAATCCGCACAAGAGTTTGCGGATCGGGGAGTATGGTTCCATACGGCGACCTCCATTCCGGATGTCTTTGAAACCGCATTAGAAAGAATAGAATCAAGTCGCCAAATGAAATCCAAACCACGAATGTGGTTAATAACACAAAGGGCGTCCGATTCAAACGTAACTCTCGTCCAGCCCTTCGACACCGCCAAATCAACCGCGGCTCTGATCGCCTCCGCCTCGAGGATCTCAGCCGATGTTGATTCCTTTGCAAAAGCTGTACCCCCAACGACACACCCAAGATGGTCTCGAGCGATGACCGCCACCCCACCCCGCCCCGTAGCCGGCGACCACGAGGCGTCACAGTTTATCTTGATGGTGTTTGTTAGGGGTGGCGACCACTTGATCAGATTCTGTTGCGGTCTGTCACGGTTGGGCTTAGTCTTCGTCATCTCGACACCAATTCTATCAATCTCGTTCAAAATGTGATCAATCACGGGTGGAGCCCCTTCGAAAATGAACTTGCAGCGCGCCTTCCACACGACCCACGCCACAATCATGAGGCGTGGCCACGAGTGTACTTCGTTCCCACGGCATGGCTGGTTGCCTCTTGTCGCCCACACGAGCCAATCATCCAAAGAATTCAAGGCCATATTGAGAGCTGCAAAGTTTAAGTGCCGCAACCATACCTGGTGCATCCAAGGGCATCCGAGAACAAGGCATGCTCGGTAGTGTCCTCCACCCCACATTGCGCACACAGAGGAGACATGTTAGACCCTCGACGGACGAGGCTACTGGCGGTTGGAAGGGACCTCGCCGCAATCTTCCAGCCGAAGGCACGTATCTTGGGCCACACCTGAGCCTTCCAAATGGCGGACCAGACCCCAGGCAGATCAGTAGGTGGTCGGTTGTTCAGGTTCAGACTCGGGTCCGTGGGTTCGTTGACGATGCACTGGTATACCGACTTAACAGAGATTTCACCTGAGCGGGAATGTGGCCATCTTAGGGTGTCCGACTGTGCTCGTGAAGGGATGTCGATCTCCAGAACAGCCTCTACATCCTCCGGGTGCACCTGTTGCCTGATCACGGTCTCCTGCCAATGACCGCGGCTCGTGTCCATCCATTGGTCCACCGTGAACGCAAGGTCCTGAACCATGCTGGTAGGGCGTATCCTGAGGTTCGGCTTGGAGGGAACCCATGGGTCTAGGAAGGGTCTGATGACAGTCCCATCACCTAGAGTCCACACCCCTTCTTCCTTGATCACATCCCGACCCTCAAGCATGCTGACCCATGCCCAAGACAGTCTGTTTCCTTTTCGTGCCTGCATAAAAGAGGAGTTTGGGAAATATAGGCCTTTCAAGACCCTTACCCATAGCGACTCGGGCTCCTTGACAATGCGCTGAGCCATGTTGGCAAGAATTGCCCGGTTGAAAGCTTGCATTTCCCTGAACCCGTAACCCCCCTTGGCCTTAGGGAGTGTCATCAGATCCCATTTCTTCCAGTGGATCCTTTTGATTGCCTCGGTCGAACCCCACCAAAATCGAGCAATCAACCTATTTACCTCCGAGCACCACGTTGAGGGGAGCTTGAAAATGTGCATGACATAGGTCGGGATCGACGCGAGAACCGCCTTTATCAAGACCTCCTTGCCCGCTTGATTGAGTATCTTGGATTTCCAATTATGAATTTTGTCACGTACCCTTTCGAGTAGATATGACAGAGCCTCCTTCCTCGATCTTCCCCAAACGGTTGGCAAACCCAAGTAAAAACCCGGGTTAATTGCTTGTGTCACCCCAAAGACCTCCGATATGTCCGCCATATGTGAAGGATTCGCGGCTGAATTGAAGTACAATGTCGACTTTGAGAAGTTTATCTTCTGACCCGACATAGAGCAGTATGAGTCCAAAGATCGTTTGAGTGCCAGAGCGTCATCCCGAGATCCTTTCATGAAAAGCAGTGAATCATCCGCGAAGAAGAGGTGTTGTATCTCCGGACACCCCCTCTTCGGACGAATCCCGCTAAATGTCCGTTGGGCAACCTGGTTATCAAGCATCCTTGACAAAACGTCAGCTACCAAGATAAACAAATATGGGGATAGAGGGTCACCCTGCCGGAGACCCCTTGAGGGGGTGATTTGATCCGATAGTGAGCCGTTGATGATGATCCGGTATGTGACAGTCGAGATGCAGGCTTTGATCCAAAGGACCCATTTTTCCGAGAACCCCCGTCGCCTAAGCCCTTCAAGAAGGAAGTCCCATTCGATGCGGTCGTAGACCTTTTGCATATCAATTTTAAGCGCGTACTCCGATCTCCCACGGTTATCTCTACATCTCCCGCGCGTCTTGAGGTATTGGAACATTTCATGCGCGATGATGATACTATCTTGGATCCTCCTGCCTGAAACAAATGCACTTTGGAACGGTGTAATAAGGTTTGGCAAGTAGGTTTTAAGCCTATTTGCCCAAACCTTAGATATAATTTTGTAACCAAAGTTACATAAGCTGATGGGTCTGAAATCAGAGGCTCTCACGGGATTGGCTAATTTAGGGATTAAAGTAATATCAGTGGAGTTTAGGATCGGGGCATTATACCTGTCCGGAGAAATGCGTTGACAAAAGTCATCGTTTTTTTGATAATTACTTCTTGCTTCGTTTCTAATTTCCTTCGTCATCGTCATTGTCAAAGTCAACTCTGCCACTCTTTCCTTTTCTCCCGTCTCCGTGCTATCTCTACCTTAACTTCGGTATCTCCGGTTTCTCTTCCCTCCGATTGCAGATCCAGGTTAGTTCTTCCATTTGCTCCTCTCATCTTTGCAAGCAATTATGGACACCTCTGCTGCCACTGTCAGAGTAGGAGAACCTTGCTATTAGCATTGATGTTGGATTAGGTTTTGTTTTGAAACCTAGCATAAGAAATTTCTTAGTGTTAGTTTTGGTTTTGCTCTGTGATGATTCCTAATTTCCTACTGGATTAAACATTGACGGAAATAAATCTAGTGATTGAGCTTTGAATTGATGTCTTCTCCATTTCGTAGTTCTAAGAGGTGGAAGTTGTTTCTATTTTTAAGAATCTCTGCATGGAGGAAAGTGACCGTACCTATGAAGTGTTCCTGAGCTTCCGTGGGAGAGATACTTGCTCATCATTTGTAAGCCACCTCTATGGAGCTCTTACACATGCTGGGATTCGTGCGTTCAAGGACAATGACGAGCTCAACTTTGGGGGTCCAATTGCTGATGAGTATCCGCGACTGCGAGCACTGGAAAACTCTGAAATTTATATGCCCATCTTTTCAGAGAATTATGCGTCCAGCAAATGGTACCTCCAGGAACTAGCGGAGATGGTGAGTGTGAAAGAGGAAATAGCGGGGAAGGAGATCCTTCCCATATTTTATAAGGTGACAGCTGATGATGTAAAGCTCTAAACTGATCGCTACATGAAGCAGCTCATTGCTTATAAGACAAGAGAAGCATCTGAAACTGTTCAACTGTGGAAGAAGGCTCTCTTATCCATTCCTGATTGCAGGGCATGGGAGCTTCTGTTGAAAGACTCGAATGGGTGAGTATTGCAATCTTCAGCTGCATAAGGATTCATGTAGACTATGTCTTTCTTTGACCCTAATGAATTCTATAGTTGAAACCCCTCTGCCGAGGTTTAGACTACAAATTCCTATCAGTAATCCATCTTTAATTAGTAGCATGAGTAACAAGATAAACTGAACATTTCAAGATAATAATCTTGACATTTAATATCTTGAACTTCTCATTTCACTCAGTTGAGTTCCTGCAGTGGCGCATTGAGCCATACAAAATTTCGGCACCTTAAGAGCACCTAGTGCTCACCAATAAAAACATGAATTCAGGTTTCTATATCTTCATGTGCTAGAAAAGGAGTTTCCCACCTCTTTGAGAGAATCTGGGTTTGCTGTGTGATTTTTCTTAAAGCATTATAGCTCTTCATCTGCAACTCCATTTATGCACTGCTTTATTTGATAGATTCTAACTCACTAAATTTCGAAGTGAATTGTTGTTTAAGAATGATGTGAAGTGAATTCCCTTATCAAATTACATTACACAAGTGAATGCTTAATCCTAGACTGACATGAGTCTCACCTTCAAATGAATTGCAGAGATGCGGAATTATGTCAAGAGATTGTTAAACGAGTCTTGGTTATGATAAAGCTGAAACAGAAGCTAGTACCAGAAGTCTTAGTTGGAATAGATGATCAAGAAGAAAGCTTAATGAAATTATTGGACATCGAATCTCATGACGTAAAAGTGATTGGAATCCATGGAATGGGCGGGATTGGAAAAACAACTCTAGCTAAGGTGGTGTTCAATGAGTTGTGCGGTTACTTTGATTAATCCATTCAGTGAAGATCATAAACAGTTACCATTCAGTAAGTGATGGGTCCTGGCCTATGGGCCCGAACAGATCTGGTCCTCACAGGCCTCTACAATAGAAATCCTCCAGGCCCATTAAACGTGGCTTGTCAGCCAAGGCCAGCCCAGAGGGCGAGCCATCGAAGGGCGCGCCACCAATGGTGCGCCACGTTAAGACTGACCCATCCCCTCTGACAGGTTCGGGACACGAGGACCAACAGGGAGGGATGGGGGGCTCTCCGCTCCTGAGGTGGAGCTCCGGCACGGGAAACGAGCCCACTGAGCACCAGACACTAGGTAGCACACTGCCCAATGGGGCTCCACTCAGCCACGCCGAACGCCACATCGGATAACCGGGGTCAGATTCAAACCCTACTCAGGTTAAGGGTGAATGCTATAAATACTTTCACCCCTCTCTACTTCATTTATTCATTACTGTTCACTATTACACACTTATATTCACAAACGAACCTCCTAGCTCACTTAAGATTCGGAGGGGAAACAAAGGGCATAGCCCGAGTTTTCCTTATTGCAGTACGTCGGAGCGCCGCTAGGAGCATTTCAGGAGATCAAAATCCAACAGTAAGGAGAATGCATTATCCAGTTCAGTAAGGAGAAGATAGACACACTAGGGACCATCTTGTCGAATTAGAGCACACAGTTGTCCAGGCCAATCAGCAGCCAACTACTGAGCACCTCGTGTTGGTGACCGCGATGAAAGAGCAAGTTGGAGTTATGAGAGCAACACAAGAGGAGATACAATTGAGGGAGGCTGAATGTGATGCCTCTCACGCGCAGTTGAACTCCCTCAAAGCTCAATGGGATTCGTGGGCAGCTCATCTTGATCTAGTCGATTAGGGTACTGCTCACCTTTTCTTTTGCTTATATATATATATGTATATACTGCTCTTGATTGATCCTTCTCAAGCCTCATCAATCCAATAAAAACAGTACAGGTTCTTGAATTGACACACATTTTTAAACAAATCCTTCTACGGTTGAGAGGAAATAGTGGTCTCGGTTGTAAATGCAGGAGGGATGATGCTTCATAATAAGCTATAAAGGTGGATATACTGAAGTAGCGAGAGAAGAAGGTTTCTCAATCGAGTCTAACCTTTCGAGGAGCTTACGTTTCTCAGGTCTTGCTTGAGTGGAAGGAAAATTCCATGGCCTCAATCTTTGATCCGATAACCAGGAATTTTTGTCTGACTATCTTTTGTAACGATTCTTTATTTTTATCTACTTTAGCACATAAACATGGTAGTAGTTTTTTTCCTTCTTAATTACATGTTATTGTTTTCCCATAGCTAATTTTATTTGTTTATTTCGTTTGTAGAGTGAGGATGAACTCCGGATGGTGGGCGGGATGCCACTGGCTTCAGACAAAGTTTGTTAAGTAGAGTCGCACACAAAATAATGACCAAGGTATGTCTTATTCTATTAGGTTGATTAGTAACTTTGGTTGCTGAATTTTGAGATTGATGAGCCAAATCAATACTTTTGGATTTTGGTTTAAAATCTTGTACGTTTGCAAGGAGTTTGTATTGAAGGACTTGTATTGATGAACACTATGTGTGTGTTTTGGGGGGTAATTTATTTGTTTATCAGGAAAAACATATTTACCCTTGAGAAAAATAGACCAAACTTATGAACATAACACTGAAATTTTAAATAAACTTCTAAAATAGACGATCACATCGAACTTTCTTAATGATGATTTTTTGTTTTCTTTGATAGTGTCCTCATGATTTAAATCTGTGCAAACGGATACCTATATTGAAAAATTAAGAACGGTTCTGTATACTCTTAACATATATTTCAATATATAATAATGCAGTTCGACCATATTTCTAAATCTGTAACAGAATCGTATTTGTAATAGATACATACTCATCATCGTGGAGTAGACAAGCTAATTCCTGTAGATGTCTATTTGCCAGGCTGCCCGCCTTCTAACCATCCTCACCATGAAGATTAGTCTAGCTCAATAAGTCGATCGAGTTCCTGTATTATCAACTCATCTGCATCTTCATTCTGTGTGGTCTCAGTCAAGGAGGTAGAAGACGATGCAACCTAAAATGATAAATCAAAGGTAAAAGAAACATAAATAACTGATTTCTAACCGTTCATGTGAACAACAAAAAGCAATGCTAAGGCACTATCTATTGTTGCTTGAGCTGCAATCTACAGAGTTCACTTTTAATTTGATGTCTCTTAACATAAACTTCTGCAAATGTTGCTGCAGAAAACTATATTTTTCCTACAAGTGGGCATCAAGACTGATTTCAACAATTGAAGTCTCCATTTCGTTCCAACTGAGTATGTTGAACTGTCCTTTTACACTTTACAGGGATGCATCAAAACACCACCCATCTATCAATTTATATGAGCAGAGTGCATGTCTATCACTATCATTCGTATATATATATATATGTGTATTATAAAGTGAAGGGCAAATGATGGTAAGGAAGTTACCGGAGAGCCATAGTTATGTCTGCTTATAAACTTTACGGACTCCGCCATCTCTTCCAAATCTTCAATTACTTTGAGGTTCGGGCAGTTTGCTATTCTTAGCTCCTTAAGCTCTCCTACGCTGGCCACATCAGACAACCTCTCAATGGATGTACAATCATTAATGTCGAACACCTTCAAAGACTTCAATTGTCCAAATGGAACCTCTTTGAGTTTGTGACAATTGCGGATAGTAATATTCTCTATCCGGTTTCTAGAGTGGGATCGACGAAACAAGCTTGTTGTGCCGCAATTTTCTATTGTTAAGAATGTGCGGTATGTAGATCCAAATTCCAGATCCTCAAGACTGAGGTAAGGGCATCCCTTAAAAGTTGCATTCAAAGTAATCACCGATTGATCCTGAAAAAATCAATTCATTTAACAAAAGCTAAACTAGGAGTGCTTCAAGATTATGAACTATGAATGAAGATGGAAGCAAGGCAAGACTTAAAAGAGGATTGAGTTGAATATTCTCTCCAGGGCCTCCCCTATGCAGAAACAAGGTTGTTTGGTGGTTATGGTAACTTAAGAGACACCAAATCCAATCCATTAATTTGTCACTCTCTCTCATTTTCTAAGTTGCTATTCATTTATGAAACCCATCTTAATCCACTCCCAAACACAGTTTCATAGCAATAAAATCATTGATAGAGCTATTCATCAAATTTAACAAATTGCTACTACTCCAAGGAGTTATTATGTCAAAATCAGGAATTTTTCCAAAAAAATAATTATAATAAAAAATATATTTAGAAAAGTTAATATTAAAAAAAATATATTTCGAAATAGGCGCATACATGCTACTCCAGGGTGCGACGCGCTACCCTGGGTAGCGTGTTAGCCATTTTTTTCATTTCGACGATTTAATGCTTAATTAAAAATTAAATTATATATCAATTAAAAAAGAATAAAAACATAGTAAGTAAATATTTTAATTGTGATTCAAATTGTGCAAAAAAATATTAAATTTGGACTTACGAATTGACTATACGCTCTACCCTAAGTTGAAATATGACAATTTAACTTTAAAAAAAATATAATTCAGACTCTGTAATTACAAACTCAACACGGTTAAGAACGTTTATGGTGAAATTTCAATTATCTACCTACTCTAAGTTTTTTGGATTTTTTTATTTGATATATATTTAATTTTTTAACCTAACATAGTTTGTTTTATAATTTGACCGGAATGATAAAATGAATTAGGTAAAAAATTAATGATATACTAACTCAGAAAAAAAAATTAAAATAATTACAGTACCTAGATAATTTAATTACGACATAAATGATGCTAACTAGGAGTTTCAGACTAATCATATGATACGACACACAAAAAATTATTTATTCATATTATGAGTACGAAAGTCAAAACTAAATACATCATTTATGTCAAAATCAGAATTTAAAAAAAATATATATATCATTAATACTTACTTTTCTAAATATATTTTTTATTATACTTACTTTTTTTGAACAATTCCAAAATCAGCAGCAATCACACATATTTTGCATCTGTGTACTCTCTACTCTTTGAACTTTCAATTTGAATAGATCAAAAAGGTCCGTAGATACAGGGATAATCTATCGAACGCACCTTTTCGTTGATAAAATGTCGTACTCGTCCACAAATTTCTTGGCAAAGATCCGCATCGCTGGTATCAATCAAAGATATACAATTAGTAATCGGAAAGAAAGTAAACCGATGGGATTATATGAAGATGGAAAGACCCTCACCTAGTTGGGCGATTCAATCCCAAGATCTGACCGATTCCCCGGAGAGCATTACTCCACTCCTCGATAGTTGCTTCCGACTCTGCGGGGTGTTGGCTAAGCTGCATGATGTACCTGCCCGTTTGGAGCTTGACATCCTCCACTGTCACATCGTAAAACACCGGAAGGATCCTCTTGTCCATGGCCTCAGCCACCTCTGCGATCGCCGTAACTTCCAAGAGGCGCGTATTGCTGGTGGCGTAGTTCTCCGAGAAGACGATTACGTAAATGTTGCAATTCTCGATTAAACGTCGAAGCATCGCATCCATGAGTTTCCCCGGTTCGATTTCAACCCTGCCGATTACAGCACCGATTCCATCCATTCTTAAGTAGTTGATCAGGTGGCTTATCATTCTACCACAAGTATCGTTCACCAGATAACTCACGTACACAATACAGTCTGGATCGGTGGAAGGTGCCATTGAAATACGTCTAAAGGCAGGAGGGGCGGTCTTGAAAGGGCAGCTGTAAGTGGCGGGCGGGCTGTAGATGGCGAACGAGTGGCGGCGGCGAGCTGGCGGGGTCCGGTGAAGGGGAAAGAGATGGAGACTTGGAGGCTGGAAGGAGAAGGCTTGGAAGGTGAAGGGATTTGGAGGGAAAAGGTGAGGGGATTTGTAGAAGGAGAGAAGGTCGTAGAAGGAGAGAAGGTCGGACAGTGTACACCGGATATTTAATTTACTTACCGGGTATTCACTCTCTTCAATCTCCATACGCAACTTTCCAAAAAAAGTGATCACTGATTGACGGTGACAGCCCTAAACCCTAAATGATTTCAACTGCCAAAATGTGTTAGTATATTATTACTTTAAATTAATATCATTCAAAATATAGAAGGGTGTAAAAGTGAAGAACTGAAAAGTCGGTTCCCCTCCCCTATAGAAGAGTCGGTTCCCCTCTCTAAAAATAATAATTATATATATAATATAATATAAAAATATGAAATAAACTAAAGTATACTTAAAATTTAAAAACAAATACAAAACACTTGTTTTTTCATATATATTATAAATATAAATCCAAAATAATACTTAGCCAAATATTTCATATTTTTCATACTTAACCCAATAATTATTTAGCTTTTTTTTTTCTATCATTTTCATTATTTATTTGTAATAAGTTTTAACGATAGTTAGCTATTTCTGTTATATTGGAAAACAAAACCATTATTCCTACATGGGGAAAAGAACTAAAGAAGACAAAAGGAAAGGGAAGTTCATGCACATGTGCAATGTACTGTTGAACTTGTCCTGAAGCAAATATTCAACTTGCGACTGCGTGGAGAGGATTGAGAGAGAGACAAAATTTGGGGCCCACCCGGGTCGGCTGTCCCCAAATTAGGATTCAAATAATTTTCATTTTCTTTAGATTCGGAATCTATTTAAAATTATTTTATAAAGATTCCGACAATTATGAAGGTAAACCTCATAAGGAAAATACATGATCATGTAAAACCGACGTTGATTCTAATAATAAGATATTTTATAAATAATATTTTAGTTTTAGTTTTTGATAGTTAATTTTATTTGTTGTCATTATTATTATACGTGTGCACCTTTATATATATATATATATATTTTTCAATAATTAATCTAATTTGTTATAATTATGTATCGTTATATACTATGAATTTTTATTAGTTATTTCAAAGATTTTTTTATATAAAGTTTAATGGTTAGTATATAGTATTTAGTATTAACAGGCTCCAGTAAGTTTCAATTATATTATCAACCAAATAAAGTTCACTTGTATAATTGAAGAATTTTTTTTCTCCGAAATATATTTTAAAGTAAAAGTAAATAACAAAATATTTTCAGTTTTAAAGAAAATACAAAATTATATCTACTCGCGAATTATTTGAAAGATTTTTCTGATTAATTTAATTAACACTGTCATCCTCATTTAAACTCTGAAAATAGGATAAAAAGTTTTATTTAACATGAATAGTACATTTTTATGTTGGACCCAAAATATTTTTTCCCGATGTAGAACAATTCAGTATATCACTAATATTTTATAGGACACCTAGATATATTTTGTGCTATCTCTGTTATATTGGAAAAAAAACATAATTATTCCTGGGAAATGAACTAAAGGGAAGGCTGATGATTGTGACGTGATTGAGATGTGTCGGGAAGGGAAGGGTGATGATTGATGTGCTCCTGATTTATTTTTATATTCATATAATTATTGTTGCGGTTCAATTCGAGATTTAGTTGTTTTTTTTATTAATATTTAAAAAATGATGAAGATAAGATACAAAACGATGAGAGAAATTCATCAATTTCTTAAAAGATGTCAATTTTTTTTTAAATATTTAATAGAATAATTAGTTGCACAAAAAAATAAAAATTGAACGAAATAATAAATTTTTTTTTTTGGCCAAGAAAACATACGACTTAGATTAATGCGTAATAGAAGAAATGTTCGAGTACAAACTATCATCAGACATAAGTAAAGAAAGCAGTGGGGTCGGAGGTGATAACACCCAGCCCGAAGGGCAAGACCCCGCTAAAGTGCTCCTAGCAACCCAATCCGCACATGCATTTGCGGATCGTGGTATATGATTCCATTCCGCCAACTCCATCCCGGTAGCCAAAAAGGACGCATTCGCTAAGATGGTGGCCACGCTCCAGCTGAAGTCGGTGCCACGAAGGTGGTTAATGACCCCTAGGTTGTCGGATTCGAACATGACTCTCGTCCACCCCATGCGACCGGCTAACTCCACCGCGACCAAGATTGCCTCGGCCTCCAAGACCTCGGCCGAGACAGCTTGTTTGAGTATGGTTGTCCCACCCACGACGTTACCAACCTCGTCCCTTGCAATGACCGCCACCGCACCCCTACCCGTCTCAACTGACCAAGAGGCATCACAGTTGAGCTTAAACGTGTTTGGTGGAGGACGCGCCCATGGCACTCTGTTCTGTCGCCGGTGCCCATGTATCCTCGTTTGGCTCACCAACTCTTGACCTATCCTATCTATGTCCTCTAGGATGTGATCCACGACAGGTGTTGATCCTTCGAATAAGAGTTTGCACCGAGCCTTCCAAACCGCCCATCCCACGACCATAAGTCGTGGCCAAGAGTGCGCCTCATTGCCCTTTCGCGGCTGGTTTCCTCTCGTCGCCCACACGAGTCAATCGTCCAAGGATGACCGAGCCATATTCAAAGCAGCGAGATTCATATGTCTAAGCCAAACCTGGTGCATCCAAGGACACCCGAAGATCGCGCGTTCGGTCATGTCCTCCACTCCGCATCGGTTGCACTCTCCCGAGATTGGGACTCCGCGCCTTACTAGTCCTCCCCCCGTGGGAAGGGTCCGAGCTGCAAGTTTCCACATGAAAGCACGAATTTTTGGCCATACCTCGGCTTTCCATATGGCAGGCCACCCCCCCCGGGAGATCAGACATTGGCCGATGGTTGAGGTCAATCGCCGCGAGCATTGATTTGTTGTGTATGCAATGGTATGTTGATCGTACTGTTATGTCCCCGGACCTCGAATGAGGCCACCGAAGGATATCCGAGTGTGGCCTTAGAGGAATAGGCACCGCAAGAACAACTTCCACGTCTGAGGGGTGCACCATTTGTCTGACGAGGTCCTCGCGCCAGGCTCGGTCTTCTTGGTTCACTCATTGGTGAAGTGACTCGGCCTGAGGATCCTGCAGCTGCCGAAGTGGTCTGATCCGAAAGTTCCTTAGATTCGGAACCCAGGGATCACTAAATGGCCGAATGTTGAAGCCGTTACCTATAGCCCACACTCCGTCTTCCTTAATGACGTCCCGACCCTCGAGCATGCTGACCCATGCCCAAGATGGCCTATTTCCCTTGACAGCCTGCATAAAGGAAGTGTTTGGGAAGTACACACCTTTCAAAACCCGAACCCAAAGAGAGTTCGGTTCGTTGAGAATGCGGTTGGCCATATTAGCTAGGATTGCCTTGTTGAAAGATAGTATTTCCCTGAACCCGTAACCACCCTCGTTTTTAGGGAGAGTCATCGCCTCCCACCTTCGCCAATGAATGCGCTTGTTCCCGTCAGTTGAACCCCACCAAAAGCGAGCGATTAATCTATTTACCTCCGAGCACCAAGATGATGGAAGTTTAAACACTTGCATGACATAGGTGGGGATCGATGTGAGAACCGTCTTAATCAATACCTCTTTGCCCGCCTGATTGAGCATCCTATTCTTCCAATTCTGGATTTTGTCCCGGACCCGCTCTAGAAGGTAGCTTAACGCGTCCTTCCTAGACCTGCCCCAGACCGTGGGCAGACCCAAATAGAACCCCGGGTTAAGTGACTGCCGAACCCCAAGGACTGCCGAAATCTCCGCCTTATGAGCCACGGTCGCGACTGAGTTGAAGTATAACGTGGACTTGGCAAAGTTGATCTTTTGGCCCGAAAGAGAGCAGTACGTGTCCAAGGTCCGTTTGAGAGCCAATGCCTCACCGCGTGTGCCCTTCAAGAACAGGAGCGAGTCATCCGCAAAGAAGAGGTGCTGAACCTCGGGGCACCCCTTCCTTGGCCTGATACCCCTAAAGACCCCTTTGGAGACCTGATCATCAAGCATCCTGGACAAAATGTCAGCAACCAGTATAAAGAGATAGGGTGAGAGCGGATCACCCTGACGTAGTCCTCTGGAGGGGTAGATCTGGTCCGAAGGTGAGCCGTTGATAACGATACGGTATGACACAGTCGAAATGCAAGCGTTGATCAACCGAATCCACTTCTCCGAGAAGCCTCTTCTCCTTAGGCCTTCTAGGAGGAAATCTCACTCTATGCGATCATATGCCTTTTGCATATCAATTTTGAGGGCACACTCCGTCCTCCCGTGCATTCCTCTCTGTTTCCCCCGAGTCTTCAGGTATTGGAACATCTCGTGCGCTATAATGATACTGTCCTGGATCCGCCTGCCTGAAACAAATGCACTTTGGAATGGTGTGATAAGATCTGGCAAATAGGTTTTTAGCCTATTCGCCAAAACCTTAGAAATGATTTTGTATCCGAAGTTGCATAAACTAATAGGTCTGAAATCTGAGGCACTCACAGGGTTAGGCAATTTAGGGATTAAAGTAATATCAGTAGAGTTGAGGGACGGGGGCATAAAACTTGTCTCGAGGAAAGCATTGACGAAGGTGAGCATGTCCGACCCGATTGTACCCCAACTCTTCTGGTAGAAGGAACCTGAGAACCCGTCCGGACCCGGTGCCCTTGATCCCCCCATCTGAAAACAGGTCATTTTGACCTCCTCAATCGATGCACTAGACGTGAGGCTATCGTTTACCTCGGATGATATTTGTGAGCCGATGCATCCCATAACCTCGGCCAAAGCTGGGTCGGAGCCACCACTATGCCTCTCCGAAGTGAAGAGATTGGAGTAGAACCTATTCAGCTCATTATGTATGTGATCCTCCCCTTGAATCCAAGCCCCGTCTTCGCCTTGAAGGCGAATAATTTTGTTCCGACGTCGCCTCGACAGAGTAGATTGATGGAAAAAATGTGTATTACGGTCACCCGAGCTAAACCACTTCACCCGCGACCTTTGAACCCAGTAGATCTCCTCTCTCTTCCAGAGTGCATGCAGTCTAGATTTGAGAGCCTGATCAAGGTCCTGAACTGACTGTAGGTGTGAGCGGTCCAGAAGCCTTCTGATTTGGTTCTTCACCTTTCTGATTTCCAATGCATTGTTTTTGAAGACCTTGCGGCTCCACTCTTCCAGATTTTTACTGCACGTATTCAGTTTCGAGGTCAGGTCCCCAGCCGTACCCATAGAGCTGCCCTCTTGCCATGCCGACTTGATTATATCGTGGCATTCCGTTTTTTCGAACCACATCTCTTCGAATCGGAATCTCTTGGCTGATCTACTATCTTTGAAGTCGAGGTAAAGGAGGATTGGTGCATGATCCGATCCTATCATAATGTCGTGAAAACATAGGGTTGTTGGGAACATGCCGCACCAAGCTTGATTGGCGAGCACCCGGTCAAGCCTCTCTCGGATCTGATCCGAACCTTTCCTATTGTTTGACCAAGTAAACGAATGCCCTTTGAACCCGATATCCTCAAGGAGGAGGTCCTCGATGAGATGATTGAATCCATCTATCTTCCGTTGGTCTTTTCTTAATCCCCCGCACTTCTCTCGATGGTGGGAGATATCGTTGAAATCGCCCAAGCAAGCCCACGGATCAAACCTGCCCCGGCCTAGGCCCCGAAGGGTTTCCCAATTTCTTGTCCTTCTTGAAAAGTTAGCATCACCGTAGACCCAAGTAACTCTATATACATGTCTCGCGTTGTCATCCCGAATAATAGTATCCATGAAGTTCCTATCCTTCATACAAACATGGATGTCAACCTCCTTGTTCCACCAAAGAGTTAGACCTCCACTCGAACCTATAGGGGGGACATAAGACCCGGAGTCCATCCCTATTCTTCTCCGCACCTTCTCACAGTGGGCTTCGGTTTGCTTCGTCTCCATAAGAAAGACGATAACGGGCCGAGAACCCGTCACCAGGTCTTTTAAGTGACGAACCGTCAGAGGAGACCCTAACCCCTGACAGTTCCAGCTAATGATGATCATCTACCCCCCGTGGCTGTTTTGGGACAGCCACCGGAACCCGTGTTATGAGTTGGGGTAGATTTGGCAAAAGAACTCATCTTCCTACTACCATGAGAACTTGTTGTATCGGATTGAGCAATGTGAGTCGAGGCCATCCCACCTTTGCGTAGGGTAGCTCTTGACGTGTAAATCTTTCTTCTCTTTCCTTGATCGAGATCGACATTGGAAGTAGCTCTTCTTTTTTATTGTTGCCCGAGAGTAGCCTTTACCCCGTGCGTCCGCCCAATAGTCTCCTGCCCGATGAAGCCATCCCCTGGTTGATGTGGGGATATAGGATCGACCGGGCAGGATAGAATAGGAACGTCAGCACGGTCTTGATAGCCCTTAGGTATAGCAGGTGTGCGTTGGCTCTGCAGACACTTTCCCTGATCAGAGTGAATGTTCTGGTGTGTGTGCAGCTGATCATAATCCTTGGCATCAATATTAAGCGAAATATCATGATGTGTGTGCGTTGGCTCTGCAGTCGCTGATTGGAAAGTTGGCTCAGCCAGGGGAGCAGCAATATTAAGCGAAAGGTCCACAAAGAATTGCTGCAAGCCTTGGTTAACCGGTTCCGTGTTGTTCTAAACCGGAGAGGAGTTAAGGTCGAAGATGATGGTTGTGGGAGTGGATGTGTTGGAGTCGTCCACCTGTTCCGTTTGGTCCACTCCACTTGTAAAAGGCTGGTCTTCCAAGGGAGAGGATGCCCTAACCTCAGGCACCGAGACTGATCCCGATTCCGAACCAGCTACAGCCTGATCCCCCCTGGTTGGCCCCCTTGGCTTGTTGAAAGTCCAAGCGTAGAGGTATTGCTGTTATAACTGGCAGCTCTTCTACCATTATTTCCCGATGCTGCCTCGCCCTGGCTAGGTCTACCATACTGTGAGAACCCCGGGATTTCCTTCATCCATTCACTCACTTTTTTAAGAATCGGATCCTTCTTGGGTGGCTGTTTTGACGACCCCCCTATGTTCACCCACTTGGTATTAGACCTAGGCCTAGCAACCGATAGCCACGCCCCGTACCTAGGGCACAGGGTGTGTTCATCCATGACCTGGTTCTCCGAGCAAGATACTGAGCTGTGGCCTATGCGACCACACTTATAGCACACATCAATCAGACGTTCATACCGCACCACAACCCACTTCACCTGCCCATAAGAGTCCAACCATTCGAAACCAGTGATGAGAGGATCAGCTACTTGAATTTCTATTTGCATCCTCAAGAATGTCCTCTGATTAATCAAGTGGCTATCCTCGACCTTTGTGCATTTGCCTAAGCTCGCCCCTATACATTCCGCATTAGTCTTGTTAAACATCTCCAAACTGAGCCCATGAACCTGAACCCAAATCTGTACTGATCTGAAATTAATCTCCGTTATCGACATGTTTGGCAGGCAATGTCTTAGGTTCAAGCAATGACCGTGAATTGACCAAGGCGACAGATCAAGCACACTATCCCTATCCTTCAAGTTATCGAATTCAAACATGAGGGTTGAATCCGTTACCTATGTATATCGAACAGGGCCATACTGAGCCCAAGCTTCCCTCAAAACGTTCTGAATTACTAAATTCTTGATCTGTTTATCCGTGATCAACATTCCCAGGACCCTAAATCCCCTTGGCGATTGGTTACCCACTCCGGTCGAGGGCACCAGACGAAGAGGTTGGGCACCCAGGTTCCTTCCACCTTCCGAATTGGTATGACTGGCCATGACAGCAGGTTCGGGTCGGCAGCAGCTCACGAACGTCTCTGCACCTGCTAAGAACAGTGGAAAAGGCAGGGCACTCAATGAAAACAGATTGAAAAATTTCAGACCTAGGGTTCCAAAAACAGAAAAAGGGGCCAATTGATCCGAATTGATCAGCTTGGTGGGTAGGCAAGCAATTCCTAGTCTTCCCTTCAGCTGGCGGCAAACGAATTTGTCTTTGAGCTGTTGGAGATTACTGGAAATGCGCAGAATCCTTGGCAGCAAGGAAGTTAGTTCCCTTTGGAACTAGCGATCGTCATTAATGACTTCTCCTAGGGGAGAGCAGCGCGTCAGCACACGCGCACGAAATAATAATGGTGAATGCACTAAACTAAGTTCAACAATATGTAAGTGTATTAAGGTATTTGGTGAATGCACTAAACTAAGTTCAACAATATGTAAGTGTATTAAGGTATTTAATAAATTATCAGTGTAAATAACTATAAAGAAAAAATGTGATAATTAAGTCGTCGATCGTTACCTTAAAAATAATGTTAACAAATAAATAATTTTACAAATATAAATCTATCAATTATTCTAAATTTTATATTTTAAGGATAAAAAATTATATAATTTTTTTATAACTATTTAATGATAAATTTAACGGAGTTAAACATGGTAATTGGTAACCTTGTATAAATTTAATTAATAATAAATTGAAATAAATAACATATGATTCTCACAATCTCTCAAGAGTTCAATTGCTCATTTGAAGACAACTTGAATCCGACTTTGTTTATGGACCGAATAAATTAAAATTTTATTGAAGAAATTACATATATAGATAATTTAACTGTAAATATTTAAAACTTAAAATTCTAACAAAATAAATATTTTATAGTTGAAGCCCCTCTGCCAAACTTTAGATTACAAATTCCTATCAGTAATCCATCTTTAATTAGTAGCATGAGTAACAAGATAAACTGAACATTTCAAGATAATAATCTTGACATTTAATATCTTGAACTTCTCATTTCAAGATTATAACTCTTCATCTGCAGGTCCATTTATGCACTGCTTTATTTGATAAATTCTAACTCAATAAATTTCGACAATGTCACTGATATTTCACTTTTAATTTGCAAATTATGTGCTATAAATTAGCCAAATTAAGCCTACTATTAAACTAATTATTCTTGGACTTGAGCAATTAACACATTAAAATCAATAGAAAAGATATATCTTACACCATTTTCGTGGAGTTATCATGTCAAACAACAGAAGTGATTTGTTTGTTTAAGAATGATGTGAAGTGAATTCCCTTATCAAATTACATTACACAAGTGAATGCTTAATTCTAGACTGACACGAGTCTCACCTTAAAATTAATTGCAGAGATGCAGAGTTATGTCAAGAGATTGTTAAACGAGTCTTGGTTATGATAAAGCTGAAACAGAAGCTAGTACCAGAAGTCTTAGTTGGAATATGTGAGACTTAAGACGTACGCCTTAACCAACTGTCTCAAAAGTCCGAACTTGTGAGTGAAGGCGATCGGTATACTCTTAAGTCATCTTAACATCCTCCCTTAAACTGATGTTTATGAATATCGGTTTAAACATGGGCGTTGTGCCCGACCTCGGCCTTTAATGGGAGTGTATCAATATTTTCAACGTCGCCAGAATTTGAACATGCGCGCTCTGATACCATGTGAGACTTAAGACGTACGCCTTAACCAACTGTCTCAAAAGTCTGAACTTGTGAGTGAAGGCGACTGACATACTCTTAAGTCATCTTAACAGAATAGATGATCAAGAAGAAAGCTTAATGAAATTATTGGACATCGAATCTCATGATGTAAAAGTGATTAGAATCCATGGAATGGGCGGGATTGGAAAAACAACTCTAGCTAAGGTGGTGTTCAATGAGTTGTGCGGTTACTTTGATTATACCAGCTTTCTTCCAGACATCCGGGATACATTGTTGTAATGTTAAGCTAGTTGTCTACCTAAGTTTTTTAGTTGTTTTGCTTTGTCATTATTTTAGACAAATAGTTAAGAAAATAGAGTTACAAAACTTATGACAAATAGTTAAGAAAGTAGAGTTACAAATAGTTAAGAAAGTAGAGTTACAAAATTGTAAGACAAATAGTTATGTAAGTTATGGTTTTGGTTTAGTAATATAATAAAAAAAATCAGAACATGATGCAAGAAGTTGAGGCATCACAAAAAAAGTTGTTCATTTGTTGTGTCTTCAAGTTTTTCAATTGCAATTGTGTGTGTGTTAGTGTGGTTGATATTCCAAATAATTGTGGCAAGAAATCCAACAATAGAAATCCAACAATTGGTATCAGAGCAAGGTTGGAAGAAGATGGCCGATCACGAAGGAATAAACGCAACCATGAAACTGACGACGAGAGCTTCCATACCGGTCCAATATCCCATGTTAAGTGAAACGAATTACGGCATATGGGCTGTCAAGATGAAGATAATCTTGCGTTCACTAGGGGTATGGTCAGTGATCGAAGGTGAAGACACGAGCGAAGACAAGGATCAAGGCGCCATGGTAGCCATTTCCCAAGTCGTGCCGGACGACGTGATGATGGCGATCGCGGAGAAGGAGACGGCCAAGGAAGCTTGGGACGCATTAATGGAGATGCGGGTTGGCGAGGATCGTGTCAAGAAGGCTCGTGTACAAGTATTGAAACGGCAATTGAACAAGTTACGAATGGAGTATTCGGAGACGATCAATGAGTTTTCCATGAAGCTCACTACGTTGGTGGGCGAAATTCGTTCTCTAGGCACGAAGCTTGACGACGGTGAGGTTGTTGAGAAGTTGTTTAGTGCAGTCCCGGACAGATTTCTCCACATTATCGGAACGATTGAACAGTTTGGGGATATTGAGAACATGTCGATTTCGGAGGCGATCGGTCGTCTTCGAACTTTTGAGGAAGGACTCAAAGGTCGGATGCATTCAAAGGATAGTGGAGATCAGTTGCTCCTTACCCAAGCCGAATGGGAGACAAGGTGTGCGAAGAACAAGTCGCATGAAGGTTCGAGTAGTAACGAAAGGGGAGGATTTCACGGGAAAGGACGTGATCGTGGAAATGGCGGAGGTCGAGGAAATGGTGACCGAAAGTCACGTACGTTCGACAAGTCCAAGGTTAAGTGTTACAACTGTAATGAGTATGGTCATTTTGCCAAGAAATGCCCTAAGCCAGACCGAAGAGAAAGGGCAAACCTGGTTGAAGTGGAAGTTGATGATGAACCGGAACTGTTGATGGCTGAAGTGTGTGTCCTCAATCACATGAATGAAGACAAGGTGTTACTTCACGAAGACAAAGTAGTGCCGAAAGTTGACAGAACTCTGGAGAAGGCTTGGTATTTCGATATCGGCGCGAGTAACCACATGACTGGTTGCATCGATCATTTTGCTGAAATTGATACAACCGTTAAAGGATTCGTCAAGTTTGGGGATGGATCGGCTGTGGATATTCAAGGAAAAGGTTCGGTTCTACTTGAGTGCCTCACGGGTGAGCATTGTGTGCTCACTGATGTGTACTATATACCGAGCTTGAAGAGCAATATCATTAGCCTTGGTCAGTTGGATGAGAACGGGTGCAAGGTCGAGATTGAAGGTGGAGTTATGTCTATTGTGGATCGATCGAAACGACTACTAATGAAAGTGGGTAGGTCAGGAAATCGATTATATGTGTTTAACATAGCACAAACTTTACCTGAATGTCTTCTAACAAGAAGTAAGGATGAAGAAAATGAATCAGGGGAAGAAGATGACAGTCTGGGTGATATGTGGAAAGAGATGGATCTAGCCATTGAGGATTTAAAGGATGTTGCTGAAGATTCTCCTGGCGAGGATGGTAGCGAAGACGAGGATGAGGTGAAGAGGCTTTGCTTAGCCTTCGAACAACAGAAACTCGGAGGAGCTACTGCAGAGATCATGTCTAAGGATATAGATCAGGTCCGTAGTGATGTGGATATGGACGAGCTAGTAGGCAAGATTGATATTAAGCAAGGAGTTTGGTTAGCTCGACTTCTAGCGGATATGATGCGGTCCGAAATGAAGAAAGTGCTCCTAAAGATCGATAATCAATCGGCAATTGCGTTGAGTAAGAATTCGGTTTATCATGATAGGATTAAGCATATTGACACCCGGTTTCATTACATTAGAGATTGTGTGGAGTCGGGAATGATTGAAGTTCAACACGTTTGTACGGAAGAACAACGTGTCGATATATTGACGAAGTCACTAGCTGGATTAAAATTCTTGGAGATGCGAGAGAAAGCTGGTGCACGGATCGTGTAAGACAACAAGCTTAAGGAGGAGATTGTTGTAATGTTAAGCTAGTTGTCTACCTAAGTTTTTTAGTTGTTTTGCTTTGTCATTATTTTAGACAAATAGTTAAGAAAGTAGAGTTACAAAACTTATGACAAATAGTTAAGAAAGTAGAGTTACAAATAGTTAAGAAAGTAGAGTTACAAAATTGTAAGACAAATAGTTATGTAAGTTATGGTTTTGGTTTAGTAATATAATGAAAAAAAAATTAGAAAATGATGCAAGAAGTTGAGGCATCACAAAAAAAGTTGTTCATTTGTTGTGTCTTCAAGTTTTTCAATTGCAATTGTGTGTGTGTTAGTGTGGTTGATATTCCAAGTAATTGTGGCAAGAAATCCAACAATAGAAATCCAACATACATTACAGGATAATGGAAGAAGTTGGCATCTAAAGTTGTTATCTGTGAGAAGCCTAACTATCAAAGACTACAGTTCTTTAGAAAGATTGCCTGATCTTTCAGAATTGAGAAATCTTACAAAAATGACACTACAGAAGTGTGAGAAGCTAAGGGAGATTCAAGGTCTAGAAGAACTGCAGTCCTTGAATCACCTGGTCGTTCAAGATTGCAGCAGCCTGGAGAGTTTACCAAAGCTGTCCAATTTACGATTACTTGAACGGCTACATATAGAAAAGTGCAAGAAGCTCAAACAAGTTGATGGCCTAGAGTCAGTCTTCTTAAAATATTTACATATCAGCTATTGCAATTCCTTAGAACAGTTGGGCATTAATCCACTGGAAATGAACAGACTGGAGTATGTTTGCATTGAATTCTGTAATAGCCTCAGAAGAATTCACAATGTTTCTGGCAGTCCACAATTGCTCAAGAACAACTCAGAGATTAATCATTGCCAAATGTCTTTCTGTACGTTACCCCTCAATGACTTGAAGGTTAAGGCAACGGACATCGGTAGTATATCATCACTTGCAGAACGAGATTCAGATTCCAGTAGTGCGAAGGAAGATCGATTTGCTGCACAATGTAGTGTAGCTGGTTTGGATGATCATCACCTTCTGTCATCATCAGATGAAGTAGAATCAGGGAGGCCCACCAGGTTCCTGGCCAGAGGATCATCTTCAAACTCTAAAGCAGCGGCAGTGAAGACTGTCCTGAAAGGTTTCTTCACTGGTGGCATTGAGAAGTTAGCGGGCTCATTTCGTTTGTAGAGTGAGGATGAACTACGGATGGGGGACTGGATGCCACTGACTTCAGACGAAGTTTAAAGTTGCATTTTGTTTATTGACTTGTGATGATGATCTTTCTAATTTTTTATACAAATTGCTAGTTAAACTTTATAAATAGTGCAATTTACTAGTTGAACTTTGAAAAAAAAATATAATTGATTAGCTAAATTATGATAATACGTGTCTGTGTCGGCTTCTGTCACCATTTAACAATAAATTCGACTAAGATAGTAAATTATAACTTTACATAAATTTATATAACAATTTGAGAGACTCAAAATTCAACTAACAAGTAGATAATTAATCATGTTCTATTTGATTTTAAACCTTTGTCAGATGTCTTATTCCCATTGTGTAGTATTATGACTCATAATTATGCAGCCTTTAGATAATTTTTAGATCATCTTCTATTCAGCAGATCTCCTCCCATATGAGAAGATGCATGGTTGGCATATGATGTGGGCTCGAAAAGTGCCTAATGTGGACATGAAAAGGATGGTGGCATAAGGAAGGACTAAAGTGTATCAAGATTAAGTACAGGGACCATTTATGCATAGATTAAGAACTTGTCGTCCAAATCAATACTTTTGGATCTTGGTTTAAAATCTGGATGAGGAGCCAAATCTGGAGTCTTGTACGTTTGCAAGGAGTTTGTATTGAAGGACTTGTATTGATGAACACTATGTGTGTTTTTTGGGGGGTAATTTATTCGTTTATCAGGAAAAACATATTTACCCTTGACTTGCTAATTGATTAAACATTTTCAACACACTTATACCTTAGAAAATGAGTTAAATTATGAAAGTTTTGTAAGTTTGAGTTGATTTTATAATTAAATAACTTTTACAAAACATTAAATGGTTAATAAAAACTGTATTGACATTCGTCGATTTTTAGTTATCTAGTCTAGACAATTAACAGTGTGAGATAGTGTGGTAGTGCACTGCTCTCTTTTAGGTTTCTATAATAATGTTTTTGACTCTATTTCTCATGTTAAGAAAAACTAGAAATGTCAATTCTTGTCGACTTGTGAATAACGAATCGTGTCGACTTGTGAATAACAAATTATATCAGGGATGAGTCGTGTCAAAATGAGTAATCCAAATTCAATATGTGATTATTGATAGGTTAATTTTTAAGACTCAAACATAACCTGTGAATCCACGAGTCAATTCGCATGACTCATGTCCAATTCAATTTTTATAGTATATCAACCTGACGATTTTTTTCTCTGTACCTTCTATTTTATATTTGGTCTCTTCTATTTATGCAACTCACGTAAAACTATGAATACATGCAACTCACGTGATCTATACGACCCACGTGACCTATATAACCCGTACTAGTCATGTTTGTTCCTCTCCTCGATTCTTGACTCTGTTGCGTCTGGCTCGTCCTCTAATCACCTTTGGAGGGTAGGGAGTGACAACTGTGAAGAATTGAACCGTCTCAAGGAAAGGAAGAAGAATCGTCATGAAGAAATGAAGGAGGCGCAACAGAAATGGAGAGGAGGCTCGGATGTTTAATTTCGGAATGAAAAATACTATTAGGGTAGGGTTGCTTAAATAGCAAACCACATAACAGAAATTACAAAGAAGGACAAAAAGAATACAAAAACAGAAATAACTCATAAACTAATTAAAAGACACTAAAGAATTAAATAGAATTAGAAAGGTCCTAAACAATAGGTTGAATCTTGATAATTTAACAACAACATATACCAATAAAAACTACTTTAATAAAAATACAATATATTCAAGTATAGCTTATTTTTGTGGATAATGGACTTATTCGTATCAAAATGATTTCCAAATAAAAAAGATTCAAGTTAAAACCACACATCTATATCAAATAATTAAACCCAGTCAAAAACCATTGTAATATAATATAAGAGTTATGCATCTTATTCAATAATCAAATGTCTCAAGTTCGATCTTTAAAATGAAAAATATTCATGATCCAAATACACACCCATAAAAATGCTCCAGCAATAGTTTGTAGCCCCCAAAGTAATGACTACTTAAAAGATATAGGCCGCCAATAAATCATACTGCTCTTTCACCATTCCCAGCCACTCGTCGGAGATGCGGGCAGCACGTTCAAGGTCTTCAACCTGCAAGTCATTCTTGATTGCCTTCACCAGTATGCCGTGATCCGCCACCATTTTATCACTCAGTGGCCGCACATTACCATTCATTTTGGCCATGGAAGACTCCACCACCAACTTCCCATATGTTTCATGCAGGGTCTCATCGTCTGCATCTTTCATTCTCGCAAGGGTCGTCGTCATACAGTAAAAGTAAGCAATACGTATATTGGTGGAGAACTTCTTCCAGGCATCACCTTTGCTTGAGACGTTCTCTGATAACAGAACTTCAATGGCTGACGCCACGGAGGGCAGATCATCAAGTGAACCTGCAGCCATTTCGATACTGCTGGAGAAGAAATACCTCAGCACAGCCATGGCTTCTTCTGTAGATTCTTCCATGTCTTCCTTGGAATGAAAATTACTCTCCTGATCAATGAATATCAAGGTGTTCGGTTCCTCGAAGGTTTGCTTATCCTTTGTATGCTCAGGAGTATTCTCAGGGGTGAAGTCGGAGGAAGATGCAGAGAAACCCTAAAACAAAGCAAGGATACACCAGTAGAAATCAACAGGAGTATTAATCATCATCATAAAACTATACGAAACTTTGTTGACTTTATTGAAAAATATTTGAATTTAAATCTTTCAAATTTTGTTATACTTACTTTTAGAAGTATATTATAAAGATTATCTATTTTTGTTTCTCCGTTAAATTTAGATGGAAATTAATATGACATGACGTGATTGATTTACATTATAAAAAAATTATATTAATTTTTAGAAAGTATAAAAAAACAATCAGAAAAAAGTAAAAAAATTATGAGTTTTTAATGTAATATTTTTATAAAAATTATGAAATAAATAAAAATATTTTTTAATTATTTTTATTTCATAATTTCAATTTGTTAGAATTTTCTAAAGATAATAATTGTTTAGTACAACATACACACAAATTTAAGTTACCTCATTGAACGATTGTCTTAGTGGAAGTGGATCTAACTGAGGTTGGGATCACGGTCTGCCGGACGGGAGGACACGTCTTGGGTTAACGGGCAGTAACTTAGGTTTCCACAAATATTTAGCTAAGTCTAAACTGTAGGACAGGTTCTCTCCTCTTGGTGAGAGTGAGAAAATGTCAGGTTTTCCAACTTTAAGCAACCCTATATATAACCATACATAAAAGAAATGGTTTTGGGTCATACTAGGCTTATTAGAATGGGTTCCCACTAATGAGTTACCTAAAGAGCTCTGAGTCTCACACGAATCCGAGTTAAAATCACATATTGATTCATACCCATGGACGTTTTGGGTGCGCTGCGGTATGGAACGCGCTACAACATATCTCCTCTTTTATGGAGCATATGTATAAATGTTGTACAGATTTTCATTAGGCACACAAAGTACCCGAACCAAAAGTCGCAAAGACTCTCATAATTGGACGGAAGATTCATGAAAAGATAATCTAAAGCTCAGTTTCATTAATCCTAAGATTGAACTAACATTTCAGCAAATCTACGGATCATAGAGGATATCACTCGGATTAGAACTCGGTCACTGCGCAAGCGCAACTCACAAGTTCCAATCCCTTCGATTTCAACACGAGAGTTGTTGTCGATGTAAATCCATCTAGTTTTGCGCGAGACTCTACGATACTTTACGAAAGCGTCACGATCCCTTACTATGTGGTCAGTCGATCCTGAATCCAAAATCCACAAAGGACATGAGCGAGTCAACATAATTGAAGTAGAAACACAAAGTTCAATAGAGTAGCCATCAAGAAATTCATGTTTGATCGATTCAGAGCATGCGTTCACAAGGTGTACCCAATGCCCACAGTTGGAACATTTCATGTACTTAGGCTTCTCGGTCTTACGCGGACATTTCTGCGACATTGTTTTTGTATGAGTCATTGGGTTCGCCTTCAGTGCATTTGTGTCATCGCACCGTGCATTACTCCATCATCTTCGACGACTCTTCTTAGATCCAGAGAATAACGTCATAGACACTTAAGCCTTAGGCCCAACGGTCCTCTTCAACTCAATATGCCTTGAGGCGGCCCTCTTCAACTCAATATGTCTTCGAATGTGTTGAGGCTCTTAGAAAAGGTTATTTGATTTTTCATTTGTTCATAGGAGTTAGGCAAAAAATGAATTACGACCTGGATTTTTTGCTCATCGGTCACTGATTGACCATTCTCCTATAGTTTCGCGATCATATTGGTCATACACCTCAGATGCTATCTCGTGGAGTGTTGAGAATTCATCTTGTATGAATCAAATTTGATGTCGAGTGAGCGCAGCTGAGCAGTCGTATAGATACAAGTCTAGTTTGCAAAGCATCCTACAATCCCTTAGCTCTGTGTTGAGCTCAAACTCATAAAGATGTCATCATTCACCGTACTCAGTGTCATGATGCACATCTCAACATCATTAACCTCCCACTCGAATGGAAAGTTTTCTGCTGATTCGTTATTCCAGAGTCGTATTTTTTCATGATCTTCTTGATGTGGTTAATGTACTTCTACTCAATCAGTACTATCTTCATACGCTTCCTCCGGATTTTGTAGTTGTCATCGTTAAGTGTAAGACCTTTGTCCAATTAAGTGATAATGTTCTTCATGGCGACCTAATTTTTCTAACTAAAAGAAATTCTAATAAGATCCTGGAGACACAAGTAACAATGTTCTAATGCATGTGAAAAACAAGTCTCAGATCAATAAGACGGACTTGAGAGCATGCTTAAATCTGGAGGACAACCCTAGTTACACCAAGAAGTACTCCTCGTTTCTAAGCATTCCCTAAAGCAACTACTATCAATTGAAACACAACCAATACAAACAGTGTCTTTAACAGATCGAAGTCGAACATATTGCACCAAACCAAAGTTTTCGATTCTAACACAAGACAATTGTCCTAAAATTATTCAATGAAATTCGGAGAACCATGCAAACTAATCGATCGGTTCACACTCAGGAGCATATTCCCAAGTATATAGTTTGTGCTTATCGAAACTTTTGAATGGGTCTAAGGACAATGCTTAAGGTTTGCTATATAAACTACGCCAAAGTTGGATCTCCCTACTAAGGTAATCTACCATACACAAGAGCTAACAAACCACATAATTCAATACACACACACATATATATATTGAGATCTTTCATAAATAAATTAATTTTGGGATAATTTGTATTTGTTTCAAAACTTTAAGGACCAAAGTCACCCTAATCGGAAGTCTAGGGATTAAAATCACCATGAATAAAAGTTTGGAGACCAAAATCACCTTGAATTAAAAGTTCGGGGACCAAAGTCTTAACGAATGAAAATTCGAGGACTAAAGTCTACAAACAAAATTCATGAACTAAAATCTCAACAAACAAAATTTAGGGACTAAAGTCTCAACATATACAAGTAATTAACATGTCAAACCAATTTTCAAACATTTTGTTGGGATTTAAACAAGTCATAACCTAATCAATTATATCTGTCATGGAGTCAAGAGTCAATCATACAAAGTAAGGCAAAACTATCTACCCTGCAGAAAATACAAAGTAATCCAGAAAACTCAAGAAAATCACATAGTGTTATACCTATCCAGTCATGCCACATAAAATAATAAAAAGTTTTCCCAGCAATTTAAATTGGTCTAAGATTTAATTTAATTAGCCCAAAAATATTAATGAAAGAGGACCTCACACATTTACCTGACTGAAATAGGTTATTGAACCCACGTTGAGTCCAAGATCAACACCAAGTTCGTTTAGGGTCAATTCAGGCGGCATGAGGTCTCTTAATTAGCTCAGATCGGTCCAGACAACACTCAGTCATCTCAATCAGACTGATCAGTGTCTGTCAACCGATCTAGACTGAACAAGTCTGGTCGAACTAAATCAACAGGACTGTGTTGATCCGGTCCGACCTACCTTTGCGGATCGGTCCAATCCCCATTGTCTTCTTCATTGAAGAAGAGGTGGCGCAACAACACTTTCTGCAACCCTAGCCACCGCCGTCGGAGGAGTGGCCATCCACCGTGGCTGGCCATGAGGAGGTCGGTCACCACTAATCGACCTTTCCCATCAAGACCCTTCCCCCACCACACTTGGGGCCAAAGTTGCAACTACAAAGGCTGCGACCACCAGGTTGCGGCCACTAGACTGCGGTCGTGGGGTCGGTTCGTCACAGTGAGATTTTAACGAGGTTCGACAATTCGAAAACCAACCTGCTATGACTTTAATACCAGTGTTGGAATTTACTAAATATGCAAATCGTTTAGTGCACAACATAAACACATATGTAAGTTACCTCCTTGAACGATTATTTTAGTAGAAGCAGATCTACCTGAGATTGAGATCACGTTCTGTCGAACGGGAGGACACCACGAGTTAACAGACAGTGAATTAGGCTTATTAGAATGAACTCCCACCTATGGTCAACTCAATCTCAAAAACCAACAGAATTCAAAAACTCATTTTTTTAGGATAAAGTTTCTTTTGTGAAATTCTCTACTGTGATGATTATTAAACCAAAGAACAATCCTACATTGATACGGCAATTTTTGTTCATATTTGACAAAGAAATAAATATAGATATTTTTTCTACAACTCTAAAAATAGTAGAAAAATTTTAAAAATCAACATTTTGGTCAAAAAATTGTGAAACGGTTAACGTTAAGGTAGATTTATGTTAATTAACTCTATATATTGATTAAGATTAACTCAATAAGCTGATGATAAACTCCATACCAATTGCCGATACCAATTGCCGATACAATCATTGGATATTGTTGCGCTATCTTCTTCATGATCTGAAGAGAACTGACTGTTAGCATCATCATCATCATCAATTCATCATTATCATCATCCTACCATTACCAGCACTGCACTGTAAATACCTGTGCCATGGCAGGGGGAAAGGTCTACGAGTGTAGAAGTGTTGTTGGTGAGATGATGAGTTGCCTCTTTGTCAGAATACCAGGAAGGGTAGACAACAACTGATTGTGAGGCAAGAACAAAGTTGGTACCCCTATCATCAGAGACCCCTTGAGTAGAAGAAGAAGACGATGAACCCTAGAAAAAAAACAGTAGTGAGTAAAAAAGTTTTTTTTTTTTTTTTAATCTTAAAAAACAAACCTTTACAGATTTTGACATTGTTGATACTGTGGCGTGTAAGAAATCCAAAGAATCAAGTCACTGCAGCCACCATGAACTTGAAGAACACATTCATGGAGTTATGAATTAATGAGTCTTAGAAAAGTTACCGCCCAAGAAACTTGACGGTGTCTGCTTATCCCGATTTCAGTTGCCACAACTAAAGCAGATGGTGTCATCAAGGTTTCTGAACCCTTTGAGTACTCGTCATAATCCACAGATAACTGAAAGATGTTTTCATCATCATTGTCTCTGTCTGGTTCACTGTCCAACAGCGGGCAGACATGGATATTAGGGTGTTCAGATGGTAATAACTGCAAATTTTCAGAGAAACCATGGCCAAGTATCCTCAATTTACCACAATTTTGAAAGAGCAAGTTCTCTAGTTTTTGCAGTTTGACGAGATTAATCTCCACAAAATCTAAGTTATCACAGTCGCTGATTTCCATTGACAGTAGGGATTCCAGGTTACTTAACCCTAGAACTTGTACGAGACATGGGCAGTCTGTGATGAATAGCTCTTCAAGCTCTACTAACTTTGACAGATTAGGTAACTTCTTGAGTGACCTGCAGTTTTCAATGATCAACACCTTCAAGGACTCCAATTCTCCTAAACATGGAATCTCTGCAAGCATGTCGCACCTTCTCACCGTCAGTTCCTCGATTTGTTTCCTTCCTGGATGACGAACCAGATGATCCAAGTTCATACAGTCTTCTATGCATACAGCTTTTGAAGATGACAAAACTAATTCCAAACTGGGACTGCTAACAAGGTTACGCAAGCCTCTCAAATTGACAATCCGATCCACGGGTGGTTCCTGCAATAGGTGAAAAGTAATTCATTAATCTTATTAAGAAATACAACTTCCGAGATTCTTACTACTGATATATGTTTAAGAGTATACTGAAACCGAATGTCAGTATGGACAAGGAGCAAACTAGAAATATAATTCAGTAGAGACAATAATTAGAGCGGTTACAAATAATTGAACTAAAAAAAATTAAGAAAAATGTAAGACGTACTTTATGTGAGACTTAAGACGTACGTCTTAACCAACTGTCTCAAAAGTCCGAACTTTTGAGTGAAGGCGACCGGTATACTCTTAAGTCATCTTAACATCCTCCCTTAAACTGATGTTTATGAACATCGGTTTACCCATGGGATTTGTGCCCGACCTCGGCCTTTAATGGGAGGGTTTACCCATGGGATTTGTGCCCGACCTCGGCCTTTAATGGGAGTGTATCAATATTTTCAACGTCGCCAGGATTTGAACCTGCACGCTCTAATACCATGTGTGAGACTTAAGACGTACGCCTTAACCAACTGTCTCAAAAGTACGAACTTGTGAGTGAAGGCGACCGGTATACTCTTAAGTCATCTTAACACTTTAAAGTGTTGAATTGAAAAAAATATATATATTTTTTTTACAATCGTGAGTATGAATATATAAGAAAGTGTATCTTAGTTGTTAAAACTAATAGAACATGAAGACGTGAAGGAAATTAATAAGAAAAACATCTGACTCCATTGTATTGTGAAATTTATTGTGTTGTACATAGAGAAAAGAACTATGTATATATAGTACAAAGAGAATTATCTTCCTCTATATATATCGATAATATCTATAAAAATACAATCTATCTAAATATATATATAATTTTAAAGAATAAACTAAATATAAAGGGATAAACTAATTAATATAGATAAACTAAATGATAAAAACTAATAGAAGAATAATATCTAAATTTTATAGACTTCAACATTCATCTTGATTTCTCTTTTCTTATTATTTTTCCTTCTTCTTCTTCGACATCATCTCTATCATCAACATGGACTAAATTTCCGAACTGTAACGTAAAGTCATAGCACGAATAAACACTGTCACGATCCAGAGGAGCATCATGGTTCCGCACCAATCCATCAAAAAGTCATAGGAGCAACAAAGGCTCCACAATCCACACCGACGAAACAAAATATCGAAGGAGTATCATGACTCGCACCGATCCAAACAAAAATGTCGGAGGAGAGAAGAAAAAAATAAACGAAAGCATATATGATACAGAGAAGAGAAGAATGAACAATCAGAAAAATATATGAGATAGAGAAGTAAGAGTCGAAAGTCATCAACAAGAAATCAAAAACGGGAGTCGAAAGATATCGATAAGGAACAAGAAGAAAGTAGTTGCGGAAACTGTGGTAGATCAAATATTAGACTCTGATACCATGTTAAAATTAATAGAACATCATGACGTGAAGGAGATTAACAAGAAAAATATCTGACTACATTGTATTATGAAATTTATTATGTTGGACGTAGAGAAAAGAACTATGTATATATAGTACAAAGAGAATTATATTTGTCTTTATATATATATCCATACTATCTATAAAGATAATCATGAAATTAATTATTATAGATAAACTAAAAGATAAAGACTACTATGTACTCTGTATCATAACATGTATGTTTAAATCACGGAGATACAGTTAAAGTTGATAAAAAAAACATTTTAAAGGTTAAAGTGGTCAGATTACAACTCATGAGTCTCACTGTCTCAAGTTCGTGAACATAAGTTTAAAAAAGAATAGTATTTAATAAAATAAGTATAAATGACGTACGTATGGGCAAATGGTAAACGTCAGATTAGTCGATGATCATTTTAACTAAAGTAATTTTAGTATTAATACTCTCATCCTTAAAAACAGCGATGATTATACTAAACCAATTGAATATGCTAATTAAGTGCCAATTATTTCATTTTTAAAAAAAACACGAAAAATGAAGGTTAAAGTTAAAGGATGAGAACTTAAAATACCCAAATAATTTTTAATTAATTTTACATAAAACATCTGCCACATAAAAAATTCAATCTCAAATATTCAGACATATATATATATATATATTCATATTCATGTGTCATCTTGTACCTTCGTACCCATCAATTCCTTTACCCTTTGGAGGGTTTGTTGGCAAAGATCCGCATCATCCCTGCAATAAATATTCATCATTTCTTTCTTTTAGTTCAATCGTACGAGGTATGAGAAAAGGTGAAGTCTATATATAGAATAGAAATCCTTACTCATTGGGATTGCCAATGAAACCCTCATCGATTTCAGCAGCATACTGGAAACACTCCTTCCAGTGTTCAACCGTTGACTCATCGATCTGCTTCACGTACAGATCTGTTTCCAGTCTTACATCGTCTCTCTTCACTCCATAGAAAATGGGCAAAATCTGTTTGCCGGGCTTTGTTTTTGCAGATTCCACAATGTTCTCCAGTTCCCATAAGCATGTTGGGCTGTTGGGGTAGTGCTCGGAGAAGATGATGACGTAGATGTTGGATTCCTCGATGGCTTGTCGGAGTTTCTCTCGGATGTGATCTCCGCCCTTGATTTGTTTCTGATCGAAGAAAGCATCGATCCCGGAGTTGTGGAAGTAGTTGCTTAAGTGGCTGGCGGTCGGACGGCTATCTTCGCCTCGGAAACTTATGCACAAGTCATAGGGGGACTTGCCGGATCTGAAGGAGCGGTGATGTTTGGACAGAGACATGCAAGCTTCCGATGGAACAGGTTCTGTCTTGTCGTCGGAATCGCTCAAAGTCGGAGGTTTGAGAGAAGGAAGAGAAAGCAACTACTTAGCAATGAAGGAATTGTGGTGACGCCGCCACCGGTGAGCTACCATGAAGAGAATGAAGGCCTAACTCCGCCACTTCTTCTGGCCTTCTGGGAGAGAGAGAGAGAGAGAGAGAGAGAGAGAGCAGGCCGGGAGTAATGGTAGGTAGAGAGAGACACGATGAAGTTTTGCTGATAAAAACAACACAGTCTTGACTCTTGGTCTTGGTCGTCGCCTTAATCTGATTCGTCTAATAATTATTAATTACCGTTAATGTCTTAATGATAAGGAGTGACATGACAGGGCGAGGGGGGCGCGATAAGAGTATAATCACCGACCACGGCTTCTCAATTTTATTACTTTTTTTTAAATATATATATAGATAGTAAATGTTAAAATTATTTACTGTAAAATTAGTTTATTAGATGTTTGTTTTGACGTATTAACTAAATTTTAATCAACATCGTATTAAGATATATTATATGTATTTACATATATATATATATATAGGATGAAGCCAGAAAAATTATTGAGTGGGGTCAAATATTAGAGTAATGATAAATAGTTGAACTAAAAAAAATTCAGTGAAGACAAATATATGATTTAAATGGGCTAAATTAAAAATTATTACATTTTTCAGAGTTAAATTCACATATAATTGAAAGTTGAGGGGGACAATTGCCCCTAGGCCTTTGGTGGCTTCGTGCCTGTATATATATATATATATATAATGTTGGAATAGATATGTGTATTAAAATATATTAATACCTGTCTAACTTAATATATAATGTTTGACGAATATTTACATATGTATATATATACAGCGTTGGAATATATATGTGTATTAATAACTGCATGACTTAATATAATGTTTGACTTGATATAGAGTTACCCGTAAAGTGAAGAGAAAAAGAAAATATAAATGCTTTTATATTTATTTTTTAATGTAAATATATTTTTACGTATAAAATTTATTTATTTTTGAAAATGAAAATAATAATAATAATACAAATTCAATGTTGAAAAAAAACATATAACTGGAAGAAAAAAAACAGGATTCAATTAACGTGGCATGGATACAAGATAATAATCATTGCGTTCAAAATTAAGGTTAGTTTGATCATTTGTCACTATGTATTATTTTATTCTAGGGTTAGTCATTATTAATAATACATAATAAAATGCATAATTATAAATAATATATATACATATTAATACAGTTCAATATTCAAAAAACCTATTTTTTTATATTATATTTCATATATTTTTTTATAAAATATATAAATCCAAAATAATACTTAGACCAAACATTCCATATTTTAGAACCGGTCCAGGCACCATCTGTCTTTGGTTGATTTTTTTGTCTCCTTTTTTTAGGATGGATTAGAAAAAGCAAGGGCCCTGGTCCACAGTATATAATTACACACACATATATATATATATATTTCAAATTATGTGACAGTGACAATTTTCTCAGCTTCTACGACAAGGTCATACTGGATTTTATTTGTGTGGAGTAATAAAATTAATTAATTAATACAAATTAAAATTAATTTAATTATTCAATAGTTATTTTAGTTGTTTAATCAATTTACTAGAAAAATATGTAAACATTATTAAGTTGAGTTTGCTTATTATTTAATTTGAATTTGAATACTTATTTTAGTTTGAAATATTTTATTTTTTCGGTTTAAACCGATAAATCGGACCAAAAATTCGTAATACGTGTGAATAGTTTATTTTTTCTTATACGAACTTTTAATTCTACATTTTATAGATAAAATTCAAACCGAAAATATAAATATCCAATTAACATAGTAAAAATTTCAATATGACCGGATCGATTTCACCTTAGCTCTAACATAGTTTCTGTATTCTATATGTCATCCCCATCCGCCAAAAGAAGTTCCTTTTGATCTTCGTTTAGGGGTTGCACAGAAAGTATATGTTTGCAATTTGACAGTTTTGATTTGTAAATACACGTGTAAACACCATTAAATACAATTAACTATATATGTCTAATATTTGAATTTGTTCTTCAACTTGTTTTTAATCACTTATAAATTTTAAAATTGGATTATAAAATTAAATTGTGAATGTTGGATTGTATCGTGTCATGTAGGGGTGATCAAAAAAGACTGTATCACTGAATTCCCGACAAGACCAGCCCGACTAGGATCGAGACGGAGCAGACAGTTTTTTTCTTTAAGGGCGGGCTCGGGCTTTTTTTCCGAAAGCCCGTTTAGGATCGGCCCGAACCGAATGAATGTGGATTTGAGATTTTCATAATACCACACCGAAAGGAATGTGGATTTTGGAGGTTTCTATCTCTATAAAAGTTGCATCTTGATAAATTTACTAAAGAATATAGTGAGTTCATAGTGTTTTTTTTAGAGGTGAACTATTCTTTCGCATTTAACTAAAGAATACCGTGAAATCATTGTTGTTGTTTTTTGTGTAGGTTCGGTCTAGGACCAAGACCGGCCTGAGTCAAAAAAGACCGACTCAGACGGAATTTTTTGGTCGAGGTCGGTCTCGGTCCTCCGGAAGGCAAGACTGAAATTTCGGTCTCGGTCTTGCCTTCAGAACTGGTCTGGCCCGCCCATGATCAGCCCTAGTGTCATGTTTTTCATGACGACTTGTATCATGTGCATATGATTTTTTTCCCAAATAAATAATGTGTGTTGTGTGTGATTAATTTAATGTACTTGTTTTGAATTTGGAGAAATGTTTAAAATCAATCTATTTATATAAGATATGATTAATGATACAATATAATTAACGCGAATTAACCCACCAAATTTTCATATAATAGCAACATGAAAAGAGTACTATATAAAAAATTACGAATTTAATGGTATAAATAATATTAAGTCTGAATTTGGAAACGCGTTGAAATTAAAAGACTTAAAAATATCTAAAAGGTTTCTTTTTCACGTACTTTATTATTGTGATACATTCGAATCTTCTCGCATTGCGGGAGTCGGATTGTTATGGTAGCTACCAAAAGGAAAAAGAAAGTTAAAGGGTGCATCAATGCATTGTTTAAAAGTTAGGGTACAAATTACATTAGTGAGAAATTAAGGGTGTTCTTTTTCTGCCCCTTTCTCTCTCCCTCCTTTCCTGCGCCGCCGTAGCCAGTCGTATACTTTATTATTTCCATCGATTCAACATCGATCGAGAGAAACCCTAATTGAGGATTTCTTCAACCAGCTCAAGTTACCTCAATCTAACCACCGACATCCGAAATTCTTAGATGGGGACGCCGGAGACATCTAGAGAACCCTGCCCCGATCGCATCCTGGACGATATCGGCGGTGCCTTCGGCATGGGAGCTGTAGGTGGCTCTGCTTTCCATTTCCTCAAGGGCCTTTACAACTCCCCCAGCGGCGCCCGCATCTCTGGAGGAACGCAGGCCGTGCGCATGAACGCCCCTCGCGTCGGCGGCAGCTTTGCCGTCTGGGGTGGCCTTTTCTCCACCTTCGACTGCACCATGGTCTACGCTCGTCAAAAGGAGGATCCTTGGAACTCTATCATCGCCGGAGCCGCCACAGGCGGCTTCCTCCAGATGCGCCAGGGCCTCGGCGCCTCTGCTAGGTCCGCCCTTTTTGGCGGCGTTCTGCTGGCTCTAATCGAAGGTGCTGGAATCATGCTCAATAAGTTTATGAGCGCACAGGCACCACCGCCTCTGATAATGGAAGAGCCTGGTCATGGTGGAATCCCAATGGGTCAATTCCCCGGCCAAGTCCAGCTCCCTCAGCAGCTCCCAGCTCCTGCAGCTTCGGTTTCAGGTTCAGAGTCAAGCACCAGTTCGTGGTTAGGAGGTTTCTTCGGAAGTGGGAAGGAGGAGAAAGCTCCAACCAGTGGCGCAAAGACGCAGGTTTTGGAAAGTTATGATACTCCTATGCCTAATTTTGAGTACAAGTAAACTCTAGGGTTCAATATTAATGCTATAGATGATGGATTGAAGCTTTGCTGCTGCTGCTGCTGCTGCTGCTTACTTGCTTGTGATGATGATGCTTTCAATGATTAAGATTTGGTTATGCTTATGCTCGTAGAGTTCTATACAAAATAAGGCATTTGAAACTCTTACTGCAAAAGCTCCATTTTTCCACCAATGCCATGCTCTTATGATCCAATCTTCCTTTGTGCATTCTTTCTGGCCTTTTGTGTTGTTTTGAATCATGAAGTAACATGAACATGTTTTGCTTAGGCATTGATGAGTATGATTGCTGATTCATTGGTGTGATCTTCATTGATTATGGCTTAAACTGTGAAAGGTATATAGTGGTTGATTACATTTTATGTTCAGAACCCTTTGAGCCTTTCTCTTGAAGAAAGAGCTATGAAGTTACTTAGGCAGTAAGCAATCTTTGTTTTTACTGAGTATCTCTTAGTTTGAGATGGTGTTTTTTCATATAGCTGAGCTTACTGGTTCAGTCTCTCCATCTCTTAGGATTCATCAGTTATTTTCCCCTCCACACAAAGGTCTACTTATAGACCAAGGATCCAGTGATCGACAAAGGTACATGTAAAGTTTCCGGCAACCGTTAAAATCGAAGTTTAGCCTGAACCCGATACGATGTCACACGAGGGGTGTCATGATTTTTTTTTGGTGTTGGGAGTAGGGATGAGTTTGGGCTTGGTTCAGATGGATTTTTCTTTAAAAAAAGTAATAGATTGAAATTTCGAGTTTAGGGTTTTCGGGATTGAGACCAAATCCCGAGATTGAGTTTATCATTAAAAAGAGGGTTAATAACCAAATCGCTACCCCAACTTTGGACACTTTACAAATTGCTTCCTAAACTTTGTTTTTTCAAATTTTGCTACCTATACTATCAGACTTGGACAAATTGCTGCCTCCGTTAAATCTGGACGGAAAATGACGTGTCATCACATAATTGGTCCATAATTTAGAAAATTAAACAAATTTTTAAAAATAAGAGTTTTTAATATAATATTTTTATTAAAAAATGTGAAACAAAATTTTTAAAAAATCTAATAATTTATTTTTATTTTATATTTTTAATAAAAATATTATATTTAAAACTCTTATTTTTTCTGTTTTTTTTAGTATTTTTTAAAAATAATATCATTTTTAAAATTATGGATCAATCATGTGTTGTCATGTCATTTTTCATCCATATTTAACGGAAAACTTAACGGATATAGAAATTGACTCCATATGTTTATGTTTAGGTAGCACTTATTTGAAAAATTAAAATTTGAGTAGGTATTTGTTAAGTGTTCAAAGTTTGGGTTAACAATTAGGTTGCTAACCCTTAACAAAAATTGTCCGAGAGAAGTTACTTTTTTTTTTTTGGCCAAGGGAGAGAAGTTACTTGACTTGGCACAAATTCGGTTTAAACCGTTTTTTTGTATTATTAAAGCAATAATACAAAGTATACAAGGATTTGAAAAGAAAACAAATAACTAGAATAGAGCATGTGACCGGAAAAATGAACAGAATTATAATAAAACTTATTAATTAAAGTAATAAATTACTATGATAATTAATATCTTCTATAATGTGATTATGTCCGCAGTTAAAAATATCGACTAAATATGATACATATATATATATTCTACCATGGTTGATAAAATTTGGTTTACTATGGTAGATAAAATTACGGTGGACTCGGTTCAATTGATAATTGATTTAAAAAACTCGAGATCAAGCCCGACTTGACGAAAAGACTGACCTTATTGGTCTTACCTTGATTTTAAACTCGGAACGAGTCATCCGAAACGCGATCAATTTTATTTAATTGTCGGTCTAATAAGTTTTTTTCTTTGCACGTTGAGTGTTGTGGAGTGGGAAAATCATGGAAGAAGTTGAGAGCAGCGGGAGGAAGGTTAAACGTGGGCCGAGGCATCAAATACGTTTCGGGCCGACAATGGGATAATGGGCTTTAGATGTTTGGGTCATATTGGACCTCGGAATTAGAATTCGGCCTTATAATCAATAAGATAAAGAGAATCCATACAATCCATATATGTTAGATTACATAAAACGTTTTTTTAAGAAGTATACATGTATAAAAAGTATTTAGAAAAGTAAATATATATTTTTTATTTTAAAAAATTAAATAATCATTTATATAGTAATTTATTATTTATTTATCATATATATTTTTTGAGTAAGAATATAGTTAAATTTCTCATTCATTTGTAGGGTCAAATTATAAGGAGAAACGATAGGTTAAAAAATACTCATTCCTATAAATTATAAAGAAGGGGTGAGGGGTTGGTTATTTCTAGCGCTGATCATGTGCGGGTCGGTCCAGTCATGGAGGCAATACCGAGACCGGGACCGAAATTTCGGTCTTGACATCTGGAGAACCGAGACCGAGATCAACTTTGGCAAAAAAAAACTGTCTGATTCGGTCTTGCTTGACTAAGAACGGTCTCAGTTCTGGACCGAAAGTTTTGGTCAAAAAAATATTTTGGATTGGTTAAAAAAATCATCGAAGTTTTGGTTTTAAACTCGCTCGCTTCTCGTCTTCCGTCGCACTTCCCTTATAGAACCAATCCAAGGGTTGTTCAATGTTTCAAGGTAATGAATTACTAGTGTTTTAAGGGTTACACCATGAATTTTTAGGGTTTTCTTCAAGGACGGATCAGACCGGTCTTAGTCGGGCTTTTGGAAGGGAAAAAAAGTCTCAGATCGACCTTGAAGAAAAAAACTCACTCACTCGGTCTTGGTCCTAGTCGGACCGGTCTTCTCAGGATTTCGGTTCAGACAAACTTTTTTTTATCACCTCTAGTTATCACATGGCACATATAACTAGATATTTTTTTTAAAAAAAATAATACTTTTTTAATTATTTTATTTATATTTTTACTTTTAAAAAATAATTTATTTTTTTTATAATTATGAATTAAAAAACCGCTATAGGTGACAAACGTTTCACCCAAGTTCAAAATTACACAACCAAAACTACCTAGCTTTAACAATTCTCAAAACACAAGAACCAACGTCTTTTCGGAGCGCGTTAATAGTTTCCTTCGGAGGTGAGGTATGGATTTCAAACACATATCGCTGGTTGATCGTCATACCCGCCATGATATTCGCTACCGCATTTGCTTCTCGAAAAATATGTTTGTACTTCATTCTTTCAAACTGCATCAAGAGCTTCCTGCAATCTGCAATGATGTGCATTAGTTTTAGATTTGACATATTTTCATGAGAAATTACCTTATGGGCTGAGAGAGCGTCCGTTTCGAGGTGAATAGATTTTAATCTGAATGTCTTTACTAGTAGAAGCATGTCTCGAATGGTTCAACATTCCGTAGTGAGACTGTTTGAGCAACCCAAATTCATTGAGAATCCTGCAATCCGTTGACCCCTGTAATCTCGGGTGACCCCACCCGCTCTTGCAAAACCTTGATTCCCCTTAGCAGCTCAATCTGTATTGATTTTAAACCAATCACTTTGGGGAGGAACTCAACTAATATAAATGGAGATAAACTCATTAGCAGTGTCAATCTAAAGATAAACATTTCGGTGAAACTTTGCATGAGATAAAGATAGATTATAAACAGAAGAACAATCAGATTTATCATTAAAAATAAGTGAGTTCCTATTTTTCTAAATGTTCCATAGAAAATAAGGAAAAAAAAATTCATTCAACTCCTTGAATAGTGACTCATAATTCCTCACATTCATACTTGATTCACTCAGTCAAAGGGGGGAGTGGAACGATTGTCTCAGATTAGGCGGCCAAGTGACTGAATTTCACATTTTTTTTGCATGCTCACATCCACACAATATGTGATTTATGTCTTCAACACGATAATTACATATTTGGAGAATTAAAAAATAAACTTTGAAAGATGTTTTTCGGTTTATCCAGTTAACGTCTTCTTCTTCCCCATTCCCAGTAAATCATGTTTGTCGTTGGGATTTGCACATGGAAGTCTCTGACAGAAGAAAGAACCCATTCCCTGCCCCCCACACCATTCACCGGTAGTTGCCACGACACAAGACAACTCCACGAAGCTTCCTCTGATTTTGGAGTCATTCCAAGACTTCTTTATGGGAGGAAATCAAACATTTTTAGATTAGGGTGACACAAATTGTTAAAGAGTTAATATCCAAATTGTTACCATAACTTTAGATATTTTATAAATTACTATTCAAACTTTAATTTTTTAAAATGTGTTACCTAAATTTTGACACTTGGGGCAAATTGCTACATTTATTAAGTTTTTCTTTAAATATGATGTGAAAATGACGTTACAACACATAATTGATTCATAATTTTAAAAATTATATTAATTTTTAAAAATACTAGAAAAATCATAAAAAATTGAAAAAATAAGAGTTTTTAATATAATATTTTTATTAAAAAATGAAATAATAATAATAATAAATTATCAAACTTTTTTTATTATAATTTTGTTTCATATTTTTTAGTAAAAATATTATATTCAAAACTCTTATTTTCTCTATTAATTTTCTAAATTTTTTAAAGAATTTTTTTTTATATATTTTTTTGGGTATTTTAAAAAAATTATTTAATTCTAAATTATGGATCAATCATGTGTTGTCACGTAATTTTTCATCCATATTTAACGAAAAACTTAACAGAGATAGGTGTGAAAATACATGTAACAAAATTTGAAAAAATAAAGTCCAGGTAGCAATTCGTGAAGTGCCCAAAGTTGGGGTAGCAATTCGTAAAGTGCCTAGTCTGAAAGTATATTGAATGATTTTATTCGTATGTTTAGATTTACGAGACAGTTGATTTGAAAAGTTTAAGAAAATATTTTAAGATATCTTAAAAGTATATTGAATATTTACACTCATAAGTTTGAATTTATGAGATTGTCAATTAAAGAGTACGTTTTAAATCTAACATTGGGGTCGGTCATACTTTATTTGACCAATAATATGGTAAATGATATAGTGATTCTACACGTTTTTGAGTATTGACTAAAGGTTTCGAGTTATTTAGGGAAGAAAAAATGGGTAACACTCTACCAAGTGGTGCCCGCAATAATTCAAAATAAAGAGTTATATTTAATTTATTAATCCCATTTTTAAGATATAACCTTCCTTCAAAATATGATAACTTATGCATGAGAATAACCATAAAAATGTAACAAATATTAAACGATGTGTCTGCTTCTGTATGTCCGGGTGCAACTAGAAAAGTCGGATCTTAAAAATAAGAATGAACTGAATTATTGTATTTTTTTTTATTAGTTTATTGTGTTTTTAGAGTTATGTTTGAAATTTGATTTTTTTTTTGTATTTAATATTTAGTATGATATTTGTATTTTGTTTAGTATTGATTACGCTATATAATATTTGCATTGTGTTTTGTATTTAAAAAAAAAATATTTCTTTTAGAGAAAAAGTCGGTCCAAGATCAAGATCGGACTGAGTCGAGAAAGACAGCCTCAAGCAGAGTTTTTTAGATGAATTCAATTTTGGACTCGAGTTCGGTCATCCATACATGAATTCCGAAATTTTGGGGTTATTTTATTTTTTTAGAAAAGTCTATCCCTACATTTATATCCCCAATTTAGCATTATTTATAAATTTATTAAAAAATGATTTTTTTTTAATGAAGATTTAACCCCATTTAGATCTCCAAAAATATTTAATTGCTAAAAATTAATATATTTTTTTTATAGGACATTACTATTTTTAAGATCCACTCTCTTAAATTAGGTATTTAGCTGTTAAATTGGTATTGGCTTATATAATAATATGGCCCTTTCGTTGAGATATTGTTTGTACCATTTATTTATTGCTGTCACTTTCTCTCATTGAATAATTCAAGATTTGGATCGATCATCGTACCTTGTCGGATTCAGATGATGATGGTTGAAGAATAGAAATAGTACGGGTGGGCATGAACCGGTTTGAGGAGCCTTGAACCAGTTCATGAACCATACATTTACCACATTTTAAAGAGGTACGGTTTACCACTCCAGTTTTTTGTCGCTACAGATTTTGAACGATTTACCGTACCTGTTCTGAACCGGTTCGACCGAACCACTTTATATATTTTTTTAAAAAACAATTATAATAATACATAATTCATAAACCATAATCATAATCCATAAACCATAATTTATAATACATAATTCATTATACTAATGTAGATTGTAAATCATCACCGAATCAACTTTTGTCTAATGGTTTAGAGTAGATATTTTAATAATTAAATATTATATTATATTAAAACCGGTACAAGAAGTGGTACGGTTTACCGTTTGTGAACCAATTTTTTGTATCTCTTATGAACCGCTCCATATTTTTGCAAAACAAATCCCGACCGAACGAATGAACTGAATGAAAAAGACCAAACGAGCGGGATTTTTCTCTCAAGGTCGGGCTCGGGCTTTGTCTTTTTTACCAAAATCCTTATTACAACTGGCCTGACCCGACTATTAAGCCCAGAGAGTGACGCACAGTACATGACCAAGAATTTTGGAGGTTCAAATGCCGCTCAGGGAAAGAGGACATACAAAAAGGAGAAGTGTCATATGTTAAAGCCACACCAGCTCGGCGCAGGATATGACCGCGGTAAGAAGGTATCACTAGATGAGAGTGAGGGACATTCGTCGGAGTTCAGGTTCCTTGGAGATTCGATTCCGGATGAGGAAGCTCGTCGGAGGTGCCCATGAGATACGAGGGAACTGTAAGTACTTTGTTATGCTTTTGCTCAATGAAAGTGAATGAACTGAGAAAAATCCTGCTTCTAACTGAAAATTTCGGTCCAAGACCAAGACCAGACTTAATCAAGCAAGATCGACTTGAGCGTACTTTTTACACCGAAATCGGGCTCGGTCCTCCACATGTGACGACCGAAATTTCGGGCTCGGGTTCGATCTTGCAAAAAAGAGCGGTCTGGACCGCCCAAGCTCACCCCTACCCCTAAGAAAAAGTGTCATTTGGTAAAATTTTGTGTCAAAATGTATTTGATTAATATTAATATATGTTAAAGAATATATCAGAAATATTTACTAATAAATTCAGACTTATGAGATGGTTAGTTAAGACTTACGTGTTAAGTTATTATATGATATTAGTCGCGTAAGTTTAAATCTTGGAGATGCCGTAAATAAAATAATCTCTTTAAAAGATTATATCGGGCACTAAGCTCAAGTGTTAATCGATGTTCGTAAGCATCATTTAAAAGAAGATTTTAAGATATTTTAAAGGCAAACCAAATATTTTGACGCACAAGTTTAGACTTGTGAGATAACTTTTAGTAACCCTAATTCGTAGATAAAAGTAACATTAGTAATAATTTTTGGAAATGTTTTTATTGCTACAACCTATAGAATTTGAACTTAATTATATATTTTAAACAAATTAACATTATTTTACGTGTTAAAAAATCTTATTAATTTTTGTGAGTCAACACGTATAAAAAATAACCTTAATAATAATTTTTGGAATTTTTTATTACTACCACTTCCAATAGACGTTTTGCAATGAGTTACCCAAACTTTGAAAATTCAAAACGGGCTACCTTAACTTTGAAGAATGTGCAAATAGGTATCTCTGTCCAATTTCTGACGATTTTCCGATTAATTTATGACGAATTTCCGTCAACATTATACAGAAAATTGGACTGAGATAGCTCTATTTGTACATTTTTCAAATTTGAGGTAGACCGTTTTGAATTTTCAAAGTTCAGATAGTTCGTTGCAAAACGTCCAAAGTTCATATAGCCCATCGGTATTTAACCCTCGAATTTAATTACTTTTAGCCATTTATGAATTACTTAATGGTATAAAAATAGAATGTGCAACTATAAGTTTTTAAAATATATTTGTACAATTAAACTATTTTAAATTGAGTTACTTACACCACAAGATTGGTTTTTTTATTTATTTATTGTTAATCATAATAATAATGTCTCGTAAGACAACGAATCAATCAGCTAAGATTCGAACCACAACAGCATCTTCCTCAGTCCTCTCTGTAAACAGTAAACACAACTAATCATAATTCGACACGTGTCAATCGATAAATTATACTCCCGCGTAGACCAATCCCTTTCTACACCATCTAACGGTCATTCCCTCACTTTCTCTCTCTCTTTATTTTTATTTTTTATTTTAATTTAATGGTCAAAACGAGATCCATTCTCTGACCTCAAGAATACTATATATAAGTACGCAGTCTATTGTCATTCTCTTCTTTTCCTTCCTTCTCTCATCGAGACCGTCTCTCTCTATCTGGCATCGCTTCCAATCCATGGCGATCTAACGCCATCTGAGGACGGACGGGGAGCCGCACAGCTGGAATCTCGGGTATCTTTTGGTGGTTTCAGCTCCCGGTTTCGGTTGTGCGTTGCCAATTCACCAAGGGAAGAAGACGAGGAAGGTAGAGGAATTAATTGATCAGAGAGCAAGAAGCGGCACGGCGGAGGAGCTATAATGGAGGCATTGGATTTCGTGGATTCGCTTCTCTTCTCTCTCAGTAGAGCTTTCTGTACTCCTATCGCTGTTTTCATTCAGATCCAGGTTTGTTTATTATTCTTCCGTTTTCAGTCCGATCTGGTTTACGAAATTCGGAGGGATGTGTGCGGTCATAAATGGAATTCGTTCTTAGCGGTTTCGTTGGTTCCTGATTGAGCTTCTGCTTTTCTGGTTGATTTTGTTCTACTGCTGCATATGTATGATCAGTGATCACGAAACTGGTGAGAGAATTTCTGCCAACGGTCAAAATATTTAGGTTACTTGTTTCACGTGGGCATCACACACTTTTGCAAAAAAATATTTTGGAGGTTGTTTTAGTTGAAGATATCAACTTTTTACATGAAAACAACTTTTTGTTGTTGATTTGATTCCAAGTAAGAAGATGTTATTTACTTTCTGAATTAAGATGTTACGTCATGGAGAGGACCTCACAGCAATACGAGGTACAGGAAATGATTTTCCACTGGTTTCTGATTTATCTTTAATTCCCAAAGAAAAAAAAACTTCTTCCGGAACAATTTCCATTTTGGATTCTTATGGAAGAAACAAGTCGGTGGCTTCAAAGATTGACAAATCGCAGTTTTAGGTGTTTTACATGCAGAATATTGGTAGTGCCTTATAACCTGTAAATCGGACTTTGTTTATACATATAGTATATCCACCAGTTCTCCTATTTCCATTGGATTTCACCACCTCTCATTTCTTCGTGGAGTATCATTTCGACCAAGTTCATGAAGGGATTTATATTCTTATTCTTTTACTTATTTGAATCACCTGAAAAATCGGTCCATTTTATTCTTTACAGGAATAGAATCTATAGAATAGCTTGCTGTGCTATTATTTAAAGAATTTTCTCCCACTTATGCCGCCGGTTGGTTCCTAATGGTCACTTTCTTTTTACAGAAATGGTGATCTGTTCATGTTAACAAATTCATTTAAGCACGTGCTCGTACTAACCAACACAACTTCCTTTATTGATGTAGGGATGTTTTATATGCTTGATTTTAGCTATTGGATGGGCCTGTGCTGCATATGTCAGGTATAAAATGATCCAATTGACTACTTTTAATAGCCTTACTCTGAAAATATAGTGTTATACTACATCCAGTACATATTAGATTTTCGTGATTTTTATTTACTTTTGGTTGTACGGGTGAAATCTTCATATTTGCTTGTTATCTGTGTCTCAGAAATAGGGAGATCAACCGGATTAAGGAAAGCATGAGAAGGGGAAACAGCTTTGCATTTCTTTGTCTCGATGTAAATGACCTTGAGCACTCTAAACAGGCTGCCTTGCCACGTGTTTCTGTAGTTATGCCGTTAAAAGGGTTTGGAGAGCACAATTTGCATAACTGGAGAAGCCAGGTTAGACTCTAGTGTGGTTTCATTCTACCGTAATCTATCACCTTACAAGTATTTATCATTCTACATTTTTCTACTGAGACTTTTCGATAAATACCTCAAACAAGCTTTAACCATATGGCTTGAAATCGCAGATTACATCTCTCTATGGTGGACCTTTAGAATTCCTTTTCGTGGTGGAAAGTACTGAAGATCCTGCATACCATGCTGTTTCTCTGTTGATATCAGAATTTAAGGTTCAGTTTCTTTGTCCATCATTTGAACTTTTGGTCTTATTCAAATTGTAAATATATATCTCTCAATAATTGATATGATACTAAAGCATTTCTTCTAAGCTAGCTGCATCTGTTTACACAGGATGAAGTCGAGGCAAAGATTGTTGTTGCTGGCTTGTCAACAACATGCAGTCAGAAAATTCACAATCAGTTGGTATGACACTAACAATATCCTCTATTTTTTTCTATTTCGATGCAAGTAGCTATCTTATGAGAAAACTTATCAAGAGGGCAGACTTGGTTATGATATTGTAAGATCTAAATTTGAGTTATAATGGTTGCACTGCTAATTTTTCTTTCGTTGTGCTATTAGGAGCTTAAGAATGATTCTCTGCCTTGAGAAAGAACCATATATAGATAAATGAAAAGTTTCTTGCAGTTACTTCTCCTTTGAAGTATCTCCTCAACCTGTGCCTCGTTCATTAAGCACTTAACCATTACTTTCTATTACACTAGTCCATTATTTTCATTTTCCTGCCGAACAATTATTTTCTATTACACTAGTCGATAGTTTTCATCTTCCTGTCGTTCCCTTTCGTAGATTGGAGTTGAGAACATGCACAAAGACACCAAATATGTCCTATTTTTGGATGATGATGTACGGTTGCACCCTGGATCAGTAGGAGCTCTCACATCTGAGATGGAGAAAAATCCTGAGGTATAGCTTTATAATTTGTTCATCATTTCAACAATAAAGAAAACTCTGTTTTTTCTTTCTAATTGTTCAATGTGTTATATTCATGGTATGCCACTCATTTTACTGGTTCTTTTCTTCTTGGGTATTGGCAGATATTCATTCAGACAGGGTACCCTCTTGATTTGCCATCTGGAAGCCTTGGCAGTTACTGCATATATGAGTACCATATGGTATGGGCTGATTATATTTATTTGGCTTATGGTTTCATCAGTTTTCTCATCATGAACTTCCTGACATCATAACTATCCAGTATCCATGAGATCAGGCCACGAAGATACCATAAATATAAAGTTGTATATGCAGAAGTCTTCCTGTTCAATCTCAAAAGCTCTTCCATTTCCGTCAATATACTACTTATGGATTGATTTTGTATGCAGCCTTGTTCGATGGGCTTTGCTACTGGTGGAAAAACATTCTTCTTGTGGGGAGGATGTATGATGGCAAGTAGCTTTAACTTGATTACTATGTTATGTTTTTGCTTAAGCAGTTCCTTCTGATAGTCCCAAATGTCTTGTTTCCAGATGCATGCTGATGATTTTAGATTTGATCGCCATGGTGTAGTGTCAGGACTCCGAGATGGTGGATACTCTGACGATATGACTCTTGCAGCTATCGCTGGTAAAACACATTGTGTAACCTCTCTCTGTTATACATTTGATGCTGATTATAGCATCAATATATACACCAGATTCATAATTTAGTAAGATAGATAGCTTGCGGTTAAAGATTTCATCCATCTTAACCCTTTCTGGTTTGATCTTATAGGAGCTCATAAGAGACTGATCACTTCGCCTCCTGTTGCTGTTTTTCCTCACCCACTCGCAAGTGACCTTAGCTTTTCTCGGTAGGTGATATGCTTTTCTCTTAGTTAGATTCATATTCTCGTTGAATGGAACTGCATTTCTAACTTTTATTATTCCATTTTAGGTACTGGAATTACCTGCAGAAGCAGACATTCGTTCTGGAATCATATATATCAAAAGTCAACTGGATAATGAACCGCGCACTATTTTCTGTGCACTGCTATCTTTCATGGGGATTTGTTGCACCATATCTTATGGCCGCCATCCATATCACAGCAGCATTACGAGTCTATATTAAAGGATACTCACTTGAAGAAACAAACTTAACATCAGTAGGTGAGCTTCCATGAACATTTTATTTCTTCCTTTTTTTTCGTTTTTCTGTGCTCACATGGTTGTTTTATGGATCTTCTACACCTGGACAGGTTTATTGCTCGTAACGTGCTTAGCAGTATGCACAGTGCTCGAACTTTTCTCAATGTGGAACTTGACAAGGATAGAAGTTCACCTGTGCAACACACTTTCTCCCGAGGCACCGCAGCTGTCTCTTGCTTCTTATGATTGGGGACTTGTAAGTATCTATCTGATTATCTCCACCTAATTTTGCTTCTTCTTAACTAGGTATCGTCAATATATTAAGTATCACAGAGCATCTTCTTCTTATATTTGCTTTGATCTTCAGGTCTTTATCGCACTGCTGGTAGATAATTTCTTGTACACCATCTCTGCAATTCGATCACATTTCTCTCAGTCAATAAATTGGTCAGGCATCCGATACCATTTGAAAGATGGAAAGATCAACAAGGTATCATCCCCATATGTTATTTCCTCACTGTTGTATCAAAAAATATATTTTTTTTTTAAAACCATTGTACAAAAACCTCACATTGACCTATTATGAATTGCAGATTGACAGAGGCAAGGACCTCGGACCCAAATTTACTGATCTGGGAGGGAAGAACTTGTACGGTAGAAAAGGGACTCCACCCGCAAACTCATTCGTCATATCATTGGCGCGAAGTTTCTCTCAATGGTGCCAACCTAAGAAGTATGATGTATAGAATCATTAGACAACACTAGAAAGGTTTGGTTTCTATTCATTTCCTATTTTTTGGGGAGTGGCCGATGATCGGTTTCTAGAAGCAAAAACCACTTGAAAGCTTGTGAATCCACCTTACTGCAACTTTTGCTTGGCACTACTATTTCTTCATTTCTTGGTTACTTGCAATCTTGATCCGATCCCACTCTCCTCATTCAACTGAAATTTATTTGTCTTGCCTTAGCAGAATTAGCCGCATCCTTGTCATTGTGCAAAATTTGCAGTGTTTGTTAGATCCAGTTTGATTGATTTGTTTAGATGCGGAGGATAAGGATATAACTAGGGTTGTCTCTTTTTCATTCAAGTTGAAAATTGTGTAATAGAATCAAAGGCTTGTACTTTAAAAGAGGTGGGGTTATTTACCTTGTCATGTTGTTCTATTTCTGGTGTTGTCATTGCATATTGAGCAATGATTGTCATCTCTACTTTATCCATTCATTTCATGCCATTGGGACCCACTACTTAAGACCATAGACCCTCGGTTGGGCGGGTGGGCCATGGTAACCCATGATTGGGTCTAGTCGATGTCAAAATAAACTCATGGATGGAGACCTAATTCTACCACTATTGTAGCGGAAACCTAATTGTACCACTACTTTATTCTCTAACAGTCGAACCCCTGGTTGAGGGACGAAGCTACATTGAGGTGAGTCCCTCAATTTTTGACTTTATATAAATTTAGCTCTAAAAAGTGTATTTATTTCTATTTTAGCCCTTTAAATTCTTACATTTACCGTTTCTGGAAAAAAAATTATTCAACTGTTTGCACTTGCAGAGACTAATTCTTGCCCCTGAACCAAATTCCTGGTTTCGTCCCTGGTTGGGACACCGACCAGTCAAACTGGGGCTCAATTGGAATACTTCACAAACTTTAAGGTTTAACTTTGATCATTTTTGAAATAAACCCTATCCACATTTTTAACGAAAAAAGAGACCCGCACGGATAGAAGGGGGGAATTCTGACAGTGAGCCAAACTTTAGGATTCAAGATGAATAAATATAAAAAGATGGTCATTTCCATGAGTATATAACATCTCACTTGCTTCGGCTTGAAGCAACAACCCTTATAATTTCTTGGGACAAAAGCATCAACATATCTCCCATGAAAAAAGTTAGTTATTCTTTTCGTAATCATCAAAAACCATTCACCAAACATACCAAAAAAATGTGGTTCCGTCTACTTATTCTCGGACCGTCAATAGTTTCCTTGCTCCACAAGTCATTGTTCGATCTTCTCTTCCGGCTCCAATATAAAACCTGCAAATATAAGCAATCTGCAGAGAAGTACTGTAAATTTCCCTCTCCCGATCGATTCCCCTCTTCAGGGCTTTGAAGCCTCGAGGTACTGAGAGTGAGAAGCTGCAAGAAGGGCTGCCCCGATTCCGGACCCATCATTGGAGTGTTCGATCACGATATGTTCTGCAACTTCTCCGAGCAGCTCTGTTAGGGTTTTCTCCATGGACGAGCTGAACTTCTTGTAGTGCTCGAACAGACCTCCATCGAGAGCTACCACAGACTTCTTTTGAGTCCCGAATTTGATGAGTGTATCTCTGTCGATCTTCTTGAGAATGCCTAAAATACCTGCGGCTGAAAGGCGGGCCCCTCGAGTGGCAATGATATCGCAGACTCGAACCACAAGTTTCCTCACTTTCAGTGATGTGTTCGGGATCTGATAAACGTAAAAGTGTTCCAACAGTTAGTTCTAATTGCGGCTTGATCTATCTCAAAACCTGCCATGGCTCAATTGAACCTACTATTTTTTTTTGTTAAAATTGAAAGGAAAAAAAAATACCTCCAAGATATCCTTTAGTTTGCTACCAACAACATTAAGATCCGGAGACAAGTCGTGATGCATTGCAGACATCACAGGTGTCCTACGAATAAGGGTGAACGGTTATGAGTACCCTACGCTGAATGTAGGGCTGATAATGGTAAGGATATGGTGTGGGTATAACAAATATCATAAATAATTAAATATACCATATTTTTAAATCACATACCATAACCATAACGGATACAATTTTCAATACCACAACCATATCCATAACTGTGGTTATTAACCACGGTTTTAACCGTATACCCAAATTTATTGCCACATGTGTAATGGAACACCATGAATATTATCTTAATAAATATATAAACCTATGTCACAAACAAAAATAATATTCAACACTAACACCATTCAGACTTAGCACCCTTGAAGATATGGATTATCTGAAAGTGAAAATCTTATTTATGTTATTAGTATATACTAATATATTAATATTAAATAATTATTACATTTATATAATAATCATGGTTATAACTATAAATATGACTAAAATACCATAACATAACTATTACGAGTAAGAAATTCATCACCATAAACGCAACGCAACATGATAGTATTGTTAACCATATAAAAAAATGACAATTATAATCACGGTTTTCAGATTTTTACCGCACCACTGTCGGTCCTAATTGAATGCTTACTCTTGATTTTCAGTTCCCAAACGCTATTTTGTCACATATCGGATTTATGAAAAATAGAATGATCAAAAGCTCGAGCTGGTAGCCAAGGGATGACTTATAAAGTAATAATGGAGACATTTTGTCCCCATATTTTTCTAGATACATATTATATCTAAAGGGAATGAAAGTAATTTAGTTACCTGATAAATCACGTTTTTTTATAAATATTCAAGTACCTTATTATGAAAGCGGTCTTCAATTTAGTCGGGACAGTGTTGCCAAAAAGTTGTGCATCTTTAGCCATTCTTAAGAGAACTCGCCGCACAATCTCTCCCAAATACATGCCGGAGATTATCTTCTCGAAAATCTGCAGACAATTAAGAAAGCAAATACAGTAAGCAACTCGATCTTAAGCAATGGATATATTTCAAGAAAGGGTATAGAAGAACCTGCTCTCCTGGGTTCAGACTCTCGGTGTCCAAAGCTTGATCATATTCGGTCAATGGAAGGTTTGATGATCTGAAGCTGCCCCATTCCGTGTTGATAACCTATTATAAGATCAAAAGATGATTATTAGGGCTGTCGATGGTTAGGGTATGGTCAGGGTATGACAAATATCATAACCATACCATATTTTTAAATCACATACCATAACCATAACCATTATGGGTATAATTTTCAATACCATAACCATTAAAATAACTGTGGTTATTAACCATGGTTTTACCCGTATACCCATATTCATTCCACACATGTAATATAATAAAAGATCGAAAATTTTATTTTAAAAAATACATCAATCTATATTACCATCGTTGGACTTTTGCGCCTTCAATCTTCAACAATTTCAAATTTTCAATTATATAATTTATATTTACTATATTATATAAATTGCGTTTATTAATAATAAATAAATATTATATTTATATAATAACCATGAGTATAACTCAAATACCATAACCATAACCATAACCATTATGGGTAGAAAATTCATCACCATAACCGCACCGCACCATAATGGTACGGTTAACCATATTAAACAGTAACGGTTATAACCATGATTATGGGTTTTTCACCGCACCATTGTCGGCCCTAATGATTATGCAGAAAACGTTGGTTCTACCAAAAATACAGTAAGAAAGTTCAGTATGTAGAACATATGTTTTTCTTTTAAAAAAAATCTGCATCAACATATATCAAGCTCGAGTTAACTATAAGGGAAGGGAGGAGTTATTGACCATTTCACCCGATTTAGGAAGAAGATCTCGCCACTTTGGAATTGCAGTGGCTCGCTCAACATACGCTGCATTTGTTCCTGTTCCCAAGATAACAGCAGCAATGACATCGGGATTATAGTATCGACCCCCAGCCAATGTTCCAATAGTATCATTCACCTATATCAGTCAAACTTTTAGAAGAAGAACAAAAAAACATACTAAATTTTGAATTTTTAGCAAAAATCTGAAGTTGAAGGTCTAAAAAGCTGTGAATTTTTTTTTTATTATGAGGTTTAGAAATCTGAGATTGAAGATTTTGATCGAACTGAATGCAGTAGAAATGCAACTTGACTTACCAATGCTGTTACACGCATATGGAGGCCCATTCTTTCCATGGCTTTAGTAAGTTCAACAACAACATCTGCTCCAACCTAAAGAAGTGAAGTACAAGGAAAGACAAAAATATCACATTTAAAAACATCAATCACCAACATGTTTCTGATGTTTTCTACTGCATAAATGATTCTTTTCGGAAATATCATCAAAAACCCATCAAGCCAACTCCAAAATCAGAACCTTTTTCCATTGCCATATAGTTCTAACAATTGAAATCGAAGCTAAGAGTAGAGGAATTGGGAGTTTACAGCATCTTCTATACTGAAGCCTTTTGTCCATTTGATTAGTGTTCCAGAAGCTATTGAAGTCTGTCTGACAGGAAACGAGAAGGTGAAGCCAAGCTCTCTTTGTCTTCCGGGGAAGGGATGAAAAATCTGATCTTCTGTAGCCACAAACTTTGCAAGTGCTATAGCAATATAATCGAACAATCCCTGCAATTTAGAAACACGGACTTTACAAAGAAGCTACAATCCTTTGATTTTTCAAGTAAATTACCCCCCAAAGTACTCACCTCAGAAGTACCGATCATCAAGTGTGGAGGTATTGAAACTTCTTCAAATTCCTGTTTGGTGACTCCCTTTTCCTTGCCACCCAAGTGAACACGCAGGACACGGAAATTTGTCCCACCAAGATCCAATGCATAAAATAATCCTTCCTCATCCCTGAAAAGTGAAGAATTGATTTATAAGTTGAGAAGGATTTGAATTAAGGTTATAAGTTCAACAGAGTGTAAACTATAGCTTACTGTTGCTAATTTGAAATGAGCATACTTTGGAACATTAGAGTTCCATAGACAATAAAAATTGACACCTTTTGCAAGTGGTCAGAGCTAGGGCTGGCAATTCGTGCACCAGGACACGACACGCACGATAGTCCAACACGAAACACACGAAAATGTAATCGTGTCACAGACACACGACACGAACACGACACGAAATTTATTGTATCAACACGACACGAACACGATAACCCGAAAATATTCGTGGAAAGTCGTAACACGATAACACGATTTAACGTTTTCACGAAAATAACACGGTAACACGATTTCACGTTTTCACGAAAATAACACGGTAACACGATAACACGATGGAGAATATTAGCAGAGAGAAAAACAAATATAATATATGAAAAGCACAAACAACTGATGGAGAATATGATCTTAAAAAAAACAGATCATTTTCATTAACCAGATGTAAAAAATTAACCCTTTTTTCGTTAGCAATTTGTAGGCAATTCCAGTCTAAATAACCACACTGCAGCAAACCCAGAAAGCTTTCTCTAGTGAGTTCTGAAGTGAAAGTTAAAGGGAACAGATTGCCAATGCTTTGTTCTCCCAAAATTACTAACACCTTCACTTTATTCTATTTTCTGCTGCAGGTCTTTCCTCCTCCTCTACTCTAATGGGAATGGCTAGAGAGAATAGTTGAGTAATCAAACTTTCACTAAACAACTTGAAAAAGATTTAAAAAATTGGTATTGACTTTCAAGACATGAAAGAGAACCAAAAAAAGAAGGGAATGCACGAAAGCTTTCATAGTTGCATGGTTTGTAACTATTGCGATTTTGTATAGCACCTTTATTTGCTCTCATTTTCATGCTTTTCCTGAGTCTAGCATTTCAATTTTCATTAATTCTGTTGATTTTGAGTCTGTCAATTTCCAATCATCAAAACATAAACAATTTATCAATTTGAATCAGACGAAGCTTGCATTCATTAATGAACAACTAGGTAGCTGCAATAAGAAGAGATGGAAAGGTAGAATTTTACCCAGTTGGGAGATTATCGACGTAGCTGATGAGCATCTTGAGCTGACCGCCACCCTCCGATTCAAGACCCGCACGCATCTCTGCGGCCATGGCGTCCGCCACGCTGCGCAGCAGCGAGATTGGAGTTGCGCAATTGTCCTCCAGCTCCTTCACTATCGCCATTGCCTTGGCCCACTTACCCGATTTCTTCATCTGACTTCTCACAGCCACCGATGCACCCGCGGCCACCACGACGGCCGCCGTTGCGCACAGCACAACCACCACTTTCTTCCCCATCGCCCAGCTCTCTGTCAGCCCAATCAAATGAGTTGCTTTGAAGTTGTTGATCCAAGAAAAACGGAGTAGGGTGGGTGTTAGTTGTTCAAAGCAGACGAAAGGGAGAGGGCAACATAAAAGATGGTGCCTTTAAGATTCTTTAAGACAGAGCTGGAAGAAACAAGAGAACACGGCATATGAACATGACTGAAGGACGATGTTGTCGGAGAATTTATCTGCTTTCTCGGGATAATAAGCCTTAGTAAAAAGACCAACAAAATCTCCGGTAATATCTGTCCTTTTCTTTTTGCTGGGTAAAATAAACAATTATATATATATATATATATATATATATATATATTAAAGAAAAATGTTTTTATGAGGGAACATTAGAGTCACTTTCAGAATGATATTAAGAATAGTTATGAGAAAATTAATTAAAATTTTATTTTTAATTTAACAATACCACATCATTATATTAGACTGATCATGGGCGGGCCGGTCCTGAAGGCAAGACCGATACCGAGATCGAAATTTCGATCTTGCCTTCTGGAGGACCGAAACCGAGACCGAGATCAACCTCGGCCAAAAAAGTCCGTCTGAGTCGGTTTTTCTTAACTCGGGTCGGTCTCGGCCTTGGACCGAATATGCCCCCAAAAAAAACTGAATTTGTCTAAATACAAACATGATTGGAATCAAAGTAACAAAGTACAAATCAACCAAGTAACAAACACACAAAAATCTAAACAAAGTTCATTTTCTCCAATAATTCCAAACATACATCATTGATTTTTAGGGGTTGTATAGTAACTTCGGACCAGGACGGTCCTAAACGGACTTTCGGGGGAAAAAACGAGATCGAGACCGACCTTGAAGAAGAAAACATGTTCACTCGGTCTCGGTCCTAGTCGGATCGGTCTCAGACCGGTCTTGTCGAGAATTGTCCTTCAATCTTTTTTTTATCATCCCTACATAACATATAACTAAAAAAATAAATATAAAATGTAACATAGTATTTTCCCCTTAAATTGTGGTAACTTACACACAATAAAAGAAATTTTAGATCACTTTCCTTTTTATTATTCATAATTTCATATCCATAATTTAACTTCTCTTTACTTTATTATTTTTTGGTGAGTCTAAAATTCATTTTAAAGGTTAACAGAATTGTCGCCCCATAATATATCTAACAAAAAAAAAAATCTATCGGGACAACGTGTGGTACTTGTTGGTTTTTGCAAGGAATCTCCTATCCTAATAGAACCTCTCCTTCACAAAATTATGGATTTAAAAACTAATAAAGATATGTTTTGATGGGCAATTATTCCCCTTAACTTTTCACATTATGTAATTTTAACTCTACAAAGTACAAAGTAGGGTTGATCATGGGTGGGCCGGTCCGATCCTGAATGCAAGACCGAGACCGAAATTTCGGTCTTACCTTCTGGAGGACTGAGACCAAGACCGCCCTCGACCAAAAAAGCCCGACCGAATCGGTCTTTCTTGACTCAGGCCAGTCTCGGTCCTGTACCGAATCTGCACAAAAAAAAAACACTATAAGTTCACGATATTCTTTAGTAAAAGGCGAAAGAATAGTTCACCTCTCAAAAAAACACTATGAGCTCACGATATTCTTTAGTAAATTTATCAGGATGCAGCTTTTATAGAGATAGAAAACCTCCAAAATCCACATTTTTTTCGATCCACATTCATTCGATCCAGGCCGGTCCTAAACAGGCTTTCGAGAAAAAAGCCCGAGACCAACCTTGAAGAGAAGAAAAAACGCCCGCTCGGTCTCGGTCCTAGTCGGGCCGGTCTTGTCGGGAATTCGGTCCTACGGTCTTTTTTTATCACCCCTACTAAAAAGTGTGTATATTTTCAATAATTGAAACTTGGTTATTAGTTTTGGGTACAAATAGTACATTCCACAAACTTTAGGGACGTACCCTAACATATTACCCCACGTGACCAAATTCGATGCTCTGCAGTTCCTCTTGTCTGAGGTTTGATGATTCTTTGGGTAACTCAAAGAGAAAGAGTCGCTGAAATGCAGAAAGAAAGAAAGAAGATTATCTCCTGGAGTTGAGTATAAGTATATGTTCTTTCAAGATTAGCATCATTAATAAAATACATTATAAATAAGACACGTAGGTAGGGTCGAGATCGGATGGAGATGCACGTTACACATAACTTTTAAATTATAAATCAATCATGTATTGTTACGTCAATTTTTGTCAGAAAAATAAGCTTCAAATAAGAGCTTTAGAAGGAGTTACCTGAATTTTGAACGTTTTGCAACGAGCTACCCGAACTTTAAAAATTCAAAACGGTCTACCTCAACTTGGACGAAGGTGCAAATAGATACCTCCGTCCAATTTATCGTCAACTGTTCGATAGAATTTCGTCGGAAATTGGACGGAAGTAGCTATTTGAACCTTTGTCCAAGTTGCGATAGCCCGTTTTGAATTTTTAAAGTTAGGATAGCTCGTTGCAAAACATCCAAAGTTCAGGTAGTTCCTTGGTATTTAATCTTCATTTTATACCTCCAAAATTATGCTCAATCCAGATCAATATCCGCTGAAAACAACGAAATCGTTTCCTTTTCCCAGATTAGGTCCTATCATGATCTACGTGTGAGAGCTTTTTGATCTACTCAAGCTTATATATCAAGCATCTTCTTTTCCACTACTCTAAACACAGTGCTAGAGTGAATTGATTAAACTACAAAACTCTAAAAGCATCTTTTTACCTAACAGCATCATAGCTTTTCTAATTTATCACCTACTTTATCACTTACTTCCAAAAGAAGGATTCTTGTGCAGCAGTTGAGTGTTCGATATGATGTCCATTGTCTCAACACGTTGCAGCGGGAAGAACCTTCAAACATGCAGTAAGCAATGAAACGCAGAATTGTCATTAGAGTTCCGTAAATGAATTCATCAGAATACGTAACGAACTATACATTCCGTAAGTGACAGATGCGTATAGCTCAGTGATGTGATGAGTATAGACTTTAACTAACTAAAGCAGACAGCGACTGAAGAACAAATATGGGGGTGTTGTACTTGTAGATATCAGCACATGTCTATAGCTAACTATGCAATTTTGGATGAACAGCATGAATGAATGGTCACTTTCTTTCTGTGACACTAAGAACATGTCGAATGTCATGTTGTAGATTACATATACTAAAACAAAAACACAACTTCATCGGGGAGAAACTGTTTACTCGTATAGGACCCACTGTGGTTCCTATCAGAAAGGATGTGGTCCCATCTAAAAGGACCATTAGATCTTCTTATGATCTAAGACCAACCAATGATTTCTCATAAGTAGCAGCAAGAGATGTATCTGAAAGATGGAAGTAAGAATACCTCAAGAGTTACCCAGAAAATCTGCTCGGATTGGATCCACTGGAACCAGAAAGTTCCCATATGGTGAATTGAAGATCTTGTAGTTTCCTTTACAACCGTCTTTCCATTCTTGAGCAACTGTGAAATTCTTATATTGTTCAAGTTTGAATGAGCAGCAGCAGGATGGACATGAGGAGCCTAATCAAAGAAGCAGCAGTATGAAAATGAAACGCAATCACTTTGAAATGATCTCTAAGTAATGTAATTTATCAAATTTTCCTTATCTATCAAAAAAAAAATGTAATTTATCAAAACATGTAGAAGGGATATTGTGCTTACATTAAGATTATTTGTCCAGGTTCAAAGAAAACTCTTTCTTTGCATGAGCTGAAGAGTGATTCCTACATAAGAAAATCCCAGTAATTACCAATAGATTCTGTCACGACAAGGTACGACAAGGTACCAATTTAAGCAAAACTGTCAGGAAATAGTTCTGAATTTTTACCAAAACGTATTATTAACACTAACGATTGAAACAATAGTTTTTCAGGATGGATTGCTAGGCATTGCTAGAGAAACTATTTTATTCAACTAATAGACATTGAAGCAAGAGAATCCCACAGAACCCAGTTCTGATCATCCATCTACTATGCATACGAGCTACCACAATCGGCTTTAAATAGTATAAAACATCTAATTTATGTAAAAACAAGCCATCAATATTCTTAATAGTCATTAATCCAAAACTTAAGCATTAGCTTAGCACTTTCACGATTTTGTTCTTGCTGAATAACTGGTAAGCAATACCAAAGCAGCTCTAAATAGACTCCGTGATAGAACCTTATGGCAACTACTTACTACTACCATTTAAAGATTTAAACATCTACTCGAATCAAAATTCATGTAAATCTCCATCGTAAGACTCAACGGAATCAACTTGCTGGTATCAGTAGACACTACTAATCAAAGAACAGAAGATTGATATCACCAATCTGTTGAATTCACTGTGTGAGGGTAATACCACACCGGTGATGCCTACAAAAATAAGCATCATATATACAATAAGGCTACCTCCTCCTATTACCAATTGGTTTTAGGATGGAACCCGAGTTGTATATTGTGGTTGCTATTTGGGTGTGGCTCGGTCCCGATATTAAAATTTAACATGGTATCAGAGCTCGGTTCCGATTGACGGTGTTGGGTGTTTCCCGTTGTGGGTACCCGGTGTGGGTTTGTTGTGTCCCGTTTACTCCACGTACCAGAGTTCGGGTCGGGCCTGGACGTGAGAGAGGATTTGTTGAGTCCCAACCCGTCTAAATAAAAAATGTGTCGGTGCCGTGCCTTTAAAAATAAAAATAAAATAAAAAAAATAATCTGAGTATCACAGTGCGGGGTAGTGTTGAAATCACTGTGTGAGGGTAATACCACACCGGTGATGCCTACAAAAATAAGCACCATATATACAATAAGGCTACCTCCTCCTATTACCAATTGGTTTTAGGATGGAATCCGAGTTGTATATTGTGGTTGCTATTTTTGTAGGCATCAGCCGGTGTGGTATTACCCTCACACAGTGATTTTGTTCTTGCTGAATAACTGGTAAGCAATACCAAAGCAGCTCTAAATAGACTCCGTGATAGAACCTTATGGCAACTACTTACTACTACCATTTAAAGATTTAAACATCTACTCAAATCAAAATTCATGTAAATCTCCATCGTAAGACTCAACGGAATCAACTTGCTGGTATCAGTAGACACTACTAATCAAAGAACAGAAGATTGATATCACCAATCACATTTCTTTCAGCTGAAATACTCGAATTATCGAACAAACGCAGCACCAATATCCCACCGCTTCATTCAATAGCAGAGAAGCATCATCATTGAAGAACTCCACCTAATTGATATACGGAAAAACTAAAATCTTGAATCAAAACAATTACCATCGCGGTGGGTCGATTTGTCTCCTCTCCTTCGGTTGTGGTCCGATTTTGTCCATTTGCTTCAGTTGTTTGAGTTGGAATCTCCAAAGCAAATTACAGACGGGCCGGCGGTTGTCGTCCTGGCCGAAGAAGAGAAGGAGACAGCGCCGGGATGGACTCTCATCACAGATTTGGGCTGGGCTTTACATTTCATGCTCCAGGTCCAACTTTGGGTTTTGCTGTGCACACCTTGACTTTGATTTGTGGTAACTTGAACCCCAAACTTAATTTGGGAGTAACTTGCACCACTCTAAATAGTAAATACTTCTTTGACTGAACATTTTTATTAAGTGTCAACTTTGGACCCAGACCGCAGCAGGTGACCCACAAGCGACCCGCTAAAAGATATTGTGATTGTGATATGCATTTTTTCACTCTGTTTGATTTAGACACAACTCGTTTAATCCGTATGGAAAATAAATTATATTTTAAGTTATAACTCTCGATTTATGAGTCAATATGTAAATATATATAATAAACTTTTAAATGTCTCTATTCTTTATTTTAGTTTAGTAGGTAAATTAGTTTATCTCACCGTTACTCATTTTGACATTACCTATGTTGTTCATGTAATAAGTTAATATATGTCTTCTCCACGGTCCATACACTTTGTTGCATTTTTACACACATTGAGATATGTAAAGGGGAACCATATTTCACGGTTTGTATTTTTCAGTTAAGTCAAATCTTTAGTTGTGTGTTTAGTGATGTTGACTAGATTGGTGATCCAACAGGCAGACGTTTAATTACAGACAAACAGTGATTTCACGCTCCAATACAGAGGTTGAGTATCGAGTCCATTGTTATCAGAATCGAACCGGCCCTCAAACCGGTGAGGGACCGGTTCCCGATTCGATCGGTTGGACTCAGTTCAACGTGCGATTCACTGTTCACAAGCAAACAAATTTTGAAAATACAATTACAAACTACATAGTCTCAAACACACACATAATTAACTCAAACACATACAAACTACATAGTCTAAAACATACACATTACTCTCAAACACAATATAACACAACATAATTACCTCAAACTTTGAACATTTATAACACAATAGTCTCAAAATCAAACACAATAGGTCTAAACTTTAAACATAACTTCTAAACCGAATAAGTCGGTTTAAACCGAAGAGAACCACCTACAAAAATTAAACCACCCCAAAAAACTAGAACCAGAAACTGGTCGGTTTTAGTAAAATCAGTCGGTTTTCCAAAATCTGACCGATCCAATCCGGTTCAAATACTGTTTATATGAATTTTGGTCTTTTAGCTGAACCAAACCGGACAGGGGTCCAGTTCCCGATTGGACCGTCGGTCCGGTTCCCGATTGGACCGCCGGTCCGGTCCGGTTCTGATAACACTGATTGAGTCTTAATTGATAAAGTAGCAGAGCTCTTATGGCTTCGGTGGTATTCAATTATTTGGTGCGACAACCAAAGTGTTATTCAAATTGCACACAACGACGACGTCTTTCATGAGCGTACAAAGCATATTCGGATTGTCACTTCATTCGTCAACAAATTTATCCAAAATTGCTTCGCCACTTCTCAACAACAAACAACAGATATATTTACAAAAATTCAATCTCTTGTACGACTCGGTCACTTACTTCACAAACTCAAGACAATATCAACAAATTCTTCTTGAGTTTGAGGTGATGTTACCATTAGAATATTGATTATTCTCCATTTTAGGTTACAGTCTCAACTTATAAATTGAAATATCATTTTGTATATAAGATCAATTCAAGATATGCAATAAATATATACAAATACATTTCACTTTACAAATTTAATTAAGTGTGAAATTGTGTTTCGTATTTGAATTCAAAATACTATTATGTAAAAAGTTAAAAAGTTAAAAGATGTAGTTTGAGTTGAATATATTTTTACACGGTATATCTCTAAAACATGTTGTTTCATTTTTAATAAGTTAATATCGATGAAATACTAGCATTGCAAAAACTATAGACGATATTAAAAGTAAGTTGTTTTTTAATAAGTAATGATATTACAAACAATTAGCTAAATAACATAATTTATGACTAGTCTAGTTAGTGTTTTTTCTGCACTATCAAAGAAGATCAACTTTCAAACATCTTCTAAAGGATTCAGAAGAATAAGGAACGTATCTTCTAGTTCAACTGTCTTAGCTGTCTATTACTTCAGTTCTCCTGGAAAATATGTCAAATTTTGAATTTATTGAATTTAAAGACAAGTTTTCTGCCATCAAGAATTTACTAATTTAAAAAGCAAATTGTAGTTCGATTGCACAGTTACTAATTTATTTTAGTTTCTAAGTAATATAAATATTGCTGTACAAACTACAAAGTATTAATGCCCATCATGCAAATGCTACGTACAACACATGCATGTAGTAGATAAGTCAATGAGGGCTATCATTCGCCACGCATAAATTTTGGCAGATCTTTCAAGATACTCTATTTGACTTCCACGTCTAGATCAAACGTCACTATAAGTACAAAATTAAATATAACTTTTAAAATTACAATAAGGACAAAATTATTGTATTGAAGTGATTACGCTTAAAGTGGAAATATATGTATGATCTAGTAAATTATATAATAATATGGGTTAAAATCAGCATTTGCTAATTTTTTATATATCTAATTGTTATGCTATATATGCACATAAGCTCAATATAGTATTTTAAAATAAAATTTCATACAAAGTAATAACTATTATAACATGATTTAGCATAATTTTAAGGTTGGGTAGATTTATAAATTGATTTAGATATAATGTGAATCCAAATTCACACCGGATTAGAGAGAAATTATGTATCCCTTAGGGGATAATTTGCTCCCTTTATCGAGGGGATAATTTGTTCCCTCAACTTTTAAATTTTTATAAATTTATTCTTAAAAATGTATTTATTTTCATTTTAACTTTTTAAATTCTTACATTTGCTTATCTTATCTGAAAACAAAATATTCAACTATTTGTTTTTACATTAATTTTTATCCCCACTCAATATTCTTGGCTTCGTACCTGCACTGAATTAACCGTTTAGGAGATATAAAGTATTGATAAAAAAAAAAATCTTTCTCAAACTTGAACATGAGAGATTTAATTAAGATAAAAAGAGTTGAATCATCACATTACTTTTCATCGTTAAAATTTGAGGTGCTTAATTGTAGGGTGAGCAGAAAAAACTGTTGGACCGAATTTCTGAAAAAATCAGCACAAACCCGTCTTGAATAGTCCGTCCCGAGTTTAAGACCGAGTCAATACGAATGAGTTTTTTCCTATAAGTCGGGCTCAGTTTTTAAGGCCAAATTTTCGAATGGCCCAGACCGAGTATTGTGAAAGTGTAACCAGATCAGAGGAGGTAATTTGATTAAAATTCAAACACCCAGAGTTTTCTTTCCCCTTCAAATCAATCGCAATTTCAGCACTAACAGAGCTTCACCTACAAATAAAATCACTTGATCCTTCACGGAACTTCGTCAGTAAGGGGGTTTCCTTTTTAGCAAGATCGGTGGAAAAAGAAGATTGACAATCTCGGTGCTGATAGTAGCCAACTTAGGGGATATCGTCGTTGACTTGCATACGGACAAGTGTCCTTTGACATGCAAGAATTTCCTCAAGCTTTGCAAGTACGTTTTGACCATTTGTTCATGCTTATGTTGCTGTGTAGATTTTCGATTAGGGTTACAATAGTTTTAGCTTTAGCCCAACCATGTTGGCTTCTCTGTTGTTTTAGAATCAACTACAAAAATTACTAGCTTTAGCTGCTACTTTGTGTAGAATTTGAAGAGAATTTCTTGAATTGGTCTAAAGTCGTGACGACACTTTCAGATTGAAACTATTTGGTGGTTCACCCAAAATTTCAATCAGATAAAATCAGAATATGAACAATAACTTGAGCACGAATGTTTGTTTGTTGTGTGATCATTCGAACGAGACAAATGACCAATTTATAGAGTCTCTCGCCCCTTTTGGCCGAAACTTGGCGCAAAAGTTACTGCACTTCTTCGAATCAAACTTGACGCCAAAGAAAGTAAGTGTCTTAAACCATGATTTTTGGGGTAAAAAATTAAGTGATCAATTCCAAAAAATAAAATTTATAATGAATTTTTAGAATAGTAACTTTATCAAAAATAAACTTTTTCCAAGGGGCGTTGCCCCCTTGGAACCCCCATTGCTTAGGGGCTTCGCCCCTAACAACCGATGAGACTCTAATATCATAATCATAATAAGTTCAAACAAGTGTGCACTTCGCACTCTCCTGACTTGTTTGATAAAATATTATGATCATATTGGTCAACTAGTCAATGCAATTACACTAAAATATTTAACCCTTTGTGTTAGAACAGAATTGCGTGAAATGGAGTTGCTTGTACTAGACGGAATTCTCATTACTGTATGATTTGGTAACTGTATTTTTTTAGCAAAAAATTAGTTCAATACCGAGATCGGTTCGAGTCAAGCAAGACTGACTCACGTGTTTATTTTTTTTGACAAGTTCAGTATCGGTCCTCCAAATATAAGACCCGAAATTTCAAGTTCGGATTTTTTTTTTCTTTCAAAAAGTCCGTCCCGAGCTCACCCCTACTTAATTGTACCTATCACTCTTTTATAGGAACAAGACATCTCACCTTCCCTACGTGCTACTCTCAATCGTGCATGTCATTATATCTTATCGCCATTACACTAAATTAGCATAACTATCCCCACTACCAATACACTTCCATCATCTAAAATCAATGGTTGTGACCACAACAAACAAACATCACGATCCATCAAATCTTCTAAATTTGTAAATGCCAACTTGCAAATACAATGGAGCTCATCAATTATGAACAAATTTGGAACATCAAAAGCTTATAGATAGATAGATGTCTAAGTGAATATCTATAAGATTCCTTCAATTTGATTTCACTTACATATATAGGCAGGGCAGTGGGTGCCATATGCCACTCTAATGTGTCTCTCCTATAAGCACAACTTCTGCCATTGTTGCAGACATTTCTTTGTCATCTTCCTCACTTCTTCACGAGCCCTTCCACAGTCTTGTTCCTTTCTCATCCCTTCGAGAACGGAAAAAAAATCACTTTTTTTAGGTTAAAAAAACAAACTTGGAACTGCTTTTTGAAGGAATTGAAGAAGCTTTTTTTACTAAGTCACTGCTGTACTCTGTTCTTCACCACTTTCTACAGGTGGGTCTCTGTGTAAAAAGTATAATTTACCTGTTATTGCAGTAAAAAATACAAAAGTTACCAGTCTGGTGCTACTTCCAATTGAGGGAATTTGTAACGGAATTGGAACGGAGTACAGTGGTTTGTAACGGATTTGGTACAGAACAGCTGTTTTTGAGTTTTTCCTTCACTTATTATTGTTTTTATCTTTTTAATCTCTCATTTCACTGAAACCAGTTGTTTGGGTGTGTGTGAGAGAGAGATGGGAAGGGCCATGAGGTGGCTCAAGGGACTGTTTGGTATCAAGAAGAACAAAGAGCAGAAACACCACTCCGCCGCCGCTGCCGGCCACCTAACAATAGACCCGGCAGTGCTCTGCAACAACCCGACGACAGTGCCGCCGAACATCTCGGCAGCGGAGGCGGCCTGGCTCAGCTCTTTCTACAGGGAGAGCGAGAAGGAGCAGAGTAAGCATGCAATTGCAGTAGCTGCAGCCACATCTGCAGCCGCGGATGCTGCAGTTGCTGCAGCCCAAGCGGCGGTGGCGGTTGTGAGGCTGACGAGCCAAGGCAGGGGAACCATGTTTGGCGGTGGCCGGGAGAGGTGGGCCGCCGTCAGGATTCAGACCATCTTCAGGGGATATTTGGTGTGTGAATTGAAAACCTTCGCTGAATATAGTCAGAAAAACACACATAAGAACATAGTTAGACATGTTTTTATGTCGTTGGACAATTTTTTTAATTGATTTTCATTTCAGGCAAGGAGAGCACTGAAAGCATTGAAGGGTCTAGTGAAGTTGCAGGCGGTGGTGAGAGGTTTTCTGGTGCGGAAGCAGGCGAACGCGACCCTCCACAGTATGCAAGCCCTCATCCGGGCTCAAGCCTCGGTGCGCTCTCAACGAGCTCGGGCTCGCCTCCAGGAGGACCCTGGCCGAGCCACCTTCTCCAAGGCTCGCAAATCCACGGTAACTAGCTCAACTATAGCCACTCCCTTACCAACTATACGGAATTTGTTCATTTTCTAACCTTCTATATGATAATAACATGGCAGGAGAGATTTGACGACACAAGGAGCGACCACGCCGGGTCGGTCCACAGTCGGAGACTGTCGGGATCACTCGATACCGTAAATGTCGTGGCTAATTCTATTGACGAGAGCCCGAAGATAGTCGAGGTCGACCCTGGGACAGGTCGTCCTAGGTCATCGCGTAGGTCGGCTAGCCCTAACCTGTCTGACCCCGACTGTTGCGATCATCCCGACCACCTCATCATGCCCGTCTCATCCCCACTACCCTACCAGACCCTACCTAGGGTTTCTGTCGTCCCTGGGTCCTGGAGTTCTAGAGACGTCGGTGACCCAGATTGGGGCCCAACTGGAGACATATGTAGGTTCTCAACCGCACACAGCACCCCACGGTTCATGACCTCGAGTGTTCCTAACTCGGCTCGGTCACGTGACCCGGTGGTCACCCCAGCCAGGACCCATTGCCCTGAGAACTACTTCTGCGGGTCCCACCCTAACTACATGGCAGACACCCAGTCGTTCCGAGCAAAGCTCAGGTCCCACAGCGCACCCAAACAGAGACCTGAACCGCATAACCGGAAGCGGGTCTCACTCAACGAGCTGATGGAGTCGAGGAGCAGCCTGAGCGGGACCCGCATGCAACGGTCGTGTTCGCACGTGCAAGAGTCCGTTAGTTTCAAGAATGCCGTAATGGGTAATCTGTATAGATCTAGTGACTTTGCGGTGAGGGAGACGGAGAAGATCTACATGTTAATGAAGAGGAGGAACTGAGTAAGCTAGCAAGCTAGCTAGGGTTTCTGTAAAATGGTGGGTTAGGGTTAAGCTGTGTATTAGCGTACGTGTGATAGTTAGATATATTGTGTGTCACAGCTCAGCATGAATATGAAAATTTATCTTTCAAATATGATTTAATCCCAAGAGATTCTCTGTACTAAAAAGAAGAAGATTCTGTACTCGTTAGCATCAGTGGTGTCGTTGAGATGTGGATTGCACACTACTGAATTTTTACTATTTACCGACGAATATTTTTCGTCGTTAAAAGGTTACAAATCTATCGGCAAAAACTGAACTCGTCGGTAAAATTAACAATGCCGTCGCTGAATTCCCTGTCGGTAAAGCTTTACCGACAAAATGTGGACATTTTATTTCGTCGGCAAAATTCATATTTTTACCGACAAACATTCTGTCGATAAATCGTAGAATTATATTGATTAAATTTATTGACTTATGCAAATATCGTCGGTAAAAGTCATATTTTACCAACCAAATGTTCTGTCAGTAACAATTATTGCCTGACGAATTCTGTTATTGTTGGTAATATAACTTAACGACAAACTTTTTTGAAGGTAAATAAATTTGCCGGCGGATTTTGTGAAGAGAAGAATTGATAAACTTTTGTGATTATAATGATGTTGAAATCGTCACATTTACAAAGATTTTAAATTTTACTCAATTTGTTTGAATTTGTGAAAATAATATTGTTTATCAATAAAAAGTAGAGGTGGTCATAAAAATTAGGAGTGATAAAAAAAAATTGGTTGAATCAAATTCCCGACAAGACTGGTCTAAGACCGAACAAACGTTTTTTTCTCCCAAAAACTCGACTAGGGACGGCCCAACCTGACTTTTATGAAAACCCTAGAAATTCTTTTGGCCACTCCTACACCTATCCTCCATATTCTCCATTACCTCTAGGTCCTCTTACCACTTATGTCGTCTTCTCTTCCACCTTCTCCTCTACTCCCTCCCCTCCTCTCATTCTCATCACTACCTCCTCCTTCTTTGCCACTACCCCATTCTCCTTCACATCCACCATCGCTATCTCCTTCACAGTCGTCACTTCCCTCCTTTAAAACCTTATTCTTTGCGGCCACCACTTCCTTTACATCCAACAATACTCATATCTACCAACAGATTCACAGAGGTAATTTGTCTTAGAGGATTCTTGGGCATCATCATCTAGTGAATTTAGTGATGATAAAAAGAGTGGTGATTTGATGAATGGTGTAAGAGGTCTTCCACTCCTCCTTCAACTGTATTTTTTTTTTGTCAATCCAGATGTTAGATTCAGTATTTTTTTTACCAGAAATTTCACTACAAGATCGAGAACGACACGAGTCAAGCAAGACCGACCTGAGTCAAGCAAGACCGACTCAGACTTTTTTTTTTGTCAAAGCCGGTCTCAGTTCTCCAGAAGTCAAGACCGAAGTTTCGGTATAGGTATCACCTCTAATGCCGACCCGACCTGCCATTATCACCCCTAATAAAATTTGTTCGGGTCGTACATTTTTTGTATCGTACTTGTTTATAAAGAAAACAATAAAGAAACTATGAGCGATTCAACCAATTATGAAAAAAAAAAATGTGTTAAAAATGGTAAACTGTATCTTTTATTATTCGGTTTTAATTTCTTTATATTTAATTTAATATACCTTACTTATTTTTAAGGGAAAAGTATGAAAAAGATGTAACATGTTTGCCCAAAGTGGTGAATGCGGCTCAATGTTTGTTTTTGATGAAATATGTTTGTTAGTGTAGATTTTTGATGAATTCCGTCAAAATATGTTTGTGTCCGTCAAAAAAGTCTGTTAGTTGCCTTCATGCCTTGCACGTGAGTTTCTGTCCGTTTGAAAAGACCAAAATGCCCCTTAGTACTTCACCTATTCTAACAGCATTCTCCTTCGTTGAACCAAAATGCCTCCACCACGTTGCAGCCATGGTGGGCAAGAACCGCGGAAATCTCCGACATGAGTCCAACTCGGTCGGTTCCGGTCAGTTCGAGGGCGGTGAGACCTTTGTAGTCGTTAGGCTTGCCGTGATTAATCTTCCCAAGAGACTGAAATAGAAGCAGAAACAGTACGGTTAAACATAATCAGACATCGATTAATGTTGATTAGACAGTTATCATCGGATAATCTGAAGAACAACTACGAACCTGTTCTATGTAGCTAATGACGCTTTCCTCGGTTAACTTCTTCCCATTTTGATCGGTCACATGAAACACTGTAACAAGAAGCATCCGACATTGTACGAGTTAGAGAGAAACTTCTTCAGATTTTGGTTCAACTGATTGATTAGAGAGAGAAAGTAGAGATAATGGCTCACCATCCATGAACCATCGTTCGTCGGAGGATATGTAAGCTTTCTTAATCAACAGGTTCAGATCCGTCAGAAACTGAACTGCTTCCAGAAGGATTCCATGTTTCCTAGCACTGTCCACCTGAGATCAGAACATAACATAACATAACAGATATCAGTGTCGTTCCTGTCTTGTCGGAGAAGAAAGACTAGTCACTGTCTAGTTCATGCCTTGTTCATACCTTAACAATGGTGGAACTAGGGCAAGCGCCATTATCTTTGTTAATTATTATGTATTGGAGTAGATTTTCATAACCATGAGCAGTGTCCCGTTGAACGAGTATGCAGCTTCAAACCCTGCAGCTACAGCCTCGTCCATCTCCACCGCAGCGAACCAATCTGCAAATGTAGTGTCCTCCCAGTTGAACATGGTAACCCTGGCAGTCCAACCGTGAGAATAATCTGTGTTGACGTGCCAGTTGAGGCTGACGCCGCAGCCGTCCCCACATGGCTTCGGGTTCGGAATGGTTAGGTGCTTCATATCAGCCCATGCTAGAGCCAGAGCACTTCGATTCTCAAACGGAACGAGTAGAGCTTCTGAGGGAAGAAGGATGGCCGGCGCAGTACTACTGCATGTAGAAGCGGTGCTGCTGGTCAGGGGGCACCCACATGCACAGGTCCTACAGGGAACGACAGACTCGTTGTAGAAGGCGGAAAAGGAGACGCAGCAGCGCGGGGGGGAGCGTTGGGTGATATTGCAAACAACCTGCCAACTAGCGAAAGCTGTTGAATTGGATGGTAGGCCGCTTGGGTCCACAAATTCACTAGGAGTAACACGAAGAGGTGGGCCGCAGGCGTAGTCTGGGTTGAGGGAACCGTTGATGCGCCAATTTTGAGGTGGTGTGAGCTCAGACTTGTTAACATCGGGAGGCATCTTAAAGACTTGGATTTGGAAGACTGAGGTGGAGGAGGAGAGGTCCATTGATGGGGGTAAGATGGTGCCGTTGCGGCAGCAATGTGGGATCAAGCCCAAGATCGAGTCGTTGGCTTTGGTGGGAGGGAGATCGATGATGGTGGGTCTCCTTTGGCAGTCCATGGTGGCGTACTGATTACTCTGAGGACCGTAAAGACAACCGGTGGAGTCCAGGACGCTAGGATACGCCCCTCGCATACTGTTGATGAATTCATCTCTCATCCAATCCCAACTCAGTTCCCAATTGTCTAGACGATCAAGCTCATTGTGGTTAGAGATGGTTACCTGTGCCAAGTAGTTTGTGTCATATGTACGAATTACGTCGTACATCATCGTCAGGTCTCCGCTCTGTCGAGGCAAGAATTCTTCTGCAATCAGAGTCATATTGGTTTTTCAGTTTGGATCTATGATGCAGCACACTTCCATCACTCTTTTACCTATTCATGAAGAACATAAGCTGCTGCTGGGATAGAAGAATACACGACAGTGATGGGCTCTTCTCGAAGAAGATGGCGACAATTGGTTCCGACGAGAAGCTGGAATCAGAATCGACAGAGAGTCTCGTCCCTCCAGGTGGTGGTTGGTGGAGGCAATTGGTTCCGACGAGAAGCTGGTTCGAGCTCTGGTGGAGCAATTGAACGTGGTGATTGGATTGTGGAGATAGGAGGTGCATTACTAAAAGATAAAGGAGACAATACATAGAGGGTAGTTTGGGTATTTTCGTTTTTGATTATTTTAATGTTTAAATTATATGACACGTGAGAAGCACGTGTTAACTTTTAACGGATAAATTAACAGAAAAACTAACGTTTCTTCAAAAACCTACAGAAGTAAACGTTTTACATCAAATACCCGCGGCCCAAAACAAATTTCATCGATTACCATTTTGGGCAAACATGTTACATCTTTTTCATACTTTTCCCTATTTTTAATGTTATTCTCGTATCAATTCTAATAGAGTATATAGTATCGTTTCTAATAAAAAGGGAAACTTAACATACAATTTTTATTTTATTTATATGCATTATTTGGTTGTATGAAAAGTAATTGTTGTACTTTGAGTAATTTTGTTCAACCTTATATGTTGGTTCAATAATATCATATCCAATATTATTCATTCATCTCGTATCATAATTAATGTTGTATTAAAATTTATAATTAGAGTATATTTTTTTAAAAAATAATAATAAAATGTAGAGATTTATTCCATATTTCACCTCTTTTTTTTTTTATAATTATGAATTAAAATAACCGCAATAGGTACAATTAATCACCAAAGTTCAAAAATACACAACCAAAACTAGCTAACTTTAACAATTCGCGAAACAGAAAAGCCCACAGCGTCTTTCCGGAGCGCGATAATAGTTTCCTTTGGAGGAGAGCTATGAATTTCAAACACATGTCGCTGTTTGAGCGTCATACCCGCCATGATATCCGCTACCGCATTCGCTTCTCGAAAAATATGTCTGAACTTCATTCTTTCGAACTGCATTAATAGCTTCATGCAATCCGCAATGATCGACATTAGTTTTTTATTTGACATATTTTTATCAGAGATTATCTTATGGGCTAAGAGGGCGTCCGTCTCAATATTTCAGCTGATACGTAGCAATAGGGGCAATAGACTAGACTGGTCATACTGATTTATATATTCTTTTTATTTAAATAGGGACAAATGTCCCCACGTTTTCTTATTCAAGTCCACCACTAATCATCATATCCTTAAGGTTTGTTTTTGCTAACTATTATATATTCTTCATTCTTTAAACTTTAGAGAGTAGTAAACTCATATATTTGAGAGTAAGTAGTGCATCCTCAAATTTTAAAATTATCAAAATAGTCATTGCATTTTCTAATATATTGTAAAATATATATAATGAAAATAAAATAATTTTTCCAATTTTTATAACTTAGATATATTTTCTATTTATACTACACATAAATATAACATTGGAAAAAGTCTAAAAATTAAATGGTGTAATATATTTGCATAAAATTGAGTTTGGATCCAAAATATTTTAAATGGTTCAACATATTTGAAAACGATGGTAAATACACATTAAGTGAATCCTATATATATATAAAATATGCTAAATATTTCTTAGATTTATAATTACGTGAATACTTGTTTAGATATCAGAACTAAACCCTATTAACTTATATTAATGTTATATTTGAGTTTTGACTAAATTGAAACTCGATCAGGAGTCAAACCCAAGAGGTCTCTGACCTATGTTCCTACCAAGACCAGGTCTCGACCCTTGAAAAATTTGGTATGCGTGGCGACTTAGGTCTGGGTACCCATGATTGTGTCTAAACTAAATCTCAATCTGAGGTCCTCTAATTTAGGTAGGTACTACGTTCGGAAACACTTTTGTTAGTCTCAATCGAATTATTACTTGACTGTAATATTGTTAATAGAAAGAGTCCTAAATCTTCACAGGAAGGGTATACCACCAATGAGCATAATTTCTGGCATAATTTGAATTATAAGTTGTACAAATTTATTCTTTAATTCATATTTTTTTTTATTTGTGGCCAAAAAAAATACATATTGATTTTTTAAGTCTAAACTATAACGAAAAAAATGAATAAATTTATTACAAGGCTAGGGATACAGTCCGAAATAGATTTTATACAAAAATAAAATTATATATATTTTATTGAAAAAAAAATGATTTTTTTAAGGAAAAAAATAATATAACTTAAAAATAAAGCTTTTAAACTACGTTTTTTTATACAAAATAATAAATGATTTGGGCTGTAAATTGCACACCTACGGTGCGTTTGTTTGACGGAATTCGGAATTCGGAATACGGAATACGAAATAGGAATTGGGAATAAGGAATAGGAGTTAAGAATATGAAGTTGTTTTTTTGGTGGAATTAAATAGAACGGAATAAGGAATTCTGTTGTTTCTTTGGTGGAATTGTGTACGGAAAAGGAATGGAATGTGGTAAAATGACATATTTGCCCCTCTTTGTATATGTATAGTATATAATAAAAATAATTTGTATTAATTAATTATAAAACTTTAAAATATTAAAAACGTTTATTAAAATAAATAAATTTAAAAACGATTTTTTTTAATTTTTTTAAAAAGACCAATTTATTAATTCTATTTTAAAAAAAAATAAAGAATGTAAACATGACCACATACATAATACATCTTACATACATAATACAAAATGTTGTTAGTCACCACATACATTATACAGAACGTGGGTTTGTCCTTAATCAGTTTAGTAAATCATTATATAAACATTGTTAAATTGAATTGTTTTATTATTTTAATTTAATTTTAAATACTAATTTTGATTTTGATTTTGGTATTTTTTTTGAATTTTCAGTTTAAATAAAAATAACACTCAAAACTCTATAGTACAAATTAGGGGTGATAAAAAACACAGTTGTTGATATGTCTGAGTGGTTAAGGAGACAGACTTGAAATCTGTTTGGCTATGCCTGCCCAGGTTCGAACCCTGCTGTCGACGTTTTCAGAATCAATCAGCTGATGGCACGCTCGTAAATTCTTCAAAATGGCGAGGGCAATTTGGTCTTTTGGCAGCTGATTCCGGATTCCGACCCGTGTGGGCTTAGGAAATCCGAGGTTTTTACCCGAATTCCCTAAGCCCGGACCGCCCGGAATCCATTTTCAAGGAATGACCAATTCCACCCAACGAACATGGGCTTACGGAATCCGTAAGCCCAAATCCGTGGCCATTCCTTGAAACGAACGGGCCACTAGGGTTTGGGCTGTAACGCTAAGTGTAATCAAGGAGTCCAAGAACCGAACATTATTGATGTTTCCTAGAACACTTTGTCCGTAGCGATCCGTTTCCACATTGCAGAGTACCATTAGATCACATGAATAGGTCCACAGGGACAGGACAAAGTATAAAGTTATATTTTATCTTCTATATATATATTTATATTTATGTGGATATGTAGGAGAGTCATATTATCAATTTTATTTTCCGATAAAAAAAAATCAATTTTATTTTTCATTTTTAATGGTTTTAAAAACTGCAAAATTTAAAAAATAAATAGATATAGGTATATATATTTTTTCTAATAATATATGCATGCTAACACGTTTTTTATTTAATATTTGTTATTTATTAATTTAAATATTAAAAAACTAGACATCTCACCCGTGCTTAGTAAATTTAATTTATTTTTCGTAATACATATTTTTAAATAAAATTTATTTACCGTTTCATAAAATATGAATGACATAACATATATTTAATAGAAAAAATAATTAAAAGTAGATAGGCAATATATGAAAGAACAAAAATATAAAGTTATTTGTTCAATAAAAATCAGGTATTTATATTAAAAAAATAATCACTGAAGTATTGGTTGACAATTAATTTAATTGATAAATATCATAATAAAATTATATATAATGAAACTACTTATTTATATATTAATGTCAAAACTACAAATGTATAAAAATTATAATAAAACTAAATATTAATTATTATTATTATTATGTAGTGATGCATTAATAATATTGTGATTATATATATATATATATATGTATAAATTATTGGTCAATTATTAGTATTTTTAATATAGATTTTTATGTTGCTAAATGTTAGAATTTTTAGATTTCTTAAAGAGTATATATATCTATATATATATACTCTTTAGAACATAATATACTTAAAATTGTATTATATTGTGATAATTTTAATTTTCTTTTATCAAATATATATTTGTATTAAAAATATACGATTAATTTATAATGCATTTTTATATGATATGAGATGATTTACATAAAAAGTATTTTTTAATCAACTTTGTTTAAAATATTGGACTGATTAATAGAGTATTTTTAACAAATATAAAATGAAAAATTAAAGAATTAAGTTTGTGAGAAAAAATATATGTTAACAATTATTTTATTCAAAGAGAAATAAGTGATAAATTAAGATAAAACAAAATAGTTTTTAAGATTGAATGAGAAACTTAACAATTTAAACTTGTCCACCTTAGAAAAATGTGATGTCAGACAAGTATTTGTAACATAAGGTTGTCTTGGACCAATCAAATTGAAGAAAAATTTACAATTTGCTTACTTATAATATATTATGTCTGTTAAATTATATATATATATGTTAGTATTACAAATAATATTTTAATATAAATTTTATATAATATAAACGAGTGTATAATTAGTACAATATGTTTATATCACACTAAACAATGCAATTAGCAGAGAATTTCTTGATCCAGCTTCATCCCGGAAAGTCTCCGTACTTGCCAGTGAATCGACCACACTCATCACAGAGAAAACTACTCGATCCCTGAACCGCCGGAAATGTCAAAAGTCGCCGCCGCAACCTTCCTGCTCCTCACCGCCGCAACCGCCTTGTCTCTCCTTGACTCCTTCATTCCAAGTAAGCCTTTCTATCACTCTCTCTTCCTCTCCCACCGCTTCAGCGACAACTCCAACTCCTCGGCGGCCCACCACCTCCACATCCTCACCCGCCGCCCCCACGTGGCTGGATCTCCGGCCAACGCTGACGCCGCCCGCTACGTCCTCTCCTCTCTCGAGTCCTCCGGCGTCAGGGCCCACATCACCTCCTACGGCGTCCTCCTCACCTACCCTGTTTACAGATCACTGACCCTAACTCTGCCACCGCCTGAGAAGGCCGTGGACTTTGTCCTCAAGCAGGAGGTTTACGACGGCGACCCTTACGCTGATGTCGCCGGGGAAGTGCTCCCGTCCTTCCATGGTTATGCTAGGTAGCTAAACTAATGTTTTATCTTCCCAATTTATATATTTATATCAAATTTATCAAACTATTAGATTTATTATGACATAGCCATGAATCCCTCAACGAATCTTTTTAATCTTATATTAGCTTTTTTGGGTTTTGAATGGATGAAAAACCAGTTCTTGATACATTCTATTGTATTAATATCGAAATTAGAAGTTCCTATTGTTGGAAAACGTTATGACATTGAATCACACTAGGTCAGGAACCGCCATGGGAGCCGTGGTATACGTGAACTATGGCCGTGTCGAGGACTACCAAGAGCTCCGATCGCTTGCAGTGAATGTAACGGGCACTATAGTGTTGGCTCGATACGGTAAGATTTATCGAGGAGACATTGTTCAAAATGCATTTGATGCCGGCGCTATCGGGGTTTTGATCTTCTCAGATCGGAAGGACTATGGTGGGGCGAGCTCGGGGCGGTGGTTCCCTGAGGAGAAGTGGCTACCACCTAGTGGAGTTCAGGTCGGGTCAGTGTATAACGGTGCGGGTGACCCTACTACACCCGGGTGGGCAAGTAAGGATGGTTGTGAGAGGCTAACCGATGAAGAGGTGGGTAAGGCAGGTGATGTGCCCTTGATTCCATCACTGCCCTTGTCTGGGGCAGATGGAGAGGCTATAATGAGGTCTCTTGGAGGGGCAGTGGCCAAAGAGGATTGGCAAGGAAGTGAAGATGCTCCTCTCTATAGGGTTGGTCCTGGCCCTGGGGTTCTCAATCTTACTTACATTGTAAGTTTCTTCTAATTTAACATATATAAGGTAAATAACTCTAATACATCAAGATGTTTGCTTGTTAATTGTTATTATAATTGCACTAACATGTTTGAAAGTGTTATTCTGTGCATTAAGACGTTTGTCTGTTGTTGTTAAATGCATTGTCGGTAGTGATCCATCAATTTTTTCCGCTAAATGTTTTATGTTAAAATAACGATTTTGACCTCATGTTCATCTTCATCTTATGATCAACACAAAATTACGAATTAAATCCAAGAAAGCATATCTGAATATGAATTCGAACCACAAAATGCATTTTTGGGTTTGAAATCAAACAAGAACAATATATTTCGGTTCGAAATCAATCTAGAAATGTTGTTTGGGTTAAAAATAACCCAAAACAACATTTTTGGGTTAATTTCGAACCCAGAAATGTTGTTCGGGTTGATTTCAAACCCACAAATGTTGTTATGGATTCGAATTGGGTTGATTTCAAAATTTTATCTGTATTTTGAGTTTGATTTATTGTTGAAGATGATATAAAGATGAGCATGAGGTAAAATTGTCATTTTGATAGATTTAACCGAAAAAATTGACACTCTAAAGTATCCAACTGTACAAAATAAAATAGTTATGCATTTAACAACATGGTCAAACATCCTGATGCATTTGGACTATTTATTCTATTTAAAATGAATTTATTTTTATAAAAAAGAAAAATGTCAAAAGTTCTATTTTTTTTTAATCTTTGTTTGCTTAAATTTTCAGGGCGAGAATAAGATAGCAACTATCGAGAATGTGATTGGGATGATTGAAGGAGCAGAAGAACCCGACAGGTACATTTCCCGATCCTCCCGATTCTTGTTTCCGGAAGGCTAAAGTAATGAACTTTTCAACCTTTCAAGAACACTCTTTTGAATTGCTTCTCAACACTATTTTCCAGGTTTGTCATTTTGGGCAACCATCGCGATGCATGGACATTCGGGGCTGTCGATCCCAACAGTGGTACTGCTGCTCTACTGGAGGTAATTGAATCTCCCACATATGCTTACTCCAATACATATGCTTATAGTAGAGGTTATCAAAAAAGACTGTCGGACCGAATTTTCAACAAGACCGGCCCGACTAGGCTCGAGACCGAGCGTTTTTTTTTCCTTCAAAGTCGGTCTCGATTTTTTTTCCCCGAAAACTCGATTAGAACCGATCCAGATCGAAATTACTATGCAACCCCTAAAACTCAATGATGTATGTTTGGAACTATGGGAGAAAATGAACTTTGTTTAGAACTTTGTATGTTTGTTACTTCGTTGATTTGTTACTTTGATTTGTGCTTTGTAATTTTGTTATTTTGATTCCAATGATGTTTGTATTTGGACAACTTCATTTTTTTGGGGGCCAGATTCGGTCCAGGACTGAGACTGACCCGAGTCAAGAAAGATCGACTTGGGCGGGCTTTTTTGGCCGAGGTCGGTCTCGGTCCTCCAGAAGGCAAGATCGAAATTTCGGTCTCAGCCTTGCCTTCATGACTGGCCCGGTCCGCTCATGATCAGCCCTAGCTTATAGGATTAACCTTATCAATGTAATGAAGGTTGCTGAAAGGTTGGGGAAACTGCAGAAGAAAGGGTGGAAACCTAGGAGAACAATCGTCTTATGCAATTGGGACGCCGAGGAGTACGGGCTGGTCTGTATCGATCTCAATCTCTCTCTGTATCGATGTTTTCTGCATCTTGATTATTATTTCGTCGCGTATTCTTCAGATAGGATCCACAGAATGGGTAGAAGATAACAGGGAAATGCTAGCTTCGAGAGCAGTTGCTTACTTGAATGTAGATTGTGCAGTATCCGGTGCTGGATTTCATGCAGCTTCAACTCCACAACTTGATGAACTTGTAAAAGAAGCAGCTCGGCAGGTGACAACTTCGTTTCGGACGTTGATTGTGGTTTGCTTGTGCCCTAAGAAAGCTATTACTTAAAGTGCAAGAAAGGAATATATATATATATATATATATAACTCCTTGCTTTTATTGAAGGTTCAAGATCCAGATAACTCATCACAGACAGTCTACGACTCGTGGATTGGTTCGGGTGATTCAATATCGGTAAGAAAATGATTAAATAGAACGAAAATGAAACACAATTCACATGTTCATGCTCAAGAAACTTATATGGATCTTGATTTGGTTGAGAACAAGATTGAGAGATTAGGAGGCGGAGGTTCGGATTATGCTGCTTTTGTTCAACATGTCGGTATTCCGTCGATCGATTTATCGTTTGGAGAAGGTAAAATCTCTAGCAGAAGTTAATCTCTAGAGGTGTCAATTCGTGTCGATGGGTCAACTGTGAATCGTGTCAAAATATGTTCAACCCAATCACAACCCGTGATCAGGGACGGAGCTACATGAGGCCCAGGGCTCGGGGGGCAATCCTCAACTTTTAATTATGTGTAAATTTGACCCTAAAAAATGCAATAATTTTCATTTTAGCTCCGTTAAATCATATATTTGCCCCCACTGAATTTTTTTTAGTTCAACTATTTGCCCCCACTCGATAATTTTTCTGGCTTCGTCCCTACCCGTGATTCATGATGGATCGATTTTCAATACCCAAATACAATCCGTTCAAGGGTCAAACCGTATGACTCATGGACCCGTGTCATTTTAATTTGTACAATATGAAATTTGTGGGTCAACCCGTCGATCCATATGACCCGTCAACCCATATGATTCAGTGATTCATGCAATCCACGTGACCCATGCAACCCAAATGACCTATGCGACCCACTTGACCCATATGACCTACACGACCCGTGAACTTTTATATAATTTATTATAATATATATTTAATTATATGGGTCCACGGGTTGATAGGTACAACCCAAACTTAATCTCATTATTCATATGGATTGGAGGGGTTATGTCAAAATAACCCGCGGGTCCAAAATCTTCAACCCAAACACGACCCATAGACAGATCACCCATAGGTCGTGTCCAAAATTGACACCCCTGTCCTCACTCATCATTCATACAATTGATCGTTTTGCAGGATACTCAGTCTACCACTCGATGTACGATGATTATGTCTGGATGGAGAAATTCGGCGATCCCATGTTCCGTAGACATGTTGCAGGTTTGGTTTCTTCACGATACCTTAAACAACAAGTTACTTCCAAGTTTTCGAATTTTTGGGTCCCGTGATCGATCTTTTGCTTTAGCTGCGAGTGTTTGGGGTCTTGTTGCTCTCCGCCTAGCAGATGATGAGTTTCTGCCTTTCAATTACTCGTCATACGCATCGGAGCTCGAGGTATTGTCTCGTGCGTAATTAAGGATACCATGTTGCATTTCTTTCTGTTGATGGATTGTTTTCTTTGATGATAGAAAAGTGCTAAAGAATTGGAAAAAGAGATCTCTGGCCGAGGAACGAACCTCGCTCCCTTGTTCGAATCCATTAGAGAGCTCGAAAAAGCCGCTATCGGAATCGATGTTGAGAAGAAGGTTAGTTGAATGATTCGTGTTGAAATAGGTCTTTACTGACGGTGTCTGGTGGTCGTCGGTAAAAGTAGTGCCGATAGCATTCAACGCCAAATGCAGTCGGTAACAGTAGCACTGAAAAGTGAAAACACCGTAATAATTTACTGCAATTCTAAAATAAACTCAATTTTTCTATCAATTTCACATATAATATTTTTGTTTGATTTTTTTTTTTAAATAATTTTATGTTTTTGACAGTTTTTTTTTTGTATATTTTAATAATTTTGGGTTGCATGTTTTTATATCCTATATTATTTAAAACTTCATTAGCCAATTAAGAATTTACTAAATTTTATATAAAATCTTAAAGGTCATTTTATCGTCATAGTAAAAGTTTAGTGTAGTAATTTTTAAAAGTATTTATCGTAAAAATAAACGAAATCAACTGTTTTCACCATATAAAAAGTTTAACTAAAAATTTACTAAAAAAAAAAGTTTATGGATGAAACTAATAAGCCACTTTTAGTGACGGATGAAATTTTCTGTCGCTTTTTCGTGTACGGGCTATTGCAGTTGATTAAGGAACTACAATGGTCTTTTTTGGCGCGAAGGGAGTACCATGGTAAAGTGAGGGAGCTAAATGACCGGTTGATGATGGTTGAGAGAGCATTGACCGACCGTGATGGCCTCACTACGAGGCCGTGGTACAAGCACTTGGTATGTTCGCCCGTCCTTCCCGATTCAGATTTGGTGATCTTTGTTCTTCTCTATCTGTATGTTTATTGACTCCCTCGATTTTGATACTTGCGCGGTTTAGATTTACGGTCCATCGAGACACAATGACTATGGATCAAAGTCGTATCCCGGGGTAGATGATGCAATAGACAAGGCAAAAGATGTTAATACGATCGAGTCGTGGAGTTCGGTACAACACGAGGTTTGGAGGGTGGCGAGAGTTATTAGACATAGCGCGCAGGTTCTTAGAGGACAACTTACGTGATTGAAATTCCCGAGCGTATCGATGGGAAGATCGTGATCAAGAATATGGAGGAATAATGTCATGATCTAGCTTAAGATGTATGTATAGTCGTGTTTAATCGTGTATTTGCATGTTAGATGCGTTTAGACACGATTATTAATTGTGTCAAAACGGAGAAGAGTTGTTTAGACACAGTTACTAATCGTGTCATGTCATTATCGTGTAAAATGCAGATCGTTACAGGTCGTTTAATCGCGTCGTGTCATAAATTGTCACCCCTATAATAATGTCATGATCTAGCTTAAGATGTATATATAGTTGAATAATGAAATTTTACTTTATTATGGAAGAAAATGTAAGTAAAAAACAAAAAAGAATTTGATTTCTTTGTTATGACTGCATTGTTTAAGTTATTGTGTTTGATATGTAAAATATTTTATTTACCTATAAAATCTTTAATCCATATAAATTGTATTTTCTTTTGATAATAATGTTTAAAAATTACCTTAGTAAGAGAGTTTATCTTAATAACTTAAAGGAGGATGAAGGAAGTAATTTGTTAATAAATATTAAAAAATATAATATTTATTTTTAAAAAATTCGAATGGGTTTAGTCAAATCCTGATTAAAACATAACTCAATTGTAACATTTAAAAGAAAAAGTTTAAATTGGTTACATTGTGACATTTTTTAAAGTTTTGTATTATTTTTACCATTTTAAAACTTATTCGGTTAAATTTGGATGGAAAAGTTGATGGAGGTGGCAACTTGCACTTTGACCAAATATGAGAAAATAAAATTTTAGGGAAGAAACTCAAAATTTTGCCAAATTTTAGGAGGTAATGTCAAATTTTATCATATTTTTATATATATGAAATTTTTATATATAAAACTCTATTTTAAAAAATATATATATTAAAATTAAGATTTATCAAATATTTAATATTAAATTTCATTTTTTATTTATTAAATATTTAATATCATTATCTATCTTGCTTGCTTATAAATGCCAATCAAGTTTGGTTCCACCTTAAATGACTTAATCATGCATTAAATAACATTATTTTTTGAGTCGTACTTAAATTACTCTACTTTCCTTATGAGTTTCATGCTTACAGATTGCATGGATATGCTTAGGAAACAAGTTTGTTGTCATTATTGGGACAACTAATTATAATTATATAACTAACCCAAAAACATTATTTCTGATATAAAATAACATTTATATGGCAAAATAAGAGTTAAACAATACACTTAATTATGTTATTTGGAAATTTTAAAAAGGGAAACATAAATATAATTATTAGTTTATGATTATTTTTAAATATATTTTAAAAAATAAATTAAAAGAGATACTTGTCCCTCAACTAGCCCTACAACCCTAACTACCAATGTATTCTCAAAAATCAAAATCATATTAATATTAATATTATATACTCATTTAAACTACACAAAATAATAAATTTTAGGGTAAATTGCCCATGGGTGCGATGTTTAGAGATGTTGTTAAATGCACCCCACCTATTTTTTTGTGCACCCGTATGTTTAGAATTGTTGGTAAATGCACTAACTTGTTTTAAAGTGTTGTTTTGTGCGCTCCGTAATATTTGAAGATATTGTTAATGCACCCACTGTTATCTTTCCGTCTCGATTTTTCGTTAAAAAACACGTGATTATCTCATGTGACCATAAAGACACCTCCTCGTTTTAGAGACTTCATCACCATGGTTCAAATTAATTGAATTTCAGAACCATGTGACTATCATGTGACGAGATAACATACAAAAGTAACGGTGAAAGTGAATGTGATGCAAAATAATAACAATTTTAAACATACGGATGCACAAAATAACATGTGAAGTGCATTTAACAACATATTCAAACATCACGGTACACAAAACAACGCTTTAAAATAAGTGAGTGTATTTAACAACATCACCCAAACATTCGAGTGCAGTGGAGCAATTTACCCTAAAGTTTACTTATGAACTATACATTTAATTTTTATATAAAATAAAAATATGTATAGTAAATTGTTTAGTGAAGCCCAAGATACTTATATTATAAATTATTAGTTATTTTAAAAAATAAAATGTAATCCCACAATTTGGAGAAAAACCGTACCTTATACGAATTACCGAAAATAGTATTTTATAAAGGTTACGTGTGGTGAGGTTTATTTGGAATATATATATATCAAGCAAAATATTATTTAAATAAAAATGATGAAATAAACAAAAACTCACAATTTATAGTAAAGTTAGATGAAATCGTTTATCACTTCAACTAATTATCTTTAATTATATTTTTTTAGCTACTAATTTGGAGAATTTGTAGTGAATTTATCATAAAACATAAATATAAATATCGCGCATATTCTATATTTTCCTCCAACATTATTATATTTTTATAATCAACATATTTAAATTTGAAATTATCATTATAAAAGTATTGTAAATTTATACAAATGAACCGCCTCAACCGGTCTGTGTGGTCCATGGAGCCACAGACGGTTTGAAATTGAACGCCGAAGAAAGGAAAGAGCCCAACACGTGCATGTCGATGCATCTGACACACCTGTTCTTCAATTGACGACAGAACACCTCCTCACAACAGACACCAATTCTTCTTCCTTCTTCAAGACTCCTCCTTTGATTCAGTTTCCTGGAAGAATCCCAATTTCAAACCTCTTTTAACTCTTTATTGTGCATGATTTTACTTACCAACCTCATCTATTCAACCCTCATATCTCCATTTCAACCCAATTCAGCTGAATCTTCTTCAGTCCCATTGCTGTGGATTCTGCTCCAAGCTTCTGTTTTTCCATTTCCATGGCGGAATTTAGCGTTATTATGCATCTGGGTCTTGTTCAGTGGTGACAGCCTCCTCGGTCAATGTCTCGGATTCATCGGACTCCGCTGCTACTCTTGATTCTCAGCATTTCTGCTGCATTTGAACTGAGTTTAAGTTCTACTGATCTGCCTGGTGAATTCTCGATCGTCGATTACGAGACCTTCGCATTCCATGGTGACTACTCGCCTCCATCCCCGCCCCCTCCTGTTTCACCGCCGCACCCACCTTCCCTTTCCTGCGAAGATCTCAACGGAATCGGGTCTCTGGACACCACCTGTGAGTTGAATTCAACTATAGAGTTCACCGAAGATGTGTACATAAAAGGGTCAGGAAACTTAGTGATTCTGCCAGAGGTGGGTTTCCGATGCTCAGTGAAGGGTTGCTATATTCTAGTGAATATTAGTGGAGACTTTGCTTTAGGCCAAAATGGAGCTATAGTTGGTGGCACGGTTCATTTATTAGCTTATAATGCTAGTTTAGGCGATGGTTCTGTGATTAACGTCACTGCATTGGGTGGTGAGCCGCCGTCACAGACTAGTGGTAGCCCTCAAGGGATTCAGGGGGCGGGTGGAGGCCATGGTGGCCGAGGTGCAAACTGTTTGACGGATAAGAGTAAGCTCCCTGACGATGTGTGGGGCGGAGATGCATATTCTTGGGCTTCTTTAGAGGTGCCGTATAGTTATGGGAGCAAGGGAGGTACCACCAGTAAGGGAGAGCATTGTGGAGGGGAAGGAGGGGGAAGGATTTGGATTGAGGTGGAGAATGAACTAGACATTTCTGGAAATCTTCTTGCAGAAGGAGGCAATGGTGGTTCGAAGGGTGGAGGTGGGAGTGGTGGCAGCATATTCATCAAGGCACACCGAATGTAATCCTTTACTTCTATCTAAATTCTTAAGCCATTGAGTATTGAATCAAATTTTAATGTCTGTTGCTGCTTTGGCTGGTATTCATGAACTTTCTTGTTTTTAGCCTTTTGCTAAAGTTTTGGCACATTGTCTCGAAGAGATGACTAACAAGTACCGGGTGATAGATCTTAATGTTTAGGGGTAGAGTTTGCTTCACCGAACTTTAGGGTGATAGATCTTAATGTTTGGCAAACAACAAACCAAACTTTAGAAATTTAGCAAACAACAAACTTACCTCAAATTTTCATTATGTTTGAACGAATTTTTCAATATTTGAGGGAGTTATTAAGTCGTAATAATCAACCTTAAAATAGTTCAACTAATGTTGACTTAATAACTCCCTCAAATATTGAAAAATTCATTCAAACTTAATGAAAATCTGAAGTAGGTTTGTTGATTGCTCAATTCCAAAAGTTCGGTTTGCTGTTTGATTTTTCCTCAAAGTTCGGTTTGTTTTTTGGTTATTAACCCTTCTCAAAGTTTTACTTTGAATTTAAATCAACTTCTTATCCAATATTCTTGCTGTTGAAACTAAATATCAACCGTTACCATTCTCTGCACTGGTCTATTCGGGATTATGGTTTTGGGTTTGTCTCCAGTTTAAGTGTTTTTTTCTCACATGTAACACTTGGATTCTCTAGTTCATGCTCTGTAATGGTGCAAATGAGTGTGTATCGCCAAGCTTTAATTAAAGCATATTTTCTTATAATGCAGGGTTGGGAGTGGTACAATAAGTGCTGCAGGTGGTGATGGATTTGCTGGTGGTGGTGGTGGACGGATATCAATTAATGTCTTCAGTAGGCATGATGATATTCTGTACTTCGCTCATGGTAAGATAAGTTCTATGATATGTCATGTTAGATTTCGTGATAAGGAGCCTCACTAAACTCGAGATTATTTCAATACCCATTTAGCAGCAAATTAGACGGAGTAGCATATTGCAATTTTGTATAAGTTCAACTAGCATTTATCCAAAAAAAATCAACTAGCAAGTTAATCACTGACCTTTCTCATTTTATGCCGAAACTTAATCTTATTGCTACTTGTATAGTTTTCCCCCCTTTAAAGTAGGGCTGATCATGGGCGGGCCAGGCTGATCTGAAGGCAAGACCGAGACTGAGACCGAAATTTCGGTCTTGCCTTCTAGAGGACCGAGACCGACCTCGGCCAAAAAAGCCCGCCCGAGTCGGTCTTTCTTGACTCGGGACGGTCTCGGTCCTGACCGAATCTGCACCAAAAAAAAATCTATGAGTTCACAGTATTCTTTAGTAAAAGGCGAAAGAATAGTTCACCTCTAAAAAAAACACTATGAACTCACGATATTTTTAAGTAAATTTATCGAGATGCAGCTTTTATAGAGATAGAAAACCTCCAAAATCCACATTCCTTTTGGTGTGGTATTATGAAAATCCCAAATCCACGTTCGGTCCGGTCCTAAACGGGCTTTCGGGAAAAAAAACCCGAGACCTTTAAAGTTTACATTTTTCTCATTACAGATTCTAATTTGATGATCATATATTTTGCCACATATGAATAGGGGGACGGAGCATGGGTTGTCCATCAAATGCAGGCGGTGCAGGGACATATTATGATGCGGTGCCTCGGAGTCTTTACGTCAATAACCATAATTTAACTACAGACACGGACACACTCCTGTTAGAATTTCCAAAACAGCCACTTTGGACCAATGTCTATATTCTCAACAATGGAAAGGCTTGTGTTCCTCTGTACTGGGGTCGTGTGCAGGTCAATTCTATTACTGACAATACCTAGACTCATATGAGAGCTGAATTTCATGATTTTGTTCTCGTAAATAGGTTAGAGGACAGCTACGCATATCTAGTGGATCTCTATTGAGCTTTGGGCTGTTTCATTATCCCTCATCGGAGTTTGAGTTAATGGCAGAAGAGCTTTTGATGAGTGACTCTGTCATCAAGGTAAGTGACAGGCATTTCCACATTTCTGTTGATTACAGTTAAAGATTAAGTATGGTCGAATTTAAAAGTGTGAAAATTAGGGCTGTCGATGGTTAGGGTATGGTACGGGTATGACAAATACCATAACCATACCATATTTTTAAACCACATACCATAACCATAATCATTACGGGTACAATTTTCAATACCATAACCATTAAAATAACCGTGGTTATTAACCATGGTTTTACCCATATACCCATATTTATTTCACACATGTAAAATAATAAAAGACCGAAAATTTTATTTTAAAAAATACATAAATCTATATTGCCAACAATAAAAATATATAAAACTATCATCATGATTATTTATTACATGTATGTACAGTAACTTTCATTATTTAGTATATATTAGTTTATTAATGATAAATAATTCTTTTATTTATATAATAACCATGGTTATAACCATGGGTATAACTCAAATACCATTATGGGTAGAAAATTCATCACCATAACCGTACCACACCATTATGGTACGGTTAACCATATTAAACAGTAACGGTTATAACCATGATTATGGGTTTTTCACTGCACCATTGTCGGCCCTAGTGAAAATGACATATTTTGACACAAGAAGAATCTTGATTGTTCTTTTTTGTTTTTCTTAATAAACTTATTAGGTGTATGGAGCTCTTCGGATGTTAGTTAAGATGCATCTAATGTGGAATTCAAAATTGCTTATCTACGGTGGTCCGGATTCAATTTTGGCGACATCCTTGCTCGAGGCTAGCAATCTCTTAGTTCTCAGGGTACTTGCATTCCATCTTCATATATGCCGTGTTCGTCCTGTTTTTACTGTATTTAACACACCTGTCTTTTCTCCCAGGAATCATCTCTAATCCATTCCAATGCAAATTTAGGAGTTCACGGACAAGGATATTTAAATTTGACTGGACCGGGAGATATGATTGAGGCTCAACGCTTGGTTATATCCTTGTTTTATAGTATCAGTGTAAGATTTGCACTAACTTCATTTTTTTTACGATAAATATAGTGTGAGATCTTATTATATTTTCATGGACTGGGATATTTGAATTGATGAAGGTTGGATCGGGATCAGCTTTGCGAGGTCCCCTGGAAAATTCTGGTGATAGTGACCTGTAAGTAGTGGAAAAATTTGTTTGATTTACTAGATTCAATTCAAACATGTATTAAAAAAATCACAAATTTTGAATATAAACTTAACATAGACAAACATAATATACCGTATGGATAATTAACCGTGTTTATTATGGTGATTAATTATTCAAAATTTTCAGGATACCTAAGCTCTACTGTGATCTTGAGGATTGTCCTGTAGAGCTTATACACCCGCCTGAGGATTGTAATGTCAATTCTTCCTTGCCCTTTACTCTTCAGGTACCTTTAAATACATGTTAGACAAGTCTTAATATCTTATGATACTGAGGTAAAAGTCATTTAGGTACTTCAGAAGTCACGGTTTTATAAACTCAAAAGTCATAAATGTATCTAATTTAATTAGTTACCTGAAAGTAACAAAAAATATATTTTTTAAACTAACTATTTGTAAAAACAGGACTTGAGTTATCTATAGGTCTGACGATGGTTAGGGTATGGTACTGGTATGACAAATACCATAACCATACCATATTTTTAAACCACATACCATAACCATTAAAATAACTATGGTTATTAACCATGGTTTTACCCGTATATCCATATTTATTTCACACATGTAATATAATAAAATACCGAAAATTTTATTTTGAAAAATACATAAATCTATGTTGCCAACAATAAAAATATATAAAACTAACATCATGGTTATTTATTACATGTATGTCCACTAATTTCCATTATTTAGTATATATTAATTTATTAACAACAATTAATTATTATATTTATATAATAACCATGGTTATAACCATGTGTATAACTCAAATACCATAACCATAACCATTATGGGTAGAAAATTCATCACCATAACCGTACCGTACCATAATGGTACGGTTAACCATATTAAACAGTCACGGTTATAACCATGGTTATGAGTTTTTCACCACAACATTTCCGGACCTAGTTATCTAAATACTTTTTATCCCCATAATACTAAGGTAATGTCTTTTCATCTGGGTTTATTGATTTTGTTGCTGCAGATATGTCGAGTGGAAGACATAAATGTCGAAGGAACGGTATCGGGATCTGTTATTCATTTTCATTGGATCAGGAATGTTATGGTTCACTCCGATGGAGCAGTTACTGCATCTGGACTTGGTAGGATCATAGTTCCAAGTCAAAACAAGATTATCCTGCACAATTATTTTTATCTAAACAGTAAATATAATTCAAATTACTATGCATTTACTGGGTGCAGGTTGCACTGGTGGCTTTGGCAAAGGAAGAATGTTTGAAAACGGTCTTGCAGGTGGAGGTGGGCACGGTGGTCAAGGCGGTGATGGATATTACAAAGGCAATTTCATTGAAGGTGGACTGTCTTATGGAAATGCTGATCTACCGTGTGAACTCGGTAGTGGCAGTGGCAATGAGAGCCTCGCCGGTGCAACTTCGGGAGGCGGAATCATCGGTAAAGCTTTGTGCTTTCACAGATATTTAATCATTTACATCTTATTATAAGTAGGGGTGAGCTTGGGCGGGCCGGGCCGTTTTTTTTTGCAAGACCGAGCCCGAGCCCGAAATTCCGGTCTTCACCTTTGGAGGACCAAGACCGAGACCGACTTCGGTATAAAGAGCCCGCCCGAGTCGTTCTTGCTTGACTCGGGCCGGTCTCGGTCCATTACCGAAATTTTCAGTAAAAAAAAACACATTTTTTTGTCTAAATTTTTATCAAATTTTGAACATACAAACACAAAACACAATAGATTAGCACATGTGTGGCGGGAGTTGCTAACTTGCTGAGTTTTTTAGAATGCGGTGTCGAGAGACCGAGACCTAGTTGGAGAAGTTGATGTATATTATAGTATTTTGTATTAGGGTTTTAGACAACTCGGGCCGGGCCGAATAGGGAATTCTGGGAAAACCGAAACCGACCCGACTTTAGAGGAAAAAACCCGCCCGCTCGGTCTCAATCTTAGTCGGGCCGGTTTTGTTGGGATTTCGGTCCAACCGGTCTTTTTCTCACCCTTAACTATAAGTTTGAACTACCATTTCGTTGAACAGTGATCGGTTCTATCGAGCATTCCCTATCAACTTTGTCCATTGATGGATCCATCAGAGCCGATGGAGAAAGTTATGGGGAAGATACCAGAAAAAACAATCAAAGAAAGATTTCGAGGGTCGGTCCAGGTGGGGGCTCTGGTGGGACTATTCTTGTATTTGTCCGTGCATTTGTGCTCGGTAATTCTTCAGTCATCTCTGCTGTTGGAGGACATGGCAGCCTTGGTGGTGGCGGTGGTGGCGGCGGTGGAAGAGTCCACTTTCACTGGTCGCATATTCCAGTTGGGGATGAGTATTTACCCTTAGCTAGTGTAAGCGGCAACATCCAAACAGGGTTAGTACAGAAAATTTCTTCATTTTTTTTCCTTCGAATTTCGCGTATTCTGAATCACATTCCGGATTATAGAGGAGGATTAGGAAGAGGACACGGTCTTGCCGGGGGAAACGGTACTGTTACCGGAAAGGCATGCCCGAAAGGACTATACGGTGTTTTCTGTGAGGTAATTCGTTAATTATCATTTTAATAATTAGGTAAAATACGATATTGTACCTTATTATTTGGGTAGGTTTTCAGTTTTCTTACTAAAGTTTAAATCGTAAAATTTTCTTCGCTCATGTTTGGTTCAAGTGCAAGTTTACTTCATTCGTCAACTTTTCCATCCAAATTTAACAGAATTAGTTTCGAAAACTGCAAGAATAACAGAAAACTTTCAAAAATGTCACGATTTAACCATCCCAAACTTTTTCAAATGTTACAATTTAGTTCTGATTCGATCGGGGCTCGATTGAACCCCAATCGAGAGGGTTTGAGTATGGGTCTTGACACATATTGACCTCATAGGTAGGGGACCAGGTATGGGTCAAGACTCAAGACCCAGACCCGACTCTTTCGATTGGGGCTCAATCGAGTCTCGATTGAATCAAGACTCAATTGTAGTATTTAAATTGTGACATTTTTAAAAGTTTTCTATTATTCTTACAATTTTCGAAACTAATACTGTTAAATTTGGATGAAAAAATTGACAGAGGGGGCAAACTTTTGCACTCTACCCAAACATGAGGGAAATAAATTTTACGATTTAACCTTTAGGAGAAAAATTGAAAATCTGTCCAAATATTATGGACAATTCGTATTTTACCCTTTAATAATTTTACAACTTATATTGTTTAATGATGAACATTAGGAATGTCCTGTTGGCACTTACAAAAGTGTAAGTGGTTCGGATAGATCCTTATGTTACAATTGCCCTCCTTATGAACTCCCTCGACGAGCCACATATGTTCCCGTTAGAGGTATTTCAACATAATCATATTTGTTATCTCGATATCAAAACATAAACTTTGAAATTTATTTTTGCGATTACGTTACAGGTGGGGTTACAAAAACACCTTGTCCATACAAGTGCGTATCGGAAAGATACCACATGCCAATGTGCTACACCGCACTCGAAGAATTGATCCACACTTTCGGTGGTCCATGGCTATTCGGTCTCATTCTCCTTACCCTTCTTGTTCTATTAGCTCTAGTGTTAAGTGTTGCGCGAATGAAGTATGTCAGCGGGGATGAATTACCACCTGTCCAAACTGCTCGTCGAGATTCTCGTATCGACCACTCGTTCCCTTTCTTGGAGTCCCTCAATGAGGTTAGTTTACTTCTTTATATGTAGTTTTTAAAGAAAAAGCAAAACTTGTGATTAATTGCCTTTTAATTTTTTTTTTTTTCAGGTTATGGAAACAAATCGAATCGAGGAGTCTCATAGCCATGTCCATAGAATATACTTTATGGGACCGAATACGTTCAGCGAACCTTGGCATCTCGCTCACTCTCCTCCCGAGCAAGTAATGGAGATTGTGTAAGCTTCTCCGCCCTATGGAATCTATCTAGTATATGTTATGTTTTACTGAAATACAAAAAGTTCTCAACTTCAAGTTTTTTTTAAAAAAAAAGGTAAAATATGATATTGACCCCTAAAGTTTACGCTGATTTAAGATTCCCCTAAAGTTAAAATCCTCATAATGTTTGGAAATGATGAAAAATTTCCCCTTACCGATGCTCTTTCAGGAGGGGATTTTTCATCATTTCCAAACATTAGAGAGAACTTTAAACTTTAAGGGAGAATTTTAAAATCGACGTAAAATTTAGGGGTCAATGTCGTATTTAACCCTAAAAAAATGTACTTTTAGTTACTAAATGTGAATTTGAGATTTTGTTTTGCGTAAATGACCTCAATAGTCATTTATATTGACACTATGTGACTAAATAGTCACTTATGTTTAAGAAATGTGACTTTTTAGTTAAACTTGTAATATTCAGTCACATATGTTTAACAAATATGATTAAATGGTCACTAGAATGACGATTTTACCCTTCTTTTTTATCTTATTCTTCATGTTCATGTTCAAAATATGATTTCGAACTAAAATTTGCGCAAATCTGGTTTCAAATCAAACCCAAGAACATGAGTGTGTTCAAACTGAAACCAAATCAGCAAATCTGAGTTCGAAATCAGATTTCAGATTTGAATCTAAGAAGAAAAGATTAAAGATAAAGAACGTGAAGATGAAGAAGATAAGCAAAAGAGAATTTTAGTCATTTTTTTCATACATATATATTTTTAATCGTTCAGTAACATTTTGAAACATAAATAATTGTTCAACACAAATTTGAACTGTTCAATCACATGTGTCAACATAACTGACTTTTAAGATAATTTACCTTTATTTTTTTGTTTTATCCAAAGATCAATGCGCGGATTTACACTACAAAATGGGTTATTTTCGGAATTGTTCATTCATACCCTGTAGAAATTTATGCACTCAAATGAACCCCTAACATGATTGAACCCCGGTTTAGCCCTAAAAAGCTTCGGATGTTTTTTTTTAGTGCAGTCTCATTGCGAATTATCTAGATCCGTCACTGCCGAGTATTGGGAAGATGCTCAGCTTTCTCTGCCTATAGATCTTCTTTTGATATAAATTATACCCTTTGGGTGTTTTGGCTATGATAATGAAAAATATGATCTTTTAATTAAAAAAAATCGTCTTGCGATGATCTGATACGGTAATGTTGTATGTATGACAGATTCGAGGATGCATACAATAGGTTCGTGGACGAGATCAATGCTTTCGCTGCTTATCAATGGTGGGAAGGTTCGGTGTACAGGATTCTTTCTCTCCTTGCATATCCATTAGCGTGGTCGTGGCTACAACGTTGTAGAAAAAAGAAATTACAGCAACTCCGTGAATTTGTTCGATCCGAATATGATCATTCGTGCTTGCGTTCTTGCCGCTCACGCGCTTTATATGAAGGGCTCAAGGTTCCGTCTCATGGAAATTTTGGACTAAACTTTCCCCTTTCTGTGAATTTTGGCATAATTTTTTTCTTTTATGGTTATTGAAATGCAGGTGGCTGCATCGTCTGATTTAATGCTCGGTTATGTTGATTTCTTCCTTGGTGGAGACGAGAAGAGATCGGATCTTCCTCCCCAACTTCACGAAAGATTTCCAATGGCGTTGATGTTCGGAGGGGACGGAAGTTATATGGCTCCGTTTTGTCTTCACAACGACAATATCGTTACGAGCCTGATGAGCCAGGTCAGTATTGCTACAAAATGAGAAGTTTAGGGAAGCAAATTGAGATTTTTTATTCAATTTGATTGGTCCACCACTATCATATGTTCGAGGACGGAGCGACTTGAGGACCATAGGTTTTTTACCCCTTAACTTTTGACTTTGTGTAAATTTGATCCTAAAAATTATAATAAATTTCAATTTAGCCATTTTAAATCATTGATTTGTCCCCACTGAATTTTTTTAGTTCAACTATTTGCCTTTACTTTAATATTTACACCCCTGATTTTTTTTAGTTCAACTATTTACCCTTACCCTTACTTTAATATTTACTCTCTACTGAATAAGTTTTCTAGCTTCGTTCCTGCATATGTTACAAATACTTGTTAATCATCCTTCAAATAAGCAAATTCATACAACAATTCTCCACTTTGTGCAAATACATACCAAACTTACCGTTTGGTACAAATAGGGGGACAAATACGGTTCAAATGTTGCAAATGAGTCCTCATTCAGTTAAAAATCCGTTACTTTGACCACTAGCTAGAGGTTTCAAAATCATATTTTAAACCCCCAAAGAAAAACTAATTTTTCAAAAGAAATATATTTTAGACCAAATAATTTATAAAGAACTTATAAACCCGCATTTCATTCAATTATTTGGTTGCAGTTTTTATATAAATACAATTGATGTATTTGTTATTATGCCAAATTTTCAGTCTGTTCCTCCGACGATATGGTACCGGATGGTGGCGGGCCTCAATGCACAACTTCGATTAGTTCGTTCCGGACAGCTCAAACTAACATTTGCTCGAATTACAAGTTGGCTTGAAACACACGCAAACCCGACATTTGGTTCTTCATATGGTGTACACATCGATCTTGCTTGGTTTCAACCCACAACTTCCGGATACTACCAATTTGGTCTCATAATTTCTGGAATCGAAAATCAAATTCAGCAGCAGCTATCATCACCAAACAGTGTGGATGGATCTTCCTATGCCAAGCAGCGATCTGGGTGATAATTCATTATGAATTCCTCTGAAATTTGTTTGGTCCAAATTTGTGTTAATGTTTTTTGCGTGTTTTGCAGTAACCGTCTATCGTTCAAGGAGAAGCAATTCAATCACTTGCAAGAAACCGAACAGTTGCTTGCACGAAAAAAGATGAATTGTGGAATTCTACATGCCAAAAGCTTACGAACTCTGAAAGAGCAGAAGGCTATACGGTATCCGTGGTCGTTTGTAATGTACAGTACCAAACCGATTGGTCATCAGGTAATTGAATTCATTCAAGTTGTGGAACTTAAGACATACGCTTTGACCAACTGTCTCTCATAAGTCCGAACTTCTTTAAACTACTCATGGGCTTAGTGCCCGACCTCGGCCTTTAATGAGTGATTTTATTTTTGTCGCCATCATAATTTGAATTTGCGCGCTCTGATACCATGTGAGACTTAAGACATATACCTTAATCAATTGTCTTATAAGTCCAAACTTTTACGTGAATGCATTCGTGTATGCTCTTAAACCATCTTAACGCAAGTATCAGCTAAAAAACTTATTTTTCTGCGTTTCCAGATTGAAAAAAGGGTTAATACCAAGGAGCTGCCTGAATTTTGGATGTTTTGCAACGAGTTACCCGAACTTTGAAAATTCAAAACGGGCTACCTCAACTTTGAAGAAGGTGCAAATAGCTACCTCCGTTCAATTTCCGACGACTTTCTGTCAACAGCTGACGGAAAATTGAACGGAGGTAGCTATTTGCACTTTCTTCAATGTCGAGGTAGCCCGTTTTGAATTTTCAAAGTTCGGGTAGCTCGTTGCAAAACGTCCAAAGTTCAGGTAGCTCCTTGTTATTTAACCCTTGAAAAAACAATAACTTGATTAGAGTTTAGGGTTTAGGGTTAGAATAGCAATAGAACCCCTGTATTCTGACATGGTTTATAGAAACTTACATACTTTATGGACCCTTCCGGTCTCGAGTTTGGTACTGCAGTCCCCAAACTCGGGATCTCGGCATTATAACTCGTGTTTTCTCTCTTATATTTACATGTTTTCGATTGCAGGACGTTGTTGGTCTTGTTATTTCGATACTGTTGCTCGGAGACTTTAGTTTAGTGTTGCTTACATTGCTACAGCTCTACTCCATTTCACTGCTCAACTTTCTTCTAGTTGTATCTATACTTCCTTTTGCGATTCTCTGCCCTTTCCCGGCCGGAATCAGTGCATTATTTAGTCACGGGCCAAAGCGAGCTGCAGGTCTCGCTCGTGTTTATGCCCTGTGGAACATAACATCTTTTGTCAATGTCGTAAGTAACTTGTCTCCCAAGTAATCTAATCCACTGTGCTTTCTCTCTAACTTGTGTTCCAAGTAATTTACTGCAAAACTTCTGCTGCAGGTTGTTGCATTCGTCTGTGGATTTCTTCATTACAAGAATCATGGAAAACGGCATCCCAACTTTCAATCCTGGAATTTTAGCATGTGAGAACTTCAAATTCGTTTTTTTTTGTTGGGATAATTACCAAATTGCATACCGAACTTTGAAAAAACTGCAAAAAATATAGGGTTAAAGACCAAAGTAGCTACCTGAACTTTGGACAGTTTGCAACGAGCTACCCGAACTTTGAAAATTCAAAACGGGCTACCTAAACTTTGAAGAATGTGCAAATAGCTACCTCCGTCCAATTTCTGATTAATTTTCGACGACAGTTGATCAGAGATAGTTATTTGCACATTCTTCAAAGTTGAGGTAGCTCGTTGCAAAACGTCCAAAGTTCATATAGCTATTTGGTATTTAACCCAAAAATATATACTGAATTGCTTTTTATTTTATGTAACAAGCAACATTTTTTTTTGGGTGAATGATTTGTCTTTTTTTTTTTTTCCAGGGACGAGAGTGAATGGTGGATGCTACCTTCTGGGTTGTTTCTGTGCAAGATATTTCAAGCACGTTTCATTGATTGGCACGTGGCGAATCAGGAGATTCAGGACCAATCATTGTACAGCAACGATCCCGACATATTTTGGCAGTCATAGGTGGTTTGTTGCATATATATATATATATAGTCTGTACCATTTTGTATGGAAGGGGAATGCAAGGTCTAGTGTTTCATTCATTTCATATGTATTTATTTATATGGGTTATGTAAAATTCACCAATTGGGTGAAACGAAAAAAAATTATAATTTTTTTTTCAAATCAACTTTTTGACGTCGGTGTAGTAGGGTGGAGAATAGTAATCGTGCGTGTTGATAAGTTTTATCGTATTATATTTATGAATCATGTCGCATGTTCTAAAAGTTCTATTATAACCATAGTTATCAAAATCGATTCATGGTTCGGCCGGTTCAACTCGGTTCAGTATGTGGTTCACTGTTCATAATGGGAAAAAAAAATTAAAAACTTAAAATACATACATAGTCTCAAACACAAACATAATTACCTCAAACTACATAGTTTGACACATGTACAAACTACATAGTTTCAATATCAAACACACATTACTTTCAATTCTCAAGCACAATACACAATAGTAGTGAACCGGTTTAACCAATTGGGTTAAGCCAATTGGTTTGTGCATAACAAAAAATCGGAAACCAAAAAAAAACGTCCGAAAAAAAAAATCAAAAAAAATTCAGCTAAAAAGTGAATCGGAAACCGACCAATTTTTTAAAACTGATCGGTTTTCCAAAAACTGCCCAGTTCAATCCGGTTCAAACACTGTTCATTTGTAAAACATTCTTTTAACTGAACAAACACTGTTCATTTATAATTTATAACTCTTGGTAGGAGCATTTTTTATATATGGTAAATTATCTTTAACAGTCACTCATGTTGACACATGTAATAAAACAGTTAAAATTTGTTTGAAAATGTATTTGAACGATTAAAAAAATATGCAAAAAAATGGCTAATACACCCTTTCACTTCTCTTCTTCCTCTTCAATTTCTACTTATTCGATTTAAATTCAGATTTGAATGATTGTGTTCTATTCGAACCCAATTTTGTGTTTTTATGCTCGGTATGAAGTATGAACCCATATTTGCTCAAATATGAGTTCGGACATGAACATAGAACAATAAAAAATGAAATTGTAAAATCGTTATTTTAGTGAGTATTTAATTACATTTGTTAAACTTATGTGACTAAATATATTAATTTTAACCAAAAAGTCACCTTTTTGAAATATATATGACTGTTTACCTATAAAAAAAAAAATATAAATAATCATTTAACCACGCAATTCTAACATAAATACGTGATTTACCTTTTCTTTATTCTTAGTGCTTTTCTTTATTCTTAGTGAAGTATAGAGTTAAGATTCTGCTCCAACCAAAATTGTAATATTTTAATAATAATCCCATGAAGTAAAAATAATGTTCAAAATTATTTACACCCAATAAATAATGCAAATATTCAAGGTCAACCTCAAAACAGTTTCTCAAAAGCTGATCGAAGTCAACTCTCCTCAGTTGACTATCTCTCTAACCGTGTTTTCGTGTACTGAAGAAACCTGGTCTTCCAATAGCTGCGTGGTTTGATCTTCGTCTCTCTTGTCTTCTCCGACATCCTTTGCACTCAAGAAACTCGGTTGGTTGGTCGATGACAGAAGCCGAGCCCACATTCGATCCGTAATCACCACTTTGTTCTGCGTCTCGGTGATCCTCTACAAAACGAAACCGGACGTAATTTAGAAGTCACAAAATTACGTATTTAAAATCAGAATCTATCTGAAACCGGCATCTAGGGTAAAGTCTGGGTAGAAGTTTTAAAAATAAATTAGGTTCAGGGATAAATTTCCAAAAATATGTTTATTCAGTTTCTATCTAAACATTAGGGTACTCTAAATTTTCCCAGAATTGAATATCTATATATATATTAACGAGTCTAAATAAAGGCAGAGTATGACATTTTAAATCAATCTTACTGTTTTATTGTAACTTTTTGGGGATTTTTCCTTTCACCACTATAACAATCCATTTGAGCCTTTCTTTTCGTCAAGTAATTTGATTCCGATGGAGAACGACCATAGTCCCGTTGCCACAATTCACATAGCATCATTTTTTTTTGTTATCTATATGTTTGCATCTTTATTCCGTTTGCATTATTATTTTACTTAATGTCTGAACGTTTAACCTGATAATTTTTGCAGCACTGAACTCTTAGACAACTTTTGTTGTTCTATATACGTATTGTTATTACTTGCTCTTGGTATTTGAAAAAAATTAGGTTCAATCTGATTGTTATAAAAAAATTAATAAAATATTGAAACAAATTCTAATAGGATTTCAAAACCGTTGGTATAAACAAGTTATGGGTTGGACGTTCCTGTTCTAAATTCAAATACTATGTATAACTGAGTAGGTTTCAGGAATATCTAAAATTATAAGGTACCCAGAATCGCTCACCACTAATGTGTATCATTAATAACTCTCAAATCACGTATCAATTTGTGTTTACGGTTTTAACTCACATGGAAAGGGATGTAACAATGTCGTCCATTGACAAGACCCACAGTGAACCCAGTGTAACCCGCCATCGCGCCGTGGACCCCACTTTGGGCTAGAAGCGTGCAGTACACATTGTCGGAGGCGTTGCTCGGAATAGCACGGATCATATATGTCGGGTCTATGTATTTCAAATTTATAACCATCTTACTGCTTTTGGAGAAATGATCCTGCAATTTAAACCAAAATCACATATATATGTAAGTTTATAACGCGTATTGATAACATTTTCGTGTCATAATCATAAATATGAATACAATACATATATTTTTTATATGTCATATACATGCAAATATATTTTTTTTAATGTGTATTCATATTGTATTATCATGTTGTATTAAAGTTGACAATTGGCACGGACCTTAATTTTCCCCGACAACCAGAGCCCAACGTCTCGGAGAAGTCGATTACCCGAAGCATCTTGCTTTTCAGCGGTTCGACATTCAGACCGAAGAACCTCCTGACCAGCACCTTCGGCTATCACAAGCACCATGTGGCCAGCTTCTTTGAGCCGCCTTTCAACGAACTCAAAGAGCCCTCCGGGGCCTTCCAGGTAAAATGGTGACTCTGGTATTAAACAACAATCGACATCCCTACTCGCTAGGGTTGCATACATCGCAATGAACCCTGCATATTAGGCATTGTGCTGGTTTAGGGTTTAGGGTTTAAGCTTTAAAATTTACGAGTTTGTAGATATAATGATGAATTTTCTTCCAAGAGGATACCACTGTATCGTCCCATGACTTTCACGACGCCGATGCCGTTCTCAGCGCTCTCAGCCTCAACATGTGCGGCATTGATTGCTCGTTGAGCCTCCTCGACAGCCGAATCGAACCCAAAGGACTTGTCAATAACCTACTTTCGATACAAACATATTAAACATAGATTAGAATTAAACAAAATAATATTATCTAACGTAAATACCTACCGAAATATCGTTATCGATCGTCTTCGGAATGCCAGCAACCGCTACTTTCAGACCACGACGCTTAATTTCCTGCGAAAATTTAATTTACCGATATTGCTTGGGTTGTTCAATCATGCTTCGTATTCACTTTGTTACCTCGAATATAACTGAAGCTCCCTTTTGCGTCCCGTCTCCTCCAATTATGTAAACTTGATTGATTCCTCGATCTTGAATACTATCGACGATCTTAAGTTTGTCGTGTCCACCTCGCGATGTTCCGAGGATGGTCCCACCGCGCTTATGTATGTTATTGACTACCTTAGGGTTCAAGACAACCGTGTTCTTTGAATAGAAGCCCTTGTAGCCACCCTGAATCCAAGTTTAGAACCTTCATTTGCTTGCACAACAAGGTATTGACCAAAAGTCAAGGGTAAAATATTATTGACCAATAAGAAATTTTTTTAGTTTATTTTTTGAAATTGAATTTTTATAAATTACTTTATTCCATTCAAAACTAACGAATCCATTAAAACACTCGAAAAAGTTTTTAGAAGTTCCATTTTAACACCAAAAATATATATTTGGATGAAATATATAATAAATTCAAAAAATAACATTTTTTTTTAATATTACAAATATGGCACCAAGTTTATTTACAAGTGTTTCAATCGCGGTCTCACGTAAGTTTTGAACTGAAATACAAAAGTGAAATTTCATAGTAAAATAGTATAAAAAATAATGGATATAAAAATATTAAAATAAATGATAAAATATGATATTGTCCCTCAAAGTGTCACCTAAAGTTTGGACATGATGAAAAATCTCTCATGAAAGACCGTTTGTCAGTCATTCGATAAGGGGTGATTTTTCATCATGTCCAAACATTATGGAGACTTTAAATTTTAAGGGAGAATTTTAAAATCAACGTAAATTTTAGAGGACAATGTTGTATTTTACCCTAAAATAAATATAGCGAGTGATATCTTAAAAACATTGAAACTTAAAGGATCAGAATGTCAATTTACCCAAAAAGTGGTACTTTTTTTCACTTACTTCAATTCCGAGGATTCTTTTTACGCCATACATATGATACAAGGACCAAACAATTTCCCTAATTACGGTGTTGAGCCCCGGACAGAGTCCGCCACAAGTCACGATGCATGCATGGACTTCGTCGGGTTCGAAATAAACCTACAAATTATGTAGTAATTATTTTTTCATGAATTAATTAGTTATTGTAGAAAAATGAATATATTTATTTATTATTTTGTATAGAACATAATAATTAAATAGAACAAATTACACCTTTTGTCGGGGTCCGGCACGTCTAAAATGTAGACCTCTCAAGCTATTCTTTTGTGCTACAACCTATATATACATATAAATAAGTCAATGGAGAAAATATAATTATATATAGGGTTAAATACAAATAAATTATTTGAACTTTAAATATTTTGCAACAAGGTACCCGAACTTTAAAAATTCAAAACGGGCTACCTCAACTTTGACGAATGTGTAAATAGCTACATCCGTCCAATTTACCGTCAACTGTTGATGGGATTTCATAGAAAATTGGACGGAGGTAGCTATTTGCACATTCGTTCAAGTTGAGTTAGCCCGTTTTGAATTTTTAAAATTCGGGTAGCTCGTTGCAAAACGTCCAAAGTTCAGGTAGATCATTGATATTTAATCCTTATATATATATATCAAAGATTTAAATTAGGAAATTATGATATAATTAACCTTTTGAGCAACTGTATCATCATCGTTAACAAAGTATTGCCTGGTCAGGAAGAAAATGAGACCATTAACGAAAATGAGACACGTGTACAACCATTACTCTTGATTCCTAAACACAGTTTATATAGATATGAGGGTGAGCAATTGCATCCCTAGACATTTCATGTAGCACGAGTTAGTCCTTATATTTTGTAAAGTGTTTTGAAAATGTAGGGTTGGGCATAAAAAAATGGTTCAGTCGAACTGTACTGCACAACTATAGGATGGATCAGGACGAATCGGATCTAGAAACAAGCATTAATTTAGTTGTAAAGAAATCATGAAATAACTAAAATTTTGAAACTTGATATACTTTGTATTAGTGTTATGCTTCTTTTTTTTTACAAACGGTATGAATAAGCAGTTCAAACTGATTATAAAACGGTTTGGAAGCACTACGGGAGAGATGACTAATTACGGCTGGAAAATGTATTTTTAATGGCTGAAAAATTGAGTCGTTAAATTATCACGGCTCAACTTCTGTTGAGCCGTGATATATGATGTGTCAGGGGAATTATCACGTCTCAATATATGATGAGTTGTGATAATTCCCGACCTAAATCAAAAGTGTCACCAAAATAATTATGACGGCACTTTTAGTTGAGTTGCAGATTTTTTTTTGTTGAAATCCATATTTCTCGCAGCTCATATATATATGAGACGCGAAAAATAAAACGTAATTTAATTTTCGTGACTCATTTTATAGAGCCGTGAAAATTATTTATATATATATATATATATATATAAATATTAATTTATATCATAGTTATAATTATACAATCTGAATAGTTTACATATCAAAATTATAATTTTTGCATATAATACATTACATATCTGTAAATTATATAATATTTAAAAAAAAATATGGAGTGGTTCAAACTTATATGATGAATTGTACATTTACCATTTTCTTTAAGTACGATATCGTTTACCATTGATTTCAATTATAGAGAATCAGAACTTACTTCACAACAGAATATGCTGGATTGTTCTTCAACGGGTTCGAGAAGGTCTGTCCAAAAATAAAAAACAAACATATATCGAGACAACCTTAATAATGTTTACATGAAAATGACCGGCTGGATCAAATTCCTCACAAGACCGGTCCGACTAAGATCGAGCCTGAAAGGGCGAGTTTTTTTCTTCAAGGTCGGGCTTTGTCTCAGTCTCGGTCTCGGGTTTTATCCCCAAAAGCTTGACTAGGACCGGACCGACCTTGAAGAAAACCGTAAAAATTCATGATGTAACTCTTGAAACACTAGTAATTCATGACATTGAGTATTCAACAACCCTTGAATCTGTTCCACAAGGAAAATGCGACAGAAGACGAGGAGCGAGCGGGTTCAATACTAAAACTTTGGTGATTTTTTTTCCCAATCCAAGTGTGTGTTTTTAACCAAAATTTTCGATCCAAGACCGAAACCGATCCGAATCAAGCAAGACCGACTCAAGTGAATTTTTTTTGCCAAAGTCGGTCTCAGACTCGGTCATCCAAATGTCAAGACCGAAATTTCGGTCTCGGTCCTGCCTCCAAGACCGTCCCGGCCCGCCCATGATCAGCCCTAAAAATGAGTATAACCCTAACTTCTTGTTCAAAATGAATGTAATGACATACCGGGAGATCAGAAATGTAATCGAAAAAGTGAGGAACGTCTTCAAGAACGTATCCTCCATCAGCTTTCACGATCTTGGACGTGTTGCATCTAGTTAACGCCATATCGTTCTTGAAATGATATTTGATCTTCAAACCAAGTACAGGGTGTCCATTAAATTTAGCTACAAACTTAAAAGGCTATATATAGCTCCGAAGAAACAGGAAGACCATGAACGTCGTATTTTTAGGAGAAAAAATAGCATAGAGAAGCATGTCATGTTCCAAAGAGAGACATCTATTGACCAATGCCCCTCCTAATGTCCTCAAATTATTGAACATAAATTATAAAAAATGAAAATAAAAAATAAAATAAGTCAAAGACATTGACTCGATTGCAGTCACATAGGGTGGAATCCTTTATCCTTGCCTGGGTCTGACACAAATCAATTCCGACCATGGTGAGGTTCAATCGAGCCTAGGACGTTATCCTAGTTTATTTTATTTTTTAAAATAAATATTCAAATTTCAAATGTTATATTTTTAGAATTTATGTACTAATTTTCTGAAATATGATTTATTTTTTTTCCTTTCTATTTTTTATATTTACACCTTTTTCTTCTTAATTTTTAAATATTTTTCATATAATTATTAATTATTTTATAAATAATTTTCAATTTTTTTTTCATTTTTCTTATATAAACCATCTTTAAATTAAATATTATATTGCATATTTATGTGACACTGACACATAGCTAACATGGCATTTATTTTACAAAGATTTACCTTACAATTAATTACCTTACTAATTTTTGCGTAGGGTAAAATACGACATTGCCCCCTAAATCTTGATCGGTTTTTCAGTTTCTTTCTTAATGTTTAAATTGTAAAAAAAATTCTCATTATGTTTGGAAAAAGTGAAAGTTTGTCATATCCGTCAACTTTTCCATCCAAATTTAACAGAATTAGTTTCGAAAATTATAAAAATAATAGAAAACTTTCAAAAATATTACAATTTAAACCTTTCAAAAAATTTCAAATGTTACAATTAAATTCTGATTCAATTGGGACTCAACCGAGCCCCAATCGGGGGGCCTAGCTCAACCTCAACTAGGAGGCTTGGGTTTTGATCCATACCTGGTCCCCCACCCATGGGGAGTCTGTCTGGGTGAAAACCTAGACTTGAGAACCCTCGATTGAAGTTCAATCAAGTCCCGATTGAATCGGAATTTAGTTGTAACATTTGAAAATGGTTAAATTGTGATATTTTTTAAAGTTTTCTGTTGTTTTCGAAACTAATTCTGTTAAATTTGGATAGGAAAGTTGATATAATTGACACACTTTTACTTTTCTTAAAGATCCGTATAAATTTTTTGTAATTTAAACATTAAGCAAAAAAATGAAAACCCGATTAAATTTTAGTGACAATATTGTATTTTATCATTTTTACGTAAAATTATTGATTGATGACTGAAACAAGACTACAGTAGGGACGTCAACCCCACCATTTTCTTCCATTAATGCGAACAACTAAATTGTGGCAACCTTCTGGCTTCTGTAAACAAACCAGTCCATCTTCTCAAAATGGAGAAACAATGCTTCGTTCTCCTCTTCCTTCTCTATACAGTGACCCAAGCCGCACAAACAGATGCCGGCGGGACTCCAGTACAGTCACCTAAGCTCAATTTGGCTTATACTGCTTTGCAGGCATGGAAGTCGGCAATTTCACGGGACCCAAATGGGATTCTCCGTTCCTGGGTGGGGAACAATGTGTGTTCTTACAAGGGAGTGTTCTGTGGCGGCGGCGGAGGCGCGACGGTGGTGGGCATTGATCTGAACAGGGCCAACCTGGAGGGTGTCCTGGTGAAAGAGCTATCCCTTCTGACAGATATGACCCTCCTCCACCTCAACAGCAACAAATTTTCCGGCACCGTTCCGACCTCCTTCAAGGGCTTGACTTCTCTCCTGGAGCTTGACCTCAGCAACAACCTACTCTCCGGAACATTTCCGTCAACCACCCTCTATATCCCTAACCTTGTCTACCTAGACCTCCGGTTCAACGACTTCTATGGCCGGATCCCAGATGAGCTTTTCACGCGCCGGCTGGACGCGGTTTTGCTGAACAACAATCACTTCTCCGGCGATATCCCAGAGACACTTGGAAACTCCCAAGCCTCCGTCATCAACCTCGCAAATAATAACCTCGCCGGAAACATTCCGTCCAGTCTCGGGTTCATGAGCTCGAAGGTGAGGGAGATTCTGCTGTTGAATAACCAACTAGGTGGCTGCATTCCTCAAGGCATCGGCGTCTTCTCTAACCTCGAAGTCTTCGACGTCAGCTTTAACTCCCTGACCGGAAACTTGCCGGACACAATCTCTTGTCTGGACCAGATCGAGGTTCTGAACTTAGCACATAATAAGCTATCGGGGATGCTGCCGGACATGGTATGTTCGCTCCAGAGACTCATGAACCTCACCGTGGCTTACAACTTCTTCTCCGGCGTCAGCTCGGACTGCGAGAACAGCGACATAGGGTTTGACTTCTCTGGAAACTGTGTTCCCGACGAGCAGATGCAGCGGCCGCCACCGCAGTGCTCCACCGTGCCAGGGAGCAGCCTGAACTGCCTCCGGATCCCAATAGTAGAGCCGCTTGTCTGCAGCGTAGCCGCCCTAACAGCAGCCATGAGCGATCTAACTTCCCAGTCGTCCTCCAATCCATGAAGGTTTGGATTTAGTGACCGGTAACCAGTTTTTTGTAATTGGAATTAATAGTCATTAAGACCTTCCAGATTATTATTATTATATTATGTAAGGTAAAATACGATATTACCCTAAATTTTAGGTTAATTTTAAAAAAAATTATTTAAAATTTAAATTCCACGTAGTGTTTAAATACAAATGACTGATAAATATTCTTTGATATTTTTTCTTCATTTCCAAACCATTAGAGGAGAATTTGAAAGTCGGACTAAATTTTAGGGGAATGTTGAATTTTACTTTAGTATTATATTCATTCATTTATTATTTAAATAATTTTTGGTCAATTATTATTTAAATTAATATTACTTTTATAAATTATTGAATTTTGGAAGAAAACAAAAATGACTGGACATGTGGATAAATAAATTACCAGTCATCGCACCGACAGATCATTCCATGATTTCAACATATATTTTTATATTAATATTGCTATAGGCACTGTTCTTAATATATTTTTCTATTAAATATTACAATTTTTTTTTGTTAAAATGACAATTTTATTATTATATTAATTTTTATCTCATCTTCAATACAAAAATATAATCAAAATAAATAGATATAGGTATAAATCGAAACCAGAATTCCATTTATGGGTTCGATATTGACATATAGATGTTATTCTAGGCTCGAATGAGTTCAATTTTTTTTGTTCAAATTTAACCCAAAATAACATTTTGAGGTTTAAATTTAGTGATGAAAATGAGATGAAAATGTAAAAGAGGGCAAAGTTACATTTTGGACATATTTAATAGAAAAAATTAACAAAATTGTAACAGTAGTATAAATAACATGTTCAAACATACGAGTGTAAATATTAATAAGAGTAGTGCAAATAATAACATGAACAAATATATGAGTACACTGAAATTATTTACCATAGTAATAATAATACTTGAAATAGAAAATTTGTATATTACTTGTGTTCCATCTAAGACCGATTAGTGATAGGATAAGGTAATCAAATAATATACATGGTGCCTAATGTTACGTATCCCCACATGTGCGGGATCAATTTACAGTCGAGGACTTCAACACTCCCCTTTCTAGCTATGACACTCTATGATTAAGATACGACACCAACATTTTTTAATTCAGACATGTTAAAATTTAATTTCTTAACAAACCACCTCTTGTGTTAAGGTTCGATCCGAATTTTTTATATACCCTTCTTTTTTATTTGGGTTAAATACTAATAAGCTAGTTGAACTTTGGACATTTTGCAACGAGTAACCCAAACTTTGAAAAAACAAAATGGGCTACTTCAACTTTGTATGAAGGTGCAACGAGCTATCTCCGTCCAATTTCCGACAACTGTTGACAGAAATTCGACGGAAATTCGTCGGAAATCCGTTGGAAATTCGTCATAAATTGGACGGAGGTAGCTCGTTGCACATTCGCCAAAGTTGAGGTAGCCCGTTTTGATTTTTAAAAGTTCGGATAGCTCATTACAAAACATCCAAAGTTCATGTAGCTCCTTGATATTTAACCTTTTTTATTTTGTGTCTTCATGATCATGTTCGAAATGCAAATCTAGGTTTGAATCGAGGGAGAATAGCTTGAAAATGATGGGAATGGTATTTAATTATTTTTTTGCATATTTTCGTATAACTATTTACTAACATTTTAAAATATAAGTAATTGTTAAGTACAAGTTTCAATTGTCCAATCACATGTGTCAATATAAGTAACTGTAATTTAGTCAAAACAAAAAATAACTAACAAACTACAAATTGCAAACCAAAGAATAATAATATATTTTTTTGGTATCAATACAAAGAAAATCTCAATCTCTTTCAAAGAATCGAAACAATATCACAAAACAAGAACCTCGTGCGTCACTCATACACGAAAAAGAATGAATGCTCAAACCGACCATGACAACCTACGTACTTGGTTGGAAATCATAGCCACAAAATCAATAAATTTCGTACTTTACATTACGAATTACCTTAATTGTGTCGTATTATAAAATTATAAATAATAATAATAAAATGATACCTAATGTCTGCCAATAATTTAGTCCGTCTTCTTAAGAAAACGAATCTTCATTGTCGGAGAAAAATTCCTTCGGAAGCTTACGTGAAAAAAGCATGCATGCGTCCATGCTAAGATCCACGGCGGCCGACAGCGCGACAAACAAAGCCGCGTCACCCATGCAGCTGACGTGTTCGACCCCGATCTGCACCAACGGCTTACTAACCTTCCCTTCCCCCTCCACGGTGGAACCCATGACGAACCCTTTGACCGGACGTCTCAAACTAGAGCTCAAATATTCCCGAACCACCTTGTTACAGTCCGCGTCAATGCAGAACTCACCACCTCGTTTGACGCTCAGTGTGGCCTCTGCGATTGCGACCCTGTCGGTGGGTCCGGTGGTGGTGGTCACGAGCTCGAACCGGTAGCCTAGACCGTCGATATGACCACGTTCTCGCCACGCCTCAAGGCGGCCCCAGGGTTTCCAACTGCTAAGGTTCGAGTATTTCCCGTTTGGGCGAAGGATGAGCCATGCACCAGGGTTTGACCTCGACACACGGTTAGTGCCCGGGGATGGAACGAACGGTGTGACCATCGAGGCTGCAGCCACGGCCGAACCCGAGAGGTCGTAGATTAGGACCATCCATCCTTTGCGCTCCCTTCCTTGCCTTTCTTTGTGGACCAAGAAGGGTTTCATTCGGCCAGAGGGAAGAGACCTGATATAATGTAAAGGAAATTAAAATCAAATAGATATATTTTTGATAGATTAATTATATAATTAGGGTTAATAACCGAATCGTTACCCGAACTTTAAACACTTTACAAATTGATACATGAACTATATTTTTTCAAATTTTGCTACCTATACTTTCGGTGCTCAAACAAATTGTTACCTAAGTTAATTTTTCTGTTAAATGTGGTGGAAAATTATGTGTCAACCTATAATTTGTTCATGATTTAAAAAACTAAATAATTTTTAAAAAATACAAAAAAACATCTAAAAAAAATGAAAAGTTAATAGATAAAATAAGAGTTTTTAATATAATATTTTTATTAAAAATATGAAACAAAATTTTAAAAAAATAATAATTATTGTTTATTTTATATTTTTAATAACAGTATTATATTAAAAACTCATATTTTTTTAAAAAACTCAATTTTTTAAAAAAATCGGATTTTTTTGTATTTTTAAAAAATCATATAGTTTTTTAAATCATGGATCAATCATGCGGTGTCACACGTCATTTTCAGTCCATATTTAATGTAAAAATTAATTGAGATAGCAATTTACCCAATACCAAAGGTATAAGTAGCAAAATTTGAAAAAATAAAGTTCATGTGGCAATTTGTAAAGTGCCCAAAATTGGGGTACAACAATTTGGTTATTAACCCTTATTTATAATTTAAAAGAGTAGGAGATTATTCATACACCAAGTTATTAAAAATTGTTGGCCAAAAAAAAAAAAAGTTATTAAAAATTGTAGGATTATATATATTTAAATGAGAAATTATATTATTAATAATTGTTGGTCTATGGTTTGACATGAATTTATTTTTAAATTAATATGCTAATATATATATATATATATATATATATATATATATGTATGATTGAACACCTTCAGGCTTCAAGTTATATTATTAGTAAACAGAAAACGGCATAGCACATGGGGAAATCGGGAGGTGGTTAGATTTGACAGTTGGTGAGAGAAGCGATTTGTTTAATAAGAGAAGTCTGGTAAGTGGTAACCCGTAACTGTGTCAGATTTATTAAAATAAAGAGAAAAAAAATGATATTTTACCATATAAAAAAAAAAAGAATATTTTTTAAATATTACAAGAAAATCATAATAAATTGAATACTTATTTAAATATCATAATTAATCTTTAATATTTTATATGTGTTTAAGGTGTAATTTACAAATAATATATTTTTTGGGGACAGTATATGTAAATTAACAACGACGTCGTATTCCTCCCTTGAACGGATGGGAGAAACTACGTCAACGAAGGCGGTACGGCATGTGCTTTGTTCTAGCCAGCCTAGCGAAGCGAAGCCTAAGGAAAGGACCAGTGGACCACTTGCACTGTCCGTCCATCCGTAAATAATTAAAGTTTGACCCCACATTTAATAAATAATTATACTGCAGTATACGTAAAATGCAAACAAGAATCATTTCAGAATGCTATTATTATAAATATTACTCTAGTCTCGAATTTTTTTTTTCTAACAATTTTTTTTTCAAAATTATTCAGTTTGAAAATTATATATAATATTTTCAATTTACAAGTAGAAACGAACTGAAGTTATACTCGTAAATATCATTTATAGGTAAGTAGCATTTAACAATTCACCCGCAAATGAAATTCAGATAGGTTGTTAACTTTTACTCACACGTAAATCAACTTTTAAAGTTATGTAATTTTTACCCTAAAATATGTCATAATTTTCAATTTAAATCTTTTGAATTATATACTTGTCTCTACTATTTTTTTTAATTTAAATATGTGTGTTTACTATAATATTTGCTCTCACTTAATAAAATTAATGGCTTACCTACCTACGAATGTTATTCATCTCTGTTTTTTAGATTATTTATTTATTTATATAAAAAATTGTATTACAAAACCTTATTTTTTGTTTTAAAAAATGTGTTCAACTATTATCTTAAATTTAATTTCTTCAGTTTATTATGGTGATTTTATATAGGGTTAAATATCAAGCAGCTACCTGAACTTTTTATGTTTTGCAACGAGCTACCCGAATTTTAAAAAATTAAAATAGTCTACTTTAACTTTGGATCAAGGTGAAACGAGCATCCTCCGTCTAATTTCTGACGAATTTCCGTCAACAATTGACGGTATTTTGGACGAAGGTAGCTCGTTGCACCTTCTTCAAAGTTGAGCTAGCCTGTTTTGAGTTTGTAAAGTTCGGGTAGCTCGTTGCAAAACGTTCAAAGTTCAGATAGCTAATGGATATTTAATCCTTTTATATACTCTGGTAAAATAGAAGAACTTGCTCACCGGGAACCAGAATTTCTGTCGGCGCTGAACTTGCAGCTGAAAACCGGCTGCCGTATGCTCCCCTGAATCTGGTACACGACAGGGCTGTACTCTGGCTCCCCACCGAACTGAAACACGAACCTAGGATCGGGTTCCGACCGAACCACCATGTGGACCCTCGGCGCCGACCAATCCCCATCCGTCTCGCCGCCGAGCTTCATCCACCCGTTCTGAAACACCACAGCCTTGGAATGCGCCCCATCGAGACTCACGCTGACCTGGACTCGTCCCAGAAGCTTCCTGCTCGTGATCCCGCAGGTGTGACCCGTCCCACCAGAGTAAACAGCCATGTGGAGGGCCACCGACCTGCCGGAGAGTCGGCGGAGGGCGGCGGAGTCGAGGTGGAAGCCGGCGGCGGATGTGGTGGAATCTGGGTTGGGTTCCGCCTCGGAGGAGAGAGGGAGGAGGGCGGTTTGGGGAGGGAAGTTGCTGAAACGGAGCTTGCAGAAGCACGGGGTGGCGGATGGGTGGACTCCGGCTCCTGCGCCGCCGGATTTTGACCGCTGCGGGAGTTTTAGAGTGAGGGATTCAACGACGAGTCGGATGAATGGGCATGGATCCATTTCTGCAGATTCAGAGAGCTTACTCCACAGTAGGAAAGATGGGCAGAGAATAGAGGAGAGCTTCGTCTTCGTCAATCCTCAGTATATATGTGTGTTTCTGTTCCTGCATCTGCTGACCATTTGCAAATGCTTAGAGGGTGAATGTCGGCTACACAGGTCAGCTGTATTTTAACGTTTTCCTACTCTCTCTTCTATAACTATTTTTTTTATTCAACTATAGTTAAGAATGTTTTGTTCGTACCTAAAATAATATTTATTCGTATCGTGATATGTTCTATTGGATCTAGCCCCGCTACATAATGTCTTAAATTTTATGTTCGGATATTGATGAAGTTTTTATCCATTGAACAACCAGTACAAATATTGACCCATCAACGTAACCCTGTTGGATATATATGAATATTTTTTTTATTTTTAGGGTAGGAACTTAAAATCTCTGATTAAGTTATGAAGAGTTGAAGCTTTACACCAATATAATGGTTTTCTTCATAAAATAATATTATTATAGTAAAATGTATGACTGCACCAAAATGTGGGATAGTATTATTAATTAATTATATTAACTTTGTTGTTTATCGGATTAATGTGTTTCATAAAATTATTATTTGTACTCAATTTTTTTTATTTTTTTTTACCAAAAAAAAGAAGTAGTTTTGTTAAGTTGACGTGTAACTTGAATATATTCAAAAACCATTTTATCCATCTAACTTTATAAATTTCAATTTGTTTTTATTTTATTTTTGAAGGTTGGAATTAATCAAACTCAGAACTGCCGTTTTGGATTCAACTCTATATGCAATAAATTCGTCAATTTATATATATAAAAAAGTGCATTGTACGAGATATTTAACACCAAAACTGAATAATCTCATAACAATGAGTTTATTTAAATTTAACCAAATCCAGAAACATTCATGCATATGAAAATGCATGAAAAAATGTATTGGTACAAATATAACATATGATACATATGTAAATGTACTTAGGTTAAAGTTTTTCACAAATTCAAACATTTTCTCTTTTACTTATATATTTGTTCAAACTTAATAAATCTAATATGAAAACAAATCTATAATGTTTTTTTTCTTTCAAAATGTTAACTCAATCAAAAAGTCTCCACTTTAGATAGAGATATGATTTGATTCCTTCATTTAGGGTTCAATCAAACCCTTATTGTTGGATCTTGAGTTGGCACTTTGTCATAAGGTCATCCTTGTCAAGCTTTCGCTGGGCACTCCACATACCTATAGGAAAGAAAATTCAGGGGTGTTTCCGTCGTTTTTCCTCTGATGGTAAAGTCAGCCGGAGTCCGGTGATAAAAATGAGAGGAAAGGTAGTTGTGTGTGTGTGGAATGTTGGTTGAAGAGAATTAAATTGAAGTCTGAATTTGAAGTCTGAATGTTAGTTGGTATTTATAGGTTTACCTTTGAACCTGAGCATGATTGGGTTCTTACCAGGATTACTTTTTGATTTCTAGCGAGCCAACCATGGTTATGAGTGGAGTGTCAGGTGTCACACAAATCATTTCCTCCAAAATATTTGGGATAAGAGCTTCTGAAATCCGATCTTATCCTTCAGTACGGTGAGTAGGTGAGTGTTTTATGGAAGTCCTCTCAGGGGCGCATCCAACTGGGTATCTCAGTAATAGCGCGTTAGGATCCACTATGGCGAGCAGATAATGGTGAGCAATGCACACTAGAGCGACTTCATAAGTGTCATTGAGCGTCACTACTATAAGCTTATTATTGCGTCGCTTCCTTGATTACACAGTGATCCGAGTGGGTCTAATCATTGGGCCTGATTCACTCTTGGGCATGTTCCTAGCTGAGAGATTCCACAATTGATCCTCAATCGTACAATTTTTTTACATAGAACTGTTTAAACATTTTTAAAAAATATACATAAGAATGATCTTAAAATACGATCATTCGACCATCAAATTTATACATAATGACCAATTATTCTAGTAAAGCAGCGTAATTTTTGGAGAAAAAATGTACTTATACGTGTAATTAAAAATAAAATTTATGTTGATACAATATTTAAAAGGATACAATTTTTTTTTTAAAAAAAACAAATAATTAAATATATACATTTGGTAATTAAGAACCATATAAATATTTAAATATCACAATAATATTTATTCGAATTTTTTAGCCATATGACCGGATCCATCCCATGTGTACCAAGAACCGATTAAACGACAGAAATAAAGATTAATTAATAATAAATACAATTTTGTCGAATGTTTTAATTATTGTATTTATAGGATTGCGTAATCTTAAATGAGTAGATTAAGGAGTAGCATCCAAATAATTAGCTAGCTGGACTGCTTTACGTCTTCTTTACTTCTGTTAATGACATTATTTCCTTATATTAATAATAATGTACAACTATAAATGTGCATTAAATAAATAACTATTAATAATAAAGTTAATTTATATTTAATTGGATCACGATCTTTGTATATGGTATTTGATCAAAAAAATCTTTGTATATGGTTCATGCGCAATGCAAAAATAGTAGAATTAAATGTAAATTTTTTTATAGTAGAATTTATGCACAGTGCATATTTTTTTTAGTTTAATTATCTTTTGAGTTATCTTCTTCGGTAACTTTTTCATTCAAACTTACCGCATATGTTTTAGTTTTTTTTGGAAATGTCACAATTATCTAATTAAAAACATATTACAAATGAATTCCAATTCGATCGAATTCCTATTGATCTCAAACGAGTCCGGATCAAATCAAGGCTTAATTGTAATATACAAAAAAATCTGAATGATTTAATTGAGACATTTTTATAGTATTCTCTTACTTTTGTAATTTCAAAATATATTATATTAAGTTAGGATGGAAAATATATCGGAATGAGGAAAAAGAACATTTATTCAAACGTTAATGAAATAAATTATCAAAATTAAATATTACGAAAGATTCTCAAAATATTCCCAAATAAGAGAAGGTAAAATCATAGTTATCAGAACCGTATCGGACCGGTGGTTTGATCGGGAACCAGACTCCTGTTCGGTTTGGTTCAGTTTAAAGACCGTTTTATAAATGAATAGTATTTGAACCGGGTTGAACCGAGTAGTTTTTGGAAAACCAACCGGTTTCCGGTTCTTGTTTTAGCTTATTTTTGTTGTTTTCGTTTTTTTTGGTTTTTGATTTTGCACAAACCAATCGGCTTAACCCAATTAGTTAAATCGGTTCACTACTATTGTGTATTGTGTTTGAGAATTGAGAGTAATGTGTGTTTGATATTGAAACTATGTAGTTTGTGTGTGTGTGAAACTATGTAGTTTGAGGTAATTATGTTTGTGTTTGAGACTATGTATGTATTTTAAGTTTTTAAAAAAAATTCCCCTTGTGAACAGTAAATCATACACTGAACCGAGTTGGACCAGGTTGGACCAGCCGGTTCGATATCCGGTCTGGTTCTTATAAATATGGGTAAAATCGTATTTTACCAACTCAACTTATTATTCTAGATTATATAAATCTTTTACTTTTCTAAAAAAACAACTTTTACCCTAGTCTACGAATAAAGGATTGAGATGATCATGGTAATTAAGCTCGGCTATTAAATAAAAATTGAATTTATGAATGCGTAAATTAGAGTTTTTATTTCTGACTAAAAATAGTAAATTTAATTCAGGTAAAAAAAATGAAATTATAATAATTGCTTTCCCCCCCCCCCCCCCATATATACAAATTAAATAAGTTTTTTTTTACTTAAATGATTGTAAGTAGGGCTGGTGAGAAGGGACAATTGGCCCATCAGGGCAATCAATGGCTTATTTGTTGTCAAATGATTTGTAAATATATAATGAAAAATATTAATAAACAGACCTAATTATATAACATTTTTGTGCTTATTTATCAATACTCGCAAATAGATAAAAATAATTATGAATTTTATTCTTTTTTTTTTTTGGTTAAAACAGAGGAGTGTGAAAAAATATATTCAATCCAAACATAATTTATGATTATTAACAGGTAAAGTTTTAAGACTTAAATCTGACTTGTGGATTTACGGACCATCTTATATGACCCGTAAACTCGTGTCAATTTCAATTTGTACGTTATAAATTTATATGTCAAGTGTTTTATGTATTCTTGCAACCTATTGATCCATGTAACACATACAATTCATACGACTCATAAACTTTTGTATAATATAAATTTAATTATATAAGTTCATATGTCGATTTAAAAATTAAAATAAAATAACAGTGGCACAAAATAATAATGCGAAAAAAATATTCTTTAATTAATAAACTAATATTATGAAATGAAATGCTTTTTTAATATTAATTTGACTAAATCCTTTATTTTTAATATTTGTTTTTTCAAAATATATATATAACTAAAAATATAATACTCTCAAAGAAATAATAACGAGAAATCCAAACGGCGACGTCACATGGCATTTTCATTTGTCCCAAACGGCGATCAGTTGACGGCGGTCAATGCCACGTCATCCGTCAATGACTTTTGTTTCATCTCCGTATTTATTGGGTAAATATAATCTGCAAAAATAAATACCGAAATTAATTTGTTTGTAAAATTTACAATATTATTAAACCGGATAAACTAACAAATAAATAAGTAATGAAACAAAATACGAATACAATGAAGGTGATAATTTAAACTTGTTTAAAAATTGTTTATATATCAAATATGTTAAGTTAAATTCATGTACGTATAAATACACACCGTTTAATCGTATCGTGTTAAAAATTGTTAGCCCTACCCAATAATAACCTAACTTATTAGACCAAAATCAAGCTAAACTAGCTCGAAATACAGGCAATGTTTGTAGACCCATACAATTTGTTAAACCGAAAAAAAAAACGCAATAAGTTAATTCCTAATCTAAATTAAGGTACATTTGATATCGAACCGTAACATAATAAATATATCTATAATTATGTCTCTTTATTATTATTTTTTCCTTCGAAATATATCTCAAAATAAAAGCAAATACCGAAATATCCTTAATTATTTTTAAAAATACCAAAGTATATTCGCGAGTATGTATAAAAAGCATCACTCGCGAATGTACATTATACATGACATTCGTGGGTGTAAACTTTTGCCTCAGTCGCGAATGACATTCACGGTTGGGAAGCTGTTACAATTTTTTTTTATTTTCCCTCTCATTTTGATGCAACTTTTGCAGTTGCATCAACTCTCTCATTTTACCTTTTGCGTCGGGTGAAGCAAAGTCCTACTTGCGATTGAGTGACATTCACGGGTACTGTTTTTTTAGGTATACTTTGATATTTTTTTTTTCACAACTGAGGATATTTCGATATTTAATTTTGAGGTATATTTTTAAAAAATCTCTTTATTTGGGTAAATGATATTAATGTATTTATATAAAACTCATGATATTTGCCTATATTCATCCACTTTTTATACTTTTCTTTAATAACAATAATATCGGTGGATCCAATCAAAACATCACTAAACTAAAAAATAGTAATATTAATTACTTTTTTTATTGCTATTTTAAAAATATTAAACCATCTATTAAAATAACAATGACATTTTTTTACATTAAAGATAATTATCTCTAACAAAATTGAAACGTAAAGAGACCACAAAATCCAGAACATGCTTCTTCTGCATATCCATTGATGAACTGCCAAAGCAGCTAAACCCTAGCTAACCAACCATCAATATTACAGTAAATTTCCGACTACACAAAACCTACCACCACCACCACCATAACATCATACCATCTTGCAGCTTCGCCTCAGTGAGAAAACCGAGCCATCGGAAAAAAAAAAAAACTCAGACAATTCCGGCAACAAGGTTGATAAGGACCATAAAAATGCAGCTCCATTGCATGATCGGAATCTTTGCAGCAAAAGAAGGACGGGTTGAAGTTATAGCTGTTGCATTGCTAGAAATGGTTTTATTGCTCCTGCATTGAATTTGCCACAAAAATATTAACCCGAAACCCAGATTATTCGAAACTTGCTGTCCAAGAAATTAAACTTACCAAGTAGTCATGTAGATACACTTATCATAACCTGTTGATGATCAATAGAACATCAAGGGAGAGATGGGTCAATGGAGATCATAAACATTAAAAAAAAAAAGCATTTTTTTTAATAAGAATATAGGGGTTTAATTACATACTGAAGTTTGAATAAATAAATAAGGAGTTTTTTTGACAAATAATACAATGAACTCAAGCTAATTTCGACAAATTTATCAAATTTTGATTAAAATGTAAAAATGCAATGAAAAAAAAAATCATTTTTTAAATATCTATTTGTAGTTTTAAAAAAGTGGTAATTTTGAGATGGAGATAATAGGCATAAAAATAGCATTTCTTAAAAAATAAAAATATAGGGGTTTAATTACATAATGAAGTTTGAATAAATAAATTAAAAAAAAAAATCAGAAATTTTACAATGAACTCAAGCTAATTTCGACAAATTTATCAATTTTGGATTAAAATGTAAAAATGCAATGAAAAAAATTTCATTTTTTTAATATCTATTTGTAGTTTTAAAAAATTGGTAATTTTGAGATGGATGAATGGAGATAATAGGCATAAAAAAAGCATTTTCTTAAAAAATAAAAATATAGGGGTTTAATTACATAGTGAAGTTTGAATAAATAAATAAATAAATATTTTTTTTTACAAATTTTACAATGGACTCAAGCTAATTTCGACGGATTTATAAAATTTTAATTAAAATGTAAAAATGCAATGAAAAAAAATCTTAAATTTCATTTTTTTTATATCTATTTGTAGTTTTAAAAAAATAGTATTTATGCGTTTTTCAACAAAATCTACCAGACTTTACGAAAAAACGAAGTAGCTAATAAAAGAACTCAGTCTGTTTTTCTGCAGATTTATGATAAGATATGCAATAGATATGAGTTTAGGTCCTGAACCACATACTCGGGTCCTTGTCGACTTTGACCCCGGCCCCACCGAACCCGCACGCAATGTCTGTCGCGCCGTTTTGATGGTAGTAACTGTTGAAAGCAAACGACGCATGAGAGACCAAAGTATCGGGCTCGTAGCACGGTTGGCTCGGTTGTATCGCGGAACAATCAACGTTCCCGCCGGGCCCACATGCCCAGTCCAGCGCGCTCTGAAGATCGATCTCTGCTGCACTCGTGGACGCAATGCACCACGTTGTCCTGTTCGAAGAGGTCGCATTGTTAGTCCCCGACATGACATCCGTGCTGCCCCGACCTGCAAAGTCGAGGCTATAAACGCTTGTCTTGTCGGGATAGAACAAACCCCAATTCCGCTCCGACTCCATCCCAGGCTTCCGATTCTCGTTGAACAACGAAAATATATAGACATCCACCGCTTCCCCGGGCTTTGCAGGGGTTCCGGTGTTATTGATGACGTGGCGGATCAAGTTCGTGTTATAGGTCTCGGCATTGTCGGGAGTGGCAGCCGTCTCTTTAACAGATCCCTTCGAAGGCCACCCTGACTCGGTCACCATCACCTTGATGGTCCTAAAGTTTAGGGCTGTTAGGGCAAAGTATAGGGCATCGATCTGGGCATCAAACATGTTCGTGTAGAGTAGACCCGTGTTCGGGTCTATCACCTCGGAGGACGACTGAAATAACGCGTAGTCGAGGGATACGTTGTTGGGTGAATCTCGGAAGGCGTAGTAAGGGTAGATATCGATCATGAACGGGGATTGATTCTCCGCGAGAAAGATTAGGAGCGGCTTCAGGAAAGACGCGAAACTGCTGTTAAAGGCACCTGTCAAAAAACCGGGATATTAGGTAACATCGTTACAGGAAAGCCCGAACATTATGTAGCGAGGTAACAACGGTGAGCCCATCGACTAAATTTAACAACATTGAGCACCTGCAGAGGGCGGAAATGAGCGTGACAGGACCCCGAGGGAGTGGGTCGTGGAAACCTTGATCTTCTTATGCAATCCGAGCTTTCGGAGGGCGGTGTAGATGTTCTGCATTGCGGGGACCACGAGGGCGGTGGAGTTGACCTCGGTTGCTTCGGCCCCGACCGTAATGTAGGTGATCTTCGTGGCGGGGTAGTAAGGGAGGATGCTATTCTTGAGCCACGTGTCGGCGTTTGTTTGGAACTGCGAGAACGGGAGGAGATCGGAGTTGGTAATTCCGATCATGAGCTCGATGCTCGTGTTGGCAAAGGCCTTGAGGACTTGGATGTTAGCATCGTAGATCCGAACATACTTTATGTCGTGTTGTTGGATGAGTTTCGATGCCTCATCAGGGGTCGGGAGATCGTCGGCGTTTCTACCGTAGCATACTCCGATGTTGCTTGCTCTGCAAGTATCTGCTAAGAAGAAAAAATCATTGAATTAAATGTGATCTTTCGGTTACTGATCTTTTTTTAGTATTGTTAAATGGTTACTTAAGTTTCAAAATGTGACTAATTAGTCTACCAAAATAATCAGGTGCAAAACAAGTGTTGAACTGATAGAGTTAAACGAACCATAAATTTTGATTTGAACAAAAATAATATATTTTTAAATATCACACATTTGAATCAAAACATAATAAATGATTGGCCAAAAAAAAAAAAATCAAAACATAATACTTACCCTATAAGCTCGTAGGAATGTTTTGTTTAAATATTGAACTGTACTAATTAAAACATATATTACCGATGACCCATTAAATATTATATAAATATGGAATAAATTAATATATTTTTTTCTAAATTTGTTTAGAATTTAAGTACTTTTTTATAGGGGTGATAAAAAAAGACTATTAAACCGAATTCCCGACAAGACCGGCCCGACTAGGACCAAGACCGAGCGAGTTTTTCTTTCAAGATCGGGTTGTGCGCGATCTCGGATTTTTCCCCCGAAAGCCCGATTAGGACCGTCCCAGATCGAATTTACTATGCAAACCCTAAAAATCAATAATGTATGTTTGAAACTATGGGAGAAACGAACTTTGTATGTTCGTTACTTGGTTGATTTGTACTTTGTATATTTGTTCCTTTGATTCCAATAATGTTTATATTTGGACAAATTTTTTTTTTTTTTGTCAGATTCGGTCCAGGATCGAGACCGACTAGGGCGTTTTTTTTTGGCTGAGGTCGGCCTCGGTCCTCCAAAAGGCAAGACCGAAATTTCAGTCTCGGTCTTGCCTTCAACCGGACCGGACCGCCCATGATCCGCCCTACTTTTTTATTTTAGAGTAATTCTAAAAAAGGTTAATTTTGTCTTCTTTTTTTTTAAGAATAGATAATAAAAAATATTTACATTGAAAAATAAATACAAGGGAGAGTTTTTGTTTTTCACTTAACAACTTTATTACTAACATTGTATTCATTAAGCATCTATTCATATATATATATATAACCAACAAATATTAAGAACATTCTTCAATGAAATTACATTCTTCTTCTTCTTTCTGGATAATTCATGATGAACAAATGTGAATCTACCAATCTACCATATAGATTCAGATTTCAGAGCCATTTATGAGGGTCCCACATATTCTTTATTATTGCATTCTAGCTGTTCCACATAATGCCATTTCATCTGCAGACTAATACAATAATGGCTGAAAGAGAATCTATAAAGCAACCTAATGGAGTGATTAGAACATAGAAGAAGGAGATGGTTAAGCAATTGCAGTGTGAATCTACTCAAAATTAACCCAGAGCAAAGCTCGTCTTGCTTATAATGGAAAGAACATTAATGAACAGATAAACATAAATGGTAAAAATGTGTTTTTTTCTCTTTTTCTGGAGAGACCCAGAAACCCAGATTCGTAAAGCTAGAATCAAGCTACAAATCAAGAACAGAAAGAAGCAGAGATGTAAAAATCAAGAATTTACATACCCAGAAGCATAAGCAGCAGTGAAGCGGCAAAGATGAGCCTGAATCCCCTCCCCATTGCTATCTTCTTCAAGAATCAAGATTTTGCAGCACAGCAGCTGCAATGTTCTTGCCTCTGGTTCTGGAGAAGTGTAATGCAAAGGTGAGAGCTTTATTACTGTCTTCTTCAAGTCCCAACTAAGCTGCTTTGTTTGTTGGGCTTATACTTATTGGGTATATGGTCTGACACAGTATCTGTGAGAAACCGGACACACGATGGTTTATAAATTTTGATTAAGGAAAGTGCATCGGGTCCGTGAAATTGGGATGTCTGTTCTTGTTCCTTTCTCCTGCTGGGCCATTTTCTGTATATACCCTCTCATCCATGGCGGTCGAACCAACCAATGCTAGTCTAGTCTAACGGTACAAATTGCTGGGAAAAGCCGACAAATTTACTCCTCTTTTTCTCTACTGAGTGCTGATGATTTCCTTTTCCTGTTTTTTTCTCATTATCTTGTCCCCATTATCCTCCTTTTTGCAGATTAAAAATGTTTTTATTTTTAAAAAGAGAAAATCTAAAAATGAAACTAACATGTTTGTTCAAAATAATTTGTTGTGCAATTTGTTATTGTATTGATGATTAATAGTTCAATACGTTTGAAAATGATAGTAATTGATATCTCTGTTATTTTTTTGTTAAAAAATTCTGTTAAATATTTTTTATATTTGAAAAATTAACCAAATATTTTTAAAATGTTACAATTAAACCCCACAAACTTATATTAATATTTCAAATAAATCTCAACTTGATTCGAGCTACACCGAGGGTCCCCTAACCAGGTTCGAACCCAGACCAGGTCCCTAGGTTTGGGCTCATAACCATACCATAGGACCCCTGATAGGGGCTCAATTGGAGCCTCAATCGGTGTGGACCGAATTCTGTCCAAACCGATTAAAGCTCCAATTGAGCCCCAATCTGGGGTCCTATGGTCTGGGTTCAGACCCAGACCAAGTCACATGGTTGGGCAATCTGATATGGGTCCAGACACAGACCATAGGACCCCAAATTGGGGCTCAATTGGAGCCCCAATCGTTTGAACGAATTCGTCTGGGTTTAGCCCCAATCGGGGGTCCTATGGTCTGAGTCTGAGCCCAGATAAGATCCTCAGGGTTGGGTGATCTGGTCTGGGTTCGGACCCTGGCTAGGGGACCCCCGGTGTGGCTCGAATCAAGTCAAGACTTGTTTGAAACATTAGTGTAAGTTTTAATTGTAACATTTGGAAGAATATTTGGTTAATTATGTAAATATTAAAAATATTTAATGAATTTTTTTAACAAAAAAATAACGGAGGTACCGATTACCATCATTTTCAAAGATGTTGGACTAAAAACAATCGTTTGGGTTGGAAAACCATATTCGTCAACACATGTTGTACCATTTTCATACCTTTTCATTTTAAAAAAAGTTGAAATATATAGGATTCTTTAAGTTATATACTTATACATATATATATTATTTAGTTGAAATGTATATTTATTTTATGGTTAAATATCAAATAGCTACTTTGACATATAGGGCAAATCACTACCTCCGTAAAATTTACCGTTAAATATGGACGGAAAATGACGTGGCAACACATGATTGATCCATAATTTAAAAAACTATATTATTTTTTTAAAATTCTAAAAAAATCATAAAAAATTGGAAAATTAATAGAAAAATAAAAGTTTTAAATATAATATTTTTATTAGAATTATGAAATAAAATAAATCATTAGTTGTTTTTAATTTTGTTTCATATTTTTCAATATAAAAATTATAGGGTTAATTACTTAATTGGTTACACATGTTTCACCATTGTGAAGAATGGTTACACATGTTTCAAAATGTGATTAATTTTTTTTGAAATGTGACTAATTGTTTTTTTTTACTGTTCACCGTTAGAAATTAATGGTAAGTCACTATTTAGATACGTAAAATAACGTAATTACCCTCTTCAAGAACCCAAAAATTCAATTATGGGTTCTTGAAGAACCCATAAACCAGATTCTGGGTTTAGATTTATGGGTTCTTCAAGAACCCAGAATATGGTTTCTTCAAGAACCCATAATCTGGTTTCTGGTTTCTTCAAGAACCCATAATCGATTTTTTGGGTTCTTGAAGAGGTTAATTACGTAATTTTACGTATCAAGAACCCATGATTATGTGTTCTTCAATACCACTAGGAGCATAATAGTCATTTCACAATTCAATAATATGTTGAAAAAATTAATTAACGGTTTACTAACGGAATAATCAATTAATCACATTGGGAAAAACATGTGTAACCAATTAGTCACATAGCAAAACCAATTAATCACATTTTGAAACATGTGTAACCATTCTGCACAATAGTGAAACATGTGTCAGTCTTATTGAAACATGTGTAACCAATTACAAACTCTTATTTTTTTCTTATTTTTTTAGTATTTTTAAAAAAATATAGTTTTTAAAAGTATGGACCAATCATGAGATGCCACGCCATTTCCTTCCATATTTAACGGAAAATTTAACGGAGGTAGCGATTTGCCCCATGTGTCAAAGTTGAGGTAGCTATTTGCACCTTCGTCCAAAGTTTAGGTAGTCGTTATTGAAAATTCAAAGTTTGGGTAGCTATTTGTAAAACGTCCAAAGTTCGGGTAGCTATTTGGTATTTAACCCTTTATTTTATATGTAAAAGTATAAAGACGTGTTTGACTAGTGAAATACGAAATAGAGATTAAGAAATAAAAGATAATCATATGATGTTAATTAATTGAAATGATATGATGTTAATTAATTAAAACGAAATGAAACATAATATTTCAATATTTGATTGATAAAATAATAGATGAAAATGGAATGAACTAACGTCAGATGACATATATACCATTTATTTTAATATGTATAATATTGTTTTAATATGTATAATATATAATATAATTATCTTATAAAAAATTATATTAATTAATTTTGGATGTTTAAATAAATAATTAACTGTGGATGATATTTTTGTCAATTAAACATCTATTATTTATTTGCAGCTCTCTATGAATGGAAATTATGAGGTTTTCCTAAATAATACTTATTCTTAACTCTCTAAAAATTTCGATTCCGTGAAATTCCAATTACCCGAAACAAACATCAGAATACATGGCAAACATATGTATTCCCTATTCCTTATCAATTATGCGAATCAAACATGCCATAAAATTTAGGGTTAATTACTTAATTGGTTACACATGTTTCACCATTGTGCAGAATGGTTACACATGTTTCAAAATGTGATTAATTGGTTTTGCTATGTGACTAATTGGTTACACATGTTTTTCCAAATGTGATTAATTGGTTATTCCGTTAGTAAACCGTTAACTTTAACGTTAATTCATTTTTTTAACATATTATTGAATTGTGAAATGACTATTATGCCCTTAGTTGTCTTGAAGAACAGATTGGAAGGATTGAAAAACCAAAATCGAATCAAATTCGATTTGATGTTAAAATCGAACCATTAAATGCTGTTCTAGGTTCTTGCGAACCCAGAAATTGCAATTCTGGGTTCTCAAGAACCCAGAAATTGTAATTCTGGGTTCTCAAGAACCCAGAAAATGCTGTTCTGGGTTCTCAAGAACCCAGAAAATGCTGTTCTGGGTTCTTGAAGAACTCAGAAAATGTTGTTCTGGGTTCTTGAAGAACCCAGAAAATGCTGTTCTGAATTCTTCAAGAACCCAGAACAGCAATTTCAAACATTTTGAATGGGTTCTTCACAATGTGGGTAACATGTACAACCTTTTAATCACATCATTTCAAACAACAGTATCCATTTAATCACATTATAGAGAAACATGTATGACCTTTTAATCACATTATAGAGAAACATGTATGACCATTTAATCACATTTGGTGATAACATATACTGCAATACAGAACTTCAAGAACCCAGAAACAGCATTTTTGGGTTCTTGAAAAACCTAGAAACAGCATTTCTGGGTTCTTGAAAAACCCAGAAATCAGATTTCTGGGTTCTTGAGAACCCAGAATCGCAATTTCTGAGTTCTCAAGAAACCAGAAACGCGATTCTGGGTTCTTCAAGAAACCAGAAATCAGATTTCTGGTTTCTTCAATTCTTGTTCTTGAAGATGATGTGTTCTTGAAGATGATTCTAGGGGTAATTACGTCATTTTACGTATCTAAATAGTGACTTAACTGTGATTTTAACGGTGAACAGTAAAAAAACCAAATAGTCACATTTCAAAACCAATTAATCACATTTTGAAACATGTGTAACCATTCTGCACAATGGGGAAACATGTGTAACCAATTAAGCTATTAACCCTAAAATTTACCACAACTTAATTTTATTTTTATTTTTTTATAAAAATAGTGTGACCTGACATGAGTATGAGAGCAGAGGCTATTGAAGATATTAGGCTGCAAGTTACCATATAATAGCTAAGTTTAGTCTACATCCACGCCAAATGTAAACTTAAGGGTCTTAATCAACTTATCCAGAAAAAGGGGTGCTAAATGCAATTATCATTTTCTACCCGATGCCATTTGAAAATTAACTAAAGTTGAGGGCGTTTGACTAACTTTCACTTCTTTCGTCGCATTCTCTTTGCGCGGCCTTCTTGATTTGAATCTTCAACGTCTCATTCCCAAACGTTCGGTTTCATTTCTGCCGCCTCCTTCTTTACTTGAATCCTCCATCGACGGCGCATCAAAGCTACGCCGGCGAGAAGCAGATCTGACCATCAGGTAATACTCTATTACTCTCCTTCCTGTGTGTGTGTGGGCGCTCTTAACCATATCTACTGCGGATTCTGTTGATGTTAGCTCTAGATGAACCGAATTGGATTGATGCTGCTACTCTGAAATCAAATTGACGGCCCGCCGTTCCATCGTTGGACAAGAATCGCAGACATAAAGGGTAAAGAATCACCATGAAAACCAAGAATCCATTGAAGCAACTCAAGCTGTCAGTTCCTGCTCAAGAAACCCCAATTACGTCTTTTCTGTAAGTTGCATTCCGCATATATTACATTAATATGCTGCCGATTTTCTGTCTCTGTGCGTTTGTTTCTATTTGTGTATATTGATGGCAAAATTCACTATTTATTTATTACTTTTATGGATCTAAGAGAAATCATGTTTCTCGGAATTTTAAGCAAGCAGATTAGGGTACTTGATGAACTAGGATTCTCCATAGGTTCGAAGTATGATACTACTAATGCAATTACATTGTATTAGTTGTTCATATCCTCTGTTTGATTTACTCTTTCATGCTTAATCCATTGGAGTTTGGATATGATCTAACTGGATTTTGCAGCACGGCGAGCGGGACATTCCACGATGGTGATTTTCTCCTAAATCAGAAAGGTTTACGACTCATCTCTGAGGAAAAAGAGTCCCCTGTAAGCAAACTTTCTTAAGTGGAATCCATTTTGATGAACTGATTCAACTCATTCCTATGATGTGCTCACTGTCTACTCTCTTTCGTATTTTACTATTTCAGCTCTTACTTCGTTGTTTACTGTAGGTTTGAGCCTATGATATTTACATTGTTGTTAGTGGATTGTTTTTCGTAAGTTAGTAATCATTGGTGACTGTTTGCTTTCGATAGCATTAACTTTTAAATAGAAAAAAAAATTTATGTAGAGCTAGATTTCTCTAAAATTCTTAGTTCAATTCCACTCATGCGATTGAAATTTGAAGGACATGCAGATAATTCATATTTCGGAGTTGTTACTCTTAAGCTTCTGTTGTGCTTTCTTATTTATGTTGCCAGCTTCCCAATGGTAAGGAGCTCGATCTTGAATTCTCTTTGGAAGATCTTGAGACAATCAAAGTCATCGGGAAGGGAAGTGGTGGTGTTGTACAATTAGTTCGGCATAAATGGGCTGGCACTTTGTTCGCTCTCAAGGTACGCACAGCCTCAACCATTCCATGATTCATAAAGATAACGGACTGAAACTTTGATTTGAGAAAATCATGGCTAAGTTTAATATCTCTGAAATTATAGAAAAACATCTCCGTAGTTGTTGATGCTGTTCTATTCTGTTGTATTGTCATATCGAATAATGCTCAAGTTTTTATTACTGTAACTATTGTCGTGTTTTGGCTTTATGGCCTCCTTACCATCATGCTGCAGCTAAAGCTTGACACAAAAGATGGCATAATCTTTGGTGCTCTTATTTGCATCTCTGCATAGAGTCATTGACTATCAAATGTTTTCTGTTCACGGTGCTTCTGAAATGAATTACAGGTAATTCAAATGAATATACAAGAAGAGATCCGTAAGCAAATTGTGCAGGAGTTGAAGATCAATCAAGCCTCACAATGCCCACATGTTGTCATTTGCTACCACTCGTTTTATCACAACGGCGCCTTTTCCCTTGTGCTAGAGTACATGGATCGGGGATCTCTTGCAGATGTGATCAAACAAATTAAGACAATACTAGAACCTTATCTCGCTATGGTCTGCAAGCAGGTATATGAAATTATGAACTTTATTTATGTCAGGTTAATACATTCAACACATCATAGAGCTCTTAATAGCTACTAAATCATATGCTTATGCCTCAGGTATTACAAGGCCTAGTGTACTTGCACAACGAAAGGCATGTCATACACAGGGACATAAAACCATCCAATCTTCTTGTAAATCACAAAGGTGAGGTCAAAATCACTGATTTTGGCGTCAGTGCGATGTTAGCTAGCTCAATGGGCCAGAGAGACACATTTGTGGGAACTTACAACTACATGTCGGTAAGTCGTGTCTACTATCCATAAAATTCAATGCTTCATGGAAATTCAGAGCAAATAGGTCGTCACTAAACATGGGTCTCGTGCTGTAGCCTGAGAGGATCAGTGGGAGCACATATGACTATAGCAGTGACATTTGGAGTTTGGGCATGGTGGTGCTTGAGTGTGCTATCGGTCGATTTCCTTATCTGAAATCAGAAGATCAGCAGAATTGCCCTAGCTTTTATGAGCTTTTAGACGCTATAGTACATGGTTCTCCGCCTTCTGCACCACCCGACCAATTTTCACCCGAGTTCTGCTCCTTTGTATCTGCATGGTAAATATCAAATTGATTGATTGATCCTTTGTTGTTAAATTTAAAAACCACAGTTTAGAAACTGACAATTTGCTTTTCTTGGAAATATTCAGCATAAAAAAGGACCCTCAAGATCGAGCTTCATCCCAGGACCTGTTGGTAAATTGCATTTTTTTCCCCACTCAAGGTTCATGCTTTTTAGTCTTACATAGTAGGGGTGTCAAAACGGGTCATCTAGTGTGAGGAACACTATGACCTAAACACGACCCGTATAATAGTATGTGTTAGTTTTTGAAACCCAAACTTGACCCGTGGGTTGGAGGATCAACCCGTGGGTCAGAATGACCCGTCAGGAATGGTAACGGTTCACACTCGTTCGACCTCCATGACCCGCAGGTCAGTCTGATCCGTTTGACCCACCATTTCAATAAAAAACAAAAACATACTAAAATATATAAATGGAATGGGTCATGGGTTGATCCGTGGGTCAATGCTTCTGACCCAAACCTGATACGTGTTTTCACGGGTCATCCATGGGTCGTGTCAAAATGACTCATGAGTCAAAAAACTTGACCCAAACACGACGTATTGGCGGGTCACTCACGGGTTGTGTCAAATTTTGACACCCCTATTACATAGGATAATGTGCTTGCTTGATTACACTATAATGTGCTGTTTTTTTAACACTTCAGAGCCACCCATTCATCAAAAAGTTTGAAGATAAGGACATTGACTTGGAAATTCTAATGGGGAGCTTGGAACCTCCAGTAAGTTTCCCAAGATAAACAACTTTCTCGTTGTGTTAAAGTAAAGGTATGTCTTGATCGTAGAGCAAAATGCCATTCTTTACAGCATATAATTAAGCATGTTTGTTTGTTCACAATGGAATAGAAATCTGCAGACTCGAGAACAATCGTAGAGTAAAATGCCGTTCTATATGTGTGTGTGTGTTTGTTTGTATGATATTTTCAATCTGAGAATATAAAGTGTACCTTTCTGTCTGCTGGATGTGAAATTTGTTGTTTCGATGTGATTATTTGTGGATGTCTTTGTATGGTATTTTCAATCTGAGAATATAAAGTGTACCTTTCTGTCTGCTGGATGTGAAATTTGTTGTTTCGATGTGATTATTTGTGGATGTAAAAAAAAATGCAGAATTGGTGATTTTGAGAAAAAAGACTTGTTAGGTTGTAAAAATATGTTTTGAAAATTGTAAAAATATCAAAATTTATCTCTTCAAAACTTTATTATATATTACAATTGAGTTTCAATATGTGAAGAAGAGTTGAATCCTGAGAGGCAAAGCAACAAAGTTTATAGTCCAAAAAAAAACATTTCAAAGAGAGAAAAAGGTGATGAAGGTTCATTGAAGAAGGGTTCTATTAAGATATATATACCGAATGTTTTTTTTATTAATAATTTCAGATTTATGAGTTAAATCTTACTAAACTAATGTTTACAAACATCAATTTAAGACATAATATTCAAACGGATAATATAATTGGTTATAACGTATATCTGAAATTTTATGTTTATTTCTTTGCATAAAAACTACTAAAGAAAAATTGTTCATTTATAGGAGATAATTATATATGTATGACTTTTTAAAAATTATTTTCCACGTAATAATTTTCAAATAATATTCTGTTTTTTTTACGCAAACTTAATATATGAACTTAATATTCATGATGGATCACAAGTTGTCTCGAACATGAGATTGTTTGCACACACTCATTGAAATTAAGCAAAGCAAAACATATTTATTAGGAGTGTCAAAACGGGTCATGGGTCGTGTCAGAAACCCCTGACCCAAACATGACCAATGTAATAGTATTAGTTAGTTTTTCAAACTCAAACTTGACCCGTTCTGACCCGTTAGGAATGGTAAGAGTTGGGTCAGACTGATCAATTCGACCCACCATTTCAATAAAAACCATAATAAATTTGTGGCAGAGGAGTATTTTTTTTTTGGTAAATGCTGAAACAAAATCATACAAACTAGTCTACTCTAGAGTTTCAAGTCTAGTCTTAGTCACACCCATGGTATCCAGTCTAAGAATCGCTACAACACTCCTAGGTGGTTGATCCAACTCAACAAATGTTGATTCTATGTTGACCGCTTCCTTAGCCAACATGTCAGCTGCTCCGTTTCCTTCTCTGAACACGTGCCTTAGCTTCACTCTCCTGAATCCCAGCATCAGTCTCTTGCAATCACAGATAATAGGGGTTAGCGGTCTGTCTTCCAAGTTCTCTTCTAGAATCATACCTATCGCCTCTTTAGCATCCGACTCCACATGGAGGTCCTGAATTCCCATCTTCCTTGCCAATATAAGCCCGTCCCTTATCCCCCATAACTCTGCGACCAAGCTATTTGTTATGCCCAGTCTTCTTTGAGCCCCTTTCACCCAACCACCTAGGTGGTTTCTTAGAATCGATGCGCATCCTGCTGGTCCCGGATTTCCTATCGCTGATCCATCTGTGTTCAGTTTGGTCCAACCAAACTCTGGAGTAGTCCATCTAACTTCGAGCTCCGTCCCACTCCGTGCGTGTTGTGACTTCTCCAGTGCAATCGAGATTTCTCTTACCTGTGAAAGTGTTAGACTCACAATATCTCTATCCAGAAATTTGTTAGTGAAAATAAACGAATTTCTGTTTTTCCAGATAAACCACACAGCAGAGGAAAAAATCAAACCCCATTTCATCCCCTCGTGATGCTCCCTATCATCATGACTGTTAGCTTTCAACCAAACCGCTAACTGGTTATCATGAAAATCTATGTCACCCGGAATACCAATATCCAACCAAACCTGCCTAGCATACTGACAATCCCGCAGGACATGCATGGTGTTCTCTTCAAATAGGCCACAAATTTTACAAACGGGATCAATATCCATACCTCTCTTCCTAAGCATGCAAGCAGTAGGTATACGATCATGATTACACAACCACAAAAAGTGTTTGATTCTGGGTAAGTTTTTACCTTCCCAGATCCAGTTCCACTTACTCTGATCCTGCTCGATGTGGTTGTGCCTTTTCTGGCTGATACTCCTATGAACCATGGCTACAGATGGTGTACCTGTCGGAGAGCCCCACCATACCTTCCTATCTTGACCCCCTTGGCCTATACTCCTTGGAGTCGCTCTTATCATCTCCACAATGGAATTCGGGATCTGGAGTGACAGGTTTGAAACGTCCCACTCCCCATTATTTGAAATTAACTCCTGCAGCTTAAGATCCTGCTCCTCGAAGCCCAGAGGACCCTGCACCATACTACGCAAAGAGTTAGGGCCAAACCATTTATCATACTAGACGTTAACGCTAGCTCCGTCTCCCACAATCCACCCTAGTCCTTCCTTCAGACAGCTCCTCCCATTTCTCAGTGCTTTCCAAGTGACTGATCCAGTCTTCATCTCTCTCCTGTTTGGCCTGAAGTACCGATTCTTAAGGATACTCGCCCACGGAGCCTCCGACCTCTCCATTCTCCAGGCTAGGTTAGCTAACATGGCATTGTTTCTTTCCCTGGTTTGTGCCATTCCTAGCCCCCCTTTATCCTTTGGAAGAGTTACCACTTCACAACTCAGGTGGTGCATTTTCTTTCTCTCCTCCAAAGAGCCCCAAAGAAAGTTCCTGTTCAATTTATCCAACTCATTGCAAGTAAGATGGGAGATTAGTACATTGCATATAATACGCTGGAATCGAAGTCATAACCGAGTTAATAAGGATCCCACGACCCGTGACAGATAGAAGCTTAGAACGCCAACCCGCAAGCTTTGTCCGGACTTTGTCCAGGATGAAAGTGAATGACTTCACTTCCTTACTCGACAAACTCATAGGGAACCCCAGGTAATTAGACAGGTTGTCCACTTTAGTCAGGCCCAACAACCCCGCCAACTGGTTAGTCGACTCCGTGACCATGTTTTTTGAGAAAACCACTTGCGATTTCTCAAAGTTAATTTTTTGGCCTGAGTTTTCACAGAAAATCTGTAAAATCCTTGTCATCGACTAACAATTGGCGAACGAGGCTTCACCCATAAGAATCAGGTCATCAGCGAATAGCAAATGTGATAGCTGGAGGGACTGCCTGCCTAATTTCAGGGGTTTCCACTGACCTCTCTTAACATCCTCCTCGATGAGGAAGCTAAGGAAGTCCATGCACAAAATGAAGAGGTACGGGGAAAGGGGATCCCCCTGCCTAAGACCCCTGGAAGGAGAGAATGACTTCAGTTTGCCCCCATTCAATAGAATGGAGACAGAGGTGGAACAAACGCAATTCATAATGATGGATATCATCTTCCTAGGGAAATTAAAGTGCATCAATGTTTGACGGATAAAATCCCACTCCAATCTGTCATAGACTTTTTCCAAATCCAGCTTAAGCACCATGAGCCCCGACTTACCCTTCTTATTAGCCACAGATCTCAGGACCTCCCTAAGGATCACCACATTATCACTAGCACGTCTACCAGGAATAAAACTGGCCTGAAAAGGGGAGATCAGGTGATGCATATATGGATGGATCCTATTGACAATGACCTTAGAGACCAGCTTGTAAGAAGTATTACAGAGGCTAATCGGTCTGAAATGCTTAACCATCTCAGGATTTCCCATTTTCGGGATCAAGCAAAGGAGAGTATCATTCATGTTCGTAGGTAGCAGGTTGCCCGCAATTTTTTTTAATAAGACCACAAATCGAATTTCCCACAATGTCCCAATTTTTTTGGTAAAATATGGGGTGTAGCCCATCAGGGCCAGGGGCTTTCAAGGGCCCCACCGTCTTAAGCGCACCCAACACTTCACTCTTAGAGACCACACGGTTCATGGAGTTAGCCATATCAGGAGATAGGCTCACCGGGGGGGGTTAAATTCCAGATCCAGGTCAATCTGGACTTCACCCTTACCCGAAGTGAACAGATTAATGAAAAAACTTTGAAATATACCCTTAATCTGACTTGGATCATAGACCCATTGTTCCCAAGGGTCCTTTATGACTCTAATTTTTGACCGATTTCTTTTCACTAAAGTGGTGACATGGTAGAATTTGGTGTTCCTATCCCCGTCCTCAATCCATTTTGATCTGGATTTAGCGGCCCAAAGCATCTCCTCATGATTGAGGATAGATGCATACTCCACCCTCAACTCTTTTTCTCTGATGATATCAAAGGCATTGGGGCTAATGGTGATCCTCTTTTGAGTAAAGTCAAGTTGCTCAAGGATATGAGTTTTTCTCTTAAACACATTACCAAACACCATCCTATTCCAAACTCTGGCCCTAGCAGGGAAGATCCTAGTAGCCTCCTGGTGACAGTTGACCGCCCTATCCCAAGTTTTAGACACCAAATTTTTAAAGTCCGGGTGATCAAGCCACATAGGCTCACATCTAAAGGGTCTGACAGATCTATCCAAGTCCTCCTTATTTAGTTGAAGCAGAAGAGGGCAATGGTCTGACTTGACTCTAGTGAGGTGGGAAACCTTAGCATTCGGGAAATTGACAATCCACTCAGAATTAGCCACAATTCTATCTAGACGCTGATGGACAAATCTATTATTTTTGCACATTTTTTCCCAAGTAAACTGGGGTCCCGAGAACCCCAGATCAATCAGGCTACAATAATCTAACATGTCCTTGAATCTATTCGCCCGGGTCCAATCTATCGGCCTACCCCCTTTCTTCTCATCCTGGCTAACCACGTCATTGAAATCACCTAAGACTACCCAAGCAATATTCATGGCATCCGACACCGCTTTCAAATTATTCCAAAGATATTGCTTTTCTTCTACATTAACACTAGCATATATAGCAGACAAAATCCAAGTCAGATTAGTGGTGTGTACCTTAACCGACACATGGATCTCTTGCTCAGTAGACCCCAGGGCTTGAATGTCCAAAGTCATTGAATTCCAAAGGATTAGAATTCCACCACTTAGACCCCTAGCATCCACACTTTCAAATCTGTCGAATCTCAGCTTTTTTGTTTGAGCTAGTATCTTGTCCCCACTGATCATCGTCTCCGTCAGTATGAGCATATCCGGATTATATCTGCCCACCAAATCTTTAACAGTGTTAATAGCAAGCTTACTACCTAAACCCCTACAGTTCCAAGCAATAATTTTAACGTTACAGCAATTACTATCCAAATTCGAATCCCCCACAGTGGTAGTTCCTCCTAAATTCAGCATATTTGTACTAATCATAAAAACAATAACAGAAAATAAACAAAACAAAACACTAGAGCAGAAAATACTCCCTCCGTCAGTGATCCCCACTGGGTTGCACCGAACCTGATACCACATCCCAACTTGGTCCACCTGAAATCCTTAATGGCGATCTACTCCTTTTCCTATCTGAGTGTCTCCTGCTCGATTCTTCTCTTACCGTCTCCTCCACCATGTTGAAGGTTCTGTCGAGCTGGGTGCGGTTAAATCTGTCAACTTGCTGCTTTACACAGTTTGTGATTTCCTCTCCTTGGTTTCGATCCGTGGCCGTCTCAGCACGCTCCCACCGAGCTTGATTAGGATTTTTCCTTAATATCAGTTCCATCCCTGTCCCAATTGGGCCCTCCCCTCCTTGTTCCTTCTCTTTACCTGACTTACGCAACTGGGCGTCCTGATCCCGCATTCCTTCTCCTCTGAGTTTTCTGTCCCCAACCGAGCTTAGATATGGAAACTTGCCCGGGCCTTGCTCCGACCCACTTTCCTTGGCCTGTTTCTTGAAATGTAGAACTGGTCCGGCCTCTTCCTTTGATGACATGTTACTCGGCCCACTTCTCTTCTCCTCCACCGCTCGGCCCACTCCCTTCTCTGATATTTTAATCACCTCTGCCCCTGCCATACTCTTCCCGTTCTGCACAGCTTTCCTCCCAATGAAAGCATTCGCACTCCTGTTCCCCTGCTCCACTGGTTGTCGTCCCATGCCTCCCTGCCCGTTATGTTCCCCGATCTGGTCGTTGCTCTCGATGCCTTTGGCCCTGGCGGTCGACGGTTTCGTGCCCCTTCCCGGCGGCCTTCTCCGAGCTTGAACCAGCATCCATGGGCCATAGCCACGGTAAGCAGCCTCCCCTTGGTCCTCCGTGCCCTCCTCTAGACTTGGCTGATCCATCCTCGCCTCAGGTTGACCACTTGGTCTCGCGTTCCCCGCTGTGGTCTCATCGCCGTGCCCCTGTTGGTTCTGGTACGGTTCTTCCTTTCTCCCCCCACACGTCTGTTTTTTGTGGCCGATCCTTCCACACTCAAAACATAGGGATGTTATTCCTTCATACTCCAAATCGAGATGTAGATTGTCGATTTTAAGAAACAGTGGCAATGGATTCATGAGATTCATTTGAATGCATAGCCTAGCGAACTTCCCCCTTTCACCATTCACTGTGGCCAAATCTATCTTGAGTAGCGTCCCCAAGCTGTTTCCAATCTTTTGAAGTGCTTGCAACTCATAGTATTCCGACGGTAGCATAGGGATACGCATCCAGATAGCCGCCGCCGTGAACGATGCCTTAGCCGGTTGGAATTTTGGTTCCCACATCCGCATTGTTAGGAAGCTTGCATTAACAAACCACGGTCCTTCCTTTAGAACCCTATCTAGGTCCACTCTGTTTTTGAATGTTACTTTGAAGAAACCGTTACCTAGGTCCATCATGTCAAAGGGATCCGAAGTTTTCCACATTAGTGTCAGTTTCCTTAGTAGGAAACGATAATCCACTGACTTCCCAAATAGTTTGATGATAATATCAAGAGCATGATTCTTGCGCATTGCCATTTTTCTTCCCTGGTGAAGAAGATCTTGACACAATTGATGTCCGGGAATTCATCCACCTCTTCTTCAATGCCATTCAGCAGGTAATCTTCACAATAAAACGTCCTCTCAAATGCACCGGGGATTACCCCAGTTAATTTAGCTTTGTATGATGGTTTTTGCTGACATTGTTCCCTTTCAGGAACCAAGTCCTCCTCCATTCGATCCACCAAGCTCACCGGGACAGCCTGGTTATTGTTGATGTTCGGAGCCTGGCTCCGAGACTCCATCACGGTGAGCCACCGCAGTGCAGCCGATCAGGATCACTATGAGTAGTCACTCAAGGCAAGAGCAGGTACTGAATCACCTTCTTTGACAGGGTAAGACAATAGGAGACTTGTCTCAGGACTTCCGTCGAACACGTTATGGGCACAACTGACTGGATGGATTCTAAACAACGTCTATTCTCACCAATCAGAATGCTTCCGATCCACTTCTCTTTTCTTCTCCCCGAAAGTGATGATCAAACCTGCTCCACTCCAAAATCAAAGTACTGGAGCAGAGATGATGAAAAGAGCAGATGAAATTTCTCGTTTCTTGCCTTCACAGTGCCGCTGTAATAACGAAATGATGAGTCAATGTGGTAGGTGTTGAGGTTGGGATTGGACCTTTCGCACCGTCCGGAGATGCTCTCAGAAATCAGAAACCCAGCTGCATTAGGCCGCGAATCTTCAATCCAAGATGTGGCAGAGGAGTATGACGGGTCACAAGTTGACCCGTGGCAGAGGAGTATGACGGGTCACAAGTTGACCCGTGGGTCAAACCTTCTGACCAAAACATGATCCATGGTTTTACGGGTCATACACGGATTTAGTAAAAAACTCTTACCCAAACACGACTCGTGGCGGATCTCGCACGGATTGGATCAGTTTTTGATCTAATATTCATTAAAATAATAAGCCCGACCGAGAATCTAAACTAAAAAATAAGTGTAAACCAAACTGTATATTTACAGTTTGTTGTTTCCTGCTCGATATTTCATCGGTTTACCAGATCATTCAGTTATTTTTTACTGATGAAATGATGTCACTGGTTTTTCCGCTAACAAATTTCATTAAATTAACATCTTTTGGCTTAAAATATATTTTTTATCCTTAGAAACAGAAAAAGAAGTAGAATATCGATGTTCATAAAATCAAAATATGGTTTGAATTTTTGAAACATATTTCTCAACAACAACAAAATATAATTATTGTTTTGGGTCCATTTTAAAACTAAAATGAATGATGTCATAACTGCATTTTTTTGGTTCAATACGAACCTAGAAAATAATATTTTGGTATTTATCAGTTATTTATAATTTTTAAAAAAATATGATATTTAATAGAAAAATAGATATAACAATAATAATTACATATTTAACCATATCTAACAAATATATATGCACTAAACTAAATAAACAAAAATTATTTATGCAAATACGAAATATGTGGGGCATCCAACATTTATTACTTTTTGATATTTAACCGGAAGTAAATAAATTTTCTGGAAAAAAAAATGAGGCGAAAAATCTCCATCGAAATTTCGCCAGAAAAGAATCTCCGTAGATACGAACGGAGAGCGAACATTCACATCTTCGTCTCCTTGCGATCCATACACAGATATACTTCACAGGCAAGCCTCTGCTATGCCTCGTAAAGCTTCCCAGACCGCCGAATCATTGCTCGCCGGATCATGGAATGCTTATTGGCCTCCGCTGCCGCAGTTTAGCTCCAGGAACAACCAACTAGAATTATGGGAAATAAGATCGCGCGGACCAAACAGGGCTCTGCTTCGGAGTACTATCTCCACGACCTTCCGTCCTCGTACAATCTGGTGCTCAGGGAGATCCTTGGCAGTGGCCGTTTTTTTAAGACGATCCAGTGCAAGCACGATGAGGGACTGGTCCTCGTCAAGGTGTATTTCAAGCGTGAAGACTCCATTGATCTCAGGGAGTATGAGCGCCGTCTACTTTACATCAAGGAGACCTTTCGAGCCATCGACCACCCTCATGTCTGGCCCTTCCAGGTTGGTTTGGGAAAACATTAGTTTAGTGCTGAATTCAAGTTAAGATAGCTAGAAATTACAAGGCAGATTAATTGGCTTTGGTAAATTCGGGAAAAAGACTGCATTTTGATCTCATGCCTGTTTCAGTTATGTTCTGACTTCTGAATGGAGAGGTGTGCGATAAACTTTAGACTTTTTACTGTTCCAGTGAGATGCCGGATTTGAGATATTGATAGGGGTGAAAGATATCTCTGAGCGTCATGCTTTTTAATTAGTCATAATTTAAGGGCAGGATGATTTGATTTTCTTTGCTATATGTAAATGAAGAGTATTAATCTTGATTCGCTTGAGTAAACTCAATATCTATGATCTTTCGGTTCTTGTAATTTCATACAAAGAAAATCACCTGGAAGAGAGTATCGTTGGTTTCTGCATTATGATTTTTCACATATTATTACAGTTTCAATTTTCAAAATTGAGTGATTTATCGGCTTGACCAAGTGGATGTTTGTGTAATTGATGGATGAATTGTATCCGAGCTATCAGTTAAACTAGAGAACAAATTGACTGAATTGCGTGTATTTAGCATGCTTTATGCGAGTCACAAGACAGTTTTAGTGTAGCTTATTGGTTACTGTGTGTTTAAGATACTATAGCAGTTTCAGCCTTGTTAACAGATTTCATGTTTAGCTGAATTTCAGTATTTTATTGTGATCACCTAGTCGAAACTTCATTTAGCAATTAGCCTTCCTGATGGTATTAGAGCGTTTTTCACTAATGTATCTTGATATAGCTCTCTTCCTGCACTTTAGGAAGATAGAAATTCATTTTTATGTTGTTAAATATTCTCCCATGATTAATTGGAACATTTAAGGAATTTCTAGAATGAGCAAATATTATGTGAAATAACTAGAATGAGCAAATATTCTATGCTACAAGAAACAACTTACACAAGTCAAATTGGTCCTTTGCAGTCGTGGCAGGAAACAGACAAAGCAGCCTATCTTCTAAGACAGTACTTCTTCAATAATCTACATGACCGATTGAGCACACGCCCTTTTCTTAGCCTTGTAGAAAAGAAATGGTTGGCATTTCAGGTCTCTCTTTCTCTCTCCCTCTTTCCACATAGACATGCACAATACACTCCCATCCTTGATGTGGAAATGATGAACTTTATGTTTGTTGTGCAGTTACTTCTCGCTTTGAAGCAATGCCACGAAAAGGGTATTTGTCATGGTGAGCTCTCAACAGCAACTGGTTTTCTTTTTATTATAGGCTCTATACGCTCCATCTGAAGATCTATTTTTTGCATTTTATGTTATATGTAGGTGACATTAAGTGCGAGAATGTGTTGGTCACTTCCTGGAATTGGATTTACCTAGCTGATTTTGCATCATTCAAGCCAACCTATATTCCTTATGATGACCCTTCAGATTTCTCATTTTTCTTTGACACTAGAGGTAGAAGGTTATGCTATCTTGCTCCAGAGGTTGGTGCCCTCTGTTTCTCTCTCTTGCCAGTTGCCAGTTAACTGGGTGCTGTTCTTAGACTCTTCAAATGGAAAAACTGTATGCATGTATGGTCTAAAGGGAATAGAAAATTTATGTTGTGTCATTTTTGCAACATGAAGCTTTTCATGAACAAAGTTTTGAAGATCTTTCATGATCCTCTTATCCCAATATTTATACCTGGACTTGCACGTCGATTTGCAGAAGTAGGGCTTAGGCTATATTAGGAAATGTTGGTCTTTCGATCTACTTGAGAGGAAGGATTTGGATTCTTGCTTGAATGGAATTTACTCTGTTCTACTTTATCATTTTATACCGAGAATGTCGCTTTATTCTAGTAGTGGTCTTATTAGCAAGTTATTCATTGCAGAGATTTTATGAGAATGGAGGAGAGATGCAAGTTGCACAAGATGCACCGTTGAAACCATCTATGGATATTTTTGCAGTGGGGTAAGTATCTACATTTTTCTCTCACTATGTTGCATAAGTGGATTTTTCTTGTTTCTTTTTTTGGGATCATTTATCACTATAAGAAGCTTTCACATTGAGACAAAATGGAATATGATTGACTTGGCGAACATTTTTTATTGATTGACGTCTTAAGTTGTGATATATGTTTCTTCTAGATGTGTGATTGCAGAACTTTTCCTTGAAGGTCAACCACTTTTCGAGCTCTCTCAGCTTCTTGCATACCGCCGTGGGCAGTACGATCCAAGCATTCTTCTTGAAAAAGTACTCTTCCTTCTCTCTTCCCTTACTTGTTACTAAGATTAATCTTTTGTATAGTTTGATCTAAAATGATAAGTGTCTAATCTATTCTGATTAGTTCCCTGTGATGTGTAGATCCCAGATATTGGAATGAGAAAGATGATACTTCATATGATTCAGTTGGAGCCAGAGTCTCGCTTCTCTGCTGAAACTTACCTGCAGACATATGCAGGGGTTGTTTTCCCTAGCTACTTCTCACCATTTCTACACAATTTTTACTGCTGTTGCAATCCACTTCCTCCAGACGCAAGGGTAACGAACTTTGAATTTTAGTGTGAATATTTTTTTATTTGGACGTGTATTATCTTAATAGTCTGTACTTTCTCCTACAGGTTGCAATGTGTCAGAGTGCTTTCAATGAGATACTCAAGCACATGATGAACAATACAAAGGAGAGTTGCCATGGAATTGGCAGAACTGGTGATGAATTATCTGAAATGGTGGGAAATCACTGTGATGCTGTGCAAATAGACACTGTAGGACGCCAGGAAAGGGAGAAGGGACTGATTAAGCCATCTGGACTTTCAAACCACATCAGCACACCCCAGAATGTGAAAGACAATAGCATTAATGCAGAGCTGATTCAAAAGGATTTGAAGAATTGTGCAATGTCCAAGAACAAAAAAGTTGGTTGGCTGCAATTTCTACTTGATCCAGTTAAGTATAGTCCTTCTAAGGGAACCGGTTTTCCTAAAAGAATGATAATAGATGACTTGGATTCCATGATGTCTGAATATGCCAGTCAATCAGATACCTTCACAATACCTCTTCAATCATCACCTGAACCCACCACGAGGTGTGAAGGAATGGTTCTTATTGCCTCTCTGCTATGTTCATGTATTCGCAATGTTAAATTACCTCATTTGAGGAGGGCATCCTTGGTTTTGCTGCAATCTTGCTCACTCTATATTGATGATGAAGATCGCTTGCAGCGTTTGATTCCTTATGTTATTGCAATGCTTGCTGATTCTTCAGCAATTGTGCGATCTGCTTCCATAGAAACCTTGTGTGACATTCTGCCTTTAGTGCGAGATTTTCCTCCCAGTGATGCCAAAATCTTTCCTGAATACATTCTGCCCATGCTGTCAATGATTCCAGATGATCCAGAAGAAAGTGTGAGAATCTGTTATGCAAGCAACATTGCGAAGTTGGCTATGACAGCTTATAGGTTCTTAATTAAGTCTGTGAGCTTGAGTCAGGCTGGGGTTCTTGACGAGCAACAAAAGTTACCCACTTCTGGTGAATCAACAAATCAGCTACATTCTTCCAATACTGCCACACAATTGTCTAATCTTAGGAAATCAATTGCAGAGGTTGTCCAAGAACTTGTGATGGGCCCCAAACAAACCCCAAATATCCGGAGAGCTCTGCTTCAGGATATTGGCATATTGTGCTGCTTCTTTGGGCAGAGGCAGAGTAACGACTTTCTATTACCCATTTTACCTGCATTTTTGAATGATAGGGATGAGCAGTTGAGAGCAGTATTTTACGGGCAGATAATGTATGTGTGTTTCTTTGTGGGAGAGATGAGTGTGGAGGAATATCTATTACCTTATATTGAGCAGGCGCTGGGTGATGCAACTGAAGCTGTGATGGTCAATGCACTGGATTGTCTGACAATACTTTGCAGAAAGGGTTTCTTGAGGAAGAGGATTCTACTCGAAATGATAGAACGAGCATTTCCTTTGCTCTGCTATCCGAGTCAGTGGGTTAGAAGATTGGCAGTTACTTTCATTTCAGCTAGCAGTGAAAGATTAGGTGCTGTTGATTCGTTTGTGTATCTGTCGCCAGTTATACGCCCCTTTCTAAGAAGGCAGCCTGCTTCTTTATCTTCCGAAAAATTCCTTCTTTCTTGTTTGAAGCATCCAGTTTCAAAGGAAGTGTTTTATCAAGTCTTAAAAAGTGCAAGGAGCTCAGACATGTTGGAGAGACAGAGAAAGATATGGTACAAAAACTCATCAGCCAAGTCAGAAGACACTGGGGGCTTTGAGGAGTCGAATTCTGTAAAGAATTGGTCTGATAAACTGAAAGATCTCGAGAATCAGATCCTGATTGACAGTGTTGCATCTGACCCACGAGTGGATTTTAACGATGGTGACACTAAATTGAGGTCTGAAACCTTCTCTTCGGAAAAATTGCAGTATTCTGGACTTGTTGCTTCTCATGTTGTTGGTTCAAGTTTAATGTATAATAATAAGCCGACCGAGGGAATACCATTGTACTCCTTTAGCATGGATAGACAACCATCTGGGAACCCGTTGGCATCTGCTTCTTCACTACAAGCGAATTCTCTTGTGTTCGACTCATCCTCCATGCCTTGGATGGATACAGTAAGCAAATCCTTCTCCTTGGCTAGTTCGGTCCCAGCCCCTAAGCTTGTTTCAGGCTCGTATTGTGTAAATACTAGTTCAAGACAGTTCTACAGAGTTGTCCATGAACCAGAAGGCAAAGAAATTGATCAAGCTGCTGCATATATCACTGGAAAATATCAGGAGATGAGTTTATCTGCTAATGCAAAGGGAACTACAGTAAGTGTAGAAGATGCTTCCACACAATTTGATGTGACGGGTTTGCCCTCTTTTACTAGAACATCATCGGCCTCTGATTCAGGTTGGCGGCCTCGTGGCATTCTTGTTGCACATCTCCAAGAACATCGTTCTGCTGTCAATGAAATTGCGGTCTCAAGCGATCACAGCTTTTTCGTCAGTGCCTCAAATGATTCAACTGTAAAAGTTTGGGATTCAAGAAAACTCGAGAAGGACATTTCTTTCAGGTCTAGATTAACTTATCACCTTGAAGGAGGAAGCCGTGCACTTTGCGTGACAATGCTTCGGAACTCAGCTCAAGTTGCTGTAGGTGCCAGTGATGGCAAGATCCACATCTTCTCCATCGATTATATCTCCAGAGGTTTTGGAAACGTTGTTGAGAAGTATTCAGGTATTGCTGATATAAAAAGGAAGGATATTAAGGAAGGTGCGGTTCTGAGCTTCATGAACTGCTTCGCTGAGAGTTCTCCGGGTCAGACAGTTATGTACAGCACTCAAAACGGTTGGATCCATCTGTTGGATGTGAGAAGTAATCTTAATCCATGGACTTTGAAGACAACTCCAGACAAGGGTTTTGTCTCATCTTTGGTGGCAGGTCCTTGTGGGAATTGGTTTGTGTCGGGTTCTTCAAGAGGCGTGCTTACTCTCTGGGATCTAAGATTTCTTGTTCCAGTCAACTTGTGGCAGTACTCTCGTGTCTGCCCTATCGAGAAAATGTGTCTTTTCGTTCCATCAAACGCCTCTGCCTCTGCAAACAGTCGACCACTCGTGTATGTTGCTGCTGGCTGCAATGAGGTTTCACTATGGAATTCAGAGAATGGGAGCTGCAGCCAGGTACAGTAAAAAAAAAATCTTTTTTTTACATACATGGCAATGGTAAATTTGTGCACAATTACCTACAATCGGGTTTTGCACGGTCAAAAAATCACAAAAATATTTCCTTTAACCATGTTCAGGTTATGAGGGTTGCCGACTATGATGGTGAAACCGAAGTATCTGAGGTGCCCTGGGCCTTGGCTAGACCCTCAAACAAAGCAAACTCTAGGATTGGTCCAAAGTATAAAGTAGATGAGTTGAATAATCCTCCGCCTCGACTCCCAGGCATTCGGTCTCTGCTTCCATTGCCTGGTGGAGACTTGTTAACCGGAGGAACCGATCTGAAGATTCGCAGATGGGACCATAAAAGGTTCAATTTTCTTCTCCTATAAGTAGAAAAAATACATCCTTTTTGTCTATCCTGAAAAGTTCATTGCTAAAACCACTTAATGGACATGCAGCCCCGAGCGTAATTACTGTGTATGTGGACCGACGATAAAGGGTCTGGAGAAAGTCGAGTTTTACAAAACAAGGTCTTATGGTGGTGTGCAGGTTATACAGGTATCCGGCCAGCCTCTCTTCTGTAGTCTCTGATTATTTGTTAACCAATCCATAGAAATTGGTGTAAAACGCCTTGTTTAAACAGGAAACAAGGAAGCAGACATTAGCAAAATCGGGTCTTACAGCTGCAGCCACCGACCCTGCTGGTTGCCACCGTGACTCGGTCCTCTCTTTAGCCACCGTCAAGCTGAACCAGAGACTCTTGTTATCGAGCAGCCGAGATGGAGCCATTAAAGTTTGGAAGTAGTTGCTGCATTTTTAATCAAGGTAAATGCTGGATATAGTAAAATAGTCTCTGTACATTGTGTAGTTTAGGTGCCTTCAGTTGATTAGTTATTATGGTCATTGTGGCGGATCGAGACGTGACCCTCATCGGATGCTCTGAGGTCGAAGGTTCGAGCCCATCGGACTCGGTTCAAGTGAGATGTGGGACGGCGTTTGGTTCGGGAACAAACAAATTAGAGCTATTTTTGTCGAGTTTTAGTATTGGCTTTAGGGGGGAAAATGTGAAATTTTGTAAGCAACTTGAGCGCTATGAATAAGAAAAGAATAATCACTCATTTTTTTTAAAGAGGTAAATCATCTTAACAGTCACTTATTGATATTATATGACTAAATGATTACTTATGTTTTTTTGTGTAGCTAAATGATTATGTACGTTTTAGAAATGTCCCTTTTTGGTGAACAAGTCATTCAGTCACATATGCTTAACAAATATGATTAAATGGTCATAAGAATGATGATTTTGCAAACCCAGATCTGCATTTCTACGTTTGATTCGAATCTAAATCTGCATTTTTGGGTTTGAATCGGATTTAGATTTGCGCAAATTTGGGTTTGATTTGAACTATGCGCTAATATGAGTTAAAAATCAGATTTCGAGTTTGAATTAAAGAAGAGATTAAAAATGAAGAATATGAAAGAATGTGAATATGAATGGTATTTTAGTTATTTTTTGCATTTTTTTTAAACAATCACATTTTTGATACATAAATAATTATTTAACACAATTTCAATTGGTGTAATTCATAAAGATTCGAAACTGGAATAAGTTGATAAATAAATATATGAGGTGCAAATTATCCTAAATTTAAAATTGAGGGTGCACATATGTATCTATTTTCACGTCGGTATTGCACTTTCGGCCGCCTCAACACCAGAAGCTACCATCTTTCATCAAGACTGCTCGGTAACTTAACTTTCCCGAAAGTCGAACAACAAACCGCCACGTAAGCCCACTACTTTCTCTCTCTATCCACGTGTAATTCAGGAAACCACGGGAAAGAGAAACGTTTCAGTGACACCAGTGACTTTAGAGTTGCCCAATATTTTAACCGTAAAAGTAACGAGGGCTCCAACAAATGAACCTGACCATGGTTAAGTCCTTAACCATGGTTATTAGCCCACGTCTTTATACTTTATAGGCTTATATAGCGGTTAGATTTCTAGTATTTAAATGCAGTTTCACCATCACCTCTTCTTCCATCAACATCCAAACCGCCATCAAAGCTCTGCAACAAAGAAAAATATTAATGATTGGCCGCCCGACGGTGGAAGTGCCGCCATGGCCACAGCTTGAAGACGCCGTGGACGAGGTCAACTTTCCCTACTACTCCCCTCGCAGCGGTCAGGAAATTGTGGCGGCGCTCTGGCCTTACCTGCCGTCAAACCAACCTGACCACGACTCCAACTTGGAGCCTGACGCGTACTCATGCGACCACTTCCGGATTTTCGAGTTCAAAGTACGGCGGTGCCCTCGTGGGAGGTCGCATGACTGGACCGAGTGTCCGTACGCCCACGCCGGTGAGAAGGCCCGCCGACGCGATCCTCGTAAGTTCCACTACTCAAGCACGTCGTGTCCCGATTTCCGGAAGGGGAACTGCCGGAAGGGTGACGCGTGCGAGTACGCGCATGGTGTGTTCGAGTGCTGGCTACACCCGGCGCGGTACAGGACGCAGCCGTGCAAGGATGGCGTGAACTGCAGGCGGCGCGTGTGCTTCTTCGCTCACACGCCGGAGCAGCTCCGTCCAATCTCTCATCCCGGTCCCAGTCCCAGAGGAGCTTCTCCGTCGGATTTTTACGACTTTTCCTCTCTGAAAGCAACGGCTCTTGCGTCTCCGAGCTCAGCCTCTCCGGAGGATTCCCCTCCGGTGTCTCCGATGACGACTCAGTCTGCTCAGCTTCTGAGTCGCTCACTCGGTTCAAGCCCCATCAACGACGTCGTGGCCTCCCTTCGGAGCCTACAGCTGAATAAGCCCTCCTCCTCCTCCTCCTGGGTGGGGTTCTCCGGTGGCGGTTCCCCACTTGGACCCACTTTCCGCAGCGTACCCACCACTCCTACGCGGGTGGTGTACTCTGATTTGCCGGAGGATCCGCCGATGGAGCGTGTGGAATCCGGCAGAGACCTGAGAGCCAGAATGTTTGAGAAGCTCAGCAAGGATAATTCTTTGTATCGTGGCGACCATGAGCAGCCCCCGTCTGACGGCGTCGGTGGTCCCGATGTCGGGTGGGTGTGGGAGCTGGTGAAGTGAAATGAGCGGATTTCGTTTCCATTTTTGCTGGATTCCGTCGAGTCCAGACCGAGATTTGGAATCTTTGTGTGGAGTAAGATAAGATTCTGTAATTATCTGATCTATTATGATTATTAATTCGAGTAACTGCTGTAGTTAGTAGATATGCAGAGGAATATAGACATAAACTATGTGGGTGTTGCAAAGTGGCCACCTTTTTTTTGAGAGTATGTAAAATAAATTAGAAAAAAAAATTATATAAAAAAATATATTTTGAAATGTGGGTATATTTATTATACGTTTATCGGAAGTTAGAGATATGAAAATTTAATTTAAAAGAATATAACTCAGATAACGTAAATTTAAATTTAACGTTTTGTTTTTTACATACCCATTTTTTGGAAAAAAAAAACTTTTATTTAAGAACATAGGGGTGATTTCTTGCTTAATGGATAATTAGGAGTTGTATAGAATTTACTATTACTGGGAGTGGATTGTAATAAAGTATAAAATGATACATATTGATGGGAATTTACATTAGACACGTCATTAATTTATTTCATTTCACATTGTTGTAAACTGTTATATTTACGAAACTCTACGATTTAACATTATATTTTTGAACATATTTTAAAGACGTTACAAATTTTCACTTCTAATTTGTTAATATCAACGTATATGTTACGAAAAAATATTGTTTTTTAATTCAACTAAAAAAACTAAGGAACCTCCAAATCCATAAATAAAATTCACAGTTCTATCATTTTTTATTTTATTTATTGTTTTTCATAAATATATTAGACTACAAATATAACAAATTGTCGTTTTTTAAAATAATGATGATTGTGTTTGTATTCTTTCTTTTACTTTTCTTTTTTCACGCTCCATTGACGAACTTGTGGAAGCTTGCTATTAAATGTTGTCCTGTCCCGCTTTATCCTGTCTGTTCGGTCTAATTGAGGGAAGCAGAAACGGGGCCACAAAAGAGACTCCCAAACTTATATCATGGAAAGAAGTTTTGGGATTCGAGCTTTAAGAATAGAAATATATATTTATCATTAGAATTTTATCGATTTTTAGAGCTTTTTTTTAAAGTGAATGTCATAATTTTTGTTTGAAAAATTAAATATTCAAAAACAATATGTAAAAATTTGTGCATACGCGCTACCATAAAACGTTACATGGGGTAACGTATTTATTAAAAACAATTATAACGCGTAGCCGCACATTTCTAATTTTTTATTTTGAAGACTTATTTTATTTTAAAAAAATCTGACATACTCATTTTTCAAAAATATCCTATTTTTACGGTCTGATCATGATAGGGTGTAGTGCAGTGTTATCAGAACCAGACTGGATAGGCGGACAGACCGAGAACCGGATCTCTGTCCGGTTTGGTTCAGCTAAAAGAGTGAAATGCATATGAACAATGTTTGAACCAGATTGGACCGACCAGTTTTTGAAATATCGGTCGGCTTCTGGTTCTAGTTTTTTTGGGGCTGGTTTAAATTTTGTTGGTGGCTCTCTTCGATTTAAACCGACTTCTTCGGTTCGACCGAACAACTTCTTCGGTTTAGAAGTTATGTTTAAAGTTTAGACTATGTAATTTGTAATTGTATTTTCAGATTTTTTTGTTTGTATACAGTGAACCGCACGTCGAATTGGCTCCGACTGACCCCTCCTCAGTTCGACGACCGATCCGATTTTGATAACACTAATAGAGTGATTATTATTATTTTTTAAAATAGGATTAATAAAAAAAACGTTTTCACTATATTGGGCTAGAGTGCTGAGTTGCTCACGATTCCGTAACTTCTGTCCAATGGTAGGTTTCAATTAGCTATCTTATCTGACTTTTTAACCTTTGAGAATTTACCAAAGTAATCAAACTTTTAAAAAAGAAAAGTCAAAAGGGATATCACGGACGATAATATGGTGGTCCCGCCAGGAAGAAACTAAAAATTAATTCGAGTATTATTTTTTTTAAAGTGAGCATTTTATTTTTTTAGAAAATTAAGTATACAAAAAAAAATATTTGAAAAAATAGATATACGCGCTTCCCGGGTGACGCCTATTCAATAGGCACCATTCAAGGTGGCGCCATTGAAGTGGCACTTGTGCCTCCATTTTTTTTATTAACTTATTTTTTTTAATAATGACGACTCGATGTTTAATTGAAAATAAAATTATGTATCTATTATTAATTTTTAAAACAATTATAGTAAGTAGATATTTTAATTGTGATTCAAATGATGCAAAAAGTATTAAATTTGGATTTACGGATTGACTGTACGTCATGCCGTAAGTTGAGATATGAAAATTTGACTTAAAAAATTATAACTCAGACCATGTAACTCCAAACTCAACACGGTTAACATCATTTATGTAGTAAATCAATTATCTAACTAGGGTAATTTTTTTGATTAGAAATACAGTGATTTTGTAACCTAACATCGTTTGTTTTATAATTTGACCGAAATAAGTAAATGCATTAGGTGAGAAATTTAATTATGTACTTACTCAAAAAAATCAAAAAAATTACTGTGCGTAGATAATTTAATTACGAATTAAATGACGCTAACTATGCGTTAATTTTTTTCTTTTAGACTGGTTGTATAATATGATATGTAAAAAACTCTACATACGATACAAAACATTCCAAATAGTATTTTGAACAGTAAATTTATTGTTTTAATGTTAAAATTTAAATGAGGTATGTAATCACATTATGTACTTTTTTTTAGTAAATAATTAATAATATTATATAATATATTATTTAGTACTGTTTTGGACTAATTTAGGTAATGTTTTTCCCGCTTCATCAAAAATTATAAAATTTCAAAGAACATGGAAGTGCTCTCCAATTCCTACTACATTATTTGCTAAAGTGTGCACTACTTCATTTACTTCTCAAAAGATACGACGAATTTTGACTTTCTTAAAATTCAGTAGGAGTTTCCTGTATTCCAAAATTAAAGGTATCAGTGATTTTTCAACATTTGTATCATTTACTATTAGGTTAATAGATTCTTAGGCATCATATTCAACATGTAAATCTTGCATTCTTAAATTGGTCGTCATTATTAGCCCATCCTGAATGGTCCATAGTTCGGCGACAAGGTTGTTTATGATTTCAATCCGCCTTTAACAACTTTTAACCCAACTTCTTCATTCATTCATGAGGACCCCTGCACCCCCTGGCAATCCTGAAATATCCATAGAAGACTCATCCGTATTAAATTTAATAGATCTTTCTCACATTATGTACTTAACTAACTCTATCACAAATGTTATCAGAATCGGACCGGGTCAGCGGTCCGACCGGGAACTGAACCCTTATTCGGTTTAGTTCAGCTAAAAGACTGAAATGCATATGAATAGTGTTTGAATCAGGTTGGACCGATCAATTTTTGAAAAATCGATCGTTTTCCGATTCTAGTTTTTTTAGAGGATAAATTTTTTGGGTGATTCTCTTCGGTTTGACCAAGCAACTTCTTTAGTTTATAAGTTATCTTTAAATATCATACTTGTGTTTGACTCAATAGGGTTCCATTCATATCCAAATTCAACAAACGTCACTTTGCATTATATTAAAGAAAATTAAGATATTACACATGAATTAAAATATTATTAGTTTACAGTATACAATTTAAATATTAATGATCTATGCCTTTAAAAATCTTTAACCCAAACTTTATATAAAAAAGAGAAAAATAATTTACAAAATTCATAGTTGACTAAGTTCACTCCACTATTCTCTTAATGCATAATTTCTTTTATTTCATAACCAAGCTTGTAACTTCTAAAATAAAATAGGTGTATTTTTAGATGTTCGTAGCGCATTACAAACACGCGGTGTGTTGGATCACGGTAATTGAAATTCTTTCGGGTTGATTGCTCATAGCAGCTCCGGTGACCTGCACTGAAGGAAAGCTGAGAGAGTTTTCGTTGTTTCCCATCCGATAATAAAGTTAGTTGGAGGTTCGTTTGGGCGATCAGAGTAAATGCAGAGCAACAAAGGTAGGTGGAAGAGTAAATGAGCAATTAATTTCAAATGAGGTCGGTGGAAGGGTATTTATAGCCCTCCTTACCTGAACTAGGGTAAGGTCAGATCCTACCACAGTAAACCGAGTTGTGACTGAGGTGAGTGAACCACGGTTACCAGGGGTGATGATTATGTGTAGAACAGCTACTCTATAGTAGGTTGTCCTTTCTGTCAGCCTTGTCAATACATTGTTATAAATGACTGAATTGGGCTTCTAGTGGCGCCAACGTATAGGTTAGGTCACTCATTGGACGTTCTGGCATGCATTTAATTCTCGTATTTTCATGTATGATGTTAAGGAGGAGAACAATGGTGTTTGGCGAATTGACACAAGTTTATAGGTTTGGGTAACGTTCTCAAACAAAAATTAAGGACCAAAATTGCTTTTAAGAAATATATTGGGGTGCCGGCTGCAATTAAGTTTGAAATGGTTTATTTTCTTTAGAGTCGCTCTCATGATGAGCCGAGTATTTTAATTAGTCAAACAAATCTTTACTTGTTTCAATGAGGCATCGTTTTATGGGCCCAACAAGATTAATCCGTTTTTCTTTTTATAATATTTTTAGGGTTAAATATAAAGAGTTACCTAAAATACGAACATATTTCAAGAAGATACTCGAACTTTAAAATTTTAAAACGGATTACTTCAACTTAGACGAAGGTGCAAATAACTATCTTCGTCCAATTTTTTATGAAATTCCAACGAAATTCCGTCAACAGTTGACGGTAAATTGGACGAAGATAGTTATTTGCACATTCGTCCAAGTTAATGTAACCCGTTTTGAATTTTTAAAGTTCAGGTAGCTCGTTGTAAAATTTTCAAAGTTCAGATAACTCCTTAATATTTAACCCTATTTTTAGTTTTCTCGATTATTCATTTATTTATAATATCTAATTATTATTATTGTTTAACTATGAATTAATCATACCGGTACAGAATTAATTATTACCATTATTGGATAATTTAAGCTACTGCATAAATGAATTGAATTATGCAATCTTGTGTATTGAACAAGTTATTACAAAATAATACTTTTCTATGCATCATCTATAACTTATATACTAAGTTATATTTTGTGACTTAATAGTAGATTATGTCAAAATTTGATATAAACCAATGGATAAACAATGAGTGTGTATTAATAACTTGTGAACATTAACTTGGTTTTAAGAAGAGTAAAGTGAAAACGATGGTTATTGCATATATTGACCGAGCCCTTGCACGAATGATATGAGATGATTGATACTCTATATTTAATATTCTTCATATTTTTGGGAATAAATACTAAATTGTTAATTGGATTTTATACGGGTAAGGAATTTGTTATTAGTAAAAGAAAATTTTTAGTTTTATTTTTAAAATTTTAAAAGAAACTTGTAAATTATTTAATTTAAATTTTATGCTTTACATTTTTTTAAAAAGATAACTACAATTCATTATTAGTAAATTTGAATTATGTTTTTTTATATCTTGCATTATTTTGAAAAATCCATTTGTAAATTTATGAATTTATTATTTAACATTTTATCAATATATTAAACTTTATGGTATTTTTACATTTTTTTAAAGTATTTTTTTTATCAAATTTAATACAGAAATTGATGGAACTAGCCTTTTCTATAATACTTTAGATATGAGCACAAAAATGATTAATACACGGATATTTTGAACAAAAAAACTTATTATATACATGTCACAAGTCGCATCACACAACATGATATTCACAATTTTTCTAATTTATTTTCGCAATTAAAATTTAAAATTCATGATTCAAAAAAAAGTACAAGAACAAATCTAAATCCAAAATAATCATAATCATTTCGAGATCAATTTTCAATACTTTAACCATATTCATAATTTTACACATACATACCCAAATTCAAAATAACTACATTTTATTCAAGTTTTTATAAATTTTATTCTAAACATTTTGTTTCAAAAAAAAAATCAAATCAATTATAATAGTGTAATTTCAATATAATATAGATGTAAAATTAAAACGTTATAATTTTAATGTTAATGTACATTTTTTTGAATCAGTGACTACAAAAAAAACTATGTCTAGTACTATTCATTAATAATCATGGTTATTATCATATTATGAATTAGATATCAAAATCATTAGTCATAAAAAATTCAAACATAATTATGATTAACCACATTTAAAAAATATGACAACGTCTTCCTTCACTTGTTGGAAGTGGGAACCCATTGGAAGTGTATAAGTCTCTGATGTGGAGAGACCAACTAAGTTTGAGCATCAGAGTATAATAAAAAATGACCATTCACATTCTTCTAAGAAAGATCTCAAAATCAAGATAAGCTAACCATGTTCGATCACGACGAACATTCCCAAATATCAGTCAATCTACTGTTAATCTCAACCCTAACGATTCAATCCATAATACATCTCCTATTCCCCATCAGAGAATTAAGAATAGTTTCATTTGACAAGTTGTAGTTGAGAAGATACCTTTCTCGAAATGGACTTAATATCTTCAATTCTCGCATCCACTAACTGCTGCAGCTGATCTTCTTGATCCTTTTGGCTCTCATCCAACTCAACACTGTTTCCCTCAACACAACACCTGAACATTACAAATGACATCTCAGGATCATACTCACTTTCAACCTCAATTACCTTCTTTCCAGCAGTATCGGAATCTTTCCCCAAAATATCAATTCTGACACGATTCGAGATGATGGAGAAGAAGTCATTATCAGGAACACCAAGCCCGAGGTACAACAGGATGTCCCAGCACTGAAGAAACTGCTTCTTGTTGATCTTGAAGCTTTTACGAACCTCCTCAACTACATTTGCAGGAGGGAGTAGCCGCGGAATGTAGGTTTTCTTTGACAGTTTGCCTTGATAGAGGTAAGAAATGGAAGATTTAACTGCGTCTTGGACCGGGCCAAAGGTATGGAGACGTGAGACGTCGATGCGGGTCCGGATACGCTGTAGAGATTCTAATGGTTCTTCAATTGTGAAGTCATAAACATCTTCGGTTATCGCAACTTTGTTGAGCACATTTAGAAGATGGGCACCATAGCCTTTGTGTTGATACGGTGGCAGTACAAGAATCTGAATCAATGCAAAAGAGGTCATTAAACTCAAAAAAGTCATACTGATTATTGGAATAATAGCAAAATAACATACTGAACTGTGGATGAATTGCAAAAAACATACTTTTTTTTTTACAGTTAGCAAATTGAACTAAAGAATATTCGCAAACATACTATTTGACGGATTATGTTAAGAAAGATATAAATACTCTATTCTTAAAAACATAAATATAAAGAAAAAATTGAAAATTATTTATTATTTCTCTTTAATTTTATGTTTTTCGTATAATAAGGGTATTGTAGTCTTTTCAACAAAATCCATCAAATCTGACAGAAGAATTGGCAGAGTAAGGTGTTTCCAAAATTGTCTTAAGTGCAGTTTTCAATTTGTCAAAAAGATTAGTTTAGTTTGCTTTTTGCATTTTGTCCAAAGTTTGGCATTGAATTCTACAATTAACCCATACTTATTTGCTGGAAGTTGAAGAACAAACCTGACCAAGTCGCAGGCGTGAACCTGCTGGATAGTGGTAGAAGCGGTATAAAGCAGCAAATCCCAGCACCTTATTTTGATCATTTCCAGTTTGAGATGCAGATTTCTCGATAAGAACATACATCTCCCAACTTGGATCAGTAACATCAATAGGGTTGCTACCTGATGCATTGGATAAAATTCATTGAAACTGATAATCCATCTCAAAATGGGTAACTATATTACATGTATGATGTTCATGAAGAAGAATCTACCATCCACAAGAAGAAGAACGAGAGGGACCAACCGACTGTAGAGGTGACCAGAATCCATGTTCCCCATCACCATGCGCACGACCTGGGAGCAAGAAAAGAAGGAATTATTTGTCCATGTTAGTTTTATGCCAATAATGAAGGTCATTTGAGTGAAAATGTGGGTATTAATGTATAATGCAATTACAGCAGGGTTCAAGTCAGTGTACCTCCACATCAGAAACTGCTTCTTCTAGCTGATGATTTGAATCACTGGAATGCCCATTGGAGGCTTTCTGTTCTATTATATTTCCACTTGAAATTACAGATCTGAAATTAACAAAATCCATAGCTTAAACACAGTAGATGGGCTGACAGAGAAAGTTGGAAGAACAGATCAATACCAGGAATATACCTTATGTACTGGGCATCTTTAGAAAATGTTTCGAAAAAATCATCTTTGTTCTCAACAAGAGTCTCAGCAAACATATTCTGTAGAATAAATTATTTCATCTCATCAATGGTTGATACAATGAACGAGAATAATTAATTGGATGACGAAATGGAAGAGATCAATAATTCACATGTTGACTTCTAACCTTGAGAAGAGATCCCAAGTCTGTAATTCCTTTGCCACCCTTGAAATAAGCAATTACTCACAATGTCATTAAGGCAACCAAAAAAACTGGGTAACAAGTCAAGCAAAATAAGAGTATGAAGGAAATAAAGTTAGAAGTGTCCCTAATTCCGACAGATGCAAACCAGAATATCTGCATGACAAAATACTTACATCGGATTTGCTCTCAAATGTGACCTCGGAATATGACTGAAAGGATATTGAGTTTATCCAGATAGAGATCTGCATAAGAATTAAACTATCCATTAATATGTGAAACTAGTTGAAGATTCTATTTTTCAAGATTTCTTTCTGACTAGCACATATTACAAAACATACTTAAAATTGATGGAGATGAATCACTCTTAGATAACCAACATATAAAATATTTCCAATTGACCTGCTCCTAGAATGAAAGGCAATCATATGTTTGGAACCCTTTCATTAGCATGCTAGGGTGTGGAACTAAAAGGATTGAAGATATTCAGACACGTGACACATTTCTCAATTGTTTCATCTCACATCATTCATATACAATTATCACATAGTAGGGAAATGCTACTTCATCATTAAATGATTGCTCATGATAGATTGATAGGATGAGTTAAAATAAAGGAGACCTGTAAATTTCCAAATTCCACGCTCTAGCATCATGGAGAGTGCATACTACATACTACATGATGGACTCTGTCAATGTAGCTCATAAACATGTCCCTAGCTTTTTTCCCTCAGTTTCACCAATGATAAACATATGGACCAAATCAAACAGTAAATATTAAAATCTCACAAAAATTTAAACAGGACAACACATACTAGTTGTATCACGTGGAGATTTCTAAAGCACAATTTAGGAAACTCGGCATAAATAACTAAATTAGGATGAAAAGTAACCTTAAGCATTTGGTATCCATAGATTTTCCCATCGTCCTCAAGGAAGTTACCGTAGTCCACTGAATCCAGGCAGAAGCTATCTGGAGCACCTACTTCCTCTTTGCTAGAGACTACAGATTCACGACTTGGATCATTTCATTGTGAAAAATTTCAGAATGTTGCAGACGAAAAAAAAGAAAAGGAACCAAGAGGAATACAACGAGGAAAAATATCAATGACAAATATATTTTTTCCAACAGGGAGTTTTCTTAAGACCTAGTAATCATTGCTGGATTCAGGGAAAATTTGTCAAAGTTGATGAAATGCTAGTAAAACAGCAAGGAGTTGCTTAATGGCGCGGGAACAGGTAGATAACAAGACAGAAATGGAGAACCTAGAGGATTTAAGAAACTCAAGGAGCCCAATGAATGGATTATCTTATCATTTTCATTACAGTACACATAAAATGAATCAAGATGTCCCTCCTAAAACGCTAGCCCTGATTTTCTTACAAAGAGTCCCAGAATAATTAATTCAACCATGCTAAATTTCTACATTCTCCTTATGATTAGCAATTCTAGTTCTTGTTTGACAAGTATACAATCTGACATAACTTATCAGGTCAATTATATCAAGTGAAGACTCAATCTACCTAGGTCCAGAAAATACCATAATTAAACTGTTGAGAAGTTTAGCTTTAGCTCATTCTCTATCTAGTTAATAGTTATATGTCTAGACTCTAGCAATAGCCATACGATTTAAAAGAAATTATGAACAAATACAGTATTTAGTGCTTCTTTATATTTTAGAAGCTTCTGTGTAATACGAACACAAGAGGCTCCAAAAATCAATATGAACACTAGACATATTTGTGGCACCCAAACTCCATAGTCAACGACTCCACAGAAGATTTTGCATTTCTTCAGTGAGCATTTCCTTCGATGTCAGGGCAACCAACGAAGGAATACTGAAGAATTAGGTGGTAGTCCTAGTCTCCCCAAATCCCAGTGCTGATGAGGGCAAGTCTTTCCTTAACAACAATTTCCGACTGGTAAGTTATTTTCAGGACATGGGTTTGCCACAATAGCTTTTAACGGTGATTCTAAAATATTTTCATCCCGGTAGCAAATGAAGAATTTAAACAACCAATGCAGCAATCGAACTAAATGGAACGCAAAACAAGAACACTAGAAATGCAGAACAAGGCATACCCATATAAATCCTAAAGCAGTCCTTTGGATCCAGTCCAGCATCTGCGCCAAGAAAAACAAAAGCGGAGCAAGAAGCAATGTCAATGCGCTTGAATTTCATAATAAAGAGATTAATGAACAAACATAGAGCTGCAAGCCTGAAACGGAGCATATCGACGAAGATTTCTAGTCATTGCGCTAATGAGGAAGAAGAGTATCGACATGAACGAGACAATTAGAGTTGGGTTAGAGCGTTACCGATGTTGGAGAACTCTACACGCCGGCGCTTCTTGGGCTCGGAGGCCAGATCGGTGGTGAGGTTTTGCTTCTGCGCCATCGTTAGGGTTTGGAGAGCGGGAAATGTGAGCAAGAGAGCGGGAAATGTAGTGCAGCAGTGTAGAAATAAATAACCGACGGAACGGAAAAAAAAAGGAAAAGTATGAAATTGCACCGGATGTTTGTCAGAATTGGTAACTGCACCATGATGTTTGTTCTTACACCCATATGTTTGCACTTGTTTGTAATTGAGCATTTCCGTCCATTTCTGACAGTAACCGTTATATCTGACCTGGTATACCGAAAATACCCTCAGCCTTATTAATGAATTGGCAAAGCCAGTTCTCATTTCATATCAGCCAACTCTTCCCATTTCACTTCTCACACACCGCGTCTTTGAAGCTCCCAGGTCTGAATCAGCTCGTTTGTACATCATGGGTGGTAAGTATGATGAATGCTCTTCTCGTTATTCTTCCTCTTGGGCATCGAAGCCGAACATGACATCCATGGAACCCATGTGCTACTGCCAACTCCAATGTCGTGCGACAACAGCGTGGACGAATAAAAATTGCTTGGGCAGATCCACCTATGTGTGTGTATGGAAGGAGAGCCATGACCAAGTTTGTTTGTTTTTTTTGCCAATCCATGACCAAGTTTATGTCAAAGGAATCCGAACTCAACAACCAAATTTCTGTGTTACGTAGCAGAAATCAGCAACATCTGTGTGTTATAGTGTTCTTAGTTTTCGTTGTTGCTGGACTTCTGTTGAAGATGTAGCTGTGTTTAAAACTTTTGTTTTATAGTGTGTACGTTATGTACGTTGTCATTCAGTTGTACTTGATGAATGTTTAATGAAGACATTGTGGACCCATAAGTTGTGTACGTTGTTATTCATTTGTACCTTATGTTTGTTATAGTGTTTGGTTTTCCACCCTTAGGATCGGATATAGCATCTGATAGTGAATCAGTTTCATCTGATGAAGAGTCTGTTTCCTCGGGTTGCATTGGCCTCTTTCCCTTGTCTACTGAAACTTGCCTCTCTAATTCCTCTTCTATCCGGATATTGACTTTTAGGCGAAGCCCCTCCATAAATGGATCCTTCTCACACACCACGGGATCAAACAGTGCCACAACATACAATGCCAACTGCAGACTTCCATCTTGCTTCACCAACATCTCAGTAACGTCTTCGTTACTCTTCACAACCGTCAAATCTGATTTCACATCTCCATTAGGAGGGAGATAGAAAATACAACCCCCGGGGACTAAGCCGTAATAATCCATGAACACTTCGACTGTCTCATAACTTAGTATATCCCTCCGTAAAACAGTAACTTCGGACTTCCCAACCCACTTTCCATCAACAAAAACACCGTCGTAATGAATCGTCAAGTCGTAACTTTGGTTGTCCATTTTTTATCCTAACAAAAGAGAAATACACAAATGGAATCAGCTCAAAACAGTAAACGAAAAATGGATCTTTAAACAGTCGCAATACTGTAAATAATTTGTAAGGAGAGATTGAAACTCATATGACATTTGTAATCGGACTGATCACATTCTATAAACATCAGTGATGTAAACCCAGAAGAATAAATGCAATCAGACCTTTTACATGAAGAAACGAGAAGATAGAATACAATTGAGATGGGAAGGAACAAACCGAGTCTAATACCACTCATCTTACACTTATCCTAGAAACTTGGATATGTCAGTCATTCTACACTATCTATCTGTACTAACTTCACCATCATCTATCTAATCTATACACAACTTCATCTAAGATAAAGAGAGATTCCCTCAATCTTTATGTTACATCATCAAAGAATTCAACTTGACAGGTCAGTTATAATATGGAAGTTGCAGTTGTATGGATCATTTATGGGTTTGCTTTCTCCCCTGCAAACCAAGTCCACCGAGCATTTTCAAAATCGAGTGACAGTTCAAAATCGAGTATTTTTACGAAATGAACCCAAATAATCCAGCATTTTCACAAGTCGAGCATTTTCACAAGTGCTGCTACGGTTAAATCAGGGGAAACATCACTACAAATTGACCGTGGAATAATCAGACAATAATCACTCCAAATTCACTCCAAATCACTCCAATAATCTTGCACGCCAATAATCACTCCAAATTCAATTTTGCAACAGACAACCAACTCCAAATTCAATCACAACAACGATTTGAGGAAACTTACGCAGGATTTTGTAGGAGCTTTCCTAGGGAGAACGCGGTCGCTTCTCGGGCGGACGACGACAACACTTCAGGCGGGCGGACGACGGCAGCAGCACTTCAGGCGCAACGGGAGAAGATAGCAGTAGACTTCATGCGCGCGGGAGAAGACAAGAATTAGGTTTTGCTTCAGACTTCAGAGTTGTGAAAGGTGTTGTTCAGACTTCACAGTATGGAGGTTATGAAACCGAAACAAAGGTGATGGCCTCAGGGGTAATTTGGTCATTTAACATGGCATCAGTTCGAATTTAACGACAACACGTGCCCTTCACGTGAGACTTAACAGGATTTTTTAACATTGGGTGCAATGACCAACAAAATGAAACATACGGGTGTAAATAATTGCGGCAAAAAACATATAGGTCCAACGACAAAAAATTGCAAACATCCGGGTGCAATTTCATACTTTTCCCAAAAAAAAATAAGGAATTGAAATTTGGAAAACAGAAAATGGAAATTGAAAACAGTTTTGCTTTTCCCGCTTCCTTTTTCCAAATTCCTCAAAACTTGCCTAATTGTGGGATTTTTTTTTAAATAATACCAATAATATTTAGAAAAATAAGTATAAAAAAATATTTAGAAAAATAAAAAGCAAACACGAAAGGAAGCCAAGTATGCTAAAAATGCACATTGTTAATTTGGGTGGCGTTAAAACACGGGTCAAGTTTTGATAAGTAGTTTTAACTCATGGCTCAATTCGTGACCCGTCCCAAATTATATATTATATTAAATACATGTAATTATGACTCATGGGTCAATCTGTTTCTGGTTTTTTATGTATTGGTGGGTTGGATCAGTTTGACCCAAACTTTATTATTCCTAGCAAATCAGGTTTTAGTTTCAAAAACTGACTCATACAAGTACACAGATCGTGTTTTGGTCAGATGGTCCCTGACACGACTCATGGGTCGACCCATGATCCGTTTTGACACCCCTACTTGCATAGGACTATAGCAGTGTAGATATACTTTTTTTCTCGATGTTTAATTAAAAATTAAATTATATATCTATTAAAAAAATAGAGTTAGTACATATTTTAATTACGATATGAATGCAGTAAATGATATTGAATTTGAATTTACAGATTAATCATATGTTGTGTCTTAAGTTGAGATCTAAAACTGACTTTAAAAAGTCAAAACTCAACTCGTGATGAACATGATGAAATTCAATTATTTACCTACTGTAATGTTTTATCTGACAAAATAATTTAGATGAGAAATTAACAATTACTCATTTATAATTTCTTTTATATTAAATGTGTTAATTTAAAATTAAATGGTCCCTTGACCTTTTACTTAATAAGAATCGCTAGTTTTGCTCCAACATTTAGAGGTACACCTAGGCAAATGGATAAAGAGGCGATAAGCCTCCACGTGTCCCCCCTCCATGACTGTCTGTCGTCTCTTTGCTCTATCATTTTCATTAGTTCCCTCAAAAAACTACCATTAATGTCAAACTAATCAATCTATTCTTACAATCCTATGAAACTGTGAATCTATAGCATGTTCTCCATTGTTGTAAGGGATAGCCCCTTTGGTATCTCCATAGTGTTGCATAACTAAAACCGACGTAAATCCGTTTGAAAAATCCGGCGAAGCGAGGAAATCACCGACGACTCCAAGCTCTGGATTCTCGCTCCATTGCAGAATCTCGTGAAACATCGATTCAGTTCCTTTTCCTTGGCATCCAAGTAAGATAAGATTGTACATATTCTTCAAAGGCCGCATTGCGTCCATTGCTTGCTCGGCATCGGCCACGACCGATTCGTAGTACAGTGATCGGAAATTATACGCGTTCTTCATCTTAAACTCGTTGATTACCTGCTGATCAAGTTTCTCATCGATCTGTTCCTCGAGACTGTTGTTGTTTCGTTTCAGTGGGATGAGTCGGTACACGGTGACCGATACGGTGGGGTGGATCGACATGCGAGTTCCCATCGACAAAGCTTCTCGATCATCCGCACCGCCGAAGAATAGCACCGCGATATTTTGAGTGGTGGTGAAATTGCTCATGCTAAAGCGGGCGCTGCGATCGACTAGGATCCCGACCGTGCAAGGAGCGTGGACCTGAACGTGGCTATTGACGGTTCGTAGCGCGGCGGCTTCGGCGGTTTCGAATTGTTGGGTGGCGTCAGGGAAGGGGACGATGATAAGGGGGGTCTTCTCGTTTAACGCGAGCTTGCAGATATACTCGTGCATACTCTTATACGGCGCCGTTACGTTGTACGCTTTGACTACCAAAGATCCGGCTTTGGAGGGTTTGAGGTAATTATCAAATGCCTACATAAACATTCACGAACTTTATATATTTTACTAATTTACTCTAAATTTTATAATTTATCGGGTAATAACCAAATTGATACTCTAACTTTTAAGAACTTTACAAATTGTTACTTGAATTTTATTTTATTTTTATTTCAGTACCTTTACTTTCAGATTTGGGACAAATTGATACCTCCGTTAAGTTTTTTTTATTAAATATTGACGGAAAATAACGTAATAGTACATAATTAGTTCATAATTTAAAAAAAAAATACCAACAAAAATAGAAAATTAATAAGGAAAAAAATATATTTTATATCATATTTTTACTGAAAAATATGAAACAAAACATTTATTATTATTTTTATTTCATTTTTTTAATATAAATATTGTATTAAAAACTCTTATTTTCTCTACTAATTTTTCATTTTTTAAAAATTTCATATTTTTTCTAGAATTTTTGTAAATAATATAGTTTTTAAAATTATGAATGAATCATGTGCTGTCACGTCATTTTCAGTCTAAATCTAATGAAAAATTTAATCGATGTAGAAATTAGCCCCAAATATCAAAGTTTAGGTAACATATTTTTTTAAAATAAAATTTCAATAGTAATTTATAAAATATCGAAACTTGGGATATCAATTTAATTATTAACCGTCGTCATTATTCCCCTCAACTTTATAAATCCATACCTGCATTATCTGGTTCATTTTCCTTGACGTCATCTTGCTAAGTTGATTGTTTTTCCCGTGAGGTTCGATGGTGGGTATGGCTCTCCCGCTGAGCTCACTGACTTGGACGATGTAGGCGCACAGGCGACCAATGGGCAAGCTGGTGGCGTGGAGAAGGTTGATGAGTCCCGGAACATGTTCTTCGCCGTAGACGCAGCATATGACCCTTAGCTCACCGTCGAAGGGGGTCGATTGGATCGCTCTCATGTTTTTCTTAATCTCCGACATGTTCACACGCACCGACGAACCGTATAATTTGTCCAGGATTGGGGCGGCGATTGCCGTCACCATCAGTTGGGACACCACCAATGCAGCAAAGAAGCCATCGTTGATTTGCTGGAGAGAGGAAGTACAAATTATAAGGAATTTTAAGTAACGAGACTCAATATACCTATTTAAATAACAAAGAGCTACCAGAACTTTGAGCGTTTTGCAAAGAGCTACCTGAATTTTGAAAATTTTAAAACGGGCTAGCTCAACTTTGAAGAATGTGTAAATAGTTACCTCTGTCCAATTTTCTTTAATATAAAATTAAGTTCACTTAGCTCCTTGATATATATATATATATATATATATATATAATTACTGATTATAAAAATTAGAGTTAATAACACATTGTTACACTAACTTTGGACATTTTACAAATAGATCACTACCTGAACTTTCGTGTTTCAAAAGGTGTTACCTAAACTTTGACACTTTGGACATATTATCTCTGTTAAATTTTCCGTTAAATATGGATGGAAAATGACGTACCAACACATAATTGATTCATAATTTAAATATATATATATATATATATTATTTTGTTAAAAAAATACTAGAAAAATTAGGAAATTGAAAATTTAATAGAGAAAATATGAGTTTTTATTAACAATATATAATAAAAATAATAATAGATGTTTAGTTCTTTTTTTTTGTTTCATTTTTTTCAATAAAAAAAACTATATTAAAATCTCTTATTTTTTCCATTAATTTTATATTTTTTGTATTTTTAAAAAAATCATTTAGTTTTCTAAATTATGAATCAATTATGTGCTGTCACATTGTTTTCTATCCATAATTAAAGAAAAATTTAACCGAGATAGCAATTTACTCTCCAACCCCGAAAGTACATATACTAAACTTTGAAAATACAAAGTTTAGGTAACAATTTATAAAGTGCTCAAAATTGGAGTACCGATTTGGTTGTTATTCCTAAAAATGGAACAATGCATATGTACTTACTTTGTTTGCCTTCCAATGTATGAAAGGGACTATATCGAAGGGTCCCTTGATATTCAACATGAGCCCTAATAGTAGAGCATGTCTTGAATCGATTCCCCGAGCCATCGCGGAGAGAAACGTTCCGACCGTCTTGGCCGCAAGTCCGATGAAGATCATAGTTAGGATCATCGTAAAAATCTCGATGTCGATCGAGTTAAGATCGGTGTCATAGCCCAACACCATGTACATCATGGGCAAGAGAATTTCGAGCACGAAGAACTCGGCCTTCTCGGTCAAGGTCAACCCAAGTGGCGGACCGGTTGGAACCACGAGCCCCATTACGATCACACCGATTTGGACCGACCCAATAATATCTGCGACAAGCGCACCAGCCAAAGCCCCAATGAGGATTAGGACTACGTAAGTTTCGCTAACCCGTTTCCCGTCCGGGGTCCTTTTGACGATCCACGTAAGGACAGGTCGGACCGCGTAGACCATTAAGAGCACGAAGAGAAAGCAAGTGAGCATGGCGCCCACGAAGTGTTCCCGGTGGCGTTGGGAAAGATCGATCATCAACCACACCTCCGATAGAAACTCACTCAGCACAGACGTCGACATGGCTAGCTGAGCCAACTCCGAGCTCAAGATGTTGAGCTCGTCGAAGGTGTAGACCACGCTCGGTAAACGCGTCACCGATAAAACAAACGCAAACATACCTAACGAACATGGACGAATCCATAAAATTTATTCAGTAAAAGCAAATATTAAAGTAAGAGCAAATAGTTGAACTAACAAAAATTTAGGGGGGAAAATGTAAGATTTAAAAGGGTTAAATTGAAAATTATTACATTTTTTAGAGTCAAATTTACACAAAATCAAAAGCTGAGGAGGGTATGCCCCCCCTCGTCCCTTGGTGGCTTTGTGCCTGCTAACGAACATCGAGCAATAAGATCACAAACCCTAACAACATATATTTCACTTGCACATTTTACGCGTATCATTATCTAATTTAATAAAAATAAAACATGTATTTTTTAATTCGATTCGAGGGTTCGAGGTCTTTCATACCATGGAACCAAGTTTCCTTCGGAAACCCGGGGATATCGACGAGGAACGATAAGGCGAGGATCGTCGAGAAACTAAAGAAGATACTAGTGAGGCCAATAATCGATACACTCGTCATAGCTCGTCTAACATTTCCGATGTCGACTTTCACGGCGACGAGAAAGAGCAAGTAAATCCCACCGAGAAACCCCGATACCCTCGCGCATATAGCTTCGACCGGGTAATAATTTTCCGATTCGAGAATGTTACTACTCCGCCCCATCACGTGCGGACCTATGAATATACCACTCTGGAACAAACATAACATATACTATATCACTATCAAAACACACATGACTCCTATGATAATACAATAATTATAGGGTTAAATACCAATGAGCTACCTGAACTTTGGACGTTTTGTAACGAGCTACCCGAACTTTGAAAATTCAAAACGGTCTACCTCAGCTTTGAAGAAGGTGCAGATAGCTACCTCCGTCCAATTTTCCGTCAACTGTTGACGGAAAATCGTTGGAAAGTTGTCGGAAATTGGACGGAGGTAGCTATTTGCACTTTCTTCAAAGTCGAGGTAATCCGTTTTGAATTTTCAAAGTTCGGGTAGCTCGTTGCAAAACGTTCAATGTTCAGATAGCTCCTTGGTATTTAACTCATAATTATACGCAATCCTACTTACGAGTGCATAGCATACGAATTTCGGCTGCTTCAATGGGCGAAGCACGTAGTATATGAGTTGCGATACGAGTCCCATGCAAATCATTTGCATAAGGAAGATCGTAAAAGGATAGTCGAGGGGATTATCGCCGTACCAAATTCCTTTCGAGATTCCGACTCGCATTCTACATACGACCGGACCCATTAGACGCATACCGTCCTTGCCGATATTCTCCATCGTCGCCTTCGGATTAGGGTTTTACGGCGATCGGCTTTTTTGCGAACCCGTCTGACCGATGATGAAAGGGCGTGGCGATGGAATTAGGTTATAAGATAGGAAAAAACATCAACTATATGTCTGTTAAGACAGTGAATGAGGAATGTTTTTGAAAATACAAATGATGTCTAATTTAGGGTTTCGGCAACTCTATTGTCTCTGTCAAATAACCTAACTTAGGATGACGACAGACAATGTTGAGGTGGCGCAGGTGGTTGGCATGACACAGAGATTCTTAACTGTATAAACTATAAACTAGAAAGGAAAAATATGTATATTATATTATCAGATGTATATATTAATATTGCATTCATTATGCATATATTATTTCAGACATTCATTATTTGCAATGCCTTAATAATAATAATAATAGGATATAAATGTACTTAAAAAAATAAAATCAGAGATGGCCTTTTGTATAAATAATAAATAAAACAATTTTTTAAGGATAAATATAAAATAAATTCTATTGAAGACCATCGATTACATTTTACATATAATTTTTGTTAAAATACTAAAATTTTCTAATAAGTTTTTATGTATTTTTTATTATTAATTTTAAGAAAATTAAGTATTAAATTAATTTCATATTTTCATAATGACTAAACTACAATATAAAACTGTAAAAAATTTCATATTTTACCTAGTTTTGAACTCTAATTTTATTGGAATGTGTGATAATTACCCCCAACTTTTTGTTTGTTATGCAATTTTAATATTTTAGTTTAGTTATTGTCTCATGAACTTAAATATTGTATACGTTATTAGCCACAAACAACCTTGTTCCAATATGCGTAAATTAGAAATATATGTATATATATATATATATATATATATTTATAAAGGCATTTCAATTTATTTTCACTGTATATAAAGGTATATATATATATATATTTATAAAGGCATTTCAATTTATTTTCACTGTATATAAAGGTATATATATATATATATATTATAATCCAGATTTATAAAAAATATTATGTATATTTACACGTATTAAAATAATATATTATTATAGTAAAATAAAAAAAAGGTAAGATTAAGTAATGAAAATTCAATATTCTACAAGTTTAGCTATATATATGATAGTCTTACTTCGCCAGATCGAATAATAATTAGCTGCTTTGTCTGAAAACAACGACCCCGTCGCCCCCTGCAACCTGTGATAGCCGTGGGTCGGCCGGACCGGATGCTAACTTATCAGTGAACTCGATACTATCCTTCCAAGCAAATCAATAAAAGAAAGGTTAAATACCAATAAACTACTTGAACTTTTGACATTTTACAACGAGCTACCCGAATTTTAAAAAACCAAAACGGGTTAGGTCAACTTTGACGAAGGTGCAACGAGTTACCTCCGTCTAAATTACCGTCAACGGTTGACAGAAATTCATCAGAGGTTAGCTCGTTGCACCTTCATCCAAAGTTGAGATAACCCGTTTTGATTTTTTAAAGTTCGAATAACTCGTTACAAAACGTCCAAAGTAACCCATAAAAGAATAGAGTCCGCTCAACATACATACAATGATAGACCTTTACCAAGAAGTTTCAAATCAATAAGTTCATCCATCGAACAATAAAAGAATCGACTCCGCTCAACATAGAAGAGCTTTATTCTTCTAAACATATACACTATTATCCACACACAACACACAGCACAACAGAACATCACTTTCGGTTCGCTCGAAGAGCCTCAAAATGAGCAGCAAATGAATCGCAGTCCGGAAGCTTCGGATGAACATGGCTCGCTTTGTTGTTAACAGAAGTCTCCTTCGATGTCTTCGTCGGACTCATACTCGAGGCTTTCGAGATATCTTTTGGTAACGGCATTTGGGACTCGGAGTTGAACTTCTCAGAAACTGTCTTTCCCGCCCTAACAAGATCAGAACTTCTTCTCCTACCGTCCAGAACTCTCACACCAGTGGAAGTTTCAGAGCTCCTTGAGGATGACTTGTTATCTGATTGATATTCTTGAGATCTTCCTGCTTCTTCACTTCCAGAGTTGAGCTTCAGCTTGGAGTTTTTATCGCTTCTCAGAGAGGATCTAGAATCATAACCTCCTCTACTGTCGGAAAATTCAGCCCCTGATTGAACATTTCCTGAAAGTTCGGTAGGGTAAGAGACCCTCGAAGATGATGGTTTCCGATCTTCATGGCGTTCTTGGTTCCTTGATGCGTCCTCAGAGGCAGATGTGAATTTAAGGGAGGAAGAATTTCCTTCACGTTCTTGAGATTCCTTGTACTTCGAATTTCTATTTGGATTCGAGGTCCTTCTTGATGGCTTCACTTCTGGGCTAACTTCTTCGATTTCTGCTTCCTCAGAGACGAATCTGGACTTCACATTCGAAATCCTCCGGGCATCAACACGATGCTCTTGTATTTCTTCTGCAGCCTCAGAAGCGAATGTGGAGTTCAGACTAGAACTCTTAGGGGAAGATGAAGAGCTCTGGAAGGATGAATTCGTCGAGTTTATGTGGATTTGAGTTCCTCCATCATCATCAGCAAATTTGGATTTCAAAACCGAACCTCTATTGGAGAAGGAGCTTCTCTTCGGGGGAGAATCTTCTGCATCCTCGGATCCATATGAGGACTTCATCTTAGAAGTCAGATCGGCATTTGATGGAGGACTTCCCTTAGTTCTTCGTGAAAGCCCTGAAAAACGAGGTTTTGTAGTCGCCACTTGTGGTAAGGGATCATTTTCGGGATCAGAGTCAAGAGAAACCACTGAAGCTCGCAAACCCATTGGCCGATCTAATGACGAATGGCTATTGGATGAACCATAAGTATCCATTGTTCTTGGGACTGGGCCTTTTTTAATTTCTGTCAACTCGTCCTCACTGTCATTTTCACCATCAGAAATTACTTTTGACGGAAGAGAATAACGGTTTCTGCTCGGTTTCTCGACCTCAGTATCTGCCTCCTGACCATATGCAGCTGCGGCTACTATCTTAGCTGATGAGGATTCACCTGATGGACTTCTAGTATATGGTGGAAGTCTAGAAGTCTTATTCCGCCGGCCACCTGGCAAATTTCCAAGGTAAAATGCACTGTCACCATCAACATTAGATTCAACAGGATGGGATATCTCTGTCACCCAATCATTCCTCTCATCAAATAACGGCATCTTTGATGTGTGAAGTGGCTGATTCCTCCTGCCTACTGATTTGTCAGAGGTATTCGAGTCGTTACGGGTTAAGCCAAATGATGAATTGCGACTTGGAGGGGAAAGAACATGTTGAGGCTTCGATCTTTCTTGTTCTTCCTCACTTTCGGAGTGTGGCCCACTTACATCATCGAAAACTATCGGTGGAAGCTCGTCTACATGTGTCTGAACAGTAGAATCATCCAAAGTTTCTGAAAAAACACTGGAAAATGGTGACGGGTCAACTTTACTTCTAGGTGGACTCCATTTACTGATGGGTGACAAGGAACGTGGTGAGCTTCTATGTGGTGACTGAGGATACATATCTGACTCTAGTCCTTTGTCCAAATCAAAGCCATATCTCTCCCCTTCATCATAATCGTCAAAAAAAACATCTGCAGTTTCACTTTTCGGCTTATGATCTTCATGAAAGTCTTCTCCTCCATTGAAATCAGCAAATGGGTTCTCACCACTTGACCGCTGGCTACTTGACTTTAAAGTATCTCTTGAAGTAACTGATGAATGAGCATATGAAGAAACCCGTTTGACAGCTTCTCCAAACCTCGTGTCTTCCAACTCATCAACATTCTCATATATCGGACTGTCCTTCACTTTGTCATAAGATTCACCATCAAAATTCCTGGAGTGTCTCACCGCACTTGATTCATCAAAACTATTAGTCTGAGCATTTTTATGAGCTGCTTGTGATTGTGATTGTGGTTGTGGTTCTGATCTTTCTGGAGGTGGTACGTCAACAAAGGAATCTGCATTGGACTTCACAACAGTTGAGGGCCTTGAAGAATTAACATTACCAGCAACTCTTCTCATCAGTGTAGTAAGATCTTCGGGTTCATCATCATCTATCATAAGATCACTCTCATGAAATGCAGAATTTGTCGATGCTATGGCAGAAGCCTGAGTTTGATAACTTGAATTAACAGGATTTAAAGAGACCTCATCACGTGAGCCATGAGTAGAAGGTTGTGAATCCTTAAAGGAACCTTTACTAGAGGAAACATCAGAATTAGGGCCATAATGCTTCCTGGGCAATTCATGTGTTGGATGGTGAGAAGAACCCTGTGTTTCATGATAAGTAGAAGGCCTTGAATCTTTGAAGGACACTTCACTGGATCCATCAAAACTCGAGCTAGGGTGCCTTCTGGGCAATTCATGAGTTGAATGGTGAGCAGAAGATCCCTGTGACCTTGAATCCAGAAAGGACGCTTCATTATTAGACCCATCAAAACTTGAGATAGGACGCCTTCTGGGAAATTCATGTGTTGGGAGGTGAGCAGAAGATTGTTGTGACTGAGAGGAATTCTGGGTTGTAATCCTTGCCATGCTAGAAAGTTCTGCAGCAGCTCTTGCCGCTATACTCGCCATTTCTGCAGATTCAGCTGCTGCTTGAGCAGCAGAAGTTGCATCCTTGAATTCCATGTTCCAGTTTTGCCTTCCCAATGTTGCAGAATTACTGCGGCTATGTCCCGTTCCCTGCATTTCACCTCCTGCAAAGACAAATCCAATAGATATTACCCACATAATAAAAAGGACATAAAGCATATGGCAGACAATATTGTAAATGAACAAGTTTTAACTCATTTCCAATAAAAACAAGCAATTTGAGACCTCTCTAATTTTTTATACGGCATGTCTCGTACCTGAAGACTTCAAATCTGAATATGGATTGGCATACACATTCGCCTGAACTGGAGCAACATGTTGGGAGCCATATGATGTTATGTTGCTAGCTTGAACATTTAAAGAGGGTTCCTGTTTCACTTCGTTCTGTGGAGAAATATGCACATTTGAAGGTCCTCTATCATAATAAGATGATTGGACATTCGAAGGTTGCGCGTGCATTTGACTCGAATTCTGCAAGGAGTTTGCTCCATTCTGTGTCATGAAAGAGATAAAAGTAACTAAAGACCATTGACTTGGCAAGAACATATATAGCTGAAATAGACATTGCAAAACGATATTGGACTGACTAATAGATATGATATGTGCATTGTGGCTTACGAGAAGATCTTCTTGATGATCAGTAATTTTCTCTCCAAATGATTTTGGGTCCCATTTGATATTATGCTCCTCGGCAATTGCAGTCAAAATTTTTAGTTTTGTCCGACCATCGGGGGCTTTGGCAGATAATTTCTCAACCAACTGAAAGTAATGGCATATGAATAACATTAAAATTTAAGATTGAAAGCAACTTCACCTTACAATATTGTTACTGTTGACCTGAAAACAAGTAACAAAAACAGCATTAAACCTTACATTACGATTTACACCACATTCCGGCCGCAACTCAACAGCAGCAGAAACAAATTCCTTCCCATACTTTGCGGTGAAGTGCTTACGCACATCCATAAGCTCAGGTATATCAGAGCATCTTGGAGATGCAAACACAACACTTGCAACAGCCTCTCTCAAGTCGATGGGGCAATTCCTGAGGGGGGGAAAGAGAAGGTATAACCATACTGAATCGGAAAGAGAAGGTATATACAAGCATGTGTCAAAACTTAACAGGAAAGGAATTCATTGAAGGAAACTTTTAATCAGAATAGCTCGCAAATACATTCTCTTCAGAACTAGTCTATAGTTTTTGAAGATTATGTCTTAATTAGAACATTCTCCAGTTGTTGTTTTTGGCTAGCCTTTGTTCTATGTGCATTAAGTGGAAGAATATCCAAAGAATGTAAACCCAATGGAGGAAATGGGTGTTCTGAGCAGCAAACAAAAGTTTCTCTAATGTAACCATGAAAAAAGAGGCAACCTGGTAAAGAAGATCAACGAATACACGTCCAAATTGTCAGCAATTTTATCAAAAGATAGTATATTTATTTTGCCAAATTTTAGGAAACGTATGAAAGCTGATACTCTGAAAAAAATACATCCCAGACAAAAGATATGCTATTAAGTTGAAAGTCAGAATGTGAAATACTTTTGTGATTCGATTATTTGCATGCGTGCATGAATCAGTTCACAGAATATCTCAACCAACTCGTATGCTGTCATCATCTTTTCTTCCCTGACAACATGTTCAACCTGAAAAATATAGATTGCACAATTAAGTCAACTAAATAACCCCATAGTCCACTCGAACTGATTGAGTAATTAAAACAGTCATGGAAAAAGAAAAAGACTTCCCCTCATCATGATTATAAGAAAATATGCATTTGAGAAAATCACATCTGGAATGGCACTAAATGTTCTTACAGTTCAGCTTCAGCCAAAGAAACAGTGCAACAGAATATTATACTAGACGAAGCAATGACATCCTAGTAAGCTTCAATTACTAAGCTGCATGATTGCAATGATCAACAGATACAGCAACTCGAAAGTTACTGTACTGGTCAATCATGTAGCTTAATAGGCAAGCCAACTAAGATACAAACCCAAATTAAAAAAAGTTTGACAAATCATGTAATTCTAAAATTTCCACAATCGCAGAAAAAATATAAGTACAGTATGGAAATGCACTCACCCGAATTATAGCAGTCTGTTCCTGACCAGACTCGAGCAATTGAGACAGCTCTCTCCTTAGATGCTTCACCTGCACTTCTTTCTTGTTCTTCAAGTGCTTCGTTCGTAAAGACGCCATCTTCAAGGACGTTTTGCTGGTCAATAAATATCCACAATCACAGAAACTCATCAGCTCACCAATAATCCAATCGAATCACCTTGACGTAAACAGAACAACACAAACTCGAAAATCCTTCAGGTATATTATGTATCGCAGTCCTTTTTAGTGAAATCATCTCAAAATCGGGACTCCGAGTAAATCATCTCATCTTAACTCAAGTAAGAAATCCAACAATTTCAAAACATCATGATGATTAAAAAAAACGATGGAAGAAGAACATTTCGAATCGTTTCCAAGCGATGAAACCTCCGGAATCAGAATTAGAGAGAAACTTACCATTTTGCGGGCTTGAAACTCTTGTGAAGCATATTCGCTGATTGAAACTACCAAATCAAAGCGCGCCGATGAATCGAACCAACTGTAGATTCGATCTAGATTACAGAAACGCAACTCGGATCTATCTGGAAGATGAAGAAATGGATCCCACTATTGATTGACGGGGAAAGAAAAGGATGTGTATGAATATCTAAATCCTAATGGCGAAGAGATTGACTTTTTGAAATCGTGTAAGAAAATGGGGAGTCGCTATTTCATGTGCAGAGGTACACGGAATCTGCGCGGCATTGCGTGGAACTGGCGGGCTGTCTTCCTTCGATACCTTTTATAGATTAGTAAAGTCATCCTCATACTTAGTAAATTTGTATTGTTTTCCCTCAAGTTTTCAATTGTTTCGTTTTCTTCTTATAATGAAAAAACTTCTTATTTTTTAAGCCTACCCCTAAATTAATAAATCCTTGAATATTTTGTATTTCCTATTTATTAAGAAAATATATTATTAACTGATTCTTCATTAAATTTTCTGAATTGCTCTAGTAATATTGAAATTCCTATTTTGGTTATGAAATCACATGGATTTTTGTAAATAAATTCAAATATATTGTCTTAACATTATTTGTAATAATAGTTTTTTTTATAAAATAATAATACATTGAAATTATAGGAAATGTGGTGTAGTTGTTGTTCTGCTTTCTTATCATATTACTTAAAGAAAAACAAAACTTATGAAACAAAATGAGGCCTTTTATATAAATTAAGAGGACTATATTGAGACTACTGTTAAAGAATGAGGACCAAAGTAGGTGATAGTGAAGCCAATCAACCTTCTATTACCACAAAGTGAAACAATGGCATGACTTGGATGTCGGCTAATATCTGTTTCCATCCAACTGAGAGTGAAATGCTTATATCATATTTAAAGCACAGTATTAATTAATTATATAATGACACATGTATTTTCAATTTATATATATATATATACATTCATTTAATGATCAATATAAGGTAAAGTAATAATTTGGAAGGTAATAAAGAAAAACAATTAAATTGGGTTTTTGAATTGATTTTTTAAGTAGTTTTCTTATATATATATAGTAATTAACAAGTTAAGGTAAAAAAATATATGGTAAACCTTTCTCTTATAACTAGTTAATTTGGCAGAAGAAAAACACGTTATTTGCTATAATAATAATAGTCAAAAAGTTTTAATGTTTAGATTTTTCCAAAATAAACATTGTATTATGTTGATTTTGTAATCATCTACGACTAGATGAGAAGCTTCCAAAGCATTTCGGTCCAAATACGACCTAAAGGCTAAAGGTATTACTTATACCAAAAGAATAACTTTACAGAATCAAATCTTATATCATTATCAAGATACTCAATAATAATTTTCGTAATAATAACGAACTAAATGTCCTCACCATCAAATTTATCATGAAATAAACAGGAAGAAAACAAAATTATTTCTTTCCCTCTCTACCATTATATATAGCAACAAAAAAAATCCAATTAATTAAATTAACAATACACAATCGTTACAACAACTTTCCTCACTCCCGCTACAAATTCATGGCCCTGTGAGGATCAAAATCTAGAAATTCTCCATTATTGACAACCGGAGCTCCGTAACCGTACATGGCTCCATCCATATTAACCGGAGGTGGACCCCACGAGGCAGGCCCGCCAGTGCTAGGTGGAGCCTCCTGAGCGGTAGGGATGATGTTAAGCACGGCAGAGTTCGGTTGGGGAATCGACACGGACCTCCTGTTGGAGGATGTGGGGTTTGTGAGGGAAATGGAGTTCTGAGAGGAGTTCTGCTGCATTTGCTGTTGGTTCTTCATGGGTGATTTGGGGCGGAGGGACTCGATTTCTGGGGTGGTTAGAACGAGGTGGGGGGCGTCCGGAGGCGGGTTTCGGCCACCACCTCCTTGCCAGACCTTCCCGTCCTTGTCGCGGAAGCTCCTTAAATATGCCTGTCAACAAACCCGTCGAAATGGTAAAAAACCAACCAATCCAAACTTGTCATGCATCTTAGCTTGTTAGTTCTGTCAGTGTCAGTGATTTTGTAAAGAGTTCAAACTAGAAATGACAAATCGTGTGTATTCGTGTATGTCAGTAAACTTATCATCATAGTATACTTACTAAACATGAACACGCACAATATGTTTACCTTGTACTGATTACAAAGACAACATAAATTTTTACATGTGTATTAATATTGTATTATCGTATTGGGTTAAGCTAGTCGAATAATGAAAGAATCACAAGATCATTTACCAGATTGAACTGACACTCTCGACTGATTAAATACCAAGGAGCTACCTGAATTTGGACGTTTTGCATCGAGCTACCCGAACTTTAAAAAATCAAAACGGGATACCTCAACTTTAGCGAAGGTGCAACGAGCTACCTTCGTCCAATTTCTGACGAAGGTTTGTTCAAGGAAATACTCAAAAATCATATCTAACAGCACAACTTTAACGTGTTGTCATAACAGAACACAAACTCAACACGAAAATTATTTTGTAAAAGAATTTATCAGCCCTACACTTCAATCTACGAACAAAAAATGGTATTGTAAAGCTAGAGCAGTGTACCTCAGAGTTGAAGTTAGATGAGGATAGTCCTTTGCCAAGAGTAAGCCAACCAGACCGAATGTTGTGGTCTTCACCGAAGAGTTCCAACCTCCTACGACCAAGGGCAAAATGCTCGATAATCCGATACATGTCTTCTGGCTTTTGGGTCGAACCTGCAATTGTTAGTATTGTTGTTAGGAGTGAAAATGAAAACTGAGCTCCCACAAATCATATTAGTCTAGGAAGCAACAACTTTTGAGAAGAAATTACTGAAAGTCATTGATTTGCAGATGAATTCTATAAAACACAATCCAAGCCTGCCCTTTCTAACGGGGCTCCCAGTTACAGACCAACACATGATTTTCATTTTCATATTTTTCAATGGCAAGGGTAACATGAACGCGCATAATATTAAGTAAGAATAGCTTAGCAGGAATGCATTAAATATCCTAACAAATGTGTAATTAACAATAAGAATTACAAAATATTTGTTATGATCACCATAAAGAAGTCGAGTATGAGACAGCATAGGGATTAAAAAATGAAATACCACATCTGTTTATATTGTTTCTTACATGTTCGAACAGCAAAGCTACTCAGTTCTGGAGTTACAAAGATTGAAAGAAGTCACATAAAAGACATTGTTGCTACTGCTATCAAGTGGCACAAATGCTGCAAAGTACAAATTACATACCATAAGGGGGTTCCTCTGCAATTATTACATCTGTATCAATGTTGGCATGGATGATATGACCATCGGTGCTACGGCGAACTGTTCCTTTTATGCCCATCAAGCAGTGTTCCTTCATCACAATTTCCAATCTCAGTAGTAGAAAGAAAGGAATTTGCAAGGAATGTGGTTAAAATGAGAAAAATCGAAGGTTGTATACCTTTGAGTGTTGAAATAATGTATTAGAATCATGACGTAATCCTGGAGTTGCATTTGTTTTATTAGTCTTCACCCAACAAATATCTTCACACCTTCGAAAACCCCACTGCATCAAAAGAAATAAAACACATAAAAACTTTATTCACATATTTGCATTTTTTTTGTTTGGTGGTGTGGTGCATGACTCTGCAGGGAAGCCTATACAAAGCACACTATAGACACAAGTGGCAAGCTCGGGCAGATAAACAAAGCAATTAACATGTACCTTTTTCAAACACTGACGGCCCTGCTCCAAGCCTACTCCATCACCAACCCAGAGGAAAATAAAAGATGGAGTATCTGCAATTGCCTACAGCAGGAAAAAAAAAAGCGTTTAGAATCAAGTCAAATGCATATTACTTCAGAGTCATATAACGACACTAAGAAGCAATCAAGAAATTAATTATTTTGAAATTATACAACACTAAATTGTCAATCATGTTAAAGAAATGTGATGAAAAGATAAGGAAATATAGTGGCTACGGATTATAGTGAACAGCAGCTAGTTGCAGTCTGGTGGAACAATGATGCTACTGAATCCTATTTACTATAAACAATGTCTATAATAAATTATTCAAATGTAATATGAAGTACCTCAATTTTCAGATTCAGTATTTCCTCAAATGTCCAGTAATCCAGATGATCAGCCACACCAGGAGCTCGATGAACATACTCTTCCCAAGGAGGATCAACAAGGATAACATCAAACTTGGTGCCAAAAAAATCAGGAGACAGCTCAAATTCGTGTAAATCACAGTTGTAGTACATGGGAGGAGAAGCAGATTTAGCCACAATATCATCCTTTTTCTGTATCAGTTCACGAAGCTTAGGGTAATCTTCTACAACATTAGTAAGCTCAAGCTCCCGAATAAAATTCTGGGGTCGCATTCCAGTGTCCACAAAATTCTGAGAGTAATCATTTTGCTCTCCTCTTGAGGGAGCTTTATGTGATGGCCCACCAGACCTTGAGGGAACCCAACCCCCAGAAGTTTTCTCAGGTGGGTTTCCTCGTGCCATTGGCCCCCCTATAATGAAGCCAGACCCAGGAACGTTCGAGGGAACCCCTCTTCCTGGGTCTTGTTGGTTGAAGTAAGCAGTGGGATTGTTAATGTTAGGTGTCCCCATATTAGGAGCAAATCTGGGGCCTGCTGGTCCAGTAGGAATGGGGGAAAGGGCAGGTGGCATCCCTAACATATTCACATCAATTCCTCTAGCTCCAGGCCATATTACTTGTGGAGAAAATGGTGGAATAAAGATACCTGGAGAAATAGCAGATCCTGGAGATGGGGACATGGTTGGGTTCAAGGGTGCCAGTGGACCTGGGGGAGGGATTCCAAGTGGTCCAAAAGGAGAACCTATAATAGGTAGTGGAATTGATATCTGTTGGTTGTCTCTACCACTGGGCCTGCCCCGCCCACCTCTACCAACTCTGCTCCCTTTTATCACTGGTATCGGAGTTCTATTTAAGGATCCTGAATCCTGATTACTAGGAGGCTGTGAACCACCAAAACTTTGGCCACCGGAAATCCTCAAAGGAGTACCACCCTTTTGTTCTCTTCCTCTTTCCCCCTGAGCCTCATTGTCTTCTCTCCATGACCTCTGATCCCTTTCAGGAGCATCATCATCATTATATCTCTCTTTAGACCCTTCACTGGATTCAGAAGGCCCATGAACACTATATCTTGATCTGTCATCTCTTGTGTTCCTCCACTCATCATCAGATGGAGCTGTTCTACCAGCTGCTTGCTGACCAAGTTCGTACCTTTTGGAAATGTTAGATTCAGTTCTCCCATAGTCAGGATTGGTCCGTATCTCTATCACATCATAATTGTCATTGGAGTGTCCACTTGATGAGATTTTCAATGCATCACTTTTCCTACTGGATCGTCCATGAGTCCTTTCACTATCTAACCTCTCACGTCCATATCTACCACCACGATCAGGAGTCGTGGACCTATGGCCTCGACCACTTCTATCTCTTGACCAAGAACTTCCATCTTCATCTGCATGTGATACCCTATCTCTACTCTCATAATCCGAAGGAGTTCTCTGTTCTCTTTGCTGTTCATTCTTCTCTTTATCAGTTCTATCATCACGAGAAGGACTTGCCTTCTCATCTTCTTCTATACCTTCTGAGACGCTTAGATTCCTACTTCTCTCACCATCAGATCGCCTTTCATCTCGACGATTCGATCTGACACCCTTGTCGCCGCTTGACTCTGTGCCTTTGTTTTTACTCTCAGAATGTTCATTTCTTGAAAAATCACTTCTTTCCCGAACAATATCATGCTTATTATCAGATTCCTTGCTGCCTTTTTCATCAGTTCTATCATAACTACTTTCATAAATTTTATCCACAGTTTCAGAATCATCCAATCTTTTCTTAGAACCCTTCACATTCTCAGATGACCCCTGATCCTTACTTTCCCTCAGCTCTGAGTACTTAGAATCTCTGTCAGAAACCTTTTCAAGTTCAATCTCATGATGCCTGCTCCTACTTTTGCTCTGGGAAACTTCATGATCTGACAGCTTACCTTTTCTCTTATCACCATCATCACTGCTCAGACCATGACCTCTACTTCCAAGCTTGTCTCCCCCATCCTGTCGATTTTCTAATTCACCATCCTGGTACCAAGTACTAAGTTTCTCCAAAGAACTCTCTTCTTGTTTTCTCTTTGCCTGTTTGGACCGAGACTCCCTTCTTGACTCATGATCATCTTCATCGCTGTCCTGCTTGCCCGCACCTGACCTTTTCCTGCTCTCATATCTATCGCCGGAACTTCTTTTTCTTCCACTGCCATCAAAATCTTCAGCACCATCTCCACTGCTCTGCTTTCTCGACTTGCTTGAACGGTGCTTCTTCTTATCACTGCCTTCCCGTTGAACATGATCTCCTGACCTATCCGTCTTCCAATCAACATCGCCATCTCCTTCCTTCTTCCCATAGCCATGACTAATACTTGGAAAATCCATTGCTAAAGTGGCTCTCAAGGATTACTAATTTCAACAAAATTCAACAGTCTTGTTTCAGGCTTCATAGCACCAAGGAACTCCCTCGCTCTGTGGCACCAAAAATTAAAGACGAATTTCAAAAACATAAACCACTCCATCATACTAACACAATGCTCTCAAATCACATGTTACAACTGAAAGCAGAAAGATCATCAGCGTCGAACTGTTCAAATTAGGTCAACTACAGATTGGCTGCGGCAGTGAAGTGAGTACCTGTCTATGTTATCAATCCTCTGATGAATTGATTGTATTCCGTCTCCGCTACCAGCATTCCAGTCAGGCAGATGAAGGCGGCGTCCTTGAATGCTCCGGTCGAAGTCGCGACGCCACACGAGGGGAGTATGTTCAGATTCAGCGCTTCAGCAACAGTACCAAGTAATATAGAAACACTGCAATTCCTTTCTCTTCGAAGAGTCTCCGTTCGCCACAGTTGGCCTTGGACTCCAATGGGACGGCGAGAGGCGGCAAAAGGTTGGGGCTGGACGGTACTAATTTGGATTTTGGCGAAGAAGATTGAAAATCAAATAATGGAAATGCCTTTTTGGTTCTTAACTCATAGCCGGAGTCTTTTGAGTTATCATTCTTTAGAGCAATTCACAAACGGATCCACCTTAAATAAAAGGTTAATTTTTAGCTTTTGCAACGGTGAGTATACAAATACAATTATGTTTTTTAAATAATGATAAAAAAAATTATTAAGAATATAATTTTTTTAATTTATAAAATTAACGATATTTTTTTATATCACAACTTACCTTACTAACTTAAATTAATCTTATAATTAAGTCTAGACTCAATCGATATTCGATTGACTCTCAATTAGGTGTCCTGTAGTCAGGATGCAGAACCCTAATTAGGGGTGCTATGGTTTGGATTCCCACCAAAACCAAGTGTCCACTCTTTCATGGCCTGATTTAGGTGTAGAGCCAGACCAAGTCCTCACCCTAGAGTGACCTAGTATTTAGGTGGAGAGACAAGTCAGGACCCCTTGATTGGCGTTCAAATGTATATCCAATCGACTGGAAACTCAATTATAAGATTAGTGTAAGTTAGTAGGGTTTAGTTGTGATATTTATAAAGTTATTTAGTTATATTGTAAATTTTAAAAAAATGACAGAATTTTGAATGGATAATTAATGAAAATTTCAATTACCATTGTTTTCAAACATGATGAAATCATTTAAAATATTTTGGGTTAAAAAATTATTTTGGACAATTTTTCTCTTTTTAGTTAGGTTTGATAATTTATTACAAAACATAATATGAACACTCACACACAAAAAAAATTATACATGCATGATAATATGAAGTAATGTTTGTGTCTTATTTAACACGCTTAATAAATTTGTGTGGGTAATATGAATTTTGAGTACTTATTTAATAGCACATTCATTTTCATATTTTTTAGTGTTAATTACTTAATTGGTTACACATATTTCACCATTGTGCAAAATGGTTACACATGTTTCAAAATGTGATTAATTGGTTTTGAAATGTGACTAATTGTTTTTACTATTCATCATCAAAAATCACAGTTAAATCACTATTTAGATACATAAAATGACTTAATTACCCTTTCATACACCCCTGAGCTATTATTGAGTTGTTCTTCATTATTCTTCTCGTATTCATTCTTCATCTCCTCTGTGGTCAGGTACGTCTTCATTCTTCACTGAGCTCTTCCAGGTACGAACCCAGAATCGCGTTTCTAGGTTCTTCAAGAACATCGAATCGAATCAAATTCGATTTTGGTTATTCAAGACGATTTTGTGTTCTTCAATACAACTAAGGGCATAATAGTCATTTCACAATTCAATAATATGTTAAAAAAATAATTAACGTTAAAATTAACGGTTTACTAACGGAATAATCAATTAATCACATTAAGAAAAACATGTGTAACTAATTAGTCACATAGCAAAATCAATTAATCACATTTTGAAACATGTGTAACCATTCTACACAATGGTGAAAAATGTGTAACCAATTAAGTAATTAACCCTATTTTTTATGGATAGATACATGTTTCTTTTAAATATTTAATATTGATTTATTGCTGCAATATTTTTTAAAATATTTTATTTTTATTATTAAAATTCAGTAACTATTTTTTAAAAGGTAATCAGTGTCTTACTATTGTAAAAAGAGCCATTTTCAGCAGTAGAATCAATTTCGCTCAAAACCCCTAATCCCATCGAAGAAGAAGGTTGTTACGCAGATTTCAGTCACAGAGAAGAAGACATTCAAGTATGGTTGTGCGGCTTCGGCTATCGAGATTCGGGTGCAAGAATAAGCCCTTGTATAGAGTCATGGCTGCAGACAGCAGGTCTCCAAGAGATGGCAAGCATCTCGAAGTCTTGGGGTACTACAATCCCTTACCAGGTGCCGTCTTCTGCTTTACACCTAATTCTTATTTCATTTTGTTGGTATCACTCTGCATGATTTTTTGTATGATAATGTTGCTTTTCTGGTTTCTTCATTCCCATTATCATACTGCCAATCACGGCATTGTAGTGATAGGTTAAAGTCAAGATTCTGTGTTGGCTTCAATTGTGAACGAGCTAATTGGTGGACTACCAGTGGTATTAGGGAGGTGCATTTTGATTTGAAAAACTTCGTCAGGATTTTGGTGAATCAAAGGCGGGATTGACCTTCATCCCACCATAAACTTGCATTTGCAGCTTCCATTTCTTCTTGGGTAGATTTTAGCTTTCCTTTTACCTTTCAGTAATCAGTTCTCTCCAATAGTCATGTAGCTGACTTTTTGAAGTTATGCAGTGGTCTGAATTTGGTTATGGATGCATGAGATTGATCGGTAGATGATATTGCTGCTTTACTGGTCCTTTTTGCTGATCCAAAGTTACGGAGTTGATGAGTAGTATACCCAGTTTGAACTTTCATATAATATTGTAGAGCAGTATGGAAAATGTTCAAGTTGGGACATGAATCCATCTCTTCTTGGATTCCTTTACTAGCTAGGGAAGGGTGACTCAGCAATGAACAATGTTGTAAAAGTCTCTTATTTGGTTCATATCATTGTGATTATATTGTGTGCATGTGTAATGCTTAATTAATAATTATTGTCTTTGATAATGAAAGAAATGCAAGACAATCCAGCGAAATTTGTCTGTTTTACTTTTCTATACGCAACTGGTGACCCTTCTCAATATGTTCATTCATTTACAGGTCAGGATGGGGGCAAAAGAATGGGGCTTAACTTTGACAGGGTGAAGTAAGTCACCTTTATATTTTTTATTTTGACTAGTAATCCGTGACTATTATTATTATTCAGTAAACTAAATTTATCACTAAAAAACAATAGTATTATTCAGTAAAATTTGCTGATATGTAAATTTGGTTATTTTCTCCCAATTTATGAACCCTATTGATTGAATATAGTATAGTAGCTCCACAAGCAGAAATGCAAGTTTCAGATTTTTCCATTAAAGTTTTTTGCACACATTTATTGTGCTCTTTTCTTTGCTCATGCTTTTCTTTCTACTAATTATGTCTCCAGAGATTCTTGAATGAGCTTCTCTTAAGTGTGCTTTAGCTGACACCGGTGTCTGGTAGACTTAAGCAGATACATTCTCTGATGAACTAATTGGTCATCAATTTCTGTCTCGTTCAATCATGAGTCATGACCCTTTTATTCGTGTGGAGCATTGCAGTTTATTTCTTGGGGAAAGGGATTGCAGCTTCTTCCTGTATACTGGTTGCCTCAAATTTCTTTAAACTCACATCTCAGTGGCTATATCTAGTTATCTACCTTTTCTAAACCTGCATAGAAGGTTGCAAATGAAGAAGCTTGAACTTCCAGTCAGTATACATGCTCACTGATTCTTCAGATTGTATCTTCCATAACTTTTCTAGAAGTGTTTCTTTGTGCATTATTTCAATTTGAGTAATACCTCAATGAATTTCATATTTGAAGTAATTCTGCATACACGTATTTGTTCTTTTAAAATGTGAATATTTTGTTCATCAGTTTAATATTAAATTATTATGACCGATGTGTATCTCTTTTTTGTAAACCTGGCCTTCCATATCCCTCTGATGAATCTGCAAGCTCTATAGAAGCTTTAGCTTATACAATAGCTAGATTCCATGTAATTGTGATTATGATTAGTAAGAGGTAAACTCGTCAATTAACTGACTACTTTCTTGGTTCATGCCTGAATGCTAGATTTTAAATAACATCTGCTGCTTAGCAATATCTTTCACATACCAACTATTGTTTTTATCAGAGGTCACCTTATGCAGATCACCATTTCCCTTGATTAACCTAACCTAAGACAGACGTCAATGTTAGCTTGATTCTGTAAAAATATTTCCTTGCCATTTGTTGGAGCTGATATAATGAGAAAGAGCGTATATGGTCTACTTTGTTCCATCCAGAAGTTTGGTTTATTCATTGCTTCCTAAAAATTTAGGATAAGTGTCATTTTGTCATTCCCGTTCCATGCAGATATTGGTTGTCAGCCTGTCGGTAGGTGCCCAACCTTCAGATCCAGTGCAACAGATACTTTTCAGAGCAGGGCTTCTTCCACCTCCACCAATGGTAGCAATGGGTCGTAAAGGTGGGCCCCGTGACACCCGACCCGTTGATCCCATGACAGGCCGAATCCTATCTCAAGGTACACCACCTGCTATTCCTTACAACTAAGACGACTCTTCAAGTGCTGAAAGTAGCAAGACCATGTTGGGTTTTGATCTCCTGAGGCGGTGTGACCGTCGTGCCTCCTAAATGCTGCTGCAGGACGTGGAGTGAGCTATTCTCCTCCGCTCCTCGGTTGTTTTTTGCTCTTGTGATTGGGGGAGCCATGATTGTTGTGCCTAAGCTTCCCACAGACGGCGCCAATGTTGGGTTTTGATCTCCTGAAGTGCGCCTGTCGACTTTGTCGCGGCGCTCCGACGTTCTGCAATAAGGAAATCTCGGTCTGGGCCCTTTGTTTCCCCTCCGAAGCTTAAGTTAGCTGGAGTTCGTTTGAAGGTATGTGAGTATATGTGTGAATATGTGATAGCAGATTAGTCTGAAGTAGACAGAGGTGAAGGTATTTATAGCTTTCATCCTTAACCTGAGTTGGGTTGAAGTCTGACCCCGATTGTCCTACGTGGCGTCCGGCGTGGATGAGTGGGACACCATTGGACAGTGTGTTGCCTAGTGTTTTGTGCTCAATGGGATTGTTCCTTGTGCCGGAGCTCCACTTCAGGCGTGGAGATCCCCTATCCCTCGCCGGTCCTCGAGCCTTGAACCTGTCAGGAAGGGTGGGGTATATTCCTAGTGGCGCGCCCTTGGGGACCGGTCTAAGCTTGCAGGCTTTACTTTTGGGTCTGGGACTCTTTTACAGGGGCCCAAGAGGTCAGGATCCATCATACCATGACCCCCATAAATCTATCCTAGAACAGCTTCTATTTGTGTTAGACACCGGTCTTGTGACAGTGCAGCTTAGTCAAAAATTAGTCTCCAGTTAGAAGAAAGTTCTTAGTTCGGATCTTGAATATGCCTGAAAATGTCCAAGTATTATTCTACAGGTTCCATCTTCCTGGATGATCTAGACATGTCCTTGAAATCATTCTAGCCTTGTGGCTTGATTCCAGAAGCCAAATTCAAAACATGGCATTTTTGGCCAAATTCAGTATCTTGTTGAAACTCTGATTACGACTGTTCTTCATTTCACTACCTGCTCCTTGCTATTGAATGGATTGTTCAAAATCATTCTTTTTTTCTCTTCATTTTGCCATGTTTGGGACAAGTTGGCTTCTTTCGACACTGTAGGTCATGTTAGGTAGTGGAGTTTGATTAATATGTAATGTTAGTTTATGTATTAATGTACACGTATCGCGGTTCAACCTAAGGGATTTAACCCGTAGGTTGTACTGTACTGTATTTCTCCATGTATACGTATTTGTAACAATATATTTTCATCAATAAATGAATCAAACCGCGTGGAGGTGGTCCCTAAGGGGTGTTACGACGGAAACCTAATTCTCTCTCAATTTCTCTCGTTTTCTCTTCTGAAGCTGCAATTTCAGTGTGTGGAGAGAATCGATCCTAAGAGGTCCCAAGTCTGGTGCATGTGTACGGTGAGTGATGGATATTGATTGCAAATGTGGGGTTTGATGTTAGCGTTTGTAGGTTTAATTCAAAGATGTGGGGTCTTGATTTCGCTTGGAGAATAGCACCAATTTTGTCTAACGCTACGCAAATGTGGGGTCTTGATTTCGCTTGGAGAATAACACCAATTTTGTCTAACGCTACGGCTTTATCATCTCAGATACAGGCCGTATCGTGGGTGCTTATTCCACGATCCGCAAACTCTTGTGTGGATTGGATAGCGAAATTCGCTTTGCTTGGGTTGTGTCCTCTGGATTGGGTGCTTGCACCCCCAACCTCTTTACTTAGATGCATTGTATCGGATAATATCTTGTTTGCGGTTTCTCCTTCGGCTAATGAAATGACATAGTACGTGTTACTTGACCAAAATAAATAAATTCAAAGATGTTTTAAGGGTGGGGGGAAGTGTAAGTAATCCAAACATGTTGCTTGACAAACAAATCTGTAGGGTTGGTTTTTCACTTTCTTGTGAATTGTGATGGTGAATGGATCTCTGCTTCCTGGAAACTGGGCAATTGAGTGATGTGCAAAGTTGGAAACGCCCCTTTGACGCAGTTTCTGGAGAAGAAACTTCTGCATATATATATATATTTTTTAGTGTTAATTTTAAATCAATTTTTTCGTGAAAATTATAAATTATTATTTATATAAAATTTGTGGATTGCCTAAATCATAGCCTATTTTTTATTAATAGGATAAAGACTTATATAAATACAAATAATAAATATATACAAATGGAAGAAAAAATATCAAAAGTCAAAACTATCTGAATTGAGGAGGCCTTGCTATAGTTGATATTTGCTCGTTTGATGCCATATTTGTCATTCTGTCTTCTATCAAATAAATCACGTGGCGGATAATGATTGGCTGATCTAATCTTCTACAAAGAATAATTAAAATTTGACCCGATTGGCGCCGCCAAAGAGAGAGACAAAAGTCTTGTCAATATTGTCACGCTGCCACGTCCGCGACCATTTTCCTCACTGCTTCCTCGAAAGCTGCCTTGTCCCATTCATTGCCCTACACAAATTTCGGCAAGACCATGTTAATCAATTTGATGTTTTTTGTTTCGGCCAATTCGATTGGATGTGTTTAGCATATTAATTTTAACGAAAAATTCATTCAAACATATAAAAATTGCCATATGAGTAAATAAAAAATATATATACAGAAGATTCGAAGAAAATACTTGTTCAAGAAACGGTTTGATTCATAACCGGTTCAAAACTAAACTAATTTGTAAAAAATCAGTACTTTTTCATGTTTCTAAAAAACTGGTCTAGTCTAGTTTAAAAAAATTGGTCGGGTTTGAACCGATTCATAACTGGTTTGGTTTATTTTTTTTTAATAACAATTTTGGTTAGGAAATAATCTGGTTTAATTCAAAATTAAACCGACTAAATTTTTTGTCCAACACACTGAACCGACTGAAAATCTTCTCCACGAAATCATGTCCAACATCAACATACGAGAGTCCAATACATCTCTAAGTTTGATTTATTGAAGACATCTCTAGGTTTGGTTTATTTTGATTCAACCCGATTCTAAAATTATATAGGTTTAAAGTGGTTTGATTTAAATTTAAGTATAAACCAATATCAAAAAACGAGTCGATTCGAATTGAAACTACTATTTTGAACTGGTCTACTTAAACCCTAAAAAATTGTTCTGGTTTAAAACTAGTTCGACCGAACCAATTCAAACTAGAACAGAACCAGACCAGTTAGACCGAACCAGTTTAAATGAACAAGCCTAGGAAATACGTGTTTCTTACCTCGATTCTCAACCTTAAGTTCACTCGATTGACGATATCCGGTCCCGAAACACGAGTACCCGAATCCATGCTCGTTATTTTCACATTATCCATTTGTTTCATGAGTTTAAAGATGTCAATCACCAATTGCAACGACGGGCATTCTCCTCTTACAAGCACTTGAAGTTCAACGGTTCGGTGATCTTCGGTCAATGTCGATTCGCGTATATGCCTGACTTGAACATCAAATCTAACATTGGAGATTGTCTCACTCGATTTGTCGTCGATGATTATTTTTGAGGCTGAAAGTTGAGCTTCTAAAGCAACGTTTTTCTCGCGAAGATCGTCGATTTGATTCTTTAATGAGGTCAAGTATTCCGTTGTTGTTGTAAGAATTGATCCTCTATCCTTCTATTCAAACATAAATCAAATGTTATAATTGAAAAAAAAATAACTACCCTACAGTTTAGACCTAGGTCATTAGTCGAGAAAATTTAGGTTATCATGACGTGTTTTTCAACCGACCAACTGTGATTTCACCTCAAACAAGTCCGTTGGGTCGTGTTATCCACGTGTCATGTCAAGATTTGCTAAAATCAAACACGATCCATCAGTTTCCACGGGTCAATTCTCGTGACCCAAACACAACTCACGAGTCGACGGGTCAACCCGCACAATAAAAAAATACATTGCAAATTTATGGGTCAACCCTCGACCCGCACGGCCTGCTAGGTTTAGCCGTCTAGGGTTATAATATTTTTATATAATATATTGTAGATTATTTAACAGGTCAATGAGTTGATCTGTAGGTATAAATTAGTCAATGGGTCAATGGGTTAACCCGTGGGTCGAAGTTTACGACCCAAACACGATCTGTTTTTTGGACGGACCAAACTGGTCGTGTCAAAATGACATGTGGCCCTGTGGATCAAAAAATCTGAACCCGAACACGACCCGTGAACGAGTAACACATAAATGGTTTCCCAAATTGACACCCATAATTTTAGTTAAGTCAATCATCAGATGTCGTTTCCGCTAAGTCGGTCGAAGTAAACTTACATCGAAACGACTTGATATCCAACATTGTACTAATTTACGTACCTTGGTTTCCGATGGAAGTAGCGATTTTAATGCGAGGAAGCTGTCATTGAGCCTTTCCCGCCGTTTCCTCTCCGACATCATATGTTGAAGCTGAGTGGTCGCCGCCCGAAGCGACATCTGCTGATCTCGAGACCTCGCCAAATGCAAGCCTCGGAAGTAATTGATTGATTGTTTCAATGGATTTTCTCTCTTCCGAACATTCAGCTTTATTTGGGGAGTCGAAGCTGAGACTGAGTAGAGCCCAAATGCGCTAGCCCTAGGGTTTGCTTGTTTCTGCATCTGCTGCGATGAGGAAGAAGATGAAGAAGGCGAAGAAATAACCGCAAGAAACGCATTCGCCATTGCAGACTCCTGTTCACTTCCCAATGTCGGAAACTGCAAATTCGACACCCGACCAAGCACTTGGTCGGAGATTGAGATCAGTTCATTCGACGTTGCTTGCGGTAAGTTGAACAGAATAGATGAATACTCAGTGCTATCCATTGATGAGGAAGAAGATGAATGAGGGTTTTGTTGTTCGATTTTCGTTCGAAGAAATCGTTCGTGCCGGGAGAAATCTTCAATGAATAAGTTCCTCATTTGCATCTGTAAATCAACCTATACATACACACATATATATATATCATCTACTGAATCTACTTTGAATTTCAAAGATCAATCATGGAGTGTATATATAGAATTGATCTGCATTACTTGAAACATGGTGGAAAACCCTAGCTCGATTTCGCCGCTTCTGCAACCCATGAACACCACAATCTACAACAACCGTTTATGAGACTATGAATAAGGAAAACGTGACACGATAAGGTAGGATTGCTGCAGTTACGTACCTTAATCCTTGCCTCCTGAAATTATGAACAGTAGAAATCGATTTACACTAGTGAAAACAAAGGGTAAATAACTCTAATTCACCTAAATGTTTTGACTGCTGTGGTTAAATGCATCGAGATGTTTGAAAATGTTGTTTCATGCAACCTTAAGTTATAAAAGTTGTTAAATACACAAAACGTTAAATATTCATCATTTTTTGCCGTTAAATTAGTCAAAATAACAATTTTGTCATCTTGTTCTTTTCAATGTTTTCATACTATATCTAATTTCAAAATACAAATTTGGGTTAAACTTCATCCAAAATTTGCATTTTGGGATTGAATTCAAACTCAAATCTGCATATTTTCTGTTCGAATTCAATCCCAAAATGCAGATTTTGATTGAATTTGAATTAAAAATGCATTTTTTTAAATTGAATTCGAACAAAGATATGCATGTTTTGGATGGATTCAAACCCAAATATGTGTTATGAACAAGAGGGTTAAATTGTCATTTTAACATTTAACGTCAAAATTGGATGGATAGTTAACGGTTTGTGCATTTAACAACATGTTCAAACGTATGAGTGCAAATAATTATACAGGTGGTGCAAATAACATGAGTAAGAACAAAAACATTCATAATGTTGATAGAAGATTGAATTTACTTGATAGAATTGTCTCTGATTATTGTTCATCACCATTCTCCCGATCTCGTCTTCTCTTAATTCGACGTACGGATTATCGCTCCAGTACGCGAATCCCGGGATATGGCTATGACTAGAACACAAGGATAGACAACATCAATCGACTGTCTGACATGAAAAAACATTGTATTCTAGTGTCTTACTTGTTCTCCACGATGATTAATGAATTCTTGTATTCATGGAACAGTCTTCCTCTTCCAGGTAAGCCCTCGAATGAAGAACTAGGGTTTACACTTTGTTCTTGATAGTACCCATCAATGGAACACAAGCATCTGCATGGAAAAACAAAGAAGAAACATCAACGATTTTATGTCTTCAACAGAATTAACAGTGTGTCGGCATTACCTTGCAGGGGGGAGATAAGACCAGAGGCAGATGTAAGCAGCGCCACTGGATTGCATTAGGAATTGTAGGAAGCTTGAGCGGCCATTGTTGTCGAGTTGGAACATAGCATCCATTAGGTACGAGGAAGATGAAGAACACAGGGACGAGGTAGTTGATGAGGCCACGACAATGGCGGCTACACTGTCATTTGGTGGTGCCTTTCCATTGATCATCACCTTTAATGGAAGTTATCGTCTGTTTATAAGCAGCAGTTCTTATGGAGAGGTGTTGGAGAAGAAGAGGTATATATAGCGTAGATCCGTCAAATTCAATTAAATTGTATGACGTTTTTGAATACACGTGTAGGGAGGGAGTTGGAGCCTTAGAGTAGAGGGGATAATTGTCCCTTAATTTAATTTTAAACTTAAAAAATGTAATTATTTTCAATTTAATCATTTAAAATTTTATATATTTTTTTTAAATTTAATTGTTTACTCTAATTCAATTATTTTCTAACTTTGTTTAAGCATGGGAGTTTCATCGCATGAAACATTTGAATATTATTCCATTTCATAACATAATTAAATAATTAAGAGAGAGAGTTGAAAAGTAGTATAGTATACTGGGGTTATGATTAAAAATTTAAAATAGAAGAATTTCACAATACAATATCCAAATAGTGTATATATATATATATATATATATATATATATATATTAGGAATTTCGAGATAAATAATTTGTTTATATAGTAATTAATAAATAAGAAATTTATATATATATATATATATTTTTTTATAATTTATATATATTGATATAGTTATAACATGTTTATTAATTATATTTATTATTTAGTCTAATTGTTGTTTGAAAAAAAAATCATCAAATTAATTTTGTAATAGATTAAGTTTTATTAAAAATTATATAATATTTTAAAAATGTTCAAATATTAGCAAATTATGTTTTCTTTTTACTGTAACTACACTTATTGTTTTAAAATAATATATAATATATAAAATAAAAAATAAAGTTTATTTTTTCATACAAATAATTACAAGTACATATAACAAGTATATTTATTGAAAAATATATTATAAAATTATAAATATAATATAGATTATTTACTAAATAGAAAATTAAGCTTATAGAAAAAATAAAATCACATAAATAAATTAGTTTGTGAGTAAAAATATATAATAAAACGTAAGGGTTTTCGAGATTGAATATGATGCTTAGGAATAATCATAATGTGTTCACATATACAAAAATATAATGTCACATAAGTAAATGTAAAGTACGATTATTTGGACCAATAGAATTTAGTAAAAAAAAAATATTTTGGTTAGTTGTCAATATTTTATACATCCTAGCTAAATTAATAGATATATAATAAATCTATCACCATAGAAAATTCATTTAGAGTAAATTACTTGTTGAACTTTCTGTATCGTATAAAAAATTAGCTCGGTCAAATTTCTAATTACACTTAACAAGAAATACTTTCAAAAATTACAAAAACTCACTAAAGTGTAAGATAATGATAAAATGGCCAATTTCTTTAAACAACAACTCCTTAAATTTACAAATAAAAAAATCAAAATAATATATGCTATATAAAAATATAATCCGAAACTACTTCTTTTTTTTGGAAGCCAGCATAAATTTAAATTAAATATTCTAAAAGTTTCTGTCTGTATTTTGAAAATAAAAGTAGACATCAATTTATGAATCCCAATAATTTTATTTGTTTTATATAGAAACAAGGTTATTTATAATCAATTGTAAAATATTACAGTAGTTTTTGAAAGTATTTTCCGTTTAATTTAATATAAAATCTAACGAATCTAACTTGTTGTATAATACGTAAAATTTAACAAGCAATTTCTTAATAAAATAATACAAATTACAATGTAAAGTTCATCTAGAAATTTCATATTTAACCTAAAAAAAATACATTTATTTGAATAAGAGGCAGCCACCTCAAACCAGAGAAACATAGTGGTCAAAGTCCACGGAGGCAGAGATTTTGAAAAGAGTCAAGGGAGGAAGGCAAGGCAAGGTGTCATTTTCTTATTTTTTGGATAATAATAATTATATATATATATATATATGGATAAATACCAAGTAGCTACCTGAACTTTGGACGTTTTGCAAATCGTTGGAAAGTCATCGGAAATTGGACGGAGATAGCTATTTGCAACTTTTTCAAAGTTGAGGTAGCTCGTTTTGAATTTTCAAAATTTGTGTAGCTCGTTGCAAAATGTCCAAAGTTCAGGTAGCTAATTGCTATTTAACCTATATATATATATATATATATATATATAACTGGTTCCGGTTAATTTAAGGTGTTTAAATAAGAAAACTGAAACCGAATAAATAGTTTTTTTTTTATATTTTTTTCTCGGAAAATACCGTATTTTTAAAATTACTACTCGGAACCTACCCAAAGTGTCGGTTACGGGTCCAAATGGGTAGTTTGCTCATCCCTAATATATATATATATATAAGGCAAGGTGTCATTTTCTTATTTTTTGGATAATAATAATTATATATATATATATACTATTACATATTTGTAGTATTATTATTAACCACTTTACCTTGTTCCCATTCAGTTCGAATTTATTAAAATATAATGTTACATGTTCACACCAATGTCAATTTCATAACGTGTGATAAATTAATCAGTCAAATTATATAATTTATATTTGGTTGAATTATTCTCCAATAAGGAAGACTATGGGTGATACTGATTTTACTAAAATAATTATCAAATTAAGACTCTTTCACCATAGGTTTACCAGAAAAAATCATTATTATATAAATAAATTACCCTAAATTTTATTTTTTATATAGTGAATTTTTCTAATAATATATAACAATAATAGTATTAGTTTCGTATATAAATTAATATATTAATGAAGAAATAAAATTAACGTTTTAACTAATTATTACACAATTTAAATATTATGGGTCAACACTTATTTTCTTTAGCCAAAGGTTTTGATTTGTTTACTTACACAAGTTAACTATAAGAAATACTAGTATAAGCAAGTGTGAACATTACACTCATATATATATATATATAATTGTGTATATATGTTAGCTCATTAATTATGTTTTCACGTAAATATATATGTAAGATCTTTAACTTAATGCAATTTATTCATATTGGTCCATGGTCGCCGATAGAGGAATAGGCCCCCGTCCTCTGTGTGATGTTTAAATTATTAAATTAACGAATAATATATATATTATTATTATAATTATTGAATTAATTAATTAGACAATAATAATTATTTCTACGAATAATCTTATATTTTCAAGTGAATTTTAATGGATAATGAATTTTAATTGTTTCGTAAAAATTCACTTAAATTTCGATATCTATACTTTCAAAATTTAGTCAAGTTTTTCATTTTATTTTTATGTTAAATCTGAATAAAAATTAATGTAGCAACACATAATTGTTGGTTCGTGTTTCTAAAATATTGGAAGATTGATAAGAAAAATATGAGTTTGTAATATAATTTTTTATTGGAAATAAAAATATACACAAAATAATTGTTAAATATAGTTTTTTATATCGTATTTTTAATTACAAATAATTTCTAATTTTTCTCTCTAAATTTTCAAATTTTTTATTTTGCCCATTTTTTCAAATATTATAATCTTTTTAATAAAAATGTTACCACATTAATTTTCCTCCAATTTTTACAGAAAAATAGACGAAGGTAACATTTTGCACCAACTTCAAAGTACAAATAATAAATTTTGAAAAAATAAAATTCAAGTAACAATTTATAAAATCATCAAAAGTATTATTAGCAATTCAGTTATTAACCCTAATTCTAAAGCTTCCAAGTATTGTTATCAAATAGCATTCACTGAAATTTACATGCAAGTGCTACATTCACTTGCCAAAAGATTATATTACTTATATATGTTTTGTTGACTATAATATTATATTATTTTACTGTTTATAGATACTTTATAAGTGAGTTTAAACTAACTTTTCTTCTAGTAAATGATTTTACTATTATAAAATAGATATACTTAATTCCCATTTATTTTAGAAAATAATTATGAAGCTTATTTGTATTTAGTTACAATTTTACTAGCTCGCAAGGCTCGTAACCTTAACACATTATGTGATCAGATGAATCAAATTATGTTTCTAACACGATTTATTGTGCGAGTTTTTACATAAACACAAAAATAATATCATAGAGTTCGTGTTCATTACTAAATAAATACAATATTGTCAATAATTAAACACAACATAATGTAGTGATTAGTAATAGTGAATATTTTCATTTTAATTTGAAGAACACGATTTTTTATTATTTTTTTCTATAATAAAAGGGAAAAAAAATCATTTATTGACTCAGAAAATGGGCTATTTTTTGTAAGGCCCAATAACATTGTATGGTGTGAACTCACGATTATATATAAATCAGTACCGTCGGTGGCAACAGTACAGTATTTTAAAAATTAACTTCTTATTTTTTACTTCATATTTTGTAAATATTGTTATGTTTTTTATCCGTTAATTTAAAACAAAATGTGAAAATGTATGTAACTTTAAAGTATATGTACTTTGTTTACTGTTATAAACCGATATGTAAATATTTATCTATAATAACAATTTGATATATGTAATTTGTCTTATCATTTCAAAATGATATCTTCACTTTGTTTTAATTTTTTATATTACGTTCCAAATTGTAGGTCAAAAGACGAAATAACACTATGAAAATTTCGACCTAAAAACTAAAATAAAAAATATAATTAGCTATTTATAAAACCATAATTTCTCAAATATTTAAAAGACATTTAATGCTAGTACAATATTATATTAGTTAGGGACCTAGTTAGGTCCTACACATTTAAAGGGATTAAATGCATGTTTTGTATGATATGTATGTATATATATATATATTATTAAGGTAGAAGTGATTTTTGTAACCCGCCTGTAAATTGACACAAATACCCTATAATAATCTAATTAGTTTATATTTATCATGACTATTTTGGTCATTTAAATGTCTATATTTTCACGGAGACTCGAACTTATGACCTTATAACTTGAAAACATACGTATTAATCAACTACACACTTATGCAACATTACAGCTTAAACAAAATAATAATTATATTTTCTTTATCACTATCTTTCTTTATATCTCGCAAACAAATGAAATTATATTTTCACTTTATTGAACATTAAGATAACACTGAATCTAAAGACTTAGATAATTTATAAAAGTTATAAAATCATCTACAACCATAAAATTTAGATTGAATTAATATTTCAAATATGCATTATCTATTATTTGAAGCAATAAATAATTAATATGTACAATATAATCAAGTTTGAAATTTAAATTAGAGTGGAAGAAGAAATACCATTTATTATTTATTCGAATTTTTAAATTTAATTTAATTTAAATATTATATTTGTTATTTTATATTAGAGTCGAACCGGTTCATGAAGAAGTTTAATATAGGGGATGTCAAATTAATATATATAAAGTTCCAAATAGTAAGCATATGCAAAATTAAAATGGAAGATCAAATCTTCATAATTAAATTAAGTATAAGAATGCTACTTAATATTTATTATAAATTAATTTTGAATTGTATTGATGATATAATAATTTTGTAATTTCTACTAATTAATTTTTAACTCCTATTGATTTTTTATTTATAAAATAGATTTGTTTATACAAATATATAATTTAGGAATAAGTATGTAATGCTAATTGAGTTTTAAAGGTTTCAATGTTTTATTAGTTTTTTTTTAAAAATTATTAGCTAACTTTATATAAATTTATAATTTGATAGTTCTGTTTAATTTACTTTTAAATGGTGGTAATTTTTTTTTATCATCTAAATGGTGGTAATGACTTGCCTTTTGTTTACTATTTCATTGTCTTTTGAACAAAATGCCAAATGAACTTTGAGAATTTTGCAAATTGCAAGTTGAATTGTGCACAAATTTATAGTCTGCTCGCTGAACTTTGGAAAATTTATCATTTTGTTATCTAAGACATGCATGTATCTTTCACCGTTTAACAACAAATTAAACTTAGCTAGCATATTACAGCCTTATGTAATGTTAGTTGTCAATTTGTTCACTAACAAAGTTTAGTTTAATTAGCAAGTTATCAACACCCTTAAATTATTTTTAGTAAGTCAGTAATTAAGGCAAAAACTTTTTTTAAAACCATAGTTTCCTTTTAAATAAAACTAAAATATACATTTATTAGATTAATTTTTTTTTGTACAAAAAAACAAAATATATTTTCTACTTCATTTTTTTATACATTTACCAAGTTTATAATATAGTAAAAAGATGATATTTTAACTTAGAATTTTGATAAAGTGATATATGGTTTGCATAAAAAATTTCATACAAATATTATAAAAAAACAAATGAATTTTCATTTACCACCTTGCATTGCTTAATAAATTAATAATACAAACAACGAAAAACATTTCCCAAACTTGTGTTTTTTTCCTTTTCTTTGTAATATTTAATAAACACAACTTCCTATATTTTTGGCTTAATCTCTGTCCTTAACATCCTTAATCTCTTCTCTCCAGTATAATATTAGACAAGAACAGTATCTCTGTAGTCGGTAGTAGTCCCACTAAACTGCACTTCCCACCACCGCACCTTCTCTTTCCTCCACCCACCCACCCACTGTAGTGGAGTGTTGAGCTCCATGAGTGCTGCCGAAGCTCCGTAGTGTTTGTCTCTTTGCAAATCTCGATTCGATTGCAGAAAATCAAGAATTCTTCATTCATCCATGGCAGCACTCACAGAGCTCTGCAGTTTCCGATGCATAAAGTTTTCCCTTTTCCACACAAAGTTTGTACTTTCCACCCAACCCAGGTCTCGATTTCCATGGGTGTTGTTTAATATTGCTTTGCTCCCACTGTACGCACGGGCCCTGTTCTAATCTGATCACCCGTCGCCATTTTGTTCTTGCTTCAAGTCTCCCAATTCTTCTAATTCGCATCTTAATACTCTATGCAACTCGTCGTTCTATTGAGGCATTTTTTGGTTCAAATAATTGGATTCACTGCTCCAAAGGGGTTGTTGGGGTCACAATGGTGCTGAAGCTGGTTCTGGTTATTTTCTGCTGCATCCTTGGCTTTGCTATTGGTGTTACAGGGTCTGCAGGTGATTTTCTCTCCATGGTTTAGTATAGATGCGATAAATCTGTCTCGATTGAAATTACTGAGTCCATTAGGAACAAGAAAATAACATCCTGATTGGGATTCGATCTCGGTGAAATCATACATCAATGAGAAGTTAGGTCCATAAATTTAACGGATTGATGGTTCCTCAATATAGATTCAAGCATTATTGAATTCTTTCATGATGGTGAATGGTTCTTTTTCATATGTAATTCAACGTTTTAGCTTGTTTCTGAAGGGGCTATCTGGGTAAAGACTGATTTAAAGATCCTTCTTGATTCCCGAATGTAGCTAATTGCTAGTCACTTGATTGTTCTTACCAATAATCTGAAGTAGGTGGTCTAGTGTTTTCTTTAGTCTAGATGTATGAACTTGCTTACTTGCAAACTAGACAGTTCTTCCTATTTTTAGTAAAGGGTTAATTACCAAAAAAACAAACTGAACTTTGAGGAAAAACCAAACAGCAAACCGAACTTTTTTTGGTGACAAACAACAAACCAAATTTTTGGAATTGAGCAAGCAACAAACCTAGCTCAAATTTTAATCATGTTTGAACAGATTTTTTAATGTTTGAGAGACTTATTAAGTCAACCTTAGTTAAAGTATTCTAAGAAAATGTTATTACGACTTAATAACTCTCTCAAACATTGAAAAATACGTTCAAATATAATGAAAAATTGAGGTAGGTTTGTTGTTTGCTCAATTTTAAAAGTTTGGTTTGTTGTTTGTCAACAAAATAAGTTCGGTTTGCTATTTGGTTTTTCCTTAAAGTTGGGTTAATTACCAAAAAACAAACTGAATTTTGAGGAAAAAACAAACTGAATTTTGAGTAAAAAACAAACAGCAAACCGAACTTTTTTTGTTGACAAACAACAAACCAAACTTTTGGAATTGAGCAAACAACAAACCTAGCTCAAATTTTAATCATGTTTGAACAGATTTTTCAATGTTTGAGAGACTTATTAAGTTAACATTAGTTAAAGTATTCTAAGAAAAGGGTATTACGACTTAATAACTCTCTCAAACATTGAAAAATACGTTCAAACATAATGAAAAATTGAGGTAGGTTTGTTGTTTGCTCAATTCTAATAGTTTGGTTTGTTGTTTGTCAACAAAAGATGTTCGGTTTGCTATTTGGTTTTTCCTTCAAGTTCGGTTTGTTTTTTGATAATTAACCCTTTAGTAAATCTACATTTGATCGTAAATATGCTCTTTATTCCAGAGGGACCAAGTCCAGTTTCTGCTACAGAAGGACCATCTAGTCCAGTAAATCGTGGAAAGCCGCAAAATGGTTACTCCGGTTATACAGAGGGACCAAGTCCAGTTTTTCCCATAGAAGCACCATTTCCAGTTGCTCCACACAATGGTAACTCACCAGTCACTACTATTTTTCTACTACAAGTATTTAACCTGTAAATGTTGATTAAACTGTTGAAATTCTAATGCTTATACGGTCACAGGTGCCATTCCCAGTCCATTTATTGCATCAACACCAATTGCATCTCCTCCTTTGCCCTATGAAGGCTTTGTGCCATCCCTTCAACCTGCAGCTCCTCCTAAAGCACCACCAACTGCTGTCAATCAAAATCTTTCTTCCCCGCCACCTATATTATCCCCTAGAAAGGCTCCAACAAGAACAACACCAATAGTATCACTTGCTCCTGGTAAATACAGATTCTTTACTATTCAAGTTTCATGGAAATAATTTATACTTTAACCCTATTTTTCTGCTTCTTTTACTTTTTTTTATAGCTCCTACTTCAACTCCCACAGTAAATCCACCGCCCTTGCCCAGCCCAAGTGTAACTGGTACTTCACCTCCTAGGATGACACCTGCAGTATGGAAACCAATTGCCCCAGGTAATTGAGATTATTACTGTTGCTTAACATATCATTATAGAAAAGACCGTGTAGGGCTGGCGATGGTTAGGGTATGGTACGGGTATGACAAATACCATAACCATACCATATTTTTAAACCACATACCATAAACATTACGGGTACAATTTCAATACCATAACCATTAAAATAACCGTGGTTATTAACCATGGTTTTACCCGTATACCCATATTCATTCAACACATGTAATATAATAAAAGACCGATATTTTTATTTTAAAAAATACATAAATCTATATTGTCAACAATAAAAATATATAAAACTTATTTCATGGTTATTTATTACATGTATGTCCATTAACTTCCATTATTTAGTATATATTAGTTTATTAATAATAAATAATTATTATATTTATATAATAACCATGGGTATGACTCAAATACCATAACCATTATAGGTAGAAAATTCATCACCATAACCGTACCGTACCATAATGGTACGGTTAACCATATTAAACAGTAACGGTTATAACCATAGTTATGGGTTTTTCACCGCACCATTGTCGGCCCTAAGACCTTGCCTTGAGAAGTTTATTTATTATAAGAGAGCATCAGTACCACTTTATGTCCATATATCACGGAATTTGTATGTCTCCTGTTTTGTATCTTCTCTATCTAACTAATTATATTACCAGTGGCATCTCCAAGAAATCCAACGACTCATCTTTCACCAGCTGTCCACCCTGCTGCACCTGAGAGTTCTCCACCGATGATTCCAGGTATTTCTTTCGGATATTTGTTTGTTGACTGCCCAAGATGTGTTCTTTGTAGTTGACTGTCAGTGAGTTACAGTCCACTCTTGATTTGGTAACTCAAATATATGCTCTTTGAGGTACATGTATGAGTTGCTAGACCGACGAATTTAGGCATTTGAAACTAATATACCACAGAAATTGTGAAAACTCTAATAAAAAAACTCTTCCCTACAGTTATAATAGAAAGCTCGAAACAATTAGATTTTTTTGGAGATTGGATGCGGTTGCTAATTCATGATCTGACATGTACAAAATGAAAGCATGATGTATGTTTGGAACAATGGAAGAAAATGAACTTATGTTTAGAATTTTGTGTGTTTGTTACTTGGTTGATCTGTTACTTTGATTTGTACTTTGTAATTTTGTTACTTTGATTTCAATGATGTTTGTATTTGGACAAATTCAGTTTTTTTTTTGTGTAAGATTCGGTCCAGGACCGAGACCGCCTCGAGTCAAGAAAGACCGACTCGGACGGGCTTTTTTGGCCGAAGTCGGTCTCGGTCTTGGCAAGACCGAAATTTCGGTCTCAGTCTCGGTTTTGCCTTCAGGACCGGCCCGCCCATGATCAACCCTAGTTTGTATGCCATACCCATTAAATTTAGTCTCTGGATTGAGCAATAAAAAAACCTTTGTGGCTAACTTCACTTTATCTTACACTATTTTCTTTAATAGAAAAAGCAGATTTTTAATACATGAAATAGATTTTCTCCCTCACTTTACACTTTGAGCAATCTCTGGTCACATTCCTCAACTAATATTGATTGTTTTGTGCGATTTTGCAGTTCATATTCTACCTCCTGCTAAATCTCCTTCTCAGCAGAATACGAAGCCTGTTGCCCCACCTCCTACTCATGTTACCAAGACATTACCACCTACCAACCATTCTCCAAGTAAAGGTAACTGGACCCATAAATTCTATGTTTTGGAGCATATATTGTTATGTAAATTAAATGATGGATAATTTTTGTAATGTAGCTCATCCTGCTGATAAAGAAATAACAAACTCTAGCGAGGCTCCTGCTCCATTGGTTTTACCTCCTCCCGATCATGATGTGTTTCGTTCTCCTGTGTCTTCACCTTCAGCCTCATCTCTTGGTCCCTCTTCTTCTCCCCCAGCTCAACAAGGTTAGTATTGAGCTCAAATGGTCTCAAATTATTTCTGGTATTGTTTTTTAATGACGAGTTCAATAAAAATAAGATCGTCTCTTTTCCATTGTATTTGTATAGGTCCTGTTACTCCTCGGGTCAAGGCTCCAAGAAGCGAACAATGGCATAATGTTCCTCCATCTCCAGAGAGTAGTTCTCATCTGCCAAAAAGTAGGAGAGAACAGTTTATTTCAAATTTTGGTGATATTTTACAATCTTAGAAAACGTTCTAATGCTGTATTGCTTTGTCTCTTGGTTCCCATTAATAATTCTCTGTACAGAAGCCTCTCCTTCCTTGTCTCCCTCAATGAGTCCAAAGGCGGCACAAATTTTGCCGAAGATGCCGCTTTTGCCACGCTTTCACGGATTCCCTCCACCACCACCCAATGAAGGTTAGATTTATGAAAATTGTTGGTTTCTCTTATGGCTGATCCTGAAGGCAAGACCGAGACTGAAGGTCTTGCCTTCTGGAGGACCGAAACCGAGACCGACCTTGGCCAAAAAAGCCTGCCCGAGTCGGTCTTTCTTGACTCGGGCCGGTCTCGGTCCTGGACCGAATCTGTACCCAAAAAAAACAACTATGAGCTCACGGTATTTTTTAGTAAAAGGCGAAAGAATAGTTTACCTCTCAAAAAAACACTATGAGCTCACGGTATTATTTAGTAAATTTATCATGCAGCTTTTATAGAGATAGAAAACCTCCTAAATCCACACTCATTTCGGTGTGGTATTATGAAAATTCCAAATCCACATTCCTTCGGTCTGGGCCGGTCCTAAACGGGCTTTCGGGAAAAAAGCCCGAGCCCGAGACCAACCTTGAAGGAAAACCCCCGCTCAATCTCGGTCCTAGGCGGACCGGTCTTGTCGGGAATTCGGTCCAACAGTCTTTTTTAATCACCCCTAGTTTCTCTTAGATCATGGATGAAGTTGTGATTGACCGAGTCCATTTATCATGACCATGCCATAATCTCTCCTAGAATTAAGAAGCAACTTTTATCTGCAGATTGTTCCGGAACCGTGTGCACGGAACCATACACAAATACTCCACCCGGTTCTCCTTGTGGCTGCGTATGGCCCATGCAAGTTGGACTTCGCCTCACAGTTGATCTTTACACTTTTTTCCCTTTGGTTTCCGAGTTGGCCCAAGAAATTGCATCGGGTTTGTTCGTGAAACAGAGCCAAGTTCGCATTGTTGGAGCCAATGCTGCCACTGAGCAACCCGAGAAGACCGTTGTTCTTATCGACTTAGTGCCGTTGGAGAAGAAATTCGACAATACCACTGCTTTGTTGACGTATCAAAGATTCTGGAACAAGAAAATTGCAATCAATGCCTCATATTTTGGTGATTACCAAGTGTTGTATGTGCGCTACCCAGGTATGTGCCAGATTCAACACTTCTTATAAAAGCTTGTCTATTGTAAGGACTCACCTTAAAATGGCAATAAGAAAAGTCACTTAACCTTATGGTAAAATAATTTTCATACATTGTAGAGTACATATGATAGACACTATAGTTTTTTTCTTTTGATGCCCGAACCTTTTGTAAACGAGTTGGCACCTTTTTGCGTTATTATTGATATCCTTAAGTTTTAACATTAATTTTTGGGTTAAATACCAAATAGCTACCCGAATTTTGAACGTTTTACAAATAGTTACCCGAACTTTAAATTTTCAAAAAATGTCAACCTAAATTTTGACGTATGATGCAAATAGCTACCTCCTTTAAATTTTCCGTTAAATATGGACAGAAAATGACGTGACAGCACATGATTCGTCCATAATTTTAAAAACTCTCTATTTTTTTAAATTCTAAAAAAATCAGAAAAATTCTTCAAAATTTGGAAAAATAAGATTTTTATTAAAATTATAAAATAAAAATAAATGATTAGTTTTTTTTAATTTTGTTTCATATTTTTCAATACAAAAATGATATTACAAACTCTACTTTTTCCTATTAATTTTCCAGTTTTTTTAAAGAATGTTTTTGATTTTTTTAGTATTTTAAAAAATAATATAGTTTTTAAAATTAGTGACCAATCATGTGCTACCACGTCATTTTTCGTACATGTTTAACGGAAAATATAACGGAGGTAGCGATCTGTCCCATGTGTCAAAGTTGAGGTAGCTATTTGCACATTCGTCCAAAGTTTAGGTAGTCATTATTGAAAATTTAAAGTTCGGGTAGCTATTTGTAAAATGTCCAAAGTTTAGGTAGCTATTTGGTATTTAACCCTTAATTTTTTGTATTATATTTTGTGATATTTCTGCATTTTTTATAAAAAAAAATATATTTCTGCATTTTATTTTTGTTGGTATCACCTTTGCAAAAGCGTTTCTATTCATGTAATTCTAAGGCTACGTTTCTTGCAATTTCAGGGTTACCTCCTTCTCCACCTTCGCCACCTTCAGATGTTGATATCATTGATGGTGGCCCCTACACCGGTGGTAATAGCAATGGAAGAGTGTATAAACCCATTGGAGTGGAGTTACCCAAGACGAAGCACAAAAATGGATTGAATGGTGGTGTAATCGCCATCATCGTACTTTCCGGCCTCGTGGCTGTCATTTCATGCTCAGCTGTTATTTCAATTTTCGTGATGAAACGCAGAGAACGAAATGGCGAAACCGTAGCTGCACCGCTGCCCGTGATTCCTTCTGTTGCTAAATCATCAGGTGATGAAAATCATTATTTTTATAATAAAAAAGGGAAAATTATCAAACTGGTACCCGAACTTGTGTCTGCTTAGCAAGTAGGTACTTAAACTTTTTTTTAGCAACTAAGTAGCCGAACTTATGAAAATTAGCAAATAGGTACCTACTGTTAATTTCCGTTAAGAATAAACAGAAAATATCACGTGAGGAACAAACAGGTATCTGAACTTACACGAATGAGCAAGTAGGTATCTGAACCGATTCGTTCAGACCAATTTATTTTTTTAAAAAAATAAGAGTTTATATACCACACATGTATGACTCGACTTCAGAGTTCTCAGAGTTCTACTTGATGCACCGAAAACGTCTGGAGTTGAGTCATGCATGTGTTTGGTATATAAACCCTTATTTTTTTTAAAAAAATTGTTCGTCCGAATCGGTTTTTGAACCGGATCAGGTACATACTTGCTCATTCGTGTAAGTTCAGGTACCTGTTTGCTCCTTATGTTATATTTTCCGTTTATTCTTATCGAAAATGAAAATGAACGGTAGAAAAAGCTTAGTTACCTACTTGTTAATCACTCACAAGTTCAGGTACCAGTTTGGTAGTTTTTCCAATAAAAAAATCATTTTTTTTGACAAAGAACACATTTTTTTCTCAAAAACCAATTTTTTTTTTGACAAAGAACACATTTTTTCTATCCATCTCATTTCAGCTGTGCCAGGTTCTACACTCGGGAGCAGTTCAGCTTCATTATCGTTTGGGTCCAGCATGGTAACTTATACTGGGTCTGCTAAAACTTTCAGTCTCAGTGAGATAGAGAAAGCTACTGACAATTTCGATGATCTGAAAATAGTCGGGGAAGGGGGTTTCGGTCGTGTTTATAGTGGTGTTCTTGATGATGGAACCAAGGTAGCTGTTAAAGTCCTAAAGAGAGATGATCATCAAGGGGATCGTGAATTTTTAGCTGAAGTCGAGATGCTTAGTCGCCTTCATCACCGAAACTTGGTCAAGCTGATTGGTATCTGCATAGAGGAACATGCGCGGTGCTTGGTTTATGAACTCATACCGAGCGGCAGTCTCGATTCCCATTTGCACGGTAAGTGAAATGGTGCTACCCGAGCGAGAGTCTCGAGTCTTTGTGAAGTTTTGATAAGGTCACTAAATTTTATCCATGGATCAACTCCAAAACAAGTAAAATTGATTGTGATTTCAGGGGAGAATGCGGAAATTTCTCCGCTTGATTGGGCAACAAGGATGAAAATAGCACTTGGTGCGGCTCGTGGTCTTGCTTATTTGCACGAAGACTCAAGCCCCCGTGTCATACATCGGGATTTCAAGGCGAGCAACATCTTGTTGGAGGATGACTTCACACCAAAAGTCTCGGATTTCGGTTTGGCTCGAACCGCTTTGGATGAGGAGAGTCGGCATATCTCCACCCGTGTCATGGGCACCTTCGGGTACGATCTTCTCTTGCTTATAGTAATTTATCTAAGTATGTTCTTTGTCAAAATTGCAAATCGCTAAAAGTTGAGCATGTTGTTTGGTAGTTAGCTGGAAAACCACCTCAACAGTCACTTATATTGGCAGTACTAAATGATCACTTATGTTCAGAAATGTGACTTTTTGGTTAAACGTATCATATTCAATCATATATGTTTGACAAATGTGATTAAATGGTCACAAAAATGATGACTTATTGTTCACAAAAATGATGACTTATTAAAATGGTCACTTATTGTTCCTTTTTATTTTATTTTTTATGTCCGAAATCTGATTTCGAACTCAAATTTAAATGGTCACAAAAATGACGATTTTTCCCTTCCCTTTTATTTTGTTTTTCATGTCTAAAATCTGATTTCGAACTCAAATTTAAATAGTTACAAAAATGACAATTTTACCGTTCCCTTTTATTTTGTTCTTCATGTCCGAAATCTGATTTCAAACTCAGATTTTCGCAAAATTTTGGTTCGAATCGAACCCAGAAACACACATGAAGAAAAGAAGTGTGTTCAACACAAGTTTCAGTTGTTCAGTCACATGTGTCAACATAAGTGACTTTTAAGTTAATTTACCCTTAACGTTTTAATAACATTTTTTTCCAGGTACGTAGCGCCTGAATATGCGATGACCGGTCACCTTCTCGTAAAAAGCGACGTCTACAGCTACGGTGTTGTTCTCCTCGAGCTCCTAACCGGAAGAAAGCCAGTGGACATGTCGCAGCCGCCTGGTCAGGAAAACCTCGTCGCGTGGGCCCGACCGCTTCTTACTAGCAAGGAAGGCCTAAACCTAATCATCGACCCTTCTTTGGGTCCCGAAGTCTCGTTCGACAGTGTGGCCAAAGTGGCAGCCATCGCCTCGATGTGTGTCCAACCAGAGGTATCCCACCGCCCGTTCATGGGCGAGGTCGTGCAAGCCCTTAAACTAGTCTCAGCCGAATGTGATGAGACTAGGGATGTAGGGTCAAGGAACTCCAGTAGGGAAGATTTGTCCCTCGATTTCGATGCGGGACCGAGTGGCGGTGTTGGGTCAGGTCGGTTCACCGATCCGAACTATGACTCGGGGCATGATACAGAAAGAGGGTTGTCGGTTTTGGACATGGTTGATGCGTCGGGGTGGTATCAGAGACAAGTTTCTGGTTCTTTCCGGAGGCAATCGAGCTCGGGTCCGCTGAGGACGGGTCGGTTCTGGCAGAGAATGAGGCGGTTGTCGGGAGGGGGTGCGAGTGACGACGGTATCACTACCCGATCGTGTTGAGAAGTTTGACCCTAATTTTGACTTCCATGCAAAGGTGGCGGACCGATTTGCATGGGCCGATTAATAATGAGTAAATACTGGAGAAGATATGCATCTTCCAGCTGCAGATAATGTAATAGAAAGTGGATATAGGGAAGTAGAAGATATCATTTTATTGTGTTTGTTGTTTTTTATTTACTCTTCATATTTTTTTAATTTGGATATTGTAATTAAAAAGTATTTTTTATTTTGTGGGCACTACGATTTATATGAAGAATTTCTTATGTTATATATTTTTAATTTATGTAATACTTTAATAAATTAGTTAAGATTAAGAACTGTATGTATTTTTTTAGTATATTAATTTAAATAAATTTATGTAGAAAACAGATAACTTTTTTGTTTTTGTTTTTGTTTTGTCAATAAAAACCTTCAATTTCATTTATCACCACACTCCCAAACCATGTTGTCCAACATACATATCGAAATAAATGGGGGAGGATGTATTAGAGTCCAGTTTACTGGACACATCCCCTGCCAAGATTGACTACAACCCAATTAGCGCATCGGTTTGCGATTCTCCTGACGAATTGCCAACTAACCATAGGTATCCCTTTGGCCACTTCCAACGTGTCGATTAGTATTTGTTGTATCTCCCATTCCATATTATCGACCGATCCCTGTAGTCTTTGAATTACTACCTGTGAGTCACTTTCAATTACAACATTACTCCATCTATTCCACACCGCTAGTTCCGCCCCGTATAGAATTGCTTTAGCCTCCGTTACAATCGTCTTTGTTTCCCGTTCGTGCGTGTTCCGACCCGCAATTAATTTTCCGTCTGAGTCCCTAGCTACAATTCCAGTTCCACCCTTGCCCGTTTTACAATCCCACGCTCCATCACAATTAACTTTTATCGTACCTTGGCTCGGTCTTTTCCAACGAGCTTGTCGAACCGTGGTTGTCCTCTTGGTGGCGGTCAGTGACTTCTCCCTCGTCGACCAACACTCTTGGGCTAGGGTGCTGGCCGATTGGATTACATGGATTGGTTTCGGCGTATCATCCTCGTGTATTGCTCGGCATCGCTCCTTTCATATTTCCCATGCCATTGTCTCCGCACGTAGTCTCCTTCGCATTCCATCTTCGTCGTTCCTCTCGTCCATATGCACAATCGTGTCGAGCCATGCTTCGGTTGTGGGTCCCGGTCGGCACTCCATGTGATGCCCATTCCACCAAGCCACGCCCCTCTCGTCCAGTCGCATTGGGTCATGGCATGCTCAACATTCTCCACCTTATTGCAAAATGGGCATGCGCTTGTGACATTCACGCCTCTCCTAGCTAGGGTCGCCCGAACCGGTAGTGCTTGGTGACCTGCTTGCCACAAAAAAGATTTTACCTCAGGCGCGGCAAGTCCTTTCCAGATTCGGTCCCATCTCGTATTCGCCGATTGGTTATGGGTCTGTCCCATGGTGTCTGTGTTGTCTCGCCTAAGCTCTCTTAGCCTCCGATACACAAGACGCGGTTCCGCTCTACCCGTCCTCTCCATTGGCCAAATCAACCTATCCCCCCTCGGTTGGTTACTCAAGTGAATGGATTGAATGACTTGCAAGTCTCGTTCCCTTACCTCGCCTCGGATGGCTCGAAGATCCCATCTCCTTGGTTCAACTACTATCAGCTCGGCCACCCGCATGTTCTCTATATCCGGGGCTGCATTGGTTTGGTCCAGTTGGAGACTCGGTCTTCCCGGTATCCATGCATCCCCAAATACCCTTATTTGTCTTCCATCACCTACTTGCCACACTCATTGCTCCTTCATCACATCCCGCCCTCTTAGAATACTACTCCATGCCCATGACGGCCTAGCTCCCGCTTTCGCCCCTAGCAATGAGTTTCTTGGATAGTACATGCCTTTCATCACCTGAGCCCAAAGAGTTGTCGGCTTGTTTTGCAATCTCCATGCCGTTTTGGTGAGCATGGCCGTATTGAAGTGATAATCATTAAAAAATTATTAGAAACATATATAACTAACTTAATAATATTTAAAGGGGTAATCATTAGAAAATTATCCAGAGTTTGCACACTTTACTAAAAATTTGAATGAAAAATGAATATTATTTAAAAAAAAACATAAAAATGGAGGAAATCTGGAAATTAAAAGGGTAAATCTAAGTTTTTAATATAATATTTTTATAAAAATTATGAAATAATAATAAGTTTTAATTTATATTATAATTTATTTCTATCAATAAAAAAATTATATTAAATTTCCAAATTTTATTAGTTGTTTTATGATTTTTTTAAAAAATAATATAATTTGTTAAATTATGAACTAATCATGTACTCTCACGTCAATCTCGCAATCTCTAGTCAGGGTTAAACAAAAAATTTCAAAAATAAAGTTTGGATAATTTTGTATAAAAAACAATTAATTAATTTAAATAGTTTTGTGAGGGTAATAATTAAGAAAAATGATACTTTAAGGATTTTATTCCACAATTAATGTATGTTCGGGGTTGTTTTTTAATTAACCTAACCAAGCTCATTAGTCAAGGGGAAAAGTATGAAAAACCACCCGGATGTTTCGCCAGATTGGTAATTGCACCTATATAGTTTGTCGTTACACCCATATGTTTTCAATTGTTGGTAAGTAAGCCTTTCCGTCACTTCGTTTCATATTTCGTTAATTTGATGTCACCTGCTTTGCACGTGATGTAATTACAATGCTATATACCTAAAATACCCCTATAGCATGTATATTTCATCCTTTGTCTTCTAAACGTCTGAAGCAGTTACGAAGTCACTCATCCTTACGTACCAACTCTTCCCACGTCTCCCTTAGCAAATTCCAGCAAGTCTTACGTTCGAAACAGGTGGTGAAGTCAATTCTTTGAGTTAATTTCGAAGGTACGGTCGATTGTGTACCGTTTTTCAGTTTTAGGGTTTTCTGAAACCCTAATTTCTTCTTCATTCTGTGCAGCACTCCAATTCTTTGAAGAGTGGTTGGGACTTCTTTGGATGGGGCAGCTCGACGCAGATCCACGGAAGGAGAGCAGCTGCAGTTTTTGAGCACTATCGATTTGAACTTTGAAATTGCTCTGCAGCAGCTTATGTTGTTCTGTGACAGCATTCGTAATTGTTGCTGTTGACCCTTATGTTGAAGATGTAGTCAGTTAGTTGTTTTAAGTTTGACGTTATGTACGTTGTCATTTATTTGGCCTTTATCTATGTTTAATGAGTGTTGTTTGGACTGGCTAGTTGATGTAACTGTAATGTTTCTAGACCTTATGTTTGCCTATTTATGTGTAATTGCACTCTTATGTTTAGACGAACACATGGGCAAGGTGACCTGGGTATTTGAAAGATCCAAAACTGACCTGTTTGTCAACAAACCAACTGTGATACAACACAAGAACCAAAAGGTGTCCTACTTCAACATAATGTTTTAAAACTTCCTAAACATCCAACAGTTCCAAAAGAAGGGGAAGTTCTAGCCGTTACAACATTCAACAAAATGGCAATTCCTTCCCAAAACAAAACAAAATAGCCGTTTACTGGGTTGATCTTCTTCCAAAACGCGGTGAACTGCGAATCCACTGCTTCAGTTGCTTCTTCTTTGTCTTCGTTTTTCCAGTCTTCAATGGTTGGGGAGACAGCACTAGAGCCCGACAAGATGATAACTCCGGGGCACTTGACCGAACCACCTCTTCATCCGAATCCAGCTGTATGGGGGCTGATTTCGACGTACTTGGTCGATCCACCTAAATAACCGAAAGTTAGTTACATTAACATAAAATTAAAAGTATATATACTTGGTTGATCCATACCTTTGGCTTGGCTCTTTGAACACTTAACTTGACCCGTCGTTTTCTTTTTGGAGCCTCAGTCATTTGAGCCTCTTGATGTGGTGTTTCATCCCCCTGCGACTCGGTTGGTGTTTCATCCATTTGCGGCTCGGTTTGCGGCTCTGTTCCAGTCGTTGGTTCAACCTCCTCCGAACAGCTCCTTTTTTCGCATGTCATGGCCAACACAACCACGGTTTTATACAGTTCACAGCAATTTCGCAATATCAAAGATAAAGTTAGCCATTTACCTTTCGCTGCGGCCTAGACGCCTGAGATTGTTGAGTTAGTGGTTCCTCGTCTACCTGACTGGTTCCTCTTCTGGACAGCATGCGGTGCGTCTGGACATCCTCTCTTGTTGTGACCTGTCGACTTGCAAATTGAGCAAAATTGTTTTAACCCATGTTTGGTTAGTTTGCTCGTGCTTTTGTTAGTCGCTTCATTTGGACCCCTTGTTCGTTTCTTCTTTGGTCTTCCACCCCTCCTCCTAACATCTGGGGGATCAATAGGTAAGGTGTCTATACGAACCCAGTCATCGACCCCCGGAAGTGGGTGAATTATCGGTGCGTAAATCTTCCTCATAGTGACGATGTGATAACATGGGTGAACGTAGTCAGCAAAGTCGAATATACGGGCACTCATCAGACATGCAGCCGCGTGAGGGCATGGAATGCCCGACAAATCCCACTCTAAACATGAGCATCTTTTGGCATTAAGATCGACCTTTTGTTGGTAAGCCGTTCCAATCCGAACCTTATACTCTCCCTCACCTGCATATAACACCTACATGCCTCTCGCTGAAGCCTTTTTCTTCTTAATCTTTTCGAGAATGTTGGACATGAGCAGTCCTTCATGAGTGTTCGCCTCCTGCCTTCCGCATTTGAAAATCCGTCATTAACATACGTCGGAGGCTCTCCATCAGAGTTATGATTGGTTTATCCCGGGCAAGGATAATCTTGCTGTTCCAACTTTCGGAACAGTTATTGACTATCAGATCTGTCTTCGAATCCGGGTGAAACTCATAGCGGCACCATGTCTTGGGATCAATCTGCGTTAAGTACTCCCAGGCTTTGACGAAATGCACTTTCAGCCACTCCATATGCACCTTGTGACGGTGATAATTATACGAGGATGCTGCAGCCCAGAATCTAGATTTGATACTTGCATCGTTAAAATGTTTGGCTAGCATGTTCTGATGGATATGCCTCGCGCAGAATCTGTGATCACTTTCTGGCATGATTTCTTCAACTGCTGTTATTAATCCCTACAACAGAACAGAACATCATCAAAGAACTGGTAGTTATAACCGCATAATAATTCAGAACGGGGTGGAAACACATACAACAGCACAAACATATGGCAGTTACAAATTCACATAGAAACAAATTAACAGCTGCATGAATTTGCATGGACTAACCTTCTGTCTGTCTGACATAACTACCCAGTTTCTTTCCGTCCCAATATCCTGATTCAACAGCTCTAGGAACCACGTCCATGAGTTCCCTGTCTCAGCTTCCACCCATGCGTACGCAAGTGGGAAGACCCTGTTGTCCTCGTCCCTTGAAACCGCAGATAACAACTGCCCACCATCACATCCCTTCAAATGACATCCGTCCAAACCTATAAACGGCTTGCATCCCGCTCTGAAACCGTCCACGCATGCTTTGAGGCATACGTACATCCTTTCAAATTTGGGCCGAAGGGGCGAGGGAATAGGGTCCACTTGGATGATGACCGTGCTGCCCGGGCTATGCAGTAAAACTGTTCCAGCATAGTCCCGCAACCTCTCGAATTGCCAAAGTTGGTATCCGTCAAGTGCTTTTCGAGCCAACTTGATACCTTCACAAACATTCCATCTCTTCACGTCGAAGTTGTATCGTTTTTGTATCTCCTCGGCAATAGTCTTGGACCGAATATTTGGTTCGTTCCGAATTAGTTCCATGAAAGTCTCCGCAATCCATTTCCCTCCAATTTTCTTCGTGTGATAAGCCCTTCCACATGTGTGTTCCGCAACTAGTTTTCGAATTTGAAAGGTCTTCTCACGGTTCAGTTTCGCACCAATCACCTTGAAACCACAAGCTTGTTTGCACACAACCTCCACACGGTCTGAGTTGTTCTTTCGGCTAAAATCTGGTTCGTACCCTTCCTCTATGCTGTGTTCGATGACATACTTCCTGAAGGCGGGACCGTCTACAAACCTCATACCTAGCTTAAGCTCGTGCTTCGGTCGTTGATTGCCACCATTTTCCTTTGTCACTTCTTCATCGACTATTTTTCCTCGACGCCCGCTTGTTATGTCACCTTCAACATCAGATCGAACAAGAGTTGTTAACGTGTCACTTCGACATTCTGCTTCATCAACGTCCACAGGTGCAACAACGTGCACTTGCCTTGGCCTAACATCTTCAATGTCAGCACCGTAAAGTAAATCATCAATGTCGGCATTTAGTACCGGACCTGTGGTACCGTCACGTTCAGCCCTTCTCGGAGTTTTCCTTTTCTTGCCCTCACGTGACTTCACTTCGGCCTCTTCATCATCGTCCTCACAGTCATCTTTGCCGGCTTTCCAGTTTGGGTCGGATATCGCATCCGACCATGAATCAGTCTCCGAGGATGAAGATACTCCGTAATCATCCAACTCGGGCTCCATGAGACTCTTTCTCTTGTCCTTCGGAGGGGGGGGGGGGGGGGGGGGTTGAATGCATGGGCGACACTTGTCTTTCCAACTCCTCTTCTATCCGAGCTATTGATTTGAGACGCAACCCTTCCATGAAAGGATCCTTCGCACATATTTCAGCATTAAACGGGGGCAACACAAACACGGTAACATCCAAACAACCATGCAGCTTCTCCAACATGTCCCTAACGTTGGCATCCGACTTCAACACTTCCACGGACGTTTTTGGTGCACAACCAGGAGGGACATAGCAAATACATCCTCCTGTGACTAAGCCGTAGTACTCCAGAAACAACTCCAACGTGTCATAAGTGATTAACTCCTCAGTTAAGTCGGTGACTTCCGTTTTACCAACTCAAATTCCATCGACAAAATTTCTTCGTAGTTGATTGACAAACTGTAAACACGGTTCTTGTCCATCGTAACCAAAACACACTCCTTCGGGCAATAAATCAAACCTTTCAAGCGAAAACACTGCAAGAAATCAAACAACACAACCGATTAGGGAAACCCTAAAATCGGACACCACACCACACAAACCGAACGAACCCACAGCAAAAAACGACTCAACCCTAAGCAAACCAGCGGCAACTAAGAACAACAACATCACAGTCAATCGGAGCCATTTGAGAAGGGAGAAAGGAGACGCACCTTCAATCGACGCAACCAACAGTCGGGGGAGAACACCAGCAGCAATCGGTGGGGGTTCGTCGGTCTCGGCGAAGTGGGGGTTCGGTGGAGCAGTCGGCACGGTCGGGGACGTGAGGTTTCGTCGGTCGGGGGCGCAAGGGAAGAGTTTGAGAGGGAGGAGATTGAGAGGATTTAGTTCGGTCAAAGGTGATGGGATTTTGGGGATTTGGGGGAGGGAATACAAATAAAACCGAGGGAAGAAGGTGATGGGCTGCCAAGGGTATAATTATCTTTGTACACGGCTCGGTTCAAAATTGACGGTGTCACGTGCAAGGCACGTGACATTTAACAGCTCAAATTGACGGAAGGTGGGATTACAAACAAAACGAAACATATGACACTTATTAATTGCGACAAAAAACATTCGGGTCCGATTACTAAAAAAAATTAAACATCGGGGGATTTTTCATACTTTTACCTTAGTCATGTCAAACCCTTGAATTCTCGCTCACTCTAAAATCCCAATTTCTCTCGTCCGGACAGGAGACGGTGGGAAGTGAAGATTCAGCAGCTCTCTTCTCCAGATTGCTACGATTCCACGATGGTGAGCCTCCAGACCCTAGCAATCGATTGGGGATGTTATCAACTGTCTCTCATCTATGTTTCTCTGTTGTTCTAGTCTCCGAAACCGATTACCAGCCCAGTGCCAGATACGTGGTACCCGACTCTAGCGGTCTTCATGCTCGCGATCGGGCTCATCATCACTGCTTCATTTTTCATGTGAGTGGCATTCCGATCTGCAATTATGTAAAAAAACATGCGATTAACCAAACTTGTGCTGTTTTAGAAAATGAGCTTCAGTTAAATAGTTATAGGGGTAGGAATCAGTTTACTTCTGGATCAGATTGAAATGCTGAACGCATCCGCTTGGTAATGTGAAGATCGATCTTTCAATTGGGTATTGGATTGAATTTTTTGTTTAAGTTCCATTTATTTGTTATACAAATGGGAGGAGAGAGCTAAATTTATGATCTTGTTACCTGGTAAGAGTATTAAGAATGCGTACTGTTGATCTGTTTTCTCTAAACTTGTAGTTTCCAGCAATTCATATACCAACCAACATTCAACTGTGATGGAGCTCGTCCTCTCAATTCCTAGTGTTTTTAATTGTAATTGGTTGTTTTGGCAAAATAAATCAATTGTAATTTGTTGTTTGATTTTATTAGGTTCAGTTCTCCACAAAGTTCAGATAGCATCCAAAATTTATGCATTCATTATTTCCAATGTGGAAGAAATTAGTTTAGCAGAATTTTTTTAAAAAAAAAACAATGATTTCTATCTTGACAGATACTTAATTGCTAACCATCATGAGTGTGAAGAGACAAAGAGTTACTTCCAGTTCATTTTTTTAAAGACTTTTAAGATTTAAAAAAAAAACAATAATAACTAAGCCCTTGAATCCATATTGCCAACCATATTTGCTGGCTCACTTGCAGCAATGAGTTACTTCCATGCTGCAGGTGGCTTCATATCTTAAAAGCTCAATATTTGTATAAATGGTACTAAGTTGAATTATTTTGTTTTAATGAGTGAATACTGCAGTGAGACGTAAGCTCTGTTATTGATCATGGCAGAGCTTCATTAGGTTTTCAGACTTTTGGAGGCTTGTCATTGTTAGAGACACGAAGTAGGCTATAATGCATTGGGACATTAGAGTTCGTTATAGCTATGTTGTCATTGTAGATACTAGATATACTTCATTCGAAACAAAAAGACAATTTTTTTTGCTGATTCATATGTGTCTGTCAATTGATTGTGTTTTCAATTATTTAGCATTGTCTGCTTATATTATAGAGTTATATTTTTGCTCAGGACATTATCAGTCTTCTTTATCCCACTCTTTCATTTACAATTAGATGATGGCATCTGTTTTGCAGCTATGAAGCAACCTCCACGAGGAAAAGTCGCAGCCTGGCTAAGGAGCTGATTACCGGAACAGTGGCATCCATATTCCTGGTGATCTTTCGAACCTTTTGCTAATCCTTCATTACACGGATAATTACTATATCATTCCTTTCTGTTATATGGTTATAAACTCGTTTCTCGTGGTTCAGGGTTTTGGGACATTGTTCTTGCTGCTGTCTAGCGGTGTTTATGTCTGACCTCGGATGCGGTGCTTCTCTTTATCTTTCAGTTTCACAGGTCGAATGTTCTCTTTGCTTGGTGCTAGTGTAAGTTTCTTCCTCATGTAGACAATTATATTCCAGATTATATGATATGAAGATGAGTTTTGAATTGAACAATGTTATCATGCAAAATATGTGTAATTCTTGTTATAAAAGTTTGTTAACCGGGATCTAGGGTTGGGGGAAAACCGGTGCGGACAAACCAAAACGTACCTCTTTCGAATCAGTTCACAAAACAAACAGTTTTTCACTGAAAATATGAAGCAGTTTTGATGAACCATAAAAGAAACGGTTTAAGAACCGGTTTTAATATACTATTATGTAATGAATAACCTAAATACCTAAATTGGAGCATTCCGTTCAGTATTTCGGCCCTTCCCAGTCCCACTTCAATTGGCATTTCGACCCTTCTCGTGTTCTTCGAAGAGGAGTAGGTGAGAGGAGCTTTGGGTTCAATCGACACTTTGGAGCGGCAACAGTGGAGCAGGCAAGAGGAGTCGATGCATCTGATCATTGTCTCAGGCGATAGGAGTTTCCAACCGATGCATCTCCCATGCCCATGGAGGTGGCTGGAGGTGGCTGGAGGTATCAAAGTGGTCGAACCGTATTTACTTAAAATGTGGTAAATGTACGGGTTTGAACTGGTTTGACCTGAACCGATTCATGCCCATACCTACCGGGATCAATCTTCATTGTGTAATACCATTTGTTAACCAGTTTTTATCAAAGATAACAAAATGATCACACGATTTTGAACAATCAAACAATCTCAAATGATGGTGAGATGCGATTTTAAAGGTGTTCGACTCAATGCAAAATAGGGTATGCACCTCAACCATGTCAATGTGCAAACCCTTCATCAAGGTGCGCGCAGGTGTCTCCTTAACAGGTTACAGTAGAGACTAACAAAATCTTATCTCTATATTAATTTGGCTAAAATGTATATAATGTTGATAAATAATCTAACTGAGTTTTTTTAATCAATTCTATTGGTCCACCTAAGTTGTATGTTACAATTAGCTATATGACATCATATTTTTGTATATATGGACACTTTAAAATTGATCCAAAACATCATATTAAACTTTTAAACCCGTTTCATTTCATCATATTTATTACAAATCAATTAGTCAATATTTTCTAATTTGTTCAAGCTTAGTTTTTTACGTTTGTTTACAAAAAAATAACTATTAATAATTATGGATTTTTAATATATTTCTTCACAAATTTATATTTGTAGGTTTTAGGAATGTAATTCAAAATTGATTCATTAGGGTTTTATTAAATTCAATAAATTATTTTTTCTAATTAAAATAACAAATTACAAAAATCTAATTATGAGTGTGTTTAAAATATAAAATTTATCATATGAAACAAAATTATTATTATGATAACTAATTTTTTTTAAAAAAATATTTTTTATATTTTTATACTTGGTACTTGGTAGACAACATATGTAATAATTACTATCAAATTAAAGTAATTGTAATTATTAAAATATGTATATTCAATTTAATATTCGTGAAAACTATATGATAATAATAAAGAGCATAAAACTAAATTGAAGATCATGCATTAACATCATATACGTAAGTGTTTATATGTTTTTTAATATATATAATAAAAAATACTTTAAATTTAAACAATTAGAAAACATTTAAAAGATAAATGCATAATGGATATCTATATATATTTTGGCCAGGAAAATACCAATATATTATTACTTTATTAGTGCTAAAAGTTTTAAGTTCATCACATTATTAAAACAACATGCATAAAAATCTATATTTGATATTTCATAACTAATATATATATATATGTATAATTATTTTATGCATTTTTTAAATTTAATATTTATCATAAAAAAATAACTTTAACTACTAAAATACATTAATTTCAAAAATTATATATTTTTTTTCCGATGATATTGACGATGTCATACAACAGTTGTAATTAACTTAAAAGTAATTGCATTTACCCTTTTACTTTCGCACTTTTTTTTACTTTTGCATTTACCATATATATATATATTTCCCTTTTTTGCTTTTCCTCTTACACACACTCTTCCACTCCATTCTCATTTCCTCCACACTGTTTTTGATCTTGCTCTCTTGAACCTCGAAAATGGAGGCACAGCAGCAGCAGCAGAAGAAGAGGGGAAGGAAGCCCAAGCCAAAGGAGGAGAAGCGAGACGAGCCGACCAAAGCGACTAGGGAGACGTCTGGAAGAAAGTCGCACACTCAAGCTGCAGACGAGAAGTACATCCAGTGGAAGTCTCTTGTTCCTGTCCTCTACGACTGGCTCACCAACCACAATCTCGTATGGCCGTCCCTTTCCTGCAGGTGAATTCTTGGTTATTTGTACTGCATTCTAGGGTTTGTACTGCTTTGGAGTTATCTGCAATTTCTAGGGTTTATCGTGTCGATTTGGTAAGGGGTTAGAGCTTTGGCTAGAAATATTCAGTACGGTGAACTATATTTCTGAATTGTAGCCATTTCTGCGGGCAGAATGGATCATCTACTTTAGTGATTTCGTTTCATGTGAAAAAATTATATATTTACTTGAGTGCCGGATTTTTTGGGCGAATTAAGGTGGGGACCCCAGCTTGAGCAGTCCACTTACAAGAACCGTCAGCGTCTTTACCTTTCTGAGCAGGCAAGCACTGGAACTATCTACTATGCTAATTCATGGGCTAGTTTAGTTTCTCTTTGACGCTATCTTGTTTTACTTGGTGGAACGTGTAATTTTTATAAGAAAACTAATTGTCCTCGGAACTTGAATTCCTACTGAAAGATTGGGAGAAACTCTGTTGGGGAGAAACTCTGTTGGGGATATCTCTGCTCCTTTTGGACCGATTAAATTTCTTTTCTCTTGCGTAGGCATTGTTTTATTTGTGGCTAATATAATTATTATCTGATAAGGTTTCTATTTTGCATGGACATATGATGATTCTTTCTGTTGCTTTGCGTTTTGTCAATATCTTCCTGCTTGTTGTTAGACTGATGGTAGCGTTCCAAATACATTGGTCATAGCGACTTGTGAAGTTGTGAAACCTAGAGTAGCGGCAGCAGAACACATTTCTCAGGTGACCCTCTCCTCTCTCCCAGATGAAGAGATTCGCTTTCATGCATATATAATGGGCTTTCTTTTCTCTCTCTTAATGTATTTGATTTCTTGTGTTATAATATACAGTATAATGAAGAAGCAAGGTCTCCATTTATAAAGAAGTACAAGACAATCATTCATCCTGGGGAGGTATGGAGGATTTTATAGGTCAAAATATGAACTATTCACTCCATTCTCAGGAGGAAGCCTCTTATCATCTCATTAAAAGATGTATTCACCATTCAAAGAAAAATGTATTTAATCTGCAATTACAAAATTTATACTGTCAGACCATTTTGAATATTCTACCAATTTTTGTTTGGTCTACTTTTTGTTGGCAACTGTAATTATGACTGCAATGTTGCATTTATCACCTTTTGATGTTCAATTACAATTTTGTATCATATTTGCAGGTCAACAGAATTCGGGAATTTCCTTTGCACCCAAAAATAGTTGCAACTCATACGGACAGTCCTGATGTAAACAGCTTATTGATTTATGTTTTTTTGATGAATTTCTCACTGCTTGAGCTATGTCTTACTCTAAATTTTTTATCTTTATGAAGTCACTTTCTGTTGTTTTTGTAACATTTAGGTTCTTATTTGGGATGTGGAGTCTCAACCTAACCGCCATGCAGTCTATGGAGCTACGAGTTCACGACCAGATCTGGTTTGTTCTCCACCTAAGCTTTCCTCTTATAAATATTTATTGTATGGAAGAGATCATAAACGTTGCAGTAGTAATTGCATTTCTCCTAAGAAGTTGTTGAAAATGAAAAAGTGAAGAATAAAAAATTTATCCTCCTGTGATAAACTTAGAAATTATTTTGTAAGCTTTGCTTTAAGAATTTCCATAGTAAGCAGATGTGTCTGTTCTTTGACCTTTTTTTTTTTTTTTTTTTTTATCATGGAAGATAACCTAATTGATAATGTATATTGCCTGATACTGTAGTGTTACATCGTTTGTATGCTGGAGTTAAAGGTCCACATTCACGTGATTCATTCTTCGCTCTGCAGATTTTGACTGGACATAAGGACAATGCGGAGTTTGCACTTGCAATGTGCCCATCTGAACCTTTTGTGCTCTCTGGAGGTTTGTTCTTGTGTTAATAATTTCCATTCATTTTCATGTCTTATTAGAAATTCGGCATACTATGAACATGTGAAAATGTTTATTATGCACAGAATAGTTTGAACAAGTTCTCGAGCTTGTATCAGTTCAGCCTTTCCACTCTTAACTTTTTGAAGCACCAACTGGTCAAACTTGACAAGCCAACAGATTGGAGACATTTTTCATTATTCTTTAACTTTATGTTATTCAGAAGAAAAGGGATCAAAATGGTTTGTTTTTGTTTGAAACCAGCATCACGGCACTCTTATTGCAATTAACTTTCAAGTTTTCAACTGAGAAGGGTTTCCATGTGTTGGAAGTTGGTGTTTTGTGTGGAGTTATTGGTTTAATTTCTATGTGGTCTCTTCTTAGAATCATATTATCTTTTGTTGTAGGAAAGGACAAATTAGTGGTTTTATGGAGTATCCAGGACCATATAACAGCTGCTGCCACCGACCCTGCAACAAACAACCCTACAGGATCCGGAGGGTCAATCATTAAGCAAAGTCTTAAGGATGGGGAGGGTAACAATGAGGCAACTACTGGCCCTTCTGTTGGACCGAGAGGAATATACACTGGGCATGAGGACACAGTGGAAGATGTGGCCTTTTGTCCATCCAGGTAACTAATATGATCAGTGCGCTACAAAGGTTGCCCCTTATTGAGGGTATTACTTCTATCTGATGCTTCTTTTTTTTTTTTAATGTTTTCCCCTTCATGACTTGAAACCTTTTAAAGTTTTAATGCATATTCTATGGATCAGAAAAGTAGTTTTACTCAATTGCGTCGCTTATCATTGCCAATAGAAGTTTATATTTTTTCAAGAACTGGATTACCCTCCCGGAAAAATAGTCATTTCACTTTGTGCATGGATTAGTATTTTGCATGAATTACAACTTTGGTACCAAGAGTGCATGTCGTGTGGACTTTGAGAGCTGATCTTTTCTGACTCTCGATTCTCTCTTGGACAGTGCACAGGAGTTCTGCAGTGTTGGTGATGATTCCTGCCTCATATTATGGGATGAACGTATTGGCACTGATCCAGCTGTAAAGGTTGTCCATTATCTTTGACACATTCTTTTCTATCTGTTTTCACTTCCTTATTTAATGTCATGCACTTGCTTTGCCTAACAATCAATAATGATCTAACAAATGAGAGTGTTGGGGAACAAAATATTTAGATTTTGAGATTGATAAATCATTTTAGTCAATCTTTTCTACTTCTAAATGATTGATGTCATCTCAACTCCGATAAGTCATAAATTGTCTAAAATATTATATTATTCCTAACCTTTCAATGAATTAATCCTACATGTCAATTATTTTCTTCATCAGGTTGAAAAGGCACATAACGCTGATCTTCACTGTGTTGACTGGAATCCTCATGACAGTAACTTCATTCTGACTGGGTATTCCCATTCATTTTCCTATAAGTGGGGTGGTTTTTAACGTTGTATAGTTAGATATAATATACTTTTACCACATATGCATGGACATAGAAACATGTGATTAAATTTTGTTTGTCTATTCAGATCTGCTGACAACTCAATTCACATGTTTGATCGTCGAAATCTCACTTCAAATGGAGCTGGTGCCCCAGTCTATAAGTTTGAGGGTCACAAGGCTGCCGTTCTTTGTGTTCAGGTACTTGATCTTCTCTATTTTGGCTTGTATAAAGCTTTAAACATTAGTGAAATTGGCCTGAGTTTGACTTTGATTATTCCAGTGGTCACCAGACAAATCATCTGTCTTTGGAAGTTCTGCCGAGGATGGTCTTTTGAATATTTGGGATTATGAAAAGGTGATCATCGTATCTCTAACAGAATTACGATCCCCACCAGAGTAGCCTTTTCAATTCCCAAAGGAAACTCATAATTTTACAATTTCTTTGTATTGTTCCGATCTGACAAATGTTGGCATTCAAAATGCTTCACAGGTTGGTAAAAATGTAGAGCGCAGCGCTCCTGCAGGCTTGTTCTTCCAGCACGCTGGTCACAGGTAAAAACTCACTTTCATTCAACTTACGTCCTGCTTATGAACTCAGTATTACAAAATCCAATTTTTTTTACCATTTGGTAACTTTTTTGTTTTTTCACCATTAAAACGTGGTGAAGTATGTTCAAATGTTGGTAGAAGTAGAATAGAATCTAGTCTCGGACGTTTAAAAAAAACAAGTACTGGGTAGTTACTTAATAGTGCTTGAAATTGCCTATGAAACAGAATGGTATCATCTTATGATCATTGTTGCGTATATATATATCTATAGTAGGGCCGGCCGACAGTGGTGCGGTGAAAAACCCATAATCATGGTTATAACCGTTACTGTTTAATATGGTTAACCGTACCATTATGGTGCGGTTATGGTGATAAATTTTCTACTTATAATGGTTATGGTTATGGTATTTGAGTTATATCCATGTTTATTATATAAATATAATATTTATTTATTATTAATAAACTAATTAATATAATATACTAAATATAAATGATATAATTGAAAATTTGAAATTGTTGAAGATTGAATGCGTCAAAGTCCAACGATGGTAATATAGATTGATGTATTTTTTAAAATAAAATTTGCGATCTTGATCTTTTATTATATTACATGTGGAATGAATATGGGTATACGGATAAAACCATGGTTAATAACTACGGTTATTTTAATGGTTATGGTATTGAAAATTATACCCATAAGGGTTATGGTTATAGTATGTGGTTTAAAAATATGGTATGGCTATGTTATTTGTCATACCCTAACCATCGAAACCCTAATCTGTAGGGACAAAGTTGTGGACTTTCATTGGAATGCATATGACCCGTGGACTCTGGTTAGTGTATCTGATGACTGTGAAACTACTGGTGGAGGTGGTACATTGCAGGTAATCAACCCTTTCTCTCATCATATCTCGTCCATCAATAGATATGAGTGATTAATCTGTGCATCGGAAATCAGCACTCTGGATTTTGATTTGTCAATTAAAATCCGTTCTGATTTGGTGTGCCTGTGCCAATAGATATGGAGGATGAGTGATTTGCTGTACAGACCCGAAGAGGAGGTACTGGCTGAGCTGGAGAAGTTCAAGACGCACGTAGTGGATTGCTCGAAGGTGTAGGAGCTTACACCTTATGTCCGGTACGGTACCATGTTTCTATCGACATGTTTATTTTATCTTTGTTGTCCGTGCTTAGATTATGAGTTAATCCAGCTAGCTGTCGTAATGTTGGTTGTATGATTTGGTTAGAGACTAGAGAAGGGTAGTAGTAGGTGGTGCACCGCGGTTTCCTCGTACGAAATCAGGCTTATCTTATTGTCAATGGCGATGCGGTGATGACTCGGGAAATCATTTGTGGACCGAACATCGAGTCGTATTTCCATTGAGACGGTCTTTGATATGGCATGTCTTTTGCTTGCCGTAACAGTGTTGAGCTATAGCAATGTTGGTAGTAGGGGTGACAATTTATGACACGACACGATTAAACGATCTGCAATTTACACGTTTAGACATGACACAATTACTAAGCGTGTCTAAATAATTCTTATACGTTTAGCCACGATTATTAATTGTATATAAACACATCTAACATGCAAATACACGATAAACACACGTTTAGACACGATTAATTAATTTACTAGTTCTAATTAGAATTGATTGTTAAAAAAATACTCAAATTTTAGTATACTTAGAATTTTTTAATATATTATTATTTATAATTTCATGTTCAATATTTAATAAAATAACCATTTCGTGTATACTTTTTTTGTAATTAACCATTTTTTGCATAAGGTAATTTTTATATATCCTCAATGTTGAAATTGAAAGACCCATTTACTTTTTAACGGATGTGTGTATATATGAATTTGTGTATATATCTGATTTAAAGCGTATATAGGTTTGACTTTAACGGATTTCGTGTCTAAACAACTCTATATATTTAGATACGATTAACGACTTATACATTTAGACACGAAACATGTTTAGACACGTTTAAGATTTATCTGTTTAGACACGTTTAAGATTTATCTGTTTAGAGACGAGATATGTTTAGACACGACACGATTAATGACACGACATGATTAGATATGATACGACACACACACGATTAGAGTAGAACTATAATAAATTTACAATTTGCTTGCACAGTTTAACCATTTTGAATGCTTACGTGGTGCAGAGATGGATCCACGTGTGCATGCATGTGCCAACATCATCCTATCAAACATATAAGAATGTATTGAGTCTAAGCACTACTTCATTTTGGTGTCCTTTGATCCTAATAACGTATAATACCATTTTCAGAGGCTTGGTAGTCAAAGGTAAAATGACGGGAACGGGGAAACTTATTATTATTATTATGATTTCATTTAGGGTTTTGTAATAATCTACTTAGGGATATGTACGGTGTTGACTCAAATTAATAATGTACTCATGGCTGACTAAAGTGAGATTTTCGTATGGAGTATCAACTTAATATAAAATTGTAAAATAAAAATAATTATATTTTGGTGAGAAAAATAACAAATTTACTAACATAAAATAGTTTATATTTACACGATGTAAACTTCATAATTTTCATATTTTAAAATTATAACCAAATTTTAAAATTCACTAGTTCTGATTTAAAAAGAAGTACAAAACAGAAAATTTAAGTATAATTTTAATTTAAATATAATCAGATACGTAAAATTAGTAATATTTTATTATGTTTATTCATATATTTGTTGATTGTTAAACACTATTATTAATAGTATCTTGACAATAGAGAATTGAATTCATATAAGGTAGCTTTGATTACTCAATTAAGTTGTGTAAATTACTTTTTAATATTCGTTTAGTAAATTTGGAACGTGCGAACTTATCATTTTTAACAATTTTTTTATGAAAAATGTTATTCTTGACTTGCTGATTATTATATTACAAAAATGATTTGATTTAAAAAATGAAAAACACATTTAATATCTGTTTTTGTTTTTATTTTATTTTATTTATTTATATATCTTCATTAATTGGCAGTTCCCTCCTTTTTTCCTATTTCTTGCTGCCAATTGGTGCACAGGTCACTGCTTCAGCGAACCCGCTCTGTCCTCTCTGCTTCTGCGCTTCGCCACTGCTATATGTATACGTAACTCTCTTCCATCCATCCTTCTCCATCGCTGTCTTCCTCTGCACTACTTGCGAGCTGATTCGCTGTCTGAAAATGGCGGATTCCACGAAAAGAGATGTCTCCAATGTCGCATCGGGGCACGTCAGCGTGTCAGCGAAGAAGCAGAAGCATGCCGGAGTAGACCATGCAGAATACGTCGGAGAGGACATCCTCGCATGGCTGACGGACCTCGACGCCGACTCCATTGCCGAGCTCATGAGCCTCCTCGATCCGTCCACCGCTACCGCCGTCAAGGTCAGGTTCGCCGATAATCCCTACTCATCCCCGCTGATCTACCACTCCTCGTCCTTCATCACGATCAACGGCAACGAGGAGACCTCCGGCTCTTCCTTCTCCGCCGCGGAGACTCTCATGGCGAGCTTCGACACGCGCGGCATCTCCGCGTGGGGGATTCTACCGGAGTGTGCGCGTGGCGGAGACTCCGAGTCGGCATCTAGCGTCGGATGCGGCGAGGATGCGGCGAGCTGCAGCGATCTCGACGATGCGATGCTCGCGAGGTTTCTAGGTGAGGACATACTTTGACTGTAGAATCACTAACAGAAGATAGAGAAATCTAGGGTTTAATTGGGGGTTTGGTAGGTCATGCTTCTAGAGGAGTAGGGGTAGAAGGTGGTGATGTGGTGGTGGTAGTAGTAATCTGCTTTCTAGGAAACAGACTCATGTGAATAGAATATAATACACAGAGAAAGGTGGAGCATTGAAGAAGAAGAGGGGCCTTTTTGCCTATTTTGGGAAATTGTGGGGTCTTTAATCTAGAGAAAGGAGGAAGGTGGTTTGTCTCTTTTGAAATTATTTACCATCTTCTGCTCTCCTTTTCTTACTACTGATGAAACTGTAACTACTCAGTAAATGGAATAGTAATAGTAATCCAATCCATCGTCCAGAGGTGAAGTTATTGAATTCGCCTGAAGCCTTTTCTTATCTCTCTTTTTTTTTTTTACCAAAAAAAAATCTCCTTTTTTTTTCGGTGGGTTATCTTATAGATTTCTGTCCATCTAGAAATTTGAACTCGAATATAACGAAATATTAAATTGCTATGTTATTTTTGAAAGGATAAATAGTATTAATACACTTTAAATGTAGTAAGATGTTTAGAAGTATTGTTGGGTGAACTAAATTATTAAATGTACCGAACATTAAATATTTATTTAGTTTTTAATTAAATATGTTAAAATAATAGTTTTACACTCATGCTTCAACATCAAATTCAACTCCAAAAATATATAAATTTTTGTTAGAGATTAATTTAAACTGCATATTTGTATTCAAATTCAACCAAAAATGCATATTTAATTCAAATTCATTCCTAAAATACAGATTTTGATTAAATTCAAATCCAAAATTTGCAATTTTGGTTGAACTGGTAACCAAAAATGAAGATTTGAGTTCAAATTCAACCCTAAATGTAACTTTGGTCGAATTCCATCTCAAATCTTTATTTTAAAGTTAGATTTAGTAGTAAAATTGACCTTATAATATATTTAACTGAAAAATAGAAGAATAGTTAACGTAATGCATTTAACAATATATTTAAATATATAAGTATACATAACTACATAAGAGTATGATACATTGGAATTATTTATCCTTTTGTAAATGTTTTTTTAATTTTAATTTCCACTAAAGTTATAGGAGATTTTTCTGTACCAAGTTAGATCAGTTTTTTTAGTTGAACTAGTTTATTTGAATAAATATGATTTATTATGTTTTGCTTTAAGATAATTGTTAGATGGAAAATCATACTCACAGTTACCATTGGTTAATTAAAACGGTTGATATCTAAATTAAAATAATTGTATTGTCCCGATCTCTTTATAATAACAGGTAGGAACTTAATCACCACGGGATGACAAACATATAGAGAATCAAGAACATAAGAAAGTATATGTTGAAAGTGTCTTTCTTTACTTTATAAAAACATCTGAATTTTAAAAATCTATTTATAAAAGTTCGAACTTACATAAAAATTTCATTTAAAGCGGTTCATCTGAACTTGTCCGGTTTGAACCAGTTCAGCCGAATTAGTTTAAAAATCAGATCAGTTTTTTAGGTTTCAAGTAGACCAACTCAAAATAGTAGTTTCAATTCAGTTCGAATCGGCTCGTTTTTGGATACTGATTTATACTTCAATTTAAATCAAACCACTTTAAACCTATATAATTTTAGAATTGGTTTGAAGCAAGATAAATCAAACCTAGAGATGTATTGTACTCTCGTATGTTGATGTTGGAGAAGATTTCAGTTAGTTGTGGAAAAGATTTTCAGTGTGTTTTTCAGTCGGTTCAGTATTTTTTCAGTCGGTTCAATGTGTTTTTCAGTTGGTTCAGTGTATTGTACATGATTTTCAATATGTTCAGTTTGAATCAAATTATTTCCTAATCAAAATTGTTATTAAAAAAAAATACCATAACAGAAAAAAGTATTGTTTTTTACAAACCATACCAGTTCAGTTCTGAACCGGTTCGACCCGAATCAATTCATGAACAAACCTACTTTTATCGCGATAATAGTATCAACAATTGATATCGAAAAACATCACTTTTATTATATTTTTCCTTTGTAATATCATTACACCATGAAACCAACATCAACTCCGTTCCCTGGAAAGCTTATCTTGGGAACATCTAGCCCTATTTATACAAACTATAAGGTTCAATCAAGATGAACTTTTATCACTAAAACAATATTCTTTATGTACACCAAAAGAAAGAACACCTCTGCATTCTGCAGTTATTCCAGACTCCTTTCGACTTGAACCGAATTCGAGTCTGCTAACTTAATCATTTACAATGCTTCGTAGACCCTACAACGAGACGACTTCTTCCTCGGAGAGTCTCTTCATTTTGTCGGGTCCGCGCCATTACGAAAAAAAAAACAAAAAAAAAACATGTTGTTGGTTGTGTTATGTACCTTCTCATTTCCTCTCAACTAAGGATATTTGGGTTGGATCACCACCCCATTCTTCGAAGACTACCAAAAGGTTCCCGGTCGGCTTCAACCACGATCTCGGGACATGATACCTAAGGATTTAGGACACTCGGAAGTGTTAAGGAAGGTAACTTGGGACACAAGTAAAGATGAAAATATAGATAGAACTACTCACCATCTCTGAGAGGGTTCTCCGCAATTGGTTCGGCACTTGTTCTCGTTATAGGTTCCCGCGTAATTGCATCGGTTGTTGCACTGGCCGCGTGCAGTATAAGCGGGCCAGTGGCGACCAACACTCTGACCATTAACCCAAATTTGCCCTTTTCCCATGCTTTTCATGTCCAGGGCTAGTGGGTTGTTTCCTCCGGGTGCATTGAAGTATGCCTGCATAAACAAGGAGAAAAAAATGAGTACTTCATAACAGCATTAGTTATTGCAGGCAGGAATTTAGTTTAGTGGGGGCAAGAATCAGTGTAAGAACAAAGAGTTAAACAAAAAAAATCAGGGGAAGTAAATGTAAAACTTTAAAGGATTAAAATGAAAATAAATACATTTTTGAGGGCTAAAACTATACAAAGCCAAAAGTTAAGGAGAAAAATCGTCCTCCTTATCCACATTATGTTTTGGGAGAGCTAGGGCGATCCGGTTCGGTCTTTTTGGCAAGACTGAATTTGAGCTCGAAATTTTGGTCATCACCTGTGGAGGACTGAGATCGAGCCCGAGACCGACTTCGGTCTAATAGTGCTTGAAATTGCCTATGAAACAGAATGGTATCATCTTATGATCATTGCGTATATATATATCTGTAGTAGGGCCGGTCGGCAATGGTGCGTGCGGTGAAAAACCCATAATCATGGTTATAACCGTTACTGTTTAATATGGTTAACCGTACCATTATGGTGCAGTGCGGTTATGTTGATAAATTTTCTACCCATAATAGTTATGGATATGGTATTTGAGTTATACCATGGTTATTATATAAATATAATATTTATTTATTATTAATAAACTAATTAATATAATATACTAAATATAAATGATATAATTGAAAATTTGAAATTGTTGAAGATTGAATGCGCCAAAGTCCAACGATGGTAATATAGATTGATGTATTTTTTAAAATAAAATGTGCGATCTTTTATTATATTACATGTGGAATGAATATGGGTATACGTATAAAACCATGGTTAATAACTACGGTTATTTTAATGGTTATGGTATTGAAAATTATACTCATATAGTTATGGTATGTGGTTTAAAAATATGGTATGGCTATGTTATTTGTCATACCCTTACCATACCCTAACCATTGAAACCCTAATCTGTAGGGACAAAGTTGTGGACTTTCATTGGAATGCATATGACCCGTGGACTCTGGTTAGTGTATCTGATGACTGTGAAACTACTGGTGGAGGTGGTACATTGCAGGTAATCAACCCTTTCTCTCATCATATCTCGTCCATCAATAGATGAGTGATTAATCTGTGAATCGGAAATCAGCACTCTGGATTTTGATTTGGTGTGCGTGTGCCAATAGATATGGAGGATGAGTGATTTGCTGTACAGACCCGAAGAGGAGGTACTGGCTGAGCTGGAGAAGTTCAAGACGCACGTAGTGGAGTGCTCGAAGGTGTAGGAGCTTACACCTTATGTCCGGTACGGTACCATGTTTCTATCGACATGTTTATTTTATCTTTGTTGTCCGTGCTTAGATTATGTGTAATCTAGCTAGCTGTCGTAATGTTGGTTGTATCATTTGGTTAGAGACTAGAGAAGGGTAGTAGTAGGTGGTGCACCGCGGTTTCCTCGTACGAAATCAGGCTTATCTTATCGTCTATGGCGATGCGGTGATGACTCGGGAAATCATTTGTGGACCGAACATCGAGTCGTATTTCCATTGAGACGGTCTTTGATATGGCATGTCTTTTGCTTGTCGTAACAGTGTTGAGCTATAGCAATGTTGGTAGTAGGGGTGACAATTTCTGACACGACACGATTAGATTAAACGATCTGTAAACGATTTTCAATTTACACGTTTACACACGACACGATTTCTAAGCGTGTCTAAACAACTCTTATATGTTTAGACACGATTAATAACTGTGTCTAAACACATTTAACATGCAAATACACGACAAACACACGTTTAGACACGATTAATTATTCTACTAGTTATAATTATAATTGATTATTAAACAAATACTCAAATTTTAGTCTACTAGAACTTTTTAATTTATTATTTTTATTATTTATAATTTCATGTTCAATATTCAATAAAATAACCAAAATTTGTGTATACTTTTTTTGTAATTAACCATTTTTCGAATAAGGTAATTTCTATAAATCCTCAATGTTGAAATATTGAAAGACCCATTTACTTTTTAATATTAAACTTTGAAGACCTTACTTTGTATATGTGAATTTGTGTATATATCTGTTGTAAAGCGTATATGAGTTTGACTTACGAATCCCGTGTCTAAACAACTCTATACGTTTAGACACGATTAATGACTTGTACATTTAGACACGAAACATGTTTAGACACGTTTAAGATTTATCTGTTTAGACACGAAATATGTTTAGACACGATTAAAGATTAATGACACGATTGCCACCCCTATTTAGTATAGTAGAACTATAATAAATTTACAATTTGCTTGCACAGTTTAACCATTTTGAATGCTTACGTGGTGCAGAGGTGGATCCACGTGTGCATGCATGTGCCAACACCATCCTATCAAACATATAAGAATGTATTGACTGAAGCACTGCCTCATTTTGGTGTCCTTTGATCTTAATAACGTATAATACCATTTTCAGAGGCTTGGTAGTCAAAGGTAAAATGACGGGAACGGGGAAGCTTATTATTATTATTATTATGATTTCATTTAGGGTTTTGTAATAATCTACTTAGGGATATGTACGGTGTTGACTCGAATTAATAATGTACTCATGGCTGACTAAAGTGAGATTTTCGTATGGAGTATCAACTTAATATAAAATTGTAAAATAAAAATAATTATATTTTGGTAAAATAGTTTATATTTACACGATGTAAATTTCATAATTTTCATAGTTTAAAATTATAACCAAATTTTAAAATTCACTAGTTCTGATTTAAAAAGAAGTAGAAAACAGAAAGTCTAAGTATAATTTTAATTTTAATATAATCAGATACGTATAACTAGTTATATTTTATTATGTTGATTCATATATTTGTTGATTGTTAAACACTATTATTAATAGTATCTTGACAAATAAAAGTTATTTAGAGACAATTAAATTCATTTAAGGTAGCTTTGATTACTCAATTAAGTTGTGTAAATTACTTTTTAATATTCGTTTAGTAAATTTGGAACGTGCGAACTTATCATTTTTAACAATTGTTTATGAAAAATGTTATTCTTGACTTGCTGGTTATTATATTACAAAAATGATTTGACCTAAATACCAAGTAGGTACCTGAACTTTTGACGTTTTATAATGAGCTACTCGAACTTTGAAAATTCAAAACGGACTACTTCAACTTTGAAGAAGGGGCAAATAACTATCTCCGTCCAATTTTCCGACGAATTTCCGACGATTTTCCATCAACTTTTCGACGACAATTGATAGAAAATTGGACGGAGGTAGCTACTTACCCCTTCTTCAAAGTTGAGGTAGTCCGTTTTGAATTTTCAAAGTTCGGGTAGCTCGTTGCAAAACGTCCAAAGTTCAGGTAGCTACTTGGTATTTAACCCTTTACAAAATGAAAAACACATTTAATATTTGTTTTTGTTTTTATTTTATTTATTTATATATCTTCATTAATTGGCAGTTCCCTCCTTTTTTCCTATTTCTTGCTGCCAATTGGTGCACAGGTCACTGCTTCAGCGAACCCGCTCTGTCCTCTCTGCTTCTGCGCTTCGCCACTGCTATATGTATACGTAACTCTCTTCCATCCATCCTTCTCCATCGCTGTCTTCCTCTGCACTACTTGCGAGCTGATTCGCTGTCTGAAAATGGCGGATTCCACTAAAAGAGATGTCTCCAATGTCGCACCGGGGCACGTCAGCGTGTCGGCGAAGAAGCAGAAGCATGCCGGAGTAGACCATGCAGAATACGTCGGAGAGGACATCCTCGCATGGCTGACGGACCTCGACGCCGACTCCATTGCCGAGCTCATGAGCCTCCTCGATCCGTCCACCGCTACCGCCGTCAAGGTCAGGTTCGCCGATAATCCCTACTCATCCCCGCTGATCTACCACTCCTCGTCCTTCATCACGATCAACGGCAACGAGGAGACCTCCGGATCGTCCTTCTCCGCCGCGGAGACTCTCATGGCGAGCTTCGACACGCGCGGCATCTCCGCGTGGGGGATTCTACCGGAGTGTGCGCGTGGCGGAGACTCCGAGTCGGCATCTAGCGTCGGATGCGGCGAGGATGCGGCGAGCTGCAGCGATCTCGACGATGCGATGCTCGCGAGGTTTCTAGGTGAGGACATACTTTGACTGTAGAATCACTAACAGAAGATAGAGAAATCTAGGGTTTAATTGGGGGTTTGGTAGGTCATGCTTCTAGAGAAGGAGTAGGGGTAGAAGGTGGTGATGTGGTGGTGGTAGTAGTAATCTGCTTTCTAGGAAACAGACTCATGTGAATAGAATATAATACACAGAGAAAGGTGGAGCATTGAAGAAGAAGAGGGGCCTTTTTGCCTATTTTGGGAAATTGTGGGGTCTTTAATCTAGAAAAAGGAGGAAGGTGGTTTGTCTCTTGAAATTATTTACCATCTTCTGCTCTCCTTTTCTTACTACTGATGAAACTGTAACTACTCAGTAAATTGAATAGTAATAGTAATCCAATCCATCGTCCAGAGGTGAAATTATTGAATTCGCCTGCAGCTTTTTCTTATCTCTTTTTTTTTTTTTACCCAAGAAAAATCTCCTTTTTTTTTCGGTGGGTTATCTTATAGATTTCTGTCCATCTAGAAATTTGAACTCGAATATAACGAAGTATTAAATTGCTATGTTATTTTTGAAAGGATAAATAGAATTAATACACTTTAAATGTAGTAAGATGTTTAGAAGTATTGTTGGGTGAACTAAATTATTAAATGTACCGAACATTAAATATTTATTTAGTTTTTAATTAAATATGTTAAAATAATAATTTTACACATGGTTATCTTCAACATCAAATTCAACTCCAAAAATATATAAATTTTTGTTAGAGATTAATTTAAACTGCATATTTGTATTCAAATTCATCCAAAAATGGATATTTGAATTCGAATTCATTCCTAAAATACAGATTTTGATTAAATTCAAATCCAAAATTTGCAATTTTTGTTGAACTGGTAACCAAAAATGAAGATTTAAGTTCAAATTCACCCCTAAATGTAAATTTGGTCGAATTCCGTCTCAAATCTTTATTTTAAAGTTAGATTTAGTAGTAAAATTGACCTTATAATATATTTAACGGAAAAATAGAAGAATAGTTAACGATAACGCATTTAACAATGTATTTAAATATATAAGTATAAATAACTACATAACAATATGATACATTGGAATTATTTATCCTTTTGTAAGTGTTTTTTGAATTTTAATTTCCACTAAAGTTATAGGAGATTTTTTTGTACCAAGTTAGATCAGTTTTTTTAGTTGAACTAGTTTATTTGAATAAATATGATTTATTATGTTTTGCTTTAAGATAATTGTTAGATGGAAAATCATACTCACAGTTACCATTGGTTAATTAAAACGGTTGATATCTAAATTAAAATAATTGTATTGTCCCGATCTCTTTATAATAACAAGTAGGAACTTAATCACCACGGGATGACAAACATATAGAGAATCAAGAACATAAGAAAGTATATGTTGAAAGCGTCTTTCTTTACTTTATAAAAACATCTGAATTTTAAAAATCTATTTATAAAAGTTCGAACTTACATAAAAATTTCATTTAAAGCGGTTCATCTGAACTTGTCTGGTTTGAACCAGTTCAGCCGAATTAGTTTAAAAATCAAATCAGTTTTTTAGGTTTCAAGTAGACCAACTCAAAATAGTAGTTTCAATTCAGTTCGCATCGACTCGTTTTTGGATACTGATTTATACTTCAATTCAAATCAAACCACTTTAAACCTATATAATTTTAGAATTGGTTTGAAGCAAGATAAATCAAACCTAGAGATGTATTGTACTCTCGTATGTTGATGTTGGAGAAGATTTCAGTTAGTTGTGGAACAGATTTTCAGTGTGTTTTTTAGTCGGTTCAGTATTTTTTCAATCGGTTCAATGTGTTTTTCAGTTGGTTCAGTGTATTATACAAGATTTTCAATCGGTTCAGTTTCTATTTGAACCAAATTATTTCCTAACCAAAATTGTTATTAAAAAATATATACCATAACAAAAAAAAGTATTGTTTTTTACAAACCATACCAGTTCAGTTCTGAACCGGTTCGATCCGAATCAATTCATGAACAAACCTACTTTTATCGCGATAATAGTATCAACAATTGATATCGAAAAACATCACTTTTATTATATTTTTCCTTTGTAATATCATTACACCATGAAACCAACATCAACTCCGTTCCCTGGAAAGCTTATCTTGGGAACATCTAGCCCTATTTATACAAACTATAAGGTTCGATCAAGATGAACTTTTATCACTAAAACATTCTTTATGTACACCAAAAGAAAGAACACCTCTGCATTCTGCAGTTATTCCACAGACTCCTTTCGACTTGAGCCGAATTCGAGTCTGCTAACTTAATCATTTACAATGCTTCGTAGACCCTACAACGAGACGACTTCTTCCTCGGAGAGTCTCTTCATTTTGTCGGGTCCGCGCCATTACGAAAAAAAAAACACAAAAACATAACATGTTGTTGGTTGTGTTATGTACCTTCTCATTTCCTCTCAACTAAGGATATTTGGGTTGGATCACCACCCCATTCTTCAAAGACTACCAAAAGGTTCCCGGTCGGCTTCAACCACGATCTCGGGACATGATACCTAAGGATTTAGGACACTCGGAAGTGTTAAGGAAGGTAACTTGGGGCACAAGTAAAGATGAAAATAGACAGAACTACTCACCATCTCTGAGAGGGTTCTCCGCAGTTGGTTCGACACTTGTTCTCGTTATAGGTTCCCGCGTAATTGCATCGGTTGTTGCACTGGCCGCGTGCAGTATAAGCGGGCCAGTGGCGGCCGACACTCTCACCATTAACCCAGATTTGCCCTTTTCCCATGCTTTTCATGTCCAGGGCTAGTGGGTTGTTTCCTCCGGGTGCATTGAAGTATGCCTGCATAAACAAATGAGTATTGCATAATAGCATTAGTTATTGCAGGCGGGTATATAGTTTAGTGGGGCAAGAATCAGTGTAAGAACAAACAGTTAAACAAAAAAAATCCTCCTTATCCACATTTTGTTTTGGGAGAGCTAGGGCGGGCCAGTCCGGTCTTTTTGGCAAGACCGAGTTTGAGCTAGAAATTTCGGTCCTCACCTGTGGAGGACCGAGATCGACTTCGGTCTAAAAAGTTCGCCCGAACTGGTCTTGCTTGATTCGGGCCGGTCTCGGTCTTGAACCAAAATTTTCAGTAATTTATTTTCTTCAAAATTTTAAGTAAAAAAAAATGTTTGAACTAATCGCGATAGTCAATCGGAACTAATCAGAACTAACCTCAATTAATCGTAATTCGTTAAGACAAATTTTCGTGACCTAATCGTGAACAATCGGAACCTAAATTGGAACAATCGCAATCGTGACCTAAATCGGAACAATCGTGATTAAATGATTAAATGTTAGGTTTTAATCAAACTCGGTCCGGGCCGGTCCTAATTGGACTTTTCGGGAAAAAAGCCTGAGACCGAGCCAGACCTTAGAGAAAAAAAACCCGCATGCTCGATCTTTCTCGGGCCAATCTCGGATCGATTTTGTCGAAATTTCGGTCAAATCAGCATTTTATGACTGAGTCCTACGTTTTATAGCTTCGTCCCTTATTTGCAGGTATAGGAATAAATAATGTTAATTTTGCCACGTGTGATTATTTGCATATTTTTAATAAAAAAAATAAACCTTACCTTGTACCATGTCAATGGCTGGTTTTGAGACATTAGGGATTCCTCAAGCCATTCTACTGACGTACTCCCACTGAGGCTATGAAGATTCATGGCTTCACCTTTCAGACCAATCTGTAAGTAATAAAGGTAACTTGTAAGCCAAGTTACACATTGAACAACGTTGTATGGACCTCCAAAGAACATTCTAGATGTTACAAGTGACGACCTTGTACGACCATTTCCATTTGGACATGTCCCACGTCCCCGAATTGAGACCCTTCAACGTGATCGGACCTAGGACGCCCGTGTTCCATGTCTCAAAATGCGTTCCAACATTCTGCAAATATTCGACATTCGTAATTAAGGTGAGTTTAATGTTGTAAGGTTTGTCTTACAAATTTGTGATGGAATAAATCACGAACCGGGAGCCCCACGGCGACGCTTAACAACGACAACTTGTTGATGCCCGACCTCAACTTCACGGTCTTGCTGAAGGAGAGTTTCGGGTTGGATAGGGCACCGTAAACACTTCCTGAAGAAAACAATGGTAGCATGTGTTATAGAGTCCCGAAAAAGGTAGAAGGGGTGGTTTGCATTAGGGGTGATACAAAAAGACTGGTGGATCGAATTTCCGACAAGATCGGCCTGAGACCGGCCCGACTAGGACCGAAACTGAACGGACGAGTTTTTTCCTTCAAAGTCGGTCTTGGTCTCGAGTTTTTCCCCCCAAAGCCAGACTAGGACCGGCCCTGCCCGACCGACCTTAAAGAAAACCCTAGAAATTCATGGCATAACCCTTGAAACATGAGTAATTCATGACATTGAAGCATTCAACACGAGAAGTGTGACGGAAGACGAGAAGCGAGCAAGTTCAAAACTAAAACTTCGGTGATTTTTTTTTACCAAAAAAATCGGTACAAGACCAAGACCGGCCTGAGTCAAACAAGACCGACTCATAAAGGTTTTTTTGGCCAAAGTCGGTCTCGGTCCTCCAGATGTCAAGACCAAGACCGGCCCGAGTCAAACTAGGCCGACACGTTTTTTTTTTATACCAAAGTCAGTCTCGGTCCTCTAGATCGGTCTCGGTCCTGCCTCTAAGACCGGACCGGCCCGCCCATGATCAACCATAGTTTGCACTCTATATATTCGCAAAGGTTAGTCAACAAATTGTCTATATGTTATATCATATCCCACATTAGATAGAAAGAAATGATTTGGAATTTATATAAGCGGAGATGTACTACTCAAGTCCAGCAGAAATTCTTCATTCTCTAGGCCCAAATAAGGACAACGAACTCAATCAGACTGGGTTAGCCTACTGAAAACAGTCACTCGAGCTTGGGGTAGTACATTATACTCTCAAAGTTCAACTAAGAAATCAGTAATTAAGATTAACGCTCTATAACATATTATTGAGTCTATTGTAAAACACATTACCTGCAAGTTGCCCATTGACGAAAACATGCAAAGTGTGTCCAGCCGACCAAATATTGAGGATCGGATCCTGTCCGGTCTTCAAGAATCCTTCGTTGGGACTAATCGTGATGCTAAAGATCGAACCCAAATTTTAAAGATTAGAAAAATTTACTGGTAATGAAGGTAAAAACATTTACATTTACATTCTACAGTAGTAAGTAATTTTCTAAACTTACTCTGTCAAGTACCACAAATAGTCGGTTTCGTCCCGGGTCACACTCACTTGCTCGAGGAGTCCATCTCGGGTTGTCGTGTCGTCGCTAAAAGCGGAGGCTGTTTCTTCGGTGAACGATTGCCATGACATCGCGGTGTGGGTGGGGACCATGCTCGGCCAATAACTTGGTGCATTAACCTATGGAAAAAAATTAAATAAATCATTGTGTATGTCACGTCATTTTTAGTTTATCGTGTTTAGGATATCGTGTGAAGTGCATACTATCATTATGCTTACCTTAGCAGTGTTATAAACGACCGATTTACAGTCGGGAAGGATGCTAATAGACCATGGCGGTAAGTCATATTGTCCGGTCCCGAACTTGACTCGAACCGAGTATTTTGTGTCGTAATTAGCAAGGAAGGCTGCACAAGCTCCGCCTTGTACGACGAATACATGAGCCTAAAGAAAACAGAGCACCAAAGTTGAGTTTCAGTGTAAAATAATGGGTTAATTATTAAAAAGCAAATCAAACTTTGAGAAAAACAAACAAACATTGAGTCGTAATACCATTTATTTAGAATACTTTAACAAATGTTGACTTAATAACTCTTTCAAACATTGAAAAATCTGAGGTAGATTTGTTGATTGCTCAATTTTCAAAGTTCAGTTTGTTTTTTGATACTTAACCCTAAAATAAAATGTTATCTTTAACAAATAATTATCAAACCTCTTGATTACTTCCGAGGGATCGCACTACGGGATCCGCAGAAACCAAAGCGGGTTCACATCTTTTAATCGCACTGTGCAAATCTTTTAAATGACCCCATTTCGGCTGCCTTAGCACCCCGTATTCGTCGATAGGGGCATCATAGTCATAGCTAGTAGCGATGAAGGGCCCGCCTGCCGTCCGACCGAAGTTGGTGCCACCGTGATACTAACCAAAACATTTCAAGAAAAAAAATTATGAAATGAACATTCAATTATATAATTAGGGATAATAATCAAATTGCTACACCAACTTACACTTTATAAATTAATATATGAACCTTATCTTGTTAAAAAGTGATATATAAACTATGACATTTGAGGGAAATTGTTACATCAATTAAGCTTTTCGTTAAATATGGACGAAAAATGATGTAGCAGCACATAATTGATCCACAATTTTAAAAACTATATTATTTTAAAAAAATATTAGAAAAATCAGAAGAAACAAAATTGGAAAATTAATTGAGAAAATATGAGTTTTTCATATAATTTTTTTATTAAACATATGAATTAAAAAATAATTAGTTTATTTTTTGTTTCATATTTTCAATGAAAATATTATCTTAAAAACTCTTATATTTCCTATTAATTTTTTATTTTTTAAAAGTCATTTAATTTTTTAAATTATAAATCAATAATTTTCCATCCATATTTAACGAAAAACTTAACGGAGGTAGCAATTTGCTCCAACTTTAAAAGTACATGTATCAAAATTTTAAAAAAAATAAGTTTATGTAGCAATTTATAAAATGCTCAAAGTTCGGATGACGATTTGATTAATAAGCCATATAACTTATTCATCCATTCATTTACCATGTAATAGTTTACGAACGAACCACCATTCTGAATGAACCTTGCAATCGAGAATGCAATGTCCTCGGCGGGTCTATAAGGCACGGCCCCACCGAACTCGGTGTACCTAAAAAGGAAAGCTCATAACATTAACATCAATTGATGTATGTACCCATATGAGATGATTATAAGCAGAGACGCAATTGAGGAAGAAAGGGGGGCAACTCTCAACTTTTAATGTTGTATGAATTTAACCCTAAAATACTCTTCTAAATTATATATTTTGCCCTATTGATTTTTGTTATTTTAGTTTAACTATTTACCCTTACTCTAATATTTACTTTTACTGCAAAAAAAATTCTTGACTTCATCCCTAATTACAAGTCATTTTGCAAAAGAAGTGGACTTACCAACCCGTCCAAACCTCGGTCCACATCTTCGGCGTGTAGCTTTTATCGGGTTTAAAATTTTCGCAGTAGAAACCGTTGCAGGTCGTGATCTGTCAATCGAATCATAATTACGGGTTAGGTCGAAAATGGACACATCTATAAGTTGAAAATGGACATTTTTTGATATAGAAATGAGAATAATAAGTAGCACATCTATATCATGAAGTAACTTATCTACCAGGGACCCTACGCTGCTTTGCATTGGCCACACATCAATTATTAGGCCAAAAAAAGACAGTTGCCGAGGAAGAATAGAAACGTATTCAAAGGCTATTTTTTATTTTTTTAATATATAGAATACTTTGAAAAGAAATTACCTAATATTTTAGAAATTTTAGTAACCAAATATGCAAATACTAGTATTATTGGTTAATATGATTTGTTGAGTTTTCAAATTTTTTATCCTAATTTTATGGAATATGTTTTAAAAATTGCAAAAAAATAAAATACTTTTAAAATTATCACTCTTTAAATGTTCTATATGATAGAATTTAGTCATGATTCAATCGAGACATGATTATAAATAAAAAAAAAAAGTATGAGTTTTCACCTAGACAATCTTATATATGAGTGAAGGCTTGGTTCGGGTCGTGACCCTACCCCTTTATTTGTTTAAAAAAAAAATACTAGTTTATCAATTTTTCATTATTTTTTAGAAAAAAAAATATAAATTAAAGGGTAAATTTATCAAATTTTCAATTCGTAATCTTTGAAAAATAATAAATAGTCTTCATATAGAATTTCTAAAAAAAATAATTTATTTTTTGTTTAAATAAATTAATTTTAAAACATTTTTTCACGTAAATTTATATATACCTATATTTTTTTTGGCCAATTATATATACCTATATAGAAAAATGAATATTTACAGGTTGGGACTAACAACCACTATCCGAAATTGGTTTAAAATTTAAATAATAAAGATAGAGAGACATAAATTACACACCCACCAAAAAAAACTACATCACGACACGTGTGAAACACATCAATCACGGACGAAGTCGAAAAATTTATTCGGTGGGGTAAGTATGAGAGGAATGGTAAATAGTTTAACTAAAAAAAATTTAATTGAGACAAAATTATAATTTTAAAGGGTTAAATTAAAAATTATTACATTTTTTAGGATCAAATTTACACAAAGTCAAAAGTTGAGTGGAGCAAATTGACGACCCAAAAACCAATTGATAAAAGATTCTTACAATAGGATCCGGGGCATGCTCTTGTTTGCACATAATCCACGGGACCCCGGTTTTAAGTCCGACCGCCATGCTGGCGGCCCAGTTCCGGTACGCCACACCAGGGTTTCCGATCTCCCATTCGATTGGTCCATATTCGTTCTCGATCTGTCGATGGATTATTCATCGCGTTATTAAGCAAATTTGCAATCCGAAAATAAAGTAAAATCAATATTTTCACCTGAGCTAGAATTATGGGACCACCCTGCCATTCGAATAGCTTCTCTGATTTCATCAGGGTCACAATCTTTGTTGTGAAACGTTGCATGGCATCCTTTCATACAAACAGAAACATACACGTAGTTAGAAACATAATATAAAGACAAAATCGTAAAAAAAATAAAAGTAGGGACCAGAAAGAAATAATGGGTCCACATTCCGCAAATTTAAAAAATAAAATAAAATAAGAAAATCACAAAATTAGATAAGGAACAAAAAAATGGGGTCCACACTTTGAAAATAGAGAGTTCTATAAAATTACAAGTATGAAATATTTGGTTAAATAGTAAAATATTTGATTGAATTTTACTCTAATTCGTTTATTTTTTGGAAGTAAATTATTAGTTTTTTTTTTGTATTGGACAAAAACTTAGTTATGTTAAACTTGATAGAAGATGATTTTAAAAATCACAAAAAATACCTTAAAGTTTAATATAATGGTAAAATCATCTTAAATTTCAATTAATAAATAATAATTTCCTAAATTTACAAATGAGTTTTCAAAATAATACATCAATTTAAAACTACTAAAAGTAAAATTGTGAAATTTTTTTAATTTTTTTTTTGTAAATCATGAAATCTAAATTATTATTTTTTTTAGAATTTTACTTGTTTTTATGCAAAAATTGAAATTATTTTAAAATTATAGTTAAATATTAGAGTATTTATAATAATTTTTAAAATTATTTTTCCTGAAGTTTAACTGAAAATTTGACGAAAGTAGCTTTTTTCACAAAAATAGAAGTTCAGGTAGTAATTTGCTCTACATAAAAAATATTTCAGCTAACAAATTGCACACTTGTATAAAGTTTAGGTATCAATTCGACAATTATTCCTAGTATAAACTCCTAAAAACACATAATAATCTCTTTGGAGTTTCTTAGAAGTGTTAGGCAGAGATTGAAAAACATACCTCAAATGGTTTGTTATTGGTCCTGAAAGAGATTCCTGGGACATATTTCAACCAAACAGGAAATCCCCTATTTAAAAAGAAAAACAGAGCATACACTATCATTAAAAAAAATGACATAAAATTAAATTACGTATTCACCCACAAGTTCGAATTTTATAATATTTAATTAATAAAAATAGTTTTAAAAATTTAAAAATTAAATTTAACCGGTTGTCTTACAAGTTCAAACTAATAAAACATTTACGAGCGATCAACCAAACAAAAAAGTTCAAGTACCCAAAGTTCCATTCGGCGCAAACATAAGGTCCGATTCGGAGATTGACGTAAAGACCGGCTTGATGAACCACTTTGATGAACTGAACCAAATCGTATCGATCCTCAAAGTAATACTGCAAAAACTCGAACATAATTTGTTTTTTAAAAAAATATGAAAAAAACTTTATTGTAATATTTTCGATTCGAAATTGCGGAAAAAAAAAAAAAACTCTTGTGTTTACCTTTCCTGGGGAAGGTTCATGACCATTCCAGAAAACATAGGTTTGAATAACATCCAATCCACCCTGTTTTGCTTTCTGAATAAGATCAGGCCACATCTGCAATCCCCAACCAACCAATTTTCAACAAAAGATATCAATGTTTTTGTTAAGATGACTTAAGAGCATATTGAATGTCTTCACTTGCAGGTTCAGACTTATAAAACAGTTAGTTAAGACGTACATTTTAACTCGATCAGAGCATGTAAATTCAAATTCTGGCAACGCCAAAATAAAACTGATGAACTGATTCAGATTTATGAGACCAGAGTATATTGAATGTCTTCACTTGCAAGTTCGGACTTATAAAACAGTTAGTTAAGACGTATATTTTAACTCTACCAGAGCCTATAAATTCAAATTCTGGCGATGCCAAAATGAAACTATGATAAACTGATTCGGATTTATGAGACAGTTGTTTTAAGGCGATAGTTTTTCCTCGATCCGACAAGAAACAGAGGATGTAATAACAATACAGTAAGTAAGTACCTGGGGAGTGCTTCTGGGGTAGTGAATGGATCCAGAAATGAGGATTCTTCTCTTTCCATTGATGACAATCGCCTTCCTGTCGTAAGTTACAGAGGAAGAAACGGAGGAAACCCAGAAACAGAGAAACGCCGCCGCCATGGTCAACAGTCTGGAGGATCGCCATGGTTTGACTTTGGAAGCCATGAATCGGAAATGTCTTTATGGTGGGGTGGGGGGGAGGTTGAAGAAGAAGTTGAGGAGCTCTCTGCAACTTCGGCGGGTTTATATAATACAGAAGATTTAACTGTGCAGGCCGATAATTTATAGATTTAAAATTATTATATTTTAATTTAGAAAAAAACAAATTGGATAAACAGGTTGCCTACGTGGAAAGAAAAATAATAATATAAATTTGACCCATTTCTCATAATTTAAGCTTGGTTACAATTATAAAAAAAATAATTATTTTTTCATATTTAACATGATAGAAGTAAGTGTTAGATATTAAAATGTACTCAATTTCTTTTTCTTTTTAATATATATGTGAATTGGGTCGGCATATCAAGACAAATATGGATTTCATTTTTTTAAATAGAAGTTCACAATTAAAGAAAAAAAGAATATTTTTCACTACAAAATATATTTTTCACTACAAAATATATTTTTCAACTGTATCATTTATTATATATTATACATACAATATATATATATATATATAAGTATAGAAAATAGGAACATTTTTTTTTAATGTTATGTACAGTTTTTTGAAGGTAAAATTTATTTTCAAAATAATAGTTTTTTAGTTTTTTGGGGGCCATTTCCGCAAGCACCATTGACATGCTGGTTCTACACCTAAATATTCTTACAGTTTCAGAACTCGAACTTGAAACATTTAATTAATGGATAAAACGTTGAACTGGTACATCATATTGCGATGGTTTATATGAGCTAATTAATCCAAAAATCCATAAATTACTAAAATTAAATTATGAAACTATAAGTAAACTCTCCATAGTAATGACTAATCTTGACAAAAATAAATTTAGAAAAAAAATTATATACATAAAGAGAGTATTAAGAGTGAGGTGGGACCATTTTGTTGGTCTTTAATGGAACCTCACCCTCTCACGCACGGCACTTAGTGGTTCCTTGTTCTTTGGTTAATTATTAATCTTTTGCTTAGACAAATGGTAAAACAAACTTCATTTTGGCAAGAGTATTTAAGGCTTCTATTTTAATGCATTTTTTTTACTTTAATACCTAATCATGATTTTTTATAGATAAGGAAAATTAATACACGAAGGTAGCGAGAAGCTCGCACCCTAGTCCTTACATCAAAACAAAAATAATCAATTAAATTTTATTGTCCTCGAGTAGTCAGCTCCCACAGCGTTCTTTTGGATAGCGATTGTTGTTTCCGCCGTTGGAATTCCATGAATAACATAGATTTGAGTTTGGTTAATCGTCATACCTGTCATGATGTCTGCAACAACATTTGTTACTCAAAAGATATGTCGGGGCTTCATTATGTCGAACTGTAACATGAGTTTCCTACAATATGTAATGATAGACATTACTTTTAGATTTGAAATATTGTCATCAGAGCTTCATCCGCTTCTATGTGAATTGATTTGAACCCGAGTTGTTTTGCCAAGAATAGTCCATCTCATATGACTCAACATTCCACTACGAGACTGTTGGAGCAACCCAACTTCCTAGAGAAATCAGTTATCCAATGACTCATATTATCTCTTATCACTCCTCCCGAACCCGTCTAGTTCAGATTTCCCTTATACGTTCGATCTGTGTTGATTTTCACTCACTCTTGCTCTGGAGAGCCATCTACATCAATAGAGATAAGCAACTTATAATTCTCAATCACTTGAATAATATTTTGGTGAAACTTGACCTAAGACAATAATAATTTAAAAATAGAAGTATTTAATGCTTTATCTTTAAAAATGAGAGTGTTTTTGTTTTTTCAAATATTCCAAATTGCATAGAAAAAATCAGGGTCCATTCAATTTCTTAAATAGTAGCCCCTAATACCTAATCATGGTTAGTCTTTAAAAATTACAATTTACTTTACTAGTTAATCCGACCATCAATATTTCTCTCAACTTGTAGTTATGAAGATGAGAGATGATACTAAATTTGAATATAAAGGATCGCCAAAAGTAAGTATAATTGTGTCATGATAATATAAAATGTAAATTAAAATAATTTTTTTAACAATTTTTATTATGACATAGATTAGTCTATATACAATTAATTAACATTATGTGTTACTAAAATTATATTTCTTATTTATGTGGAAACTCAGCAAAGTCTAATGTGAGACGTGGTAGTAGAATGTAGAATATTTCACCAAAGTATACTTCAATTAATAAGAAAATATCAAAATATTATCGGTTTGTCAACAAATACGAATTTATACCTACCTGCAACTCCCATTCGCGGGTCAATTTTTATTTGGGTTAAATACCAGGTAGTTACCTAAACTTTGGACGTTTTCCAACGAGATACCCAAAACTTTGAAAATTGAAAACGAGCTACCTCAACTTTGAAGAACGTGCAAAGAGCTACATCCGTCCAAATTTCCGTCAGCTTTCGTCGGAAAGTCGTTGGAGGTAGCTCTTTGCACCTTCTTCAAAGTTGAAGTAGTCCGTTTTGAATTTTCAAAGTTTGGGTAGCTCGTTGCAAAACATGCAAAGTTCAGGTAGCTACTTGGTATTTAACTCATTTTCTTTTTAAAGTCAGTTTCACCCGCGAATGGGAGTCGCGGGTGTAACTGATGAAGGTTTAGGGTTTCATTTTATTCATCAGTTCCACTCGCGACTCCCATTCACGGGTGGAACTGACTGACAAAAAATAAAAAATTGACTCGCGAATGTAAGTCGTGGGTAGGTATAGATTCGTATTTGTTGGCAAACCGATAACATTTTGGTATTTGCTTCTTTTTTTTTCCAACAAAATCCATTTCATTCCATCTCAATACCCGAACCTACATTGTCCAACATACATAAAGAGAATAACGAAGGTGGATGTATAAGGGTCCAATTATCCGGACACATCCTCTGTTTTGTCTTCCTCGCGATCCAGTTCGCACACCTGTTCGCATTCCTTCTAACAAATCTCCAAGTCACATTTGGTATCCCACTAGCTAGTTCCAAAATGTCTGTCAATATATGTTGTGTCGTCCACCGTGATTGGTATTTGCTTATTAATTGAGGTATATTTTGGTAAAAAATATTAGATTATATATATATATAGTAACGCTATCTTCTAGAAAATAAAAAGAACATTGAAAAAAATACAATGTAGAAGTGGGAACATCAATTTCTACTTTCTTAGACTATTTTTATTTTTAAAAAAAATTGTGGCGTATAGTATATTCTATGTATTGGATTTTGTATTTGTTGAAACGATTTTTTTATATTAATGATAAATGCTATAATTCTTTTTATTTATTGTGTATGTATTTTGAAAAAAATATTTTCTATATTCTTATATATATAATCTTCTTGTATTATATATCTGTGGTAATATACCTACATTATTAAGTATACACTAAACATCTGATATGCTTTAGTTAACGATACTATTGTTTATTTATTTATTTCCCAATAATAATTTAAGAGTATTTGACCATTCTATTTTATTTTTATACTATAATAATAATAATAATAATGCACAGATCTCGAAATACGATCTCTCGTATTTTGTATATTTCAAATTTCGACTAATCTACCAACATTTTATTGCTCAATTATGATTCTCCTAATTAATGTCAAGGATGCATTTTATTATTCAAAATGTTCGAAAAAAAATAATTGTGTTGGAGGGACTTTCCCATTGGTGTATTAAAATATTATACAATTCAAAATTCATTCTTAATGTTTGTTTGTTTTTAAAATCCATTTTTTTAATGTTTAGTTATATGTCCAGTTCATTGCCTCTGTTAAGTTTTATTTCAAAATTTAAAATTATATATTTTGAAAATTATATATAAAAACCTAGAATATTTTTAAAAATATCACAATTTAATATTTCAAAACTTATCTATGTTATAATAAATCATAATTAGATTGAGAATCGAGTGAACCCCAATTGAGGGGGCTAAGATTCAGATCAACTCGTCCATGGGTGAGGGGTTGATCTGAGTTAAGAGCAGACTCTAGACCCCCTCATTTCGTGTTAAACCAATCCTAATTCGACCACAAATGAGGAGTTAAGGTTTGGGCATTGACCCAAACCAAACCCCACTCATGGACAACCTAGACCTCATTAATTGAGACTCGATCGAATCATGTCTCAAATGTAATATATAGTAACATTTTGAAAGGTTTTATTGTGATATTTTTTAAGTTATCTACTATTTTTACAATTTTCAAAATATATTCTATTAAGTTTGAATGAAAAATTTGACGAAATAAGTGAACTCGACAGATAATCTAACCTAACAAAATTTTAGAAAACAACTTTCAAGAATAATTTTTAAATTATACCCTTTTTTCTACGAAAAGAAATATGTTAGTAGTGACGACTCTAAACTCACCCCACTAAGTAATGTTTGGACTTTTCGTGTCTCGATCTTCGGACTTCTCGACAATCAGCGTTTTGCAATGATTCCGTCAACGTAGACTCACCAGGCCCGTTAGGCCCAAGTCGTAAGCATTTCTCCAAGTCAGAGCTTCTTCTTGCACTTGGTGGATTCAATCTAATGACTTCATAACCAAACCACATGGGAGTCAACGTTCTCAACCACTAAACCACCACTGCCGGTAGTAAAATTATACATAAATCATTAAAAAAAACGTATTTAATACACTAAAATACACTTAATATTTAGTCCACATAGTAACAACTTAATGTGACACTTAAAAGTTCCTTTGACTTGAAGCATGTGGATAGGTTCACCACATCCCTTCTCTGATCTCTCCATATCACTTTTTATTTTTATTTTTTATTTTTAAACAATTAATTGAATGACTTTTAAGCAATCCCTAAAATTTAATCATAATTCTCCTAAGATTCGAACCTTATTGGAAATGAATTATTCACCAAAATTTAATCTTTGGTATTCGGAAATAATAATAAAAATAGTATATATATTATATAAATTTTATTTAAATAAAAGATCATCTTGTTGTAGTTATTGATTTGTGATTTACATATGGGTTTCGTCTTATATTAATATACTGAAAATTATATAGATATTTATTGGGTTAATAATTTTGTTACTTTTGCCCCATAAATATAAGACCCTTATACCTTATTTCCGATTTTTGATGAACTTAATCTCCTACTAACTGTTCAATTATCACGCTCATTAATTTAAATATGATTTGCTTTAAAAAAAATACAAATTAATAAAATCTTGAAATATTTAATTTTTTGTAAATATAAAGTGGAATTTTTGAAAAATGAAAAAGCTATATGAATCATTATAAGTTTTAAGTATAAACTGGATTTATTTTAATTCATTTGATTTTTTACTATTAATTTTTTTTATAAATTATCTAATTTCCTATATGGTTTAGGAATACTTCGAGTTATTATTATCAATCTGTTTTCTACTTTTCTTATTGCTTTTCTTATTTATTTATTTATTTATTATTACCAACTAATAAGAATAAATATTAAACGAATCAAAAGTACGGCAACTAATTAGACAATAAATAATAATTAGGTAAACAAATAATTATTTAACCTCTCTAATTATATTTATTTATTTATTATTTTGTAGAATACGATTCTTCTTAGGATCTAAAAATAAAATAAAATTGGGTGGACCCTTTATTATCCATAAAGTCTATTCTCCTAGTACAAATAGAGTCTTGCCTTGCTAAACTAAACTACGTACCAATCCAAAATAACACCTGTCGTTTTAGTCGAATTTAATACCATGCATATTGATTATTATTTATTAACCTCCATAAAGATATGATTTCCAAACATATATATATATACATCTAACTAACTAAATAATTAAAATAGATATATAAAAAATCAAGTTTTTATAAATATTTTTTTTTTAAAATTAACTACATAATATTTGTTTGTTTTTATAATATTTTTAGATATTTCTATTAAGCCTTTTTTTTGTGTGGCAATCAAGCAACTGACTTCTTTTAATATTATATTATTTTTATTGTTAGTAGCCATCCGTAGCAAAAATGAGATATCTAATATAAATATCTAAAAGAAATGTTACAACAAATAAATATTATGTAACTAAAATAAAAAAAAAATTCTTATTTATAAATACGTGATAAATTTTTTATTATATTTGATAGAATATACTTAAAAAAATACAAAATAAACACTAAAGTTTAATACGATGATAAATAATATTTTTTTAAAATTTATAAAATAATACATACTATAAAAACGCATAACCCAAATTACTAAAAATGAAATAAAATTATTTTAAAAAATCTAAAAAATAAATTTAAAATTTTCTTTAAAATTTTCAAAATAAAACTAAAATTCATTAATTTTAAGTGTTTGTTTGTTTTTATATAAAAGATGATATTATTTTAGAATCATAGTAAAATATTAGTAGACTTTGAAAGTATTCAAGTTGAATAGAAAATTTAACGGAAATATTTTTTTTTACAATACAAAAAATTCAGTTCATAATTTGCTCTAAAATAACGTTCAACCAAAATATTTAATTCTATATTTTATTTGAAATATATAAATAAACCGTTAGTGAACCTATCACTATCTTCTTTATATGATGAGTCCCATGCAAATTGTTTTCTACAAGCAACAATTTATATTAATGTAATTTGTAACGTACCAAGAAATTGACATTTTTATTAATTTTTTTCACAAAAAAACATAGTTCTCCTCTTTAATTAGTACTTTTAAGTCTGTCGAGTCAATTATTAACTACAAAAACATGAAATATATATATTAGTTAGAGTTGTAATTAAATATATTTTGTAAGACCTTTAAATGAAAGATAATTCCTCCACAATATTAAAGTCCCCGACTTACTTTTTATGTCACGATTTCTTATAAATATAGAAACCTAATAAACAAAAAGAAGACCAAAATATCCTTTGTAAAGGTGTGAAATGTGGACTTAATGACTTATTAAGTCATCAAAAGACATTTTTTTTCAACAGGTGTCTGGACGGACTCTGTAAGGGCAGCGCTTTTGTTACTATTGCTCCACATTTAAAATAATTATTAGAGTTAAATACAAATAAACTACCAATAAACTACCTGAATTTTAAAAATTCAAAACGGGCAAATAACTACTTTCATCCAATAAACAAAATACCAAGGTCAACGTATCATGCATGAAAGGAGTACCGTTAAAAGTATATAATAAACTGCATACATTAGTATATTTATATCAAACTTTTAAACGAGTTTTGTTACAAGACAAACGGAGCTCGGTTAAACAAGTTTACGAGATATAGAAAATTGTATGAAACTCTTATGGGTGTGGTTCCATCACACGAAATAAATTATTATTCATAATAAAGAAAATAATGAGCCTAAAATATCATGCATGAAAGGAGTACCGTGAAAAGTATACAATAAACTTCATACGTTAGTATATTTACCTTAAACTTTTAAACGTCTTTTATTACAAGAGAAACGGAGTTCGGTTGAACGAACTTACGAGATACAAGAAATTGTATGAAACTCTTATGGGTGTGATTCATCATACGAAATAAATTATTATTCATAATAAACAAAATACTGAGGTCAACGTATCATGCATGAAAGGAGTATCGTTAAAAGTATATAATAAACTCCATACATTAGTATATTTAGCTCAAACTTTTAAATGAGTTTTGTTACAAGCCAAACAGAGCTAGGTTAAACGAGCTTACGAGATATAGGAAATTGTATGAAACTATTATGAGTGTGGTTCCTGACAAGATCTTTAGATCATAGATTTATAGAAAATTATATAAAACTGAAATAGATATATTTTCTACTTAACCTATTGTTACACCGAATCCATATATATATATATATATCTTAAAACTATCTGTTGGTAACTTCCTATATATATATATATATATCCTTAAACTTTGATTATATATATATCAACAGTTGACGGTAAATTGGACGGAGGTAGCTATTTGCACTTTCGTCAAAGTTGAAGTAACCTTTTTAAATTTTTAAAGTTCGGGTAACTCGTTACAAAACGTCCAAAGTTCAGGTAACTTCTTGATATTTAACCTAATTATTATTTGAACCGTAGTATGTCCATAAGGGGTTATATGTTGATCATAAATATATTTTAATTTTCATGGGTCAAGCCCGAAAACTTTTGGTTAAATGATGAATAACTGAATCGCTACACTATATTACAATAAAAATATATTTTTTAAATTAAAATATTTCAAATTTTTAAGGTAAGGTGCTGACTCACATGTCTCTAGGGCCATGCTATTCTCCTCCAACAAGTTGAGGATTAAGACGTATAAGGATTACACTGGACTTACGGATTGACTGTACACTCTATCGTAAGTTGAGATATGAAAATTTGACTGAAAAAAATATAACTCAGACCTTGTAAGTCCAAACTCACCACAGTTAACGTCATTTACGTTGTAATTCAATTATCTACCTAGGGTAATTTTTTTATTAGAAATACAGTGGGTTTTTAACCTAACATCGTTTGTCCTATAATTAGACCGAAATGATTAAATGCATTAGGTGAGAAATTTAATTATGTACTTACTCAAAAAAATTACTGTGCGTAGATAATTTAATTACGAATTAAATGACACTAATTACACGTTAGTTTTTTACTTTTAGACTGAATGTATAATACGATACGTAGAAAACTCTACACACTATACATAAAAATCCAAATAGTGTTTTAAATAATAAAATCACTATTTAAACCGTGAAATCAATGTTTAAAACACTATTTGGATTTTTATGTATCGTACGTAGTATTGTTTACGTATCATATTATACGGTCAGTCTAAAAGTAAAAAATTAACGTTTAGTTATTGTCATTTAATTCGTAATTAAATTATCTACCTGGGGTAGCGCATATTTTATTTTTTTACAAAAAATGCTACTTAACAATTAACATGGGGTAGCGTTGTTTTACAAACGCTACCCGGGGTAGCGTTTTTTTAAAACTCGTTTACCCAATTATTATTTTTTACTTTTGATTTTTTTTTGGTCAACTTTTACTTTTGATTTGATGACTTAATGTTTAATTAAAAATAAAATTATACATCTATTAGAAAAAAAATATCAAAATTATAGTAAGTAGATATTTTAATTGTGATTTAAATTATGCAAAAAATGTTAAATTTGTACTTACGTATTGACTGTACGCTATGTCGTAATTTGATATATGAAAATTTTACTTAAAAAAATATAACTCAGACCCTGTAAGTCCAAACTCATCTCGGTTAACGTCATTTACGTCGTAATTCAATTATCTAACTAGACTGTTTTTTTTATTGGAAATATATTTAATTTTTTAACTTAACATCGGTTGATTTATAATTTGACCAAAATGATTAAATGAATTAAGTGAGAAATTTAATTATATACTTATAAAAAAAATAAAGTACATAAATAATCTAATTACAAATTAAATTACGCTAACTGATTTTTTTCTTTTATGCATAATCAAATCTCAACCGATATCTTTGGATATATACACGTTTTGCACCACACAAGGATTCGAGGATACATAGATACGAGGGAGACATAATCCCAGTCAGCACCGGACCCAACCTGTCGTATCTTATCCTTAGAGCCGCCATTCTCGGTTCTCCTCCATAAAAATAGATCATTGGGTGGGGCCCATTTTATACACGTACCATTTTTTGTTATTTTTCTGATTTATTTTGAAAATAATTATACGGATTGGACGTTCCTATATTATTATTATTTGTTTACGATATAAAAATATAAGGTGATTAATTATCAATAATGTCTTCATCAAATTAGTTAAGCAACATCGTTGTTGGTGATTGGTTTAACTACTCTAACACGACCGTGGAACCACTTCAATTTTCATGTCCATTTGGTTCAACCACCACTAACCAAGACGACCATACACAACACAGTCTAACTAACGTCAAATGTAAACAAATGAAACACGTCGTACCAAGTAATTATATGTACGTTAGACTATGTTTTGTTGTGTCGGTTGGGGACCTATATCAGATTCACTAACTCAAGAATATTTCACTAAAATATATCCAATTTAATAAATATATACAAAAATGTTTTTGTTTGAAAAATAAATACTAAAGTATACCTACACGTGACTCTGAGTCATATGTATATTTTTTTGTTTGACTCAATCCCACCCGCGAATGTCATCCGCGGGTGGAACTGAGCCGTCAATTCTACTCGCGAATGACATCTGCGGGTGGAACTGGGTCGTCAATTCTACTTGCGAATTGCATCCGCGGGTATAACTGGTCATTAGTTCCACCCCGCGAATGGCATTCGCGGGTGAGACTGAGGTTGTTTTTTTTTCATAAAAAATAAGTAAAAAAAAACTCAGTCCCACTCGCGGGTGTGACTGAGTCAAACAAAAAAATATACTCGTGACTCGGAGACACGAGTGACTTTGGGAGTCGTGAGTAAGTATATTTCGTATTTATTTTTCAACTGATGACATTTTGGTATATATTTTATTAAATGGGGTATATTTTTGGTGAAATATTTATATCTCAACCATTGTGAAAAAATAGTATATATATATTGTAAGGATAAGAAGTATATATTGTATACTTTATCCAGGTCAGCTAATTATATAGGAGAGGGTTCCCCTTTATCCAAATTGGCTGAACGAGGGGTACACGTAATATTGGATGGCGTGGCTCTTGATTGGTGTTATGATGCTTATCCAAACTAAATAGTGTATATAGGATTGTCACAAATTGAAGTATGATTAGTTTATCTTGAAAATAAGTGAATAATATCTTTTAAGTTATCTTAAGAATATATATATATATAAATCTTCACTTATAAGTTTTAAATTTATGAGATTTTTTTTTTTTTTTACCGGAAAATTCGTTTCATTGATTAGAAAATAAAACGATATTTATGAGATGGTTGGTTAAGACATATGTATTAAGTCTTATAAAATATATTTAGTTAATATACTTATGCAGTTAAGAATATATTTTTTGAATATTATAGACAATATATATATTATAATAAGAATTTTATTAGAAGATCAACTATTATTTTTATAAAACCGTTTTAATAAAAGACCTAAAACTCTAACTCTCTTGATCTTTTTGAATTATGGTGTGCCCTCTCTCTCCTCCTCATTATTGTTTTCATAGTGTTATCAGAACCAGACTGGGTTGGCGGTTCGACCGGGAACCAGACTCATGTTCGATTTGGTTCAGCTAAAATGTTGAATTGCATAGTAACAATGTTTGAACTGGGTTGGATCAGACAGTTTTGAAAAAAACAGTCGATTTCCGATTCGTTTTTTGGGAAAAAAAATTTAAGCAAACCAATCGTTCTTTTTGGTTTAAACCGATTGGTTTTCAGTTATTAGGTTTTCGGTTGATTAGACCAATCACCAATTTTTTTAAGAGTCGACCGGTTTGAAACTTAGTTTAAGTTTTGTAACTTTTGTTCGGTTATTCATTTCTCTTTGTGGGAAATTCACATACAATAGTTACAGAAGAAGATGACATGAAATTTTTAACTTATAGATTTATCTATGCAACCATGAAGGTGAGTTAACTACTCTATCTTGTATTTTCAGTTTTATAACTTATGAACAGTGAACCACACATTGAACCAGATCCAACCGAATTGGACTGGCCAAATCGGGAACCATCCCTTACCGGTTCGAGGATTAGTCTGGTTCTAATAACACTATTTTTCATACCCTCTCTCTTCTCGTCCCTCCTCTAATCCTCTTCCTCCTTCTCATATAGCATTCTATGCCTATATTAGGAGTAAATCATAGCATATGAGATGGCAAAAAAAAATCATGGCATACGTGTCTTCAAATTTCATTAAAATTGCTTTATAAGTCTAAATAAATACTACTATATACATGAATGAAACCACAAAATTTCTGTAATTGGAGCAAGTATTAGAGTAAAGACAAATAGTTGAATAAAAGAAATCGGTAGAGGCACATGTATAATTTAAAAGGGCTAAATTGAATTTTTTGCATTTTTTATGGTAAAATTTACACAAAATTAAAAATTGAGAGAGATGACAATTGTTCCCCCTCACCCCTTCATAGCTCCGTCTCTCACTATAAACTTATAAAATTTATCATGAGAAGTAATCGTTATAAAGCAAAGTAGAGAGGATGGAGTGAGAGATGGAGGGGGTGGAGGATGAATGAAAGGATGCAAGAGTAGGTTTGTTCATTTAAATCGATTCGACCGAATTGGTATGGTTCTTGTCTGGTTTGAATTGGTTCAGTCAAATTGGTTTTAAAACCAAACCAGTTTTTTAGGTTTCAAGTATACCAGTTCAAAATAACAGTTTCAATTCAGTTCGAATCGACTTGCTTTTTTAAACTGGTTTATACTTAAATTTAAATCAAATCACTTTAAACATATATAATTTTAGAAACGGTTTAAAGCAAAATAAACCAAACCGGTCTGAAATTAAACCAAACCTAGAGATGTCTTCAATAAACCAAACCTAAAGATGTATTGGACTCTTGTACTTTGATGTTGAACAAGATTTCAGCTGGTTGTGGAATATATTTTTAGTCGGTTCAGTGTGTTTTTCAGTCGGTTGAGTGTGTTTTTCAGTTGGTTCAGTGTTGTTTCAGTCGGTTCAGTTTGAACCAGATTATTTTCTAACCAAAATTGTTATTAAAAAAACAGAACAGGCCAGTTCGAACCGATTCTGAATCCGTTCGAACCAAACCGATTTTTTTAGAAACATAAAAAAGTACTAATTTTTTACAAATCAGATTAGTTCAGTTCTAATCCGGTTCGGAGTCGAAACAGTTCATGAACAAGCCTATGCAAGAGGAGAAAGGGAAGGTGGAATGGGAAATTTGGACAACTAGGAGAATGATATTAGATGAAAGATGGATGAAGATAAATACAGTTTGAATCTTTTTGTCTTTTAATAAAAAATTATCTATAAAAATAAATTTAGTATATATTTTTGTAATACTTAATACGTAAATTTTAATTTCAAACTTGTAAGTGAAAATCTTCAATATATTCTTAAGACATATTAATAATTTTGAACATATATAGCCATATAGGTGTTCATAGACAAAAAAAAAAGAGGGTAAAATATCCATATAGTATTAAGCGTTCGCAAACTTTAAATAGATCAAATCTTAAATTATAGATGAGATGAATTAGTTATTTATACAGACTTACCAGAAAAACACTTTAAGCTAAAATATAATTTCAATTTCGTCCACATACTTTATTTATTTATTTATTATTATAGTTATAAGGCCTTGACCTCCTGGCCCAATACTCTTTGTAAATTTAATTTCGGCTCAACTGGGCCTTTTTTCGGATGGGCCTTGGCTATATGGTTTTAGGTGAACATGGGTCCCAATTATTTTTCTTGAAAAATTAAGCCTCGTAAAAAACGGTAATAGAGTTTTTGAGTAAAAAACGGTAATAGAGTTTTTGAATAAAAAACGTATGAGTCGGTATTGTTTGTCTCGGACCGATTTCGGTTCTATAACGACTTGTTCTAAAAAAACGTTTAAAATCAAAATGCAATGCAAATTTTATAACAAGTATCCAATGCAAAACAAAATTTAATAGCATACAAAATATTCAATATAAAAAAGATTAAATTTCAAACATAATCCTAAACATATAATAAATTAATTAAAAAACATAATAAATGTTTATTTCAACCTATACTTATGTTTGTGTTGAGCCTGTTTATTCAGTCGTTTGAGTTAAAAATGAGCTCGAGTTTGAGATAAAACAATCCGTCCGTTTTGGCTCAATCTTAAATTCGGGACATACCATTATAACATTATTTTATAATTTTTAATGTTATATTCATAACTTCTAATTGATTCATATCAAGTATCAACCATAAAATTTTCATTCAAATGTAACATGTCGTGTAACTTAGTTTAAAATCATTCAAACTCTCTTATTCATTTTCCCAATAAGTTAGAATATTTTTTTTAATTTAATTTACTAAATTTTATATTTTATGAAAACTAGGTAGATACTTATACTAAAACTTTTTATTACTAGTTAAATATTAAAATAAAATTAAGGATAATACATCACTTTTTAAAAAAATAAAATATCACTATTATATTTTACTAGAATTAACAAATAATGTGAATAAAAAATAATTATTTATATACTATAAGTGATAATTAGCATAACTATGTTTTCTTCTTATAGTTTATATTTAAAAAATATATATGAAAATAGTAAATGTCACAAAAATGAATATAAAATTATCATATTCACAATTGTTTACATCCGTTTTTATTTACATATTTATAACAAAACAACAACATAAATTTAACATTTTCACATAAATATAACTAAATTTTATGTTATATAATTGAAGAAATATTGATTAAATAAAAATTTAATAAACTGTAAATAATTATTATATATATATTTATAAAATATTACTAATTACAAACTAAAATAATTATTCAGTAAAATAATATTTCATTTTCTAAAGTAAACTCTATAGTGTAAACCCTTGAATATATTTATCTATAAAGGGAGGTTGCCCGTTGCCGGTTGGATTCTTCTTCTGCGTCATTCATTGTTTGTCATTTCAAAGAAACGCAGCGCGGATCGAGATCACGTTTCTCCGTCCGGCCATCTCCTTTCAGCGCGACTCGGATCATCACGCTATCTCTGGGATCGCGCCTGTGGCGGCTTCTTTCTCGTCTGTTTGGCGCCGTCGCTGAGCTAGGTTAGATCTGCATGAGACTCAAACTTTTTCATAATTCAAATTTCTTCCAATTGATTACTTGTTTTTACTTTTTGATATTCGATCTGTTCTCAAATTGGTCTTAATTCGCACTGAATGGTTACACCTATGAGAATTCGCCGCTAATGCATCTAGTCAACGATATCTCTTTTGAATTTCTGCTGCCTTTATCTGGATGCTTAATATCTCTGTGTCTGTGATGATCCCTTTGCTTTGGTAATGCTGTGTAGATTCAATTCGATGTAAATTTCTAGTAGCTCATACGAATCTGTGATGTCAATTGCCTGAGTAATTTCATAAACCGGCACAATTTGAACATACTTGGTTATGTTGCATTAAAAAATCAAGTATTTCTCATAATTTGTGGTTCTGCTGTATTTTACTCGTAGGACTGACTATTTTATTTTCCTACATTTTTTTTTTCGGATTTGAAAATGTTCAATTTAGCAATTAGTCTTTGCAGACATGAAGGTTGAATCTTGCTTTTGTTTTTCCTTCAGGCTTGTGGAGTACATCAAGTTATCACCATGGGAAGTGGATTTAGAGTTCTGCACCTTGTCAGGCCTTTCCTTTCATTCTTGCCCGAGGTCCAGAATGCTGATAGGAAAATACCATTCCGTGAGAAAGTCATATACACTGTGATATCTCTTTTCATATTCTTAGTCTGCAGTCAGCTCCCTTTGTATGGCATCCACTCTACGACTGGCGCGGATCCCTTCTACTGGATGCGTGTTATTCTTGCCTCTAACCGTGGAACTGTTATGGAGCTTGGTATCACTCCTATTGTAACATCTGGTCTAGTGATGCAACTCCTCGTTGGCTCCAAGATCATTGAAGTTGACAATAATGTCCGTGAGGATCGAGCCCTCCTGTAAGTTCTGTCTCAGGTTGCGTTATCTGCTTTATATTCATAGATTCTTGCACTTTTGCTTTCCATTGTGAGAGAACCTGGATGCTTGAGCCTTCTTTTACTTAAGTATAATTTGCTCGTTCTTAATTTGAGTGATATTCTCCTTTGTCATTCAGTAATGGGGCACAGAAATTGCTTGGCATCCTGATAGCTATTGGTGAGGCAGTAGCATATGTTCTTTCAGGGATGTATGGAAGTGTTGAACAGCTTGGGGTTGGGAATGCCATTCTCATCATCATTCAACTCTTCTTTGCTGGAATCATTGTTATATGTTTGGATGAACTTCTCCAAAAGGGATATGGACTCGGTTCTGGAATTTCCCTTTTCATAGCAACCAACATCTGGTGAATTTCTCCCTCCCCTTACCTTGAAGTTACTATATTTTGTCAAAGTTGATTATGTCTGATGCATTTGTCAATTATTTTCATCACAGTGAGAACATTATCTGGAAAGCATTCAGCCCGACCACAATTAACAGTGGACGAGGAGCTGAATTCGAAGGTGCAGTTATTGCACTCTTCCATCTCCTGATTACTCGTACAGACAAAGTTCGTGCTTTGAGGGAGGCATTTTACCGGCAGAACCTACCCAATGTGACAAATCTGCTTGCCACAGTCCTGATTTTCCTAATCGTCATCTACTTCCAAGGATTCCGCGTTGTTTTGCCCGTGAGATCCAAGAATGCCAGAGGACAACAGGGTTCATATCCTATCAAACTGTTCTACACCTCCAACATGCCCATTATCCTGCAATCTGCTCGTCTCCAATGTTTACTTCATTTCTCAGGTATGTGGTCTCATCATCTGTTCTTGTTAAATAAATACTAGTAACTCGTGTTGGTTTACTGAGTCGATTTTATTCCCATACAGCTTCTATACAGAAAGTACGGTGGAAACTTCATTGTGAACCTGTTGGGTAAGTGGAAGGAATCTGAATACTCTGGCCAATCTGTTCCGGTTGGTGGTATCGCATACTATATAACTGCACCATCAAGGTAAATATTGTAAATTTATGGTTCTTGATTTTACTCCTCAACTTCACTTTAGCGCTAATACTCCCCACGAGTGTAATGCTTGATTTTCTCATTCTGCTTCTCCAGCTTTGCGGATATGGTAGCAAACCCATTCCACGCCCTGTTCTATCTGGTTTTCATGCTGTCTGCGTGTGCATTGTTCTCAAAGACATGGATTGAAGTTTCCGGCTCTTCAGCTAGAGATGTCGCCAAGCAACTCAAGGTAGGGATTGAAACACCTGAATTGACAAATTGATTTACAATCAATGTTTTTCTTTTCTAATCTTTTTGTTGTTGTTTGCAGGAACAACAAATGGTGATGCCAGGTCACCGAGAGTCTAACTTGCAGAAAGAGCTGAACCGTTACATCCCTACAGCAGCAGCGTTTGGAGGAATGTGCATTGGGGCATTGACAGTGCTTGCAGATTTCATGGGTGCAATTGGGTCGGGCACTGGAATTCTGTTGGCAGTCACAATTATCTATCAATACTTTGAGACATTTGAGAAGGAGAAGGCTAGTGAGCTCGGATTCTTCGGGTTCTAATGGATGAGAATGTCTCAAACCGAGGTGAGTGGTTAAGTAGTGTTTTTTTGTATGTTGTAATGGCCTCCCTCCCTCTCATCTTTAGTGTAATAGAGTACGCAGTATTTCTTTCTCCACGTCCCTTTTTTGGTGTGCTCATAGCCTTTGCAGGATTTTCTATATATTTTTCTAGCTTTGAATCTTTTATATAGACTTTGGATTATTTGTTAATGGAGAGCTCAATGCATTGTTAGTAGATTGGGCATCACCAGGACTATGCATAGGCATGGCCTGTTAAATATAATGTTGGGGACTGTTGATTATATACATATCTGTAACATTTGCATTTGAAGTACTTCAGTTTAGCAAAATACAATATTATGTTAATTACTTAGTTGCTACTAAACTTTGAGGGTTTGAACAATTTGGTTGCAATTTGATATCTCCGTCTGTTACTGTTGATAAAACTTAAAATTGCATAAATTGCCAGTTGGACTTTCGAAAAAAAATTTACTCGAGTTCTTCAGAAATTTGTATGTGGCTGAATTTTGATATTTTTTGGCATTTAGACCCTCAAAGTTTAGTTAGCAAATGTATTTATCTCTATTTTCCATGTGTGAATTTGAACTGATAATATAACCGACTTTGAACTGTGAAATGAATATTTCTAAAAATAATCTAACCATGAGAGTTAGAGGTTGGATAAATAATTAAATTAAGTACAACTAATAGACTGATTCAGAATGATGGTTAGCTAAACATGATAAAGTGAACAAATCAAATAGTAAAAGTTTAAGCCTTTAAAAATTCAAGAAGTAGATGGAATGATTTATGTTTAAAGTTTAGGCTATCAAGTTTAAATAATAAATGCGAGGATGAAATTTTCCACATATATAACTAGGTTTGAAACTTGAACAAATAAGAAGTTTGAAGATTAAATTGAACAAGTTAAAGGATTTAATTGCATTTTATAGGGTTGTATTTAAATTTTAAATATTTAGGTTACAATAAATTTGGATATATTAATACAAGTTGGACAATTAAATAAATGGAGATATTGATTGAATACTTAACTAAATATATACTAAAAATGATCCTATATTCAAATTGTATATTTTTACTACGGTAAAATACGAGTTTCCTCCCTAAAGTTTAGGTTGATTTCAACTTTTCCCTTAAAGTTTAAAATTTTAAATTTAATCCTAATGTTTGGACTCGATGAAAAATATCTCATTTCCATCCATGAACCGTTTATTTGTGACGATTAGAGATAATGTGTCAAGCACGTGTTGTTTTAATTGTTCTAAGTGACCAAACTGCCCTGCTCTCCATCTCCTAAGAATCAATTCCTCTAGTCGACTCTGTATTGGACCAGAACATGAATTCTTCATTGTCCATTTACCTGTATGTGTCTGTAAGTCGTCTTCGCCATCTCTATTTTTCACACCTTCACTGCAGAAGGTGTGGTTGGAAATGATGGAAGCACTGAACAAAGCAGATCCTCCATATCCTGCTCCATCACAAACTGACATGGGACTACTCCGCCAGATCCTGCTCCATCCATCTTCTGGCTTCGACTCTTTGCCATAGTCCATCCAACACAACGAAGCAACAATGGGAGTTTAGACTCAAACTGAAGCTATCTTAGTAAAGAAAATATATCCAATCGAATCGATAGACAGGTTGCAGACACGGAAGAAGAAGAAGAAGTGCCAGATAGTGAAGAGCTCTGCAATCTGTAGAGAGGAATAGAGTTCTAATTGAACAATGGACCTTCTTCCTTTCCACCTCTGACTCTCCGTCGTCAGTGTCGGCGACAATCTCTCGTCTTCGTTAAATGTACTTTTCGCAAGTGTCGACCAACACGAAGGGCTTCCGAATCGACCAGAACGACCAGCTTCGTGAAGCGAAGAAGGAATTGAGGAGTCTAGGTCTCAACCTAGACTCCTCAAAATTGTCCTTCCTTCTAAGTGAAGCGAAGAAGGACAATTTTGTCACTTATATTTGTTAAAAAACTATGTGCCACGCACATGAGGAGCATTCCGTTACAAATAAACGGTCAGCTCACGGAAAGGAAAAAATTTAATCGTGTCCAAATATTAGAATTAAAATTTTAAATTTTAAACATTAAGTAGAAGTTTTAAATCCGACTTAAACTTTAGGCGGAAACTCGTATTTTACCCTTTTTACTAATCACCCAAAACTCACCCCGGTTTATTAATTCATATAAGTGGATTATTTTATTATTATCTTATATTTCAAAATATGATTATTTTATTTAATTTTATCAAGTTTAATAAGTAAAATAGTGATGTGATGTTAAGATAACGTATAAAAAGTAAAATAAGAAAAAACAAAGAAATAATAAACCTAAATGCTATCAAATAATTTTAAAAAAATGAAAGACGGAAAAAAAAAATAGAGTTAGTGCCATTGGGTCAAATTAACCCAATCAAGGTCCAATCTTAAGTTAGTCCGACTGAGACCTGATTGTCCAAGTCAGACAACTTGGTCTTAGTTGGACTTAGCCTAGGTTGAACTATGATTGGGTTAATTCGACTCCAAAAGTTGTAACTCATTTAAAAAAATACAAACTATATAAATAATAAATTTTAGAATTTATATCCTTTTAAAATCTATATACTATCTTAACATTTAAATTAAAATTCGATAAAAAAAACATTTAAATTAAATTAAATATTATATTATATATCTAAATGTCATTAAATATTATATTATATATTTATGTGTCATTAACCATGTGTGAGTCACATGACTAGCATAACTATTAACAGAAAAATGAAAGAGAAAACTAATGGACATACAAAATTTGATAAATTAGTTAAATTTGTATGACTACATTAAGTCTATTAACCCATTACAAAATAAAGGAAAAAAGTCCTATTTTTTACCCTTCTGATTACAGTTGGTGATGTTAAGTATTCTAAATCAGCCACTGACCTTATTGATGTCTGTATCTAAATAATATGAATGCACTGTAATTACTAAAGATCAAGTGATCAACTCTGATTACCAACTACATTAAAAATCAATCTCATAATCTCAAGTAAAAGACACTCAGTGAACCAATTAAACGAAGCTTCAACCAAAACCCTGAATCTATAAGCTACAAAGTTGAAATCCATGTGCCAGAAAAAACCTTGGTTACTCGTAGTACACTAAACGAAGGGATTAGAACTTGAACTTCTTAATTAACAGTGCTTAAACGACATTTGGCTTAGAACCCGAAGAATCCGAGCTCACTAGCCTTCTCCTTCTCAAATGTCTCAAAGTATTGATAGATAATTGTGACTGCCAACAGAATTCCAGTGCCCGACCCAATCGCACCCATGAAATCTGCAAGCACTGTCAATGCCCCAATGCACATTCCTCCAAACGCTGCTGCTGTAGGGATGTAACGGTTCAGCTCTTTCTGCAAGTTAGACTCTCGGTGACCTGGCATCACCATTTGTTGTTCCTGAAAACACCAAAAAAAGATTAGAAAAGAAAAACATTGATTGTAAATCAATGTCAATTCAGGTGTTTCAATCCCTACCTTGAGCTGCTTGGCGACATCTCTAGCTGAAGAGCCGGAAACTTCAATCCATGTCTTTGAGAACAATGCACATGCAGACAACATGAAAACCAGATAGAACAGGGCATGGAATGGGTTTGCTACCATATCCGCAAAGCTGAAGAAGCAGAAAGAGAAAATCCAGCATTACATTTTCTTGGGGAGTATAAGCGCTAAAGTGAAGCTGAGCAATAAAATCAAGAACCATACAGTTTACAATATTTACCTAGATGGTGCAGTTATATAGTATGCGATACCACCGACTGGAACAGATTGGCCAGAGTATTCAGATTCCTTCCACTTACCCAACAGGTTCACAATGAAGTTTCCACCATACTTCCTGTATAGAAGCTGTATGGGAATAAAATCGACTCAGTAAACCAATACAAGTTACTAGTATTTATTTAACAAGAACAGATGATGAGCCCACATACCTGAGAAATGAAGTAAACATTGGAGACAAGAGCAGATTGCAGGATAATGGGCATGTTGGAGGTGTAGAACAGTTTGATAGGATATGAACCCTGTTGTCCTCTGGCATTCTTGGATCTGACGGGCAAAACAACGCGGAATCCTTGGAAGTAGATGACGATTAGGAAAATCAGGACTGTGGCAAGCAGATTTGTCACATTGGGTAGGTTCTGCCGGTAAAATGCCTCCCTCAAAGCACGAACTTTGTCTGTACGAGTAATCAGGAGATGGAAGAGTGCAATAACTGCACCTTCGAATTCAGCTCCTCGTCCACTGTTAATTGTGGTCGGGCTGAATGCTTTCCAGATAATGTTCTCACTGTGATGAAAATAATTGACAAATGCATCAGAAATAATCAACTTTGACAAAATATAGTAACTTCAAGGTAAGGGGAGGGAGAAATTCACCAGATGTTGGTTGCTATGAAAAGTGAAATTCCAGAACCGAGTCCATATCCCTTTTGGAGAAGTTCATCCAAACATATAACAATGATTCCAGCAAAGAAGAGTTGAATGATGATGAGAATGGCATTCCCAACCCCAAGCTGTTCAACACTTCCATACATCCCTGAAAGAACATATGCTACTGCCTCACCAATAGCTATCAGGATGCCAAGCAATTTCTGTGCCCCATTACTGAATGACAAAGGAGAATATCACTCAGATTTAAGAATGAGCAATTACACTTAAGTTAAAAAAAGGCTTCAGCATGGGCCATGCAAGCTTTCTCTTAATGCACACTAGATATTATGTTAATACAAAGCGGTACTTACAGGAGGGCTCGGTCCTCCCGGACATTGTTGTCCACTTCAATAATCTTGGATCCAACAAGGAGTTGCATCACTAGCCCAGATGTCACAATAGGAGTGATACCAAGTTCCATAACAGTTCCACGGTTAGAAGCAAGAATAACACGCATCCAGTAGAAGGGATCTGCACCAGTTGTGGAGTGGATGCCATATAGAGGGAGCTGACTGCAGACCAAGAAAATGAAGAGCGATATCACAGTGTATATGACTTTCTCACGGAATGGGATTTTTCGATCTGCATTTTGCACCTCAGGCAAGAACGAAAGGAATGGCCTGACAAGGTGTAGAACTCTAAATCCACTTCCCATGATAATCCGATGAGCTCTACAAACCTGCAGAAAACCAAAGCAAGATTCAAAATTCATGTCTGGAAAGACTAACTGCCACAATTGAACATTTTGAAAATGAAAACCGAGAAACAATTAAACTGTCAAGGAATGGAGCATAAATCAATTTTTGCATGTATGATCAAAATTATACCTAAACTACGGCATGATCTATACTTTCTAATGCAACAAGATATCCAAGGTTGTCAGAATCACAGCGAAATCTTCACTGAAAAATTAGCATCGATAGGATACACAAAATCAGATCTTCATAATTCATACCGATGCACCAACATTACGTCGAATCTCTAAATTCACATAAACTAAAAGCAGCTTAGATTGTCATGGAATAGGAATCGTATCAGCATTCAGATAAATGACCCGATAAATTATAAGGGAAGCCCCGTGACATTAAATCACGTTAGTACAGGAGAATACCAGGTTCAAAGCAGATCGGAGATCCGACTGGGTGAACAAGAAGTTAAAGACTCCAATATGAAGAGATCTGTGCTCATGCGTCTCTTACCTAGCTCAGCGAAGGTGTCGATCGACGAGAGAGAAGACTCCAAACGCGGTTGCTGGTTGCAGAGATGACCGATGAACAGAGGAACCCTATATATTCATATTTTGGGAAAATTATACTTCCCCCCTTATGTTTGGGTCTATAAGTGATCTCCCCTAGAGTTCATGTAATTAAACATTTTCATGTATACTTTCGGACAAGTTCAATTATAATTCATTCAGTTTTCACGTGATAAGTACCAAAATAATTTTAAATATTAAATAAATAAAATTAATTGTAAGTATTCATATATTTACAAATTATAAGTATTTAAATACGATTATTAATCAAATTTAAACAAATTAAAACTTATTTAAGCATGAATATCGTTACAATGTTTGATGGCGTCGGTGCTAAACAAAACACAAGGGACAATGAAGGTCATGTGCGTATTCGTTAGTTGCACTGCAAAATGGAGTCATCTTCTCCCCCACCTAATTTTCATTCTCTGAAATCATCTGTCACACAGCAATACAAGTGTTAGAAAACCATTTATCTCACTACACTAACTATCCCCAAATTACTTCACTAATTACTCCACCTATCCTACCAACTATCCCACAATTACCAACTATTCCATCATATCAGCTACACCATTATACTAACTACTCCACTCAATCTCCACTTAATCTCTCAACTACTCTACCAACTTCTTAGTTTCTCCTATAAATAGAGTAAATTACTATTATAATCTCCAAGTTTAATCAATACAAAAACAATTTTTTCTCCTCATTCTCATTTCATAATCAAACTCTAAATTATAACATGGTATCAGAGCAGTGTTCTTAATCCTATAAACTCAACAAAATTTATCACTATTCCTTAAATCTACTTCAACTTTTTTTTTGTAGGTGGAGTAGGTGTAGGTTCTTGGTTGGTTTGGAGTGATTTTTGCTTGGAAAAGTTTAAGGAATAGTGATAAAATTAGTATGAGTTTCTAGGATAAAGAACACTGCTATGATACCATGTTATAATTTAGAGTTTGATTGTGAAATGAGAATGATGAGAAAATATTGTCTTTGTATTGAATAAACTTAAATATTACAATAGTAGTTACTCTATTTATAGGAGAAACTAAGAAGTAGGTGGAGTAGTTAAGAGATTAGGTGGAGATTGAGTAAAGTAGTTAGTATATTGGTGTAGCTGGTATGGTGGAATAGTTGGTAATGGTAGAATAATTAGTAGCATAGGTGGAGTAATTGGTGAAGTAATTTGGGAATGGTTGGTGTAGTGAGATAGATTGATGTAGTGGGATAGATGGTTTTCTAACACTTGTATCTCTTTGTGACCGATGGTTTTGGAGAATGAAAATCAGGTGGGGGAGAAGATGACTCCATTTTGCAGTGCAACTAACGAATACACGCATAACTTTCCTTGTTCCCTCCATCTTGTTTAGCACTGACGCCATCAAACATTGTAACGGTATTCATGCTTAAATAATTTTAATATGTTTAAATTTGATTAATAATTGTATTTAAATACTTATAATTTGTAAATATACGTATAATTATAATTAATTATATTTATTTAATATTTAAAATTATCTTAGTATTTATTATGTGTAATCTATTTAGTAATTATATTTTGTTCGGAGTTTGAAAAGAAGTTTAAAACTAAATAAAGTATAATTAAACTTGTCCAAAACCGAAAGTATATATGAAAGTGTTTAATTACATGAACTCTAGGGGAGAATACTTATAGACCCAAACATAAGGGGGGAAGTATAATTTTCCCTAAATATGAATATATAGTGTTCCTCTGTCCATCTGTCATCTCTGCAACCAGCAACCGCGTGTGGAGTCTTCTCTCTCGTCGATCGACACCTTCGCTGAGCTAGGTAAGAGACGCATGAGCACAGATCTCTTCATATTGGAGTCTTTAACTTCTTTTTCACCCAGTCGGATCTACGATCTGCTTTGAACCTGGTATTCTCCTGTACTAACGTGTTACAGTCACGGGGCTTCCCTTATAATTTATCGGGTCATTTATCTGAATGCTGATACGATTCCTATTCCATGGAAATCTAAGCTTCTTTTAGTTTATGTGAATTTAGAGATTCGACGTAATGTCGGTACATCGGTATGAATTATGAAGATCTGATTTTGTGAATCCTGTCGATGCTAATTTTTCAGTGAAGATTTCGCTGTGATTGTGACAACCTTGGCTATGCTGTTGCATTAGAAAGTATAGATCATGCTGTGGTTTGGGTAAAATTTTGAACATACATGCAAAATTGATTTATGCGCCATTCCTTGACAGTTTAATTATTTATCGGTTTTCGTTTTCAAAATGTTCAATTGTGGCAGTTAGTCTTTCCAGACATGAATTTTGAATCTTGCTTCCCTTATAATTTATCGGGTCATTTATCTGAATGCTGATACGATTCCTATTCCATAAAAATCTAAGCTTCTTTTAGTTTATGTGAATTTAGAGATTCGACGTAATGTTGGTGCATCGGTATGAATTATGAAGATCTGATTTTGTGAATCCTGTCGATGCTAATTTTTCAGTGAAGATTTCGCTGTGATTGTGAGTCTGTGACAACCTTGGCTATGTTGTTGCATTAGAAAGTATAGATCATGCTGTGTTTGGGTAAAATTTTGAACATACATGCAAAATTGATTTATGCTCCATTCCTTGAAAGTTTAATTCTTTATCAGTTTTCGTTTTCAAAATGTTCAATTGTGGCAGTTTCCAGACATGAATTTTGAATCTTGCTTTGGTTTTCTGCAGATTTGTAGAGCTCATCGAGTTATCATCAGATTATCGGGTTACTTCACCAATTACTTCACCTATCCTACCAACTATTCCACCATATCAACTACACCACTATATTAACTACTTCACTCAATCTCCACCTAATCTCTCAACTAATCCACCTACTTATTAGTTTCTCCTAGTAACTTGCTATTATAATCTTTAAGTTCAAAAGAAGGAGAATGAGAGGTGATAATGATGATATTGCTTACCATCAAGAGCAAGATTGGAGATAAATAGAAGGCGTCAAGAGAACTTGTTAGAAAATCATATATCCCACTCCACCAACCTATCCCACTACATCAACCATACCCAAATTACTCCACCAATTACTAACTATTCTACCAACTATCTCACCATTACCAACTATTCCATCATACCAATTACACCACTATACCAACTACTCCACTCGATCTCCACCTAATCTCCTAACTACTCCACCTACTTCTTAGTTTCTCCTATAAATAGAGTAGTTTGTTATTGTAATCTTCAAGTTCAATCATTGCACAAAGACAATTTTTCTGCTCATTCTCCTTTCACAAGTAAACTCTAAATTCTAACATGGTATCAGAGCCGTGATTTTGATCATAGAAAGTAGAAACTTATTAATTTTACCACTATTCCTTAAACCTTTCCCAGCAAAAATCAGTCCAGAACAACCAAGAAACTACACCTATTCCAACTACTACACTTACTCCAACTATTTTTTTGTTGTAGGTGTAGTAATTGGAGTAGATGTATGTTCTTGGCTGGTTTGGACTAATTTTGGCTGGAAAGGTTTAAGGAATAGTGTAAAATTATTTTGAGTTTCTAGGATCAAGAACACCGCTCTCATACCATGTTAGAATTTAGAGTTTGATTGTGATAGGAGAATATTGTCTTTATATTGATTGAACTTGAAGATTACAATAGCAAACTACTCTATTTATAGGAGAAACTAAGAAGTAGGTGGAGTAGTTGGGAGATTAGGTGGAGATCGAGTGGAGTAGTTGGTATAGTGGTGTAGTTGGTAGAATAGGTGGAGTAATTTGGGGATGGTTGATGTAGTGGGATAGGTTGGTGTAGTGGGATAGATGATTTTCTAACAACAAGTTCTATTGGCGCCTTCTCTTTATCTCCAATCTTGCTCTTGATGGTAAGCAATATCATCATTATCACCTCTCCTTCTTTAACGTGGAGACTTGTTCTTGGAACTGTGCATAACTTGTTTGAGGAAATCTCTCTTAGTATTGATGGGGTCAAGAAGTTTATTTGATTTACATTTAGTAATTTGAATTAAATCCCGCTGCATTCTTATTGATCGATTCCGAACGTAGATTAACGCCAAAGAACTTTGTCGAGTCTGAAAGGCTGTAATAGTTACCTGACCTGTTAAGCTTCCTTCTCTGGCTAGTGCTTGAGCATCAAAGAATGCCCTTTCCTGTTTTTCTTTTGGGTTATTCTGTGATACTCGCCAGTTTCACGTATTGGAAAGAGTTTAAATTTTTTAATCTTTGTCTGAAACAATCCCTGCTTTCTGGTGGAGATCAGTAGTGTGTTCCCTTGAACTAGAAACATCTGGGTTACTTGTTAAGTTTTCCAATGAAAGTTTACGATCTTTATTATAGTCAGAGTCGCTGGATTTAGCTGCGAGAGTCTGAATGAAGCACACATTCAATCTCTGCATCATGGTTTATTGAAAGAATTAGTCTTTCTGAGACCATTTGGTGGCTTGTAGTTGTAGCCTATATAGTGCAAACAACCCATCATTGGATGGCTTAGTCCTGGCCTCACATTGCTCATGTCACATGACCTTTCAGATATTTTGATTTGATGCTCTTGGAGACTAGATATCATTACGGAAATCTGCCAACATAATAAAAAGTGCATGCATTTTTGATATGCTGAGCTGCATTTCTTGCTATTCAACACTATATCTATCTGCATTCTTATGAAGAGAATCTAAAACCTGTTCCAGTTATGCCAGTGAAGTTTTTGCAGCCAATTCCTGAAGAACAACAAAGGGAACTCTTCAAATGGATGTTGCACGAGAAGAGAAAAAACAAGCCAAAGGATACTGAGGAGAAAAGACGAATCGACCAGGAAAAAGTTGTCCTCAAAGATTTTATTCGGTCAGAATCCGTACCGAATCTATAGCCACTGATTATTGTTTGGAATTGAAATTGCTATCTGAAGCTGATGCTGTCACTGATACTGATTAGTGTCTGGGTTGAAATTCTTTGCTGGCCTTTTTGTCCACAATTCATAAAAGAGTAATGCTGCAAAGGTCCAAGTTTTGGTCCCAGAGGTGGACTGACCACACCACCAAGGTTGTTCCCCCTCCCCCTCCAAGGTTCAAGTGTTCGTTCTTAACTACCCACAACTAAATTTGTAACACACGGCAAAGTGATTCTTTGCTGTACAATATGCTGTTCGTTCTTAACGACCCACGACTTGTCTTATGTATATACGAAGTTTATTTTTCTTCAAAAAGTTAATAGTATTTGTCGTGTGTATTCTGTTTAATAATTGTGTCATATTATTTTTATTTTGAAAATACGTATAAGACACACGACACGATTAGTAACTCAAAACGATTAGACTCAATACACATGAATTGTCACTCTTAATTGCGGTCGCTATATCTCTTTTTCGAGCAACTAAGACTTCAAAGTAGAGATGTCAATTTGCGTGTTAGGTCGACCAACGGGATGTGTTAGAAATTGTGTGACCCAAACCTGACTCATCTAGTTGTATGAGTTAAATTTCGTAACTCAAATCTGACCCGCGTAGATTGAAACTCGCAGCGACAGTTACTTCGGGCCGAAGCACTCCTCTCGTTTGATGCGATATCCTTTTTGTCCATCCTCAAGAAGCTTCTTTCCATGGCTTCCTTCCACTCTTCGTCCAACTCCAGCTCCTCCTTCATGAGCTCGTACAATGACCATTGTAAACGCCAAATTAATGCAGCTCTTTTGGTGGAATAATGGGTGGAAATCCATCGTGTCCTCCATGTCCCTTCTCCAATCACAAACCGAGGCCAAAAGCGCAGCCAACAGCAGCAATCGAGAAGATGGAGAGCAACCATCATCAATGAGTCATGAGTTGACCTATGAATCAAATTTTCTGACTCAAACACGATCCTTATTTTTACGGGTCATCCATAGATCGTGACAAAATAACCTGTCAATCAAAATTTCTGACTCAAACACGACACGTGAACGTATTACACACGAGTTGGGTCAATTTTTGACACCCCTAGCTCACAATGATCGCGCCTCAATATGAGGTGGAAGATGGCAAGTTAAAATGTCCTTATCCTCCTAATTAACCTAAGGTGCGTCCCCACAAATTGCATGCACCTAAATAAATAAGTCAAAGTTAGTCCAAAAAAAAAAAAAAAAATTTGTTTACTCTCTTTATTTGGATTAACAGGTTGTAAGCTTCCTACCCTTGTTTCTATGAATCTCTCCAAGATCCCCAGGACCTCTAACAGCAAGCTATTCAATACAGATAAATTTCAAGAACTCGCTTCCGTCCTCCAACAATGCACAAACGTTGTCCAACTCAACCAAATTCATGGACACATGATCACCACGGGCCTCATCCACCGACCCCCTTTAGCAAGCAAGCTCATTGCCTGTTTCGCCTCGAACCTCTCTCCAGGCGCTGCATCCGCAGCCCGTACGATAGCTGGTGACGTTGAAGGCCTTGATGTTTTTACATGGAACACCGTGATGAGGGGCTATGTGGATCGTAGTGACCCTCAAAGCGCCATTTCAGTGTATACACATTTGCGGAGGAAAGGTATGATTTTGGATAGTTACTCACTTCTGTTTGCTATCAAGGCGTGTGGTATGATGCCCGTGATTTCGTTAGGGAAACTGATACATACCGATGTTTTGAAGTTGGGTTTTGTGTACGAAGGTATTTTGCAGACTGCCATAATGAGTACGTATACGAACTTTGATGAACTCCACAGCGCACGCCAGATGTTCAACGAAATGACACACAGAGATGTAATCGCTTGGAATTGTCTACTCCTTGCGTATTTACAGAGTGGCTGTCCTTGTGAAGCTTTGGAAGCTTCACGTGCTATGGCTAATGATGGAGTTGTGCTTAATAAGGCCACTGCAGTCACTCTTCTTTCCTGCTGTGCACTACTTAAAGCATCGAGGGAGGGAAAGTCTGTCCACGGATGTTTGATACGGAACGTTTCTGATCCCGATGTGTTTGTGAACAATGCCTTGATTAACATGTACTCGAAATGCAGGTGCTTATCAAGCGCAACCCAGATATTCAACTCAATGCCTGACAAAACCGTGGTTTCATGGACTTCAATGTTCAATGGCTTCTCCGAAAACGATTGCTTGAGCGAAGCATTTGCCATCTTCAAAGAAATGGAGCTTGCAAACGTAAGACCTGATGAGGTAGCAGTATTGTCTGTGATTTCAGTCTGCTCAAAATCAAAAAGAACCGAGCTCATTGATTGGATTGATAACTGGATCGACAGAAATTTCTCTGTGAAAAGAAGCATTAGACTGTCAAATGCCCTCATAGCTATGCATGCTAAATCTGGTAACATCCAGAAATCTATCAAAATTTTCAACGGAATGAAGGACCGGACATTATTATCTTGGACTAGTTTGATACACGGACTTGCAATGCATGGACACGGAGTGTCTGCAGTTGTCAAGTTCATTCAGATGATAAGAGAAGGGTTTGAACCTGACAGGGTTGTTTTCCTCAGCATATTATTTGCATGCAGCCATTCCGGTTTGGTAGAGGAGGGAAGAAGATGTTTCAATTCTATGAGAACGGAGTTTGGAATAGAACCATTAATGGAGCATTATGGGTGCATGGTAGATCTGTTCTGCAGGGCTGGGTTCATCAATGAGGCGTTTGAGCTTGTGCTAAATATGCCTATTGAAGCTGATGATATGTTGTGGCGGATGTTGCTTAGAGCATGCCATGACTGTGGAGAAAGAGAACTCGGGAAAGAAGTGGTGAAAAGAATGAACGAGTCGGGGTCTAAGAGCTGTGAGAACTTCATGGTTGTGTCGAATTTTGGAGCTTCGGTTGCAGAATGGGATATGGTGAGAGATGTGAGAGAGGAGATGAAGGCTAAAGGAGCAATGAAGCAACAACCAGGCTTCAGCTTCGTTGAAGTTTTCAATATGCAGTAGAGACAGAAAGATTGTGTATAACCTTCACGGCTGTTCTAGCTAGAAGCCATAGCTACAACATTATTCTTTGTCCTTGACTTTCTCCTCTGCGAGCAAGCACGCAGAGGTGAACGACCACTTGGTTCAGACATGTTGCTCTGAGCTCCAAGAACCAGACAGAAAGGCGATGTTTTGAACAAGATGAGAGGAACTCCCCCAAGATTGCAGCCACTGAGACAAATCCAAGAATGATGAAGAGACCGACGAAGTCGTAAAAGTTCAACTATCATTTTAATATTTAATCCTAACTTAATATCTACTAGATATGTTATAGATTTGCGCAATTAGCAGAATATTTTATTTTTTTATATTTTTATTTTTTATATTTAGAAGTTATTTTTTTTATTGTACATAGTATAAAATATATAATTATTTTTAAATGAATATAGTATAAAATAATTTAAAAAATAAAATAATAATTTAAATAATTCAAAAAGTTCATTGATGTAAGTTTGAATTGTTTACAATAAAAATATTAAAACTTAAAATGACATGAAATAATTAATTATATAGATAAGTTATTATAAATTATATTATGAAATACAAAAATTATATATTATATTAAGTGTATTTATTCATAAAATTAGTTAAAAGTGCACGAGTCAATAATTAAAATTAATATTAAAAAGTGCATATGTTTACAAAGACTATTAAAATCATTAGTAATTTATTTATTTTAGTAATAATAATAATATATTATATTTTTTATTATATAAATAGTATTTTAATAATTCAAAAATAGGTTGGGTTATAAATATATAAAATATATTTTTCACAAAACTGTAAAAAAATATGTTAATGTTCATATAATATTCCTGACTTATTTTCTATAGTTTATTACTTCTATCAATGTACATATAAAACTATGTATTTTTCTAAGTCTAATGTTCTAGTATACATATTATACTTTATCTATTTGTTAACTCTAAATTATATTAAGTTTATAAATATATAATACTTAATTTTTTGACATTGTTAAAATTTATTGTGATATTATTGTAATAAAGTAGGTGATGTTTATATTTGATTTATTTCTTATTTTAATAATAGTATTATGTGATATATGAAATGATCCTTAATTAATCTATATTTCAATTTATAAAAGTAATTTTTAATATGAGCATACTTGATACTCATAAAATATAATATTATGTATTTATTATTATGTAAATTTCACTTCATAAAATATGAGTTTTGTAACTTATCTTGAGAATGAATGAGAGACTTTGAAGGATTTTAAAGTGATTTACATGACATGCCACCTAGGAATGAGAAGTTTATAATTGACATGAACCAATTAGAAGATGTTAATTTAACATTAGGAGTGAGAAAATACAACAAAAAACTTATTTGTTAATTGTATGTAATTTAGTCAAATTAATATATATTATATTTATGTTGAATATTTAAGATCGTTTTTTTTTCATCTTCATGCACGGCTACTTATTAGGAGTCAGCAAAAATCATTCCTAATCGGTCTAGTTCGGTCTTGAGATCATGATCAATTTTTTTTTATTTTTTAGTTAACTGAGGTAGTTATTTGCACATTTGTCCAAAGTTAGGTAGACATTTTTGAAAATTTAAAGTTGAGGTAACTATTTGTAAAACGATCAAATTTCGTATAGCTATTTGGTATTAAACTCAATTATTTATTATGATATTGGTAATTTTCTATCTAAGACCGTTTGAATCGTTTAGACATATATATATATTTAGGTAATTTGTATTATTTTTTTATTTTACAAGTGTTATTTTTTTAAAAACAAATAAGCATAATAATTAATAAATTAATATATTTGATAAAATGTTCAATATATATTTTGTTATCTTTTATTTCTAGCAAATGAAAAAGAGATTCGTTTTTTCTTCCCTCCTCTCTCCTGGGGGTTAATTTCAGTCCACAAAGTCGTCTTCCACCAAACATTCTTCCGTTCACCTTTCTTCACAATCGATCTCCCATTTTTCCAGTCATTAGTTCAAGAAACCGAGCAGAGAAGCTAAGAAGAGAGCTTATGGCTTCAAACAAGCAGAACACAGTAAAGGTGGAGGACCAAGATCCGCCGAATTCATCCGCCGCACTTCTTTCCTTCAACACAGACGCCGCCGGCGCCGATGACGCCACCTGGACCGCTACCGCTCAGAAGTCAACAACTACCATCATCTTCATCGCTCTTCTTCTGCTCACCTGCATCGCGCTCTCAGCCGCCGCAGCATTTGCCTTTCTCTTCTTCTCCACCTCCAACAACTCCGCCGCCATCCGATCCACCGCGCGGGCGCTCACGAAGCTGCAGAGACCTGTCGTTCTCTTGATCTCCTCCGACGGGTTCCGATTCGGCTACCAATTTAAAACCGACACGCCGAACATCAGGCGTCTAATCGCACACGGCACCGAAGCCGAACAAGGTTTGATTCCAGTATTCCCTACGCTCACCTTCCCGAATCACTACTCTATCGTCACCGGCCTCTACCCTGCTTTCCACGGCATCGTCAATAACCACTTTATCGATCCTCAATCTGGTGATAGCTTCACCATGGGCAGCCACGAGCCGAAATGGTGGCTCGGCGAGCCAATCTGGGAAACCGTGGTCAACCACGGCCTCAAGGCCTCCACCTACTTCTGGCCCGGATCCGAAGTCAAGAAAGGACCCTGGACCTGCCCTCAAGAGTTTTGCCAATTCTACAACGGCTCGGTTCCCTTCGAGGATCGTGTGGATACCGTTTTGAACTACTTCGATCTGCCCAGTACTGAAATTCCAGTGTTCATGACTCTGTACTTCGAGGACCCAGACCATCAGGGGCACCAAGTCGGTCCCGATGATCCCCAAATAACGGAAGCCATTGCTAGGGTTGATAATATGATTGGGAGGCTAATCCAAGGTCTTGAGAAAAGAGGAGTTTTCGATGATGTCGATGTAATATTGGTGGGTGATCATGGAATGGTTGGTACTTGTGATAAAAAACTCATCTTTCTCGACGATTTGTCGCAGTGGATTCAGATTCCACCCAATTGGGTTCATTCGTATAGTCCCCTGCTCGCCATTCGTCCCCCCGGCAATGTATCTCCGTCTGAGGTTGTTGACAAGATGAACGTGGGCTTAAAATCGGGTCAAGTCGGGAACGGGAAGTATTTGAAGGTTTACCTCAAAGAAGATTTGCCAAATCGTCTGCATTATGCTGCCAGTGATCGAATCCCACCTATCATCGGATTAATCGAGGAGGGCTACAAGGTGGAGCAGAAGAGAACGAATCATCAAGAATGTGGAGGAGCCCATGGATATGATAACGACATCTTCTCGATGAGGACGATATTCATCGGCCACGGCCCACATTTTCCGGCAGGGAAGAAAGTCCCGTCGTTTGAGAACGTCCAGATTTATAACGTGATTACTTCGATTCTGGGAATACAAGGCGCACCGAATAACGGGACGGAATCGTTTCCGGAGACTGTTCTGTTGAAGTTGAAGGGGTGAGGAAGAGGAAAGCTTGCATTGCTGTGGGGTAATGGTCTTCACTTTCACTTCTTCATTCCTATTTATAACACTGTAGTAATTATTTGTATATGCTTCTTCTTGGTTTAGAACATGGCCAAGTGCTTCTCTTGGCTCAAACAGTAGAGTTGGCACTGTGACTTAGCCATGCCACACAAGGAATGATGAATGGAACCATCAAAAGTGTATATGGCTTAGAATAAACAAGGCAGTTGGATCAACTGATAAAATAGTAACGATTGATAGGATGGATTGTCGAATTTGAATTCTGTTGAAAAATGGATTTAATTTGTATTAAGGAGATTGTGCATCTCAAAAGTTTTACTTTACTTTATTTTTTTGAATATTTTGGGGTTAATTTTGATGATATGCATGATTTGTATGATGATCTTAAATTTTAATTATTTTGCATACATTATAATTTAGTTGAACCCTTCAAATGATTAACAATGGCACAATTTTTAGAAATGCCTACAAAACAAGACAATGTCCATGGTCTTAACGGACATGAAAACAAGGTTTGAACAATACTAGGGAGATACATATATGAATGATATCATTATTTACCCCTCACGACACATAATTGAAGGACATTGCCACTACTGACTAAACAGTAGAGTCGACATAAGAGAAAGTTAAAAGGGTATCACCTACCTATTCTCTGAGCAGGGACGGAGCCACATAGGGGGGAGGGGGTGCCCCCTCAACTTTTGGATTTGTGTCAATTCCCCCCTAAATTTTTGAATTTGTGTCAATTTAGTCCAAAAAATTCTTACATTTGCCCCCTCTGATTTTTTTTTTTTATTTTAACTATTTACCCTTATACTAATTATTGCCCCCACTGACTTAAATTTCTGGCTTCGTCCCTGTCTATGAGTGTGTCAAAAATTCTCACCCTTATGAATAAGATAACTTTCTTCATTTTAAAATTCATCAAGAAGAGAACCCTAGAATGAGAATCTCTTGTGTAGTTCTTTTTATTCTTCTTCTTAGACGATCGGGTTGACATTCGTCGGAGTCTTTCTAGTCGTTGTGTTCGACATTTATTTTGTGTTAACTGTCGTGTTCGGTTAGTCGTTCAGTCTGAATTCATGCGTTATTCAGTTCGGTTAGGCGAAATTTTGTGTTAGTTTATACCTGACGACACTATTATATCCTAAAAGGTGATTGTCCGTTAAACCCTCAATTACAAATCTGTTGGTGATGGAGAACAAAATTATCTCAAAAAGACCACTCACCTCACATATCTCACTTTATTTTTTTTTATCGATTTCAATAATATGCATAATCATCTTAAATTTTGATTATTCTTATATTAATACTTATACTTTTAAAATATTATTATATTATAATTTAGTTCAACCCTATTAATAAATTTTACATGATTTATATTATACCATGTGGAATGGAGTCATATTTTTCTCGAGGTGTAATTTTGTTTATATTATACCATTCCAATTTCCAAATGGAATGATTTTATATTCTACATGTTTCTTTTTTTAAATTCTTTTTAATATATTTTTTCCGCCGATGGAATCTTTTCTACGACACTGACAGTTAAGCCCCCAGGCCCCACCAAAGGGTAGAGTAATTTTCTTTTCTACTTTACTGGTTCGGTCTCGAACTGATTCATAACTGAATTGATATAATTTTAATAAAATTAGTATTTTTTTATTACTAAAAGAACTGGTCTGATTTAGTAAATAAAAATTGGTTTGGTTCAAACCGATTCAGAACCAGTTCGAATTGGTATGATCTAGTTTTTTTAATAACAATTTTGGTTAGGAAAAAATCTGGTCCAAACTGAAACTGAAAACCATGTCCTACACACTGAACTGACTGAAAAAACAGTGTACCGACTGAAAAAACACTGAACCGATTGAAAAATACACTGAACCGACTGAAAAACTGTTCCACAACCAGCTGAAATCATGTCCAACATCAACATACGACACTCCAATACATCTCTAGGTTTGATTTATTGAACACATCTCTAGGTTTGGTTTAATTTCAGATCGGTTTGGTTTATTTTGCTTCAAACCAGTTCGAAAATTATATAAGTTTAAAATGGTTTGTTTTAAATTTAAGTATAAATCAGTATCAAAAAACGATTCGAACTGATTCATACTGAATTAAAACTATTATTTTGAACTGGTTTACTTGAAGCCTAAAAAACTTGTCTGATTTTGAAACTAGTTTGGCCGAACCAGTTCAAACCAGATCGGAATCAGACCAGATCGTCCGAACCGGTTTAAATGAACCAGCCTAACTCTATGTTCCTTTAATTGCAAAGGGGAAAACATCGCCCATAAGTTATGTATGGTCTGCCCCTAGTTTTCCAGGGGACGACCCTTTAAAATAAACCCTAATACGTCCATTTCCATTATATATTATAACTTTGTGGATCCCCATTCAACTCATCTTCCTCCTATAACTACAGATCCTTCTGCAACTTCAGAGTTACAGATCGAAGAAACAACACAACACAGCAATGGAGATTCCACTGATAGACTTCAGTGAGCTTCATGGTGAGAACAGAACCAAGACAATGGCTGCAATTCACCATGCTTGTGAGAAATGGGGATGCTTCATGGTACTGTGAAAAAACTAACTTCTCTGTCTCTTTCTTTCAGTTTCTGCACATTTTATACATCCAATGATGTTCATGCCATGACTAATCCTTCTCTCTCTGTGCAGATTGGGAACCATGGGGTGGACAAAACATTGATGGAGAAGGTGAAGAACTTGATGAACTCGCACTATGAGGAGAAACTCGAGCCGGGATTCTACGTTTCTGACATTCCGAAACGCCTCGATTCTGGGGAGACATCGGACGTCGACTGGGAGAGTGCATTCTTCATCTGGCATCGACCCAGATCGAACATCGAAGAATTTACAAACCTTTCGAAAGATCTAAGGTGAGTTATCTCAATCAATGGATGTTAGTTCCTTAAAGTTGTAGTTGTATAAAATAGGCATATTATTTGTTGGATCTTGATTTCAACCCTAATTCGAGTGTTGCTCCATAACTTGCGAGAAGGAAAGTTCGGGTGAAGCCCGTGGTTAATTTTTCCTCCGATGATAAAGTCGGACGGGGTTTTAGAGAGCACACAAGACATCTATAAAATCAGTCATCTTCAAATGAGATAGAAGTTAGGTATTTATAGGAATACTTAACCTGACTCCATGGTCAGTTCCTTACAATAGTCAGTTATTTGTGATGGTGACGCAATATACCGTGTTAACTTTTTATATTTACACAATCTGTTTGGGCGGTGCCTATTTGGGCGGCGATGACCTCTTTGGGTGGTGGCCTCTAAGGGCGAAGCCTATGCTCAATAGAGCCGAAGTATGTGATGGAAAGACGATGACCTTCATTTGGGGACGCCTTTTAAATGCATCACTCTATTGACGTCTTCTTACGGGTGAAGAAAACAACAACTTGTCTTCGGGTTGTTGACACCTGATATCCATCATTATCTGAGTTGAATTGGTTCAAAATTGTATATATTACCTAAAAAGTTGGATAGAAAAAGTTGACGACTTTGACAAAATTTACACATTGGCAGGAATAAAATTTTACAATTTAAACTTTAAAAGAGAATCAATATTGTATTCGTATTTTACCCCTTTTGGCGATTTAAAAACTTAGTAACAAAGTGTAAGTAGGCATTATGTAACACGCAAGTACAATTTTTCTTCATAGAAATGAAACTAGTAAATTATAATTTTACATTAATTATGTTAGCACATTATTATTATTTTATTTTAAAATTCAACCAACAATTATATATATTATATTTTTAATTAGATATTTTTTTTAAAAAAATGCAGAGAGGCAATAGAAGAGTACATCTCCCAGTTGATTAGTCTCGCAGAAAAGATCTCCGAGCTACTGTGTGAGAACCTCGGGCTAGAGAAGGATCACATCAAGAGGGCCTTCTCCGGGCAGGACGGTGGTCCTGCCATGGGGACCAAGGTCGCAAAATACCCGAAATGCCCTAAACCCGACCGAGTCCGAGGTCTCCGAGAACACACCGACGCCGGCGGGATCATTTTGCTGCTTCAAGACGACCAAGTCCCCGGCCTTGAGTTCCTCCACGAGGGACACTATGTTCCCATCCCACCGTCGGGGAACAACACCATCTTCGTTAACACAGGTGACCAGATCGAAGTTTTGAGCAATGGAAGGTATAAGAGTGTTTGGCACCGTGTGATGGCCGACAAGGAGGGAAGCAGGCTGTCGATTGCCACGTTTTATAACCCTGCCGGAGACGCTGTCATAGCTCCAGCACCGGAGCTTCTCTATCCCGAGGGGTATTCATTCGGGGAGTACTTGAAGCTCTATGCTGACACAAAGTTTCAGGAAAAGGAACCGCGATTTCAGATGATGAAGAAGAAGAGCAATGGCGGCCAGGAGAACAGCATTGCCTAATGAAACTATATCTATGTATTTCTACTGTTATATATGCATTGATGTTGTGGTAATACAGTTTCTGCCAGCGTTGCCTAATTAGAAATATGTATTTCTACTGTGTTATATCTATGTATTTCTACTGTTATATATCGTATATATGCATGATATTGCCGGGGTTCTTCAAGGTTGGTCTCGGTCTTGAGTTTTTTCCCCAAAAGCCCGATTAGAACCAGACCGACTTGGAAGAAAACCCTAGAAATGCATGGTGTAATCCTTGAAACACTAATAATTCATGACTTTGAAGCATTCAACAACCCTTGGATCGGTTTCATAACTCCATAAGGGAAGTGCGATGAAAGACGAGAAGCGAGCGGGTCCAAGACCAAAACTTTGATGATTTTTTTTTATACAAAAAATTTCGGTCCAAGACTGAGACCGGCCTGAGTCAAGCAAGACCGTCTCGGACGGATTTTTTTGGCCAAAATCGGTCTCGGTCCTCCAAATGTCAAAACCAAAATTTCGGTCTCAGTCTTGTGTCCAAGACCGGACCGACCCGCCCATGATCAATCCTATTTTTTTTTTCTATTAAATTTTTATTTGACCAAAATTTGAGCACCGACTGAGGGTCTATAGTCTGAATTTTGATTAAAACCAACTTGTCCACAGATGGTTTCTAGTCGAGGTTCAAATTAAGACTAGTGTAATATTACTATAAGTTATTATGACTTAATTGTCATAATTAAACAAATATTCAATTATTTATAATTTTGAATAATATTTAAGATGAAAGATTGATAAATATGCACTTATAATTATTTTAAAATAAGTGATACATTTGCTATAGTAAAATAGTGTGTACAAAGTAAACATAATCAAGTATAGTATACTCAAAATTAATAGAAAGGAATACCTTGCACTAACTAATAATTTTGGCAAATATAATACATAGATTTTATTTTATTTTCTTATATGATAGAATATTACACCTTTATGTTCTACAGTATTATCCTCTTATAAAATCAAACCCTCGATACATAATTTTATACTCTTGAGTCTCATTTATTCTCTTATTTTGTGTATATTACAGTAGATCCGCCATTACCACGTAATGTAAGTCATGGATAGATTATTTGATTAATTACCTACTTTGTTAGTTGAATTATGAAGGTTTAAATTAAACAATTTGTTAGTTAAACTTTTTTTAAAATAAATTACTAGTTGACTTTATAAAATTATAATTTATTAGCTTAGTCTAATTTGTTGTTAAATAGTGATAGAGATATGTATGTATTTATTACTGTGTCAGATACCAAATTATATTTTTTTTTTCAAATTTCAGCTATTAAAGTGCATTTTTTTGCAAAATTCATATAGCAAATTTCAAACCTCTCTAAAGTTCAGATAATAGTTTACACAAAAAAATGGTAAGAAAATAAATAATATGCAAGTTTTTGTCATAATTTAACAGTAAATAAATTGCAAACTGTAAGTAAAGTTAACCAGAATTTGTTTCAAAATTGTGTCCCTTACTCTTTACATATCAGGTGGAAGAGCTTCCCCTCTGTAAACCCTCCAAGGTCCACCGTAAAACTTGGGCCTCATGATCGGCATTTCTTTACCTGGATGCTCTTCCCAATACTTTTCCTGTATAGAATCATGAACAAACAAACAGTAATAGTATAAGCGGATGCAATGGAAAATATTCTCATAGTTCATACAGAGACAACATTTCATTGTATCAACTTTGAGGTTTCCCCAAGTAGAAAAGATAGTGTTTTTGTTTCATGAAGTCTCAGAATCCGAAATTCTATCTGTTTCTTCTAGATTAGTTCATTACTCTAATTCATTGCTTAAGTAACAGTATGATCCATGTAATTAATACCTTGTAGAGTTGTTCAGTAATGGCAGCTGCGATAACTCCAGTGTAGAAAGCAGTGATATAGGCGGTGACTAGAGGAGTGAAAGATTTAGGTCGTCTATATGGATCAACCATTTCCCACAGAATGTTCTTCTCCCTCTTTGTGTACAGATAATCTGCATACTTCCTCCATAAGTAGCTTGTGAATCTCAAGTACATGACTCGGTGGTTATCGTTATCCTGCTGAAACTGCAACAGTGGTAGTAATTCAACCAGCTACCAATTGTATAAACAAACTCTTTCCTGCAAATGGGGTGAAAGTTCTTTATCAGGATTGCATATTTCAATACTAGGAAATTAAGACTTCTAATTTTCATCTCCAAACCCCAGAAATGACGAGCATTTTGTGACAAAGTTCATCTATTCGGCAAAATTTGGGTTATGAAATGAAGCACACAACAGAAACTGCAGTTCTGATGAAGCAGTTAATATGAACAGATGAACCTGCAATTTGCTGATTAATCGAGCGGGAACAGAACAGAATAGAAAAATTGTGAGCTTTGATATGGCGACTCTATTTGATTCCTGTCCTGATCCAGTTTACTGCTGTTCATTGTTCTTGGGAACTCGAATAGAGAGGGAGGGAAACGGAAATAAAGCAGAGAAACTAACCTCACCGGAAAGAGAAACAGACGGCGCTCGACGGTTGGTGCAGACTCTAGACAGGTAGGCGCCAGGCGGTAGCTTTGTGACTTGTGAGGCTATTGGAGATGAAGAAGATGAAGCTTATAAGAAATTAAGCCCATTTATATTGGGTGGGCTGACGCAAGAGAGGCCCAAAGATGAGAACGTCGAGCTTTCTGGTTCCTAAATCGGAAATCCAGCTGCTGCGGTGCAGATTCACAAATCAATGGCGTCTCCGATGTCTCTTCACCAACTGACGACGTCAAAGCTCTTCTGTTATCGGAGAATTCAGTTCAGCCACCTTTCTCCGATAACGTTATCTCCATCATCATCCAACCTTACAGTGAAGCCGTTGTGCAGTTCCGCAGTCCCGAATGCTGATAGTGCCAGAACCTATCGCCAGTCCAGAGCCCAGTACAAACCTCTATCGCCGGACAGAACTCATAAGAGGGCCAGTTTCAGGGAACGGAAGACGAGAGAGAACAGTGGCAGTAGCCAGTCTAGTACGGAAAAGCTCGTCGAACCACCACGCGGTGAGCCAACTTCGATCGATCTTTTGAGTTTGGTGCAGAACGGTAAGTTTGAAGAAGCCGTTGAATATCTATCTCGGGGAGTACCTCTCGATCATGGGACTTTCGAAGAACTATTCGAATCATGTGGAAGCCCCGAGTGTCGTGATATCGGGAAAAGGGCTCATCAATCGTTGAGAAAGTCGCCGTACAAGAACGACATTGAACTGAACAACAAAGTGATCGAAATGTACTCGAGATGCAACAGCGTAATAGACGCTCGGAAAGTGTTCGACAAAATGCCCAACCGGAATATCAGTTCATGGCATTTGATGATAAACGGGTACGCCAACAACGGGGAAGGAAGGAAGGGCTTGATCTTGTATGATCAGATGATGAAAGAAGGATTACTTCCCGAGAGTGAAACCTTTATGGCTGTTTTCGCTGCTTCTGCCAGTGCTGGAGCTGTTCAAGAAGGGTTTCTGCACTTTGATTCGATGAAGAAGATCTTCAACATTGATCCAACTATTGATCACTACCTAGGGTTAATCAATGTTCTTGGAAGCAATGGCCACCTCTTTGAAGCCTGGGAATTTGTGGAGAGAATGCCGATTGATCCCACACCTGAAATCTGGAATTCGTTACGAGAATTTGCACACATTCATGGAGATTTAGAGCTCATAAATCAAGCAGGGGATAAAATCATGCCGCTGCATTTTGAAACGAACATGTTGGAGGAGAAGAACAAGGTGATGGAGTACAGATCCATGGAACCCTACAAAAAATACGACACGTCAAATGGATTGACTGGACAAATAAGAACAGAAGGGTATGTCCCAGACACAAGGTATGTTCTTCACGACATCGATGAGGAAGCTAAAGAACGAGCCCTGCAATACCATAGCGAGCGATTAGCGATTGCTTACGGTTTAATCAGCACACCAGCAAGAACCACTTTAAGGATCATGAAGAACCTCAGGATCTGTGGGGACTGCCACAATGCAATCAAGATCATGTCCAAGGTTGTCGGGAGGGAGCTCATCGTGAGGGACAACAAACGGTTTCATCATTTCAGGGACGGGATATGCTCGTGCGGAGATTATTGGTAGCAAAATCAAAGCTTTTATATAAGTAAACTACACTTGATCAATATCATCTGTACTAGCCTTCCTAATTCCTAATAGATGATGATCATTATTATTCTTTATCAACAATTATTCATCCCTGTTTCCTAAATTTTAACTGTTTGGAATTGGAACCTGACCGGTGTTGAGAGGGAGTGATGATGTCTGGTTTTTCTCGTTGTCCCGAGATGGAACTCGCAAGAATGATTTCATAAGATCGTAAACTGTGAATCCGATTGCTACTGAAGGCACGACCTGAGACATTTAAACCAACCAAAGATTAAATTTACTCGCTAAGTGGATAAAAATTAAAACAATTTCTACTTCAGTTAACCACCCACCTTCAAATAGTTGATACTTAACCCTGAAAACAACTGTTTCCATCCTTGATTCTGAGTGATCGTAACTAGGGTTTCCATTGTTCCCCTTAGAGGAACACCATGATTTGATGCCATGAGTCGTTCGACCTATCATAACACTTTTTGCTCTTAGTAACAATTTTTTTTTCAGACTATAGCAAAGGTAACATTTCACCTTCCCAAAGTACCCTACTGGTTGGTTAAATTTATTTTTTACCTGCATTTGTCTCCTGACAACATCAAGAGGATATGTGAAGGTCTGACCAAGCAAACCCGCTACAGATCCACAAAAGAGTTTTACGGCGATGTCGTTTTTGTGTTCCACAGGCACGTGACGTTTCATCTCCTCATAGAAGTAAAACTTCAACCCCGCATAAGGAAATATTCCGTATAGCGATGGTGCTGGGAAAAATATGAGTATTCTCAAGAATCAAAATGAAATCTCCAACCAAATTTAAAAAAAAAAAATTATATGTTGTCAGGAGAAAGAAAATGTCCATACCTACACCACGGTAGAGACCTCTGGCTCCAGCCTCCTTATAAGTTTTAGAGAAACAATCTACTATTCCTCTGTAAGCTTGTTCGGATTCAAGTAACCCTTTGACGGGTAACTTTGATGGATCAATCACCTGCATTCATTCAGTACAAAATCAGTTTATACTTGTACGGGAAAGTTCACATACTTTTTCGATTGAAACGAGTATGCGAAGTTTTTTAAATTATACATCATATTACCTGATAGGCCAATTTAGTTCTGACCAAATCAAGTGGGTAAGTGAAAAGAACAGCAGTTCCTCCAGCAAAAGACCCTGCCATAAGATCGAGGACAGGTCCTCGATCAACATCAGGGAAGCAATGAATTATCCATCTTCGATATTCTTCATAAGCCATGTAGTGAAGGGCAGCATATGGAACTATACGAGCCACACTTGCACCATTTCCTCTGCAAGATATGAAATATGAGAATTTAGCATGTCTCTAAGAAGGATTGAATCTATTTATAATATCTTGAGTTATAAAATGGCAAAGGGTTTACTTGTAGAATCCCAATACCCCCTCAGCCTTTGCAATCTTTTTGATTGATTTGAACAATCCTATGCTGTGAAACTCTGCTCCTCTGGTCTAGGGGAGATTGGGAAGTTACGTTTTGAGCCAAATGAGTAAAGAAGAGAAAAGATTTGAACGCAAGTGCTCTGAAAATTTTGGAACAAAAACATTTCCATAAGGAGAGAAACATAATGAACTCTACAGTCACAATACTTATGACTATATCTAGTAGTTTGATTATCTGAGAATACATGCTCAAAATTTCAATCACATATGATGAACTCAACCACAAACATTTCATACTAACTCCAGCGCCTTAATAGGAAAAGTTAAGAAAGAAAAAACATATTCAGTGTAAAACCTACCCTTTATATTCATCAAGGTTTAACATATTCCTTCACAGAGTGTATATTTGTGAGTCATGGCATGTATACAGAATATGTTGGAGCATCAGCTAATTATTTACCTAATATGCAATATCCAACCTGCTTCCTAGAATCTGTAACAAAGTAGACTAAGTAGTAAATATAGTTTTTTTGGTGAGCAAAGTAGCCGGACACTAAAAGAAGCACGATCCTTCTAAAAATGGTCAATAACATGGATTGTTCGGATGCTTAATTCTCCCTTAAACTCTATTGTCTTCTGCAAGTCCTAGAATGGCATCACATACAAAATATTTATCATCATTATGGCTGGCCTATAACTAATAATCAATCAGGTTACAGATTAATAGAAAATTGAAGATTAAACAGAAAAAAGATTAAGGGAAATTTCCCAAAGATTTATGCTTCCCCGTCAAGCAAATAATAGAAAAGGCCAAGACTCTACGGGAAGAATCAACCGGAAAAAGGAAAAATCAATTCCTTCAAATAAGTTAGATGTTTGTCCTCCGCTCTTGATTTAGTCCTAAATTCTCATCGAGATCAGAGAACACAAGACCTAGATAATAGCAGCTAATAACTTCAGTTACATGAATGGCAAAATGAACAGACACGTATCTCGTTCCACGATATCAGCAAGCAGAAGTTATGATAATTATCGACATAAACAGCTCCCGGTCATCTAGAGCACATGATCAGCAATCCGGACACATACAATTGCGATTCCGCAATCAAAACTTAGCCTATGGCTGCAATCAGATTTACTAAGAGCAGCTGAATTCATCACGATTTACTAAACTCAACAATCGAAACAGAAGGCTTGAGAGACTCTAAATTACAGCTGGAATTAGAGAATTGGAAAGAGTGGAAGAGAACCTGAAACAAGATCTTGACACGCTCCAGGGGAGCTACGACAGACTTTGCGACGCCACCAGCGACTCCGCCTGCAATGAGCTCCTTGACGAACTGCGGCATGGCCTCGATGACGCCATCAATGCGGTGCTTGAGAGTTGTTTCTCTCTCCTCCCTCTTCTTCCCCATTGAAGATACAGTTTCTGACGTGAGAGCGAATCGAGAGAATGGTAATCTTTCTCGTGTTTTTTTTTGGTAGAAAATGGTAATCTTTCTCTGCTCAACTGAATTTATACCATTTCATTGACGAATTTGATACGTACTTTATAGAAAGATAAAGGGATATGCTCTTGACATTTGTTTGATTCATCCACTATTGGGAGTCCTGAAAAAACTTACCGTTGGATATTGATATCCAAATTCCAAACTCTTTGTTTTGGTTAAGTTAGTTGGAGTTTGTTATAATTGTAGGTAAGATATAAAATGTTGTTGCATTAGTTTGAATTGAAGAGAAGTAAAATGTTTATAGTTTTCACTCTTAACCCGATTTGAGTTGTATATTGACCATAGTTATCCTATTAGGCGTCCGATTGGCTGAAAGTACTAATCTCGAGCAGAGTGTTATTGGTGTCTCGTGCCCAATGGGATTGTGCCGGAGCTCCACTCCAGGCGTGCTACTAGTTCATTCCTCCTTATCGAGCCTCGAGTTCAGAACCTGTCAGAAGACCGAAATATTCCTAGATGGCGCACCCTAACGATCTTGGCGCGCCCTGACTGGCGCGCTCCTAGTCGATGGGCTTAGTCCTTGGGCCTGAAGCCCACTTGCCGAGGCTCAAAAGGCCAGATCCATCACTTACAATTTCTGCATATCAATGTCAGAGTTTAATCATTCATTTGGATTTTTAAAAATGAAAACAGTTTTATAAATACAAAATATGGAATTTTGATTTGCATTTTTAGAATTTACAATTAAGTTAAAAATTAACCAGAAAAAATAATTTATTATCGAGCCTCGAGTCCAGAACCTGTCAGAAGACCGAAATATTTCTAGATGGCGCACCCTAACGATCTTGGCGCGCCCTGACTGGCGCGCTCCTAGTCGATGGGCTTAGTCCTTGGGCTTGAAGCCCACTTTCCAAGGCTCAAAAGGCCAGATCCATCACTTACGATTTCTGCATATCAATGTCAGAGTTTAATCATCCATTTGGATTTTTAAAAATGAAAACTGTTTTATAAATACAAAATATGGAATTTTGATTTGCATTTTTAGAATTTACAATTAAGTTAAAAATTACCCAGAAAAATTAATTTATTATTTTAAATTAATTTCATAATTTTATTTTATAAAAAAATAGTCCAATATTTAAGAATTTGTGTTGTGTTGGATAATCAGATGAAATTATAAAATAAATATGTTCTGGAATATGTACGGTTCTATGTTTATTTGGAGACATTAAATATGCTTGCAACTTACAATTTTCGAATATCATGCTGGAATATGTGAAAATTGGAATAACTTTTTTAATAATTTGTGTTTTAAAAATATTTTTAAAAATCAGTAAATTACTTCTAATGAAATATATGGTCCCAATTCTAGTTATTTGCTGCCACCGGCCCAATCTTTTGGCGCCTCATTATGAACTTACGGAACATCGGCGCGGTCTTACACCATTGCGCCACTACCAAATCCTACCGCCACGGAACCTCCCTCCACGCGGCCTCCATCAAATCGGCCCTTCAGTCCGACACCGTCGTCGCCAATCACGCTCTGAACATGTACGCTAAATGTGGCAATATCTCAAGCGCACGTAAACTGTTTGACGAAATGCCCGACCGAAATCTTATTTCCTGGTCGACACTCATCTCCGGCTGCGACCAATCCGGGAACCATCTCGCCGCTTTGGAACTCTTCTCCAAACTTCCGTTTCTCCCCAATGAGTATATCTACGCTAGCGCCATCCGTTCTTGCGCTGCTCTGAAAACGTTTCTCACCGGGCAGCAACTTCATGCTCATTCTCTCAAGGTTGGGTATGAGTCCATGTCGTTTGTGGCGAACTCGCTTATATCGATGTACATGAAGGTGGATCTCTGTGGAGATGCAGTATCGGTTAGTTCTTCTGTTCTTGACCCAAATCTAGTCCATTACAATGCATTGATATCTGGGTTTGTGGAGAACCACTTGCCTCATAAATCAGTTGAGTTATTCAAATCTGTGATTCTTCAAGGGCTACTTCCAGATAAGTTCACATTCGTTGCTTTATCAGGTGTTTCCCCCGAATCTACCCATCTAACGACTGGGCTGCTGCTGCATTGCTTGGCACTCAAGCTCGGCCTTGCCTCGATCCCTTTTGTTGGTAACTTGGTCATGACTATGTATTCAAAGTTCGGCTCTTTTGAATCCATGGAGAAGGCTTTTCGATCAATCGAGCAGAAAGACGTTATTTCGTGGAACACCCTGATGACCGCCTGTTCTCAGTCCTATGAGTGCTTAAAAGGATTGAATTTTTTCAAGGAGATGTTTACCGATCGTACTATTCAGCCCGATGAATTCACTTTCACAAACCTGTTAGCTCACTGTGGAAAGCTCGCTTCTATACACCATGGTAAGCAAATCCACACTCGGCTCATCAGAACCGATCTGCTGTTAGACACTGGAATCTTCAATGCCCTTGTTGATATGTACTCAAAATGTGGTTCCTTAAAAAACGCAAACACTGTATTTGAAAAGATTCCGTATCGGAATCTTGTTTCTTGGAACACAATGATTGCTGGATTTGGGAATCACGGTCTTGGACAGGATGCAATTGCAATCTTTGAGAAGATGCAGTGTGAAGGAATAAAACCCGATTCTCTAACGATTGCCGGACTTCTAATAGCTTGTAACCACTCGGGTCTAGTGGATAAGGGTCTTGAATATTTCGATCATATGACGGAAACTTATGGGATTTCTCCTGATTTGGAGCATTTTTCGTGCCTTATCGACATGTTGGGACGAGCTGGAAGATTACAAGAAGCAGAATCTTACATTGATAAGTATCCTTCTTTCGGGAATGATCCGATAATCCTGGGGAGTTTGCTTTCGTCCAGTCGTCTCCATAAAGACGTCTCCATTGGGGAGCGTTTGGCTAGGAGAATTTTGCAGCTTGGACCGATTACTACCTCGCCTTATGTCTTGTTGTCAAACTTGTATGCTTCGGATGCGGATTGGGAGGGAGCGGCCGAGGCGAGGAAGTTGTTAAGGTTTAGTGGGTTGAAGAAGGAGCCGGGGTATAGTCAGATTGAATTCAACGGATCGTTTGAGCGGTTCACGATCGGGGACTTTTCGCATTCGAGGATTGATGATATCAAGCATGTACTAGGGAACTTGAATTGGGTTGCCACTGAAATTTCAGTAAGTTATGCATCATAGTATTGTGTTTTGGGGAGTATGGCCTCCTTTTCAGTTCTTGAGATTGAATTTTGTAGGGAAAGTGTACAAATTGTACAAATACTTGTATGGAGTAAAATACGTCTTCATATTTAACAGAAAACTCCAAACTTAACGAAAGTAGCAATTTGATCCAAGAATCAAAGTTTAAAGGGTTAATTACTTAATTGGTTACACATGTTTCACCATTGTGCAGAATGGTTACGCGTTTCTGGGTTTTTCAATTCAATTCAGTGATGAAGAACACAGCTTGATTGATGAAAATGGTAATTACGTCATTTTACGTATCTAAATAGTGACTTAACTGTGATTTCTAACGGTGAACAGTAAAAAAACCAATTAGTCACATTTCAAAACCAATTAATCACATTTTGAAACATGTGTAACCATTCTGCACAATGGTGAAACATGTGTAACCAATTAAGTAATTAATCCAAGTTTAAATAGCACTTTTAGGAAAATAAAAATAAAGTTTAGTTAGTAATTTGTAAAGTGTTCAAAGTTGAAATAATGATTTGATTATTAATCCTATGTATAAATTGATACTCATGTTATCCCAATTAATTTTAGGATAAAATTTCATTGATGTAAATAGTTATTTTTTATTTGTATGTTAAGTTTATCCCAATTAATTCTCATACTTATAAGAAGGAAAGGTAACATTTTTCTCCCAAAAGTAAAAAAATTACTGCTTTTTTTACATAAGTATTTTCATTTTGACATTAAGTACAAACCCTAAGGCAATGAATTCAATGCCCCCAAACTACATTATCCACAAGCAGTTGCAGCATTATAAATACAAAACAACACCAATATTTTACCCAAATTGTAATATACGACATTTTTCCAAAATGTTTGGTCAAATTTGTAGTCTCCCTTAAAGTTTAAATCGTAATTTTTTTTTCATGTTTGACCAAAGTGTAAATTTATCTCCTCCGACAAATTTTCAATCTAAATTTAACATACTAAGTTTTAAAGTGTAAAAATAACATAAAAGTTTCAAAAATATAATAATTTAACAATCCCAAACTTTTTAAAATGTTACAATTGAGTCCCGATTCGATCGGAACTTGATTGAACCTCAATCTAGGATGCTCAGGTCTGAGTCTTGACCCAAACCGACCACATGGGAGGAAAATCAAGTCTGAGTCTCTTAATCGAATCGAGACTCAATTGTAACATTTTAAAAAAATAAAGGAGTTAAATTATGACATTGCTAAAAAAAATCCGTTATTTTTACAATTTTTAAAACTTAATATGTTAAATTTAGATGAAAAAGTTGATGAAGAGTGAAAATTTACACTATCACCAACCTGAGGGAATACAATTTTACAATTTAAAAAATTTAGTAAGAAAACTGAAAATCTAACCAAACATTAGAAGACAATATAATGGTTTACCATAAATACAAACAAATCAAACCTATTACAATCTACCAACTTCCTTTCCCACATCCCATCATCGCACTAACTAAACACAGACTCAGTCTCTTCACCAGAATCGTCACTCTTGGTCGCACTTCCTGGCGAGACCACCGGTTGGTCTTGAACTTCAGTCTCGATCTTGAGCTTCTCCTTCTGAATAAACTGCCTCGGCATTACTTCCAAAAGGAAGCTGCCACCGTTCCACACGGTGGCAGACACTTTGAGGAGCTGAAAAACTACAGATACTTCATACGATAAGAAGATGGGGACGGTGAGCGCCATTGTTGCCACGGTGAAAAGAGCTTGCAGCAAACTGTACATGAGCATACGGTTCGGGTCACCGAGCACACCACTCAACCTCCACCAAAGATTGTTCGCTTTTTGTGCTTTTTTGGAGAGCTCTCTAAAAAACAGTCATGAAAAATGCAACAAAATTAGAGCTAACAAATAACCATTTTAGTGAATATAATTAACACGAGTGCAATAACATTGAGAGCATGAAAAGGGAATAAAAATCTTTACAGTAAGTACCTCACATATTACGATTTGAAGAATTAGTATATGTTTTTTTTTCACTTTTAGTGTCTAACATTTGACTAGGAGTGGAAAACCGTGTCAGAGACCCCTAACCCAAACCTGACCCATGTAATAGTATGAGTCAATTTTTCAAACTCAAACCTGATCCGCGGATTGGTGAGTCAATTCGCGGGTCAGAATGATCCGTCAGAAATGAAAGGGTTGGGTCAGACTGACCCATTGGACCCCTATGACCCGCGAGTCAGAATGACTTGTTCGACCCATGCATAACAAAAAAAACTATTATTTTAATATAATATAAAAATGTCACGGGTCACGAGTTGACCCGTGGGTCAAACCTTCGTACCCAAACCTGACTCGTGGTATCACAAGTCATCTTCGGGGGTCAAAATGACCCATGAGTCAAAAACCCTAACCCAAACACGACCCGTGGGCGGGTCACCCACGGGTTGGGTCAGGTTTTGCTACCCCTACATTTGACTGTTATTTCACCATCTTTAAAATGTTTGTTTTAAACATCTCTTTTTTTGTATTGTTGTAGTAACTATTTTTATTACTTAAGGTTAAAAAAAAACTGTCATGCTTAATAAATAAAATATCTAAAAGATGATACAATAACAATCAAATGTAAATTACCCAAAATAAAATTATGGGATATCAAATTACCCAAAAGAAATTTTGACCCCAATGGGACAAGATCAGTTAAGCACATAATGCGGTTTTTTATTTTAAAAAAAAAGGGTTAATTTTGATCCATTTCATGAGCAAGATCAGTTTTGAAAATATTTAATTGTGATATTTGAAAAAGTATATGATTAATTTTTTAAATTTTAAAAATATTTAGCGATAATTTTTAAACAACAGAGTACCAATTTACCATCGTTTTTAAAACTATTTAAAATATTTTGGGTTTGAAAATTTTCTGCAAACATATTTGACTATTTTCAGACTTTTTTCCTTTCCACAAATACACTAAAACACACTTTGCAAACAAAAGTGATGAAGAAGAACCCACCTGTAGGAAGTCATTACTTCAGGATCCCTTAGCAGCCTCTGTCGTCTGAGGACATTAACTATGAGAAAATACAGAGCTTGCCAAAGGGTGTAAGCGCCCAAAGGAACAAAAAACAGCCATGTCCACAAGTAGGACTTGTCCTCCACATAAGGCCATGATACCCTACTTGCAGTTCCAACTGGATGCATTGCAGCAAAAGTCGTTGGATTCCACCATCGTATGGTGAAAAACACCAACCCTGATGTAAAAATAACATCTTCATCATTCAAATGAAAGTAAAAGTAAAAGCAATCGAACTATTGGTAAAAAACGTCATACACTGCTGTTCATCTTCATTAACCTCTTCAAAAAAACTGAGAATTGAAGGGTAGAGTTGATTTTTCAAAGGGGCAATGGCTTTGATATTGATATCAATGAGTAATTAAGGTGATAAATAGCAATGGCAGGTTAAAATCAACAAGACACCGCCTTAATGAAGGTCAGAGTCAGACAACCTTAATGAGAGAAAAAAAACACTCACAAATGTGTCTGAAGTACTCAATATTAGGGGTGAGAAAAAAAGACTGGTTGGACCGAAATCCCGACAAAACCGGTCCGAGACTGGCCCGACTAAGACCGAGACCGACTAGGACCGAGACCGAGCGGGCGGGTTTTTTCCTCTAAAGTCGGGCTCGGGTTTTTCCTCTATTCCCGATTCGGACCGGTCCGACCCGAGTTGTCTAAAACCCTAATTCAAAATACTATACTATATATCAACTTCTCCAACTAGGTCTTGGACTCTCGCCTCCGCATTCTAAAAAACTCAGCAAGTTAGCAACTCCCGCCACACGTGCTAATTTATTGTGTTTTGTGTTTCTATGTTCTAAATTTGATGAAAATTTGGACAAAAAAATGTATTTTTTTGTTGGACTGAAAATTTCGGTAATGGACCAAGACCGGCCCAAGTCAAGCAAGACCGACTCGGGCGGGCTTTTTATACCGAAATCAATCTCGGTCTCGGTCCTCCAAAGGTGAAGACCGAAATTTCGGGCTCGGTCTTGCCAAAAAAATCGACCCGCCCCGCCCAATCTCACCCCTACTCAATATGAGTTTTAAAACTTCATTTTAATAGAATCATTGATATTATGTTCGGGATGAGGAAAAGAATGGTACGGATAAATTTACCAGGGAGAAGGTGAATGAGAACGCTAATGATTTTATCAGCAGAGCTGAAGACCAAGCTACATCGCCAAACAATTAGAGCCCATGCCAACGGTCCCTACAGATATAGCAGTCAAAGAACTCAAAAATATAGTAGTGGTAACAAAAAAAGAGCAGATTTGGGTAGAAAATTGGAGTACCTCGGCAAAGGAGAAGCAGACCATAAAAAGCTTTTCATTCTTAGGGTATAAGAGAAGATCGATCAAGAAGATTGTGTTTGCATAATAGCAGAAGTCCTGTCACATGTATGCATGTTTCATATAAGTTTCATGTTAGAATCGATTAACACCAATTGATGAAGTAGAAGAACCAATTCTGGAGAGATTAGAGAGAGAGAGAGCTGATTTCCGTGGTAACACAACCTCCACGCGGTTTGGCTCATTTGTATTGATGATGGTTACTGTTACAAAATATGTATACATGGAGAAATACAGTACAGTATTATAGCCTATGCGGACGCCTACATTAATACATAATCTACCATTACATATTAATCAGACTACAATACCTAACATTTCAAAGTAAATTCACTATTGGGGATTAGAAAGCTACTCTGCATTTGTTCCGATGAACAAAGAAGTGTATGAAATTGGACTCCCACAAAAGAAAACACAGCATTCAAATGAAGAGCAGATCGAAAGGAAATATGATAGTCTCGGGAATGAGATCTTACCAGAAGATAATAATGCCATTTCTTGTACCGATAGTATATCCAACGAAGTGGGACAAATATTATGTAGAAAAAACAATACACATAAGGTATATCTTGCGGTCCTGAGAAAACGAACAATGAATTCAAGCTTGTCATGAATTCTAAACATTAACTGCCAATTTCGTGTCAATATAAGCCAGGAGAAGCACACTTACTAGCACCCAACAGGAAGCAGAACCCTCCAAACCCCAGCACACTCAAAAGATGAGTCACCTAAACAAAGGAAACCGGAATTATAGCCTTTAATATGCTTATCATTATCATCCACTAATCACAAAAAATTAGCCCATTTAGCGATTAAACTTTTGATGAAGAGGGTTGTCAAGGCGTCGGCATGACTATTTCTTGGGGTCCGTCAAAGCTACACCTTTAAAAATTATTGAGGTTCGTATCATCATTTGAATTAAAAGCACGGTAAGAATCAAAACTTTGCCTTATTTATGAATCGCTCGTGTTCTTCGGCTTGCTTGGCGATCTTAACTGCCTGCTTGGATAGAATCTGCTTGGTCTGATTCGCTTGTTTCGACAAAATCTCCTTCGTTTGCGCCACTTTCTGCAAAACAAATCAAGACCCACGTCGCGGAATCGGATCAACGACACAAAAGACGAAACTTTACTCGAAACCGACACCACCCGCGGGTAGTGAATCACGCACCTTGGATCGATCCTTGATGCCCTGCTTCACCCTTTGAAAAGAATTCCCATTTGCTTCTTCGACCGAGTCGTTGCTGGTGTCCATTTTGCTTGATGATGAAACAACCAGATTGAGAGAAAAGGAGACAGAGACAAGAGGATGGAGCAGGAGGAGGAAGGAGAAGGTGATGTTCTGATCGGTTCCTCTTGGAAGTTTATGAGGAGGATAGAGAAATTAATGATATTAGAGTAAGAAAGGGCCAAAGGGGATTCTTCCCCCTGTTTTTTCCTTTCATTGCATTTTCTTCTTTTTACAAACTGAGTTCCTCTCCGATACAGGCCCTGACTCGAGTCTTTACGATCACTTGAAAATGGTGAGATGGCTTGCATCGGGACCAGATGACAGTATCCACCAGTGTTATCAGAACCAAACCGGACCAGCGGACGACTGAAAATCGAACCCTTGTCCGATTTAGTTAGTTAAACGACTGACTTGCATAGCAGCATTATTTGAACTGGTGTGAATCAGACAGTTTTTTAAAACCGATTGGTTTCCGATTCATTTTTTTTTACTGCTTTTCGATTTAAACCAATTTATTTTGTTCTCTGATCCGATCGATCATCTTTAGCTAGTTCGACCAGTTTAAAATTTGTCTTCAAAGTTCAGGAGGTGAGAGGTCGGACGGAAGGGGGAGGGGAAGGAGGGGTGGGAGGGCAACGAGAGGGGGGCGAGAACGAGGGAGGGGCGGCGGGAAGAGACAGGGGGAGGAGGGGAGCTGGAGGAGACAAGGGAGGAGGGGGGCTGGGCAGGAGGAGACGGAGGGAGGAAAGGGACTGAGCGGAAGGGGAGAGGACATGCTAGTTAGAGGGAGGGTTGTGGAGTGGGTAGGAGGGCTGCGGAGAGATACACTTTTTTTCTTATAAACAATGAACTGCACATTGAACCGAATTCGTCATGTTGGGACGAACGAACCAAAAACATGTCATGTTCGAGGTTTGATCTGATTTTGATAACACTAGTCTCCACAATGGGAAAAAAAGATATAATTTTTCTATGAATATTATTTTGGTCGGAAAAATATATTAGAGGATTAAGACAATTTTAGGAATGCTTTAAATTCAAAAGAAAACCAAGATAGAATTAGGAATCGTGTATATAATTAAATTACTATTTTACAACTTAAAATTTTAAAATTTATTTTACAAAAACTATAATAAAATATAAAATACAGATAAAGTTGTAATTATTAAATACAGATACGATTATAATATTAAAAAGGTCTTTTTTTTAAAAAAAAAATCTTTCTTATGGAAGCTATATTTCTTCACACCAAACAATGGGATCACATATAGTATATGGATTATTGAGTTTCTATATACGATATATGTCATTGGAACACGATATATTCCCATTATGTTAAAAGAAACATTAACACCTTGTTCATGTGATCTGTGTAGTGTTGTATTCGGACATGCCAAATTAAGTGCTGAGAGTTTGTAACTCTGGAAACGTAACTACACCACCACCACGCTTGTCGATGGATTCCTCCTTCGATTTGGCTCGGGGAAATGGCTACCTCAGTGATCATACAGCAGTTCTATAACTGAATCTAATATGCATATACTTGTAAGTAAATTTGATGTACATTCAAAGCCAGTTTTCTCTTGTATACTACAAATTCATATTGACAGGTGATTATTCTCAAGCTTTTAGTATCATAGTACAGAATACGAGTTGTAGTATTAATGTAGGTGAATAGATATACGTACTCAAAACGACGCCGTTCATGATTCGATCATATTGAAAGAGTATTTTGATAGCAGCTGTGGCACTTTTGATATGATGCATCCATATGTCTGACGACTGGGCTGCTGCTGCATTGCTTGGCACTCAAGCTCGGCCTTGCCTCGATCCCTTTTGTTGGTAACTTGGTCATGACTATGTATTCAAAGTTTGGTTCTTTTGAATCCATGGAGAAGGCTTTTCGATCAATAGAGCAGAAAGACGTTATTTCGTGGAACACCCTGATGACCGCATGTTCTCAGTTCTATGAGTGCTTAAAAGGATTGAATTTTTTCAAGGAAATGTTTACCGATCGTAGTACTATTCAGCCCGATGAATTCACTTTCACAAACCTGTTAGCTCACTGTGGAAAGCTCGCTTCTATACACCATGGTAAGCAAATCCACACTCGGCTCATCAGAACCGATCTATTGTTAGACACTGGAATCTTCAATGCCCTTGTTGATATGTACTCAAAATGTGGTTCCTTAAAAAACGCAAACACTGTATTTGAAAAGATTCCGTATCGGAATTGTTGGAAATTGATGTACAAAACATGCAATCGATTAAGGTACAACATAACACATAATTAAGTTACCTCCCTGAACGATTGCCTTAACGGAAGCGGAAGCGGATCTGCCTGAGGTTGGGATCACGGTCTGTCGGACGGGAGGACACGCCACGGTTTGACGGGCAATGACCTATAATACCACAGCTACTGACCTCTGTCTAAACTGTAGGGCGGCTAGGGCATCACTGTCATCATCAGACATCATTAGGTTTTCCAAACCCTGAGCACCCCTATATATACTGATATATAGAGGGATAGGTTTTAAGGCCAGATACACAACTGGGCTTATGTAAATGGGCTCCCACTTATGGGCGACCCATTATCCTAAAACCAACATCTCCCACTCGCACAAAGTGGGGGGGCGCTCATTCATTAAGCCAGCACCAAGAGAACGAATCTCATTATACAGTAAAGTCACATACGAGGAGGCAGCCGTGCGACCGACAGACACAACGAGCAAAGTGCTACGCACCGGTTAAGAATACGTAGCGACCCGCGGATCCCACACCAGCAGTGGAGATGTGCCCTGCACCCTTGGTCATGTAATCTTTCTCCAGGTCTGACCGCACAAGGATCTTTCAGACCTATATATGTATTGCGCCCACAACCGCAGCCGATGCCGCGGTTGGTGGCCACCTAGTGGACACAATATCGAGAAGATCCCATAATAACCATCCTCTTCCCACAAAACCATCGGCACAATTCAACTCGCTTTTCTAGAACCGGGACCCGGGCGGAATACGTCGAAGGCCCATCGAGCACGGACTAAGATAGCAAACACTGAACTGAACCTCAAGTCTCTGTTCAGAGTACTGAGGGTACGTACGCGGCTCTTACACAAAGAGCTCTGGGTCTCACACGACTCCGAGTTAAGATCATATCTCGGGTCAAACCCATGGTCGTATTTGGGTGCGCCGCGGTATGGAACGCGCGCTACAGCATATCTCCTCTCCCATGGAGCATATGTCCATATGCTGTACAGATGTCCATCAAGCACACAAAGTACCCGAACCAAAAGTCACAAAGACTCCCATCCGACCTCTGAGTGGATTGACAGACCATAATCCGTCGTAGTGCGAAATCAGATAGTTCCGGACACAAAGTCCTTTCCGGTCATCCCAACAGACTTCCAGAACTAGAAACTATCACCAGCCTCACCTAGCCACAAAGGCATAGAAGCTATCACCCGTGTGAGAGGGCGATCTAATCCACTTTGACATATGTCAATAAACAATCACAGTAAGAACACACAAAACACTCAAACTGTGAAAACATGCATACTCAAATATAATTCAAGTTAAAGAACATTGTATGGGAAATAAAACCAATGAAGTACATCAACTAAGTCTACACAGTCCTAGAGACTACACATGCCTCACTAAAGACTACCTCTTCAAGGTCGGAGAGACGGTCCACAACCATCTCATCCGTAGACAAGTACTTCAAACTCATCACCTTGTGTCTAACCACGTCTCTAACATAGTTTCGCTTGATATCTACTTGCTATAACTTGTTATGATACTTGGGTTTCTATATCACGGAGATTGCGACTCCAATGACTCAGCAATCAATCCGGAAATCTTTTCAGCCATACAACCAACTGAGTGGTCCACACAAGACCCACAAATTTGGCTTCAATGACGATCAACACAATGCGCGACTGCTTCTTGCTCATCCACGATATGACATCATCGGAGAGCAGAGCATAAAGCCCGAGGTGAGTTTTCTCTCATCAAAGTCACCACCATAGTCCGCATCGTTATACCCAGTCATCCAGAGATTCTCGGATCTCTAGCAAGTCTCTAGCACAAAGCATGACGATGCCCTTAAGATATCACATGATCCTATTTACTGCCTACCATTTCTTCAATCCGGGTTCAGCTTGGTACATATACCATGCCGACTGCATGACAAATATTAGGTTGAGTACACACTATTGCGCACATCAGGCTTCCGACTGCACTTAGCTACAGAATTTATTTATCTGGTCCATATATCCATTTTGAGAGGTTGATCAATGTAAACTGGAGTTTCAATTGGTTCGCAGTTACTCATGTTGAACATTTCCAACACTTTGTTTATGTAGCTTTCCTCTGAAAGCCACAACTGCCTCCTACGGCGATCTCTCGAGATCTAAATCCCAAGGATGTGCGCCGCCTCACCCATGTCCTTCATCCCAAACAGAGAAGACAATCAGACCTTTATCTGTGTGAGGAACTCCAAGCTATTTACAGCTATGAGTATGTCATCTACATATAGAATCATAAACACAAAGTTCGGTCTAGACCCTTTTGGTGTACACGCAATGATTCTCATCCTTCAAGAGAAATCCATTTTCCACGAACAAATCATGAAATCTGTGATACCACTGCATAGCGAACTGTTTCAGACCATAGATCAATTTGTGAAGTTTGCACACTAAGTGCTCATGGTCTTTCTGCACAAAGCATTCAGACTGCTCCATATAGATCTCTTCTTCTAACTCACCATTGAGGAAGACAGTCTTAACGTCTATCTAGTGTAGTTTCAAGTCTAGACTCACTCCAATAGCCATAATCTTAAGAACCCATTTAGCTCTATTTCTCTATGTCCTCTCGAAGGTCGACCAGTGCCTAAACACCGTTCTTCCTTATAGATTCCATCTAGTCCAAAGTTTTCATCTCATCTTCCATTACTTTCATCCATTCTTCTTAGAAGGTTCCATTGAGAGTTTCTCTAACGTTTTACGGCACAATAACCATATCGTCAGATATTAGGGTGTTTAGTTCTAGCCCACGGCCTAACAATTCACTACTACCAGGGTATGACCATGATCACTCCCACTGAGAATGAGATCCCTAATGCTCCCACTGTCAACAAGATCATCATGAGCGGAATCTGTTTCATTCGCTTCAGCAGGCGATGAATCCGGCAGACGACGAACTGATTCATCATCTGCGGTTTCAACTCTCCCACTCGAATTAACAGGTGTCTGCTCAACTTGATCTTGAATCTCATATAGAGATCGATCCAAATCAATCTCCCCCTTCTTAGGAAATTCGTTCTCTACAAACGTTACGTCTTGTGATTCGATCTCGGTAACACTCCCACTGTCCTGCTCGGCTATAAACACATAACCCTTGAAGGTATCAGAGTAACCAAAAATACTCTTCTTTCCTCTAGGTCCAATCTTTCCCAAACTTATTTGAGAAATCATGGGTGTAAGCGGCACACCCCTATGGGCGCATATGGTGAAGGTCCAGAACTTATTCCAGTCCAAAACTCATATGAAGTGGAGTTAACCGTCTTCGTCGGCACATGGTTTAGGATGTAGGCAGCAGTCACCAAAGTGTTTCCCCATAAGGAAATCAGCAATTGAGTATGCGCCATATCGACCGAACCATTTTAAGGAGCGTTCTATTGCGCCTCTCTGCAAAACTATTTTGCTGAGGGGTGTAGGGGATCGTCAACTGATGAATGATCCAATTTCATTACATAAACCGTTAAATTCCTGCTGAAAGGTACTCTTCTTCCACAATCAGGGTGGAGGGCCCTTACCCTCCTATCTAACAGGTGTAATCATCTGTAAATGTAATGAAATTATGCGCTCCGTGCCGAACCCTATCACTAAGAGGGTCACAGACATTAAAATGGATGAATTGCAAGGGAAATTCGGCTCTAGGTGCCTAACCAAAAAGGCATTCCGATGAAATTTTCTGCTAGACAACTTACACAAGTAGACAACTCCACTTGTGGAATGTAGGAAAGCAAACCCCAATGGGCTAGCCGCTGCATTCTATGTTGACCTCTGTAGTCAAGTCTAGTTTGTCTTTCATTCATATCGCAAACATATCCGCGAGTAGAAGAAAAAAACATGAAATTATTATTGTTGCCTGAATCCAAATCCGAAACAATAAATCCACCAGAAATAATGCTAAAGCCAAACGAAGTTGAACCTAAAAGCAATTGGACGGAAGATTCATGAAAAGATAATATAAAACCGAGTTTCATTAATCCTAAGACTGAAATAACATATCGGCGAATCTGTGGAGCATAGAGGATATGACTTCAGACTAAAACTCTACCACCGCGCAAGCACAGCTCACGAGTTCTAATCCCTTCGACTTCAACACGAAAGTTGTTGTCGATGTAAATCCACCTAATTTCTCGCGGGACTCTATGGTACTCTACAAAAACGTCACGATCCCTGGCTATGTGATTTGTCGATCCTGAATCCAAAATCCACAAAGGACATGACTCAGTCAACATATCTGTACTAGGAATAAAAAACTCACTAGATTAGCCATTAAGACATTCATGTCAGATCGATTCAGGGCATGCATTCACGAAGTGTACCCACTGGCCACAGTTGGAGCATTTCCTGTATTTAGGCTTCTCGGCCTTACGCGAACATTTTCGCGGTGTTGTTTTCGGAGGAGTCCTTGGGTTCACCTCAGTCTTTGTCTACTTTGCCTTCAATGCATTTGCGCCACTGCGTTGTGCATTACTCCTTCGCCTTCAGCGACTCTTCTTAGGTCTAGAGGATGGCGCCACACACACATCAACCTTAGGTCCAGTGACCTTGGGTTTGTCCTCTTCAACTCAATGTGCCTTCGAACGTGTTCAAAGGTATTGAGGGCCTTAGAATGAGTTATTTAGATTTCCATCTGTTTCTAAGAGTTAGGCAAAGAGCGGATTACGACCTGGATTTGCTGCTCATCGGTCACTGACTGACCGTTCTCCTTGAGTTTCACAATCATGTTGGCCATATGCCTCAGATACTATCTCGCGGAGTGCTGAGGATTCATCATGTATGAATCAAACTTAATGTTGAGTGAGCACAACTAAGCAGTCGTATAGAACCATTTCTAGCCTGCAAAGTATCCCACAACCCTTTAGTTGTGTGATAAGCTCAAACTCATCCACCGTACTCAGCATCATGGCGCACGTCTCAGCATCATTAACCTCCCACCCAAATGGAAAGTCTTCTGCTGATTCGTTATTCCAGAATCGGGTCTTTTCATAATCTTCTTGATGGGGTTAATGGATTTCTACTTAGGACCATTTTTATATGCTTTATCCGAATTTTATAGTGCTCACCATTAAGTCTAAGACCTTTGTCCAACTAAGCGATGATATTCTACATGGCAGACTAATTTCTCTAACTAAAGGAAATTCTAATAGGATCATGGAGACACAAGGAACAATGTTCTATTGCATGTAAAAGACAAGTCTCAGACCGATAGGACAAACTTGAGAACATACTTAAACCCGGGGGACAACCCTAGCTATGCTGAGAAGCACTCCCCATCTCTAAGCATGCCCTAAAGTCACTACTATCAATCGAAACACAGTCTATACCAACAGTCCACAAAGGACCGGAATCGAACATATCGCACTAAACCAAAGTGTTCGACTCTTACATAAAACAATTGTCCTAGAATTATTCAAGGAAATTCGGAGAACCTCGCAGACTAACCGACCGGTTCACACTAAGGAACATTTTCCTAGGTGTAGTTCGTACTCATCCAAACTTCCGAAAGGATACTAAGGACAATCCTAAAAGTTTGCTACCTAGACTATGCCAGAACTAGATCTCCCTACCAAGGTAATCTATCTTATGCAAGTAAGGTAACAAACACACAGTTCAATACACACACATATATATTGATACCTTTCAAAAATAAATTAATTTGGGGCTAATTTGTAATTTTCAAAACTTTGAGGACTAAAGTCACCCTAACCAAAGTTTGGGGATCAAAATCACCATGAATAAAAATTTGGAGACCAAATTCTCAACAAATAAAAATTCAGGGACTAAAGTCTCAACAAATAAAAGTAATTAACATGTTAGACCAATTTCACACACTATGCTGGGATCTCAACAATCACAACCTAGTCAATTCTACCAGTCATGGAGTCAAGAGCCAATCAAATAAAGTAAGGCAAAACTATCTACCCTGCAGAAAACACAAAGTAAACCAGGGAACTCAAGGAACCCACACAGCGTTCTACCTATCCAGTCATGCAATATAAAACAATATAAGGCTCTCCCAACAATTTAAATTGGTCCAACAATTAATTAAATTAGCCAAATTATTTATGAAAGGGTCCAGGCACATTTACCGGACTGAAATAATCCACTAGGACCCACAGAGGATCCAGGATCGGCACCAAATTTGTTTCAGACCAATTCAGGTGGCCCGGGGCCTCCGAATTAGCTTAGACCGGTCCAGACAGCACAAAACCATCTGAACCGGTCCAATCAGTCGGTCTGAACCGAACCAGTCTGGTCAGACTGAATCGAACCGATCGGCTCAAACCGACGGGTCTAGACTGAACCAGACCGGTCTGATTAAATCGACCAGACCGAACCGAACCGGACTGGTTCACACAGAACCAGACCGATCCGGTTCACATAGAACCGGACCGGTACTGTTCTTCTTCTCCACTGAGAAGAAGAACAGTGGCTGGCTGCTAGGGTTTTGAAACCCTAGCAGCCGCCACTGGCTGCTATGGCAGCTGATCGGCCACAGAGGTTGATCAGCTGCCATGGGGCTGGCCACGGTGGCCAGCCCCCCTTTGCTCGGGGTCGGCCACGTTCGGCCGACCCCCGATTGCCAGGCAGGAGGCCAGAGCCGCGGCCACATAGGCTGCGGCTCAATGGCCTTGGGCTGGCCACTGTGGCCAGCCCCTCCTTTGCTCAGGGTCGGCCACGTTCGGCCGACCCACCACCGAGCTGTGGCCAGAGCCGCGGCCACATAGGTCGCGGCTCCATGGCCTTGGGCGCGGCCACCTCACCACCTCGCAGGTGGGGCTTCGGCCACCACGCCAGGGCCGCCGCCACCGAGGCTGCGGCCACCACGCCAGGGCCGCCGCCACCGAGGCTGCGGCCACCACGCCAGGGCCGCCGCCACCGAGGCTGCGGCCACCATGCCAAGGCCGCGACCACCATGATGTCAGCCTTGGTTTCTCGGCGTCAGATTCGTATTGGAGTTTTAACGTGGTTCGACAATTCGGAAACCAACCTACTATGGCTCTGATACCAATGTTGGAAATTGATGTACAAAACATGCAATCGATTAAGGTACAACATAACACATAATTAAGTTACCTCCCTGAACGATTGCCTTAACGGAAGCGGAAGCGGATCTGCCTGAGGTTGGGATCACGGTCTGTCGGACGGGAGGACACGCCACGGTTTGACGGGCAATGACCTATAATACCACAGCTACTGACCTCTGTCTAAACTGTAGGGCGGCTAGGGCATCACTGTCATCATCAGACATCATTAGGTTTTCCAAACCCTGAGCACCCCTATATATACTGATATATAGAGGGATAGGTTTTAAGGCCAGATACACAACTGGGCTTATGTAAATGGGCTCCCACTTATGGGCGACCCATTATCCTAAAACCAACAGGAATCTTGTTTCTTGGAACACAATGATTGCTGGATTTGGGAATCACGGTCTTGGACAGGATGCAATTGCAATCTTTGAGAAGATGCAGTGTGAAGGAATAAAACCCGATTCTCTAACGATTGTCGGACTTCTAATAGCTTGTAACCACTCGGGTCTAGTGGATAAGGGTCTTGAATATTTCGATCATATGACGGAAACTTATGGGATTTCTCCTGATTTGGAGCATTTTTCGTGCCTTATCGACATGTTGGGACGAGCTGGAAGATTACAAGAAGCAGAATCTTACATTGATAAGTATCCTTCTTTCGGGAATGATCCGATAATCCTGGGGAGTTTGCTGTCGTCCAGTCGTCTCCATAAAGATGTCTCCATTGGGGAGCGTTTGGCTAGGAGAATTTTGCAGCTTGGACCGATTACTACCTCGCCTTATGTCTTGTTGTCAAACTTGTATGCTTCAGATGCGGATTGGGAGGGAGCGGCCGAGGCGAGGAAGTTGTTAAGGTTTAGTGGGTTGAAGAAGGAGCCGGGGTATAGTCAGATTGAATTCAACGGATCGTTTGAGCGGTTCACGATCGGGGACTTTTCGCATTCGAGGATTGATGATATCAAGCATGTACTAGGGAACTTGAATTGAGTTGCCACTGAAATTTCAGTAAGTTATGCATCATAGTAATTGTATTTTGGGGAGTATGGCCTTCTTTTTAGTTTTGAGATTGAATTTTGTAGGGAAAGTGTACAAATTGCACAATTACTTGTATGGAGTAAAATACTGTCATTTTTTGTTCATATTTAACAAAAAACTTCAAACTTAACGAAGCTAACAATTTGGCCCAAGTATCAAAGTTTAAGTAATACTTTTACAAAACAAAAATAAAGTTTAGGTAGTAATTTGTAAAGTGTTCAAAGTTGAAATAACGATTTGATTATTAATCCTATATATAAATGGATGAACTCATGTTATCCCAATTGATTTTAGGATAAAATTTCATTAATGTAAATAGTTATTTTTTATTTATATGTTAAGTTTATCCCAATTAATTCTCATACTTATAAGAAGGAAAGGTAACATTTTCCTCCCAAAAGTAAAGAAATTACTGCTTTTTATGAATTTTTTCAAAATCTATTTATTTTAGAATTTTTTTTTGAAAAAGTGAATATAAAAAAAAAAAAATTAGAAATCTATATATAGGCGCGGGACACCGGGGACGCGCCTATTGAATAGGCGCACCTGGCAGGTCGCGCCTATTCATAGGCGCGACCTAGGGATGCGCAGGTTGATGACGTAGGGTTCTTTTTAAAGAACCCTACGTCTTCTTCGTCTGCATCCCCGCCTCCAAGAGCTCCCCGACGCCTCCTCCAAGCTCCAGCCTTGCCAGCTCCCGTCTCGCCGTCGCCAGCTCCGGCCTCGCCTCGCCGTCGCCAGCTCCGATCTCCCCCTTCATTCCGTCGCCTCGCCTCGCCGGAATCCGCCTGCATTCTCCTCTCCGCTGCGCAAGCTCCCGCCGCCGCCGCCGCACCTGCCGCCTCGCCTCCGCAGCCAAGCCTCTAGATCCCGACGCCAGGCAAGGCCGCCACCAGCCCGCCACCGCAGACGGCCACCGCGACGATAACTCGGTAAAAAAAAAAAATTTAATAAATTCTTTTTTTTATAAATATATGATTATTAGTATTTATTGTTATGCTAATTAGTAGTTATAGTGTTAATTAATTATATTAGTATAAAGTAATTATATATATTTGAATTATTAGATAATGATTAGTAAAAAAATTGTGCCAAAAATATAAATTGTTATAAATAAAAAATTTATACTGTTTAATTGTACAGTTATCATGCAGCCGCACGTAGTTATGCCAAATTTGTCGCACGGTACAAACGTGATAGATGTTGGTCTTTTAGATCCATCGGTCCTTTGGGGTCAAGATAATCATCGTTCGTCGGATCTTAGCGATAATCAACAAATAACGTTTCGATGTTTAAAAGGCGAAGGAAATCTAATTTCAGAAAATGCAAAAGCGATTGTGCAAGCAGTTGGATTATGGGATGTGGTTATTATGTCACATCCCAAACTGGATCCAAAGTTATTGACCGCATTGTGCGAGCGTTGGCGGCCAGAGACACACACCTTTCATCTCAGACATGGAGAGATGACGATCACTCTAGAGGATGTAGCCGTGATACTTGGACTACGTATACACAGAGATGCCGTAACAGATGATTATGCCGTTGAGCCAGATATGGATGCTGCGGGTATGGAATTATTGGGTCTGAACTTACAAGGTCGTAAAGATTTTGTTAAGTTGACTACGTTACGACAACATCTTTTTCATCCTCATCTTACCGCCGAACAACAAGCGATGACATTTATCCTCATGATACTTGGTGGTGTGATGTTTACAACGACAAAGAAAGACAAGGTGTCGTTAATCTACTTACCCCTATTGAGGGATTTAGACAAAGTAGCTCATTATAGTTTGGATTCAGCTGTTTTGGTGGCTACATATCGGGGATTGTGTGATGCCTCTGAGCTCAACGCTGCAACATTCTCAGGATGTGCCATCCTAGTACAGGTATTCCATATGAAAATTTTGGATGAATATTTAGAATTGATTCTACAATTTTATTAATTTTTTACACTACAGTTATGGTCGTGGGAGCACCTTCACCTTGGTCGTCCTGTGCTCCAGGGTGAAGTTCCTGGTGGAGAGATGCATCCCTTAGGATACAGGTTGATTTTATTTTTTTTGGATTGATTGTGACAAACATGTGTATTCGTTATTTTGCTGAAATCTGAATGGTGAATATTTTTCTTAATAGGTGGGCATTTCTCAAAAGATCGTTTAGTCACCAAATTCGAACTACGAATTTGGTGTACTATAGGGATGACTTGGAGTCTCAGTCAGCTGATCAGGTACCATATTTGAGGATATTTTTCTTATATATGTTTCGAATATTATTAACCCTACGTTATGATCGCGAAAAACTTTCAATATTAGGTCACATGGGTGCCGTACAGTCCCTTTAGGTTGGCTATTGCATCCCCTGTCTGTCGTGACCACCCCGAGTTATTCCGAGCGAAGGTGCCACTTATCTATTTTAATGTGGTCGAGTGGCACCGTCCAGTTAGAGTCATGCGGCAATTTGGACTGCAGCAACACATTCCAGAGATAACACGTGATGAGGTTCAAGATCATGTGCGACTGCATAAGATAACACGTAAAGGTCCGCAGGGGGAGCGTCGTTGGACAACAATGCATCAAAATATGATTGCATTATGGAACAACCGTGTACCTTTTGTGAGGCAGGAAGACCAACCGGTGGTGAACGTCGCGCAATATATGGCATGGTATCAGCAAATAACCCGACGATTCATTACGACTCCATTTGCCGAAGCTAGTACGGCTCATCAACCAAGAGCTCCGTTTGTCTCTCACGGGGGACAAGTAGAGACAGTGGTAAGTAACTACGTAGTCATTACTTATGTCTATCATTGTTGTTAATAATTGACAATTCATTGTTTTTAATCATTTAATATCATTGTTGTTAATATTGCAGATGGGATACATGTCTAGAGGAATTCACCTTGCACGGAAAGCTGCAAGAGGTACCCTCAAGTTCACAAAACGAAATTTCAAATTACTGGGCGAAGCATACTTAGATTTTTTTGACAACCTTCAAAAATTGACATTTCTTACCGACGACCCATTCAACCTCCCTAAAACGGTGGTTTAGAGAAGATGCTAATTTTTTTACTTTTTTATTTTTTTCCTAAAATTTTAGTGGACTCAAATACTGACATAAAAAGAGTAATGACACTGGTTACATGAAATTTCGACATTTACATTTTTCTTAAAAATTATAACATCTTCTAAGTACGATATACTACATATTACAACATATTGTTATTAACTGCGTGTAAGAACTATTGCATTCATCTTCTATGTTATTTAGTTAGTTGTCCTAATTTTTTTAGATTTTTTTGACAACCTTCAAAAATTGACATTTCTTACCGATGATCCATTCAACCCCCCTAAAACGGTGGTTTAGAGAAGATGCTAATTTTTTTACTTTTTTATTTTTTTCCTAAAATTTTAGTGGACACAAATACTGACATAAAAAGAGTAATGTCACTGGTTACATGAAATTTCGACATTTACATTATTCTTAAAAATTACAACATCTTCTAAGTACGATATACTACATATTACAACATATTCAAATTACAACTTTTTTCTTATGAAGCCTAACGTGGAGCTTTACATGTCAATCGATTATGTCCACTCCCACCGCATTTGGAGCAGTTGTTTCTCCTGGGCAAACCTTCCCTAGCGTCCATCTCGTTATGAATACGACTGGATTTTCTTCTACCACGCTTTGTCCTCCACCTATTCGGATCATGAGTATACTTTGGAAGATCAAACCGTGGCCAACAATAATCGTCTGGTATTGGTTGAAAAAATGGTGAGTATGCTGCTAGACGTGCATGATTCGAATATAGCGGATCAACATGAGGAGCCCATTGCATCCCTGCCTTAGTGAGTGCTGCCATTCCATGTGCACACGGGTGATGATATATTTGCCATAACCCACACTCACATTTTTCCTCAACCACGTTAACCGTATAATTCTCGGGAGTGGTTCAACCGACACCTTGTACAAATCTACCAATATCACGGACTTGGAAAACACCGTGTTCTCGACTGAACTGGGCCACTTGCATCCTGCCAAGTTGTTTCTGTGCGCGAGAAATGGTCTTTTGGACAACGTCCGACCACACCTTCGACTCCTCAATGACAACCATTGCTTCGTGTCGACGCGTGAAGAAGTACGTATTGGATCTCCAATAAGTTAGTTTGACTAACTCAGTCAACGGCAATGCCCTTGCGCCTTTTAAAACGCCGTTAAACACTTCAACCAAGTTCGTGGTCATGTTTCCATACCGCGCTCCTCCATCGTACGCTAATGCCCATCTCTCAAGGGGTATGTTGGATATCCAATCCCTGTACTTTCCATCATGGATCACCAATAGATTAGCATACCAAACATCAAACTTACGTTTATCAGGTGTACTTGCCATTATGTAAACCTGCTTTTTCAGGATAACACTTTTGAAGGCGTGATTGAAATTACTTGCTATGTGCCGTGCACAAAAGCGATGTGTTCCAACACCGTATTGACAATATACAGCCTCGACCGCGTTAATTATTGCCATGTGCCGATCAGACATTAGACATACATATCGATCATTGGTTACGTTATCCCTCAGATGCTGTAAAAACCAGTTCCAACTCTCGTTTGTTTCTCCGTCTGCAATACCAAATGCCAAAGGATATATGCCATTGTTAGAATCGTACGATACGGCTACAAGCACTTTTCCATTGTATTTCCCATACAAATGTGTCGCATCTATACTTATATGTGGCCGAAAATGGGAAAATCCTTCAATGGCTGGATCGAATGACCAAAACATCATTCCAAAGGTCGCTACTCCAGTTTCAGCATTTACCCTTTTGGGCATGAAATCATACACTGTCCCAGGGATATATACGGCCATAGCTGAAAGTAGCCTAGGAGGTTTACAAACGCATCCTCGTGCATTCCATATAACGACTCCAACACCACTTGTTTCGAGTACCACGCCTTCGGATATCCAATTTTCGAACCAAACTCGTTCTCCACCATCGATTGGATTACTGAAATTTTCAGTCCAGTGTCAGCTAAAACAGAATTTCTTATTAAAGCCGCTATCATCTTGCAGTCGATGTTTTGGTGTCGCTCGATGAGGACTTCATTAGCACATGTATGTGGAGAATTCAGTTTGGATATTCTCCATAATCCAGTATGCTTAAAAAGACTTCCTCTCAATGACCAAGAACAATTTGTTTGATCAACTTTACACCTGAAAACAATTGATTTTGGAGTGGATGTCTCGACAATACACACCTTAGACTTTGCTATGTGCCATTTCCTCACAGCGGCAGCTAACTCGTCCTTACTACTAAACTTCATGTTTGTATTCAGGAAATTTTCACTCGAAGTGTCATCATCAGCCATAGACCACTCATCCCTTGATTGAAAGTTGTCTATCCAGTTACTATCAACCCAATTTTCAGCAGTGGGTTGCATCATTTGCACGTCGTGTGAGCTACTTCCACCATGGACACCTCCGTGTACATCTTCAGAATTCTCACCAACTTCAAACACCTATTCGTTGTCTTCATCAATGTGCCCTGTAAAATGCTGACTATATGGATCTTCTGCATTAACCACATGGTCATCTGAGAGTACATCAACGTCGACATCGTCATCTGAGATATCATTGTTGTGACCATGCAAAATATTCACTGTCTCCTCACCCCCATCCCCGATGTTTGGAATCAAATTGAGTTCTCTAGTCACGCTAAACACAATAAATCGACTAGCATAACTTAATTCTAAAGCAAAAGACAATGTTGAATCCGACCGAATACGCACAAACTTGCAAAGTCCATCAGTATCCGTAAATTTATATGAAATGTTTATGGACATGGCTTCAACATCCGGCCAACTACACTCCATACATATAATTTCATTTAGGCGACCAAGAGAGATATCCAAGGTAGCTCTAGTAATACTGGATGTACCACCAACATAAACCTCACTACCATTCTCGGACACTATTTGGCCGCCAAATAAGCAAATTATACCAATTTCTGTCATGCTTGATCCTAACAAAATTAGTAGTATCAAAATTCTTATCACATATGATATATATGTAAATATAACTCCTACAAATTTTTTAAAAATTAATATTATGAAATATATAAAAATAAATAACTTACCTTGGATATGCTACGCAGGAGATGATGAGGAAGAAGATATGCTACGTAGGAGATGAGAAGATGATGGAGAAGAGCAAACGCAAAACGCAGATGAGCGGTATATTTATCGAATGTAATAATAATTGGTTATTACTGTTACAATTGGTTCAATAATGGGGCAGAAACGCATATAATTGGTTAATAGGCGCGATTTCAAAGTCGCGCCTATTGCAATAGGCGCATTTTGGGGATGCGCCTATTGCAATAGGCGCATTCTGGGGATGCGCCTATTAACATTTTCCTAAATATCTTTGGACGATATCTACTTTTTCAAAAAAATTTCCTAAACTATACACTTTTTGAAAAAGATCGCTTTTTTTTCATAAGTATTTTCATTTTGACATTAAGTACAAACCCTAGCAATGAATTCAATGCCCCCAAACTACAATATCCCACAAGCAGTTGCAGCATTATAAATACAAAACAACACCAATATTTTACCCAAATTGTAATATACGACAATTTTTCAAAATGTTTCGTCAAATTTTTAGTTTCTCCCTTAAAGTTTAAATCGTAATTTTTTTTTCTTCATGTTTGACCAAAGTGTAAATTTATCTCATCCTACAATTTTTCAATCTAAATTTAATATACTAAGTTTTAAAGTGTAAAAATAACATAAAAGTTTCAAAAATATCATAATTTAACAATCCCAAACTTTTTAAAATGTTACAATTGAGTCCTGATTCGATCGGGACTTGATTGAACCCCAATCTAGGCGGCTCGGGTCTGAGTCTTAACCCAAACCGACCACATGTGAGGAAAATCAAGTCTGAGTCTCTTAATCGAATCGAAACTCAATTGTAACATTTAAAAAAAATGAGTTAAATTATGATATTTCTAAAAAAAATCTGTTATTTTTAAAACTTAATATGTTAAATTTAGATGAAAAAGTTGATAATTTCATTAAAATTTACACTATGACCAACACGAGGGAATACAATTTTACAATTTAAAAAATTTAGTAGGAAAACTGAAAATCTAACCAAACATTAGAAGACAATATAATAGTTTACCACAAACACAAACTAATCAAACCTATTACAATCTACCAACTTCCTTTCCCACATCCCATCATCGCACTAACTTAACACAAACTCAGTCTCTTCACCAGAATCGTCACTCTTGGTCGCACTTCCTGGCGAGACCACCGGTTGGTCTTGAACTTCAGTCTCGATCTTGAGCTTCTCCTTCTGAATAAACTGCCTCGGCATTACTTCCAAAAGGAAGCTGCCACCGTTCCACACGGTGGCAGACACTTTGAGGAGCTGGAAAACTACAGATACTTCGTACGATAAGAAGATGGGGACGGTGAGCGCCATTGTTGCCACGGTGAAAAGAGCTTGCAGCAAACTGTACATGAGCATACGGTTCGGGTCACCGAGCACACCACTCAACCTCCACCACAGATTGTTCGCTTTTTGTGCTTTTTTGGAGAGCTCTCTAAAAAACAGTCATGAAAAATGCAACAAAATTAGAGCTAACAAATAATCATTTTAATGAATAGAATTAACACGAGTGCAATAACATTGAGAGCATGAAAAGGGAATACAAATCTTTACAGTAAGTACCTCACATATTACGATTTGAAGAATTAGTATATGTTTTTTTTTTCACTTTTGGTGCCTAACATTTGACTAGGGTGGGAAAACGGGTCATGGTTTGTGTCAGGGACCCCTAACCCAAACCTGACTCGTGTAATAATATGGGTAAATTTTTCAAACTCAAACATGATCCGCGGATTGGTGGGTCAATTCGCGGGTCAGAATGATCCGTCAGAAATGAAAGGATTGGGTCAGACTGACCCATTGGACCCCTATGACCCGCGAGTCAGAATGACATGTTCGACCCATGCATACAAAAAAAAACTGTTATTTTAATATAATATAAAAATGTCACGAATCACGAATTGACCCATGAGTCAAACCTTCATACCCAAACCTGACCCATGATATCACAGGTCATCTACGGGGGGTCAAAATGACCCATGGTTCAAAAACTCTGATCCAAACACGACCCGTGTGCGACCCACGGGTTGTGTCAGGTTTTGCTACCCCTACATTTGACTAATATTGCACCATCTTTAAAATGTTTGTTTTAAACATCTCTTTTTTTTTATTGTTACACTGTAGTAACTATTTTTATTACTAAAGGTTAAAAAAAAAAACTGGCATGCTTAATAAATAAAATATCTAAAAGATGATACAATAACAATCAAATGTAAATTACCCAAAATAAAATTATGGGGTATCAAATTGTAACTTGTCACAATATCAGGTAAAGGAAATTTTGATCCCAATGGGACAAGATCAGTTAAGCACATAATGCGGTTTTCTATTAAAAAAAAGTTAATTTTGGTCCATTTCATGAGCAAGATCAGTTTTGAAAATATTTGATTGTGATATTTGAAAAAGTATTTGGTTAATTTTTTAAATTTTAAAAATATTTAGCGATAATTTTTGGACAATAGAGTACCAATTTACCATCGTTTTTAAAACTATTTAAAATATTTTGAGTTTGAAAATTTTCTGCAAACATATTTGACTATTTTCATACTTTTTGATGAACCCACCTGTAGGAAGTCATTACTTCAGGATCCCTTAGCAGCCTCTGTCGTCTGAGGACATTAACTATGAGAAAATACAGAGCTTGCCAAAGGGTGTAAGCGCCCAAAGGAACAAAAAACAGCCATGTCCACAAGTAGGACTTGTCCTCCACATAAGGCCATGATACCCTCCTTGCAGTTCCAACTGGATGCATTGCAGCAAAAGTCGTTGGATTCCACCATCGTATGGTGAAAAACACCAACCCTGATGTAAAAATAACATCTTCATCATTCAAATGAAAGTAAAAGTAAAAGCAATCGAACTATTGGTAAAAAAAAACGTCATACACTGCTGTTCATCTTCATTAACCTCTTCAAAAAAACTAAGAATTGAAGGGTAGAGTTGATTTTTCAAAGGGGCAATGGCTTTGATATTGATATCAATGAGTAATTAAGGTGATAAATAGCAATGGCAGGTTAAAATCAACAAGACACCACCTTAATGAAGGTCAGAGTCAGACAACCTTAATGAGAGAAAAAAACAAACTCACAAATGTGTCTGAAGTACTCAATATTAGGGGTGAGCAAAAAAGACTGGTTGGACCGAAATCCCGACAAAACCGGCCCGAGACTGGCCCGACTAAGACCGAGACCGACTAGGACCGAGCGGGCGGGTTTTTTCCTCTAAATTCGGGCTCGGGTTTTTCCCCTATTCCCGATTCGGACCGGCCCGGCCCGAGTTGTCTAAAACCCTAATTCAAAATACTATACTATATATCAACTTCTCCAACTAAGTCTCGGACTTTCGCCTTCGTATTCTAAAAAACTCAGCAAGTTAGCAACTCCCGCCACACATGTGCTAATTTATTGTGTTTTGTGTTTCTATGTTCTAAATTTGATGAAAATTTGGACAAAAAAATGTATTTTTTTGTTAGACTGAAAATTTCGGTAATGGACCGAGACCGGCCCGAATCAAGCAAGACCGATTCGGGCGGGCTTTTTATACCGAAATCGATCTCGGTCTCGGTCCTCCAAAGGTGAAGACCGAAATTTCGGGCTCGGGCTTGCCAAAAAAAATCGACCCGGCCCGCCCAAGCTCACCCCTACTCAATATGAGTTTTAAGACTTCATTTTAATAGAATCATTGATATTATGTTCGGGATGAGGAAAGGAATGGTACGGATAAATTTACCAGGGAGAAGGTGAATGAGAACGCTAATGATTTTATCAGCAGAACTGAAGACCAAGCTACATCGCCAAACAATTAGAGCCCATGCCAATGGTCCCTACAGATATAGCAGTCAAAGAACTCAAAAATATAGTAGTGGTAACAAAAAAAAGAGCAGATTTGGATAGAAAATTGGAGTACCTCGGCAAAGGAGAAGCAGACCATAAAAAGCTTTTCATTCTTAGGGTATAAGAGAAGATCGATCAAGAAGATTGTGTTTGCATAATAGCAGAAGTCCTGTGTCACATGTATGCGTGTTTCATATAAGTTTCATGTTAGGATCGATTAACACCAATTGATGAAGTAGAAGAACCAATTCTAGAGAGATTAGAGAGAGAGAGGTAGAGAGAGAGATGATTTCCGTGGTAATCAGCCAATAGGTAACCTCCACGCGGTTTGACTCATTTGTATTGATGATGGTTACTGTTACAAAATACGTATACATAGAGAAATACAGTACAGTATAGCCTATGGGGACGCGTACATTAATACATAATCTACCATTACATATTAATCAGACTACAATACCTAACATTTCAAAGTAAATTCACTATTGGGGATTAGAAAGCTACTCTGCATTTGTTCCGATGAACAAAGAAGTGTATGAAATTGGACTCCCACAAAAGAAAACACAGCATTCAAATGAAGAGCAGATCGAAAGGAAATATGATAGTCTCGGGAATGAGATCTTACCAGAAGATAGTAATGCCATTTCTTGTACCGATAGTATATCCAACGAAGTGGGACAAATATTATGTAGAAAAAACAATACACATAAGGTATATCTTGCGGTCCTGAGAAAACGAACAATGAATTCAAGCTTGTCATGAATTCTAAACATTAACTGCCAATTTCGTGTCAATATAAGCCAGGAGAAGCACACTTACTAGCACCCAACAGGAAGCAGAACCCTCCAAACCCCAGCACACTCAAAAGATGAGTCACCTAAACAAAGGAAACCGGAATTATAGCCTTTAATATGCTTATCATTATCATCCACTAATCACCAAAAATTAGCCCATTTAGCGATTAAACTTTTGATGAAGAGGGTTGTCAAGGCGTCGGCATGACTATTTCTTGGGGTCCGTCAAAGCTACACCTTTAAAAATTATTGAGGTTCGTATCATCATTTGAATTAAAAGAACGGTAAGAATCAAAACTTTGCCTTATTTATGAATCGCTCGTGTTCTTCGGCTTGCTTGGCGATCTTAACTGCCTGCTTGGATAGAATCTGCTTGGTCTGATTCGCTTGTTTCGACAAAATTTCCTTCGTTTGCGCCACTTTCTGCAAAACAAATCAAGACCCACGTCGCGGAATCGTATCAACGACACAAAAGACGAAACTTTACTCGAAACCGACACCACCCGTGGGTAGTGAATCACGCACCTTGGATCGATCCTTGATGCCCTGCTTCACCCTTTGAAAAGAATTCCCATTTGCTTCTTCGACCGAGTCGTTGCTGGTGTCCATTTTGCTTGATGATGAACCAACCAGATTGAGAGAAAAGGAGACAGAGACAAGGAGATGGAGCAGGAGGAGGAAGGAGAAGGTGATGTTCTGATCGGTTCCTCTTGGAAGTTTATGAGGAGGATAGAGAAATTAATGATATTAGAGTAAGAAAGGGCCAAAGGGGATTCTTCCCCCTGTTTTTTCCTTTCATTGCATTTTCTTCTTTTTACAAACTGAGTTCCTCTCCGATACAGGCCCTGACTCGAGTCTTTACGATCACTTGAAAATGGTGAGATGGCTTGCATCGGGACCAGATGACAGTATCCACCAGTGTTATCAGAACCAAACCGGACCAGCGGACGACTGAAAATCGAACCCTTGTCCGATTTAGTTAGCTAAACGACTGACTTGCATAACAACATTATTTGAACCGGTGTGAATCAGACGGTTTTTTAAAACCGATTGGTTTCCACTTCATTTTTTTTTACTGCTTTTCGATTTAAACCAATTTATTTTGTTCTCTGATCCGATCGATCATCTTTAGCTGGTTCGACCAGTTTAAGATTTGTCTTTAAAGTTCAGGAGGTGAGAGGTCAGACGGAAGGGGGAGGGGAAGGAGGGCAACGAGAGGGGGGCGAGAACGAGGGAGGGGCGGCGGGAAGAGACAGGGGAGGAGGGGAGCTGGAGGATACAAGGGAGGAGGGGGGCTGGGCAGGAGGAGACGGAGGGAGGAAAGGGACTGAGCGGAAGGGGAGAGGACATGCTAGTCAGAGGGAGGGTTGTGGAGTGGGCAGGAGGGCTGCGGAGAGGTACACTTTTTTTCTTATAAACAATGAACCGCACATTGAACCGAATTCGTCATGTTGAGACGAACTAACCAAAAACATGTCATGTTTGAGGTTTGATCTGATTTTGACAACACTAGTCTCCACAATGGGAAAAAAAATATATAATTTTTCTGTGAATATTATTTCGGTCGGAAAAATATATTAGAGGATTAAGACAATTTTAGGAATGCTTTAAATTCAAAAGAAAACCAAGATAGAATTAGGAATCGTGTATATAATTAAATTACTATTTTACAACTTAAAATTTTAAAATTTATTTTACAAAAACTATAATAAAATATAAAATACAGATAAAATTGTAATTATTAAATACAGATACGGTTATAATATTAAAAAAATATTTTTTTGAAAAAATCATTTCTTATGGAAGCTATATTTCTTCACACCAACAATGGGATCACATATAGGATATGGATTATTGAGTTTCTATATACGATATATGTCATTGGAACACGACATATTCCCATTATGTTAAAAGAAACATTAACACCTTGTTCATGTGATCTGTGTAGTGTTGTATTCGGCCATGCCAAATTAAGTGATGAAAGTTCGTAATTCTGGAAACGTAACTACACCACCACCACGTTTGTCGATGGATTCCTCCTTCGATTTGGCTCGGGGAAATGGCTACCTCAGTGATCATACAGCAGTTCTATAACTGAATCTAATATGCATATACAAGTAAGTAAATTTGATGTACATTCAAAGCCAGTTTTCTCTTGTATACTACAAATTCATATTGACAGGTGATTATTCTCGAGCTTTTAGTATCATAGTACAGAATACGAGTTGTAGTATTAATGTCGGTGAATAGATATACGTACTCAAAACGACGCCGTTCATGATTCGATCATATTGAAAGAGTATTTTGATAGCAGCTGTGGCACTTTTGATATGATGCATCCATATGTCTGAAACAATATCCATATTTAACAACGTTAACTAATAACCAACTCGATTTAACCGAGTTAGAGTAAGGGAAAGGGTAAAATACGACATTGTCACATAATGTTTGACCGGATTTTCAGTGTTCCTTCTAAAGTTTAAATCAAATCATAAAATTTCCTTCCTTTCCTTATGGTTGACCAAAGTACAATTTTGCCCCTTTTTCAACTTTTCCATCCAAATTTAACAGAATTAGTTTTGAAAATTGTAAAAATAACAGAAAAAATTAAAATTGTCACAATTTAACCATTTTAAATTTTTTCAAATGTTATAATTGAGTCTCGATTAAATTTGGGCTCAATCGAACCTCAATCGAATTAGGGTCGTACCAGACACCAGTTTCGATTGGGGCTCGGATCTGGATCCCCAAACCTGGTCGCCCACCCATTGGGGTCGGTCTGAATTAAGACCTAGACCTGAACTCTCTCGGTTGGGACTCAATTGTAACATTTAAAATGGTTAAATTGTGACATTTAAAAAAAAAACTTTTATTTTTATAATTTTCGAAACTAATTCTTTTAAATTTGAATGAAAAAGTTGACAGAGTGGATAAACTTGCACTTTGACCAAACATGAAAAAGAAATTTTTACATTTAAACTTTAGGAGAAAACTGAAAATTTGCCCAAACATTAAGATCAATGTGATATTTTACTCAATTTAACCGAGTTAGAGTAAGGGAAATGTACCTTAGTATTTTCGTGAATTTGGGATAATGGGACAGCGAGCATCTTCATGTTGCTCGGTACGATGAATTTCCGACTACCGGGTAACTTCACAAGAAAGAGCTTTATGCATTCCTACATGAACAAAGAGATTATAGTGTAAAGAAAATAGAGGCATAAAGGATTGGACTTTGGAGGTAAAGAGTGGATGATGATTTCAGTACACTGCAATAATAACCTTAGGGTGCTTCACATTTGGTGACAGGTAAGGGTACATTAGGGTTTCAAAGTCGGGTCTCCACCACATCCCTAAGCATTCTTCAACCTTTAGAAGAAAATGAAACAAGATAAACTGAGAAACTATTTGTGTCTACTGTAAGGTGTCACCTTCAAGTATACAAAAAAAGAAGTCAAGTTTACAAATACAAGCACTTTTACGCACATCACGCGCAGAGACAGAGCTAAGTAAGAGCAAGGGGCTTTGCATCTCAACTTTTGGTTTAGTTCTTTGGCCCTATTTTAATTCTTATCTCCACTGAGATACTTTTTTTTTGCCACAGGTTTGCCTTAAACTGAAAAACCAAGCTACGGTTACCATTGTAGAGTACAATAACAAGAATACACTTTTTATAGTGGCTGGATCAAGTGAAATTATTCTGATTAGGATTAGAGAATTACCTCCCATTCGGGTTCGTCCCCTGCTTCAGTGACAGAAAGCTTTCGTGTCAATTTGCGTTGGAGACACTCTAATTCTGAAGAAAACAGTTTATTTGTAAGCTAAATGCTTGATTAACTTAGTTAAGCAAAATGCTAACCTGATTCGCCGGGGCGTACACGGCCACCAGGCAGCTTATAATGCGAGTTTCGGACTTGTAGAACTAGTAAATGCGGATGCTTGAATAATTCAACCTAATACGAAAAGAACATAACTTATATATACAGCATCAATCAGTATTAATCGAGAATTAATCATGTATGTAGTAACTCCATATCGATGAATTCTTAGCTATGATACAACCACTTCGATCACTTGGAAGACTCTCCCCAGAGCATACAACATGATCCAAATCAAACCCTAGTAACTATTGATGATTCATAAGTCAGAGCAGTGTATCTATATATATCAAATGAATTATGAGTACCGACCAATATAATGGCTTCCACGGAAGTCCTCAATCCGTTTGCAGCATAGCTGATGAAACCCACACAGAGGTGCAATTAGCAACTAATTTACAAAATCACAGAATATATCGTAAACCCTAGACAGAGGGATAGTACTTGGATTTCATGCGCAGAATTCGATCGGAGAAAGATTCTTCTTTGGAGGGGATTGGATCCTTGGACCCGAAGTAGTAGCCATTGAGAGGGTAGATATCCAGTACTCGTCGAATGTCATCGCGGCCGTTGATCATCTCCATAGTCGCAGCTGCAACTGTGTCAATAATATTCAGAAATGCAAGTGAAGTTTGCAGAAGAAGCTTTTTGAAAAGAGACGTGTTGCTTTGATGGTTCTCGAAGAGCAGATATATATATAGACTCTAGTATAAAGGAATCGCCGAGTCGGTGGTACGTGTCTCTTTCCGGAGAAGCCGACGTACATTCCTTCGAGTAATATCTATATATATATTAATTTGGTTAATTTTTTTTTTTTTGGCCAAAAATTTGGTTAAGTTAGGTAGAATTTTTACGATATTTTCTCATTTCTAATGTCAATTTTATAACTTCTAATTGGTCAATGTTAAACATATAATTTTCACTCATATGTGGCATGTCATGTAATATAGTTTAAAAAAGGGAAAAGTATGAAAAAAATGTAACATGTTTGCCCAAAGTGGTGAATGCGGCCCAATGTTTGTTTTTGATGAAATATGTTTGTTAGTGTAGGTTTTTGATGAATTCCGTCAATTTATGTTTGTGTCCGTCAAAAAAGGCCGTTAGTTGCCTCCAGTCACGGCACGTGAGTTTCCGTCTGTTTGGAAAGACCGAAATGCCCCTGTGGACTTCACCTATTCTAACAGCTTCTCCTTCGTTGAACCCATTTGTTTCTTCTCCAACAATCCCCTCCAAGGTGGCGTCCGTAGCAGCGTTTCTTCCCAATTTCGTCGGTCATTCATTGTTTTATCTCCAAGCTGGTCGCCGAGGAAGAATGGGACCGCAGTACTCAGGCAGCAGTACACCAAGCTCGAACTCGAAGTCGGCCGTAGAGTACCCGAGTTGGCATTGCTACTGTGGTTTCACGACACATGCTAAACCCGCATCGACATGGAAGAATTTCAGTCGCATGTTCTATGGGTGTCCCAATTACAAGGTTTGTTTGTCGATTCGTTTTATTTTGAAGCTTAATTTTGAATCCGTCATCTTGAAAATCAGTCATTTTCGAAGCCCTAATTTGGTGTATTTCTGTTGAAGAACCACGGTTGTAGCTACTTTGAGTGGTGTGATCCGCAAATGTGCATATACGGAAGGAGGGCCGTGAACAAATTTCGGGATATGCATGTGAAGATTGAAAGCGAAGTGGTTCTTGTACGAAGGAGGGAGAAGATGTTGATTACTGCTGTTGGTGTTCTGGCGGTACTGCTGTTTGGTGTCAGCCTAAAACTGGTCATTGGGTGAACGTGTTGTGTTAGTTGTATTTTAAAGACTAATGTTTGTGGGTCGAGGTGTTTTAAAGTAACTATGTTTATGTTGTCTAAACACCAGATGACCTATGTTTTGTAATTGTTGGTATTTGAAGAAACAAGTTTGGCCACTTGTTGATAATAGATGTACTATGTTTGGAGTGACAGGACAAAAATTGGTCGACTAAATCCAAAAGAAACACACCTGCAATTAAATACCTGTCCCACAACACATACACATTCCAGACAACTTCAACAGAACCAAGTACTTCCAGTATGCATATAACATACACAATCCAGACAACCAATACTAGTCAACAAAACCAACCTAAACAATACCAAGTTCATCCTAAACATCCAATGAAACCTACTAATGTTCACAAAACTAAAGTTAACGCCTCAAATTGACAGCATAACCAACTGTATGCGTCAGTCCAAAATGGCATCCAAAATGGTCTTGAAATCACGGAATGTCTTCATTGAGTCGGATACTTTGTGTACTTGCTCGACTTGAAACGAGGGGAACTCCTCGGCGGCATTGTCGACTTCTTCGGAATGGTCTTCTTCTTCGGTGTGATGGTCTGCAACGGCATATCAACAGGCACGAGAGCTCGGCAATCAGAAAGTTGTGGTGCACTTGAACTTACTCGGACACGTTCAGGCGATTCCAGGTTTACCACCTTTTCCGGAGCATTTTCAGCCTACGACCGTACAAAAGTTAGATTTCCTAACCTGTCAATGTGATAAGTGGGCAGTTAGATTTACAAACCCGAGTTTTTCTTCTCGTCGGCAGTTTTGCCCTTCAGTTTTTTGGAATCCTCTTGGTTGGTGGTTTCGGTACCGTGGGTCCTACTTCGGCTTCCTTTGGCACTTCTTGAGGTATGTTGGGAACGTCTTCACGTACTTCGTCCTGCAAACGTGTAAAATATTAATGAACAGTTAAACAATGTTTTTGAGGAAATACGTGTTCTTACCATCTGAGGTTGGGAATCTGGAACAGACTCAGGAATGTCCGACTCTTCACCCACATCAGTTTTGTCTTCCTCAGTCGGGCATGTATTGTTCTTCGGTTTAGCTCTACTCGGTCCTTCTTGTGAAACCCTAGGCTGTCTGACCCTTTTGGTGGGTGGATGTGCTGCGTCAACACCAGGCTGCGACTGTGGTTTCCTTCTAAGTCGCTGCGACCGCTGCGACCGCTGCGACCGACCCGACTGCTGTGTAGGTTGCGACTGCTGTGTAGGCTGCGATGGTTGGGTCGGCTGCGATGGTTGGGTCGGCTGTGTTGGCTGTGATAAGTTGGTCGGATGTGTTGGCTGTGTAGGCTGGGATGGTGCACTGCTCTGCGACGGCCCGGGTGTTTGTCCTCTCTTGGGGCAAGCCCTCTTGTTATGACCAGTTTGTCGACATAGGGAACAAAACTGTCATAATCTATCGCCACGTAACTTCTCTCTCGCTAATCTTATACCTTCACAGATATTCCATCGCTTCACATCGAAGTTGAATCTTTTTTGAATTTCATCTGCTATGGTCGCACTTCGTACCTTCGGTTCGTTCTTAATCAACTCCATGAAGTTCTCGCATATCCACTTACCACCAATCTTCTTGGTGTGGAATGCTCGACCGCATGAATGCTCGTCCACCAACTTGCGTAACTGAAAAGTCACTTGTTGTGGAACACGGACCGCACAACACTTGAAGCCACAGTTGGCCTGTTTGCACCGGAATTCTACTCGTTTGGGACCATTTGATCCCTTCGACTCCATCTCATACCCCTCTTGGATGCTATGTCCAATCATGTAATCCCTAAAGGCCTTCGCATCTACGAACTTCATACCAAGTTTCAGCTCGTATTTTTTGGTGGGTTGACCCAACTCCGCATTCACCTCTTCATCAATAACTCTTGTCCTATGTCCGCTTGTCACGTCGTCTTCCATGTCTGACAACGGGGGAGTCCTCAAGGTGTCGCTCGGACAGTCATGCTCCAGATTTAACATGCCTACATCTATGTTCAACCCAATACCTGCCGCGGTATCGCCCCACTCACCTTCCATCGCACCAACTACGTCGGGTATATGACCTTCTGCGGGTTTACGTCTTCTTGGTCGCTCCCCATGTGTTTGCGCTCAGTTTGGTGACGTTTCATCACCCTCATCATCATCGGTGTCATCCTCCTCTTCACCCTTTTTGGCTTTCCAATTTGGGTCGGATATGGCCTCGGAGTCGGAAGACATCTGATCCGAAGCACTACTCTCGACCATGGGGGCCTTCCCTTTCGCTTTCTCGCTCAAACGTTGCTTCCTCAGTTCAGCTATTCGTTCGGATGCCATCCTTCTTCGGTTTGCTATTTGCTTCAACAATGTGTTGTTGCGGAGTTCTTCCAACCACGGATCTTGAAGACATGCTTCCTCATCAAATGGTGGAAGCACATACAAATTGACCTCCCGCACACCTTGTTGTTTCTCCTTGATTAGTGCAATATCGTCATCGCTACATAACACTTCAATGTCCTTTTTCGGATCTCCATTCGGTGGCACGTACGTTATCACACCATCACTCTTCAAACCGTAATACTCAAGTAGAGCGGCCACATTGCAGTACCAAAAACAATCCATCAAGTCCGTCAAGCATACCTTGCCCTTGTAAACACCGTCAACCCAGTTACCATCGTAGTGGATTTGAAGAAACCACTTGCCCTCATTTGAAGTAGACATTCTGCAAACACACATAAACATACACACATAAACATTCAGTCATTACTCAAAGGGAACCAAACACAACAACATTCGGTAATTTCACAAACAACACACACATAAACAGCGACCTAATTAAACATATCAGATTTATAAACAATGCTAACATAACTAATTAACCTTTCAACATCAATCGTTTAATCGTTTTCCTTCGGTTCGTCAACTTTGCCAATGTTAGAAATTTTCATGCAGGACAAAAATTGGAGGGTGACTTTCGGCTTTTATAGACTTGAAACTGAACATGGGGTAGTTACCTTTGAAGAGTAGCTTCGATTCGAGACGGGATGACGCCAAACAGAGCAGTCGCGCCGATTCTTCAAGGACAACCGATTCTTCAAGGACAGCCGATTGCAGCACCTCACGCAGCAACGCCTTCGCTTGCTGTCTTCAGGCGAGCGTGGACGCAGCAGCAGCAGCTCCGATTGCGAAGATCCAACGCAGCAGCTCGGATTCTAGGGTTTGGTGATTTCTCTCTTCGGTTCTTCTGCACTGATGGGATGGGCACTTCTTCGATTTTTGAAACTGAAGAGTTGCAACAGAGGTGCTATGTTTTGGGGAGTGGGACCGGTTCAGTCTTATGGAGGGAAACGGTTCGGTTCGCAGAGTTTAAAGGAGGGAATGTCATCGATGGTAGTTCGGGTATTATGGTTTTTTATTAATTCAACGTTAACTTTGTTTGTCACGTGACAAGCACGTGATAAATTGTAACGGATAAAGTAACAGAAAACCTAACGTTTCTTCAAAAACCTACAGAAGTAAACGTTTTACATCAAATACCCGCGGCCCAAAACAAAGTTCATCGATTACCATTTTGGGCAAACATGTTACATCTTTTGGGCAAATTTCACTCTCTCATTCATTCTCTCAGTAAGTTACAAAATTTCACTAATATCTTCTTATTTTCTAAGTGCATTTATGATTTTTCTTATGTTTATTTTATTTACTAAATTTTATATTTTATGAAAAGCAAGAAGATGTATAAATTAAATATTTTTATTACAAAATAATTTAAGATGAAATTAAGGATTATTATGTATATTATATATCAATTTTATGAAAATAGTAATCACATGTTAATTTTATGTAGATATTTATAATTATGATATAAAATTTAGGGTATGAAAAAATTATAATAATATTTTTAATATAATTTCTTCATACTTTTCTTAGAACTATTTTGTATAAAATGTCATTGTTATATTATATTATAATCAACATATATTACAAAATTTAAAAATAATTTATAGGGTTAAATACCAACTAGCTACCTGAACTTTGGACGTTTTGTAACGAGCTACCCGAACTTTGAAAATTCAAAACGGGCTACCTAAACTTTGAAGAATGTGCAAATAGCTACCTCCGTCCAATTTTCCGTCAATTGTCGTCGAAAAGTCGTTGGAAATTCGTCGGAAATTGGAGGGAGGTAGCTATTTGCACCTTCTTCAAAGTTGAGGTAGCCCGTTTTGAATTTTCAAAGTTCGGGTAGCTCGTAGCAAAACGTCCAAAATTCAGGTAGCTACTTGGTATTTAACCCTAATTTATAATTACTATAACTATTATGCGTATATATACATATACATATATATATATATATATTCTAATAGTTTGTATTTATTTAAAAATATATGAAAATAATAGATGTCATAAAATAAATTTTAAAATTATTAATTAGCATCATATTCATAATTGATTACATTTGTTTTTATTATCTACTTATTTATTTTCAAATATTTTTATAAAATATAAATAATTGTTATATTGTATAATATTATAAAAATAAAAATAAGTTTAACAATTTTTCATAAATATAATTAATTTTTATGTTGTGTAATTGAATTATTATTAATTAAATGTACTTTAATAAAATATAACTAATAATGTTATAAATATATATTTATTTTAAAAAATATTATTAATTTACAAACTAAACTAATTTTTATATTGCGCAAAGCGCGAATCAGTCCTCTAGTATTTATATATGTTTGATAGTGGATGGATACGATATTTGTTAACACAATAAATTAAATTATATATTTTTAAAAATAAATAAAGTAAAGTGAGTTCATATTTGAATTACACGACCCATAAGGTATTAAACTTTAATTTATAATAAATTAAGGTGAATTAGCTCAACAGTTATTTATGTTGACACGTGTGACTGAACAATTGAAACTTGTGCTGAACAGTTATGTATATTTCAAAATGTGACTGAACGATTACAAAAAAATAACTAAAATACTATTTAACTGTTCATCATGTTCATTTTGATGTTCTTCATCTTCAATCTCTTCTTTTTCAATTCAAACTTGAAATCTGATTTCGAACTTAAATTTGTGTAATTCTAAGTTTGAATCGAACCCAGAAACGCATAATTGAGTTCGAAATGAACCCATAATTGTAGATTTTGGTTCATCTCGAACCCATATATGCGTTTCTGGGCTCGAATTGAATTAGGCTTGTTCATTTAAACCGGTTCACTTGAACTGGTTTGGTTCGAGCCGGTTCGACCGAACTAATATCAAACCAGACCAGTATTTTTATGCTTCAAGTAGACCAGTTCAGAATAGTACAACAAATTTAGTTCGAATCGACTCGTTTTTTTATATTGATTTATACTTAAATTTAAATCAATTAAACCTAAACCACTTTAAATATATATAATTCTAGAACCGGTTTGAAGAAAATCAACTAAACCGGTCTGAAAGTAAACCAATCCTAGAGATGTCTTCAATAAACCAAACCTACAGATGTTATTGGACTCTCGTATGTTGATGTTGGACATGATTTTAGTTGGTTGTGGAATAGATTTTCAATCGGCTCAGTGTGTTTTTCAGTTGGTTCAGTGTATTTTTCAGTCGAATCAGTGTTTGTTCAGTCGGTTCAGTGTGTTTTTTAGTTGGTTCAGTGGTTTTTCAGTTGGACAGGATTTTCAATCGGTTAGATTTTGATTTGAACCGAATTATTTTCGAACCAAATTTGTTATTAAAAAAATCAGATCAAACCGGTTTGAACCAGTCCAGTTTTTTTACCGAAATCAAACTAGCTTTTTTAGAAACATAAAAAAAGACTGTTTTTTACAAACCAGACTAGTTTAGTTCTGAACCGATTCGGGGTGAACCGGTTCATGAACAAGTCTAAATTGAACCCATATTTGCACAAATATGTGTTCGAAATCAAATTTCGTACATAAAAAAATATGAAGAACACAAGATGAAATGGAAGGGTAAAATTGTCATTTTTGTGACCAAATAATAATATTTATCAAACATATATGACGGAATATAATACGTTTAACCAAAAAGTCACATTTTTAAACATATACGATCGTTTAGCTATATAAAAAAAACGTAACTGACTATTTAGTCACATAGTGTCAACATAAGTTATTATTTATGTGATTTATCCTATAAATTAACTATACGTTTTATCTTAAATTAATATATGAGCATATAAGTTTTTTAGATACTTATTTTATCAAATGAAATTTTATATATACTTTTTTTGTGATTAAATTTTATATATACTTATAAAAAAAAATAGGCATATTATAGAAGTCTTCCATTTAAGACATTATTATTATTGGATATTGATCGAGTTACTAACCCTGCAGCTGAAACGACCTTACAAGTAATTATAATTACAACAAAAATCTCTGGCCAGACATAAACTGAATCATTAAATGCTTGCAGATAACTTTGTCGGAATCACATAATCGACTATTACAATATCTTCCAAATACTCGATCACCTCCGAGTTCGCTGCGGTCTCAGCCAACGCAAGCTCATCTCCGCCGCCGAAAACCGCCATCCAACCAATAGAGTATCCCCTTGCTCTCGCCGGAGAGAAGTTCTCTCCACAGGTGAATTGCTCCGGCGGCCGTCCAAAACCGTTCGTTATCCCCTTCACCACCGCTAACACTTCCTTCTTCACCTCGTCCCCAATATTATCCTTCAGCTTCAAGAAGCTCACCTTGAGAGACGATCCCGGGGCGGGTACTACAGCGGAGTCGTCGACGCCTTCTGCCACCCAGTCGACGGCCATCAGGTCTTGGCAGATTGGGAGACCCAACTCCTTTACGACGCGCACGTGGTCGGGATGTGCGGAGTACGCGTCCAGTGCGGTCTTGGATCTGTAGCGGCAGTGGAGCATGTGGGTGAAGCTGAAGAGCGAGGACTGGGTGCGGAGGAGGGGACCCGCCGTGAGGTGGAGGACGTGGTCGATTGTGGCCAGGCTATTGAGGCCGCTGAGCCAGAGGTCGACCTTCGACGGGTCAGTTCCCTCCTTGACGTTGAAGAGGACCACGTGATCGATGATTCCGGTGGAGGCCGACATGGTCGATTGTTGGGTTCTGAGAAGGAAGGATGGTGTTTGGGAGGTGGAAAGAAATTGGAAAAGTCCAAGGAATATGAAGCGAAAGTTAATATAAAATTGAGTGAACAGTTCAAATGGTCTCTGATTGGCATAGTATGATATCATTCATATATATATATATATTTTTGTTTAATTGTATGTTATACTGGAAAGATGTTGTTCTATAATATTTATGCTAATCATTTGTTAGATTTTTTCTGTTTAATAATCAACGTTAGCGTCACATGAATATATAATATAATATTTAATTTAAATAATAAAAAATATAAGATAAAAGACTAGTTAATGGACCTCAAGTCGGGGTGTCAAAACGGGTCATGGGTCGTGTCGGTCTTGGGTCGTGTCAGGGACCCCTTGACCCAAACACGACCCGTGTAATAGTGTGGGTCAGTTTTTCAAACCCAAATCCGACCCGCGGGTTAGTGGGTCAGAACGACCCGTCAGAATGGTACGGGTTGGGTCAGACTGACTCGTTCGACCTACATGACCCGTGGGTCAGTCTGACCCGTTCGACCCACAATTTCAATAAAAACCAGAATCAGACTGAGCCATAAAACACCATTTCTGTAAAATGCATACAAACCATAATATTTCCAAAATGCATACAATATATATAAAATGCTCAGAAGCATAAAATTATATGGCAAAGAGACAAAGGCATGATGAAGTCGAATGTTAAGTCTTCTGATGCAAAGAGACAATACCTTCTGATGCAAAGCTGGGACGATAGCACGTCTTCAAACTCTCCAAATTTCTCCATCAGCAGGTATAAGTCCCTTCCCCATTACAAATTCTAAAATCTCTGCTAAAATGCCCTGATCATGAGTTAAAGATATTAAATCATAGAAAAGCATTCACCTAATTAGTTGTTTATATAATCATATCCATCAATGCAGATAAAACAAATACCGTAGAATAAGCTTTTGAATTGTCCTTCAATATATGTTTAGCCATGGAAGGGTCTGAAACTATCAAGAAAGACTGCAAAATAAAGCACTTATCACTAAAAAGTCTGCAAAATGGGCCATGATTGTGCTTGAATTGGAGTCGGTGCAGAGAATCCAGCAACATGTACCTTAAAGGAAAAATCATCCAGCAGAATTAATTAGTATAACATGATTATATTCCAATTAAATTAAATCTTCAGTACAACTACTTTTCTTTTAATAAAAAGATGGAAAGTATTACCGCCCTGAGTAGCTCAGAAGGGAAGCCTGTGGCTTCAAATGAGGTCAATGGTGGTGGCACATTGTCTCCCTAATAGCAATACAAATAAGAAGCATATAAAAATGGTATTAAAACAACCCATCAAGGAAAAGCTAAGTCAAAATGTTGAACAACTCGAAAGAATCTAGACAATTAGTAGAAAAGAAACAGCAGTATTGTCAAAAATATAATCTAATTTGCTGGCAAAAATATTGGACCAACTCCAACAGGGACTTGCAAAAGTAAGTGGTTGCCATAGAGCAGAGCAGACATGGTATAATAGCAACTGAAAGATGATACAAGTGGTTTTGACCTATGATATTTAACATGCTTATATTTACATACACTAACAGTAATTTCATGTTGTTTACGATATGCCTCTGAGGATACATTGCTTGGTGCTCCAAGGCCAACACTGAATATATCCTTCTCATCATTTTGAGAGTCAGCTGCTGAAGCTCTTGCACTCTGCATATTGTTTATCAGGAAAGTCAGCAAGAATAGAAAGCAATGAGAATTTGATAAAAAATAAAGCAAACTAAAACAAAGATTTAAATAGTAAGATTTGAACATTTAATATAGGAAAATAACAAATGAAGGCAGGTGAGTGATGCCTTCAGCAGTTCAATTGTCAAATGGACAAAAGTTGTTTTTACTGCAAAATCTAACAACAATGGCGATAAATACAATTTTTGCTTTGAAAATTGATGGACAAACATGTAAACTAAGGACAATCAAAACAACAGAAAAGTTCCAGGCAGCTATACCCATCATCTTTAATGTCTAAATAGGAGGACAGAACTCCTAAGCCGAGCCTGACATCGAGAACCTCGAACAACCACAGTTGAAACCCTTTCTCCTAGCACAGCACAGAATCGAACACAGACCCAATTTCAGCACAACCGAACTTTCTCCTAGCACAACAAACAGAGACCGAAACACAGAATTTAAGAGCATAACAAAACGAACCTTATCATTCATGCTGAAAGGAGAGGTTGAAGACACAGCCGTTGAAGCTTCGCTCGATGCGGGGAGGGAGAGCTGCAGTCCGGAGAGGGGCGAAATGAAGTCGACTGAAGACTGAAGTAGAGAAGAAGTGGGATGGGAGTAAAGGCTGCGCAATTGTAATCTGAGCTGGGAGAACCGGAGAAGTAATGAAGTAGGGTAACACATCATCACATGAGACACCACGGATGTTTGACACATGTAAGGGTGTGATTTAATTTCTTTTAAAAATGCCACGGGTCACGGGTTGACCCGTGGGTCACACCTTCCGACCCAAACCTGACCCGTGTTTTCACAGGTCAGCTACGGGTTGGGTCAAAATGACCCATGGGTCCAAAATCCTGACCCAAACCCAACCCGTGGACGGGTCACCCACGGGTCAGTCACGGGTTGGGTCAGTTTTTGACACCCCTACTCACAATATAAATATTAAGTAATTGATTGCATATCTAAAAGTAAGAGTATCAAAATTTAACACAACTTATGAGTGATTTGTAGTTGAATTAAAGTGTTTAAAATGTGTGGATCATTTTAATGTGACTTGTAAAAAAATAGTCATATTTGAGTCGTAATTATCGATATGTGAACTTGTGTAATAAAATATAATATGAAATGCGAGACCGTGAATTATGCTAAACCAACGCGGATATGTATGTTTACAGATTGACCCGCAAAATTGTATATTATGTAAAATTATTTAGATTCAAAATGAATGTAGGCTCACGATTTGAATAGTAAATTTGTGAGTTGTACTTAGTTCTAAAATCAAACTGTAAAAAATAAGGGTAAAATTTGACTTAATTATCTTTTAACAATACAAAGTATTTGACATGATTCGCCATTTACACGTGTAATTGTAGGTGGAATGCTAACTCATCCTGTACTTAGGAAAAATAAGATCAATGTAAGTTGAATGCTATGAAATTGAAGATCACAATTTAAGAAAGTTTAAATGAGTTTAAGGCCTCCAAATAAAAAAAATATAGTGGCAATTATGCAAATATAGAAAGTTTGTGGTCTTCTTAAAAGAAGGATCACCATTTTGCATGAACCCTAGCACACCATACCATAATCTCCCTGTGCCTTTGCATTGTATTGACTCACTATAGGAGTCGTCTCCTCCAAATCGCATAACACACAGTAAGGCCACTCAGTCTGATCCACCCAGACCATCATACGTTTCACCAAAGTCGGCAATGTCATCAACATCATCATCGTAAATTGAAGGGAATTCGCTTCGCTTCGTCTCTTTAGGCAGAGGATGAAGAAGACCACAGAATTTCGATCTAGTTTTGCGATTTTGTTAGTTATTATATTCTGCTTGAGATCATTTAGCTGCGCTTATGGAGCGAATCCGAAGCCCAAGAACGTCCAAACTTCCGTTCGAGCCAAGTGGTCCGGTACTCCGTTGCTCTTAGAAGCTTGGTAAGTTTGATCTTCTTATTGATGCGATATCCGGTGGTGGTCCGGATTCTTCCACATATTAGCTTTGCATCAGTTGTTAATGTCATACTATGACTTGCTGTTTTCCTGATTTGTTCCAATAATTGCTGGATTCAAATGTTTCCCTAGAGATTTAAAGTTTCGAAAATAAAATCTGCCAAGTTCTTTTTATTCCTTACGCTTCTCTCATTACTGCTAATGATTTGATTCAAATGCCTTTCATTCTATTATAGTGGGAGATACCTGGAATCACATGGTTGAGTAATCATCAATCATTCATTGAAAATAATGACAAATGTTTGCGCCTGCTAGTGTGTAGCTTGTCTTACTTTAAAAGTATAAGCTTGTTAGTTGCGTTTTCTATGCTGATTTTTTAGGTGTTTTTAGAGGGTTTCATTTCATTGTTTTGCAATTGCAACAAGAAAGAGGAAGCAGAACCTTCAGAATAGATAGATAGCAAGTAATGGACCCTTTTCTCCACAAATCAATATGTATTATTTTCTCTGAAGTCTGAACTTGCATATCCCTCTTCACGGTTACGTTGTATCTGGATGGTTTAGTGAATTTCCCATGACATAACTGTGTGGATGAACTATTGCGTCACCTTTATTTTTTTCTAAGTAGGAGTATCCGTACGTTTTTTGGGGCCATAATTATTGTTATTTATCTGTGATAGTTAATTGTTGTAAATGTTTGTCTCGAATAATTTGTATTCGGCTCAGAGGACACTGTTTTATTAGTAAATGTTTCTGTAGTATCTGTTAGTAAATATTTATAGTTTTGTTTGCAATTTCCCGTCCTCCTGACCTAAGGTTGTACTTCTTGAACTATGATATGTTTGTAAAATAGATCCTCACCTATTTTCCTTTCCCCTCTATATATTTTTCCTTCTTGTATGATTTGTCTGTAAACCATGGCATGGGAATGAAGTCTCAGCTGTAAATATTTAGGAGTTTGGACGCTTGTCGATACATACATTCTTTGTATTCAGTTGAGCTATAGTAAATTGCTTATTACTAAAGAAAGATAATAAAATTTCCTCTTAAAAAAACAGCTAGGCAAATTGCTGATCTAAAAGATTTCTTTGGAGATGGGAACTTAGAGCGGAATGGAATTTTTCAATCTAGGATATCCATTACCAAGGGATTAGGGAGGTTGCCCACGGTTAGTGTGTCAGACCAGTTGGTTGGTGTTCAAATTTTTTTTTTTTCCCTCTGGAATTTGTAAAAGAAATCATTTTGAATAACAAAATCAAAGCAAATTTAAAGTTCAAATTCAGGTTATATGCCTTCAAAAGTAAAGAAAATGCCAAATAGTCACATGCTCCAAACAGATAATGAAAACAGAAGAGTTTGACTTGAAATAATACAAGGATAGTTTATTGGTGGCCATTTTGTAAAAGTCTTCTTCTTATATGTTTTTTGGACCATCATCTGTTCTTGATTCAGTTTATGAATTATTTCCCCTTCTTTTGCCAGTGAGTTACTGTCCAGAGAATGGAAAGATCTCTTCTGGGATTTTGTCGAGACATGGATTCAAAATGAGGAGCACCTTACTGATACTTATACAGCCAGGGATTGTCTAAAGAAAATTTTGAGGCATGGGAATTCTCTGTTAAGTGATTCACTGCAACCGGTCTTTGAATTCTCTCTGTATTTGAGATCAGCTTCTCCAAGAGTGGTGCTTTATAGACAATTAGCGGAGGAATCTCTCTCATCGTTCTTACTAAGTCAAAGCAGTTCAAGCAAATTAGATTCAGGACTGACTGGACACACTGACAGCTTAAAAAGCAGAAAGCTAGATTATTTGCTTGTTGGTGCAAATCCAGAAAGTCCTAAGGGTAAATGTTGCTGGGTAGACATTGGAGGATCACTGTTTTTTGATGTCGCAGATCTTGAATCATGGTTTCATAGCCCTTCTAAGCAGTGAGTTCATTCATGATGCTATTCATTTGCTGTATTCTTTGCTTCTTGTTTTTTTGTTTCTCTCACTGATACAGTTATGAACGTGATGCAAAAAATTTAATGAATCCATTCTTTATCACCAGTACCAAGAACATGTCTCAGCAGCCTGAGCTCTTTGATTTCGATCATCTCTATCTTGATTCAAATATCTCAAGTCCAGTAGCTATTCTCTATGGAGCTCTTGGGACGGACTGTTTCAAAGAGTTTCATCAAGCCTTAGCTGCAGCTGGTAAAAAGGTCTGGTGTCTTCTCTTATATAGAGTTCATCATATTGTTCAACAAGGACCTTGTAACTGTTACTCTTCCTTGCATGTGTGTCTGGGTCATTGAATATTAGAGGGTAAGGAAGTCATTTTAATGCCCCAAGAAGGTGCAGGCCATTTCTATAAACCCAAAAAGCTTCATGGACATGCCAACCAATGTAGGCAGTCCATCAGCGATTGTAAATCCTATTTGCTATACTCGTCAATCGACATACGAAACATGTGCAAGTGCAGTCCAATTTCTTACAAACTCATCACCTTTGGTTTCACTGTCTCTGAAATCTATTACTTTTTAATTTGCTAATGAGATGTATTTGGAATGTTTTAGTAAATTTCTCTTACAATATGCTGTTTCTGTTCAGGGTAAAGTTAGGTACATCGTGCGGCCTGTGTTACCATCTGGATGTGAAAAAAGAGCTGGGGCATGTGGCGGTATTGGTGTTGGAAATCCAGTAAACTTGGGTGGTTATGGTGTAGAACTTGCACTGAAGAATATGGAGTATAAAGCTATGGACGACAGCACTGTGAAAAAAGGCCAGCACACTAACTTTGCACTTTGCTCAATGAGTGCATTTATCATTCCATGCTGATGCAAATGTTTCTGCTATGATTTTATAACTTTTGATAAGTAAAATCTTCATTAGTTAGTAATTTCGTGTCCTCGAATCAACTGCCCAAACATAGAGCTCATGTTGCAAATTTGCTTTAATGCTGTAGTCTAGCCTTCACAATCATCAATAGCATTGGTCCTGTAATAATTAATAGTCAGGTATTTTTTTTTTCATTTAGTTTTAAAGGTTAAATATCCTTAATAAGGCACCTTGGCAGTGCAAGCATAACAGAGGGGAGAAAAGATACTAACAAGAGAAAATTAAGGTTCTATCTAGGTGCTAGGGTGGACGTTGATGAGGTGGTTAAACTATCTTGACTGTGCTGGTTTCTAGAAGCACATGGATACTTTTTTTTTTTTTTTTAAGGATCTTAGCTTTTTTCGCGGAGGTCTTCTGTAGCCACTTGGCAAATAAAGGAGAATTCAATTTTCTTTTTTTGTATCAATTGGTTTATTAGTGCATGCAAATTTCTTTATGTAAGGGATAACCCTTTTTCATCGAAAAAGAAGGATATAGAAATAAGAGTCATGAAGGAACTAGAAATCATTAAATAATGAGTTATTTTAATCAGCCACATAGAATTCCCTTAAGAAGTGGGCTTACAGGGGAACATGTACTGAGAGATCCTGATAAATGGATGTTGCTACAGATTGGTCCGGTCTGTGATGGAGAAAGATATAACCTAGAGCTATAACCTTTTGATGGAGAGGAAAAAACTCTGAGAGTATGCAAGTGCCTTTCCTATCGTTTTTTGGTCCCTACAAGACAAGGATTATTGTTCTATTAAAAAATATTAGGGCTATCCACATGCCAATTCTTTTGTTTGAAAGTTTCATTGATCAACCTTGTCTACTTAGCTAAACAATATAATCTGCTTGAGCACGCTTCAATTGTCTATTTGTTATTGATATGCTTCTTCTAGTATCTGGTGGAGTGTTATGGAACTAATTCAGTAAGCACTCTAGCATTATATCTCTTGATAATTTATGTCAATTTATGATTGGTAGGTACAAATTAAGCAATATTGATTCTGAAGTATCCATTTTTCTAAGAATTGCAAGGTTAATTTCAGGGATCACTTTAGAAGACCCTCGGATAGAAGACCTTACCCAAGAAGTTCGAGGTTTCATATTTTCAAAGATCATAGTATGTTCACTCCATCTTTATCTTGATGCATATAATTATATATTCTCAATTTGGGTATGTTTATATAGTTCTTAGAGTTATCTGCATGACTATCTCTGCCCAACTATTTGATGTAAATTTTTGGTCAGTTAGGAATAGAAGTGTGGTCAAGGCATAAAGTACTTGTTCAATCAATCAATAAGCTGCAAAAGATAGTTTCTATAATTGAAAGAGTATCTTTGATAGAAGTTAGAACAAAGATATGCACCACATCATAAAAATAAATCTAGAAAAATCACAAAAAACTAATACTACGTTTGACAGAACTGTATTTTCAGGTTGGATTATGTACGGGGATGTATCTTGACCATTAATAATTTGAAGTTATCTTATTCTTAAATGAAATAATTGTATGATAACATATGATAAATTAGACACAATTAGGTGCAAGATGTACCAAAAAAGGGAAAAGAGATAAAATATGAAAACACTTTGACACTTTGTTTTGAGTTACTGGTGCTTATTGTGATAACAAGAGGAAAATTCTTTCAACCATCTTCACAGGCTCTGGTCTCTGGTTTGTTGGCTTTTGCCATCTCAGTGATATGTTGGATCACTACTAACTAGTAAAGAGTTTAAACCTTGGTATAGTAAAGGGTCAAACAAAAAGAGCCTTGAGAGATTCAAATGCATGATGTAATTAGTGAATGTAGAAAAATGGGTTGGATAATTCTTTTTTTCTTTCTTATTTCAAGTTATTTGAGGTGGTATTCTAATAATTAGTAATCTTAAATACATGGTTGGATGACCTTTTTTTATTCTATATCTTGGATCTTCTTGGTGCCTATTGGGGATATTATAACCTCACGCTTCAAAGGAGTTGCCACTTTCGCTCCTTATGTCTTGGCGATTCCAAGTATTCCCTAAAATTCTTTAAGTAAAATATTCCTCCTTTATGTTTTTGGACAGATATAGTTTTGCTACATTTCGCTACTAGCCTAATGGAACCGTGATGACTAGGTTTCTGAAATGATTAAATTAACCCAAACTTTTAAGAAAAAAGTTCATTTTTTCTTTTTCAACTGGGGTTACAATTTTTGCAATGCCTATACTTCTTTTACATGTTAGGTGTCTTTGCTAGTACGATCCATTATGATAAATTTTCTTTAACAAATTCTTTTGGCAACAAAATTAATTAACTTTTCCATATTAAAATCTGGTTCAAATAACTTGGACTAAGTGTTTGCTATTTCTCCTTGTTTGTTACTTTGTTTCAGGAACGCAAGCCTGAATTAAAGTTTGAGATCATGACTTTCCGGGATTACTTATTATCGTCAACAATATCTGATACACTTGATGTTTGGGATCTAAAGGGTAATCCCTTTTATCTTCTAAAGTTCTATGTTTCTTCTAAAGATTTTGACTCACTTGATTAGACTTGCTCTTTTTCAGATCTAGGGCACCAGACTGCTCAGAGAATTGTCCAAGCGTCTGATCCTTTACAGTCTATGCAGGAAATCAGCCAAAATTTTCCTAGTGTTGTTTCTTCCTTGTCCCGAATGAAGGTAATTTCACGTTTCACTGTTATCTCCTATTTTTTTTCCAGCACAAAGCACGTTTTGTTTTTTTTTTCTTGTGGAAACTGACAATATGATTTTTAGCTCAATGACTCGGTGAAAGATGAGATCATCGCGAACCAGAGAATGATCCCTCCAGGGAAGTCCTTGATAGCGCTTAATGGTGCTCTTCTCAATATTGAAGATATTGACCTTTACTTGTAATGCTTCTGCTCTTAAGTCCTTACAGTCTTCATAGAATCTTGGGTTTTTGTTGCAACTTGCTAGTATTCCTTTTCTAGACGCCATTGGGTTATAAGTTCTTAATTTTATTTTTTTTGGCCAAGTTATAAGTTCTTGATGAGAGTATTAATTTACACATTTTCTTGTTTGCCTGGGGTTCTCGTTTTTCCCCCCTACTTTGAAAGTAAAGGATAATAAATCTCATAAATAATGCACTAAGATTGTGGCACTCATTTACAAAATCTGGGCGCTGAATAATAAGAAAATAATGTATAAGATTCATGGACATGCCAAGGTATCTTAGTGTGCCCGGGTACATGTAAATCCCTTATGTACCCTCCATTATTAAAGTTGTACAAGTCTAACTTAATTTTCTATAAACTTGTCATCATGGTTGCCAATGCTTTCAAAGGCTCTTCTTTCCAGATTTCTTTGTTCTTATCTATCTCTTGTTTCTTTTGCATTATGTGCTTGGGAAAACAAGTCCGTCTGTTTCTTGTTATCTTGATGGTTTCATTACGTTTATTCCCTTCCAGGTTAACAGATTTGGTACATCAGGATTTATCCTTGGCTGATCAGTTCATGAAAATGAAGGTAACCCTCTTATGAGCGCGTCATATTTTTGCACTTTAAAGTAGTTTGGGCAGATTACCAAAAATAAAAAGCAAAGCAAACACGCTATGTCTGAAGAGAGGATCATTACCGATAGAAAAATTACCTCACCATAATGGACAAAAATATGGCAGAAAATTGTGATTAGTTTAAATCTTACTTCGGTCTGTCTCTTGTCTGAAAACGATAGTCATGTAATTACATTTACTACACTCCAACTCTACAAACATTTGCACAATGCTTTTGGATCATTGGATGTATGTTTGGAAGGGATGTTTTTGGAAGCATATGAGTAATTTGGATTGACACAAAAAAATTGCATGGTCTCTGTGAAATGATGGTCGTATTAACTGAGTAATGGTCCGAGTTTTGTTCTAACAAAAAACAAACACACACAAATATACTGCTTATTGATCAAATATGTAGTTTGATTACCTAAAAAGTTGTGTTCTCTGGTGAAAATAAAAGATGGGTTTTATTAATGAGATTAAGGTTAATATTATTTTCAACTCAAAGAAGTTGATACGCAATTGTTAATAAAGATTAGGAAGCAGTGTCCACTATTGAGGGCTCCAATAATAGGTGAAGCTTTCTCAGTTCGTGCATATTGCACAGAAGGATAACTATTATCGTTTTCACCTTTTTAAGAAATCTCTCTCTCTCTCTCTACATATATATATATATAAAATTTAGTGCCCTAGTAATAACTATTACGGCAATTAGGCATGTGATGAGTATTATTAATTATGGTCTAATAGGCAGATTCATTATGGCTCCACTGACCACACAGTGAGCGTGGTGCTTACTGCGCTTGCATGTAATACGGGAAACTTAACCGTAACTACTCTCCCATAACTACTTTAAGAGATGTATGTAAAAAAGATATGTGCAATAAATATACATCAACTTATTTAAGCAGGGTTTAAGATGTGCCTCAAATGATCATTCATTCGACATTCTAATTATTTCAGATACCTGGAAGTACTGTACACAAACTTTTGACAAGCACGCCCCCTAGGGAATCCAATATGATACGCATTGACTTTCGTTCCAATCATGTTCATTATCTCAACAACTTGGAGGAAGATGATATGTACAAGAGATGGCGTAGCAACTTAAATGAGGTATTTTCCATCTATTTCTATGCAATTGGTGGTTTATTTTCTATCTCTTGCAATCAGTGATTTTTTTTTGTTAATGAGATTTTCCCTTTGTCTAGTTTCGGCATAAGATTTTAGTTCGTGAAATTTTCTTTTGGCTGCAGATTTTGATGCCCGTCTTCCCAGGGCAGCTTCGTTATCTTCGCAAAAATCTTTATCATGCAGTTCTAGTTATCGATCCAAGTTCTCTTTGTGGTCTTGAGGCAAGTTTCTCATGTATATCATGTTTATTTTGTGTTTTTCATATTCTAAAATTCCAAATGGTTCTATTTCTTATCTTTTTTTTATTAATTACAGGCAGTTGACATGATTACTTCTCTTTATGAGAATAATTTTCCTGTGAGATTTGGAGTTATACTCTATTCTTCAGACTTGACAAGGAAGATTGAAATGAGTGGAACAGAGTTGAATGGGGTTGAAGGTATTATTAGTCAAGAGGAGGAGGAATTATCCAGTTTGGTATTTGTCTCTTCATCAACTCTTTTTTTACTATCACTAAAGATTTTTTTTAGGATACCTAACATCTTTTCTGCCTTTTCTGCTCACTAGGTAATACGCCTTTTCATGTATATCAAGGAAAACCATGGAAGCCGTTATGCCTTTCAGTTCTTAAGCAATGTAAGTATTCTACTCTTTTGTTTTTTAAGACTTTATCTCGACATTGGTGTGTCTATATATAAATATAGCATTTAAACACTGTTGAATTAGGATCCAAGTTGATGTGTTATCTTGAGTATTTTCGGTCTTCTGTAAAGGATCTATGTGTCCCTGGTATTGCACGCTGATGCTTTTTGACACTTCAGCTCTCCTAATTTTAACTTTGAGGGGAAAGCTTATAATGTAAGTTATGTGCACGGGTTATGGATCAAGTCAAGGGGTGATGAACCGGTCCGTCAGTCTGGTCACAAAGGGAGCTTGAAACATTTGAACCTCGTTAGAGAGAGTATTCAATCTATTGTCTCTTTAGAGAGAGTGCCCTTCTCTGGAATTAAGTTTCTGATAATTATTTGCTTACCATTTTATTTCCAGCACAACTCCTTAAATAGAATTACATGAAAGACCTAATTTTTTTAAGGACTCCACGGATAATATGCGTAACATACGAGATGAAACTTTTTAAGCTTTTCACGGAAATACGATTTCATAGTGTCTGAGAAGTGGGAAGTGATGAAAGAGTACGAAGCACATAGGTTCGGAAGTGGCAACATATATATATATATACATGCCTTCAATTAAGTTTTAACAGATAACCAATGATAAAGCACAAGATGATGCAAGTGATATTGCTCATCTAGAATAAAATTGTCATCTCCAAAAGTGGTTCTGATCCCTGAATGGATGCTCATTCGAGTAGTTTTGTTGGCTGCATCCACCTGGTAATGGTAGTAATCTCTCTTAACATTTGGTTAAAAATAAATAGTCTGTAAGATTCTGAGCTTCTTGGATGTACTACTGAAGTTATTGTAGTTTGTAGTATGAAGTATGACTAAGTCTACAATATTGCATCCAGGTAAACAGACAACGAACTGAATCTGATTCTGTGGGTGATAGCACTGAAATACATCATGTTGAATCAGCATTTGTAGAAACAGTACTGTGAGTTGCTCATAACCCAATTACTAATTTGCATATTTTTCTTTCATTAGATCAGATGCTAATCTTGTTTCTGGTTGTAGACCAAAATCCAAGGCACCTCCACAAGATATATTGTTAAAACTTGAAAAGGACCAGACGTTTAAAGAAGCGGTCCAAGAGAGTTCCTTGTCTGTCTTCAAGCTTGGGTTGGCTAAGCTGCAGTGCACTCTATTAATGAATGGTCTCGTTGTAGATGCCAATGAGGTATTTCTTCTATAATCTTAGTCTATTTTAGCAATTGTACGGTAGGGTGCTATATGTGGGAAAAAGCTTTTTGATATTCACACTGCATAACTCGGCAAATCCTTTTTCTAGCAGATTAATAAGTTCTAGTGGAGACATGCTGTAGCTCTGACATTTTGAATCATTTTATCCACATTAAGAGGAAGCCTAACTATCAAAGCATAACAGTATTTTGAAATTGATAATTTATTTTTCCTCTAACATACAGATAAGTGCAATAATTACGTATCCTAAATATTGAATATGGTCTTTGATCAGGAGGCCCTACTTAATGCAATGAATGAAGAGCTTCCAAGGATACAGGAGCAAGTTTATTATGGACAGATAGATTCTCGAACGGATGTGCTTGACAAATTTTTGTCTGAAAATGGCATTAACCGCTATAACCCACAGGTAAAAAAGATCACATGATGCACTAGCATCGATTTACTAGATCATTATGTCTATCTTAATTTTTATACCAGCCATTTGTTAATGCAGATTATTGCCGAGGGAAAAATCAAACCAAGATTCATTTCTCTTGCTTCTGCAGTACTAGGAGGGGAACCAGTAGTAAGCCAAATGGATTATCTGCATTCTCCTGGAAGTAAGTGGTTTCTCTGATGAATTGATCTCCCCCTTCTCTGTTTATAACCTAATGTGATTGTATTTTTCATGTAACAATTTCAGGTATCGATGATTTGAAGCCTGTTACTCATCTTCTCTCTGTTGATGTGACCTCAAAGGAAGGGATAAAGTTGCTTCATGAAGGAATAAGATACCTGGTATTGCTATTCTGCTCAACCTTTCCTATTTAGAAGAAATCAATATTTCTCTAGTTGATACTTTCATCTTTGTGTATTTGTAATCCATGTCATTGTTTTAATTTCTTGATATTTGGTAATCCTACTTCCTACCAGAATAGGTCATTATATGTTCATTTACTGGTGTTTCTTGCAGATGGGAGGAGCCAAAATTGCTCGTCTGGGATTACTCTTCAATGCTAATCAAGATGCTGGATCATCCAGTTTGCTCTTTGTGAAAGTTCTTAGGTTCACCATTTCCTCGTATAGGTTAGTTAAATGTTCTACACGTTTCGGTCCTGCTAATAGCACAGCTTCTGCAGTATAAACTATTAACAAATCTCAACCTGATAGTTTGATATGATTCACAACTCTCTGGTTGGTTGTTACTTAGTTCGTTTTATTTGTGTTATGCAGTTACAATAAAGGGGTTCTGAACTTCTTGGATCATCTCTGTTCATTTTACGAACAAAATTATGGTCCTTTTCCAATAGAAGCTGAAAGCACTCAAATTAATAAATTCATGGATAAGGTTTATGAGCTAGCTGATGAAAATGGACTGTCCTCCAATGCCTATAAGTCCATGCTTGAAGAATTTGCTGCTGGTGAAATTAGAGGATATCTCAATGAGGTTCTGTACTCTTGCATTGGTGATTCACATCATCGTGTTTTTTTTATCACTGCATATACTAAATCTTTCCTCTCTTCTGCTCTACAGCGTCTTTATTGTTTCGTTTTAATTATTTGAAGACAATATGGATAGTGTGTTTGTATAGTATAGCATTTATTTTCCTTAACCATTTTTAACTCACATTCTCATATGAATTCCTCTTAATGTTTCGTTCTATGGTGTAATTTGATCCAGATTGCGAAGTTTCTATATAAAGTTCATGGCGTTCACGGCGTGGTTAATTCAGTCATCACCAATGGAAGGGTAAGCAGTATGTGCTTCTGCTGATTAGAATCCTTGATAAGTGAAAAAAAAATCACTTAAAAATAAGGGGTTCTATGAGTACAGATGAAATGGAACTGTTTGCACATCTTTCACCTTTAATCATTATAACATCTGAATTTGTTTGCTGTCAGTGAAAGATAACCTCAACTGATCAGCTTCAACTTCTCCAGTTTCCTTTCATTTCTGTGAAATCCGCTTACGTCTTTGTTGATGTGTGGTAGGTTATGTTTCCTCTTGCTGGAAGCTCTTTCTTAAGTGACGATTTGGGGCTTCTTGAAACTGTGGAGTTCAAGCAGAGGATTAAATACATTTTGGAAATTATTGAGGAAGTCAAATGGCAAGACATGGATCCTGACTCGTTAACGAGGTTAGTGTGCTCTCAGGATCTATCTTGCTGCTGATGCTGCATGCATGCGGGCCTACACTGCTAATTTTTTGAAAGTGTTAAAAGTCTACATCCGGACGAGCCGAACCCAATGCACAAACAAAGAGCAGCCAGTTATACAAATGTGGTTCCATCCTAAAACCAAATGGTGATAGGAGGAGGCAACCCATTTGTTTATATGGTGCTTAAATTTTCTAAACCCAGACGATGTGAGACTCATGGTAGGAAACACAACTTCAACACTCACCCGCACCATGAAGAATCTTATTTATCAAAGACACGACACCGTTTTAATCCAGACGGGTTGGATCTTAATTTTTTAAGAAAGAAATCCTCTCACGTGCTTGTTCAACCCAGACAAATTTGGTATGTGAAGTCAACGAGAAACAATGCAACCCACAACGAGAAACAACACAACCCAATACCGTCAATCGGAACTGGAGCCTAATACAATGTTAAACTCTATATCGAGTTGAGTCAAATCTAATGGATAAGCAAAGAGCAAACACTCATATTTGTGAGTTCCATTCTAAAACTAATTGATGATAGGAGGAGGTAACCCATTTGTTTATATGGTGCTTAAATTTTCTGAACCCAATCATAGAGGAGTGTTAAAAGAATCTAGAATTAAAGAGAATTATCTAGGGTTAGAAGTATCTAGAACTATATGAAATATTTAATATGTATAGACATAGGAGAGTGTGCCTAGAAGTAGGTGAATTATTATAAACCTAGGAGAGTGTGCTTTAGAATCTAGAAGTTACCTACCACTTTTGTGTATATATACTTCTCTTTTCTTAAGAAATGTATCAAAGAAAATTTAGTCTTTCAAATATCGAGTGGACTCATGGTGGGAAACACAACTTCAACAGAAAGTAATGTAATCAATAGAGAATTTTCTATTTTACCTCTTACCCAAGCAAAGTTTGATGGTGCAAACGGTTGTCCACAATCATTTTTGTATTGCAATCTTCTAAGGCTTTCTGTTGCATAGATTCAAAAGATTAGAAGCAAATACATTTATCTACTTCCGCCCATCATATCTATTTTAAACTTGCTTGGATGCAGAGACTGTGAATAAACATAGGTACAGAAGAACCTTCTTTAAAAGTTACCAGATGTTGGGCATGTAGCTATTTTGGTTGATGGTTTTGAAAATAGTTTAACCCTCCAAACAATTACTATGCCGCTGAAGGAGAAACTTATCGTAGTACAATGTTGTGTGTTTTAAGTCAATAAGTGCAAAGGCTTACAACATATTTGTGATATCCCAACTCTTTGCGTGCTGCCAACACCCGTCCTCATGCTCAGTTAGAGATATAATTTTCATCACTCAAGAGCCTCTTGAGAATACAATAATATGGACCAGAACATCTGGCATAATTATGTTCACAAAATGTTGATTAAAGGTAATACATCATGAGTAAGTAGTAAATGCTTAGTTTGTTCCACAGCTACCATAATAATATTTTAATATTAAGATAATGACCGAGAGAAAACATTAAGATAACAGACTAAGTATGAGGAGGAAGAACTCACATCGAGATGAAAGGACATGCAGTTGTATTAAAATGGACTGAGAGCAATAGGCTATTTGAAGCTAAATGGAGACATCTGAGTGAATTAGGTTGGATAAGCGGATAAACCAATGGGAACCAAATGGGAGGAGCATTGTGTCCATTGGAAAGGAAGTGTAGAGAAAAGGTGAATGTGGATTGTGATCTCTGTTTCCGATGAGTTGCAAGTGAGAGGTGAACTAAAGAGGACGTAGAGTTTAGAAGACTTTTGTGAAGGCTTGTGTATTTTCATGGTGTAGGAGACTATACTGTTTGATAAGATAGTGGAAAGGAATTATAAATTTCAAAGTTAGTTTTAGGAAAGAGCCGCAGAAATAAGGGCAGATGCTTCTAAGTGCTTGTACCCGAGATTTCTTCCACGAACCAACATGCTCATGGTTTGAAGAAACATAAATTTAATCTATTTATTATGTAGGCGAAGATTAATAACTTGTGTTCTTTATTTCCATTTGGCAAATCTGAATGAGGGATGAAAAGCTATTGCTGGCTAAGATTATACGGTGTACTTTTGTGGAAGTGGTTTTCTTTTTTCATTTTATCTTGTACCTTATGCTTCTGGAATCACTTTACTTTACTAATTTTCTCTTTCTAACGTTATCGGTTATGAGATGTTGAATCTTATATGTTCTGGTTGCAGCAAATTCTTAAGTGATGTCATTATGCATGTATCATCCGCAATGGCAACAAGGCAACGAAGTTCTGAAAGTGCACGGTTTGAGGTTCTAAATTCGAAATATAGGTAACCAAAATTTCGTTTTGACAGTTGAGTTTCTTTTTCAGATTTAATTTTGTATCTGCATACTGCCAGTTCTTGAGATTATGCAGTTTCTTTCTCGACTCTTCTTTATGAACTCCTCATAGTGGTTTATTTAACCACCCTTATAAGGTTGATGTTTGGACACATTGACCCAAATCTTAGGCCTAGCGCATCCTGGTAACAGATGCATGCTTGTCTGAAATGTTGGATAACTATGGATTGAAGTCCAAGCTAGTACTAAAAGTTTGTTTTGTGAGTGCAGTAGTCATTTTATTCTTGGTTAGAAAATCAGTAACCTTTCGATTCGTAGAAATTATAACATGACCTTTTTAAGGGGTTGGCACTTGCAAGAATAACATAAAGTTGTCATGTTACTATCAGTTTTCTTGATAGATCGACTAACTAGTTAACTTCACAGACCTGTAATTTTAGCGCTTTTCAGAACCCCACATCTAAAAGTGACTTATTTGTGGAACTTTTAAATGCTACTGGTTTGTGTTAGTTACCACAAGAATTGCAAAAATAGCAGTTTCTAGTTAGGTTAAGGTATAGCACAAAAATATAGATTGGATCCTTTGACGGTTATTTTCTTTCTCCCTGGCTTATATTGAGAAAGGTTAATTCTTTCTCATATTTGGAGCATATAAATTGTTTTCTACACAAATTATGATGAAGGCAATAACTAACACATTTATTGCCATGAGTGGTCAGTGTAAATGATACTCTAATAGAATTGTTGTGAAGTTGAACTTTTTGTATAGAGGGAAGTGGGCAATACAGGAATTGACTGGCCCATTGTATAGGAAGATGTCTTAGCACATCCATAAACTTTCTTATGTACATTTTGTCTTATTTTGCCCCTCTTTCATAAATGAATAATACCCTTTTTTGTTTTCGATGTCGTAGGTTCAAATCCTACAGAGTGTTTCTTAAATGTTAAAAGTTAAGGATATCATTAGTAACTCTTACAAAAAAGGGAACCAACTCATTTACAAACAGGGTGGGGGGAGTATCAAAATTCAAAACAACAAAAGTATTGGAAGAGATTCATGGACAAGCCGTTGATTCTAAACTCTAAAGTCTATAAATACAGGAATGTCCAATTTGTACTCCACAGTCCACACTGTACAAAAATATACAGTTAGTAAATTCTGTATGAAATAATCTCTGGGTTCTTTATTAATGATATATTAACCTTAAAAATATATATTGCTTGTGCATATTCTGGTTGTGCTTTGAGGAACCCACATTTGCTGCTTACAGATTTGCATTTACAAATTAGAACAATCAGTAAAATTCTTTCTTTGTGTTATTATTATTGCAGTGCTGTCATATTGGGCCATGAAAATGCCAGCATTCATATAGATGCTGTAGTGGATCCCTTATGTCCATTGGGGCAGAAGCTGGCATCACTTCTTCGGGTTTTATGGAAGTATGCTCAGCCAAGTATGAGGATTGTACTGAACCCCATGGTGAGTTACCTTTGTTTTATATTTCCTACTCCCTTTTGAGGAATAGATGCACCATTTTAGACCCTTGACCAGTATTCTCTTCCTACATTTTCTCAAGATTAATCAATTTGTTTTATAGATAAACTACTGAATTCAAGATGCTATAATATCTTATGAGTAATATTTGCTTTGCTTCACCTCTCATACAAAAACTAATTACTCTGAACTTCAAGTACCAATTGTTCAAGGGAGCATGCTAGTAGAAATAACTAATTTTTAAGTGTATTATTTATATGTGAACCTTCTTAGAGAAGCTCTGTAATTTTGTCCATGTAATGACAGAACACTTTTGACTAGTAAACACTTTTGAGATCTATGTTATAATGGATTCTTGTAAATACTGTGTCCCTATTCCCATTCCCTTTCTAGACAGTTTCTGGCGAACGTCGGTGACTCCTCATAAAGCTGGTTCTTTTTTGGATCTCGAGATAAGGCTGTCGTTTGGATATTGGAGTGTGAACTTTTAATAAATTTACACTTATAGATGATTTGTGCTTGGGATTTTTGCTGAATTCATGAGCTGTGCTAGGAACTTGTGTTATTGGTTTGTTTTGGTGACAATCAAATTCTTTTTATGTCCATCGCTGATCTGTACTGTTATAATTGCACTGTTTATATTCTTGTGTTCTCCCAGGTGTCATCCGATCTCGTTCTCAGTGTTTCTAATAACTAATTTTATTTTTTCATGTCTGACGTATTTTCTAATTGTTTGCAGAGCTCCCTAGTTGATCTCCCCCTGAAGAACTATTACAGATATGTGCTTCCTACAATGGTACCATCAATACATCTCAATGGGAACATCTCTGATTTGATTTCTCACTTCCAGCTTCAGAGCACACAAAAGACTGTTTTCTTAATCTCTCTCTATTGTGAATTTGTAGGATGACTACAGTACTATCGATCATTCAGTAAATGGACCAAAAGCTTTTTTCGCAAACATGCCACTGTCCAAAACTCTCACCATGAATCTTGATGTTCCCGAACCTTGGCTTGTTGAGCCTGTTGTTGCTGTGTATGATTTAATTATTCTCCTGTTCTTTGCTGTAGCATTTCTCGCAAATTATTGATAATGAAATGTTTTTATGATCAGTTTGGCATTGTCTTTTCCATTTGCATAGACTAATTGCCATTTGGTCTGAAATTTCTCAGCCATGACTTGGACAATATTTTGCTTGAGAATCTTGGAGACACAAGGACATTACAGGCTGTTTTTGAGCTTGAGGCACTTGTCCTTACTGGTGAGTTATTACCATAGTGCCTCATATTTGTCCCTGTTAACTTAGGCTTGGTCCTTAAGCAAGGTGAGGGCTCCTCTCTTGAAATAGAATATGAGGTGACTCTTGCACCTAAATTAACTATGCATTTACAAGAAAGATGGTACTTGTCCCACCCAAAAGTTTAAAGTGATAGGCGGTGGGATCTATTTGTTTATTCCCTGGATTTTCATTTATGTTTCACTTGTGGTACTCTTAACAGTCCCTATATATCTTGATTTTCATACTCTTACTTTTTTCATTATGCCTTTATATTATTGTGTATGTATACTTATCGGCTGGTATCCCTCAGGTCATTGCTCTGAGAAAGATCATGAACCTCCTCGAGGCCTCCAGCTGATACTTGGAACAGAAAGTAGACCTCACTTGGTTGACACCCTTGTGATGGCTAATTTAGGTTATTGGCAGATGAAAGTTTCCCCTGGGATTTGGTACTTACAGCTCGCTCCTGGTAGAAGTTCAGAGCTCTACTCAGTAAAGGGTGATGAGAATGGAAACGAGGATAGCTCATCATTACTACGCATCACTATTAATGATTTGAGGGGAAAAGTTGTTTATCTCGATGTAATGAAAAAGAAAGGAAAGGAGCATGAAAAATTACTGGTTTCGACTGATGATGACGAGTCATCACATGAAACGAAGGTACGATCATGTCAAATTAATTTTTATGTATTGTCCATCACATTTGCTGTTTTCATGTGTGTCTAATGTAGCTAACTTTGCAGGGCACTCAGAATAGCTGGAATTCCAACTTATTGAAATGGGCATCTGGTTTAATTGGTGGGAATGAGCATCCCAAAAGGAGTGAGAACACTTCAATTGTAAGTAGACATATTTGTACTTCTGTGTAGCTGCACATTGGGTACGCTTGGTTTGTTTTTTGCATTCCTGGCCTGATTTTAATTTTTCAGTTCTCATTCTGGTAGTATCAGTAATGAATGATGGGTTGCTATTGTGGTGTCATATTAAGGCTAATTTGGTTGGTTTCATATAGGCCAGTTTTGTGCTGACCTCAGTCTGTATATAGGTTTAAATTAATCCCAAGTCACCTACTGGCATCTCAACAATATAGTAGTCATATAATTTATGTAGTTTCAGTTTAGTGTAAATATTATGGGTATTTTAATTAGTTTTTCATTAATATTTCCATTTTATGTGTGCGTTTTTATGTTACGTGCTCGGCTTTCTGCATCATTTATATTTCAGTTTTGTTTGAATGTGTAATGACAACTTGTTATTTTCCCTAGGTGAATGGCAGAGGTGATCGAAAAGGAAAACCTGTTAATATTTTTTCTATTGCTTCTGGACACCTGTAAGTGTGATTCTTTATCTAAATATCTTGTATACCATACAGCTATTTTAGTTGCTCTATGTTGTCCATTTGCATCTGTTTCGAGAGACCACTTAAAATCTAAATTCTCAAGTACTAGCCTGCAATTCTCCTAGGTCATACAGTTTCTAGCAGTTCATGGCCTTTCTGATCATCTTGACCAATTTTCCCTTCTCTTGGGTTAGGGGGATATTCTGTCATCAGTTCTTGTTTGGAATAAGAAAATAGATAGTGTTACAGTTGCCCATAGAAGACCATCCCAATGGAGGTCGAGTGGAGAGCACGTTAATCTCGACTTTGTAACTGCAATGTCATTGAGTAACAAAAAATACCAAATTTAACATGTGATTCCTCTTTACTCTTGATTATATCACCGTAAGAAATAGACCTATAATTCATGGTTCAGTAGATTGCATTGATGTTGCAACTGGTTACCTCTTTTATAGCTTAACCTGGTGAGGGTACATGTTAGATCATATCCGAAGTCTTAGAAGGAAGTGTGGACCAGACATGTGTGTAACCTTATTAGTAGAAGAGACGTGTTGCTTCCTGTTCTTTGAATGTGTTGTGTACTCTAACATAAGTGTTACATCTTCGTGCAGTTATGAGCGATTTCTGAAAATTATGATTCTAAGTGTTCTAAGTAACACCAAACGTCCAGTTAAATTCTGGTTCATAAAGAATTATCTCTCCCCTCAGTTTAAGGTTCGTTACACACTTTTCCTGTGTGTTCTGTGTCATTGCTTTCTTTAAAAAACCGTGGAAGGTTTAGCCTCTCTATCTGCATGGATATTGCAGGATGTGATTCCGCACATGGCAGAAGAATATGGTTTTGACTATGAACTCATCACGTATAAATGGCCTACCTGGTTGCATAAGCAGAAAGAAAAGCAAAGGATTATTTGGGCATACAAAATCTTGTTTCTGGATGTAATCTTTCCTCTCTCACTGGAGAAGGTAATTTCTAGCTCTTAACTGGAGAGGCCGGCCTATTAGAATTTTTTTTTTTTTTTTTAAATTGCTTGTAGTTGCAACTGGTTCTTATATGAGGATATCGGTGCATGCCAACTTTTTAATACGATATTTGCATGTGTAGGTTATATTTGTTGATGCAGACCAGGTTGTGCGGGCAGACATGGGAGAACTTTATGACATGGATCTGAAAGGAAGGCCGCTTGCATACACTCCTTTTTGTGACAACAATAGGGATATGGATGGATACCGATTCTGGAGACAAGTAAAACACTACCTCAAGCTCAACACTGCTTACTTTTCCACTATGTTAATGATCTGCATTTTTCTCTTTGGGAAAATTATTCATATGTTTTCCCCCACTTTCTGTAGGGTTTCTGGAAGGAGCATCTGCGCGGCAGACCATATCACATAAGGTAGGCAGCTGGAATTAAGAGTTTGCTGTTATTGTATTAGATCGTAGTGTACAAGTAGGTTGGTTGGTTGGTTGTGTTTGGAGTTGAGTTGTTTTTTTTTTTGTCATGCAGTGCACTTTATGTGGTTGATTTGGTCAAGTTCCGTGAGAGTGCCGCAGGAGATAATCTCCGTGTGGTGTATGAATCTCTGAGCAAAGATCCAAATAGTCTGTCAAATCTGGATCAAGTGAGTTTCCACGATTCCATTCGTTGTATTGATCTATTATGGGAATGAGGTGGTGAACGACTAACGAGTGATATTTGTCTGTCAGGATCTTCCTAATTATGCTCAGCACACCGTGCCTATCTTCTCCTTACCCCAAGAGTGGCTTTGGTGCGAGTCCTGGTGCGGTGACGCAACCAAATCCAAGGCAAAGACCATCGACCTTTGCAACAACCCGATGACAAAGGAGCCCAAACTGGAGGTGATGATCTCAGTTTCTTTCTACTCTCTCTCAACAGGATCCACGTTTTTGGCATTTAGATTGAAAGGGAATAGGCCTTTTATTAGTATTCTTATTGTTATGCAGGGTGCTAGAAGAATCATTCCGGAGTGGATTCATCTCGATTCCGAGGCTCGAGGGTTCACTGCAAAAATTCTTGGGGATGAAGAAGCAGATGCACAACTCCCAGTAGAATCTCCTCAGCTGCACGGTGATGTCGAAGAACAACTAGATGTTGAATCGAAGGCAGAGTTGTAAAATAATACCCATTCCAGTGGAGTAGTAATTAGTTATTGTTATGGACAACAATTTTGTATCTGTCAGACTAACAGATGAGATGCGTTGAAGAAGCAGCAGTTTGTAGGTGATACTGTAGTTATCCATTCTCCAACCAGAATGGGCGAATACCCTGGCTGGCTTGCATAACTGGAACTTTCCTCTTTCCGCAATGTTCAACTTCAATGTACAACTCGTAGTAAGAGTTAGGGTCGATAATGGTGCAGTAAAAAATTATTAACCATGGTTATAACCGTTATTGTTTAATATGGTTAACTGTACTATCATGGTGTGGTGCGGTTATGGTGATGAAATTTTTATCCATAATGGTTATAGTTATAGTATTTGAGTTATACCCATGTGGTTATTATATAAATATAATAATTATTTATTATTAATAAAAAATAATATATACTAAATATAATTGAAGTTAGTGTTGGTAATATGGTACATGTAATAGTTATGTTATGTGGTTTAAAAATATGTCATAATTATGATATTTATTATAATATTTATTATATTCGTACTATACTCTAACCATCGATGTTTAGGATAACAGTTTTGCATTTATTCAATTCAGTCAACCAACCATGCCGGTAACACCATCCAAATACCCTCAAACCTTCTCGTTTCTCTCCGACCGTAATCTGCTCAATTGGAACCCAATACTTCCTTCTTGGCATCGTCCCCCAAATTCTGATTCAGCTTGAGGAAGCGGACACTGAGCCCATACCCGGGGCGGAATCGAAGCCATCAGTCACCCAAACGATAGACATTATGTCTTCGAAGGTAGGGAGAACTGATTCCTTAGCTCGCTGTGAGGTGGAGCCTTGGTGGACGCGTTAGACAGAGATAAGGCCTGGATGTTGGACCGACGGCGAAGGTGGACATTCTGGTAGAGGAAAAAGAGTAGCGCTTGGACGTCCAATTGGCCCAGAAAGGAAGAACCGGTATAGCGTTTCTGCAAAAGCTTTACATTGGGTATTAATTGAAATCAGGCCCTCAATTAAGTCCGCTATGGATTGGGCTTGAGTTGGAATCAAGCCTAGAAACAGCCCGCTATGTATTGGGTTTGAGTCAAAATCAGGCTCAACAATAGCCTGCTATACAATTGGGCTTGAGTTGGATACATGCCTAATTCCTAAAAACAGCCAGCAATACGTTGGCTTGAGTTGGATACAGGCCTAATTCCTAAAAATAGCCTACTTTACATTGGGCTTGAATTGGAGTCAGGCCCAAAAATAGACTGCTTATCATTGGGCTGGAGTTGGGATCAGGCCGAAAACAGCCTTCTATACATTCGGCTTGAGTTGGAATCCGGCCCAAAAAGAGTTTTATGTACATTGGGCTTGAGTAAGAATCAGACCCAAAAAGAGCCTTCTACACATTGCACTTGAGTTGGAATCAGTCCCAGAAATAGACCGCTATGCATTGGGCCGGAGTTGTAATCAAGCCTAGAAAGAGCTTGCTATACATTGGGCTGGAGTTGGGATCAGGCCCAAAAAAAGCCTTCTATACATTGTGCTTGAGTTTGAATTTGGCCCAATAAAAACTTTCTATGCATTGGAGTTGAGTCGGTGTCAGGCCCAAAAATAGACCGCTATGCATTGACCTTGAGTTGGAATCAGGCCTCAAAAGTGCTGTACAATGGGCTTGAGTTGGAATCAGGCCCAATATGAACCTTCTATACATTGGTCTTGAGTTGAAATCAGACCCAGAATCAACCGCTATGCATTGGGCTTGAGTTGGAATAAAGCCTAAAAAGAGTGCTGTACATTGGGCTCGAGTTGGAATCAGGCCCAAAAACAGCCATCTATACATTGGGCTTGAGTTGAAATCAGGCCCAATAAGAGCCTTCTATACATTGGGCTTGAGTTGGGATTAGGCCCGAAAGGAGCCTTCCTTCTAAGCCTTCCGCGTTAGGGTTTACAAAGCAAAATCGATCTCAATTGCTGCTGTTTTAGGGTTTATATCGATCTCAATTGCTGCTGTTTTAGGGTTTACAAAGCAAAATCGATCTCAATTGCTGCTGTGTTCTGGAGCTGAGTAAATGGAAGGGTTGAAGGTAGCAGACGCAAGTCTGACGGTGTACGTCCACCCCTCCAAAAGTAAGCGAGTCTCTCAAGCAATTCTGCAGGAGCTTAGCTCTTTACTCTTCCGGTAATCTTCTTCCTCGACTTTCTCTCTAGTATTGAATGTGTAAGGTGTAGAAGGTAGGTTCACAGCTTTGTGAGCTCCAACGGATGGAAGAAAACGAAAACTGAATTGTGAGCTTTAACTGATGATAGAAATCAAGGGGAAAAGATGAATCCAACCAGGAAAGTGATCAGTTTTGTGTCGTAGCCAAATTGCCCTCATTACCAGAGGACAAAGTTTTGAACTAGGAACATCTTTAAGAGATTACTGTACTAGGTAGTTGCTCTGCTTGTCTAGTCACAGTTAACTGAATTACTTGAGGCTGAGTTTTGTTATCGATTCACTGCAGTATTGTAGCCGAATCGTGCTTCCATTGGTGGATTGAATTCATCAAATTTGAAATTTTTTCAATGTCATTGCTTAAATTGATTTAGGGAGAGTACATCTATTTGGCAACATTCTATTTAGTTCTATTTGCTATTTACTTACTATGAGTAGTGAAGTAGCTTGTGTCTGGCTTGTGTAAAAGTTTTTACAAAAACAGAAATACCACTTTCTCATTATTGTTTTCAGATTAGGTTTGTTGTTGTTTGTTACAGGTACCATGATATTTTTGATGGGGTAGTGCTGGCATATGATGTGGAGGTTTCTGATAAAACTGCAAAGATTCTTCCAGGAATCCATCCCTACTTCAATGTGAAATTGAAAGCAAATTTGCTGCTTTTTTCTCCCAAGCCAGACATGCTAATAGGTAATCTGATGATTCTTTATATCATTATCTTGCCGCAATAACTTATTAGCTGCTTAGATGCCTCTACTTTTTCTGCTTAATAGTTAATTCCATAGTTAGAATAAAGGGAGATAGCAATTATGAGAAACTCTCAAAGCAATTTATTTTCTTAATCTTTTTCGTGATTTTTGTGTATCCTGCAGAAGGGAAAGTTGTGAAACTCACTCGAGAATCAATCCATGCTGTAGTTCTTGGCTTTGCTTCAGCTGCAATAATCGATGAAGACATCCGAAAGGAGTTCAAGTTCAAGACGGTGAGCAAATTGGCCACTCCTGTTAAATATCTAATTCGATTAAAAAAAATTATGATTGAAACTCGGGCACACGTAACTTTGATTTTGCATAGTGCTGCAGAAAAAAGGAAAAGAAGAATATCGTAGCAGATCTGACAAGCATCACGTCATTAAGGTCGGGGGCATGATTCGTTTTCAGGTCAAGAGGTGATTATTTTTGCAGGATTATTATAAGCTTTTTGAGTTAATGTTGCTGGTATACTTGAGCTTGAACATGAAATCCTTCTTGTTTGCAGATTGGATGAGGAAATACTGCACATTTCCGGATCTCTACTTTCAGATCAGACCGGAAACATACAGTGGTTGGATAAGGACACCGAAGAAGCACCCATCTTTCATAGGTAAGCTGACTTAGAATTGCATCAAAGTTATTATTGAGAATGGAAACTAACGATTGATGGCCTGATTCACAGGACCGACACAAAGAGGAAAGACATTCAGCAAGTAGGTGAAGAACAAACTTTGAATAACAAAAAGTCAAAGAAACCAAGGATGATTCAAGAATAGGCTTGAAGTAAGTTGTAGACAGATCTGCATTGATGGGAGACCTTGTTATCTGCCTGTTGTTGAGCCATATAACTGTGGACCTACCAAACCTAACCTACCTTTTGGTGGTCTATGAATAGATAATTGTTGATTACCATAGTAATATGTGTCATATTGGGCATGAAAGTGCCAGCATTCATATTGATAATGCTGTTCATTGATTTTAAATAAGCGAAAACTACCAAACTAATACCCGAACTTTTGGGTGATTAGCAAATAGGTATCTAAACTTTTTTTATAGCAATTAAGTAGCTGAACTTATGAAAATTAGGAAATAGGTACATACCGTTAATTTTCATTAAGAATAAACGGAAAATATAACGTAAGGAGTAAACAAGTACTTGGATTTACACGAATGATCAAGTATGTACTGGTTCGGTCGAATAACTTTATTTTTTTTTAAAAAATACGGTTTATATACTAAACACATGCATGACTCAATTTCAAACGTTCTCTGTTTTTTTATGTACCAAGAACGTCTGGAGTTGAGTCATGCATGTGGTATATAAACCCTACATTTTATATATATAAAAAAAGTGGTTTGACCAAACCAATTATGAACCGGTTTAGTCACCTACTTGTTTATTCGTGTAAGTTCAGGTACATGTTTGCACACATAATATTTCCCGTTTATTCTTAACGAAAATTAACGTATGTACCTGCTTATTTAAAAAAGTTCAGCAACCTATTTGCTACAAAACAAAATTAGGTACCTACTTGATAATAACCCACAAGTTCAGGTACTAGTTTGGTACTTTTTCTTTAAATAAATGTTCAACATGAAATCGAGAAGAAATCTTATGGATTCCAATTGGATCTGCCCTCTTCTACCAAAAATCACAACAGGAACACAATCCATCCTCAAAACGGTGGAAACGAATTCTATCTCTTACCAGTATCACTCTCCTCAGTATCTTTGAAACCAACTTTACCCAAGTATGGCAATCATCACAAATCCGCAGGTTCTTCAGAACCAAAATTTCCATTCCAGGACTCGATTTTAGAATCCCATACGCCACTGCAATTTTTTCACTATGAAAACTCAAATTCTCTTCCTTCTCTTCCTCGGATACATCCATCAGAACCAAATCCAAATTCGGAGAAAATCCTGCCAATTTAGTAAACTGTTTGAGTCCATCTATAACTTTGTATATTGCTTTTGTTTCCGGGTGTGAGTTATCACCAACCTTGAAATGATGAACAACACCTGCAATCTCAATCCAACTCTTTCCACACTTTTTCTTAATTCCCTTCGTCTTCATTGAGTTTCTTAATCTTTCTGCACTATCCCATTTAGTTAAAGAGCAGTATGTATTTGATAGCAACACTAAATCCCCACTACTCAACTTTGAAATATTTGCAATTGCCACCTCACCAAGTTCGGGTTTCTTATACAACCTACTAGCACTGAGAATCGTCCTCCATATCACAAAATCAGGCTCCATTGGCATTTCCTTAATCATGCAATAAGCATCATCGAGTAGACCAAATCGTGCAAATAGGTCAATTACAGCTCCATAATGCTCCAACTGAGGCAGAATGGAGTATTTACTTTCCATCAAATTGAAGAACTTTTTGCCTTCTGCAATCAATCCACAGTGCCTACAAGCATTCACTATTCCAAGAAAAGTAATATGATCAGGCAAAACTTTCTCAAACTCCATCTTCGAAAAAAGGGCAATCGCATCTGAAGCAAGTCCATGGATGGCTAACCCATTAATCATTGCATTCCAAACAGATACTTCAGAGTGGGAAACACTGTCAAATATTTCTCTTGCCTTTTGGATTTTACCGCATTTTGCATACATGTCAATAAGGGCTGCAGTCAGTATTGCATTTAGCTCAACCTTTTTAACTTTGATCTGTTCATTTATCCACAGAGCTTGATCCAACATCCCAAGACGAGCACATGAAGATATAGCTGATGAAAATGAATATTCATCGGGTTGAATGTTTGAACTCAACATATGTTTGAAAGTTGATAGGGCGGTCTCAAACCGTCCATTTTTCACCAACCCTCCAATCACTGTGTTCCATGTCACCACATCTCGAACGGGCAATTGGTGAAGCAGCTTCTCAGCAATAACACTGTCGCCAATTCTCATTAGATTTTTAATGAGGATGTTGTTGGATTCCAAGTTATAAGGCCAAGTAGAGATTCTATCAAGTAGTTGGTGAGCAGACTCGAGGCGATGACATCGGGTGTAAGTTGATACTAGAGAGGCCAAGAGAGACGGGTACGTCTCGTAGCCACATGTTATGATTTTAGCATGAGTTTTCCTGGCAGTTTGTGAATCTAGGGATATTCTGGATGATTCAAGTGCATTGGCAAGAATTTGATGACCTGATATAGATAAATCATACCTTCAATCTCAAGCTAATATCTAAAAATTACAGAAAAGAGTTAGTGTATGACCAATATCGTGTAATGAGAGGCTGAATAATAGAAAGATCTGGTTTTACGATTCTAAAGAAATTGTGCAAGAATGCTGAATTTTCTTACTGACCTCCCCTACCAAATCCAAATTTCATCCTCACACATCTCAATCAAACCACAATTGCAGGAAAGCATTAGTATCGCAATATCACTGAACTATAAACTAACAACAACACTGAAGAAAGTAATAGACTCTTAGTTCTTGCGATCAATCATAACTTAGGGGACAAATGGGGAACAGGATTGGAATGGTGGTTGAGTACCTGGGAACTGAGAGATTTGAGACGAAAGGAATCTGGAAATATGAAGCGGAAAGTTCACAGACAGTGCTCGCCGACCTCCATAGCTCCTCCTCCTTCTCCTCAAGGTCTGCATTGCTATGCTATGCTTCAACGACCAAAAAGGCCGAGCAATGAAACGCCCGATGCCTAACTAGGGCCTAACTGAACCAATCAGTTCCGAGAGAAGTCTAGCCGTCAGTTCAAACATACGGAGAAGAGGCGCTGCAGTAAATACCCGATTGCCCTTTCTGCGGGAAAGCAGAAAGTAAACCACCGCCAAACAAGCAATCTTCCGGTGCCATTGGACTCGACCGCTGTGGTCTGGCAGCTTGGGCATCTCCTCCTCCTCTGAGCTTAATCCGAGATCGTCTCTGAGACTCTGACTCTATGAAGAAAGGAGAGTTGAAAGCTCAGTATGTAATGGAGGTCCGTCATTAGGAAAGGGCCCTTTCTTAAAGGAAATGGCCCAATACAATAAAAAGCCCAACTCTACTAGATGCCCATTAATCTAGTCTAGAGTAGGCTTGTTCGTGAACCGATTCGGAGTCGAACCGGTTCTAAACTGAACTGGTCTGGTTTGGAAAAAACTAATATATTTTTCTGTTTCTAAAAAAATTGGTATGGTTTAAGGAAAAAAGAACTGGTCTGGTTCGAACCGATTCAGAATCGGTTCGAACTGTTCTGGTCTGTTTTTTTAATAACAATTATGGTTCGGAAATAATCCAGTTCAAACCGAACCTAAACCGGCTGAAAATCCTGTCCAACACACTGAACCGTCTGAAAAAATACTGACCAACTGAAAAATACTGAATCGGCTGAAAAAATTCTGAACCGACTGAAAAATACATTGAACCGACTGAAAAATACACTGAACCGATTGAAAATTTATTCCACAACAGACTAAAATCATATCCAACATCAACATACGAGAGTCCAATATATCTCTAGGTTTGGTTTATTGAAGACGTCTCTAGATTTTGTTTTATTTCAGATCGGGTTAGTTGATTTTGCTTCAAACCGGTTCTAAAATTATATAAGTTTAAAGTGGTTTGATTTAAATTTAAGTATAAACCAGTATAAAAAACGATTCGAGTCGAACGAATTCGAACTGGATTTTTGGTACTATTTTGAACTGTTCGATTTGAAGGCTAAAAACACTGGTCTGGTTTCGAAACTAGTTCTGCCGAATCGGTTCGAACCAGACCAGTTCGTACGAACCGGTTCATTTGGACAGTTTTGAGACTGTAATTCAAGCCCTCCTCTCCTCATGTGCCTATTTTTCTAAATAAGAAAATATATAATTTTTTAAAAATATTTTTATGTATACTCAAAAAAATCTACTATAGAATTCTCCATTGCCTGTGAATCGAAAACTAATCTTGATTATGTATACTTAATATTATATATTTTATCAATTTAATTATGTTGTACTTTTTGTGTAAATTTATGTGTTTTAAGTAAGTATTTTTTTTTAATAAAGTGGTTCGACCGAATTGATTATGAATCAGTTCAGGTATCTACTTGTTAATTAGTGTAAGTTCAGGTATCTATTTGTTCATCACGTGCTCATTACGTGATATTTTGTGTTTATTCTTAACAGAAATTAACGATAGGTACATATTTGTTTATTTAAGAAATTTAGACAACTTATTTGTATTTGTAGTTTTTCCTTGGTTTAATAACCAATTCAATTATAATAACTATGGTTACTCATTTCGTTTCAATTTAACGAGTTCATGAATATTTCAACGAGTTCCATATTACAGATACAGAAGAGATTACAATGGGCTGATAAAAAGAACGACGATTTGATCAGGTTCTCTTGACCGGATCGAAGGTGGACACTGCGAGCACCACGCCGATGATCCCGGCTAACACAACTCCACCACTCCCGATGCTGAGAAGGAAGTTATTGAGGGAGGGAGTCACACCGGAGCCCGCTGCTTCCGCCACTTCCGGCATCACCATGGAAGCTGTCAAGGCAGCTGCTGTCAGTCCGGTGATCGCCTTCTCCGTCAGAGAAGCCTGAACATGTTGCTTCGTCACTCTCGCGGCCAAAAGCGGCTTCGACGACCTCACGGTCATCGGCTTGAAGAAGCTGGCAGAGGAAGGGAGCTTCGACGACTTGGTCAGAGGAGCCAACTGCATCGTGGACATTGTCACTGCAGATGTGGAAGCCATTGCAGAATGAACTCAGATTCTCTCCTCTTCTCTCTCTCTACTGGAAACTACTGAACTTTTCGATTGGGTGCGGTTCTTTTCAGTGGAGGGCTTTGAGAGGTAGAAGAAGAAGACGACGAGAGGTGGAGAATGGTGGAGGTGTATCCCAGCTCGACGAAGATTTTGTCCGCGTGGCATACTGTCCATTGTTCTTGGTGGATAAGGTTATCTAGCATTAGCTGCATTGCCCAATCAGCAATCATCTTCATATTTCCGAATTCCAAATTTCCTTCTATTTTTCAAACACTCCCCAACTCACAAAACGCTAGTTCATTTAAATCGGTTCGGCTGAACTGGTTCTGGTCTGGTCGAATCGTTTCGACCGAACTAGTATCAAAACCAGAGCAGTGATTTTAGGCGTCAAGTAGACTAGTTCAAAATAGTAGAAAATATTCAGTTCGATTCGTTTTTTTTTATAATGGTTATACTTAAATTTAAATCAAACTATTTTAAACCTATATAATTTTAGAACTGTTTTGAAGCAAAATCAACTAAACCGGTCTGAAATTAAATAAAATCTACAGATGTCTTCAATAAATCAAACTTAGAGATGTATGTATGGTGATGTTGGACAGAATTTCAGTTGGTTGTGGAACAGATTTTCAGTCGATTCAGTGTATTTTTCAGTCGGTTCAGTGTATTTTTCAGTTGTTTCAGTACTTTTTCAGTCGGTTTAGTACTTTTTCAGTTGGTTCAGTGTGTTTTTCAGTTGGTTCAAATTTTTTCAGTCGGTTCAGTGTGTTGGACATGATTTTAAGTCGGTTCAGTTTCGGTTTGAACCGTATTATTTCCTAACCAAAATTGTTAATAAAAAAACAGACCAGACCAGTTCAAACTGATTTTGAATCAGTTCGAACCAGACCAATTTTTTTTACATAAACCAGACCAATTTTTGTAGAAACAAAATAATATGCTGATTTTGTTACCTAGACCAGTTCATTTTGAACTGGTTCGGAGTCGAACCGATTCATGAACAAGCATACAATACGTAGTAAATCACGGTTTACGATCTGCACGGTTTACTAATTTTGGGTGACCGGTGACCTGGTATGGATTCAGATTCTGACTAGGGAATTCTCGTTGTGACTCGAATTGAGTTTGGTCTTATATATAACATTAATGTAAGTTTATAAAGTTTAGTTATAATATTTAGAAAAATATTCGATAATTTTGTAAATATAAAAAATATTTAATAGAATTTTTTAACACATAATTAAACGGAAGTAGCAATTACCTTCGTTTTCAAACATGTTGAACCATTCAAAATATTTTGAGTTGAAAAATCATTTTATGCAAATATATTGAACTATTTTCAAAACTTTTTTCTAAAAATTCATTACTATAACTTTTTTTCTGTCATCCCATAATTAATATTGGACATACCGAGAATCGATCTTGGTACCTCTTTCATCCAAGCAAGGACGATAATGTTGGACCAAGTATCTATTGGTATTACTATAGCTACTCTACACTATAATAGTGGTGTTACCCATATTAAAGAAACAATACAAAAATCATGATTTTCAAGTTTTCACTACACTATTTGTGGTTCTATAGATATATAAGTGATCCCTCTCTCTATATATACACACACAATATATCCATGCCATAGTAGGCTTCAAGTTTCTTCATTACAAACGTGTCTCACAAGAAATCTTCAAAAAAAAATCACATCAAGTCGTAAGAAAGTGCTCACAATCATCAAACAATAAGAGAGTTTCAACAGAGGTATCAATTACCTTTACAGAATCTACATATTGATATTATACAGCAAATCAATCTCACATCTTCCTCAAATTGTCCAACCTTGATTGCAAATCACTGTCGATACCTCCATCATCGTTTCCAACGATTTCAGTTTGAGGAACTTTGCCATTTGCAGCAGGAGCAGCGACTGCACCCGATGGAGCATTTACGAGCTGTAAAAAAGAAAGTACCATAACAATCTGAATGAAGTAAAAGAATGGTTTTTTACTATCATTATTGTAGTGAATTTGATTTACCTTTTGGTTCATGTCTATTCCAATTTCATCAAGGACCTGACTGACAAGTTCTTCACTTTCCTCCTCTTCCTCGTCTCCTTCCAAAGCATCATCAATGGCATCTCCCATTACTTCACTCACCATTTCCATTCTCTCGTTCTGTCTCTCGAAATCTTGCATGATTTTCTGCAGCGCTGGCAGGTTCATTTGTCGGTTCATTTGGCCCATTGCCTTTGTCACCCCCTTCATTGCCTCCCCCATCGCTTGAGTAGACTTCAAGGTCTGCAAAATTATGCAAATACCACCAACTCAGTATATAATATAAAAACAAATGATTCAATTGATCCTTTCATGTCCAGTTTAGGCAGCTATGGCACGGACCTAGTGCCGGCAATGGTGCAGTGAAAAACCCATAACCATGGTTATAACCGTTACTGTTTAATACGGTTAACCGTACCATTATGATGCGGTACGGTTATGGAGATGAATTTTCTACCCATAATGGTTATGGTATTGGAGTTATACCCATGGTTATTATATAAATATAATAATTATTTATTATTAATAAACTAATATATATTAAATCATGGAAGTTAATGTACATACGTGTAATAAATAACCATGATGTTAGTTTTATATATTTTTATTGTTGACAATATAAATTTATGTATTTTTTAAAATAAAATTTTCGGTCTTTTATTATATTACATGTGTGGAATAAATATGGGTATACGGGCAAAACCATGGTTAATAACCATGGTTATTTTAATGGTTATGGTATTGAAAATTGTACCTGTAATGGTTATGGTAATGGTATGTGGTTTAAAAATATGGTATGGTTATGGTATTTGTCATACCCGTACCATACCCTAACCATTGACAGCCCTACACGGACCAAATGAAAAATTGAAACTTGACATTGAAATTTTGCAGGGCTTCTAAATAAATTGTACAGTACAGATTACAGATTACAGATGAATGATGATTTTAGAGATTGATTATAGTCTGAAAGATACCTGAATCCGGAGTGATACACCCTGAAGCTGAGACTTAAGCTTGTAAAACTTTTCAATCTGATGGCGTGTTCTAATAAGGTCCTTTGCCATAATTTTGACAGCTCCCTGCATTTCCAAGAGGAAACCCATGTAAAATTGTGTGGCCAAAGGTCATAGGTAATTGAGCTTACCCAGATAGACTCAAAATATAGGACAAAGAACCCTTAAAGTCGAACAGCAGAAACAATTTTAGAGAGATTTAGTTTGTGATTCAAGTTCAAGCTACTGTTGTTATAAGACATACAGATTGATGAGCGGAGTTATAATGTAGGGTTACTTACTTAATTGGTTACACATGTTTCACCATTGTGCAGAATGATTACACATGTTTCAAAATGTGATTAATTGGTTTTGAAATGTGACTAATTGTTTTTTTACTGTTCACCGTTAGAAATCACAGTTAAGTCACTATTTAGATACGTAAAATGACTTAATTACCCTTTTCATCAATCAAGCTGTGTTCTTCATCAATCAAGCTAATCTTCATCACTGAATTGAATTGAAGAACCCATAATCGAATTTTTGGTTCTTGAAGAACCCAGAATCTGGTTTCTTGGTTAAAATTAACAGTTTAGTAACGGAATGATCAATTAATCACATTTGGAAAAACATGTGTAACCAATTAGTCACATAGAAAAACTAATTAATCACATTTTGAAACATGTGTAACCATTCTGCACAATGGTGAAACATGTGTAACCAATTAAGTAATTAACCCTATAATGTATATTCTGCTGTTTTGACATTGAAACTGATGCAGGCTAAGCATGTAAAAGCAGTAATATGTTCCATACCATCTGCCCTTGCTTGGCACTTTTCTTAATTTCTGCAATTAGTTTCTTCTCTTGTGTCTGCAGTCCTTGTCTCTCACGTTCAATTTCTCTAATAGACTTGTCCAGCATCCTCTTATTCTCCCGTAGGAGTTCTGCAAATACCAATTTTCAACCAAGATCATCATTCTGCAACCAATATATAAATTTGAAAGAACAAAGCAAACAACATGATTGTTAGATATTTTAGTGTAATTGGATTGACTGGTTGACCAATAGGATCATAGTATCTCATTAAACAAGTCAGGAGGGTGCGGAGTGCACGCTTGTTTAATTATATTATGATTCACTGTATCAGAGATTCATCAGTTGCTTAGGGACGAGCAATGGGGGTCAAAGGGGTCCAGGGGCGAGAGCCCTGGCAGGGTCCATGAAGTTAATATTCTAAAAATTTATTGTAAATTTGAATTTTTGAAATTAATGACTTAACATTTTATCCTCAAAATTCCCGTTTTTTTAGACACTTGCTTTGGAGCCAAGTTTAGGCCGAAATGTTGCAATGACTTCGGCTCCAAGTCATCATCCCAAGGTGTCCCTTTGCTTTGGAGCCAAATTTTGAATTGAATGGGCATGGTTTAGGCTGAAAGGTCCTATGGGTTCCCAAAAGGTGTGGTGTCTCTTCCAAAGGGTGTGACAAACACTATAAATTGGTCATACGGGAGGTCCGAAAATTTCATCTCAAACATTCACATTCCTTATCAAGTTCTAGTAATGACAGATTCTGATTTTATCCGATTGAAAGTTTGGGTGCCTCCAAATTGTTTCAATATGAAAGTAACAGTCACGACTTCAAATCAATCCAAAAACTGCATCGAAAGTTCTACAATGATTGTGGTTTTTAAGGAACATTGAATCCACGCAACAACTTAAGCAATATGGCTGAGGATGTAATATCAACACTACATGAATAAAATGGATACCACCCAAATCAAACCTAAGCAGATACACAGATAAAGCATGATTTTCACGATGCTGTGGAGTGTGGTATTCGATCTACCAAATGAAAAAAGACATCCAGGGAGTACACAGTGAAAGAAAAATGTGAAGATTCCTTGAACTGACCACCGAATAGGCAAATTCATTGCTTCGGCTCGCAAATACAAGATCAATTGGAACCTGGGTCATCTCTACGCAGCCACAAAACTCAATCTTTAACCATGTCTTAAACAGATAAAGCCAGTAATCGTACGGTAACATGGAGAATCAAGGAAAAAGTTAAAAGTATCGGGAGAAAGCAAGAACCTGCGGGAGTTTTACGCTTGCCGAAGAGGAAACTCATGTTGACTCCGATCAACAGAAGAACAGAGCAAAATCAAATCGGGAAACTATCGAGTTTTGACCTCAAATCCGATCCGAGGTTTGGCTTTAGAGCAACTGGTCTCGGACCGAGTTTATTGGATGCTCGATCTCTTCAAGAAGATGGAGGTCAACGGCGGGAAAGGAATCAGCTCGGAACCGTCCCGCCATCGCATATCTGTTCCTTCCTTCCGTGTGTCTGTGGGGCCCATTGAGAATTTTCGACGTATTCCGTCCATATTTGAAATTTTTTTACTTTGGTCAAAATCTTTTTAGAAAATTAATGTTAATTTTCTTTTTTTTTTGAAAATATTGATTGGACTTCTAATTTAGATCTATTGTTAGCTTGATTCAATTCCTTATTATTCTAGATAAAAATATTTTTAAAAATTGGGTAAAAGAAAAAACTTAGAATTTTGATTGACCTCAACTTTATGTATAACTTGGGCCAAAAAAAAAAAAACTTTATGTATAATTCTTAAATTTAAAATTATTTATTTTGTAAGAAAATATTAAAAATAATTAAATAAAATTTATAAATAACAAAATTAGGACTAAATTTTTTCAAATTATTTTTAAAAAAAAATATATATAATTAAGCATTATTGTTTTTGACAAACATTGAAGAAAATAAATAAATTTCATGGGAATAGAGGGAACCAGTGTCACCAGAACCGGACCGGACCTCGAACCATGCGCTCGAACTCAGACCATAGGACCCCCGATTGATGCTCAATTGGAGCTCCAATCGTTTGAACCAAACTCAGTTAGGTTCGGTCCAAACCCCCAGTGTGGCTCGAATCTAGTCGGGACTTATTTAAAACATTAGTGTAAGTTTGTAGGGACTTGGTTAATTTTGCAAATATGAAAAATATTTAACGGAATTTTTTAACAGAAAAGTAACAAATGTATCAATTATCATTATTTTCAAACGTAATGAACCGTTAACTATCACAAAAAAAAAATGTTGCACGAAAAAACATTTTGAGCAAATATGTTTAACCATTTTCAGACTTATCACTTAAAGTAAAGAATATATATATCATTTGACATAATTTAATTTCTACATAATAGTCTATTAATTAAATATTGAATCTCATATTCATATTTTATTTTAAATAATTGACCAAATAAGTTCATATTCATTATTTATTATTTCTATTATTTTTAAATAGTACCAAACATGTCGTAAGTACTATGAGAGGCAGAGCTACTATCTTAGTGTGTTTTTACGTTGTAATATTTTCTTAAATTTTTATGGATTTTAAGGACCGAGTGTAATGTAATATCAATTTTTGTCAAAAAATTATTTATATTTGGCCAAAAATATATTTATAAATTAGTCATTAATGTATATCGATACGTGTACAGTACACAATTTTACTTAAATGAAAATTTATACCATAATAGAAACTAATTTACACTTTTTCTCAATCAATTAATACATTAAAAAACATATATATTTTATTTCTTATTGATTTGTATAATAATGCACGTATTATAAATATAGAATTTCATATATTATTAGAAGGTTTCACATCAGGTACATAAAAAATACGATTGTTTAATTGCAATTTTAAAATAAAAAATGTATAATAAACAAATCTATGTAAAATTATTAAGATTATATAAAAAAAATTATTGACCTACTATTTTTAATGCATTTAGAAAATAGAATTACCAATTATATATAACCAGTTTATTAAATTTAATTTAAAAAAAAATGATTCCCTAACCAATTTTCACTTCAATTAAATCCTTTTAACACATTTTCAATGCAATTCAAGCAATGTCCTTATTTATACACAAATTCCACCGTATCTTGAAGAAGAAAATATAGAAATAAAGATCAAAGCAATTCACTTTACACTTGAAATGGATAATCGGTCCATTTTTCGGACGAACATATTCGTACTCTTTCTACTTTTGTCTACCTAACCTTCTAAGCCGCCGATCCTCGTCCCATAATCGAACAACACGACCGTCAAGCACCGACAAGTCCTGACAGCTGTACCAACCCACTTCTCCGTTTCTTTCTCTCAGCACGTTCTCCCACCCAGACCACCATTCTCCACCGCCGGCGCAACCACCGTCCGCCTCCTTCCCCTCCACCGCCTCCTCTTCTTCCTCCGTTGCATCCATCTCGAAACACATTGTAAACCTCCTTTTCGCCACATAACTGTCCAAACCCGTACCCAGAACCGCCGGAGAAGGACACGGGACGGCGGGAGTAGCTTCCTCCGGCGGACGCTGGTGCTCTTCAGGCGGTGGAAATGACAGTTTCGCGACGGTACGTGAGCTGGAGAAGGTGGTGCGGATCCTCCAGAAGCTTAGAGCTGCTGTAACCACCGTGAGCCACGCCCATAGGTTTCCGGCGACGGCGAGAAAGCCGAAGTGGACGTAGTTGATGGCTAGGGCTTCGATGGGAGAATCTAGTGCGTTCATTTTCAGGCCTGGTTTACGTCTGCTTCAAAATGTAACCATGAATATAATGGTATGGAGAGTAATGCTTACGAAATTGCAAGTAGGTTAAGTGGGCGTGGAAGATTATATAAGAGGGGAAGAGAAATAAGGAGAGTGACGTGGCGGCTGAAGGTATCCAAATGGGAGATGCCAAGAATCGATTGATTGGAAAGATGCCTATGGGGCAGGTGGGAATAAAAAAAATATGAATTACTACATCGGTCACTTTTGTATACACTCTATTACTAAATAATCACTTATATTATTTTGTGTAGTTAAATATGTAAATTTAAAAAATATGATTTTTTGGTTAAATATGTCATATTTAGTCACATGTGTTGGACAAGTGTGATTAAAATGATCATAAAAATGATAATTTTACCCTTATATTTTATATTGTTCATGTTCTTCATGTCCGAAATCTGATTTTGAACTCAGATTTATGCAAATCTAAGTTTGATTCAAACTCATAAATGCAGATCCATGTTCAGTTCGAACTCAGAAACGCAAATTTAGGTTCGAAGATCTCAATTCAATTCAATTCAAACCAATATCTATATTTCTGGGTTCGATTCGAACCCATATCCGCGTTTCTAGGTTTGAATATGAGTTTGAACTGAACCCGGATTTGCATTTCTAGGTTCGATTCGAACTCAAATTTTTGTTAATATGAATTTGAAATCAGATTTCAGGTTTAAATTAAGGAAAATGAAGAAGATAAGTTGAATAGTAATTTTAAACATTTTTTCGCATGTTCAGGCACATTTTAAAACATAAATGATTGTCCAGTCACATAGTCACATGTGTCAATATAAGTAATCTTTAAGAAATTTACCCAAAAAATATTTATGATCAAACATTTTACGTCTTATCTTATTAACTAAGTAGAAATTATTATAAATATTGAACAAGTATATCAAAAGTGTTGTACTCGTTATAAATTGTGTAAAAACAAACAAAATAAAGGAAAGATGCCCAATGTGATAATGAAATAAACATAGACCACGCAAGATTAATTTGTGGGGACACGTGTGTGGTAGACAATAGTTGTTTTGTCACACCCACATATTTATTTATTTTTTAAAATTATTAATTGATATCATCAACAAAAAAAATATTAGTCATTGGACTCTACAAAAGTAGTGTTGGGTACACTAGAACATGTAATTAATCTCTCAAAATAAGATGTTTGACTCTGAAATTGTTCATTGATCTTTAGGGTAATGTATTATTTTTCCCTTAATCTTTTAGACATTTGTTAAGAATTATCCAATTGACTCAACTGACAATGTGGTTTGGATCAACATTTCTTCTCGAGTCGGAATTTAATTGTAACTTATATAGAAATACTTACGATTTTAATTGTGATATTTAAAAAAATATATTATATTATTTTTTTATAATTTTTAAAATGTATTTCATAAATTTAATGGGAAAATGGTTAATAACTGAAAAAAAAAACTGAAATAACCGAAATTTTAAAGAAAAAAAAAACATTAGAGGAAATGTTATTTTAAAATGTTGAAGTATTAGGAGGGAAAATAACAACTCTCTAAACCTTTATTATAAAAACTATAGTAAAATTTACAAATTAAAATGTTATGGTATCATCTGTTCAATTTAAGTATATTATGTTATTATTATAATTTTCTAAATATATTCTGTTAAATTTGGATGACAATTTTATCAGGTTTTTTTTGTTCAAATGTTAAGAATGAAACTTTGTAAAATCATTTTTTTTTAATGTGCCCAAGCATGGGACAAGTGGGCCTAGTATAGCTACATTTAATTTTGTGGTAGATTCAATTTGTATTCTTGTCTCTAATCTATTCTATTGATATATATTTTTCATTTAAGATATAAATAAATAATAGTGGTCCAATAAGAACAATGGTCTAACTTCTAAGAGTTTTTTCAAAAAGTATATACTTTAGTTTTTTTATTTAGGAAAGTATTTATAGAAAAAAAATATTTGAAAAAATAGATATACGCGCACCCCCAGAACGCGCCTTTGGACAATACGCGCACCCCCAGGACGCGCCTATGCAATTGGCAGCGTTGGGGGTCCCTTTTTTTTTTTTTTAAAAAAAAATTGTTCTATAATGACGACTCGATGTTTAATTAAAAATAAAATTATGTATCTATTAAAAAAATTTAAAATAATTATAGTAAGTAGATATTTTAATTGCGATTCAAATGATGCAAAAAATATTAAATTTGGATTTACGGATTGCCTGTACGGCATGCCGTAAGTTGAGATATGAAAATTTGACTTAAAAAATTATAACTCGGACCATGTAAGTCCAAACTCAACACGGTTAACGTCATTTAGGTCGTAAATCAATTATCTACGTAGGATAATTTTTTTGATTAAAAATATAGTGATTTTGTAACCCCACATCGTTTACACCCAAATTTGACCGAAATAAGTAAATGAATTAGGTGAGAAATTTAATTATATACTTACTCAAAAAAAATCAAAAAAATTACGGTGCGTAGATAATTTAATTACGAATGAAATGACGCTAACTATGTGTTAATTTTTGACTTTTAGACTGACTGTATAATACGATACGTAAAAAACTCTACATACGATACAAAAACTTCCAAATAGTGTTTTGCACAGTAAAATCACTGTTTAACTACTGTGCAAAACACTATTTGGAAGTTTTTGTATCGTATGTAGAGTTTTTTACGTACCGTATTATACAGTCAGTCTAAAAGTCAAAAATTAACACATAGTTAGCGTCATTTCATTCGTAATTAAATTATCTACGCACCGTAATTTTTTTGATTTTTTTTGAGTAAGTATATAATTAAATTTCTCACCTAATGCATTTACTTATTTCGGTCAAATTTGGGTGTAAACGATGGGGGGTTACAAAATCACTGTATTTTTAATCCAAAAAATTATCCTACGTAGATAATTGATTTACGACCTAAATGACGTTAACCGTGTTGAGTTTGGACTTACATGGTCCGAGTTATAATTTTTTAAGTCAAATTTTCATATCTCAACTTACGGCATGCCGTACAGGCAATCCGTAAATCCAAATTTAATATTTTTTGCATCATTTGAATCGCAATTAAAATATCTACTTACTATAATTTTTTTATATTTTTTTAATAGATACATAATTTTATTTTTAATTAAACATCGAGTCGTCATTATAGAACAATTTTTTTTTTTTTAAAAAAAAAAAAAAAAAGAGACCCCAACGCTGCCAATTGCATTGGCGCATGTTGGGGGTGCGCCTATTCAATAGGCGCACCCCCAACATGCGCCTATGCAATTGGCGCGTCCTGGGGTGCGCGTATTGTCCAAAGGCGCGTTCTGGGGGTGCGCGTATATCTATTTTTTTAAATATTTTTTTTCTATACATACTTTCCTAAATAAAAAAACTAAAGTATATACTTTTTGAAAAAACTCAACTTCTAAGTATAAAAGGTGTAAAGAAAACTCAAGTTAAAATATAAAAGATGGAGAGAACAAAATATTGGGGACAAGATGATTATTAAGAGACTTCCGAATAACCATTTTAATTATTATGAAAATATTTACTTTTAATTATATTCTTGTAATTAATTTAATTTATTCTAATTTTTTTAATATATTATATTTTATTATTTAATATATTATATTTTTAATTAAAATTGGTTAATCTATTTTTATAGTTTACTTTATTTATGTATAAGACATATTGAATAGTAGGTATATATATAATTTAAGCTAATCTTATTCAATTTCTATATATCATTCCATCAATTAAATTAAACATTATATTCGTATTCTTGTTCTATTTTTAAAAAATAGACTAAATAACTTTTATATTCCTATTATTTTTTCCTATTTTTTATTCTCTTCTTATTTGGTTTACTAAACATTTCGTAAAAATTAACAAATTACTAGGGTTTGTTCCCATACATCGTGGGACTGACTTACGTATGATAATTAATAAAATCATGATGGATAATTGTTTGTTTGTGTGATATTGGAAAACTAATTAACTTTTACCAAAATTACATTTATTTATAATAATGTAAGAAAAAAATTACGAATTTAAAAGAAAGAAAATAAAAGTTTATGTTGGTTTTGGGGATTGCGTCGCCCACGACTGAGAGTTCATTCTAATAAACTCAGTATTGAATACTGATTCAAACCATAATCTTTATATATAGGGATGTTTATCGTTGAAAAACCTTATGATGATAACAATGATTATCTACCGTCCTACAGTTTAGACTTAGGTAAGTAGTTGTTGAAACATAGGTCACTGCCCGTTAACCCGTGACGTGTCCTCCCGTCCGGCAGACCGTGATTCCAACCTCAGACAGATCCACTTCCGCTAAGTCGATCGTTCAAGAAGGTAACTTCAATATGTGTTTAATGTTATGCCCTAAACGATTGCCTGATTAGTATATTTCAACACTTTCATAATACAAAATTGTACATCATTTTTTGTTTCTCTTGAGGTATTCGTTATTTTATGGAGAATCCTTACTCCACATTTATAATAATCGAAAATTCTAATTTAGATAGAGTGAACAAATTTTGTGGAGAAAATGTCTGTACCAAACATATTTTAGAAATAATATTCAACATTTCTGTCCTACTTACATTAAAAAGTATTTTTTAAAAAAGTATTTTTAAATTAGGTACCAAGTTGAGACTGACATGACAATTTGATATGAGTGATGGAAGAAATAAAAGACAAAGGAAAGGAAAGGGATGCCCCTACGCAATATTATTGTTATTATTTTATGTAATATCTGGTACGACAAACAGCTAGCGTGGGGACCTTTATTATTTATTTATAAATAAAATAAGAGATGACTTTATCCGATATATTTTTAAAATTATTCTTAATGATTGTTTTTTTTAAATGATTCTTAATGTTTGTTGAACATAAATTTAGTGTCTATTCTCATAAAATTTTCATATTCATTTAATAGAGTATGTTTTAAATTTTACAAAAATAAAACATATTTTTAAGGAATTTCACAATTAAATTTATCGAAATTGTTCTATATATTCCAATAGCGTGGGATAGAATTTGAGTCTTGATTCAGTTCCCTAACCTTGTCGATATGGTTTTAATTGAGGAGCTAATGCATGGGTGTTAAACCAGAACAATCCTCACCCAAACATGAACTAGTCTCAGTCAAAACTCAAATCTTAACTCCTTCGATTGGTTCATCAAGTTTCGGTTGAATTGAAATTCGACTGTAATATACATACAAAATTTAAAGACTTTAAGTGTGACTACGAGCCGACCTCTCAATCCTAGATTGTTGGTGGAGCTACATTGACGGGATCAGTACATGCGCTGGTTTTCTAGTGGAAGCCTGAGTACCGTGAGACAATGTAACTTATCACCACTACTAGTTCCTTTTGATGCCCCCCCCCCACCCCCCCCACCCCAAAAAAAAAAAAAAAAGTGTGACAACTAAGCATTATGTTGTGACTTAATCTACTATACTCAAATACGATATGTGAATCCACAACGATACAAATATGACTCGTAAATTGACATTTATTTCAAAAAATAAATGACATTAAATTTGTGAATCAAATACATGTACGAGGGGATACATGTATTTGTTATCATACCTTATTCAACAGTTAGGTATGATTTCAAAAGTAATTTATGTAATTATACCTGTCGATAGTTTCATGAAAAATAGCATAATTAGAATTAGGTATGATTTCGATAAATACTATAATGCGTTATATAAATTTGAATACCATAATCAATTGGCAAAAGAACATATTTATAATTGCAATTATTAACAATAGATTTACTCGTATACCTATATTTACAATACTCATATTTTATTTTAGTTCTTATAGATCAAATTTGAGATTTTTTTGTCCTAACAATTAATTTAATTACTAAAACATTCAGATTTCAAAGCAATCAATATTTGATTATTTCACATTTTAAGGTATATTATATTCTTTTATTTTTAAAATTTGAAAACAATTTAGAAATATTTTTGCACAGAAAAATATTAAAAAGACATACTTTCCTATAAAATAAAGGGTTAATTACTTAATTGGTTACACATGTTTCACCATTGTGCAGAATGGTTACACATATTTCAAAATGTGATTAATTGGTTTTGCTATGTGACTAATTGGTTATACATGTTTTTCCCAATGTGATTAATTGATTATTCCGTTAGTAAACCGTTAATTTTACCGTTAATTAATTTTTTCAACATATTATTGAATTGTGAAATGACTATTATGCCCCTAGTGGTATTGAAGAACACATAATCATCTTCAATAACAATAATCAAATCGAAGAACCCAGAAATCAGATTATGGATTTTCAAGAACCCGGATTCTGGGTTCTTCAAGAAACCAGAAACGCGATTCTGGGTTCTTCAATTCAATTCGGTGATGAAGAACAGTTTGATTGATGAAGAACACAGTTTGATTGATAAAAATGGTAATTACGTCATTTTACGTATCTAAATAGTGACTTAACTGTGATTTCTAACCATTCTGCACAATGGTGAAACATGTGTAACCAATTAAGTAATTAACCTTAAAATAAAAGGGAAACCCAAATATTTGGTTCTTGATTTTTTTTTGTAATTTTTAAATTACTTGTTGAGTTTTTTTAAAAATTAGTTTTTTTAAAAATTAGTTTTTTTACAAAGATATTTGTACATACTTTTTAATAAATTAAAAAAAAAACTATTATTTTTCATAACAAAACAATTTATATAGTAATTAATGGTTTTTATATAGAGTAGGAAAAAACTTAATAATCGGATGATTCCTTTTGCTCTTTAAATTGGACCCGTCTGGGTCAAAATCGGTTCAAAACTGACTATATGATGGTGAGTGAGATGATCGATGAGAGTGCAAACCGGGCTAAAAGTGATCCGGTGTTGAGAAATCCGGCTCAAGAACGGTTTCAGGAAACAGACCGGGTCCAAAGAAGTGGATCAGGTTGTGTCGGCTTTTATAGTTAACCGGTCCGACCGGAGACCGTTTGCTTTCTGTTGTTTATGGCTCGAATCTGCTTCTAGTCCCGTCATCAACTGGAAATCTGAAACCCTAACATCTGTTAGACTGTTGAATGTTGGGGACTTGCGACGCGACAGTAATGGATAAACCCTACTGAAGGTTTATTTTGATTGATTCTTCAAAATCAAGAACAAGGAGGAGAAGAAGAAACGCCTACTACTGCTGAAAGAAATGGCGTTCGAGGAGAAAAAAGTGCAGAAGAAAATAGTGAAGAATGACGAGATATTCGCCAAATGCTCGTTCTCCAGCCTGGGTCTTCATGAAACCTTATCCGACCAACTCAAAGGTTTTGTTTTGTTTTGGATTGTCCGATACTCCAGCAAGAAGCTATCGAGAATGTGAAGTTGTTAAATTTTGCTTTCTTGACAGAAAGACTAGGGTTCGAATCGCCGACTCAAGTGCAGGCTCAAGCAATTCCTGTTGTTCTCTCAGGACGTCATGTGTATCCTTAGCCCCTTACCTTATTCAATTTAGTTTGCTTTCGAGCTACAAAAATGACTACTTGATAAGAAATTGCATGTTGGGTGATCATCCGTCAGAATTTCCTGAGTAGTGAGTAGGGTGTTGTCTAGGTTGTTAAGATCTGTTTCCACATTCCAACGTGATATGAAGTGTGTTAATAAAAGATGATATTGCTCCTGTGTGTAGTTGGGAAACTCAAGTTCGGGTTTGATCTCGAGTGGCTTCTGTTATTCATCTGCGTTTATCTATGCAATAAAATGTGGGAATAATTTGTGTTCCTTAACTGAGAAGCTGTATTTAGGATGGTAAATGCAGCTACAGGGACAGGCAAAACTATTGCATACTTGGCGCCTATAGTTCATCACCTGCAGGGCTACAATCCTCATATTCAGCGCTCTGATGGAACCTTTGGTATGCATTTTATTTAGTTCATTGGATAAGAGACTACGGTTGACCCCACTTAGAATTTCACGGAGACCATTTAGCTCTGATTTAGATTTGAAAAAACTTGAATCAACTAGTCTCTTATTGTGACCTCCAATTCATGTAATAGCTTTCTCAATTTTTGCATACTATCAGTTCCTTTTTCAAATTAAGTGACATATACCTTATAGCGTTGGTTCTTGTACCAACGCGCGAGTTGTGCATGCAGGTCTATGAGATCTTACAGAAGTTATTGCACCGCTTTCATTGGATCGTCCCAGGTTACATAATGGGTGGTGAAAATAGATCAAAGGAGAAAGCGAGACTGCGAAAAGGTAGAAAACACAACCCTGAGGAGCTCTCTTAGTTGAGTGCTAATTTGATATCCAGTGAACTATGATTATACTTTAGTGAAAAATGGAACTTTTACTGACACTACATCCAGCTACACGCTTCTGCCTGCATTGTGCTTGCAGATTGTTTTACCATTTTATCAACTAGAAAGTCTAGAACTAAACAACTCAATGAATGGTCGGTTGCCCCAACTTATTCCTTACCGTTGAGGATGCAAATAAACCTTAAATGTAGGGGCAAACAGAAACTCATAGAAACTAATATTTGCCTACTCCATACATCATAGAAGGCTTCTATTTGCCTACTCATAATATTTGCCTACTCCATATTTGCCTACTCCTAATATTTGCCTACTCCTAATATTTGCCTACTCCATACATCTACATCTATTAGAAGCTTCCTACTTCATTGAGTCCCACCTTATAAAGAAATAGAGTAGGGTTAAATACCAAATAACTACCCGAACTTTGGACGTTTTACAAATAGCTACCTGAACTTTGAATTTTCAATAACGACTACCTAAACTTTGGACGAAGGTGCAAATAGTTACCTCAACTTTGACACATGGGACAAATCGCTACCTCCGTTAATTTTTCCGTTAAATATGGATGGAAAATGACATGATAACACATGATTGGTCCATAATTTTAAAAACTATATTATTTTTTTTAAAATACTAAAAAAATAAGAAAGATTCTTTAAAAAACTGGAAAATTAATAGGAAAAATAAGAGTTTGTAATATAATTTTTGTATTGAAAAATATGAAATAAAATTTTAAAAAAAAACTAAACATTTATTTGTATTTTTATTTCATAATTTTAATTAAAAAATTATATTTAAAACTCTTATTTTTTCTATTAATTTTCAAATTTTGAAAGTTTTTTTTTGATTTTTTTAGTATTTTAAAAAAATAATATAGTTTTTAAAATTATGGACCAATCATGTGTTGCCACGTCATTTTCCGTCCATATTTAACGGAGGTAGTTATTTGTCCCATATGTCAAAGTTTAGGTAGCCATTTTTGAAAATTCAAAGTTCGTGTAGCTATTTGTAAAACGTCTAAAGTTCGGGTAGATATTTGGTATTTAATCCAATAGAGTAATATTTTTATTATTGCTCTTTATTGGGCTTCTCTTACATTTTCACATCACACCTAGAAAGAAATCGACTTTTCACTGACTTAGCATTCATTCTTGAGTGCGGAGGAACTGCTTTTGCAATTTGAGTAGAATTTTTTAGTTCTCTCTCTTGAAATTTTTAGCTTGCACCTTACACTTATTGTACTACACTAGTTCCATGTGATCTTGTGGGAACTAAATTCACCTATCAACTTCAACCCAACATAACAAGATCGAGTTTTTCCAGGAAATTCGGTATGAAGGTTGCACCCTTCTTTGCTTAATGATGTTTTCTGTCACCTTCTAGCGTGGAGGATGCTCCATATGGGTTCCAGTTTCAACATTTACTGCCTGGAAATGCTGTGCCCCCTTGACTATTTTTTTCTTTGGCCAGAAACATAAATGCTTTAACCAGATATTAGCATGGTTATCTGAACTTTTGCAGGGATATCTATTCTCGTGGCAACACCTGGACGTCTTTTAGATCACTTAAAGAAAACATCATCATTTGTTCATGGAAAGTTGCGCTGGATCGTTTTTGATGAAGCTGATAGGTACATTTGAAGCGTTGCATGACATTTTTTTTTGGGTTAATTACTTAATTAGTTACACATGTTTTATCATTGTGCAGAATGGTTACACATGTTTCAAAATGTGATTAATTGGTTTTGCTATGTGACTAATTGGTTATACATGTTTTTCCCAATGTGATTAATTGGTTATTCCGTTAGTAAACCGTTAATTTTAACGTTAATTATTTTTTTTAACATATTATTGAATTGTGAAATGACTATTATGCCCTTAGTTGTATTGAAGAACACATAATCGTTTTGAAGAACCAGAATCGAATCAAATTCGATTCGATATTCTTGAAGAACCCAGAAACTCAATTTCTGGGTTTTTCAAGAACTCAGAAACGCAATTTCTGGGTTCTTCAAGAACTCAGAAATGCAATTTCTGGGTTCTTCAATTCGTTGATGAAGAACAACTTAGTTGATGAAGAACACAACTTGATTGATGAAAAGGGCAATTACGTCATTTTACGTATCTAAATAGTGATTTAACTGTGATTTCTAACGGTGAACAGTAAAAAAACCAATTAGTCACATATCAAAACCAATTAATCACATTTTGAAACATGTGTAACCATTCTGCACAATGGTGAAACATGTGTAACCAATTAAGTAATTAACATTTTTTTTTCTGTAATAGCATTTGCAGTTACCTCGCAATATTAAAGACAGATTAAAAAATATTAATCTTCATCCTTATCACTGTCAGAATTTTGGAGTTAGGGTTTGGCAAAGATATAGAAGAGATACTTGATATACTCGGCTCTAGGAAAGATGGATCTGTTAATGGAAATGCTTCTGGGTTTCAAAGACAGAACTTACTCCTTTCTGCTACCTTAAATGAGAAAGTGAATCATCTTGCTCAAATTAGTTTGGAAGATCCAGTTCTGTTGGGTCTTAGTGGGAAGACAGAACTGCCAAAAGCAGTGAAAGAAAAATCTAAAACTTCTAAATCTGATGATAATGAGGATTCAATATCTTCAGAGAAATCTTTAATCCCATTATCAGGAGATTACAACCTTCCTTCTCAGTTAGTGCAGACATACGTAAAAGGTACAATCTGATGTGACTGGATTCTGTAACTTTTCTAGCAATAACCATATTTCTATATGCTTTGCAGTGCCTTGTGGTTCAAGACTTGCCATTCTTCTTTCCATTTTGAAACACCTTTTCGAGAAGGAAGCTTCTTATAAGGTAATTTTTTTCAACTTCATAAATCCTCATGTTTCATATTGCCTGAGATTTACAATTTTGGAAAGTCTAGTGGTAGCTCTGTATCTTCATGCCGATTTCTCAAGCGATCGTTCTACAGATTGTGCTATTCTTTTCGACCTGTGATGCTGTAGACTTCCACTACTCCCTGTTAAGTGGTTTCCAGTGGGGTCTTAATGGAAACCAGCAAGAAACTCCTAAGCAGAAGTTTCTCAGATGTAACACGTTTCGCTTACATGGCAATATGGAGCAGGAGGATCGGAAGAACGCATTTCAAACCTTTAAGATTGAGAAATCAGCTCTCTTATTGTCAACAGATGTATCTGCTAGAGGACTGGATTTTCCTAAAGTCAGGTGTATTATTCAGTATGATTCGCCTGGAGAGGCTACTGAATATGTTCATCGGTAATACTCCACCTTTCCTCTATATCATTTGCAGGGTCTTACCGTGTTACTTCAACTTTGTCAATGTATATAGGGTAAATAGCCCCAATGCACTTAAATGTTTGAGTGTTGTTGTTAAATGCACCAAAATGTTTGAAAGTGTTGTTTCATATACCCTTAAGTTATAAAAAAAAATTGTTAAATACACCAATCGTTAAATATCCATTCATTTTTGCTGTAAATATATTAAAATGACAATTTTGTCATCTTGTTCTTATTCATATCATTTTCAATACTATATCCAACTCCAAAATGTAAATTTGGGGTCAACTTCAACCCAAATCTGCATTTTAGGTTCAAATTCAATTCCAAAATGCAGATTTGGGTTGAATTTGAACAAAAAAATGCAAATTTAGGTTCAACTTCAACCAAAGTCTGCATTTTGGGATTGAATTCAAACCAAAATCTGCATTTTGAAATTGGATTAGTGTTGAATATGATATGAAGATGAACAAGATGGTAAATTTGTCATTTTGACATATTTAACAGTAAAAATGGATGAATAGTTAACGGTTGATGCATTTAACAATATGTTCAAACGTATGAGTACAAATAACAACTTGAGCAAATATATGAGTGCATTGCGTCTATTTACCCATGTATGTATACATTTTTTTTATTGTTTTTAACATGAACTCTTTTCTTTATAGATCGGTGCAGTCTTCTAGCATTTCTTTCGTTTTTTTAAAAATTCATCATGCTGCTGCTGCTTGCCTGAGGTGACTGTTATCTAAGCCTTTGATGGAATCCTCAATTTTTTGCAGGGTTGGCAGAACCGCACGGTTGGATAAACGAGGAGATTCGATCTTATTTTTGCAACCTGTTGAGATTGATTATCTAAAAGACTTAGAAAAACACGGTGTATCACTAACAGAATACCCGATTCGGAAGGTGTTAGATAGTTTCCCAGTGTATGATCCGAAGATGAATTCCAAAAAGCCCCCTTTCTTGGATTTACATCCTTGGATTTTATCCCTGCAGAAGGCGCTTGAATCCTTCGTTTCAAATCAGGTAACCTTCGTTATGGAGACGTCAATTATAACTTTTTGTGCCTTTAAATTGTTGGATGTTGAATTTTTCTGCAACTTGATTTCCTGTTGTTCAGTCAAGTATGAATTCATTGGCGAAAACCGCGTATTGTTCATGGCTAAGGGCATACACAGCACATCGTGGGGACCTCAAGAGAATATTCATGGTGAAGAAGCTTCACCTAGGGCATGTGGCGAAGAGCTTTGCATTGAAAGAGCAGCCATCAATGGTGGTAAAATCTTTCCAGAAGCAAAAGAGGAAGAGAGATCAGAAACAGTTTGGTTTGGCCAAAAAGAGGAAGAAGACTGGCACCTCCAAAGAACAACATTGAAACGAGAAAGAACATCATGGTATAACATAGTCTTGTACGAAAGTTCTGAAGGGAAATTTTGATCTCTTATGTATGTATTTGACATTATGATTTTCCAGGTATTTAATAATGGTTTTTTTGTAGGGCTATATAGTAGACAGTGTTAAAACGATTTTTTTCAAAAAGTAACTATTTAAAAAAATAAATATTAAGAACAAATATTTGAATAAATGTACATAAGGTATTCCTATTAGTGGTGTTTATAAATACGCTACTGGCAGTGACAGTTTATAAAAAATGCTACCAGGGTAGCGATTATGCACACTTTTGCAAATACTTTCTCACTGTACTTACTTTTTGTAAAAAAAATTCCAACATATTTACTTTTTGAAAAAATTGTGTTAAACTCGAATGTTCAATACCATAAATTCAAAATTATATTTATTCATTTAAATATTGTTTGTACCAGTTTATCGTATTACACTAAATAAATACAAACGCACATGCTAATTTTATTGTATTATGCTCTCAATACGAAGATGATATGCAATTTTTCATACGCGTTTATGTTATATCATCGTATTGTGTTAAATTAATCAGTTGTGCGTTCACACGGGAGATGCATAAGAAAATTTCAAAATACTGAACTACTCATACTAAGAATTATAAATTTAAACATAAGATTTCAAGAGTTTTTAATGTATAAATGATACTCTAAAAATTAAATGAAGTTTTAAATATTATTAAACGAAACTTATTTAAAAAAGTATTAAAAATCACTTATTGTATAATTTTATCCCGTAAGTCGTATTTTGATACCTAAACATAAAAATTACTTCATTATCGTAACTCATACGATTTTATTATCATTTTATACATATTTTTTTATCGTGTTACGTAAAAAAAATTGTTAATCATACCCTATTGCCCTATTGTATGAGGTGATAACTCATTATTGCTATATGCCAACCCTAATTTGAAAGTGCAAACCCCACTTGGAGAAGGGGAGGAGGCCATGCATGCATAAGAATTTCAATTCAATTGCTAACGACCGTTGACCTTCCTGGGGAAATAAATGCATGAAAGCGAACTGTGAGGAGACATACACCACCAGTCAAACACTAATCTGACCGTCCAGTCAACATCCATGGCACATGGATGAGTGGATAATCCATGGGTCATGGCCCCCACTCATATCCTTTATTAAATTATATATATACATATATGAATATTTCACCCAAATATACCTCAATTAATAAGTAAATACCAAAATGTTCTGGTTTGACAATAAATACGAATTTATACCTACCCGCGATTTTCATTTGCGGATCATTTTTTTTACAATCAGTTCCACCTGTGACTACCATTCGTGGGTGGAACTGGACCGTTAGTTCCACCCGCGAATGAGAGTCGCGGGTGGAACTGATGAAGGTTTAGAGTTTTACTTTATTCATCAGTTCCACCTGCGACTCCCATTCGCGGGTGGAACTAACAGTGCAGTTTTTCCACCCGCAAATGAAAGTCGCGGATGTAACTAACAGTGCAGTTCTTCCACCCGCAAATGGGAGTCGCGTGTGGAACTGACTGTAATTTTTTTTTGACCCACGGCCGAGAGTTGCGGGTAGGTATAGATTCGTATTTGTTGGCAAACCGATAACATTTTGGTATTTGCTTATTAATTGATGTATATTTTTGTGAAAAATTCTATATATATACATTGAAAAGTCTAAACTATAAATTTTTTTGTGAGGACAATTTTTTTTGGTTAGTAATGAGTTATATTATTCTTTTGTTTATTTTTCGATAGTTATAATTTATCAATTTTATCACGTTTATATTCCTTTTTCTATCATAAACTTTATTTTGGTTAATAAAGTTTATTCAAATCTTTGTATATTTAGTGTTATTGTGTTAATCACAAAACAATCAGTTAAGATAGAACCAGTACCGAGTCAAACAAATCCGCTTCAGACGTTTTAATAGTCAACTTGGTCTCTATCAAATTTTCGGTTTTAAATACATACATATATAACATACATACATACATAACATACATATATATATATATACATACATATAACATATATATATATGTACGTTGATAAGTAATTGTCTCATGCATGAAATGGATAATGAGATGTGCATGCATCCACGTTCGTTTGGTGGTTACAGCGAATCCTCGGTGGGCCCAGAGTTAATGAACCTGAGGCCCATTAATATTTGCTACGGGCCCACTTAGCTGTCTAGATTGGACGCCTCTTCTTTTATTTATTATTATTTTTTTAATGACACTAATTCAAGTCGTAGTCGTACACAGTACACACCATATATATTCTATGAACTACTGTAAATTTCAAAAAGTAACTATGTCAGAATTTTTTTTTGAAAAAGTATATATGCATAATTTTTTTTTAGCAAACTATGTATACGCGCACCCTGGGGTCGCGCCTAACGGACATAGGCGCACCCCAGGGGTGCGCATATTGCATAGGCGCACCCTAGGGATGCAATAGGCGCACCCAGGGGTGACCCATTACAACCAATTTTTTTTATTTTTTTTTTAAAAAAAACAAATTTTTCAATAATGATGACTCGATGTTTAATTAAGTATAAAATTATATATCTATTAAAAAAAATTTAAAAAAATTATAGTAAGTAGATATTTTAATTGCGATTCAAATGATGCAAAAAATATTAAATTTGGATTTACGGATTGACTGTACGGCATGCCGTAACTTGAGATATGAAAATTGTACTTAAAAAATTATAACTCGGACCATGTAAGTCCAAACTCAACACGGTTAACGTCATTTAGGTCGTAAATCAATTATCTACGTAGGATAATTTTTTGGATTAAAAATACAGTGATTTTGTAACCCCCCATCGTTTACACCCAAATTTGACCGAAATAAGTAAATGCATTAGGTGAGAAATTTAATTATATACTTACTCAAAAAAAATCAAAAAAATTACAGTGCGTAGATAATTTAATTACGAATTAAATGACGATAACTATGCGTTAATTTTTTACTTTTAGACTGACTGTATAATACGGTACGTAAAAAATTCTACATACGATACAAAAACTTCTAAATAGTGTTTTGCACAGTAAAATCACTGTTTAACTACTGTGCAAAATACTATTTGGAAGTTTTTGTATCGTATGTAGAGTTTTTTACGTACCGTATTATACAGTCAGTCTAAAAGTCAAAAATTAACGCATAGTTAGCGTCATTTAATTCGTAATTAAATTATCTACGCACTGTAATTTTTTTGATTTTTTTTGAGTAAGTATATAATTAAATTTCTCACCTAATGCATTTACTTATTTCAGTCAAATTTGGGTGTAAACGATGGGGGGTTACAAAATCACTGTATTTTTAATCCAAAAAATTATCCTACGTAGATAATTGATTTACGACCTAAATGACGTTAACCGTGTTGAGTTTGGACTTACATGGTCCGAGTTATAATTTTTTAAGTACAATTTTCATATCTCAAGTTACGGCATGCCGTACAGTCAATCCGTAAATCCAAATTTAATATTTTTTGCATCATTTGAATCGCAATTAAAATATCTACTTACTATAATTTTTAAATTTTTTTTTTAATAAATATATAATTTTATACTTAATTAAACATCGAGTCATCATTATTGAAAAATTTGTTTTTAAAAAAAAAAAAAAATTGGTGGTAATGGCGCACCCCTGGGATGCGCCTATGTCCGTTAGGCGCGACCCCGGGGTGCGCGTATACATAGTTTGCTAAAAAAAAATTATGCATACATACTTTTTTAAAAACAAATTCTGATATAGTTACTTTTTGAAATTTATCATGAACTACCTGACGGACATGAAGTGTACACGTCAACAATAATACATGGGGTTTGCATGTATAATACTACTACATACCATAATTGTAATTATAGTAAATACAATTTATAATACCATAATCGTATTCATAATAACAGTTGTTAACTACGATTTTATCTTTATACACATGTTCGAAGTCAGGAATTTCCTTCAATGACAAGGCAAAAATTAAAGTATTGACAAACAATTAAAATAAAAAAACAATTGGGGAGACAAAAGTAAACCCTTAAAAGGTTAAATAGAAAATTATGACACTTTTTAGATTAAAATTCACACATCAAAAGTTGAGGGGAGATAATTACCACTATCCTTTCATGTCTCTGTCCTTGTTGGAAGTGTCATATTTATTCTAGGGTTTCTAATTCTAATTTTAGACTCGTTGTTGTAAAAGATTAACTTAATTATTAAAATACACTAATTTCAATACAATCGAGATTATTTCAAGTATGACATATCTATTAAAATTTGTTTACATGATAAATTCTTATATATATACGGTTACAATTATGTATCAAATACCATAATTTTATTCATACCTAATAAAAAATAAAAAAAATTATTACCATAACTACATCATTATAATATGATTAACCATATTAAAAAAGCCATGTGAAAATCATAATTTTTTATTTTTTACCGCACTATTGTCAACCATATCAATAAACCACAAGTTTGCAGGTTATATTATAATTTTCAATTATTAAAAAAAATCGCTTTGCTATAGTCATTAAAAATCTTACATTTATTTTGGGTTATAAGTAATATAGTATGTGCACTCACAAAAAAGAGGGAAAAGTACATGGAGATTCAATTCTAATCTAGGATAAAAATATTTTAGATACAGCCTAAATACGTTTTTATATAGATTTTTAGTTTTAGGTATCTAAATTTTTCAAAGTGTTAGTAACATCTTTTGACATGTCGATTTTAGACTGAATCTAAAAATATGTGTACTATTAATATATCCATGTTTTATATTTTTATTGCAAACTGATACGTGCACTTTGTCTATTGCCCCAAACTGTTATATGTAGTTTGTCTTATTATTTTAATATAATTTATGTAAATTATCTTAATTTTTCACATGTCGTTCAAAATTGACAGGTCAATAGACGAACAACACTATAAAAATAACAAATACCTAAAAACAATTAATCAAATACACTCAAATATTTTTAATTTTCTCATAAATGCTATTCTCGTTCAATTCACACCTAAATCTGTATTTTTTGAATTCAATTCGTAATTTATGTGTTACAAAAAAATGAAAATGAGATGAAGACCAATTCATCATTTTGAAAAAAAAAATAATTAATAGAAAAAATGGAGAGAACAGTAATGAGATTACCTTTTTTTTTTAATCTTTATAGTTTAGGGATTTCTCAATTTTCTCATTCCTCAAAATTTTCTTTCAAATTCAATAAATCTTGTTTTAAAAATTGCAAAAAAAAATAAAAATAAAATGTCAAATTAAGTCATTACAAATTTTTTTCCATACTTTATAATTTAATTCTAACTCGATCTATACTCAATTAAAGAGTTCATATCTGACTTTAAAAATATATTTCATTAAATTTAGATGAAAAATTGGACGAAAAAATAATAATTAAGAAACGTCTTGCGCTTAGCTAGAACCATGTTTATTATTATATTATTATTACTAGAAAGTTGAAACGCGGTATGCGCGATAACTATTTTTTATATTAAATTCTATGTGAGAATATATGTATAATTTACTTATTATTTATTAAAATTTTATTTTATAAAAGTATTTTTAATTAAGAATAAATTTAACTTAATATTATACAATAAAAAATAAAGTATATTTATAAAAATAATATTAACCATATTAATATTTATATATAATATAAATTATTTTATTTATTTATTTAAATATTATAATTCTATTAAATAAAATCAAGATTAAGCCTATTTATTTATAAAACTAATTTTAAAAAATAGATGAATGATTATTGAAAAATAATGGTGACAATGTTAGTTAATAATTTTAAGTTTTTTTTTTTTTTTGTTGTTGTTCACTTCTATTTGTTAAATATGTGAATGGAAATGATAGTAAAAATATCTACAAATATATTACATCTATAAGTATAAAATTTGTTTCATATTGTTTTAATATATTAATGTCCATATAATACTTTTAACCTACTTGTTATGGTTTTATAACTTTTATTAGTTTTATATACTTATATGAAAATGCCAAAATTTTATCTTCATATTATTATTATTATTCATTCATATGCTAAATTTATATTACAATTTTAATTAGGGAAAAGTTTGAAAATGGTACATGTTTGACGAAAATAGTTTTCCAACCCAAACGATTGTTTTTATTCAAACATGTTTGAAAATGATGGCTTCCGTTTATTTTCTGTTAAAAATTTTCGTTATTTTTTTTAATATTTGCAAAATTAACCAAATATTTTTCTAAATGTTACAATTACACATTACAAACTTACACTAATGTTTCAAACAAGTCCTGACTCTATTCAAGCCACACCAGGGGTCCCCTACCCAAGGTCCGAACCCAGACTAGGTCACCCAACCCTGATGACCTGGGCTGGGTTCGGACCGAGACCATAGGACCCCGATTGTGGCTCAATTGTAGCCCCAATCGTTTGAACCAAACTCAGCCAGGTTCGGTCCAAACCGATTGGAGCTCCAATTGAGCCCCAATCGGGGGTCTTATGGTCTGAGTCTGAACCCAGACCATGTACCCATGGTTGAGCGACCTGGTTTGGGTTCGGACCCAGACCATAGGACCCCGATTGGGACTCAATTGGAGCCTCAATAGTTTGAACCGAACTCAGCCAAGTTCAGTCCAAACTGATTGAGGCTCCAATTGAGCCCCAATCGGGGGTCCTATGGTCTGGGTCCGAGCCCAGACCATGTCCCTAGGGTTGGGTGACCTGGTCGGGGTTCGAACCTTGGCTATGGGACCCCTGGTGTGGCTCGAATCGAGTCAGGACTTGTTTGAAATATTATTGTAAGTTTGTAGGGTGTAATTGTAACATTTATAAAAATAGTTGGTTAATTTTGCAAATATGAAAACATTTAACGGAATTTTTTAACAGAAAAGTAACAGAGGTACTAATTACCATCATTTTTTAAATGTATTGAATCATTAACCATTACTAAAAAACAAGTTGAACCGAAAACCATTTTGTGCAAACATATTGAACTATTTTCAGACTTTTCCCTTTTAATTATATAAGCTAAACAATGTTCATATACAATATGATAAAATTATTATTTAATAATCTAATTAAATTTATACTTAATTAATCTATTTAATTTTAATTGCAAATATTTATATGTTCATACTTGTTATCCATCAAATATAATACAATATATTTAAGATAAAATCACAAATATACATGTAAAAATAAACAATAAATGTTAAGATTGTGTAATTTATCTTGAGAGTGAATGGAATTGTTTAGAGGATTATAAAGTGATTTACATGACATGCCACTTAGAATGGGATTTGTATGTTTGACATTGACTAATTAAAATTAATTATTATGACATTAGAAGAGAAAATGTATCAAAATAATAATTTATCACAATAATTTATCACAATTGTATACCTTCTAACCAAATTAATATATATATAGATTATCGACATTTTGCATTGATGGAGATTTTGATGTTCAATCTAAACACTGTACAACGTAGGATTTATCAAAAACAATTCAACTTCTCCAGTTAATAATTAATATCTGCATGTTGGGTGTCTGAGGTTTGGACACGTGGATTAAAATATATGTAGGAAAAAAGTGCAGCACAGGAATCGAATCGAAGGTAAATCCGCCAACGGTGGCGGTGAGGGTGGCGGAGACATAAACATGATGGTTGGGTTTGAGGTTTACAAGGGTTTAGGTTATGAACTATTTCATTATTCAAAACTTTATGTAATGAGTTTTATTATAATTATAATAGTTGACCAAAAAGTAATTATTTATTATAATATAATAAAAAGTTACACTTTTTTACATTATATATATATTCTGATTTATAAATTTTTCTATAAGGAATCATTTGAGCATGGTTACGATGATGATGGGTTTGGTTTGTGGTTAGGTCATAGGTGAGCTTTAATATCCCCCCCCCCCCCCCCCCCCCCCCCCCCCCCCCCCCCCCCCACACACACACACACACACACACACAAAAAAAAAAAGAAAAGAAAATTGAAGGTAAAAAGAAATATCCTCTCTATATATGATGCTAAGTAATAAGTATATTATAAATTATACTCTTGGTCAAATTATTTTTCTTATAATTAATTTGAAGAATTACAAAATGACCACCCAATATTCTCCTTTACAAATATTTAAAAAAATATTTTAAACATGGTAGATATATGATTAAGATACATTTAAAAAATATTTTAAAAACTATATGAATTAATACTATCCCATTTCTACCATGGTAGAATATTCGTATTTTTTTTATTCATATTATCGGATTCAAGTTAAGTCTAACGATGGTGTGGGGTGATTTTTTTTTTATAATCACAATTTTTTTATGTAGTTAATCGTACTATTATATTGCACTGCAGTTATGACAGATATGGTGATAAATTTTATATATGTAATGGTTATGATCATCACTATTTGATTCATAATCATGTTTATTATGTATAATGATAGTAATTATATATATACATACTACCAAATAGTGATAAAATTAGAGTTTTGTACGGTTTCATCCCAAAACTCTTGTGTTAATTACGTGAAAATTACATTGCTTTAATTTCATATCTCAATAATGTTAAAATTACAATATTTTAATAATTAAACTAATCTTTTTGATCGAAATATCTAAAATTTGATTTATAAAAATTTAAATAAAATAAATTGATTTTAAATATGGATATACATGATTAATAACTGTAATTATGAATACGATAATTGTATTAGAAAGTATACATGAATGATTATAATTATAGTTATGATATATAATATAATAATAGTATTTAATATACTGCACTATAGATTGACCACTTCTGACCTTAACTGAATATAATTTTTGCTAGTAAATGGTAGGGGTGATAAAAAAAAATACTGGTTGAGTATTTTTTTTTATCGAAACTGAACGAGTATTTTTTTTCTTCAAGATCGGTCTCGGTCTCAGACTTTTTTCTCAAAATCCCGACTAGGACCAGACCGACCTTGAAGAAAACCGTAAAAATTCATGGTGTAACCCTTGAAACACTAGTAATTCATGATCTTTAAGTATTCAACAACCTTGAATCAGTTCCATAAGGAAAATGTGATGGAAGACGAGGAGCGAGCTGGTTCAAGACCAAAATTTCGATGAATTTTTTTGTTCAATCCAAGTGATTTTTTTTTACCAAAAAATTCGATTCAAGACCGAGACCGGTCCGAGTCAAGCAAGACCGACTCAGTCGGACTTTTTTGGCCAAAGTCAGTCTCAGTACTCTAAATGTCAATATTGAAATTTCGGTCTCGTTCTCGGTTCTGCCTCTAAGACCGGCCCGCCCCGCCCATGATCTACCGTAAATGGAATAGATTATATGAAAAAAAAATGATTACTTATAAAAAAAAGAATGATCATTTTTTCTTACTATAGAGAGCCATATTATGTTATATTCAAACCATAAACACGTAATGAAACATTAAAAAGGCTATCTTTGCTTTGTTCTCTGGTCTCTGATTTCTCAGCGACAGGTCAGTTCCCCTCCACCTTGATCCCGGCCACCATCTCCTCCTCATTCTCTCAAATTCCAAAGCTCAATTTTTTTTTCTCTCCTACGAGTATCTGGGCTCCTCCCTATCCTGCCGTATGGAAGCTGATGATATTTCATCATTTGGACTTCACATGTTCTAAAAATCCGTGTTTTTCCCCCACCTAAAAAGTAAAACAAGGAATTTTTTAGGATTCTTAGCATCTTCGAGCGCAAGCTTTTCTGGGGTTTGCATTTCCAGTCAGTTGTGTATCTTGCCTTCTGCTTTGAGATTTGAGCGGCAATGGGATGAAGTTTGTGTTTAATATGAACATTTTGCAGCATATTAATTGAAACCCACCTATAATCTTGAAGGAAGATCTGCTGAGATCATCTATTGGAAGCAATGAAGGTCCCTTCAAATGGGTTCATGCCCGGTTCTGGAGAAGGTGAAGTTACTCCATTTTTTCTCCCAGAAAATAATTTTCTGTACCTAAAATTCATCAAGAGTCAATTTTCCTTTGTGTAATTGAAGCTTCACTCATACCTTTTTACCTTCACTGAAGTTACTCCTCAAATTTACTAAAGCTCATAAATTTTTGGTGTATTGAGGAATATGGATTCAATTATTTACTAAAGCTCATTCAACAAGAATTTGATAAATTTTGAGGAAAAAAAAGGTTGCAGCTTCAATTCCAGACCCTCGTACTTAATAGGATAGATTGTTCACTCCATTATATTTGCAGCTTTTATAAGTGATTTTCCACTTCTCTGATCTAAGCAACATGAACAAACTTGTTATTGTCTTGATTTACTTACTCAAAAGAATCATTATGGTTGGTTTGAAAAGCAGGAAAGATGAAGACCATCAATTCGGAGCTATGGCATGCTTGCGCAGGACCAATTGTTTCTTTACCTCCTGTTGGAAGTCTTGTATTATACTTCCCTCAAGGCCATAGTGAGCAGGTGAATCTCTCCATTCACTATTGCTGCAATCCAACCATATGAAACTTTTAATTTACAAATTAAATTTCTATGTGGAATAGTTAGTAATCTTTATCTTCTTCGATTTCTTGACGGTGTTGAAACATTTCAGGTTGCAGCATCGATGCAAAAGGCGACAACTTGTGTCCCAAGCTACCCAAATCTTCCTTCCAAACTGATTTGCATGCTTCACAACGTTACACTGCATGTAGGTGAATTTTTCTTCACTACTAAGTTATCTCAAATCAATTTTTTTTTGCCTTGATAGATGCTGAATTAATTCCTAACTCTACAAATCAGGCTGATTTGGAAACTGATGAAGTATACGCTCAGATGACCCTGCAACCCGTAAACAAAGTAAGCCTATTCTAGTTATTATGTTCATCAGCAATTGTTCTGGTAAACAGTCTCAATGCACCTGAATGTTTAACTGTTATTTTTAAATGCACTAATAATCTAACATGTTTGAAAATGTTGTTCCGTATACTCTTAAGTTATAAAAAGTTGTTAAATGCACCAACCGTTAACTATCCATCCACTTTTGCTGTTAAATATGTGAAAATTATAATTTTAAATTCAACCCTAAAATGCATATTTAAATTGAATTTGAACCCCAAAATGCACATTTGAGTTTGAATTCAACCCAAATCTGCGTTATTGAGTTGAATTCAAACTTAAATCTACATTTTGAGCTAAATTTGAACTCAAATCTGTGTTTTGGAGGTGGATTAAGTGTTGCAGATGAACAAGAGAGTAAACTTGTCATTTTACCAGCAAAAATGGATGAATAGTTAACTGTTAGTGTATTTAAAAACATGTTCAAACATATAGGTGTAAATAATTACATAGGTGGTGCAAATAACAACATGAGTAAATATACGGGTGAATTGAGGCTATTTACACGCAATTTGCTCACTATCAATGAATGATGTTAATCGGGTTAGGATCGATTATCGTGATGCAGTATGATCAGGATGCTCTATTGGCATCAGATATCGGTCTCCAACAAATCTAGGGGTGTCAAAACGGGTCATGGGTCGACCCATGGGTCGTGTCGGCCTTGGGTCGTGTCAGAGACCCCCTGACCCAAACACGACCCGTGGAGTAGTATGGGTCAGGTTTGCAAACCCAAACCTGACCCGCGGGTTGGTGGGTCAACCCGCGGGTCAGAATGACCCGTGATGAATGAGAGGGTTGGGTCAGACTGACCTGTTTGACCCTTATGACCCGCGGGTTGATCTGACCCGTTTGACCCGCGCGCACACAAAAAACCAGAATGAACTGACTCATATTACCATCAATTCTGTCAAATGCATACAAGATTACAAACCATAATGCATCCAAAATGCATCCACAATTCATACAACATTATTGACAGAATCACAACATAACTAGTTTACCAAATTAAAACTAGAATAACAAAAAGGAAACCAACATATATCATGAATGGACAAACCAGAATTTTTCCAAATTTAGTTTTGTTGCACTTGCTCCTTACATCAAGTCATTGCACTTGCACTTGCTCCTCCCTTTTCAGTGGTTAAGACCTTGCATTATATACATGAACAAACCAACAATGATACAATGCATACAATACGATCATCAAATAGAAAACAACTTAATTTCAACAAATAGAGCCTTGTGACTCTTCTACCTCTGCCTCGCACTTGCCAACCGAATCAGCATCCATTAACTCAATTGTTTCTTCATTCACTCCTTCACATATAAATGCAAATAAGTTAACCAATAAAAATATACAATGAAACGAAATTGTAACAACAGAGGTCAAATAGGTTAACATACCTTTTCCATAAGATATCCAATCTCTACAAGACATGATCGCTTCAACAGTTTCTGGCTTAAGTGAACTTCGATATTCATCAAGGACACGACCTCCAATACTAAACATACCTTCGGAAGCCACGGTTGTAATGGGGACACTCAAAATATCACATGCCATTGAAGAAAGTACAGGACATCGATTGCTTTCACTTTTCCAATAACTTAAGATATCCAAATGTTCTTGTCCATCAAATAGCTCCTCATCTAAATAACGGTCTAGTTGGGACTTCTGACAGTGTTGATTGGTCGATCTTAGAGAGCCAAATTCCTGAAAATATACAAATAACAAAAAACATTATAATATTATCAAGTGAATGTATAAATAAAAGAAAGAATTGTTGAAATTATTACTTACATTGAACACAACACCTCCCATTTTTGAGTGTCGTAAAATCTGACCCTCAACACTAGAAGAACGCATCCTTTTGTATGAATCTTTAGAAGTCGATGGTCTTTCAGATGATTTAAACACATAAGCCTCGTACACCTCATATAACTTAGAGTGGATCATCGAAGCTTTCACCTTTCCAATATCTTCACCATACAACTTGTTGAATGCAAACTCAACAAACTGAAATTTGTACCGTGGATCCAACACCACGGCAATTGCGAGAATTTCACTAAAACTGGACCAATACTTGTCAAATTTCAGTTTCATCCTATCCACCATACTCTTCATGAAGTAACGTTCAGCAACGTAATCCTTGGCCAATGTCAAATTTATAACAAATACCAATGGAAAGTATAAATTGGCAGTTGGATACTTTGTCCCAGAGAAAATGCAAGTGAGATCATAAAAAGCACCCAAGAAATCCGTAATGGACTCAACTCTTCCCCATTCATCCGTAGTAGGACACTCTATGGAACTTCCAAACTCCATGTGTCGAAGGGGATTTTTATAGTGTAAGACACTTTGAAGCATTTCAAAAGTTGAATTCCACCTAGTAGGACAATCTTGCTTCAAACCTTGATGACCATCCATCCTAAAATCCTTCACATTTTTTTGAAAATCTACTTTTCTAACTTGGGAGCCTCGAATGTATTTCACCATTTCTCTGATTTTTTTGACAACCAAGTCAATTTCTTTTAACCCATCTTGCACTATCAAGTTTAAAATATGCGCACAACAACGCACGTGAAAAAATTCCCCATCTAAGATAAGTGGGTTATTTTGCAACAACTTATCTTTCAGCCTCTCCACACAAACATCATTTGAAGAAGCATTATCCAAAGTTAAAGAAAATACTTTATCAAGAATGCCCCAATCACTCAAAATATCATAAATCTCTTCTGCCAAAGCTTTACCAGTATGAGGAGGGGCCATAAAACGAAAACCCAGCAACATCTTACGCAACACCCAGTCACTATCAATAAAATGTCCAGTCAAAGCAATATATCCATCAGTAGTAACAGAAGTCCACAAATCAGAAGTCAGACAGATTCTACTTCGACATGATGCTAACATAAGTTTCATTGTCCCTTTCAAAGAAGCATGCATTTTCATGACATCAGCTTTAGCAGTATTTCTAGTGATCATTTGTATGCCAGGTCGCAAATATTGGAAAATAGCCTTTATCCCAGGATATTCAACAAACATAAAAGGCAAGTTATGCATAACTATCCCAGATGTGATCAACTCTCTAAATTTTATCGGATCAAATTGATTAGACTGCAAAGACATTGAACCGTCTGTACTTGCTATGAGCATTTGACCCACATCTTTCATATATCTCCTAGCACACTTTTCTCTATGACGCTTCATATTACCGGTTCCATACTTACTTGAACAAAGGTATTCAACCTTGCATTTCTTACACCGCGACTTACGTACTCCACCAGTTTGAGATAATGGGATAATGTCAAAGTATTGCCAAATTTGTGATTTCAAGATTACTGGTTTTTCTACACTAGGCTTGACTACACTATCAACCATAACTTCTTTACCTTTACCAGAAGTAGCTGATGTGACTTCAAGCTCAGTATTAGGCATAACTCCTTCAAGTTCATCAATATCAACATCTATATCATGGAACCTCTCATCATCAAAACCATTTCTCAATAGTTGATCATCAATCTGACACAAAACCAACAAACAACCATACACTAAACCAGTTTTAGAAACAATCAACAAACAGAACAACAACTGAACTCAACAAAATCGAACAGTACAAAACAGAATAAATGGGTATCTGGTACCTTAGACACCAAAGAATAAATGGGTTTTCATTTTCAACCTGAATTTCCAGATTTCTATGATAAGTTTGAAAAAATATTCAAAACAGTTGGGCATTAACTTTCAAATAACCAAAGCACAACTTCCCACGTAAGAAGAAAGCTTAGAATATATTAGGGAAAAAAGAGGAGAAACTGATATCCACAGACAAGCAAACCTTAATCATGCATAATGCCAACACGGAAGACCTTGACTGAAATGCAGCAGCTACACCGTGATGCCAACTCATAGACATGTGACACTGATCTCCATAGACAATAAAACATTTCATGCATAATGTTTTCTTCCCATGGATTTGGAAAGAATAAGGAACTCAAAAGTTTAAAGAAACGAAAAATGCAACAGTCTCAAAAGAGAAAGCAAAATAAGTCTTCTATTGCGTAAGCGATAGTTTTTTTTCCATGCAGAATATAATCAAGAAAAATTGGAATCTCACAGTCAACAAAAGAGCAACCGAAATAAAACCCTGAAAAGCCAAACCCAAGGAAATCATCAGAAACACTGGACTGTGAAGTGTGATCGTGAGAGTAACACTTCATCGTTTCTTCAAGCTAAAATTCTAGGCCAGAGTGTAGCATTGCAGACCTCAAGCTCGAATAAAAGCAAGAGAGAAGAACTGTACAACATCCTAAACCTCTCAGACGTACAATACTGGAAAATGCAGTTACGATACAGAGTCAACCTCCCTCTAAAAGACAGCAAAGCAGACCGAAAATCATTCAACAGACCGAACATCATCATAAACACAGCAAAGCACATCAAATCGAACCTAGCATAGCACATCAAAGACCGAGCCTAGCATAGCACATCAGATCGAACCTAGCACATCAAAGACCGAACCTTATCATTCATGCTGAAAGAACGAACGAAGCTGCGGTGGAAGGCAGTGCTGGAAGACGAAGACGAAGTGCTGGAAGATGAAGATGACTGCGCTGGAAGACGAAGATGACTGCGCTGGAACTGGAAGACGAAGATGACTGCGCTTGGAGAAGAAGGGAAATGAAGCATCTGTCTTGAATGAAGACGAAGATGATGACTGCGCTTGACACAATACTAGGTTAAGAGTCTTAAGACTTGAGACAACCACGGGAATACGGGATGAACGACACATGTAAGGCTAGGATTTTTTTTTTTTAAATACTGGTCACGGGTCACGGGTTGACCCGTGGGTCACACCTTCCGACCCAAACCTGACCCGTGTTTTCACGGGTCAGCTACGGGTTGGGTCTAATTGGACGGGTTGGACGGGTCACCCACGGGTCACCCACGGGTTGGGTCAATTTTTGACACCCCTAAACAAATCAGACAGCCCTCAGAGTTCTTCTGCAAGACTTTGACAGCAAGCGATACGAGCACTCATGGTGGATTCTCTGTTCCTCGTCGGGCTGCAGAGAAGATCTTCCCTCCCCTGGTAATTCCTTATAAGTTTTTAGAAAAAAAAAATATTCAATTGCTTACCAGATAGTGGTTATAATGTTCTCTAGGACTTCTCAATGCAACCCCCTGCTCAGGAGATAACAGCCAAAGATTTACACGAAAATACATGGACTTTCAGACATATCTACCGAGGTTAATAATGTTAGATTCGATTATAACGATTCATTGATCTATTTTTATCGATGGTAAAAGTAAAAATGCGATTTTTCTATGCAGGCCAACCGAAGAGGCACCTTCTCACAACCGGTTGGAGTGTATTTGTTAGCACCAAGAGGATCTTTGCTGGTGATTCAGTTCTTTTCATAAGGTCAGTATTGATAGTGTTCATCATTACATGGTAAAAACATTGTTTTTTAACCTTTTTTTAGTAATTCAGATGTAAAATCTATGTTATTTTTGGATTTAGAGATGAAAAATCGCAGCTTTTAATGGGAATAAGGCGAGCCAACAGGCAGCAGCCAACCCTATCTTCATCAGTAATATCAAGTGACAGTATGCATATTGGAATTCTTGCAGCAGCGGCTCATGCAGCTGCAAATAACAGCCCCTTCACTATATTTTACAATCCCAGGTACCATAACGCATCTGCAGATCGTTATATGGTATGATCTAATAACAAAGTTTTTTTTTTGTTTTTTTTTTTAAAATCTCAGATCGAGCCCGTGTGAGTTTGTTATTCCTTTGGCGAAGTATATCAAATCAATGTACACTCAGATGCCTCTCGGCATGAGGTTTCGGATGGTGTTTGAGACCGATGAGGGAGGGATCAGACGATACATGGGCACGATCACGGGAATTAGTGATCTGGATCCGGTTAGGTGGAAGGGTTCACAATGGCGCGATCTTCAGGTATGTTTTGTTCTAATAGTATGATTCATATATTACCTTTGCTAGCACCGTTTTGATTTGCTATTAAATGTTGATGGAGATATGCACGTGTTTGTCATGTGCCAACAATTAAATTGCAATTTTTTCTCATAGTCCGTCTAGCAAATTGCACATTTTCACAAAGTTCAACTAGTAAATTGCATAATTTCGTGAACTTCAGCTAGCAATTTGCATAAAAAAGTTAGTAAGATAATAAATAAGATGCAAATTTTCGTCAATTTTTACCAATAAATTAGATAATACTAGCAAATTGTATTTTTTTAAAGTAAGCTAGCATTTTATTTTTTTAAAAATCAGCTAGTAAATTGTTCAGATTTTCAAAGTTCGGCTAGCAATTGGATACTTTAATCAGATACCATTTTCCTCCCCTCCCCCTCCATGTAATTAGGGGTGAGCTCCGGACGAGTTTTCCTACAAAAAAACGATCCAAAATTTCGGGATTCATGCCTGGAGGACCGAGATCGAAGCTGAGCTCGAGCCCAAGTTCATCTAAAAAAAAATGTCTGAGACGTTTTTTCTTAACTCGGTGTAATCTCGATTTTGGACCAACATTTTCACTAAAAAATTTAAAAAAATATCCAAAACTTTTAAATACAAAACATAATGCAAATATTATACGAAGTATCCAATACAAAACAAAATACAAATATAATACCAAATATCCAATACAAAAAAAAAATCAAATTTCAAATACAACCCTAAAACACACAATAAACTAATTTAAAAAAATAATAAATGTTAATTTCAACCTATACTCGGGTCGGGCCGGTTGGTTCAGCCGTTTGGGTAAAAAAATAATCCCGAGCCTGAGTTAGGAATAAAAAAAATTCCGTCCGTTTTGACTCGATCTTACATTTAGGATGGTCTCGGAACAGTTTTCTCGTTTTTTCGGTTCACCGGTATTTTTTTCTCATCCCTACATGTAATGTTGTAGTCTATCTTATTTATTTGAACAGGTGAGTTGGGATGAGTCAGCAGTGGGTGACCGTCCGAGCCGAGTGTCGGTTTGGGACATTGATCCCGTCATGACACCTTTCTACATATGTCCACCTCCTTTCTTCAGGCCCAAGTTTCCTATACAAACTGGGATGACAGGTAAACAAACTATATATCATAAAGGGTTAATAACTAAAAAATAAACTCAACTTTGAGTAAAAATCAAATAGCAAATCGAACTTGTTTTTTTGACAAATACAACAAACCAAACTTTTGGAATTGAGCAATTAACAAACTTACCTCAAATTTTCATTATTTTTGAACGAATTTTTCAATGTTTGAGGAAATTATTAAGTCAATATTAGTTGAAATATTATAAGGAAATGGTATTACAACTTAATAACTCTCTAATACATTTAAAAAATCGTTCAAACATAATAAAAATTTGAGGTAGGTTTGTTGATTGCTCAATTCCAAAAGTTTGGTTTGTTATTTATCAACAAAAATAGTTCGGTTTGCTATTTGGTTTTTCCTCAAAGTTCGGTTTGTTTTTTTATAATTAACCCTATCATAAATACATATATAGAAAATAGTAAAGAGCGTGTATCGAACATGGATGGTTTTGCGTTTTACAGGTGACGAGACCGACTTTGAGAGTGCATTCAGGAGATCCCTGCCATGGATGGGAGATGAGTTCGGCATGAAGGATGCAGCGAGCTCGGTGTTCCCTGGTTTGAGCTTAGTCCAGTGGATGAACATGCAACAGAACAACCAGATTCAAGCTGATCAACTGCCGCAAATGGTCGATGAACCTTCGAAACTACCCAGTTTACAATCTACGAATCTACAGATAAACAAAACAAACCCACAAAACAACTATGCTCAGTTGACACCTCAGAAAACAGTAGCTTGGTCTCAGCAGTTGATGCACAATCCGGCGACACAACAGTCGCCTCCCCAGCCGCTTCCACACCAGCAGCAGCAGCGAATGCTCCAAAATCTGGTGCAGAACGGGTTGGTTTTAGCAAACCAGCTGCAGAATCAGCAGGTAGGGCAGCAATCGCCTCTGTATTCCCAGCTTCAGCTGCAGGCACAAAGCCATGTAGAGGTGAGAAGCCCGACTTTCTATAATTCTTCATTATTTTTGTTAAATTTAATATCGGGGTCGAGTTACACCCAAATAGCAACTACATTATACACGTCCAAACCCGATCCGAACTCTGATACGCGGAGTAAACGAGACACAACAAATCCACCTTGGGTACCCATAATGGGAAACAACCGAACACCGTCAAATGGAACTGGACTCTGATACCATGTTAAATTTAATATCGGGATCGAGTCACACCCAAATAGCAATCACATTATACAACTTGGTTCCATCCTAAAACCAATTGGTGATAGGAATAGGTACCCTTGTTGTATATATGGTGCCTAATATTTTATAAACTCACCGGTGGATGATTTTTTTAAATGTGGAACCCACCAATTGGTTTTAGAATGGAACTCAAATTGTATAATGTGGTTGCTATTTGTGTGTGGTTCGACCTCGTTATTAAATTTAACAAAAAGATCTAAAATGATTATTATAAAGAAAAATATATACTATTTAAAAAGGATAAAACAATATTTTTTTAGTTTTCATTTTGAATAAAATTGATATATATATATATATATATATATATATATATATATATATATTATTTTAGTTTTCATTTTGAATAAAATTGATATATATATATATTATTATTTAGAGTTAAATATCAAGTAGTTACCTGAACTTTGGACGTTTTGCAATGAGCTACCCGAACTTTGAAAATTCAAAACGGGTTACCTTAACTTTGAAGAAGGTTCCGTCCAATTTCTGACGACAGTTGACGGAAAATTAGACGGAGATAGCCATTTGCACCTTCTTCAAAGTTGAGGTAGACCGTTTTGAATTTTCAAAGTTCGGGTAGATCGTTGCAAAACGTCCAAAGTTCAGGTAGCTACTTGGTATTTTACCCTATTTTTTAATCATCATTTCATCCAAAATTAAGAGAGTTAATTAAACTACGGGCGGGCCTCGATTGTTGGACTCTTAAAATAACTAAATTATAGGCTCAACTATAATTTATAACAATTAAAAATAATATTTTGTAAATTTTAAAATAATTTCACTTAAAATTTTTTTTTTTAAGTGTTACAAGTTACAACTTACATGGTTTCCCGTCTCTCCTACAACTGCAGATTCCGGTGTCCGCCACTCAATCTTCTCAACTGGTTCATGGAAACGTTAAAAACCCTAGCCATGCTCCACCATTACCTCAAGACACGAATGCAAAGTTCTCGTCAACGCAGATAGAGCCGCAAAACGGTCTATTCCAAAGGCAGACACAGCCGCCGCCGCAGCATCAACAGACACCAGTTTTGCAGCAAAGTTGGTCTCAAAGAACCATGCAGCAGCAGCGAACGCAGAACAGCCTCTCCGACCAGCAGCTTCAACTTCATCTTCTGCAGATGCCACCTCAGCAACCTTTGATCTGCAATGGCATGTCTTCTTCAGTTGTCATGCAGCAGCAGCCACTCGCTGCACTCCGACCGCTGTCTGGTCTGACAGACGGTGACGCCCCATCATACTCGACCACTCCTTCATCGAACAGCCGCCACGTTAATAACTTCGTCAAGGAGAGTCCGATCAAAATCAAAAACGAGTTTTCACTACCCAAACAAGACCAACTCGAGGTTTCTTCGTCTGCAACATCGTACTGTCTCGACGGCACGATCCAGCCGAACTTCTCCCTCCCTCCGTTTGGTCTGGACTCTGATGTTCAGTCGTCCCATGCGAGGAGCGTGTCTCCTTTTGCAGCGAATATCGACGGTGTCGCGCCCGATTCGTTGTTGTCTCGTGGATTCGACTCGCAGAAGGATTTGCAGAACTTATTGTCGAATTACGGCGCGACACCGAGAGATGTCGAGACGGAATTGTCTACTGCAGCGATCAACTCTCCGTTGTTTGGGGTGCCGAATATATCGTTCAAGTCGGGTCGAAATGAGGTCCCGATCAACGATGTCGGGATTAATGATGCTGCAGGGGGGGTGCTTGGTGGCGGTATGTGGACGAACCAAACGCAGCGCATGAGAACATATACCAAGGTGAGTGAAAAAAAACTTGTACAAAATCATTTTGTTACTTACCTACAACAAAATACGAATACATAAAATAAGTTTATTTTGTTATATTCCTCAATACGAACACGACACACTATTTTTCGTGTGTATTCATGTCATGTTATTGTATTGTATTAAGGGTTAAATACCAAGTAGCTACCTGAACTTTGGACGTTTTGCAACGAGCTACCCGAACTTTGAAATTTCAAAACGGGCTAACTCAACTTTAAAGAAGGTGCAAATAACTACCTCTGTTTAATTTCTGATGACTTTCCGATGAACGGAAAATTGGACGGAGGTAGCTATTTACACCTTCAAAGTTGAGATAGCCCGTTTTGAATTTTCAAAGTTCAGGTAGCTTGTTGCAACTTGCAAAACGTTCAAAGTTCAAGTAGCTACTTAGTATGTAACCCTTGTATTAAGTTAGTAAGTTATATGTTCACGTGCGAAAATTATATGAAAATATTAAAATAACAAATTATTCATGGTAAGAAAGCTATTAAACGAAACTTGTTTAGAAAATTATTCAAAAATAATAAATTTTTTTAATTCAATTTGACTAAAAACTGTCCAACTTTATTGTTTTATCATGTGTGTCATATTCTGATACCTAAACACGAATACGACACAAAAATAGTTTTTTGTCATATGCTTTTACTACATACACGATTTTTTTTCGTTTTTTTCGTGCATTATGTTACGTAAGAAATTGTTAACCCTAAGGGTTTACCTAATTGTGTCTTGCTTGAACTTTTGAAGGTCCAAAAGCGTGGCTCTGTGGGAAGGTCCATCGACGTAACCCGTTACCGCGGATACGATGATCTGAGACGTGATTTGGCGGGCATGTTTGGCATCGAAGGCCAGCTAGAAGATCTTCACAGAATGGAATGGAAACTCGTGTACATGGATCATGAAAACGACATGTTGCTCATTGGCGACGACCCATGGGAGTAAGCCCTTTCACTCTGATACCACACTGACTTGACTGCTGCCCTGAATCTCAAACTGTATGATTGTTGAATATGCAGGGAATTTGTAAGCAATGTCCAGAGCATCAAGATACTGTCATCTCCTGAAGTTCAGCAGATGAGCTTGGAAGGCAAACGAGTGATTTGCTCGACGTAACCTTTTTTACAACATCAAAACTCAAGTGATATCTTATTCCCACCTGTGAAAATTCCCAGCCAACATGATGTACTCAGAGTCATTACAATTATGAGAGGACAGCCATTACATCAGAAACCCTCAAGACGATATACTCAGAGTCATCTTTTCCCTTGAATGAGCTTCCTGCATATTTGGAGTACATCACAGTCTCTCCTGGCAACACTGAAAGGGGTGTTCTTTTCCCTTCCTCGTCAAAAGGGCCCTCTCCAGCCGCAACAATCTGTAGCATCAAAATTCAAAAGCTTTGAATTAGTTCATCTTTAAATGTCAATGGAAGGTAAAACTGGTCAGGAAAAGATTGAAATTACCGTCCCGATTGAGGGTTTTTCCTGGGATGCTTCTGTCAGAAGCAATCCACCTGCGGTCTTGTCCTCTGCTGGAGCAACCTAGTGTGCAGTTGGACAAGAATACAGTCACTGAGATGTGTAAGATTAGATACGAAGATGTTTATGGGCATGGACATGAAGAGATTTAGCAACCCAAGCTACTCACTACATTCATTAGGCAGAGATCAATTTTATTTTATTTTTTGATGAATTTATTGTGAAATGACAAACCTTGATTAGAACTCTGTCATTCAGGGGTTTGAGATCCTTGTAATCGCTAGTCTCAAGAACACCAATAATATCGTCTTCTTTTAATATAAGATGACTCGCTCCATTGAAATCAATTTCTGTTCCGGCATATTTTGAGTAAACCACCTTTGTTCCAGCCTGCAATACCCAATCAAATACACAAATAAAGAAAGATGGAGTCATGGAGAGGCATTTATGTCGTCAAAGTGAGAGATTTGTAAAGAGAATCACCTTAACACTAACTTCAAGTTTAGTTTTTCCAATTGTCTTTCCTTTTCCAACAGTAACCACTTCTCCTACCTGAGACTTGGTTTGAGCTGTTGATGGGAGCAGTATACCTCCCGCTGACTTTTCCTCTGCAGTTTTGGTTTTTACAAGCACTCGATCGCCTAAGGGTGTGATTGATGTGTACTGCAAGGCAATATAAAAATTTTAATCAGTGATCAAGAAACAAACATATGAGGAATAGAGTCAATTACAGCAAATCATGACGCTACAACAAGTATATCAGGCAGTCTTATCAATCGACTGATCAAAATGACAACTCAGTTCCAGCTCCCTCATAATCAAAGGAAGAACATAAAGGAAGACCCTTCACATAGTTATGCTGTTTATTGGTAAAGTAAATCCCCGTAGAACAACGATTAAAAAATGTCAAATAGAGCTAACTTCATCACAATTCTACAAGATTACACCCTTGGATTGAGTAGCATTTGTTTAGTATCAATCGTTCGCCTCATCACAACAAGCACATAATCAAATTGTATAATATTGAACCTCAACTTACACTTGAGTGCATCATGTTCCAATTGAAATCTCAACAGACAAAAACAAAGTGCATTTGCCCAAGTGCATGATGAAATTCACCAACAATACATCCACTTTCCATTTCCGAATTCCACAAATCGGTACATCATAATTAAGAACCTTCGTTACTAAAAGCTCACACATTACTCAATCCCCAGGAATATACTATTCGAGTTCATGAAACTATCACCAGAAAGATAAGCACAGAAGCCAAAAACAAGCTATTTCGACAGTGGATAAGACTCACCACCGCCAAATTCAAATAGTTCAATGTGATCAAAAGCATACCTTTGGAGCAACAACAGAGGCCGCTCTAATAACCAGACCTCTAAGAGATCTGTGGGACAATAACCCAGCTTTCAATGGGCCAATTGAAGCGAATTTCACAGTGGAACCCTTAAGCCCTTCGAATGAAGGCACTGCCCTACCCGCCGAAACTGATGGTGCTAGGAGCTGACTGGTTGCCATTTCTGCGCCAATTGAATCAAGATTTGGGAAGGAAGAATATAATCGGAATCGGAATGTTATAAAATTAGAGACGACAAATACCTCAGACGGAGAGATTGAAGGTCAATTGGAGAGAGAAGAGAGAGAATGAGGTGTCCGAAGATAAACTGAAAACCCTAGAAGAACTGAAGAAAGTGTTATCCGCCAAAAAAGAATCTTCTAGAATTTCATTGTGCGTTGGCCGTTGGGGAGTCTCGTGAGACGCACGTGCTCTTCTTTTAGGTTGCTTATAATTATCGATGTGTCCCTAAAGTTTGGACCAAATTTAAAAATTTCCTTTAAAATTTTAAAATTTAGTCATAATGTTTGGACAAAATGAAAAATCTCTTATTTCCGTCCAATTTCCGTTTAGTTCAGACGGAAACCCATCATGTGCTTGGCATGTGTTTTTTTTTATTTTGAAATTACAAATTTACCCTTCATTACTCACACTTCTTATTTCTCATCTGTTTGGTTTCGTTCCTGATCTCTGCAACTTCAGCAAGCAGTAAGCTGAGTGATGAAATTGAAGGGGGTTGTCGCATACCAATCATCTAACTGAAAAATTCGTGTGCTCTGTCCACGGTTACACCGGAACGGAACTTGTCTCTGTAACTAATCTTAAGATCCAAGCCGTAACTAGTCTTGGCTGGTGGCCCATCTCTACCCTACCAACTCACTAGCCAAATCTGTAGCCATCCTCAAGCAACTACTAGAGATTCTGGAGCAAGCAGATTCGCTCAAGCCCAAGTTTGATGCGATCAACAACCTCATCAACACCATGGTTGCCCTGACCAGGTGCATCATCGAGTTCCAAGAGCTCCCTTCTCAGTACATCAGTGTTGACCATCCTGAGGTCTCCACAGCGACTGCGCATATCCCAACTGCTTCGTACTGGATTATACGTAGTGTGGTGGCTTGTGCCTCCCAAATCACTTCCCTCATCGACATGGGACCTAAGTATGTATATCTATATCAATCAACCCTACTCATCCCATTCCAATTTTACCCAAATGGCAGTTTTGTCCTTTCATAATATTAAAAACTCATGTGTCAAGCACGTGACTTCATTTCTGTCATAAATAAACAGTTTTTAGACAGAAGGGGGAAAATTTCATTTTGTCCAAACATTAGGACTAAAATTTAAAATTTTAAACATTAAGGGGATTCTTAAATTCGGTCAAAACTTTAGGGGGAAAATTGACAATTAATCCTAAGTTGTTATACAAATTACAAATAATTAATTAATTATAATGAGTTCCTAAAGGAAGATTTAAGTACATACCTATAATTCCATTCGTCACAAGTATAAGGACTGATTCGTAATATCCCAAAAAATATTGCCTTATGGACTTTTTGGGGGGAAAAATCATTTGCAAACGATCAATTATTTTATACAAATCACTTTTATTAAAATACTAAAATGTCTTTTTTTACCTATTTGCCTTTACTAAATTTTAGAAAATTAATTATCAAATCGACCTCATATTTTCGTAGTTACCAAACTATAGTCTAATATGGTAAAAAAAAATCATGTTTCTAACAAATTTTGAATCATAGACCTCTTATATACGAACTAAAAATTTATCACTACGCTATTAATTACAATGATTTTTTTTGTATATTTCAAAGATAGTTATTGAAAGAACTCTCATAATATTGTATTAAACATCTCAAATTTATTTATTGATACTCTTTAGTAATTAACATTTATTCAACGTCGTTTATTTGATTATAGTTTTAATTTAATTATGTATTTACTGTATTAATTTTTTGAAATGTTTAAAAAAATAAGTATTATTCTAAATTTATTATATATAGGCTAATAGAATACTCATTTTGAAGAAAAAAAAATCAACTATCTCTAAAAATTTCCCATCTGCCATAAAATTTGGTCACAGTAGTGTGGCTAATTTTAGAATTACAACTCATTTTATGGTTGATGGGAAAATTTTAGAGATAGTTGATTTTTTTTTTCTTCAAAATGAGTATTCTATTAGCCTATATATAATAAATTTAGAATAATACTTATTTTTTTAAACATTTCAAAAAATTAATACAACATATACATAATTAAATAAAAAATATGATTAAACAAACGACATTGAGCAAAAGTTAATTACTAAAAAGTATCAATAAATAAACATGAGAAGTTTAATACAATGATATGATAGTTTCTTCAATAACTATAATTAAAGTATATTCATTTGGAGGGGAAAAAAACAATTATCTCTAAAAAAATCAGTAAGACTATAGTGGGAAGATAATTAAATCAGAACTCTAACGATACATATGGTGTTAAGTTTAAATTTTCACATCGATCATAAAATACCCATCAACCATAAAATTTGGTAAAAGTTAGTAAAAAAGTAGTGTTGCTAATTTTTAACAATTTTACTAACTTTGACCAAATTTTATGGTTGATAGGTATTTTATGATCGATATGAAAATTGAAAATTAACATCATATGTGTCGTTAGAGTTCTAGTTTAATTATCTATAGTTTTGTTTTTGTTTTTTAGAGATGATTTTTTTTTTTTCAAAATGAATATTCTCATAGACTATAAATACTAAATTTAGAACAATACTTATTTTCCAATTATTTTAAAAAAATTAATACAGTAGATACATAATTTAATTCAATAAACGGTGTTGAATAAATGTTAATTACTAAAGAGTATCAATAAATAAACATAAGATGCTTAATGCAATAATATGAGAGTTGTTTCAATAACTATATTTGAATTATATAAAGAAATAAATAGAATTATTCGTTTTATTGGTTAAACTTTTAACTAGTATGTAAGTAGTTAGGGTTCAAAATTTGCTAAAAGTATAAAAACATTTACCATTTTAAACTATAGTTTGGTAACTACAAAGACATGAGACCAATTTGATAATTAATTTACTTAAAATTAGTAAGGATAAATACGTAAAAAAAACTATTAAGACATTTTTATCTTTCAACAAAAGTAGTATATATAAAGTAATCCATGATATGTTTAAAAATAACACATTTCTAAATATATTTTACAATTTACATACACAAAGTAAAATATTAAAAGAAATATTTTATGGTCATGCCTTCTACTTGGAATTTTTTCAAAAAGTAAACATCTTAAAAAATATATTTAGAAAAGTATACATCCGAAAATAATATTTAGCAAACTATGCATAATCGCTACCTGGGGTAGATCAATTTTTTTTACCGAAAACGCTACGTGGGTAGCGGTTTTTTACAAACGCTACCCGGGGTTGCGTTTTTACATTAATTGTTTTTAACATTTTTGACGACTTGATGTTTAATTAAAAATAAAATTATGTATCTATTGAAAAAAAATAAAAATAAATCATAGTACTTAGATATTTTAATTGCGATTCAAATGGTGGTGCAAAAACTATTAAATTTGGACTTACAGATTGAATGTACGCTCTGCTGTAAGTTGATATATGAACTTTTTACTATAAAACATATAACTCAGACTCTGTAAGTCCAAACTCACCACGGTTAACAACATTCACGTCGTAATTCAATTATCTACCTAGGGTAATTTTTTGATTAAAAATATATTTAATTTTTTAACCTAACATCGTTTGTCATATAATTTACCCGAAATGATTAAATGCATTAGGTGAAACTTTTAATTATATACTTATTCAAAACAAATCAAAAAAATTACAGTGCGTAGATAAATTAATTACGAATTAAATTATGCTAACTAGACGTTAAATTTTGACTTTTACACTGGACGTATAATACGATACGTAAAAAACTATACATACGATATATAAAACTATAATACGATAATTTTTTACATTTACACTGACGTTTTTTATTTGTTTTGAATAAATTATCATTTAATGTAAAAACGTCACCAATGAGTGGTGTTTTGTGAAAAAAAAAACTACTCGGGTAGCGTTTGTAAAAAAACGCTACACCAAGTAGCATTTGTAAAAATATGCTAACTCGGGTAGTATTTTTTGTAAAAATAAATAAATTTGTGCTCTTATGCATAGTTTGCTAAATATTATTTTTTGGTACATATACTTTTCTAAATATTTTTTTAAAGGTATTTACTTTTTTGAAGAAAAAAATCTACTTGACAGAAGTGGGCTGACCTCCATTTTTATCTTCTATTAAAAAAGCTTTATTTTTCATAGCATGAAAGCCTTATATGGCGCATGCACATCAATATAATTTTTAATTATATGTTTGACCAACTTAATTTTGTACCGTGGTCAAACTGTAATGAGTAAAAATACTGACCAAGAAAAAAAAAAGATTCATATGACTCGAAAATTCGAGACCTCTTAGTAATTAAAAAATAAAATGTTGAATTATTATATAGTCTTGCGTTGAATCGCTATCCACTTATACATTTTACTATCAAATGTTCATTATTTTTATATTTACTTAAAAGTCTAGCATTTAAACAAATAAAGGATAGGTTTTGACACAACATAGTAAAATAATATGAATACGTATAAAAAATGTGTTGAATTTGTATTTATTACTATAATACCGATAAAATTATTAGATATATTCATATTTAATGAACGTAACATAATAATAACATAATAAGTTTAATAACAAAATCATCCATTAGTAATAATAAATGATATAATAGATAATAAAAAGTGATAAAGTTGATTTAATTAGTTTGATAGCATATATAAATAATAAAATTATTATCCGAATTCTTAAATTGAATAGTGTAAAAGTGTATGTATTTTTTCCACAGTGGAATATTTTTGTAAACTGTATATATTTTATTTTTGCCAAAATATATTTTAAATGTTAAAGATAATACATCTGCCAGAGCATTCATTAGAACAATAATTAAATCTTCTTATGTTAGGTGGACATTAAACTCAAAATGGACAAAATAATAGTAGGGGTATATTGGTAATTGTACGAGGGCAAAATTGATGCAACTCTAGTGCTGATAGGGGCCCTAGCCTGGCCAGGCCAGACGCTGTCGTTTTCCTTTCCCCAAAATGGGTCCCTTCTCCCTATTTCAGTGGGCTAAAGCGTCATTTTCAGTGGTTTGAGCAATCATAAGCTGCTCTACGACTACAAGATCAGTACACGTGTCCTCGTTTGGACGGTTACGATGGGAATGGCATCTTTTGTGTGGGACCCCCTATGTCCCTACCTAATCAAATCCCTAGACGTCTTAATCATTGGACATGAACTTTAAAAAATACTTACCCACTGACAAGAAAGTTACTGAAATTTAGATTTAGAAAAAATATAAATATATTAAATTACCACAATTAATTATATGTGAATTTATTGTTCCATTCTCTAATTAGTTCGATTTTTTAATTTTTACATTGCGAGTAAAATTATTTTAGAAAAAAAAATGTAAGGGTGTTGCTCTTTGATAGGAACCTCAACAAAACACCAAACAAGGAAAAAAAATATAGAATTTTAAATATAATTTTTTATGTATGAGATTAGTTATTATTTTTGCATTTTTTATAAGAAAATTTAAGATTAAAATTATTTTTTAGAGATACATTTCTAATAATAATCAAAATTCATTCGTCTCTGTAAATCGCAGTTTACTTATCATTCGGTCTAATGATTTTTGTATATAAGTATGTATGTTAATTTTTTTTCTTCTAATTTTCATCATCTATTTAAATTTACACATAGTACACTATAATATGTCAATGTGCATTAATTTCAATTGACACGTGCCTAATTTGCAACTTTGATTAATCTTAACAAGGTTATATTGTGTGGGATATGCAACAATAGTTCGATACGTATCGATGAGTAAGTATCTGAATTACCACGGGAAAGTGTTCTAACAATATAACCATGCACATAATATGACAAATTGTTGAAATAGGTATCACTTATTATATCTATATTCTATATTCATATATAGAAGGAAAAAAAAACTTATTTTTCTGGTTGATTTAGTTAGGTTGAAACATATAGTCGAATCAGTTTTTTACTATTTTGATTGGGTACTTATATTATTAATTCAGATTTTCTCTATACAAAATTAATTAAAAACTCATTAAAACAATATAAATCATATGTTCATATTACGGTTTTCGATTTAAACCACAAAATCAAAAGATATACATTAAAAAATGAGCATTTCAAATCAAATTAAATAACAAAATAACTTGATTGAATAATGTTTACATAATCTTCTAGTAAAAGTGTTTGAATAACTTCTTATTTTTTGCCAAAGTTTGAATAATTAACATACCAATTGAACAACCAAATTAATATTATTTTGTATTAATTAATTAATCATAATATATATCTCTATATATATTAATTTGACTAGATTGTATGCAATTATGACAAGTAAGTTTTTTTTATGTACATTCTTACTCCTAATGTTAAATTAATCAATTCTAATTGGTCCATGTTAAACATACAATTCTCATTCCTAAGTGGCATGCCATGTAAATGACTTTAAAAAATTTCAAGCTTTCTTATTCATTCTCAAAATAAGTTCCAAAATTTTATTTATTTCACATGTATATTTATAATTTTCTCTTAAATATATTTTATGTAGTGAAATTTATACAATACTAAAATACATAATATTATATGTTATGAATATAAATTATGCACATAATAAATTTTTATACTATAAATTAAATACATTAATTAAGAATCATCGCAAACTTTATTATAATTTCATTTTTAATATAAAATTGAACACGTGAACTGATAATAATAATAATAGTTTTAACCGTTTTTAGAAATATGCATAATTTTTTATTATATAATGTTAAATTATATTTATCCTTAATTATTTAAAAAAATGTAAAACTAATATATAATAAAAGTTATATATTTTTATTTAATTATATATAATTATATATCGTTCAACGCGTATCAGATTTCTAGTATATATATTTACTTAAACTTTAAAACTAGTAAACCAAACTGAACTGAAAATCTAACCAAAACGGAAAAACCAATCATAAACCAAATAAATACTCGGATCGTTTTTTAGTCTACAGTTTTCATTGTATTTCGTACGAATCATTTTTTCAATTCAGCTCTAGTTTTAGTAATCAAGGAGGAACAATGCTTTTATTCCAAACGTAACATATAATAATTTTTGAACCTGTAAAATCAAAAGTTGAATTTGATGATAAAAAATAATATTTAATTAATTTTTTATTTTCTTCTTAAACTCTTTTTAACCTTTTTTTATAAGTCATATATATATATATATATACATAGTTTAAGCCTTTAAGGATTATTATGCCAAATGCTAAGTGCCTTAATACCCTCTTAGGAAAAAAAAAAAGATTTAAATTATGTCGGGAACATCATCTTAAATTGAATTTTTCTTTAAAATTGTCATTTTGAAATTACGAAAGTAATTTAAAACAAACAAACATAATTTTAGCATTATTGAAAATATTTATTTGTGTTTATTTTATTTTCCAAAATGTATTTTATGTTAAATAGTTTCAATTCACCATGATGTATGCATGTTGTTAGTTGTGTCAATATATTTAAAAGTGTTATTTTGTGCACCATGACATTTCCTTTATGTTGTTAATTAAATGCTCATTGTTAGTTTTATGTTGTTAAACATTATTATAATTTTATATCAAAATGACGATTTTGCACCTTTATCTCATCTTCAACATAAAATCATGAATCAAATTCAAGACAACATATTTGAGTATGGTCTCAAACCACAAACAACATTTCTGGGTTTGAAATTAGCTTAATTTCAAAATTTAATCTGCATTTTAGGTTTGATTTAAAGTTGAAAATGAATAGGAGGACAAACTATTTTGACAAATTTAATAGAAAAATTTATGAAATAGTAACAATAATGCAATTAATAACATTATAAAATATCGGGTGTACAAAATAATATAGGTGGTTCATTTAAAAATATGATCAAACATTCATAGTTTATTTTATCCTTTATTTTAATTTTTAATATTATGAAAAGGAAACCACTATGCTTGGAGAAAACAAAAAACTGTGGGCTTTAGGCTCTGCCCTAGACTTTAACATCTCCATAATAAATCAGTGAAAGTCCCCTTTTATGGCCTCCATAGATTTATACCATTATAAACACAATATCTTCAAGAACACCTTACCTCTCTCTCTCTAAGAATCCGACACAGTTTCCTCGTATTATCAAACATGTTGGGAAAGAGACCACCACCCTTGATGAAGAAGCTGTCGGAGCTCCTCCTCATGGGCGGCAGCGGCTGCGCCGTAGCTCTGGACACCTCCACCAGCCCCCGGAGTCCACTCGACTTCAAGAACCTGCCGCCATCGCCGAGGTACGACCTTGCCGGTGTGGGTTTGGGAATCGTCGCTGCTCTAGGGCACGAAGTTCAGCCCAAGTACTGTATTTCCAGCCACAGTTCAGCGGCGGTATCCGGCGGCGGAGTGAAGATTGGTATGGAGGACTGGGAGATGGAGAGAGAGACCTTCACGTACGTCACCCGCCATGTACAGGGCAAGTCCTTCACTAAAGTCTACTACGACGGTACTGGACGTGAAGTAATTCTCGAATCCCATGGCGGCCATAGAGATTCAAGAAGCAGAAGTGGAAGTGAGGAAGAAGAAGAAGAAAATGGCAAAGCATTGAATTTCCAAACCCTAGATTTCCTCAGTTCGTGCCACTTGTGTAGGAAGAAGCTCCATGGTCGAGATATCTTCATGTACAGGTAACTTCCGACAGCACTACAACCCTAAACTTTTGAAATGTACTAATAAGGACCTAGAAAAATCAGGAAGAATTCATTTACACCCCTAAATTTATTCAATACATTCATTTTCCCCTAAAGAATTATTTGAACCGAACCTGATGAAATTATTTTACTTTTCCAGAGGAGATTTAGCATTTTGCAGTCCCGAGTGTAGATCGAGACAGATTGCGAGTGACGAGAAGAAAGAACAGTGTAGAGTCGAGCCAGAAAACTTGTCCAGTGGGGGCAAGTGTTAGACTAAAAATAAATAGTTGAACTAAAAAAAATCAGCGGGGTAAATGTATGATTTAAAATAGTTAAATTGAAAATTATTGCATTTTTTATGGTAAAAATTACACATAAGTTAAAAGTTGAGGGAAATAATTGTCCTAGTCCCTTCTTGCTTTCGACCCTGAAGCCGAGTCATCGAGATCAAGAACAACCTCGGTGGATGTCTCGACTAAATTCCCGTACAACGGGATCCTTGCAATTTAGCAGAGACTACGCGTATGACGATCTACTAAGTATATACACGCCAATAAGATTAGTGACATGAGGATTTTTTTTAATTAGTCTAAACTCTAATTAATTAATTTTTCGGGTTTTCTAATTATATATTGTATATGTAACGAAATTTTATCTTATGGTTGGAAGAATAAAATAAGTTTTTCTTGTTAAGGATATTATTATCTCTTCGGTTGTTATGTATATAAATATATTGGATCGGGTTGATGCATAAATGAAAGTAAAGGGTTTAATCTGCAAAGTTCAATAGTATTGATAGGGTTGGGTTAAATGAGTTTAGACCCTCTTGTAAAGTCTATTGGCGTTAATCTATCACTTTCACCTTTAAGGAATTGTATTATGAGGTTGGTTGGTCCACCTCACGCGACCATGAAATTCAAAGTTTAGGGATTTAATTTACCAGTTATTTTAGTACAGGTTGCATTGGTAGTTTTATTTATTGTCTTAATTATTTGAGGACCAAAGTTTTAATCATATCTCTTACTAATCTACTTTAGACATTAATTGTGATATTAACTTAGGGGAGATATGATTTATGGGTGTTAATGGGTTTAGTGCATCACAAACCCGCAATGGACGGTGGAATTTTGGCCCGCGGGTTATGGAGCGACAGTTACTGAGTACTATAACGATGCGGGCTGAGTCGTGATATGGGGGTCAACCCGTAGATCAAACAGCAACATTAGAGATCTGGGTAAATTACCAAATAGCAAATCGAACTTTAATGAAAATACAAAGAACAAACTGATTTTTTTTTAACAACAAACCAAAATTAGTAATCAACAAACCTGTTAAGATGACTTAAGAGTATACCGTCCGCCTTCACTCACAAGTTCGGACTTTTGAGACAGTTGGTTAAGGCGTACGTCTTAACTTTCACATGGTATCAGAGCGCACATATTCAAATCCTGGTGACGTTGAAAATATTGATACACTCCCATTAAAGGCTGAGGTCGGGCACAAAGCCCATGGGTAAACCGATGTTCATAAACATCAGTTTAAGGGAGAATGTTAAGATGACTTAAGAGTATACCGGTCGCCTTCACTTATAAGTTCGGAATTTTAAGACAGTTGGTTAAGGCGTACGTCTTGAGCCTCACAAAACCAATCTAAAATTGCAGTTATGTTTAGACAGATTTTTTCTAATTTGAACGAATTGATTTGTCTAATTATAAGTGCAACAATAACATAATGACAATTTTAGCAAGATTTGTTGATTGTTAATTTTACTAAGTTTGATTCGTTGTTTGTCAACAAAAAAAAATTAGTTTATTTTTTATAGCGAAACCGGTAGTTTCTTGGTCACGGTCAGTTTATTTTCATTAAAGTTTCTTTTTTAAATTTTTTGATAATTAACCCTTAAAGATCTATATAATTTTATAAAAATATAGAACTGAGGTAGAACCAAGGTCTTGACACCTCTCTTTCTCTTTGTGTCCGGTTTTTGATGATCCGCCATGACAACCACCGTGTAGATTCGTCGGAATCAACTTCTTCCACCGTGTAGTACACACTAAAGAGTTTCGCCTTAATTTCGTGTGGATAATGGATATGGGCAAACAAATCAATCCCTCCTCAACAACTTTTCATTAACTAATAAGGAAAATTCTACTGGTAGATCATCGACTATTTTATACAAACCATTTTGTTGAAAGAGTAAAATGCTCTAATAACTTATTATATATTTGTCCTTACTAATTTTAAGAAAATTAATTATCAAACAGACTACATATTTTCGTAGTTACCAAATTACAGTGTAAATTGGTGATAAATTCATGTTTTAGTAAGTTTTGAATCTTAGACCTCTTACATACTACCTACAAGTTTTGTCAATACACTACTAATTCCAATTATTTTTTTTTATATATACTTCAAATATAGTTATTGAAGCAACTCTCATATTATTGTATGAAACATCTCATGTTTATTTATTAATGTTCTTTAATAAATAACTTTAGTTCAACGTTGTTTCTTTAATTATAGTTTTAATTTAATTATGTATCCACCGATTAATTTTTTTTAAATGATTGAAAAATAAATAATTTTTTAAATTTAGTATTTATAGACTACTAGAATACTCATTTTGAAAATATTTTTTTAAAATCATCTCTAAAAACAATAGAAAGACTATATATATAGATAATTAAATTAAAACTCTAACGATATATATGGTGTTAAATTTCAATTTTCTCATTGATCATAAAATTTGGTCAAAGTAGTGTTGATAATTTTTGACAATTTTAAAAATTTGAACAAATTTTATAGTTGATGGCAAAATTGATACTTAATATCATATGTGTCTTAGAGTTCTAATTTAATTATCTACATACTATAGTTTTTTTTTGTTTTTTTAGAGATGGTTGAAAAAATATTTTCAAAATGAGTATTCTAGTAGCCTATAAATACTAAATTTAGAAACCATTTTAAAAAGTTAATCAGTAGATACATAATTAAATTAAAACTATAATTAAACAAACGACGTTGAACAAATGTTAATTACTTAAGAACATCAGTAAATAAACATAAAATATTTAATACAATAATGTGAGAGTTGCTTCAATAACTATATTTGAAGTATATATATAAAATAATTGAAATTAATAGTGTAGTGACAAAACTTTTAGATAGTATGCAAAAGATCTAGGGTTCAAAACTTGTTAAAAGGGTTCACCATTTTGATAATATGATGTTGATTTAGTAACTACAAAAATATGAGGTCTATTTGATAATTAATTTCCTTCAAATTAATAACGACAAATATGTAAAATACTATTTGGGCATTTTAGTATTTTAACAAAAGTGGTAGATGGTGTATTTTAGCATAAACTAATAAATGGTATGTAAATAAAATTTTCCAACTATTGATTTATCAAAGGCCCACTTAGCCCATGTTTGGTAGATGGGCCTTGTCGTTGAAGCCCAGTACTACTAAACTTTTGTGACATGGCCCATAGTCATTATCTTTTCAAACCACCTCCCAAACCGCCGGTTTGAACGTGTTAAAAGGTAAGTAACAATTTCTAATATGACAAGGGTAAATAATATGTATTTATATGTATATGAGTTTGATTTTAACATATCGTGTCTAAACAATTTTTATACATTTAAACACAATCAATAAACGTGTTTAAATATTTTCGATCTGCAAATATTTTTGTAAACACAATTAAGTGTATGTATATATATACGCATAAACATGTCTTATACGTGTAGGAATTTGTTATTGTACTTGTTTTTCAATCACTTGTGGATTTTAAAACTAGATTGTGAAATTAATGTATAGAATTTATGGATTTCCTATCTTGTTGTTTCGTGTTGTGTGACACAACTTGTATCATATAAATATTAAAAAAAAAAATCGTTCAAAATGTTAATCGTATATGTCGCGTGTGATCTATATAATATCATGTTGTGTTCGTGTTTTGAGTTTGAATACATATTTAAAACTTATTCGTTACACGGTACGGTTAATAATACACGAGATTAATAACACAATACACATGAGTTATTATCGTAACAGGGATGAGAAAAAAAAATTAACGAGTGGACAAAGCAAATTAACTGTAGTATCCTTGCAGACCATAAAAATATTTTTAATTTTATTTTTTAAAATACTTATATTTATTATCATTGATTTTTTTCATTTCATTTTATTTTAAAGGAAAAATATGAAAAAGATGTAACATGTTTGCCCCCGGTGGTAAAAACGGCTCAATGTTTGTTTTGATATAGTATGTTTGGTGGTGTAGGTTTTTGATGAATTCCGTTTGTGTCCGTTAAAAAATTCCGTTAACACCTGAAATGCCTTGCACGTGATTTTTGGTTGGTGTGAAATTCCAAAACTGTCCCTCCCTTTTTCACTGCTATTATATGCAGTCATTCCTCCATTGAAGCATACGGTCTTCTTCTCCAAGAGTTCTCCAAAGAAGTGTTCGGCGAATCCAGAAGTGTTCGGCTCGTCGTTGTTCGACCTCCTTATTGGTATTTGATGACTTTTGTTAATTGTATTTTGTATCTCGATCTGACTTTTCTTCTTGTATTTTGTATCGCAGCAAAATTACTCTTGTTAATTACTGCATGCTTTGGACTGGCAGCGTGCAAACATGAGCTCCACACATATCATTCTTCAGTAGACTAGATTTCATCATTAGACATAAATAAATACGAGATAGTGGTAACCAGCGGCGATGTCATCTGGACCGCAATTAGGTGTTGTGTAGAGTACAAGAACAAAGCTGTAAAACAAAGCAGATTGAGAAGAAGAAGACCTGTCCCATACATTGTTCAATCTGCTAGGTTTTTGGGGAATAGAGATCGGTTCGGTTATTGGAGTGAGCCAGTTCGGATGTTGGAGTATATTGGAGGGAAAACAACTAGAGAGTAGTTTTGGTATTTTCATTTTTTGATATTTTAACGTTCAAATAATCAAGCACGTGAGCTGCACATGGTCAATTTATACGGATAAATTGACGGAAAAACAAACGTTTCTTCAAAAACCATTTGGAATGAAACATCCTACATAAAAAATTCGCGGTCCAAAATAAGTTACATCGATTACCAATTTTGTCACACATCTTACATCTTACATTTTTTTCATACTTTTCCCTTATTTTAATGATTTACTTTTTACTTTAATCCTATGATTAAATAATTAATTACATCCTAACTTCATCACTAACCACAAATACTAACTTTGAAAACATATTTACTTGTAAAAGGGGGCATAAGATATTAAGATGCTTGCTTCCTAACTTGTTTGTAATGAAATAAAATTTATAAATTCTAAATATTTTAAAAAAAAATACTCGAGTGTCTGGTAACATAATACACTCTAATATTTTATATTTAGAATTTGTAAATTTTATTTTATTATTTAAGTTTAATTATATAATATATATATTATTTCTTTTTATAGAAAAAACAGGGTATCTGGGAAGTATCTATCTGAATGTAAAGAAATGCCAAACCACGTGTATAATGTGGGCGGCTTGACAGTTCTTTTCTTGTAAAACAAGGCAATAAAAAAGAGGTCCACCACCAGCCCAACTGTAGTCATGCATGCTGACTTTATATTTTATATATATATTTTTTTTAACTAAGAAAATGTTTTATTTTTTTATCAGAATGAAGTTTAAAATATTATTTTAGTAATATGTATTAATATAATAATTAAAAGAGAAGTTGGTTGGTATGAAATTTGGTCATTCAGATGCAATTCAATTTTTGCGCTATTAAGTCTACACATTTGTTTGCTTTCTTCCATATATCATCTAGGTGACTACTTTCTGTGTTCACACAGTAAATGACTTATCCTACCGTCGAAGTGGTTTTCCCATAAGCTCATTTTCTAAGGCTTTGATTAATAGTACTACTCGCATATGTCTTAACCATAGTTATCATAACCGAACCGGCCATCTAATCAGCCGATCCAAACTGGTTCAGTGTACGGTTCACTGTTCACAAGGAGAAAAAAATTTGAAAACTTAAAATACATACATAATCTCAAATACATACATAATCTCAAACACAAACATAATTACCTCAAATTACATAGTCTCACACACACACAAACTACATAGTTTCAATATCAAACACACATTACTCTCAATTCTCAAACACAATACACAATAGTAGTGAACCGGTTTAACCAATTGGGTTAAGCCGATCAGTTTGTGCAGAACCAAAAACCGGAAACCCCAAAAAAAAAACGGACGAAAAAACCGTGAACCAAAATCGGCCGGTTTTCTAATAACCACTCAGTTCAACCCGATTCAAACACTGTTCATTTATAAAATGGTCTTTTAACTAAACCAAACTGGACAAGAGTCCGATTTCCGATCAGACCTGGTCAAACCGCCGGTCCAGTCCAGTTCAGATAACTATGGTCTTGACTTCCACGTCATGCATTACTTCTAAAATGATCATTACTCCCCTACACATTCTACCTCTTCTCCTCTCACTGTGTCTTCTTATTAATATTATATATATATATATTTCTTATTCCCATTTTGATGCTACCAAAGTTTTATATTTGGTAAAGTAATAGAAAAATAATTTTATCTGAATTATGATAAAGTATTCACCTAATTCTTTAACTATTACAAAATAAATGGTTAATTACAAATACAAAAAAATAAACCGAACTTTGAGAAAAAAAATAAATAGCAAATTGAACTTTATTTTTTACAAACAACAAATCAAACATTTGAAATTGAACTGACATACCTCAAAATTTTCTTATGCTTAAACGAATTTTTCAATGTTTGAGAAAGTTATTAAGTCAACATTAATTGAAGTATTCTAAGGAAATCGTATTACGACTTAATAACTCACTCAAACATTGAAAAATATGTTTAAACATAATGAAAATTTGAAATAAGTTTGTTGGTGGATCAATTTCAAAAATTTAGTTTGTTTATTAAAAAAAAATATTTGATTTACTATTTAATTTTGTCTTAAAGTTCGACTTTGTATTTTTTATTTTTAATAATTAAACCCAAAATAAATCAATAATTTATTCCACCGGTCGACGCGTTTAAAGTACGTGTCTAAACCCAACTTCAAAACATGGCATGTGCGGCCAAACGTTTAAGACTACCAGAGCTTGTCGTATACGGAAAACATATTCTACATTTCTACCAATAATAATAGAACTTTATTTTTTTTGACCAAGATAATAATAGAACTTTAAATACTATATATCCTAAATGATTTATTAATTTAATCGTATTTGTGTATTCATATTTTAATTTTAAAATATGTTTAAAACCCAATTATTTATATAAAATTTGATTAAAAAAATGTAATAATTAATAACATAATACAATTTAATAAAATAATCATAAATTTCCTCTTTTCCTTATAGCATATTAAAAATTTAAAATCAAAGAATACTTTTTGTATGGGAATTTGTTTTTATTAGTAAAGGAAGCATGAAAGAAACTCCGCGTGAATAACGTGGCCTTCTTGGCCAAAAAAAAAAGAATAACGTGGCCGTGTGAATACATTTATTAAGATTCCTAATTCACTATTATAGTATTATTCTATGGCCAAAAACAAAAATCACTATTATTACTATTTATTTATTACTATTATTAGTAATATAAATTTATGTTCCCATATATAATTTACAATAATGTAATCATATTTATAATTATGGTTATTAACCACAATTTTACATGTACACCCAAATTCAAAATGATTATTTAAATTTTTATAAATCAAAATTAAACATTTTGATCCAAAAATATTAACTCAATCATTAAAACACTCTTTTTTAACAAAATCGAGATGTGAAATTAAAATATTGTAATTGTTACTATTCAATAGTGTATTTATACATATTAATAAATAATTATTATAATTATATATAATAACGGCATGTATAACCACATTTATGAATCAAATATCATAATCGTGACAATAACCATCATGGATAGAAAATTAATTACTATAATCGCAATGCACCATAATAATTATAAAACTAACTACATAAAAAAATGTACAGTTATAACTATAGTATTTAGATTTTCACCGTCATTGTCGGATTTAAACACAATTCAAATGTTGTTGGTGTTGGTTTCTGAAAATCTTCCTTTGGCACAGGCGTCGCTCATCTTGGATCAGACCTACACAAATTGACAATTTCGGGTTGACCCGTTTATTCCACTCCGAAGCTTAAGTCAGTTAGAGGCTTTAAAGAGCTTTCATGTGTATATGATAAATTTCAGAATGTAATAAATGATAATGAATGCTGGTATTTTTAGTCTTTGTTTAACCTGATGAATAGTGTTACATTTTTACCATGGTTAGCATTTTAACTGAGGTCAATCTGACTTTCAAATTAGACATGGATCATTATCCTCAATTTAATGTTGTATGATCCTCATTTAATGCGGTTTTATCCTGATACGTGGAGGTGACGCCTTCTATAGGCTGACGCCTCTCTAACATTATAGGAGTGACGCCTTATAAATGGTTTATATAAATATTCTTGATTTTATTTAGGTCAGTGATTAATGATTTATTAAAATAAGGCGTCCCTTATAAACCCTGTCAGTTGGTAATCTAGAGAGTAGCTAGAGAAAATATATGGGAGATTTTTTTAATATATGTTGCAATATTTTGAATTTGTAAAGCAATTTAGAAAGTTTATTATATAAACTTATTCATAATAAGTTAGTCAGTGTTTCGTGTTGAAATAATTTATTTTAAAACATAAATCATATTTGAATTATATTTTTCTTTGTAAGTAAATTTAGAATTCTATTTTTACAAAAATGAAGACGAAAATTCCCTATTATTAATTATGTATACACCACGTACTTATTATGTGAGAATCTATAAATTTATATAAGCTTATAAATGATGGTATCCATCTCATCAATTTAAACTAATAAGTGAAATTTTTTTCTATTATATATTAAACAAATTCATAATTTCTTATCAACATGAGATAAATCACTCATACATTACACACCCATATATTTTTTACATTAAATATTTATACAAATGGTATAAAAAGTGAACACGAACGAGAAAAATTATGTTTGTACGTAACACATTCCGGTAATTGATTAAGTTAACACATTACGGTAACATGATTTAAATATACACATGAAAAATTATGTATTATATTCGTGTTTATAACCATGATGTAATGATTTTATACCGTAGCAAAATAAAAGAGATTTAGATCCTAAAGTCTATGGTCATTTTTAAATATTCAGAATGATTGATTTTAACGCGTATTATAAAATACTTAGTTATGTAAAAAATATTATTTGTTAAGATGATTGAAAAATTGAAACAGAAACGAGGAAGGTTGCGTTACGAGAAACATTGTCTGTTGTGGTTGTGACTGCTCATCCAATAACATATGATTTCTTCATCATTTCATAATGAAAAACATTTAATTAAACGTCTCTTTCGAATTACATTTATTTGATACTTGTATAGATGATACATATCTATCTATCTATAATTTGTTATCCATCATATTATAAAATCAATTGAAAAGTCAAATTTCAACATCTAATTATTATTATTTAATTTATGTTGTTATCAAATTATCTATATATTTTAATTTTTTTGAGTAAATATATAATTAAAATTTCAACCTAATTTATTTTATTATTTCGATCAAATTATAAGACAAACGCTGTTAACTAAAAATTAATTATATATCCAATAAACAATTAAAGTAGGTTGATAACTGAATTTCCCCATAAATATTGTTAACGATGTTAGATTTGAACTTACGAGTTACGAGGTCCGAGTTATATTTTTTTAAAGTTAATTTTGCATATCTCAAGAACGTTTGGTTAATTCGTAAGTCTGAATTATTTAATATTTTATCACAATTAAAATATAATTATTCACTCTAATTTTTTTAATAAATACATAATTTAATTTTTAATTAAACACCGTGTCTAAAAAAAACTTTAGCAGATTTAGTGTAACACACCGCACCCAAATATAACGCGTATTGCTACTTTTTAAAATATATTTTTTTAAGTATACTTAATTTTTTAAAAAGTCAAGAAACTCTTTCGTATGATTTAAGTTATATATATAACATCAAATACAGTATTAGCGACTTTTACATAATTATGCGGGATCATTTTAGGTAATATATAAATTGTACATAATTCATAATTAATTAAATTTTATAAATCTTTCTGTAAACTGCAAGAAGAACAGAGAGAGGGTTTAAAAATCATTAAGACCGCCTAAAAAAAATAAAATTGTTCATCGTCTCCTCTCTTCATAACAATGGATCCATCGACCGATCTACGCCGCAAGGCTGAGCCACGACTTCTCGGCTGGTTTCGGAGGTTGTTCCGGCGCTGCATAAGGTGATGAGTTCGCTGCTACCCTGTCCTTTCTCTTCTCCAAGAAGCGATGCAGCGAGTTTCTCCTCGCTATGGGAAGATCCGCCGGCCGTTGATGGATAATATTAGTTCCAGCGCCGGAGATTGGGGAGGAGCTGACTTTGGCGGCGAGAGCCATGATTTCCTTTGCCTTTTCTGGTGAGAAGTCATCAAATACAAGAACTTCTCCACCGTAGAAGATTGTCATCGTTTGAGCAGATGGCGGAACAGCAGCTTCATCGGCGTTTGTCGTGTTTTGACTGCATGAAACAAATTTTGGAACATCTTCGTTCTGAGATCCGAATCCACGTAACAGATCTATGGACTGGGTCTCTGAAACTGGGAACAGGTTCATCGGAGTAGATGCCGGTCGGAAAATATCCGGCGTCGTCTTGAGGTCGCCGAATGAGCGCTTCTCCTTCAGATACTGGCTCAGCAAGCTGCATGTCTGAGAGAATCTGGGCTTCTGCGGGAGCTTGGCCGGAATCCTGCCTGTTACGTTAAGTGGGTCGTGCATCTCCGACGTGATCGACATACTTCACCGCCGTAGAAGACAAGAATACGCCGGAATTTCCAAGAATGCGGTTCGAACACGCAGTTGAGTGAGTAGAGAGCTAGGGTTGAAGGATTTGAAGAGCAGAAGAGAACGTCAATGGTGGTGTCTGTTTGGAGGAGAAGTTGTTGATGTTATAGGGGGAGGAAGAAGAAGATGAGGGCAGGAGGGGTTAGAGATTGGACGCGGTGAGTGTAGGGTCAAGTGGGTGAACAGGATTTACAGCACGTGGAATATGTGGTCTTTTTATTTTAATAATAATAATATTAATTAATTAAAAATTAAATATATTTTTATTTGTAAAGTCGGCAGAATTCATTTTGCTAGTGCACACACGTGTTTTTTTTCTTCTACATTAAGTGGACTGAAATGGAATGTCTGTCGCAAAATGCGACCAGAATGATAATAGAAACTATTAATTATTAATTTAATATTTTTATTTAAAATTTGAAGTTTTTTTTTTTTTGATAATTATGGATTAAATTAACCGCAATAGATGACCATAAATCACCCAAGTTCAAAATACACAACAAAAACTAGCTAACTTTAACAACCCGCGAAACCGAAAAACCCACAGCGTCTTTCCGGAGCGCAATAATAGTTTCATTCGGAGGAGAGCTATGGATTTCAAACACGTGTCGCTGTCTGAGAGCCATTCCTGCCAATGTATCCGCTACCGCATTCGCTTCTCGAAAAATGTGTCTGAACTTCATTCTATCGAACTGCATCAAAAGCCTCCTGCAATCCGCAATGATCGGCATTAGTTTATGATTTGACATATTTTCATCAGAGATTACCTTATGGGCTAAGAGAGCGTCCGTCTCAAGGTAAATAGATTTTAATCCGAGTGTCTTTGCCAAAAGCAGTCCATCTCGGATAGCCCAACATTCCGCAGTGAGACTATTTGAGCAACCCAAATTCCTTGAGAAACCTGCAACCCATAGACCCCTGCTGTCTCGGATGACCCCACCAGCTCCTGCAAAACCTGGATTACCCTTAGCAGCACCATCTGTGCTAATTTTAAACCAATCCTCTTTAGGAGGAACCCAACTAATATCAATGGAAGTGAACTCATTAGCACTGACAGACTCAAAATAAACATTTTTATGAAACTTTGCCTGAGATAAAGCTAAAGAAAAAACAGAAGAACAAGCAGGTTTATCATTAAAAATAAGAGAGTTCCTATTTTTCCAAATGTTCCAAATCGCATAAGGAAAAAAGACCTTCCACTCAACTCCCTGAATATTGACCCCCGATTCCTGACAACCCTTCTTGATCCACTCATTCAAAGGGTAGTCGATAGGTTGACCCAGATTAGGCGATCCCGTGGCTGAGCTCCACATCTCTTTTGCATGCTTACACCCTCGCAACAAATGATCAATGTCCTCCACCCCAGAGTAGCAAATTTGGCACAAAGGGCTCAAATTGCAGCCTCTATGGTTCAATAGTTTGCTGGTGGCTAGTCTGTCTTTAAGGCATAACCAGATAAAATGCTGAATTTTTGGGATAGTCTGAATCTTCCAAACCCAATCCCATTGATCAATCACCCGGTTGTTTGTGTCATGACCGGCTAACAGAGATTATGCTGATGCTGTAGAGTAATTCCCCGAGTGAGTGCCATTCCAGATTTGCGTGTCCGAGGATATATTTGTCTTGTCCCCTGGAGTACCTCGAAACAAATCCATAAATTTTTTTGGGAAGATAAAGGAAGTTCTATCAAGATTCTACTCTTCATTTTGGAAGACATCTCCTACCATCAGACTGTCTTCTTCAAAGTTCAGAGGACCATAGATTGCCGCACGCAGGGGTTGATTACCCACCCAGTTATCGTGCCAAAATTTGATGTCTCTACCATTTGCCACCACCCACCCTGACCCTAATTTAAGGGTGTTCATACCTTCCTTAATTGCTTTCCAATTACCAGGCGTTTTATTCGAAGTAGTAAGAGAAGTACCATCCTGCTTAAAAGTTCTGTTTCTAATGACCACCGCCCAAGGGGCCGTATCCTTCTTCAATCTCCAAGCTAAGCTCCCCAATAGAGCTTTATTACGATAAACCGCCGACTGCAGACCAAGTCCCCCAAGTTTTTTCGGCTTTGTAATTTCCTCCCAGTTGATCAAATGGATTTTCCTCTTCTGGTCCGTGGATCCCCAAACAAAATTTCTATTAATCCTGTCAAGTTCTTTACAAACTGAACTAGGAAACATAGTACATTGCATATAGTAGGAGGGGATAGTGGACAAGACCGATTTGACTAACGTAACTCTGCCTGCCATTGATAACAGCTTTGCCCTCCACCCCGAGAGTTTGTTTCTAACTTTATCCAAGACAAAGTTAAAAGAGCTAACTTTCGAGTTTGACAAATCCAAAGGAAAGCCAAGGTAAGAACCAAAGTTTTCAACTGGCCTAAACTGTAAACTCGTAGATATCTGAGTTCTTTTGGTAGCTGGAACATTTTTGGAGAAAACCATGATTGACTTCCCCTGATTTACCTTCTGCCTAGAAATGTCGCAAAACTCTTTTAGGACCGAGTTTATACAGTTACAATTTTCAGGTGTCGCCTCTCCCATGAGAATGAGATCATCGGCAAAGAAAAGATGGGATAAAGTCAAGCTACCTCTTCCCACTTTTATTCCTTTCCATTGTCCCTGCATAACCTTTTCATCGATAAGATACGCCAGATATTCCATACAAAGGATAAAGATGTACGGGGATAGAGGATCCCCTTGCCTAATCCCTCTGGACGGGTAGAATTTTTCAAGTTTCCCGCCATTGAACAAAATTTCAATTGAAGACGTGGAGATACAACTCATAATCAACTTGATGACATTATCCGGGAATTTAAAGAAAAAGAGCGTTCTTCTGATGAAATCCCACTCAACTCTATCATAAGCTTTCTCAAGATCAATTTTGATGATCATACCCCCTGTTTTGCCCTGTTTGTGCTTTGAAAAGTGCAGTACTTCTCCAAGCAGAATGACATTATCTGAACCCCTTCTACCCGGGATAAAACTAGTCTGAAAAGGGGAGATGATATCTTTCAGAGCTGGTCTAATTCTGTTCACCAAAATTTTTGATATGACCTTGTAAGTGGAATTGCAAAGGCTTATAGGTCTGAAGTGAGAGACTGAGTTTGGCTGACTACATTTTGGGATTAGGCAGATAAACGTCTCATTCCAACTTGTGGGAACAGACCCTCTTTTAAACACCTCACTGATAGCCTCTATCAGAGAGCTACCCTTACAGTTCCACAACTTTTGGAAGAAAGCCGGATGGAGGCCATCCGGTCCAGGAGCTTTAAACGGTTTAAGGTCCCAAGTAGCTTTCCTAATTTCTTCCAAAGTGATAGAGTTGTTTAGGCGCCGGATTTGATTTTCAGATAGAGCAGCTCTCCATGCCTCTGGCTGCTCAACCACCAAAGGTGAGGAGACCTTTGAGGTGGTGAAAAGAGTTGAAAAGAATTTCTGAAATTCCTCCTGAATGAGCCCCTCTTCGAAGATCCAATTTCCAATTGAATCTTTGATAGCCAAGATCTTATTTCTTCTTCTTTTAACAAGAGTAGAAATATGATAGAATTTGGTATTTCTATCCCCATCTCTGATCCACTTAGTGCGGGATTTTGCAGCCCACAGTTTTTCTTCCTGGTCAAGAATCTCAGACAGCTCCGCCTGAAGATTTTTTTCCAGGGCGACAATGAAATCATTTGGGGAATTAGCAATACACTTTTGAGCTCCAGAAATCCTCCGAAGGATTTTATCTTTTCTTTGAAAAACATTCCCAAAAATTTCTTTGTTCCAAGCACGAGCTTTAGCAGGAAAGTGATTAATGGCAGGCGTGATCCTATTACTACACTCATTCCAAGTAATCTGAACCATTTGTTCAAAGCTTGGGTGATCAAGCCACATAGGTTCCATCCTAAACGGCCTAATTGCTTTGATGTGACCATCCCCACCCGAGTTTATAAGCAGCGGACAGTGGTCAGAGTGAGTTCTCATAAGGTGAGTAACAGATGCATTGGGAAAACTAAATTTCCAGTCCATATTAGCCATCATCCTATCAAGTCTCTGCTGGATTAATCTATCAGAGTTCCACATATTGACCCAAGTAAACTTAGGCCCTCTAAAGCCTAGGTCAATCAAATTACAATCACTGATCATATCATTAAAGAGGGACACCCTATTCATGCAAACCCGATTTCCCCCTAATTTTTCAGCACAATTAGTGACATCATTAAAATCACCTACTACTAGCCAAGGACAAGAAATAGTAGAGGCCACCGATTTAAGATTATCCCACAGCAGTAATCTTTCATTTAAATTGGGGCTAGCGTAAATAGCAGACATGAACCAAGACAGGTTAGAAGGGATAACCTGGATCTTGAAGTGTAATTCCTGCTCTGTAGACGCCATCTTCGAAATATTAGTCTCGAAATCATTCCAGAGCACAAGGATTCCACCCTTAAACCCTCTTGCTTCCACCCCTAGAAATTTGTTGAACGGGAGCTTTCCCGCTTGGTCAATCATCTTTTGGCCACTGAGCCTAGTGTCAATTAAGATCAACACAGTAGGATTGTGAATATGGATTAGATGTTTAACCGCCTTGACAGCTGCAGGATTACCAAATCCTCTAACATTCCACATAATGGATCTCATGTGAGCTTTTTCTGGGACCATATTACTAGAAGGTTGTACTAGATTCATAAAAATATGATTAAAAAAAACCCATCAACACAAATCAAATACTAAGGACTAGTACTATCTAAACAGTTGATAGTTACCTCACCTTGTCCCTTACCTCCCTGAGTATGAACATTCTTACTCCCGTGCACAGAAGGAGTCTTTGCTGTGTATATAGCTCCTTTCTCTACCGTATCCAATTGGGTTCGCGCCTTCCCATTTTTCTTTTTCCCTTGGGCTTGTTATTATTCATATGACAAGGTTAGTGTATAAAACTTCTTCAATTTTCAAAGTCAATATATAAATATTTTTTTTAAAAAAGTTTACTATAATTTTATAGTTAATTTTATAATAATTAATGAGTTAGTTATATAAATGAATATTTATAGGTATTTATCTATAAAATATTTCTTAATTATTTATATTATAATTATACATACTTTTTTAATTTTTATACTGACATATTAATAAGAATGAAATATTTATTTAATATATAATATTTTTAATTAATAAAATTTATTTACCGTGAAAATGAATTAGAAGTTTTGAAAAAATTCTAAAACTTTTGGAGGTACATTATGACAAATCCACATCACCAACAATTACAAAATTAATCAACTAACCAATAAAAATATTTTTTTTTGATAACTAAGCATGATAAAAGTTTAAGTGTCTTAATTATAGAGATTTTAGCTAAATTAGTATATAGATAGATAGATACTTAATATTTGCATAAATATGATTTATCTTTTATATATCTGTATTGTTTTATAATTTAATTAAAATACTATTTTAATATCGAATTAATATATATTAATATTGAATTGTTATTAACTATTTATTAACATGGGTGACCGAGTATATCGTCAACTTGCAGACGAGGACGTGACGACAACACGAGATTAAGGTTGTTAATGGTTAATGTATGGATTTTTTTTTTAAAATGTGCATTTTACTTTTTATATTTAGAAAAGTAAGTATGTAATTTTTTTGTTTAGAAAAATAGGTATACGCGCATCCCGGGATATCGCTAATTGGGCATACGCGCACCCCTGGGACGCTTATGAATAGGCGCCACTTCAAAGTGGCGCCTCTGCGGCTATTTATGTATTTTTTTTTAAAAAAATTATTTTTTTGAATAATGATTACTCGATGTTTACTTAAAATAAAATTATGTATTTATTAAAAAAAATTTAAAAAAGTATAGTAAGTATATATTTTAATTGCGATTCAAATGATGCAAAAAATATTAAATTTGGATTTACGGATTGACTGTATGGCATGCCGTAAGTTGAGATATGAAAATTGTACTTAAAAAATTATAACTCGGACCATGTAAGTCCAAACTCAACACAGTTAACGTCATTTATGTGGTAATTCAATTATCTATCTAGGGTAATTTTTTTGATTGGAAATACAGTGATTTTGTAACCTAACATCATTTACACCATAATTTGACCGAAATAATTAAATGCATTAGGTGATAAATTTAATTATGTACTTACTCAAAAAAAAAAAAATTACGGTGCGTAGATAATTTAATTACGAATTAAATGACGCTAACTATGCGTTAATTGTTTACTTTTAGACTGCATGTATAATACGGTACGTAAAAAAACTTTACATACGCTACAAAAACTTTCAAATAGTGTTTTGCATAGTAAAGTTACTGTTTAAACAGTGAAATGTACGGTGTAAACAGTAAAATTAATGTGCAAAACACTATTTGAAAGTTTTTGTATCGTATGTAGAGTTTTTTACGTACCGTATAATACAGTCATTCTAAAAGTAAACAATTAACGCATAGTTAGCGTCATTTAATTCGTAATTAAATTATCTACGCACCGCAATTTTTTTTTAGTAAATATATAATTAAATTTCTCACCTAATGCATTTACTTATTTCGGTCAAATTATGGTGGAAACGATGTTAGGTTACAAAATCACTGTATTTCCAATCAAAAAAATTACCCTAGATAGATAATTGAATCCGTACAGTCAAGCGCCTATTCATAGGCACACCCCAGGGGTGCGCGTATGCCCAATAAGCGCTACCCGGGGTGAGCGTATACCTATTTTTCTAAAAAAAACAATTACATACTTACTTTTCTAAATATAAAAAAGTAAAATGCACAGTTTAAAAAAAATTCTAATGTATGATACATGTCAAATGCCATAACCATACTATATTTTTAAATTGCATACCATAACCATTACAGTACTATTTCAATTACCATAACTATATTCATAACCATGGTTATTAACCACGGTTTTAACTGTATACCCATATTTATTACCATTATGTGAAATTTAATGAAACATTATAAATATTATCTTAATAAATACATAAAGTTATGTCACAAACAATAAAAATATTCAACATTAATATCATTCAATATTAACATCATTCAAAATTAACACTAATACCATTTAACATTTACATCATTCAATTACAGTTCGCCTTGAAATTATAAATTCGTAAAATCTAAAAGTGAAAATTTTACTTATATTATTAGTATTTATTAATATATTAATATTAATTTATTATTATATTTATATAATAACTATAGTTATAACCATGTGTATTACCAAAATACCGTAACCATTACGGATAGAAAATTCATCACCATAACTTCACCGCACCATAATGGTACAATTAATCATATAAAAAATTAACTATTATAACTATGGTTTCAGTTTTTTTACCACACTATTACCGATCCTAGACGAGATAAGGATTATTACCTCGGAGGAGGAGGGTTGCAACATACGGGAGGTACCGGTCCCAATTTCTACAAGCATGACAAGTTTGTATGACCTCACACAAGGGACGACAAAGTGACAGTGAAGTCATCATATCGGCAAATAAGGACGAATAGTGAATCCCATATACCTTCGGTTGAGGTGAACTGGTGGACTAAGTGGAAGGAAATCTTGGATAACCGAACTCTTCCATAGGTAAATAGTTTTATGGAGAGATTACTAACAAATCCGATCACAGTAAAAGTCAACCTAGCACGAAGAGGGATAGATACACCTACGGATTGCCCAGTTTGCGGGAAAACGGAAACGAGGGAACATATGCTTTTTTAATGTGAGTGGACCAAACGAGTTTGGTTTGACACGATGGGAGTTAGAGCCGAACTATCCAATGCGAGCACAGACGAAGAATGGTTCACGGAGAGGTGGCAAAAAGGAGGAGTGAACAGATCGAACCTTAAGGAGCGATGGACAATATGTGCTCTTATAAGCTCGTTAATCTAGAAGGAACGTTGTATGAAGGTCTTCAAAAACAACAACCTAAATCCGAGCAATGTAACAAGGCAGGTGTTGGCTAGTTGGGCAGAATGCAGTCGAGTCAGGGCACAGGACGAAACGATCCCAACTCGAGGCGTACCGACGAACTGGACTAGACCGCCAAAAGAAACAATCAAGATAAACTGTGACACATCATGGAATTGCAGATCTAGGACCGGGGGTGTTGGCATCATTGAATGAGATCATCTAGGACAAGTCATAGGTGATATAAACGACTACGCATACCCAATGTGGAGCTTCTAGAGGCCATGACCAATTCAGAAGGTAGGCTTGTTCATGAACCGGTTTGGGGTCGAACCGGTTATGAACTGAACTGGTCTGGTTTGAAAAAAACCAGTACATTTTTCTGTTTCTAAAAAAATTGGTTTGGTTTAAGAAAAAAAGAACTGGTCTGGTCTATTTTTTTTAATAACAATTCTGCTTCGAAAATAATCCAGTTCAAACCGAACCTAAACCTGCTGAAAATCCTGTCCAACACACTGAACCGTCTGAAAAAATACTGAACCAACTGAAAAATATTGAACCGGCTGTAAAAACACTGAACCGACAGAAAAATACACGGAACCGACTGAAAAACACACTGAACCGATTGAAAATCTGTTCCACAACCGACTAAAATCTTGTCCAACATTAACATACGAGAGTCCAATATATCTCTAGGTTTGGTTTATTGAAGACATCTCTAGGTTTGGTTTAATTTCAAACCGGTTTAGTTGATTTTGCTTCGAACCGGTTCTAAAATTATATAGGTTTAAAGTGGTTTGATTTAAATTTAAGTATAAACTATATAAAAAAACGAGTCGAGTCGAACCGATTTGAACTGAATTTTTGATATTATTTTGAACTGTTCTATTTGAAGAGTAAAAACATTGGTTTAGTTTTGGAACTACTTCGGCCGAACCGATTCGAACCAAACCAGTTCCAGACCAGACCAGTTCGTCCGAACCGGTTCATTTGGACAAGCCTATCAGAAGGGATGAGACTGGTGCAAAAAATAATTGGGAGGTGATTGATGTAGAATTTAATGCTCAAAACATCATTAAACAATTAGAGGGAGAATAGTATTATTGGAGAATGACAACCTTCACATCCAATATCTTATGTATGGCGAGATCACGGAGGAGGGTGACATGAAAAACTATTTAAAGGTCAGCGAATGAGTGTCCCGATCCCGACTGGATAGTTAAGTAGCTTAGGCTAGGAGTGCAACTTGAAGATTCAGTCTTCCGTCCACGTCTCTCTTTTATTACTTAGTCCACGTCTCTCTTTTATTACTTATTAATTCAGATAATGTTGCAAGAACAATGTCTCCATTTCTAGTTGAATAAAGAAATAAATTTTGTCAATTTTTTTTAAACTATTTATTTAAAACTGAAAAATCGAGATAATACATATATATACATAATATATTAAGAATATATTTGTTTATTAATTAATGAAATTAAATAATAAAAATATTTATGTTAGTGAAGCTGCGGTAATTTAGGATTAAATTAAATAAAAAATTATTAAATAATAATATATAAAAATAAAAATGATTTTCAAAACAGCACAACTCCATATTTTAACAGTTGACTTGGTCAATAGATGTTTTTCGAACCATTCTCTGTCATCTAATTAACACCGCTCTGTCCTTCCAAACCTTACTATTCTTAGAATCCGACACACAACTTCCATCACCAACCTTCCAACATGACAATCTTCTGCAAAAACCACAAAAGTTGCAGAGAATCATGCAAATTTATCCACGAAGAACAACACCTCCCTCCAGACAACGGGTTCTTCCTTTCATGACCACCTTCGGCCCTCCAATGGCCGCCGCCGCTCTGCGTTCCCTCCTCTTATCTGTCTTTGTCTCCTCTCTTCTGACATCCACTCTGTCTTTGTCGGAACAAGACGCTCTTCTCAAATTCAAGGCATCGATCACTCATAATGGAGCATTGGATTCATGGGAGGTGGGCAAGCCTCCATGCGAGGGATGGGTTGGAGTCGTCTGCGCTGGCGGCAAATTCAGAGGACTTCATCTTCCGAGCAAGGCTTTGTCGGGAAACATCGACGTTGAGCCATTGTTAGACATTAAAACCCTCAGAACTCTCAATTTTGCCAACAATAACTTCTCCGGTCGGATACCGAAGTTTAACCGTCTCGGACCGCTTAAGTCGATATTCATATCGAAGAACAGTTTCTCCGGCGAGATTCCGACCGATTTCTTCGGCCTGATGCTGTCCCTCAAGAAAATATGGCTCAACGACAACGACTTCTCGGGGAAAATACCCGTTTCATTGTCGCGGTTATCGTACCTTATGGAGTTGCACCTTGAAGGAAACCAATTCTCCGGCCCGATTCCGGCTATCAAGAGTGAAAAAATCACTTCCGTTGACCTATCGAGGAACAAACTGACCGGCGAGATCCCGGAAAGTTTGTCGGACCTTAACGCGAGTGTTTTCGCAGAAAATGAAGGTCTATGTGGGAAACCGCTAAGCAAAGAATGTACCGAAGATGATGTCGAAGACCCGACCGCAGTCGAACCAGACGATGATCATACCGAATCGTCCTCCGATCAGAAGAAGCCCACCGGGACCAAAACCGCAGCTTTGATTGTCATGGGGTTGTTGTTTGCCGGAATCGTTGTTGTCGTGTTGTTTTCATCGAAGCAGCGCCGCGAAGATGATGTCACGGGTATAGCTAAGGATCGAGCCACCGAACCGAAACTCGAGCCTAAGCTTCCGCCGGCGGCACCGAAGAGTAGTGGGGTGGCGTCGGAATCGGGGAGCAAGAAGGGGTCAAAGAGAGGCTCGCAGAGTGGTAAACCGTCGAGCGATATTGTGATGGTGAATGAAGAGAAGGGTGCATTTGGATTGTCGGATCTGATGAAAGCGTCGGCGGAAGTGCTCGGAAACGGAGCGCTCGGCTCCGCTTATAAGGCGATGATGTCGAACGGTTTGTCGGTGGTGGTGAAGAGGATGAGGGAGATGAATGCCGTTACGAAAGAAAGTTTCGATGCCGAGATGCGGAGGCTTGGGCGGCTTCGGCACCCTAATATCTTGACTCCATTGGCTTATCATTATAGAAGGGAGGAGAAGCTTTTGGTTTCAGAGCACATCCCTAAGGGCAGCTTGCTCTACGTTTTGCATGGTAATGCATGGATAATTTAAAATAATGATTTCATAACTAACTTGATATTTATGACTTACAAACTGCTACGTGAACTTAATTTTTTAAAATTTGTCTACATGTACTTTCGGAGTTGACGCAAATTGCTATCTCAGTTAAGTTTTTCATTAAATATGGATGGAAAATGATGTGTCAACACATGATTGTTCCATAATATAGAAAATTAAATGATTTTTTTTAATACCAAAAAATTTATATATTTTTTTTAAAAAAATGAAAAATTCATAGGAAAATAAGAACTTTTAATATAATATTTTTATTAAAAATATAAAATAAAAATTAAGAAAATTATTATTATTATTATTTGATATATTTGATAAAACTATTTTATTAAAAATTCATATTTTCCATATAATTTTCTATATTTTTTAAAGAATTTTTCAAGTATTTTTAAAAAATAATATAGTTTTCTAAATTTTTAACCAATTATGTTTTGCCATGTCATTTTCCGTCCATATTTAACAGAAAACTTAACTGAGGTAGCAGTCTGCCCCAAGTGTCAAAGCTTAGGTAGCACTCTTTGAAAATTTAAAGTTCAGGTACTCATTTGTAAAATGTTCATCGTTGGAGTAACAATTTGATTATTAACCCTAACACATTTGTATTACTTACCCTACATAAAAACATTGTTTTAAAAATTAATACGGATGTCTAACGTTATATAGGTGATCGCGGCATGTCTCACGCTGAACTTAACTGGCCGACGCGATACAAGATAATTCGCGGCATTGCGTGTGGTCTAGGGTTTCTCCATACGGAGTTCTCGAACTACGACCTCCCTCACGGTAACCTCAAATCGAGCAATGTCCTCCTAGGCGAAACATACGAACCGGTTCTTAGTGACTACGCGTTCTACCCCCTTATGAGCTCTCCACAATCAGCACAAGCAATGTTCGCGTTCAAAGCCCCTGAATCCTCGGCCAGGGTCTCGCCAAAATGCGACGTTTTTTGCCTCGGAGTAGTCATGCTTGAGATCCTAACCGGTAAGTTCCCGTCGCAGTACCTGAGCAATAGCAAAGGAGGGACCGATGTGGTGCAGTGGGCCATGACCGCCATCTCCGAGAAAAGGGAGGAGGAAATCATCGACCCCGCCATCGCTAGCGCTGCGGATGGGAAGGGCGAGATGGTAAAACTATTGCTTTTAGCGTCGGCTTGTACGGATGCTGATCCTGAGAAACGGATCGGGTTAACGGAAGCTATTAGAACGATAGAAGAGCTACGAGATTAAAGTTAGCATGTTTCGAAACCGTACTTATGTTTTTCGACGTGAATTATTGAAGCTTCCGATCGTTCTAAAATTTTCGGGTTATTTTCGAGATCGGGTTTGTCGATACACAAGATATCAACAATAACATTGTTCATCATCAATTAGTTTCTAGACTAGGGGAAAAAAATCATCAACGATTAGCTTCAAGGATAGTGGTAATTACTAATTAAGGTCATAGCCATGTGTTTATATTTATTCTAATATTTAGAAATTTATAACATTTAGTTTCTTTTCTTAAGTTGTCGTTATATTTCATATTCAAATATATTATATAAAATTTAATTAGGACATCACAAATTATATAATTATTATAGTGATTATCCATCCTCTATGTCGTTATATATATATATATATATCATCCATAATCTAGTGTAGTTAATGGTTACCGCATATGGTTGTCGATGGTTAGAGTATGGTCATGGTATGCCAAATACCATAACCATACCATATTTTTTAGCCACATACCATAACTATAACCATAATGGGTATAATTTTCAATATCATAACCATTAAAATAACCGTGTTTTTACCCGTATAGCCATATTCATTCCACACATGTAATATAATAAAAGATCGAAAATTTTATTTTAAAAAATACATCAATCTATATTACCATCGTTGGACTTTGGCACCTTCACTCTTCAACAATTTCAATTATATAATTTATATTTAGAATATTATATAAATAGTTTATTAATAATAAATAAATATTATATTTATAGAATAACCATGAGTATAACTAAAATATCATAACCATTATGGGTAGAAAATTCATCACCATAACCGCACCATAATGGTACGGTTAACCATAATAAACAGTAACGGTTATAACCATTGTTATGAGTTTTTCACTGCACCATTGTCGGCCTTAGCTACGCAGGTTCATGATGAAGATCATAGTTATATATAGTTAAGTTTAACATTGGTTATACTCCGACCTTAGCTCAGTTGGTAGAGCGGAGGACTGTAGTGTGTATCACAGCCAATCCTTAGGTCGCTGGTTCGAATCCGGCAGGTCGGACTTTTAATTTACATCAATTTTTTCCTCTTTATTTTTGGGGTGCTGCATGCATAGAAGAATATAAGAGATTGTTGTGTTAAACAAAATTCAACACTATTTCTTTGTTTATTTATTCAACTTATTTTTTAAGAGAGCCGGGAAAAAAATCTTTATTTTAAAAAATGTTATTCAGAGTATCATAAACCATATAATTTAGAAATCAATTTAAGTTTTGATTTAAATTAAATTGTCAAACAGTGACATTTTTCAAAATTATTCAACATATATATAAATTACAAAATTAAAGTAAACTAAATACATAATCAAACAACTAAATACATAATCAAACAGTATTATCTAAAATTAATATGAATACATAACTAGTTACAACCTCCAACTCCTCTTATCCCTAATCTCCATCTTAACCCTAAACGTTACCAAATAAGAACATTTTGAAACATACGGTACCATTAAATAACATAGGGGTACCATCCGATCACATGACTCAAACATATGAGACCATTGAAACTATTAACTCTTATTTATATCTCAACATTCCCTATTTTACACAGGTAATTTTCCAACAAAGTTGGAGTTTAGGGATCCCAAGTAAAGGTGTCCCTCGTACTCGACAACAGATGTTACAAATGACATGATTTTGCCTTCTGAATCCTCCATCATTCTTAGGACATTGCCGTCAACTCCAACTTTGACCACCATTACTCGGCCGTAGTGAGCTCCGTTCGACAGTTTTGCCAAACTCGGAAATTAATTAACATCAATTTTTTCCTCTTTATTTTTGGGGTGCTGCATGCATAGAAGAATATAAGAGATTGTTGTGTTAAACAAAATTCAACACTATTTCTTTGTTTATTTATTCAACTTATTTTTTAAGAGAGCCGGGAAAAAAATCTTTATTTTAAAAAATGTTATTCAGAGTATCATAAACCATATAATTTAGAAATCAATTTAAGTTTTGATTTAAATTAAATTGTCAAACATTTTTCAAAATTATTCAACATATATATAAATTACAAAATTAAAGTAAACTAAATACATAATCAAACAACTAAATACATAATCAAACAGTATTATCTAAAATTAATATGAATACATAACTACTTACAACCTCCAACTCCTCTTATCCCTAATCTCCTTCTTAACCCTAAACGTTACCAAATAAGAACATTTTGAAACATACGGTACCATTAAATAACATAGGGGTACCATCCGATCACATGACTCAAACATATGAGACCATTGAAACTATTAACTCTTATTTATATCTCAACATTCCCTATTTTAGACAGGTAATTTTCCAACAAAGTTGGAGTTTAGGGATCCCAAGTAAAGGTGTCCCTCGTACTCGACAGCAGATGTTACAAATGACATGATTTTGCCTTCTGAATCCTCCATCATTCTTAGGACATTGCCGTCAACTCCAACTTTGACCACCATTACTCGGCCGTAGTGAGCTCCGTTCGACAGTTTTGCCAAACTCGGAAATGTTGCCACCAAATGCTTCGCTACAATGGAGGTGTGCACAAATTCCCAACCTTCCCGATCGAGCTGCACGTTATCGGAGAATTAAATTGTAATATTTTAAAGTCCAAGGACTAAAATGTAAAATAATCAATATATAAACAGTATTATATATTATGAAAATTATGCACATCATAGAATAACACTTCAAAGAGTTTAGAAGAATTAAATCGTAACATTTTTTATTTATTTATTTTTGCATTTTTTAAAACTTATTCTGTTCAATTTGGATGGAAAAGTTAACCGGGACAAACTCCAACTTTAGTCAAACATCAAGAAAGAAAATTTTACAATTTAAATTTTAAATAAGAAACTCAAAATTTAACAAAATATTAAGGTACAATGTTGTATTTTACTCTAATTTTTTTTAACTAGATGGTAAATTTCATATGCATTTGGACCAATTGAAAAAGTTTAGCATGAACTAATTACTAACTAGTGAGGGTGAGGATGGACAATTGTACTCATAAACTTTTGATATAATGTAATTTTCGATCTATTAAATATATTTATTTTCAATTAACTTTTTAAAATATCATAGTTACCATTTATGTATACTTTTATTTTTTAGTTAATTATTTATCCTTACTTTAATTTTAATATTCATTAAGGTAAATTCCTGATTTCACTCCTAGTTACACCTAAGACGACTTCTTAAGTTAATTAAAGGTGATACATTTTGTTTGTTTACCTGTAGGAGTGAGATCCAGAACGAGCCATCCGGGGCTAGGTTAATGTTATCGGGTGCACCGGGAAGGTTTTCGACAAACACTTGGGTCTTACCCTCATTGTCCCCGGTTAGCCAATGCTTCAAACATCGAAACCTCCATGTCTCACATACGACTACGAAATCCTTGTCCTTAGAGATTGCGACCCCGTTGGCAAATCCAAGGTTGTCGAGAACAAGGGTAGTGCGGTTCAAAGAGGGCTCGTATCGGAGAAGCTGCCCGTGAGGTCGAGCCTCTAATATGTCTAAGAACCAGTCGTGGAACCCGAATTTGGTGCTTGCGACACTGAAGTATAAACTACCATCGGATGCTTCAATCACATCATCTGCAAATCTGAGTTCAAATCGTCTTAGTAGATCATAAAATGTATGCACATAATCCGAACCATCGGCATCCTCTAGGGTTATAGCAAGTGACAAACATGTGCATATCTTTATCAACATTTATCAGAAAATTAAGCAAAAGTAGCAAATTACAACATTATATAAACTCAACCAACATTGTTTTTTCCAAGCCAAAACACACAAACATTTTTTTTTCCAAACCAAAACACACACTAGATAATTATATAAAAGTAGCAATTTATCTAGCTCGAAATATCCCTAGAATTCCTCCATTTGAAATTCGATTTGAATTCAAGTTAGGAATTTGTTAATTATGAAATGATACATAGTGTGATGCAGTCAAAGTAAGGTATTCTAGTAATACAAACACAATTATAAATATCTCAAAAATAAATAAGACTCATCAACAGCCTCTCTATCACCGCATGTACCATAATAGGGATAAAACCGGACCGGACGGACCGGGTTTTTTACTATTTCGGTCGTGGGGCCTATATTTTCGGACCGATTTTTCTTCAAAAAAAAGCCTGACCAAAAGACCGTATAAGGAAAAATAAACCGTCCATCCGGATTTCGGACCGGATTTTCGGTTTAAACCGAAAAAGCAAAAAAAAAACACATTCAAAACCAAAATAAGTATTCAAAACAAATTAAACAACAAAATAATTTGATTTAACAATATTTACATAGATTTCTACTAAACCGATTAAACACCTAAAATAATTTGTAAATAATAAATTTTTTATTTGTTTGTATTCGTTTATTAATTATATTAATTAATACTAACAAAAACAAAAAAATCTGACCACAAACCGAACCGTACATTTTCGTAACGGATTTTTCGGTTCGTACCGGTTCGGTTTTCACCGGACTTTCTGACCAACCGGTTTTTCCTTTCAACCCTAACCATACATGCATGGATAGAGTCGCCAAGGGACGAGGGAGGAGTGGGGACAGTCTCCTCAACTTTTTATTTTGTGTAAATTTAATTCTAAAAAATGTAATAATTTTCAATTTGAACCTTTTAAATCATACATTTGCCCATTGTCATTACTCTAATAGTTGCTCCAACTGAATAAAATTTATAGTTTCGTCCCTGCATACACGTGGTATGTCTGTATCGTTTGGTTAGTATTTTTACCTTAATTTTGTGCCGTTAACATATGATAGGATCACAGTGACACGATCTTCCTCAACCTTTAGCAGTCCCTGCAATTATTTTGATGAAAATTGATATATCATGAGTTAACTGAACAAGAACACGATACAAAAATATTATGATGTTAATTACTTACATGTTGTGCATCGCATACAACAATGCTTCCATCTCGTGTTGCCGTAATCCCGAGCAGTGAATCGCTGTCTATCCTCTTCCATTTTTGCCATGAACCATGTTGGTTGATTAATCGGTTGATCCATCCATCTCTTGTTGCAGCATAAAGAACACCTTCACTGTCTAAACAAACATCTTCGGGGCCTTTAAGGAAACCCTCTCCAAGTCTCTTCACGTCCTGCAAAGAACATGCATGATACAAGTTACTATATATATATATGGGTTAATTACAAAATAACAAACCGAATTTTGAGGAAAAACAAAACAACAAACCAATTTTTTTTTAACAAACAACAAACTAAACTTTTGGAATTGAGCATTCAACAAACCTACCTCAAATCTAAGTTATGTTTGAAATGATTTTTCAATATTGTTTGAGGGAATTATTAAGTCGTAATAGAGTTTTCTTAGAATACTTCAACTAATGTTGACTTAAAAATTTCATCAAACACTGAAAAATTCATTTAAACATAACGAAAATTTGAGGAAGGTTTGTTGAATGCTAAATTCTAAAAGTTTGGTTTGTTGTTTGTAAAAAGAAAAGTTCGGTTTGCTGTTTGGTTTTTCCTTAAATTCCGTTTTTTTTAATTAACCATATATATATATATATATATATATATATAGGAAAATAGTAGGAATTCTATAATATGTGTATGTCTTAAGTTGAATTTTGGTATAACTTTTTTTGACGTTATTAAATAATGTAATAAGTACGTGAATTTCATTAATTTGTCTATTTAGTAGTAAATTTTCAATACAAAATTTCATTTAGTAATGAGAATAATCATTATCATCCGATAATAATATATTTTTATAGTATTTATCATCTTCAAACAAATAGAGAAGGTAGCAACTCTTGGATTCAATTTTTTTTTAATCACAATATTTTTTTTAAGAGTAAAGCTTCAATGCATTAAGATATTTGCTTGTTGATAACTGTACCTACATGTTTGAAAGTATTCTTTCGTGCACCGAGACGTTTGTCTATTGCTGTTAAATGTATTGTCGTTAGTGTTCCATCAATTTTTTAGTTAAACATTAACGTTTTCTGTCAAAATGACAATTTTACCCTCATGTTCATATTTGACATGAAATCACGATCAAATTCAAGAAAACACATTTGAACCAAAAAAGACGCTTTTGAGTTCTAAATCAACGCAAAAATGTTGTTATGACCCAGAACAAATTTATGGGTTGATTTCGAACCCAAAAATGTTGATCTGGATTGATTTCAAACCAATAAATATTGTTATGAGTTCAAAATTGGGTTAATTTCAAAATTAAATCGGCATTTTGAGTTTAATTTAGTGTTGAATATGATATTGTTGGATCACGTTTGCTCAAGCACACGATGCATCGCTCCTAAAACGTCCCAAACCTGCAAAAGGGAAAGCCCCGGGTGTTCCAGTTCGTTTCCTCTTCGAAACTTAAATTAGTTCGGCAGTTTGAGAGCAATCAATGTACTGTGTGAGTTGCTAGAATGAGATATAGTAATAAATGAAATACTATTTATAGGAAGATCTAACTCATTGACTGAGTTAACTTTCTTCACCGTAGTTAAATGTCTTAACTGTAGTTACTCATTATCTTTTTGGGAAATGGAACGGGGTCACATCACTAGTCAAATGGATGACTGTCATGTCACGTCCCTTCACCAGGCGGTGCCTGGATTAAGGTCCCTGTTACTTCTCAGATAAGAGAAGGCGACACTTATTAATGGTCGATCTCATGTGATTCATTCTCTAAAGGAATAAGCACGCGACCCCTACTACTGGGTCTAATTGAAAGGGGCGGCGCCCTAATGTAATTCATCATCATGAAAGGGCAGTGTCGTTCTTATGTATGAAGTAAAGGGCGACGTCTCTTTTACGACTGAAGGTTTGGCCTTTGAGCCCTCTTCATGATTGAAACTTTTGAGCTTGCACCATGAGTGAAACTTCTAGGTCCATCAGATATGATAATGAACAAGAGTGCAAAATTATCATTTTAACGGATTTAATATAAAAATTTGACGAAATAGTAACGGTGGTGCAAATAACAACACTCAAAAAACATTCAGGTGTACAAAACAACATAAATGATGCATTTAACAACATGCTCAAATACACAATTATGCGTATTTATCTTTTTTTTTTTTAATTAATCTAACCAATTAATAACGCTTTAAATATTTTAATATTAACATAATCAAATATAATATATTATATATATAGTATTACCTTTATGAGAATGTTTTCCTTTTGAATTTGAGATGAGGAAGATGGACGAGGAAGTAAGAGAGGGACTGGCCGAGATATTGGTGAGAAGAAGAAGATTTGAAGCGATGAAGCGATGAGACACGACAGAGCGAGGCCACAGAAGGTGGCAACGCGGCGTTTCAAGGTGGCCATGGTGTGGTTGGAGATAACTCAGGTGGACGGACGGAGGTTGGGGGAAGGTAGTATCTGTAATCTGTATGTGGATTGTGGATGGATTACACGGAAAGAAGGGAGTTAGAACTTAGAATGGGTTTATTGCGTCAGTGCCCTTGAGGTTTAGCCAAAATGATGAAAGTCTCCCCAGATCTTCACTTCTTGAAAATTTAATCCCTATATTAGTAGTCTGATTGATATAGGTGCAATCGAATTTGAAGAAGTGATCTTTTGATAGGGAGTTGACCCAAATTTATTTTTTCCCCCCACATACTTTAATTTTATAAAAATGTACTTAGTACTTACTTATTAGCTTAGCTTTGAGAGTATAAAATTTGTTAACTGATTTTTTTAAAAAATAAATTTCTAGTTAAGTTTATATAAAATTTCAATTCGTTAGCTCTATCTAATTTGTTGTTAAAAGATGACAGAGACATACGGGTACTTATCACGTTTCAGATACTAAATTGTAATATTTTCTAAGTTCAAATAATAAAGTGCATAATTTCACAAAATTAAAGTAGTCTCTTGTTTTGGAAGAAAGGAGAATCCGGACAAATGTGAGGAAGTGAAAGAGAATTCTTGGTTATTAATAATGAAAGAAGAAAAATATCTATTCTCGTTGAGATATATTTTTTTTTCACTTTTCTTTTTGGAATTTTCAACCAAAATATGCTTCAAAATAAAAAAAAATACAAAAATATCATGAGTTTTGGAAAAAAAAATATGAAAGTATACTTAACCGCAAATTAGTTTAAAAAACAACACCCGCAAATTACATTCGCAAGTGGAAATAATGATTTTTTTCTACCATTATCGTCACTCTCTTTCATGGGGACCTACTATTTTCCTGCATCATCGTCTCTTTCCTCCATGCGTCATCGTCTCTTTCCTCTGGAGCATGCTTCACTTTTTTGGTGAAAATCATTCGTGGGAGGAGTTTCTCACCCGCAAATCTCATTCGCGGGTACGGTTAATGCTCACATGCGAATCACATTCACGGGTAGAAAAAAAAATCGTAGGTATACTTTCGTAATTTTTAAAAATTAAGAATATTTTCGTATTTTTTCCGGGTATATTTGGGTCAAAAATTCCTCTTTCTGACTCGAAAAAACTACTCCTTCAATTATGATATATAAAATCAGGTGCTAGCAATGAGAAAAGACTAAGAAAATAAAACTTCAAATTAATTTTTTATACATGTCGAAACGATAGAAAATAAAGCATATGTTTTACAATTCATGGCTTATGTAACACGTTGAGATTATTTAACGGCTATGCTCACAAAAACGATAATCATAAATGAACCGAACAATTAAGGAATGTTCAAGGTATCTAAAAGAGCATGTTATATCAGAATAATTATGTTAAAATTGAATCGTATAACTTATCATGTCTAATGAATTGACCTTTATGATGGATATTGGTACACAAACTATTTTTTCTATATTTTTAAGAGAGAGAATTAATATATAATCTATTTGAAATTGTCGTCGTTATAAAAATGATGCATAATTATTTTCGTAGTGGACGTTTATCCATAATGGATAAATAAATGCTTAAATTTCTGTGATTATTTTTTAACAGATTCATAATATAAAAAATTTATTACACGGAATCTTGTTAGTTGAATGGGCGGGTATTGTTTGTAGGAAACAAACAATAATTTTATTGGTTATTAGAATCATTACCATGAGTTTTCATAATAAAATAAAATCTTCATAAAGTTAATCGTTACAAATTCAGAATATCAAAAATTTATTACACATAATCTTGTTAGTTGAATGGGCGGGTATCGTTTGTAGGAAACAAATAATAATTTTATTGGTTATTAGAATTGTTACTACGAGTTTTCATAATAAAATAAAATCTTCATAAAGTTAATATTTTTTATCAGATTCAGAATATCAAAAATTTATTACACGGAATCTTGTTAGTTGAATGGGCGGGTATTGTTTGTAGGAAACAAACAATAATTTTATTGGTTATTAGAATCATTACTACGAGTTTTCATAATAAAATAAAATCTTCATAAAGTTAATCGTTACAGATTCAGAATATCAAAAATTTATTACACGGAATCTTGTTAGCTGAATGGGCGGGCATCATTTGTAGGAAACAAACAATAATTTTATTGGTTATTATAACTACTGTCCGAGTTTTCAGAATAAAATAAAATCTTCATAAAGTTAATCGTTACGAATGTTTCAACTAACTGTATTGAAAATTCAGTAGCAAAGTTTCGTAAAACAAAATAATTTTAACATAAATTCTCATTAAAGTAAAATTTCGCGTAACCACAATCTAAACTTGACCGAGTACGACAATTTCGTTTCGTATGTCTCCATGTTATAATAATCCTCGTACATACATTCTTTCGTGTTAGTACAAACATCATTTAATAGTTACATTAAACTTAAATTTGACTATTTATTATTATGCATTGATAAAATCAATGTCTATTTTGAATTGGCTACAAATTAAATACACTATTCAATTGGTCTCTATATTACGTTACACCTTAGAAAAATAATCATGATTTGCCTCACATTCACATTGACCAAAACTAGTCAAAACCCTAAACGGCTACAAAAATGTACGAATTTGAATACCAAATTTAACTCTTTAATATCCTAATAATCAAGGGAAAATATAATAGAAAATTAGAGTAGAGACAAAAAAGATTTTACAGGATAAAATTACACAATATTAAAAGTTGAGGGACTATTTCACCGCTAATAACCGCATATGTAAATTATATTTACTCAAGAGATGTCAATTAATAAGTAACTTTATTTAGGGTTAGGGACTTATCGAATATTCGAGTTAAATATAACTTAATTACTTTGTATTAATGTAATTATGTAGTTAACTAGCTACTTCTCTCTGGATCGAGCTGTGACCAGTGTTATCAGAACCAGACCAGATTGACAGTCCGATCGGATTTGAGGGCCGGTCTGATTCTGATAACACTGGCTGTGACATACCGAAATTAAGTTGCATTCTCCGTATGGATTGTGAGGCAACATTTCTAATAATAATAATATATATATTGAACAATATTCCATTTTGTTTAGATATATATTATTATTTTCATGCAAAATTTTTAAAAATAAAAATAAAAAATCTAACCCTCCTATCATATTATTCTAGGGTATCTAAACATATGATTAGAAGGAACCAATCGTCCACTATCATGAAATGGCAAGACACAAGGGCCACATGACATGCCAATAACCCCTTCTCTCTTCTTCTCCCCCACATTTTTCTCCATCTTTGAAGAACACAGTATTAGTGTATGTATATATATATATATGTATAGGCCAACACTTCGACAAAACAATGCTCCTTCCCCAATAACCTTGAATCTCCTTCCATGGCAGTTGTTGATTCTTCCTCTGAAACCCCATCTCCCTCTCCTCCCACCAAATCACCTCCCAAGCTCGAAGTTGAGACTGCCAAATGCGACTCCTGCGGCTTCACGGAGGATTGCACCCCTGCATACATTCTGAGAACCAGGGAGAAGTTCCATGGCAGGTGGATTTGTGGTCTCTGCATCGAGGCAGTGAAAGCTGAGGTGTTGAGGTCGGAGACGATGATATCAACCCAGGAAGCTCTGGAGAGACACATTGAGGTGTGCAGAGAGTTTCGAGTTGGAAAGCCAAATGGGGAAGAAGATCCCATTTCTGCAATCGGGCGGTTGCTGCGTCGGAGCTTGGATTCACCAAAACGCATTGGGTTGAAGGAGACTCGTGCCGCCAGGAACAAGAACAAGACGTCTGCAAATGCGTTGGTTCGATCCGATAGCTGCTTTCCTTCAATTGCTTGATGAGGATGATGAAGTAGGGTTCATTGTGAGTTTGATCGTTTATAACAAACCAATCAAAGCATGACATGTGTCAAGATATAGTTTTATGCATCTTTATTTTCTTCTAATAATAATTTTTTTTTAAATATGAGTGAGTGACAATAGAATATCTTGTTTTAATTAATTAAATATATGGTAAAATATGACATCACCCTCTAAACTTTACGTCGATTTTAAAATTCTCCCTTAAAATTTAAAGTTCGCTCTAATGTTCGGAAATGATGAAAAAAAAAACATTGTCAAATGCTCTTTCATGGAGAAATTTTCATCATTTCTAAACATTAGGGGACTTTAAAATTTAAGGAAGAATTTTAAAATCGGCGTAAACTTTAGGGCTCAATGTCGTATTTAACCATTAAATATATAAAATTAATGAGAATTGAACGTGTAATAAACAAACTATGACATAGGTGATTTCCTTAATAATTAATTATTATATATATATAAATTAATTTTAAAATAAAACTTAAGTCATCTTTGTTTGTCTATATAATTTGACTCAACCCTATATAAAATTTGATACAGAATATATATATATATATATTGTTTTTTAAAAAAGAGTTGTATGTTATTTTTGAATTAAATTAAATATTTGTATCAATATACGAATCCACTAAAGATATTGTAAGTTAATATTGTGTCACTTTGTGAACAGACAGTTGGCTTAATTGGCTTATTTGGGGACTGCCTTAATGGAAGAAAGTGATGCTTTCTTTACAAGTTCAAGTGATGGACCGACCGACCAATTAATTATATGTGACATTTGCCTATTTCGATACAAGTTGAATACAACTATCTAAAAATTTAAATAAAAATAATGAGTATATAGGAATTTATATCATGGAATGTATATAGGAAATACTGGATCGAATAAGAGTAACTAATACCCGTCGACGGGTATGTACAACCAAAGGAGGCGAGCGGTTACTATCATATTATTTTCTATAGTATTATTATTTTGTTATAAATATCATAATTAAAGAGTTATAACTTTTTTTGCGCTAATTAGATTCATTAGTCCCTATAATTAGAAAAGAAGTCGCCAAAATTGAGATTTACAACGTGTTTGATTAACGAAATAGAAAATAAAGAATAGAGAATATGTTATAAGAAATAGAAAATAATAATATGATGTTATTTGGTTAATTGATTAAAATAGAATGGAAGATGAAATTCTAATGTTTGGTTGTTATAATAATATATGGAAAGATAAAAAAATAATAGCAAATGAGGTGTATTTCATTTGCTTCAATATTTATAATATATAATTTAAATAATTAGCTTATAAAAAAGTATATTAATTATTAAAATAAGATTAAACTAAATTATAAAAAAAATTAATTAAACTAAATTAAACATATTAATTAAAAATAAAAAAAAAAAAACTACTCATTTTACTAAGGTTGAGGTAATTTAAGATTTTTTTATTTTTTTTTATTCTGGGACTATCCATATTCCATAGACACTTTGTTCCTGTCCAAGTAGCTTCTTTTCCTATCAAATCAAAGCTTATAAAAGGCCTTTACTAGACACTTAGTTTTTATATATGTATAAACATAAATACCCTCTCGGTGACTTAACATTCGACATGGTACAAAGTGGAAAGTTAATCACGTGTTTTTTGCCCCAACATTTGAAGGACCAACCAACGGGTTGTTTGAAACACGTGTGTATTGTTGTCTTAATCCATTAGGTTTAGACAGCCCAATGATCGGACGAAGCGGTCCAAGGTCCAAGGACAATTGTCCCCGTGACTTTTAATGTCGGTTGTCTGTCTATTGGTTGGTGCCTTAGTGGCTTGGTGTCGACTGTCGACTGCCGAAAGGAAGAAAGGAGCCGAGACTGAGACTGAGAGCCAACAATTCATTAACCTTCAAGCCTCTAAGAAGTGACCAGCAATTTTGCCACTGCTGTTGGTTGTAATTAGGCATGTTCATGAACTGGTTCGATCCCAAACCAATTCAGAACTGAACTGGTTTATTTTGTAAAATATCAGTACTTTTGTCTATTTCTAAAAAAACTGGTTTGGTTTATGTAAAAAAACGGATATGGTTCGAACTGGTTTGGTCTGATTTTTTAATAATAATTTTGGTTCGAAAATAATCCGGTTCAAAGTGAAACTGAACCGGTTGAAAATTCTATCAAACACACTGAACCGACTGAAAAAATAGTGAACCAACTGAAAAACACACTGAACCGACTGAAAAAACATTAAACCGACTGAAAAACACACTGAACCAACTGAAAAACACACTGAACCGATTGAAAATCTGTTCCACAACCAACTAAAATTCTGTCCAACATCAACACGAGAGTCCAATACATCTTTAGGCTTGGTTTATTGAAGACATCTCTAGGTTTGGTTTAATTTCAGACCGGTTTAGTTGATTTTGCTTCAAGCCGGTTCTAAAATTATATAAGTTTAAAGTGGTTTGATTTAAATTTAAGTATAAACCAGTATAAAAAAAACGAGTCGATTCGAACTGAATTTTTTGTACTATTTTGAACTGGTAGTCTACTTGAAGCCTAAAAACACTGATCTGATTTTGATACTAGTTCGGCCGAACCGGTTCAAACAAAACAAGAACCAGACCAGTTCATCCGAACCGGTTTAAATGAACAAGCCTAGTTGTAATGTTCAATTGAAGATGTAATCGATTTATTGTATCCTGAAACAATGGATGTTGAGCTCCAGGGATCTTCCATCGGTTATTGATTTTTTCTCCTTGTTTGAGGCCGAAAGGAAGAAAGAAGACACAGAAAGGAAGAAAGAAGACGAGACCGAGAGAAGAGATAAGTAGCTAAGTAAATAATTCTTTATTGTCCGGTCTGCCCCGGTGACTATGCATCTTGTCTTCGTCCATGCCGATAAATCATATAATAATGGATCATTTTCAACGTACATATATTCGCAGAATTTCCCAGGGCAACACTAGTTTGTTTGTTTGTATTATGTAACCGCGAACCTGGAGTTGTCCAAAGCACAATAAATTGCGGTCACCGTCAATGTTATGTTGTGGAATCTGCTGTTGACGATGATGCAGTGCAAGAGAAAAAAAAGCTATCTTAGTCTATCTTTTCAAGATTTAAATACGACAGCGGGTCTTACGGTTCGGGTCAACCCATATGACCCGTATCATTTAAATTTGTACAATATGAAATTTGCAGATAAACCCATTAACTCAGGTGACCGGTCGAACCATATGACCCACGTGATTAATACAATCCACGTAACACATTGAGGCCATGAGACCCGTACAACCCATACTTTTATATAATTTATTTATTATACTATATATTTAGTTATACGGGTCCACAAGTTGACCCACAGATTAATAGATACGACCCAACCCCGACATCATTTTTCATACAGACAGGTTAGACGGATCGTGTCAAAATGACCCGCAGATCCAAAATTTCCAACTCAAACACGACCCATGGAGGGGATAAAAACGTTAATGATAGACAAAGACTAAAGTCGAGAATTCCATAAAATTTAAAGGCAAAGACCATATTAACATATCATGTGGAGCAATGAGAAATTTGTGATTGATACGTACCAATATTTCAATTTCTTGATCCCGAAATGATATGGCGGAGACGAAGATCTCTTTCGGAGATGTCGACGTTCGGAATCTCAAGAGCAACAAGTGCAGGATTGTTCCATACCAGAAACTCCACTCTGGACACCAAAACAAGTGCAATGTTTCCTTTCAATCGGCTCAAAACCAAAGCAATCAACATAATGCATAAGTCTCATCCCTGAACTGCTAAAGCCTGCAAGTGCTCGATAAAAACCTGCAAGCTCAAATCATCCGTGAACACGATATCCGAACCGTTAGGATACTCCGACTCATGAGTCACCGATGGATTTAACTTCGCAAGCAAAAAACGTGCGTTACTACTGTGTTGATCGCACTTTATAACCTTTGGAGGCGGAATCCTCTCAGATACCAACTGTTCAACGTCAACTTCCGGAGCTTCGAGAAGCTTACGGAGATTCTCATTGCTTGGGTCTTTATCGTAACCGAGCTTCTTCCACTGCGCGATCTTCAACCCGTAGTGAATCACCACGTGGAAGTACGAATCAAACAACAGAATCACATCGGGGGAGACGGATCTGATGTCGAGAATAACCGGAACTGGCGGTCCATCGAATGAGTACTCGAATAAAGTCGGTTGGATCATGATCAAAGAACCAACCACTCCTTCCCGGTTCAACATGAGGCGGAAGAAGGCGGTTTCGTCGGGGGAGCTGTTGAAGACGTCGATGAACTGAGATCTCCGCAAGTAGTACATGAACTGAGGATATAATGAGAAGTTAGAGGATAATCTGAAAGTGGATGGGTCTTCTGGAATGTAGTCCCCGAACTTTGAACCGAATCGAACCAAGGCATCGTCGAGGAACCGGATCACTTCCCGAGCATAGTAACTCTCAGTTCGATCAATTGCGAGTCGAGCCATAACTGAGGCGGCTGCTTCTTGATCGAACCCAGAAGTGATTTCGGTTGAATTTTTCCCGACCCATCTTCTTGCAGCGGTTACAACTCTCTTTCTAACTCCTCCTCCATGTCTGTAGCGTGTAATGAACTGGATGAAGAACGCGGACGCCGGTTGGATCTTCTGTTCCTCGCCCAACTCAAAGAAGAAGGCTATGCATGTCTTTTTGGTTAGGGTTCCGAGTTTCCATACGTAAGTGTTGCCTTCCCCGATTATGGTGTCACTCACCAAGGTGTTGGCTTTCTGGAGAGAAACGCACGGTCCTAAGGCGCCGCAGATTTTGACATCTTGGGTTGTTACAACCTCGATTGTTGCATCGAAACACATGTTCAAGTTTCCGTCTTTGTCCCTGCTAAAAATGTCCTGCAAGCATTTACTGAACGCGATTGAGTCAAATGATTCACCCAACATCATGAACCCGCCGGAGGATTCAACCAGAGATTTCAGTTCAGCTGCACCGACTTGGTCGAGGGAGCAAGCGAATAAATCAATAACGATGGATGAATCGGTTAGTCTCTGCTGGAATCTCTTGTAGAAGGCAGTGGATTTGGGGTAGTGTGGGGCCCGACAGTTGATGAGGTCTCTATGTGTTCTTATGGAACTCGCCAGATCAGGGTCAACTACGATCCCAGGATCCATAGTAGCGGGTCCCGATGAGAATAATAGAATCCTAGAACCCGTGTTTATAGAGCATGCTTCTAGAAGTCCAGTGGCAATAGATACTGCAGCTCCAGTGCATCTCAAAGGGCGGAATCCTTGCCTGGGTTCTACAGAGCAGTGGATCTCTTCAATTGCGAAGATGAGGCTGAATTCACATTCAGATATTGACAGCAAGTAGCCTTGCTTTTGAATGAACGTTGGCTTGGAAAGTTGCTGGTGTTTCATTGGCTTGAGTCCCAAGAATTGCTGAATCTGAATTTCCGAACATGAGACACACAAAAGACCATTATCAGAAGGATTAATTACTAAAAAACAAACTGAACTTTGAGGAAAAACCAAACAGCAAACCGAACTTTTGGAATTGAGCAAACAACAAACCTACCTCAAATTTTCATCATGTTTGAACAGATTTTTCAATGTTTAAGAGAGTTCTTAAGTCAACATTAGTTAAAGTATTCTAAAGAAAGTGTATTACAACTTAATAACTCTCTCAAACATTGAAAAATCCGGTCAAACATAATGAAAAATTGAGGTAGGTTTGTTGTTTGCCAACAAAAAAAGTTCGGTTTGCTGTTTGGTTTTTCCTTAAAGTTCGGTTTGTGTTTTGATAATTATCCCTTATCAGAATTCAACGCAAAAATAGTTAATATATGATACTCATGAACATTTATTTTACAGGTAAGAACTTGTAAGAAATTAACAGTAACTTTGTGATTTGTTCATTAATGTCTTCTCAACTGAAACAACATTGATGTCATGCAACGTCGAGAGCAACACACCATTTTGATGTCATTTAAACACAATTTTGATCTTCTCTTGGTTTTACATTAACTATTTTTAACTGCAATTAGAGGAATACCAAGAACACCATGCCTAAATTTCTTGTACTAGAACATCAGGAGTAGCCATAAAGGACTGACTTGTAGTAATCAGACAAATACTTGACACCATCACTACATGAAGGCAGATGAAACATATCGGTCGAATGGTTTCATTACTCAGTCTTAAGCATATCTTAGTGAGCTAAATACTCCACGAAATAAACATGATCCATCAGAAGCAAGCACAAAATCATAAAGAAGAACCACACTCTAAGTTGAGCAAAGCAGAGCAAGGAGAAAGTAAGCTTCCACAAAGACAATTTGTGAAATCATCATTTAATACAATGTATATATATATCGATCTTTACTTATTTACTGTCAAAAAGTATAATTATACTACAGTAGATATCCAATAAGACCAGTTAAACTGGATCCATCCCCAGCAACAGTATGATTCATATATATTTGGCAGACGCTAATCACTATTTTATAAAATTTTGCATAATGTAAATTAACAGATATTATAATCTAAGCAATTGCACAGCCATCAAGCACTATAATATACAGTTGATAAAAGCAGTAGATATAAAAATGAACCTGTTCAGTTGATAGTTCACGCTCTCCATGGAACACAATGACTCGGGAACAATCTGTGAAACCGAGATCATGTAGACGCACCATTGAATCAAATGTAATGAGCCCCACCAGTGCATTTTCAGGCAACTGCTTCACAACAAGCAACAGCTCTCGTTTAAGTGCCCTCAGCTCCTCCTCACTAGTACATACATCCACCAGAAACACAAAACCTGGGCCAACCCCAGATGCCTCACCACTGACCCCTGACAACAGAGACCCAGTTGATCCATGAACCCTAGCCCGACTAATATTTGAAGTAGAACCCCAATTTGAGACCTTTCGACCAAATGGAGTGTTTGGAGTGCTGCGAGTCGAACTCGGTGTTGAAACATCTGCATAGGGCTGATAAAAATTCTGACTGGAGCCTCGATTGAGGTTCTTGGCCGAACTTGAAAATGCTTCACCAATTGAAGTGGACTTAGGGCTGAGATTTGGGTTCCAACCAGAGCTCACATACTCCACGGCACTGTAAGTTGGAAATAGCTCAGCAGGGAGACTGTTTTCTCCAATGCCGCCGTATGAGGTTGGAAAATGATTTCTCCGGTAACAAAATGGACAAACCCAGACTCGCGAGGGGTGGTCTACACGAGCATAAGGATTCAAAATGCCTCCACATCGCTGACAGGTCAGGGGGTCGTAAGGGAGGAGAGGGAGGTCGGAGAATTGCATGAGCGGCGTGCACATGATGCTGAGCGGGACAACAAGGGACGATGTCTCGGCCTTTGACGCCGGCCAAGAATTCCATGACCATCGCAGACCCTCGATTGCTTCAATCTCCAAAAAATCCATTTCATGGAAGATAATCACTGGATCGAAGAGGTAATTACTCAATCAGGAGGTGCTTTGTTCAGCATAATCGTCTGGTGACTGCAAAATCACAGCGATCGGATCGTTCACAAACAGTCGCACTGCACTAAACTTAAGATCAATCTAAGGTTAACCTAATTCTTCAAAGGTGTTCCAGCTTCAATGAACAGTTAACAGGAAGGTTCAGAGAAACCTGAAGCTGAAGAAAGGAATCTTAACCTGGAAAACGGAGGAAGATCGCCGTTTCTGTTGAAACTCAACACTGATGGCGATTCAATTGAAATGGAGAAGATTGAACCATGGAGATTTTCGCGTTCGAGCATTTTAGCTAAAAGATGAAGACGACACATGAAAAGAGACCATGGAAGGCTGACATTGTTGATTGTCGCGTCTCTACGGAGCAGGAAAGACTTCTCTACGTTGACGGTTGGGCCTCATTCTATTGGGCTTTGATTTAATAATGGGCTTGGGAATTGTTAATAAATGGTATATTATCTTTGCCCATATAATTTCAGTAAAATAGTTATTTTGTTTTTTAAATAAATTACTAGAGTATATTTTTTTTAAATAAATTTTAAAATTTCTCTTCTTTTAACTTATTTTTTCCGTCTAAACATAATAAAATACACTTTAAAAATTACAAATATAATATAAGAATCTTTTTTAAAATGAAATTAGAATCTTAACAAATTTCCAATACGTTACGATAAAATTATAATTTAATTGGTACTCGATTGTGACTATTAGAAATTTTGATTTGAACCGATACTTAGATTAGCTTGTGTGAAGTTGATGAGTGGGGTGAAATCGGATCGATCAGACTAATTTTTTACTATTTCCATTGAGTATTTGTATTTTCAATTCGAAATTTTTCCACAAAAATGTAGTACAAAAAGACTGTATAAGAAAAAAATAAAATGTACCATATTACGAATTTTCGGTTTAAAATAATAAAAAAAACATTCAAAATAAAAATATGAATACTTAAATTACATTAAACAACAACATTACTCGATCGATTGAAGAATGTTTACATAATTTTCTACTAAAATTTATTCAATATATAAAACCAATTGAATAAACTAAATTAATATTATTTTGTATTGATTAATTATAATAATTAATATGATATATATATATAATGGTATAAGTATTTATGGTCGAACTGCCCTTTGTAGCATGTCTTTATAACTTCTAAAATGAACCGGACCGAAAATTCAAACAAAGTAGAAAAATCGATCAAAAAACAAACCATTTTTTTTCAGTAGGTCAATTTTTCGGTTTCATCAAGTTTAAGTTTTGCTTTCAACCCATGAGTCGACCTGAGTAGGGATCCATCAAAATAAGTAACAAAATAACTACAATCGTCTCACGGTACTCAAGCTTCCAACTAGGAAGCTAGTCCCACCAGCAGTTTAGGATTGAGACACCGGCTTTAGTCCACAAGTCGAAATTTCTTTTCTCAGTGCTTTGCTCCTGAAAGAATTCGAGCTCGTGATCATCAGTCAAACTTTCGTAGGAATCAGCGCTCTCCACCACTAGATCACACTGCCGGTGATTTTCCAATCAAGTTAAGATATGTGATAATTAGCAAATTAATATTATATGTCTTGACGCATGACCGATAAATGATAAAATTAAATTACCCTTTCACAAATATTTTACTTATCAATATACACATGCTTATTACGTTACATATAATTAACCTCGTAAAACATGTTATATCGTTTTACTGTTTAAAAAGTAATTTTATTTTTCAAAACACTATTTGGAAATTTTTGTATCGTATGTAGAGTTTTTTATGTATCATATTATACAGTCAGTCTAAAAGTAAAAAATTAACGCATAGTTAGCGTCATTTAATTCGTAATTAAATTATCTACGCACCGTAATTTTTTTGATTTTTTTTGAGTAAGTACATAATTAAATTTATCACCTAATGCATTTAATTATTTCAGTCAAATTATAAAACGAACGATGTTAGGTCACAAAATCACTGTATTTCCAATCAAAAAAATTACCCTAGATAGATAATTGAATTACCACATAAATTATGTTAACCGTGTTGAGTTTGGACTTACATGGTCTGAGTTATACTATCCCAACTTTCGGCATGCCGTACAGTCAATTCGTAAATCCAAATTTAATATTTTTTGCATCATTTGAATCGCAATTAAAATATATACTTACTATAATTTTTTTAATAGATACATAATTTTATTTTGATTTAAACATCGAGTCATTATTATTAAAAAAAACAAAATGTGGCACAGGCGCCACCTCTACTCAAGTGGCGCCTATTCATAGGCGCCACCCCGAGGTGCGCCTATGTCCAATACGCGCGACCCGGGGTGCGCGAATTTTTCTAAAACCAACATTTGTATACTTACTTTTCTAAAAAAAAAAAAAAAAGTAAAATGGTTACTTAAAAAAAAACCGTTGTTACCCCTAATTTGAAGCATTCATTATCTACTTTCATTACAACGAGGGATAAGTATTAACGACATCAACAATGGTTAATCAACTATTTAAAAAACTATTAACAACGTTGTTAAACCGTGTCGGATCTTCAATCTGTGGAACATGCGATGTTTTCTTCATCACTTCTAACTTCACATTCTTCCCTAGAAGCCTGCCATATATGCTGACACATGTCATACTCAGAGAATAAATGTAAAACAAAAAATGAATTTATTATTGAATATTATTAGAATTCGTAATATCAACATATTGCACCCGAGTTGACACAACTTGCTTGGATTTGATATAACTCACTATGCGTAGAAAATGGTGTATGCCAACTTTTGATTTTTTTTTCCCGAAATATTCATCAAAATAAAAGTAAATATCGAAATATCATCAGTTTTGAAAAAAAAATATAAAAGTATATCTACCCAAAAATTATATTCGTGGGTGAAAATAAAAAACATCACCCGCGAATAATATTCGCGGGTGTATATTTCACATGCGAATCAAATTTATGGATATAATATTTGTTCAGTCTCAAATCTATTTCTCTCTTCTTAATCATTTCAGTTCATCTTCAAAAGTTTTTTTTCTTCTCATTCTCTCTTATCTTAATTATTTCACCGTGCAAAAAAAGTTGCATTGTTCTACCCGCGAATGGTATTCAGCAGATGTCAACTTTTCTATATTAATTTTTAATATATTTTATTTTTTTTTTTTAATTTTTTTTTTAACCTAATCATATTTCTTAAAAACCAGTATGCATACATAACGATATAGTTTTCGTACCGCTTTAATTCAGTAGCCATCTCTAGACGAAATAACTTGTCGTGCTCTCCCCATACGAGCAGCACATCCTTTTAGCAACATGAAATAGAAAAGCAATTACATTTTTTTGACAAACATAAATAAATAAATATTATTATTTGCTAATAACAATAATATTTAAATGTAAAAAAGAATCATGTTCGTTTTTTTGACAAATATATATAGGACCGTAAAAATGAAAAAAAGAAAAAAAAAAAAAAGAGAGAAGATAATATTAAGAGTTTTTTTTGCCAAAATAATATTAAGAATTAGTGTCTTAGATTTTTATTGACCCACATGTGGATCGAGCCCTGAGTTAAGTTCGATTTGAATTTAATTAAGTTAGACCAAATTAAAGGCTTGACCCTGAATGAACCCACTACCTTTGGTTCGGTTTTTCACTTATATTTCAAAAGAAAAAGTCTTGAAAATAATCAAATATGTTTGCATAAAATGATTTTTCAACCCAAAATGTTTTGAATGGTCCAACAAGTTTGAAAATGATGGTAATTGGTACCGCTGTTACATTTTTGTTAAAAATATTCGTTAAATATTTTTTATAGTTGCAAAATTAACTGAATATTTTTTAAATATTCCAATTAAACCCTACAAACTTACACTAATGTTACAAACAAGTCCCGACTCGATTCGAGACACACTAGGGTCCCTTAGCCAGGGTCCAACCCAGCCCAAGTCGCCTAACCATGGAGATTTGGTCTGAGTTCAGACCCATACCATAGGACCCCGATTGGAGCTCAATTGGAGTCTCAATTGTCTGAACCGAACCTAGCTAGGGGACCTTCGGTGTGGCTCGAATCGAGTCAGAACTTGTTTGTAATATTGATGAAAGTTTGTAGAGTTTAGTTGCAACATTTAGAAAAATATTTTGTTAATTTTGCAAAAATGAAAAATAGTTAACGGAATTTTTTAACATAAAAGTAACGGATGTACCAATTACCATAATTTTCAAACATGTTGGACCATTAACCATCACAAAAAATATGTTGGACCAATTACCATTTTGTGCAAAACGTTGGAACATTTATAGACTTTTCCCAAAGTAAAATGATGATAAGCCATACTAAATAAAATGTTAAGTTGTACTTATAGATATAATTTAATGAAATTTTGAAAATTCAATCTGAATTAGAAAAATAATATTAAAAATTAAAAAGTATTATGCATATTTTTGTAGCCTGATCCATGTTTTACCTGGTTAATAGAGGATATTTGTGGGATATCCTCCCTCCCAATAGTCAGTCCCTTGAGCAGCTCCATTTTCTCCTCCCTTTTATTCAAATATAATTTCTGCATCCACAACATAATTATTTTATACATTATGCTAATATTTTATATTATTTTTTAGCACTTTCAAAAGAAAAATAGGGAACCTATATTTCCATATAAAATAATAATGAGTATATTTTCATTTTGTAAATTCTCTTAATTTATTTATTTTTTCATCTAAATTTAAAAAATATTTTTCAAAATTTGTAAAAATAATAGAATATTTTTTTTAATTCTCTTAATTTCATCTTTTAATTATATATATATATATATATATATATATATTACTATCAATTCAATGTTCAAGATACGATTAAGTTCATTCAAAACATTAATTATAATTTTAGAAAACGTGTTCTAGTATTATTTTTTTTATAATTTTAAAAATATTTTTAAATTTAAATGAAAAATTAGACGAAAAACAAATCTCAAAATAATCCCAACTTACATGGATAAAATCGTTTAGTAGAAAATCGGGCACCATGCGTAATTCCTGCCGGAACACCGCCAGGCCCATTAACGTCCTCAGCTGCTCCGCCGTGGTAGGCAGCAAAAGCTCCTCAATCTTCCCCCTGCCGGCCCTCTCTAACAACTGTTGGTTATCTCTCAGCGTCATGTTAAGACCAGAACTCGCAATCACCACCTTCTCCACCCTCTTCGGCAACATCTCGGCCATGTGGTAGGCCACAAAACCGCCGTAGCTCGTACCCACGACGTGAAACTTCTCCAACTTCAAGTGATCCACGAGTAACTTACCGATGGAGGTTGCCTAACGTTAGAAAAATAAATAAATAGGTAAATTAGGGTGGAATGGAAAAGTTGACACCATATTAAAATTACATATTTTTTTAACGAAAAATCTATATATTATTTTTTTAAATACCAAAATAATATTATTTTTTTCAGTTTTTCTTTTAAATAACAAAATATCATAAACTTATAAAATAAAACAAGATTAAATAATTCTTCTACATAAATAATGATTTTGATTTTGTAAAGAAAAAACGAATCTTTTGAGTTTTTCTTTTTCAAAAAATCAATAATTTAGTTTAAAAATTATATTTTTATGGATAAAGTTTATTTCGGATTTTTTTTCTTAAATTTTTATAATTAATTTAAATATGAGGAATAAATTCAATTTAAAAAAATAAAATAAACATCTCAATTACACTACGTGTGAAATCCTCATGTATAATTTCTATAACATAAAATTGTAAATATGAGAAAAAATATATATAAAATTTATCTTTCAGGTTCAAAACTAAGATCTCTAATTAATGAGATTTTTTTCAGAAAGTATGCACTTTCGGAAAAAAATTTGAAAAAGTGTATATATAAAAAATATATTTAGAAAAATATATATACGCGTGTCGCGCCTATTCCACATATTTTTTTTAAAGTGGTGGAAACAACGGTCTATCAGAAACAACGTTGATTTTAAGTCTGCTTATGGTTTTCCTCCTAAATAGAAATTTGTTTATTCACAAACAACGTTGATTTTAAGTCTGCTTATGATTTTCCTCCTAAATAGAAATTTGTTTATTCACAAGTTTCTGAATGAGACTTTTCTTCAAATACACTAGCTAGTTTGACATTTTCAGGAATTACTGCTGCAAAAGAGCTCTTTTGGGTTTTTAGGTGCTAGAGCTAAATTTTCCAACTTGTTCTGAACAACATCCGCGAGGTAAAACATTGAAACAAAGTTGTTTATTCACAAGTTTCTGAATGAGACTTTTCTTCAAATACACTAGCTAGTTTGACATTTTTCAGGAATTACTGCTGCAAAATAGCTCTTTGGGGTTTCCACTCTTGACTCTTGTCTGGTTCTCTAAAAATGTGAAGTTTTAGAATTTTTTTTAAAAGTATGCATTTTGATTATTTTATTTAGAAAAGTAAGTATGAAAAAAACAATTTAGCAAAAATATGTATACACGCATCCCTAGGGTGCGCTTATACTAACATGGTACGGTAACCAAGGTCTTTCAAGCGACCTGATGCTTGTTCATTCTCTAGGCTAGTCTCACCAGGCTACAATTGCTAAAGCATAAGCATAACACATTAACACTAACCAGGCTAGAGAGATGCACATCTCTTACTCACACATCTTCTGAATATCTTGTAAAGCTTCTCCAATGACTATAGCTTTTTAATTGAGTTTTTTAAAAAAGTAACCATGTCATTGTTGGATTTTAAATAATAATAATTGCTTCAACTCTTCAATGTTTTACCTCGCGGATGTTGTTCAGAAGAAGTTGGAAAATTTAGGACAGGAAAAAAGTATTTAACTGCGTATAACTTCCTTTCTTGTTTACTGGAGGAATTTATGCACAAAATCAAGAGTCTTCAGATGAGGAGTTTTGGAGTTCGGGTGAGGATAAACAAGCTAGTGTCAAACTAGCTAGTGTATTTGAAGAAAAGTCTCATTCAGAAACTTGTGAATAAACAACTTTGTTTCAATGTTTTACCTCGCAGAATTTGGTGAGACTAGCGTAGAGGAATTTGGACCTATGAATACTGAGATGAAGCAACGCGTGAGACTATCTCTCAATTTCTATTTAGGAGAAAAACCATAAGCAGACTTAAAATCAACGTGATTTCTGATAGACCGTTGTTTCCACTTGCATATCCAACTACACCAGCAAGGGGGTTTAGATTTCTCTTGATAGAAAACCAGCCGAGGACTTTGGTGAGACTAGCGTAGAGGAATTTGGACCTATGAATACTGAGATGAAGCAACGCGTGAGACTATCTCTCAATTTCTATTTACGACGAAAACCATAAGCAGACTTAAAATCAACGTGGTTTCTGATAGACCGTTGTTTCCACCACTTAAAAAAACATATGTGGAATAGGCGCATCCCAGGGATGCGCCTACTTCAATAGGCGCATCCCTAGGGTGCGCCTACTTCAATAGGCGCATCCCTAGGGTGCGCCTACTTCAATAGGCGCGACCCCGGGGTGCGCGTATACATACTTTCCTAAATATTTTTTTTAAATATACATTTTTTCAAAAAAAAAATCGAAAGTATATACTTTCTGAAAAAAATCAATTAATGAATAAAACACTGAACAGTTACATTATATTACGATAATTTTCGTATGTATATTCTTAACCTGTATTTTGTTTTATGTGTATATTTAATTATTTATACTAGTTAATTATTATAAATGTTTAATTACCAAAAAACAAACTCAACTTTAAAAAGAAATTATTATTTTTTTACAAATAACAAACCAAACTTGTGGAATTGAGTAATCAACAAACCTACCTCAAATTTTATTATGTTTGAACGAATTTTTTCATGTTTAAAGGAGTTATTAAGTCAATATTAGTTTAATTATTCTAAGAAAATAGCATTATGACTTAATACTCTCTCAAACATTAAAAAAATATGTTTAAACATAATGAAAATTTGAGATAGGTTTGTTGTTTGCTAAATTACAAAATTGTGTTTCCTGCTTATTAAAAAAAATTGTTTTTTTCGTTAAAATTGGGTTTGTTTTTTATAATTAACACCATTATAAATATATTGTAACTATTTCTTTTCCACTTCAAGGTAGTAAATTGTGACCTGGAACCTCTCACTGCGTTGTGAGGAAGAAGTGGTGGAGTCGCCGAAGAAGATGAGGTCGGGGACGAAGACATTGAAGTGCGGCGCGAAGAACTGTACCTGCTTCCGCCACTGCCATATCGAGTTCGGGCCGAAGCCGTGGATCAGAACCAGTGAAGCTTCGGCTCTGTCAACGATTCTAGGGCCCCAGAAGTGGATGGTGGTATCGGAGTCGATTTCAGCCGCTTGCTGGGTGAGGCCGGAGGTGGTGAAGCAGCGGCGGAGGTAGGACTCATAGAGGGGGATGAGGCTGAAGAAAGAGGGTAATTTCATTATAGTTGGTCGTTGACGTGAAAGAGACTACAATTGGGAGGAGTTCTTATTATTACTTAAAAGTTCGGTTGGTTGGAATGGTAGGAAATAGGAATAGGATCTCTTTAAAGTTGTGTATTTATATATTATTTTTAAAAAATAAAAAAGTGTTTAAACTTTAAAGAAAATTATTGAAACTTGATTGAGCACGAATTAAAATTAAAAAAAATATATATTATGAGCTACATACACATATATATATAGGTTAGATGTACTTCTACAAACTAGCCCCCAACCGAGGGTGGAGTTTGAGTTTTGATCCAAACTTGGTCGTCCACCCATGGGGTTGATCTGGCTCTTGATGCAGATACGAGCCCCTTCGATTGAGCCTAAATCAAATCAGACTTCAATTGTAATATTTGAACAAATTTGAAAGAGTTAAATTGTGATATTTTTAGTTGTTTTTGTAATTTTCAAAACTTATTTTGGTATTGACTATTGAGACAAACTTGTACATTGACCAAACATGAAGAATTGAAAGTTTACAATTTAATTTTTAAGAGAAAAACTCGAAATTTAACTAAATATTATAGGACAATATCGTATTTTACCCTAAATAAATACAATACGTATTATATAACTTAATATTTTTTAATAAAATAATAAATATATATGATAATTATTGTTATACAACTTATAAAATATTAAAATAATGCTATAAAATATTTACTATGTGTAATCTTTATATATATAGAGAGAGAAATACTATAAACTATTTCGTTTATATAGTACGAAATTATGGAATATATATATATAATGTAATCATGAGTCTATAATCTATATATCATTTTTTCCCCAATAATCTACATATCATTCATTTTTAACTCTTTTATTTATTGTCCAAGAATAGGTTGTGGGCGGGGACTAAGTTAGAAAATTATTTTAGTGGGGTAAAAGTTAAAGTTAGAACAAACAATTAAATTTAAAAAAAAAAATAGGCAAATATAATTTTTTAAAATACTAATTTATTTTTTTAATTATACCACACTAATAAAAATTCCCTTTAAATTTGTTACCATCACGTGCTCTTTTCTGTTCGGTCTCTCTAGTGTTTAGAAGTGCAAATTATTAGTTTTTTTCTTATTATAACAGTACGAGTAATTAATCAAATATATATATCACGAGACAATTATATATTATTCAATGCGGAGATTTTAATTGAATTATCTTACGCGAGAATTTGAACCATTATTGAGTTATTTAATATGGGGCATCATAGACTTGTTCATGAACCGGTTCGGGATCGAACCAGTTCTGAATTGAACTGGTCTGGTTTGAAAAAAAATAGTACTTTTTTCTGTTTTTAAAAAAATTGGTATGGTTTAAGGAAAAAGAACTGGTCTGGTTCAAATTGATTCAGAACCGATTTGAACTGTTCTGGTCTGTTTTTTTAATAACAAATTTGGTTCAGAAATAATACGGTTCAAATCGAACCTAAATCGGTTATAAATCCTGCCCAACACACTGAACCGTCTGAAAAAATACTGAACCAACTGAAAAACACTGAACCGTCTGAAAAAAACACTGAACCGACTGAAAAATATACTGAACCGTCTGAAAAAACACTGAACCGACTGAAAAATACACTGAACTGACTGAAAAACACACTAAACCGATTGAAAATCTATTCCACAACCGACTAAAATCCTGTCCAACATCAACATACGAGAGTCCAATATATCTCTAGGTTTGGTTTATTGAAGACATCTCTAGGTTTGGTTTAATTTCAGACCGATTTAGTTGATTTTGCTTCAAACCGGTTCTAAAATTATATAAGTTTAAAGTGGTTTGATTTAAATTGTAGTATAAACCAATATCAAAAAACGAGTCGAGTCGAACCGATTCGATCTGGATTTTTGGTACTATTGAACTGGTCTATTTGAAGTCTAAAAACACTGATTTGGTTTTGGAACTGGTTCGGCCGAATCGGTTCGAACCAAACCAATTCTAGGCCATACTCGTTCATCTGAACCAGTTAATTTGAACAAGCCTAGAGCATCATAAGTAAATTTTGCTAACAAGTTATCAACAAATCATCGTTGAGGATACATCAAATTCACGAGGTCAGTGAGAACCAGTACTCAAAGACCTTTCTTAAGAATTTCTACCGGGACAAATAACCCCACATAATCCAGAGAAATTACATTTACTAACAAGTAAGAGAATTAATTTTTGGATGAATTTGTTTTTAGGGTATATGTTCTAGGCATCTAAATGTCATTTTTAAAAAATTATATCATTTTATTTGTATCACTTCAAAAAGTTATATCGCTTTATAGTATATTCACATTTGATATTTTTTAAAATAAATTTAAATTTTTAAATATTATATATATGTATATATTGATCCTTAAACTTTACTTTATTTACAAATTCATCTTCATTCTTATATTTTCATAATAAAGTCATGCTTCTTAATACTGCAATTCACAACAAAATTTGATCAATCTTTCATTTAGATTATAATATACTTGTACCCATCAATTTTATAGTTCGTACATATAAGAAATTAGTATCTTTCGATTTAAATTTTTAATTAATGTCAAATTTCAAAACTCTAACAAAATAGATAATGACCTCATTTTAAATTAAATCTTTTTATGTCATAATCATAAATGTTGCGGTATCGTCTAGAAGTTCCACGCGTATCTCTCCGGAAAGAATGGACGGGTGAAGTTGCATTTAACTACCTAACTAACGTTGGTGGGTTGATTCGGTTTCCTTTCCCTAATTACTGGTGACCTACACTTATAACTTTTCACACCAAACTCTCTATACTTTTATATTTATTCAACTAGGAAATAAAACACAAACCAAACCAGACAGAAAAAGTTAGTTGCATCCATAATTTTTAATTCTGACCTTGGAATTTTTTAAAGAAATTATATATCTTTATCAACAAATTAAATGATTTTTTTTTTAATAATTATTAAAAAAAATGAGTTTGTGTTCCATTTCCATTTGTGTGAGGAGAGAGAGGAAGGGGCCTTCCTATCAAAATTTTTTTTTTTTTTTGTAAATTTAGAAAAAGTTTGGCTACTAATTTAATTATCTTACTTATTAAAAAAATAGAATAGTTAAATAATTGAATTATGACAATAACGTCACAAACGATGTCGAGTTTCAACTTGCAGATTTATTACACACCTAAAACTAGTGTTATCAGAATCAGACCGGTTTTTGAACCTGTGAGGGGACCAATTCTCGGTTCGACCGATCAAACTCGATTCAATGTGCGGTTCACTATTTATAAGTAAAAATACAAACTATATAGTCTCAAACACACACATAATTACTTCAAACTACGTAGTCTCAAACACACACAAACTGCATAGTCTCAAACACAATCGGTTTGCAGCCCTAAATCAGTCGATTAAAACGAAAAAATCGTTTGGTTTGTCTTAAAAAAACGAGTCGGAAATCAATCGGTTTGCAGCCCTAAATCAGTCGATTTAAACGAAAAAATTGTTTGGTTTGTTTTAAAAAAACGATTCGGAAACCAATCGGTTTAAAAGAAAAACAATCGATTCAATCGAGTTTGCTGTGCAATACAGTATTTTAGTTGAAACAAACCGGATAGGGGTTCGGTTTCCAATCAGACTGTCAATCTGGTCCGGTTCTAATAACACTGCCTAAAATCTTTGAACTTTAACTTTGACGACGTATATGATCAATCCAAAAGTCTGTCAATTCGTGTTGACGGGTCAACCGTGAGTCGTGCTGTCGCGTCAAATACGTATCATGTCAAAATGTGTTGAACCCAAACACGCACCGTGATTAATGATTGATAATTTGTTAAGACCCAAACACGACCCGCGGGTCCACGGGTCAACTCGTATGACTCGTGAACTCGTGTCATTTCAACTTGTACAATATGAATTTTGTGTGTCGATGCATCAACCAGCGTGACCCATTGACATATACGACCCACTGATTCATGCAACCTATGGACTCATACGACCTATACGATCTCAGTGACCCATGGACTTTTATGTCATTTATTAGTATATATATATAATTATACGGGTCCACGGGTTGATTGATACGACCCAAGCCCAACCCCGTTTTTTATACGGGTTGGACGAGTCGTGTCAAAGTAATTTGAGAGTCTAATATGTTCGACTCAAACACAACCCATAGACATGTTACCCATGGGTCGTGTCCAAAATTGGCACCCATAATATTAAGGTTGTACTTGATAAATAATTAAAATGTATGTTAATTTTGCATAAATACTAGGTCTCATCAAAAAAGACTGGTTGGACCAAATTCCCGACAAGATCGGCCCGAGACCAGCATGACTAGGACTGAGACCGAACGGTAGGGGTTGATCATGGGCGGGGCGGGCCGGTCTTGGAGACAGGACTGAGACCGACACCGAAATTTCGGTCTTGACATTTGGAGGACCAATACCAACTTTGGCAAAAAAAAACCGTCTGAGTCGATCATGCTTGACTCAGACCGGTCTTGGTCTTGGTCTTGGAACGAAATTTTTAGTAAAAAACAAATTCAACTAAATTGGCCAAAATAATCATTGAAATTTTAGTCTTGAACCCGCTCGCTTCTCGTCTTCCATCGCACTTCCCATATTGAACCGATCCAAGGGTTGCTGAATGCTTCAAGGTCATGAATTATTAGTGTTTCAAGGGTTACACCATGAATTTTTAGGGTTTTCTTCAAGGTCGGGTCAGTCCGGTTGTAGTCAGGCTTTTGGGAAAAAAGACCGAGACCGACCTTGAAGAAAAAAAATCGTTCGCTCGGTCTCGGTCCTAGTCGGTCTGGTCTCGAGTCAGGAATTTGGTCCAACCAGTCTTTTTTGATCACCCCTACCGAACATGCGTTTTTTCCCTTCAAGGTTGGTCTCGAGCTCGGGGTTTTCCCCCAAAAGCCCAACTAGGATCGGACTGGCCCGATCTTGAAGAAAACCATAGAAATTCATGGTGTAACCCTTGAAACACTAGTAATTCATGACCTTGAAATATTTAACAACCCTGGGGTCAGTTCCATAAGAAAAATGCGACGAAAGACGAGGAGCGAGTGAGTTCAATACCAAAACTTTAGTGATTTTTTTTGCCGATCCAAGTGTTTTTTTTGTTTTACCAAAAAAGTCGGTCTTAGTCTCGATCCTCCAAATGTCAAGACCAAAATTTCGGTCTCGGTCTTGCCTCCAAGATCGGCCCGACCCACCCATGATCAACCCTACTAAATACAAAACAAAAACAAAACACTTCTTTTATATTTTTTGAAAAACATATATATATATTAGTAATTTAACTATTTATAATAATATTATTAAATTAAAACATTACAAATTCGATTGAGATTCAACAAATTTTTTTCTTCCTATGGGGTGTCGTAGGGGATCTCAATTTTTGAGAACATGTACTATAAATTCAAAAGTCGAAACTCAACACTATTTATGCTATTAAGAATTCAATTATTCAATTACTTTATTTTGTTAATTGGTAAATAGTTAAATTACTAATCTAGCGTTATTTTTACATATATAAAAAAAATCCTTTCTTTTACATTTTAAAAAATAGATATATGTTAGTAATTAATTTAATTATATTCCTATTTATAATAATATTATAAATTATAACCTTGCAAATTTTGATGAGATTCGACTTTTATTTTATTGGTTTATTTGACATACTTACTCTCCATACTTAGAATCATCTTTAGTCGTATCAGAATCAACCCTTAAATGTTACTAGTTATGGATATATTTTTGGGTTAACTAGCTCAACAGTTACTTATCTTTAAACTATGTGATTAAAATGATATTCATCTTATTTGGTGTGACTGAACTGTTACTTAAGTTTGAGGATGTGACTGAATAGTTATTCCGTGAAGTTTCCGTCCAATATTTTTGTCTCACTGTCATGAGGAAATCACATGACCTAGTGTGAACGAATTAAAGTTAAATGAAAGGACGATTCTACTCTCTTGTCACCCATTTCCCTCCAATCCATCCTTCCATTTCCCACTTCATCACTCGAAGGAAAAGGGAGACGTTAGTGTTGTAGTGCAGCAACATTTTAGAAGGAATCTGAATGGAATAACTTTTTTTTAGGTGGAATATATAAAGAAACCAACCTTTTCAAATACAGAAAAAGGTTCACAAAGAATCAAATCAAAAGAAAAAATATTTTATGATTTACTTTTAAAGGGTATAAAATTTAAAGTGAAAAAAATTGTTTTCATAACAAAAGGAAAACATACATACAATCTCAAAGATTGAAAATTCTTGACAGTAGTATCAGATATCAATACCTCTCAAGGTCACATCATAAAAAGAGAACACAAAGTTATAACGAGGTGGAGTAGAACTTGAGCAACATGTTCTTCCACAAACTGATAACAATTTGATGCAGTGACTTCTTCTGCAAAGAAGATAGCATGAATTTGAAGACAACAATGGAGGGCACCAGACCCCTTTCTTCAACAACAACAGTATAGAAAGATAACATAGACTTATGGCGACCCCATCGAGCATAAGTACAGAGCATGGTGCCACATACAATTTCATCATGCTCGACCCTGGATTCGAGCATCTACAAGAATTTATCTTCTGCCAATTTGATCTTTCACGCTTGTCCATAATTTCGAAGAACAATCATGTAAACGATTACACTAGGACGGTAACTTAGATGTTCAATTATAGCTTTGTCAGTAATGAATCGTTCAACAGTAACATCAAATGGAAGGACGAATTGAATCAGATGGAAGGGGGAAACCCTAGACTGCAAGTTCATTCGGGATAAGAAATCTCTAACTTGTCGCCACCCTTTCTGCTCCTTTAACACTACACACATCTCCTTGAAGGTCAATTTGCAAACGAACCCAACCATCACCCTCCACATATCGTACTGGCCTTTGCGCTGTCCAAGAGCCCTAACGGTCTTAATCGCGGCAACCGTGAATGGAGAAGGAGAATAGTATATTAAGAAGTTTAAGTTTAAAAAATGTCACGTGCACAGTACATGCGCAAGTTTAACAGAGATAACTGTTCAGTCACATATGTCAACATAAGTAACACTTCAGGTAATTTACGCTTTATTTTTTCATTTATAGAATTTGAATTTGAAATCTCTAATAAAATTAAGTGAGTGAACAATATGGCTGTGATGGATTGGGCCTTTTGTACGGAGAAAGGACAATTTTCCAATGTTCCAAACCAACATGCATGGCCTAATTTGCAAATGTCTTACTTCTCTCTCTAAGTCGGCCCTCGGCTTTTGGGCCATCAAATCAATCAGGGGTTAAAAATTTAAAATAGGAGCGAGTGACTAAACAAAAATTAAGTTTAAAATTTTATTTATAATATTTTGGAGATTAAGATCGAATTTATTATAATAAAAAAAATCGACCTAGACGGTTTCGCTTGATTTGGGATGGACTAGGTTTAGTTCTTTTTTTTTGGTATTATTGGATCATTAACTTAAAATATACTTCAACTTAATTTTTTCTAAACTAAAATAAATTATACAACAAAAAAAGAATATATTCACAATAAAATTGTTTAATTAAATTACCGCATAAAGTTCTACAATAATATTATATCATAGTAATTTGAATATGTGTGATAAAAAATATCAACTATAGTTAGTAAATTTGGAATAGATTCGATTCAATCAGAAATTGATAGACAAAACTCGAGCATTATCTAACAAAAATATGTCCACCCGCCTCGTCTCAATCTTAAACTTAAAAATTAAAATGAGCCTTTCAAGATAGTTTAGGTCTGATTTTTCAGTCTAACACACCTAGGTTTGCCTTAAATGCCTTATAATTGCTAATATACCAATTCCAATTAGGGTTTCAAAAGTATTTTTTATCGTCCCAATGTCCAAAACTTCGGAGTCCGTTAACCCCAAATAAATATTAAAGAAGGGGAAAATACCTTTCTTCGCGTTCAATTTTCAAGGACCAAGAATGAATCTGTTACACGAATTTTATAAAAAAGTACGCGTAATTATTTTTTGAAAAAGTAACTATTTAAAGGCCAAAAAAAAAAATAGTAACTATTTAGAAAAATATTTATCAATATGTATATAAATATAAGCATTACCCCGAGTAGAGATTTTTACAAAATGCTCTATCCGGGGTAGCATTTTTCTCAAAACGCTACCATTGGGTAGCAATAGCCCATTATTTGTTTTTTCTCATTTTTCGACGATTCGATGTTTAATTAAAAATTAAATTATGTATCTATTAAAAAATTATAGTAAGTAGAAATTTTAATCTCGATTCAAATAATATAAAAAATATTAAATTTGGACTTACAGATTGACTGTACGCTCTGCCGTAAGTTGAAATATGAAAATTTAACTTAATAAAATATAACTCCGACACTCTAAATCCAAAATCACTACGATTAACGACATTTATGTCGTAATTAAATTACATACCTATGGTAATTTTTTGGATTTTTTTAATTAGAAATATATTTAATTTTCTAACATAACTTCATGAGTCCTATAATTTGACCGAAATGTTTAAATGCATTAAGTGATAAATTTAATTATATACTTACTAAAAAAATCAAAAAAATTAAACTGCGTATATAATTTATTTACGAATTACATGACACTAACTGGACATTAATTTTTGACCTTTAGACTGGCCGTATAATACGTTACATAAAAATCTATATATATATGTATATACAATAAAATTAATGTGGGAACAATAAAAGTACTGTATATATATACATATGTATAGTTTTTTACGTATCATATTATACGATCAGTCTGAAAGAAAAAAATTAACGGCTAGTTAACGTCATTTAATTCATAATTAAATTATCTACGCACTGAATTTTTTTTGAGTAAGTATATAATTAAAATTTCAACCTAATGCATTTAATCATTTTAGTCAAATTATAGGGGAAACGATGTTAGGTTAAAAAAAATAAATATTTTTCTAATAAAAAAATCCAAAAAATACCTAGGTAGATAATTGAATTACGACATAAATGTCGTTAACCATTGTGAGTTTGTACTTACAAGGTCTGAGTTATATTTGTTTAAGTCAAATTTGCATATATCAACTTACGACAGAGAATACATTCAAAGTCCAAATTTAATATTTGTTGTATAATTTGAATCGCAATTAAAATGTCTATTTACTATAATTTTTTTTTATTTTTTTATAATAGATACGTAATTTAATTTTTAATTAAAAATCGAGTCGAAAAATGAAAAAAAAACACACATAATGGGCTAAGGCTACCCATTGATAAGAGTGACCCAAGTCTGATAAGAGTACTACTTTTTGAAAAAACTCGTGTTCTACCAAGTCTGATTTATGCAGAAAATTGGAAAATAAGTTTGGTTTGACGACGGTCTCTTTTCAACTTGCCTCCAATTGTGAAAGAGAGACTCAGCTTCGTTGTTGAAGTTTCATGCTAATTGTAATTGTTCTTCTCTCTGCCAACACAGAAAAAGAGTGACCCAGCACTGTTGCCTCAGCCTTCAAATCATGCAGTCCACAGAAGAACTACAAGGGAAGAATCGTCTTAAACGTAGCTTCGACGAGATGATCTCGTCCTACCCAGAAACACATACTAATGGATTGGCTCTAGCTGATCAGTTGATACCCAGAAGGTTGATTATCCTTTACTTTTTTTTAATAAAATAATTGTAACGAGTAAACCACGTCGGCGTGAAACCCTTGTAGCTCATAAACCGTTAAGGCACAAGCTTCACCTGAGTGGATCAACTTGTTATTAGCGGAAAGTTGGAAAAATTTGATCTTTTCTTTCATGTAGTGTGTTTTGCATTTTACTTTAAGAGCTGGTTTAGAGATTATTTGTGTGCATAAGCAACAAATATAAAGTTTGTTTCACCTTATTCATGAAAATTTAATCTTTTTGGCTGTATGAACGATGTGAACTTGGGAGAACTACAATCAACAGGCTTGCTGTTGAATGAGTGAGCTCAAAGTCTATAAAATCCACATCAATTGCTTGTAACAGTTTGTTCTGTTCTGTTTAAAAAGTTTGCAGATAAATTGTACTTTGCTGTACTGATTTTGTGAGAACATGGGTTTGATTGATGCAGCTACCAAGTGAAAGTTTATGAAGTTGCTTTGAGGAGGAATACAATCGCTGTGTTAGAAACCGGAGCTGGCAAGACAATGATTGCTGTTATGCTGATTAAGAAAGTACTAGAGGATCTGAAGTTAAATGGTATCCGAAAGTTGATTATTTTCTTGGCTCCCACTGTTAATCTTGTTAATCAGGTATGTCCTGTATTTTTTTTTTTTCAATTTGTACAGAATTTCCATGCAAGTTCTAAATAATTATTGCAATTTGTTCCATGCACTACTTGTTTTTGTGTGAATCTATTTTGAACTTTCTCGAGTTTTAACTAGCTTGTGTTTCCACTAAGCATCAATATCATCTCTAGGACATTGTCATTGTGAAGCTATTAGTTTTTGGGTAAACCGAAAAACTTATTTGTGATTTGTCTTCCTTTCTTGCAGCAATTTGATTACATTCAAGGGAAAACAGGTTTTCAAGTCGGAAAGTACTTTGGAGACATGGGAGTTGATGAATGGAAAGAAAGTGTCTGGAAGGCGGAATTTGAGAAGCAAGACGTAAGTTCATCCTTTCGAAATCATTCAGAATATTATCATATATTTTTCTTTTTTGAGTATGAGATTCTCTTTTTAATAGATTCACGATTTTGGGTTTGTGGTTTATTTGATATTCATGCGTATCCCTTCAATAGGTGTTGGTGATGACACCACAAATATTTTTGGATACTTTGAGCAAAGCCTACTTAAGTCTTGGCATAGTGTCGTTGCTTGTGATCGATGAATGCCATCATGCAACTGGGAACCACCCTTATTCTAGAATCATGAAGGTGAGTAACACTTCACACCGAAACTTCATGAAGTTTCTATTAGCAAAACTTCTTGTAAGATACTTCCTTTGTATTTTTATAGGAATTTTACCACCGAACGTCTGATAGGCCGAAGATTTTTGGAATGACAGCTTCACCTGTTATTTCTAAAGGTAACAAATAGTTCATGGTTTCTGGGAATTTTTTTTACATGTCTATTGAAATTCATTTTTTTAAGGGTTAAATACCAAGTAGCTACCTGAACTTTGGACGTTTTGCAACGAGCTACCCAAACTTTGAAAATTCAAAACGGGCTACCTCAACTTTGAAGAATGTGCAAATAGCTACCTCCGTCCAATTTTCCATCAACTGTGGTTGGAAAGTTGTCAGAAATTAGACGGAGGTAGCTGTTTGCACCTTCTTCAAAGTTGAGGTAGTCTGTTTTGAATTTTCAAAGTTCGGGTAGCTCGTTGCAAAACGTCCAAAGTTCAGGTAGCTACTTGGTATTTAACCCTTTTTTTAAATTATTATTTGTATATTAGTTTGATTTGGTCCTAGACAGTTCAATCCTTTGTGCTGATTCGAAGCATGCCTTAGTATTAGGTACTACCTCGACTTTGAGTTGTGAAAGCCAGATGCAAGAACTTGAGAACATTCTAGACTCCAAGGTACAAGAGATTTATCTATTACTTGTATAGTTTTATGAATCAAAAATCGAATCTTTTCAGAGGAATTACCCGCTCTTTGGCACATGGTGTATGTAGATCTGAAACTCACAGTAGTACAGTGGTAAATTTTTAGCTAAAAATCGTATTTATTTGTGCAGATCTATAGTATTCAGGAAGAGGACAAGACAGAGTTGGAAAAACATGTTCCTAAAGCCCAGGAAACGTGTTGGTTTTATGACCAACTTTATTTTTCCACTCATGATATACAAGAGAAAATGGAGGCAGCATTCTCCAAGGTACTTCTTGGAACTTATTATGGACAAAACCATATGATTTTGATTCACAGCATCACTCCTTTTTCATATGTTGTACATGACTAACATATTTGTGTGCAGTTTGATGCTTCACTGTCAAATGTGCAAGGTTCAACAGATAGTTTCTATCAAGATGGTAATGACAACCTTAAAGATCTAAGGAAACGGCTTGCAAATGAGCAGGGAAAGTTTATGTATTGTCTCAAGGATCTTGGTCTGATCTGTGCTTATGAGGTGAAATTTTAATCAACTTGGGAAATATTTTCCATACTGGAAAAGCTCGTAAACTGATTTGTTGGACTAAAAGGGAAAACTATTTAAAAATAAAAAATAAAAAATTCAAGCTTGCTTGTAAATAGAGTCAACCCGGTGTTTGGGGTCTGAATTTTCTATTATTCCACAATATCTGGTGTTTTTACATGCAGTAATTTATTTTTTGTCCGTTCTTCAGGCTATTACGATCTATCTAGAGAAAGCGTCTAACAAGCATAAAATGAATACTTGGGGAAAGAGCTCTTGGCAGTATAAATGTTATCTTGAAGAAATCTTACATATTCTTGACGAGTCCTTGTTAATTGGTATAAAGTTTTCTTTTTTAGTCTTGTTAAAACATTATTGTCTCATTGGTAAATTTGTTCCAACATGTTTTCATTTTCAATTCAGACTACAAAAATCTTCAAGAACACGAGTTGGACTTGGACTTTGTTGAAGCAATGCAGTTGGGTTACGTATCTCCCAAGCTATATGAACTGCTTCAGATCTTTCACTCTTTCGGGTAATGCAGTCTCTCTCTCTCTCTCTCTCTCTCTCCCTCTCTCTTATGTAATTTATTTATCACTTCTTGCTGTTACAGGGAAGCAGCGGAAGTACTTTGCCTAATTTTTATTGATAGAATTCTTACTGCAAAAGTCATTGAGAGATTCACGAAGAAAGTAAAGCCGCTGTCTCATTTCAGTGTGTCATATATAAGTGGGTGCCGCACATCAGTTGATTCACTTGCACCCACCCAGCAGAAGCAAATCCTGGATTCGTTTCGCACTGGAAAGGTATCGTATCTATCTATTTTACTATAATATACCCGAAAACAAGAAAAAATGAAGTATTTTTAAAGCCAATTTTTGTAAGTTTGTTAAATGATGAAAGCCCTTTTCCTGTAGATCAATCTATTATTCACAACTGATGTACTTGAGGAAGGGATTCATGTCCCAAATTGCTCTTATGTGGTACGGTTTGACATCCCGAAGACTGTCCGCAGCTATGTCCAGTCCCGTGGACGGGCTCGAACGAATAACTCACAATACATTACGATGCTTGAGAGGTAAAAACACTAGATTTTGTAAAAATGTTCCTTTTATAGGTAAAAATCTCTTCTTTTGTCTAATCTTGCCACATAAGATGTTTAAATTCACAGAGGAAACACTAAGCAGAGGGATCAGATGTTCGATATAATCAGGAGTGAATTTTCCATGAAGACTGCAGCAATGAGCAGAGACCCTAATGAATGCACTTTGAAAGCGTGCAGTCTTGAAGAAACAGATGCTTATATTGTGAAAGCCACTGGAGCATCAGTTACTGCTTGTTCTAGCATCAACCTAATTAATCGATATTGTGAAAAGCTCCCCCGTGATAAGTAAGTATTTGAGCTTTTGTTAATTGATTCATCTTTTACAACGCAGACTTTTTATTTTGCCTGCATTTCGTGTTGATTCAGGAAATCCTCCTCGAAGCCAGAGTTCAAGATTTTAGAATCTGGAGGGTGTTTTCAATGTAGATTGACCTTACCTACTAATGCACCCTTCGAGTCATTAGTGGGACCCCTCTGTAAGAAATCTCGATTAGCGAAGCAACAAGCATGCTTCGAAGCTTGTAAAAAGCTTCACCAAATGGGTGGTCTCGACAATCATCTTTTACCGATTTCTGAAGAGCCGGAAGAAGAGAAAGCTCATATTTCCAAAAGCAAAGAAGCTGCTGCTGGTGCAGGTATTTATATATGCAATCAACTTTAACTTGTTATTCCTTGGTCCAATTATTATCAGAAAAAAACTTTAGCGTATGAATCTTGAATCAAGAATTCGAATCTTAGGGGATTCTTGCTTAATTTTCGTAGGTACAACAAAAAGGAAGGAACTTCATGGAAAAACACGCATTCATGCACTATCAGGAACATGGGGAGAAAAACCCGATGGTGTAACACTTCATGCATATAAGCTCAGTTTCTCTTCTAGTAACCCTCACATACAATATTCTGAATTTATCATGCTGATGGAGACAAAGCTCGATGATGACGTAGCGAATCTAGAACTTGATCTTTATTTGGTGTCAAGGACAGTAAAATCTAATGTTTCTTATCGGGGATTGGTGCATTTGAATGCAGAAGAGGTAATAAAATTGAGTTTCTCATTTCAATTTTACGTGATTGTAAAGTTTAAGAATGTCTCATGACACCCTTCACTTTTGGTATCGCCTTTCTTTTTGCAGAAGACAAAAGCAAAACGCTTCCAGGAATTTTTCTTTAACAGCTTATTCGGGAAACTGTTTGTACCCTCCATAACACCTGGAAAGCCGAGAAAATTTCTACTTCAGGAGGATACAAACCTGCTCTGGAATTCATCATACATGTACCTGCTCCTTCCACTTGAGGATTCTGCTAATCAAAGGGATAATTCATGGAAGATAAACTGGTCAGCCATAGATTCTTGTGTTTCTGCTGTGGAGTTTATGAAAAAGAGGTACTCAGAGGCAGAAAGTAAAGCTGAAATGGATTCTGAGAAACAGTCTGCTTCTGCTGAGTCAGACTCTAAAGTCCACTTTGCTAATGAGACATCTGATATCAATCAACTGAAGGATAGAGTAGTATTAGCAATTCATACTGGTAGGATATACTCTGTTCTGAAGGTTCCAGATAACCTGACTGCTGATAGTCCATTCGAGCAAATTTCTGATTCTACATATGCTGATTACTTCAAGAAAAAGTAGGTAGTCTTTTTATTTTTTGGATTTAAACCGAGTACTTGTGGTTTCTTTTCCCGCTAAAGTTTGTCTCTTTTCCTGATCAGGTACCGTATAATTCTGAAACATCCTGCCCAGCCTTTATTGCTGTTGAAGCAGAGTCATAATCCACATAACCTTCTAGTGGATTTCCATGACGTAGGTATGTCTTATAATGCAGTGTCGGCCTCTCTCTCTTTAAAATATCAAATCTTTTACCTTTTGGAGCTCAGTTACATCTTTATTTTACTTGAATTGGTTAATTCACAGGTGGTAAGACATCGAAAAATGGAAAAGCAGATAAAAAGCCATATAGCAATGCCCATATGCCGCCGGAGCTCTTGCACACTCTTGATGTTCCAATAAATGCACTAAAATCATGCTACTTGCTGCCATCCTTGATGTACCGCTTGGAATCTCTAATGTTGGCGAGTCAGCTAAGACAAGAGATCAATTGTCAAGCTAGCAACTTACATATATCGAGCTCCTTGGTTCGTCCTTTTACCCATGTAGTACTTTTTTCTTTAGCTAGTTAGCTATTGCAGTACTTGGTTTAATCGCGCTGTATTCCATGTTTAGATGCTGGAAGCAATTACAACGGTTAGGTGTTGTGAGAATTTTTCAATGGAGCGTTTGGAGTTACTTGGTGATTCAGTTCTCAAATATGTTGTGAGTTGCCATCTCTTTCTCAAGTATCCAGAGAAACACGAGGGGAAATTGTCAGACCAACGATCTTGGGCAGTTTGTAATGCGACTCTTCACAGAAGGGGAACAGATCGTAAAATCCAGGTACTTGAGAAGAGCTATGGATTTTTTTTCCTCTCATGGTTATTTTTTCGAATAAGTGGGCTCATCTAAGCTTGATATTATTCTCCTTTTCGAATATTACCCCACTTTTTCCATTCAAATTTGACATATTTTGTTAAAAATGACAAAAAAATGCCCGTGTTTTTAGAAACTAAAATACCGAAAATAAGAAGAAGAATGAAACTAACATGGGGTTGGTGGAGGACTAGTAATTTGTAAAATGGCATATTTTTCGGGGGTCAGGATGTACCAAACAAAATTGGGGACATTTGTCCTCCCATTTTTGGAAATGTTCAATGGTTTCTTGTATAAATTTATGAAAAAAGGAACCCTAAATGTTATTTTATAGTGCACTTCCATTACTTATTCTCTAGATTCGCAACGGGGGAGATGGAATAGTCAACGTGCCAATTTATTTAACATGGTTGCTTTCTATTCATCTAACAGGGATACATAAGAGATGGTGCATTTGAACCACACAATTGGGTTGCTCCCGGCCAGACTCAAGTCCCTGTGCCTTGTAATTGTGGCATAGATTCACCTGAAGTGCCTTTAGAAGGTAACTTCCACAGTGAAGACCCAAAAATTGTGCTTGGTAAAACTTGTGGGCGGGGCCACAGATGGGTAATATCAAAGAACATAGCGGATTGTGTTGAAGCACTTATCGGAGCATATTTTGTTGCTGGTGGAGTATTTGGTGCCCTTCATCTAATGAAGTGGCTTAATATCGATTCTGAGCTCGACCCTTCCTTAGTCGCTGAAGCCATCAGCACTGCATCACTGCGGTGTTATGCCCCGAAAATTGATGAGATTTCGATTGTGGAGTCAAAGATTGGTTTTGAATTTTCTGTGAAGGGACTATTACTTGAAGCCATAACACATCCATCTTGCCGAGAAAAAGAGGAGCTCGGGTTCTGTTACCAGGTAACTTTTGGTTTTTCTTTTTACCCACTCTTTGCCAATTTTCATGCTCTGTTGCATTGATAAAAAAAAATTCAATTTTTAAGTTCTTAAACCTTAGGGTGAAATGTCATTTTGCCCCACAATGTATTGAGTATTGACCATTTTAATTAATAAGTATTCCCCTTAAAGTATTTTAGTTGAAAAAATAATAAAAATTCAACCTTTAAGTGCATAAAACTTACGGTAAAATGTCACTTTGCCCCTTTGCAGGATAAACCAATTTGAGCCGTTACTCGGTTTCCTTTGAATAAATTTAAGAAATTCCAAATTTGTCCCAATATTTTTTGAAGTGTTCCAACTGATCCCCAATCAGAAATACCGCACTTTGACTCGTTTGATACGATCAATGATAGTTTACTTGGTTTTCTTGCAGAGGCTTGAGTTTCTTGGTGACTCGGTACTGGATCTGCTAATTACACGGCACCTCTATCAGAGTTATGATACTCTTGAGCCAGGGGAATTGACTGACTTACGTTCGGTTTCAGTGAACAATGAAAGTTTTGCTCAAATGGCTTTGAGACACAAACTCGAGCCTCATCTTCAGCACCTCTCTGCACTACTCCGAACTCAAATAAAAGAATATGCAGATTCATTTAATGGAGCAGATGAAAAATCAAGATCAATTCAAGCCACAAAGGGTCCTAAGGTAAATACATTAAAACTTTGATAAAAAAAGGGTCGGGTTTACAGGGTTTTGAGTAATTAGCGTAAAAATGTAAAACCCTTGGATGAATGGTTGATTTTGTACCATATTTCAGGCTCTCGGAGATTTGGTGGAGAGTATTGCAGGTGCCATACTTGTTGATACAAATTTCAATATTGAGGAAGTATGGAGAGTATTGAAACCGCTTTTATCCCCACTCGTAACACCCGACAAGCTTGAGCTGCCTCCTTATCGAGAGCTAATTGAGCTCTGCGCTTCTCTTGGGTATTTTTTGAAAGAAGACAATGTTAGGAAAGGAGAGGTTGTCTTCTCTAAAATACAGCTACAACTGAAAGATGACCTACTGGTTGGACAAGGGCAGGGTCCCTGTCGAAAAGACGCAAAAGGGATGGCATCTATGCATATATTGAAGAAACTCGAGGTTTGTATTTGCCCATTTGAGAAATATGCATCATAATGTTTGTGCTTTTTTCTTGACTGAGATCACGATAAAGGGTGACATTAAAAATGACATTTTTAACTGATGAAACAGGAAATGGGAATACGCCAAAACAAGAAAATTGTTTCTGAGGGCATTGCTGACTTGAAGATCGGAAGATCGAGCTCTAAAGACATGCCAGAGATGCAAGGGTGTGAAAAGAAAAGGAAGACAAGTACTGACTCAGCTACAGGAGAAGATGGTTCTCTTCCTTCTACTGTTGATTGCTCTTCAATGGAGACAGATTCCTCAGTGCCAGGTCAGATTTTGATCTTCTTCCCAGAAATTCGAATTTTTGATGATGGGTTGAGGCATCTTTATTCTTTAGCATTCTCTGAACTTTTCCAAGGAGAACCAGATGAGCTCTATATACTGATTGATTATAAACAGTATGATGAACTTAAGCAGATTTGCAGTCACATTCCGTCCTTTTACTGTTAAATTTGATGGATATTTGTATAAAAAGAAAAAAAAATGCCATTTTTAAAAAAAAAAGGAAAAGGAAACGTGGGTTCAAGGATGAACAAGATTTCTCATTTTTATGTTTTCCTTTTTCTTTTAAAACAAGGTATATCTTATCTGTCTTTTCTATAACAAAATCCGTCAAATTTGACAGAAAAAGTGACGAATTACAGTGTTTCCAAAATTTACTTAAAAGTTCAATTTGCAATTTTGTAATTAGCCCTTTGTAAATTTTTAAGCTTTGAGCTCTAATAAGATCAAATGGGTTGTTTTTCACAGTTGTTGGACCCATCCTCATGAAGAAAGGAGGACCCCGAAGAGCACTCTTCGAGCTCTGCAAGAAGCTGCAATGGCCAATGCCTTCATTTGACACGATCGGGAAACAATCAAAGTTTGTGAACTCTTTTTTCCTCATCACTTTTAACATTTTCAATTCCCGCGTTCCATTCTTTACAACAATCACTGCTTCATCTTGATGCAGTACTCTTATTGAATTTGATGATTACCTCGAGAAGAAGACGGGTTTCAACAGCTTCACATCGACCATATCTCTTCACGTACCTAACGAAGGAATCATAGAATGTGATGGGAATGCCAGAGCCGATAAGAAGTCTTCGTTCGACTCTGCAGCTCTTGCCTTGCTTTCAAAGTTGAAAGGTAAGGGCAGAATCGTCATTGTCGAGTCTTAACAAGGCGGATTTGCAATCGGGTATGCGATTCTAGTAAATATTTACAGTAATTTAATAGGTAATGTTACTACAGTAAGTATTAGGGGCTATGGTTTATGCAATGACAAGTAGTTTAGTTAGTTAGAGCAGCAGTTGGAACTAATGTCGGGTTTTTAGAGCAATAGAGTTGGTCGGCGAGGTATGTACGAGAACAAAGACAATAAGATTGATTTAGAATTCACCATTACGATTGATTTTACGCGTAATATTGAAGATGGAGCTTCGATTTTGTTCTTTGATTCAAAGCTATGGCACTTTGAATTGATGCTTCTTCTTCAGTAACGGCTGGTTTGGCTAGGAGAAATGGAGGGAAAAGAACTAAAGATGTGACTTGGTTAACAACTTAAAGATTAGGGATATGAAATTCAATAGTTAAAAACTTGAGGTCCTTATTTGTTATACTTTAAATAAATTATACATTTTATTTTAAAAAAAATATATTAAAATTTAAGACTATGTATGTTGATTTCCCTCCGCTGTCTTAGAAAATTTATTATGAGATTAGGTCCGGTAATGGTGCGGTGAAAATTCATAACCATGTTTATAACTGTTACTGTTTAATATAGTTAACCGTACCATTATGATACGGTGCAGTTATGGTGATAAATGTTATACTCATAATGGTTATGATTATGGTATTTGAGTTATACGCATGGTTATAACAATGATTATTATATAAATATAATAATTATTTATTATTAATAAACTAATATATATTAAATCATTGAAGTTGCTGTACATACAGTTTGTACAACACTATGTTAAAGGCACCAAATCGCTAACTAATAAATTATGTTAGTTTTATATATTTTTATTGTTGGTAATATAGATTTATGTATTTTTTAAATAAGATTTTCGGTCTTTTATTATGTTACATGCGTGAAATGGATGTGTATACGAGTAAAACTGTGGTTAATAACCACAGGTATTTTAATGGTTATGGTATTAAAAATTGTACCCGTAATGGTTATGGTTATGGTATGTGATTTAAAAATATAGTATGATTATAATATTTATCATACTTGTACCATACCCTAACCATAGACAACCTTATATGATATAACACATTTATAGTATGTTTTCTTTGAGATAAAATGTTTGAATATTTTTAATTGGATAAAATGCAAAATTGTCGCTTAATTGTTTTTACCAAATTTCGAGTTTCTCCTTAAAATTTCATTCTTTCATGTGTTGGCTAAAGTGGTAGTTTGCCCTTTCTGATAACTTTTCTATCAAAATTTAACAGAATAAGTTTTGAAAATTAAAAAAAATAATAATAATATAAAACTTTCAAAATATCACAATTTAACCATTTCATATTTTTTCAAATATTACAATTAAGTGTCGATTCGATTATTGGTGTTTACTTTTGATAAATAATGCATATCGAAGAGCAACAAGATCCTTATTGTTGAGATTTTGTGATTTGGATTTTGAATTCGTGATGCCCCTTAAGTTGCATGAAGAGAAATTTGGGTTTTGCCTAGTGCTCTAGAGACAAAGTGAGTCTATGATTTACGAAGTAATAAAGTGTATTGAGAATGTTAACTTATAGTAGAGTATTTATGGAGAATACTTTTTTTTTTGGTACAACACTATAGTAACTTCTTATCAAGTTAGAGTAACTGTCTTCCTAATTTTTCGGGTCAGTAAAATCATTAAATTCTTCCTCAAGCGGTTGCATCGTTATGTGACGATGCCTCTTAAGATCAGTGTTATCAGAACTGAATCGACTCTTGAACCGACGAGGGGTCGGTTTTCAGTTCGACATGTGGTTCACTGTTTACAAGCAAAACAAAAACTGAAAATACAATTAGAAACTACATAGTCTCAAACACACACATAATTACCTCAAACTACATAGTCTCAAACACACACAAATTACATAGTTTCAAACATACACATTACTCTCACACAATATAACACAACATAATTGCCTCAAACTTTGAACATACATAACACAGTAGGTCTAAACTTTAAACATAATTTTTAAATCAAATAAGTTGCTCGGTCGAACCGAAGAGAACCACCCCAAAAAATTAAAATCGGAAATTGAACGGATTTTAAAAAAACTGGGTGGTTTTTCAAAAACTGATCGGTCCAACCCAGTTTAAATACTGTTCATATACATTTGAGTCTTTTAACTTAACCAAACCGGACAGGAGTCCGATTTCCGGTCGGACACGGCAGACCGCCGGTCCGGTCCGGTTCTGATAACACTGCTTAAGATAACCTTAGGGACGTGGTTAGTAAGAAGCGATGCATGCATACTTTTTTTTATCTTAACTTATTAATTGAGTGTCCCAAGTATTGAACATATCATGAGTTAAGAAGTCAACGTCTGTTTTTCGAGTTGAAGTATTAACCTACTGGTTTTATTTATACAATAAGATGAAAATACATACATACATACAAGCTGTGGTCTCATTCGAAGGTTCTATCGACAATCTTGAACCACTGGCTCGACGGGTCGCACCGGTTGTCTCGAGTCAAGCACCAGCAGTTGTTGCTCACAACATGGTTGTACTGGTCCACATCCAAGCACACCGTGGTTCCATTGCTTGTCTTGGACGACAAGTGTAGTTTGGAGATGGATATGGTCTCCCAACTCGAACCCACATCAGTGAAGGGATTGAATGTAAGGGTGGTTAAGCTCTTCGGCTCGGTTGCTTCAAGGAAGAAAGGTGAATCGGTTAACCGCAGCTTCTTCTCCGAGGTGTACATCCACGATTGAGCAAGTTGGCACGGTCCGAGCCTTAGGGGTTGGTGGGTTCCTCTCTCGATGCACATGCCGGTTAGCGGGTGGAAGATGATCTTGTTTGAAATCGCGGGTGGAAGTCGTCGAGGACCTGCAACATCAATCATCAAGATCAGGTGTCGATTTGGTTCAATTCAGTTAGCCCAAATCCTAAATCATAAACCCTAAACACAGACTCGGCTTGAATCATCAGTCTGAGCTTAAATTACAACACTACTGAAAATCCGAAAATTAGCGACAGAATTGTAATTTCGTCGTTAAAATTGCGTCGTAAAAGGTGTTTACCGACACAATTAATATTGCTGACGAAGATTTTGTCGGAAAAAAACATAAGTTGGTAACGAGGAACTTGTCTTTGCCGACAAAAATTTCGTCGGCAAATAAATTGTTTTTACCAACAATATTTTTGTCACATATTTCGTCGGTAAACTTTCGCCGACGAAAGATTTACCAACAAAATTTAGTATTTCATGACGAAGTTTATTATTACCGACGGATTTATTACTATTACCGACGAAAACATTTCGTCGGTAAATAGAAAAATTTCAGTAGTACAATTTCTTGGAGGACAAATAATTAGTATTGTACCTCTGAAAGGAGATTGAATCGCTGAATACCTACGCAACAAGTTCGGGTTTCGGATCGCAGACCACTGCAAATCCAGCAATCCATAAGCCTCCTCCAATTCGACTACACCTTCTCTCAAGTAATAACTCCCTTGAAGCGACCACACCGCGAAATCCCAATCCTGATCGGCCGCATATGCCATGAAACAAGAAATGAACCTGTTATCCGCAACACCGGTGCCTCTCCCGTCAGCCCCAACCTCACTCACAAACACCGGGTATTTGCCTTGTTCCGCAAGAAACCCATTACTATTCATCATTTCGGTCCCCACCCACCCGCACGCGTCATTCATGTTATTGCCCCACGCGCCGCTCTGCGAGAAACTATACCAGTGCATCTCAAACACGAGCTTACGCACAAAGGACACGTTAATCGCACGGGTGTGGAGGAAGGAGAGGTCTTTGTCGTAGTTCAAGCCCGAGATGATCACAAGGACATTAGTATTCGCGGTGTGCACCGTCTCTGCTCCCTCTTGCATGTATCTATTTTCACAGCAGAGATGAAGTCAGAATTTATATCAGAAAAGGCAAGTCTAATGACATATTCTTTTCACGGAATGTCTAAGAAATTCAGCTTATGGATTCCGTAAGAAGTTGTCTTTATTCCTTATTCCATGAAAGAAACGCCCCGTAAAGTTCCGTTTTAGTGAAATATACGTACTTGTACCAGTCGTTGACATTCGATTTTGGCCCGCGAAGCTCATTCCTCAAGCTCATGCCTATAACACAAGAAAACTTGGTGGCCAAGGTAGCTATGTTGTGTAAACCTTGCTTCCAAAGGTTCGGATCGAAGTTGGCATCTCCGAAGAATCCATTACCGTCGTTCAATCCGCAACACCACCCGGGAATCGTTATATGGTTGTCTAGCACGACCATCACATGGTTGCGCTCGAAGCTTGTCAAAACCGCCTGATCATATCGAAATGTGTATCCATATGTTAATCGAAGAAGATCATATTTACGATATTCAAGATCATCAATTTCGGCACTACCTTGAATGCGTCCATGAGTGTAAGATCGAGAATTCGGGGATTATGCATCTCCACACCATTAAGAGCTCGAATTAGCCCGAACCGTTGAAACGATTCCCTAACCGTAGTAGAAGCTAACGTATTGTTAATGGCTAACTCGGTAGGCCATGTGAACCGAACACAGTTGAAGCCCATGAGTTTAACCCTGTTCACGATGGCATCGACCGGCTGCTTATGAAGCCCCTCGGCTAGTACGGGCTGAAGGTGTCCTGGCCAGTTCACACATGCTAGCTTAACCCGGTTCCCATTCCTATCCACTATCCATCGTGAATCCGTGTAAAGCGGGCTCGCAAAACCGTCCGACCCGACCGTAAACTCCATCATCGAACACAAGTACAACGATGCTAGTAAAATCATCATCAATGATGGAACGCGGAGGAACCCGAGCTTAGGAATCGGGCTTGCCATGATGAACTATACTCCTTATTTTGGTACTCTATGATGTTTGTAGGATACATTCGGACTATTTATGAAGATTATGAATTGGCTAAATATAGCATAAGTTAATCCAGATGTGCTTTGTGTGACATGTTTGGATATGGAACCACTCTCTTTGGTCTGTCATAACAGACGACAAAACAAATTTGTGTCTGGTTTTTGTGAAAAACAAACGATGTGTTGGTCTCCGAAAGTATCGGAAACCGCCATGGCATGCTGACGTCAGTCACGGAATTCATGGGAGAGTCAAAGTCAACGTCGTGATGAAGATTGTCGTGAAAAGTACGATTAGGTCTCTTTGGGATTAAAAGTTTTTATTTTTATTTTTTTATGCAGGTATAATTTAAAAATTAAAATGGAAAGATGAAACCGATTTATAATTGTTTTTTTCCGTATTTAATAGGGTTAATTACTTAATTGGTTACACTTGTTTCACCATTGTGCAGAATTGTTACACATGTTTCAAAATGTGATTAATTGATTTTGATATGTGACTAATTGGTTTTTTTACTGTTCATCGTTAGAAATCACAGTTAAGTCACTATTTTGATACATAAAATGACGTAATTACCATTTTCATCAACCAAACTGTGTTCTTCATCAACCAATCTGTGTTCTTCATTACCAAACTGTTTTTCTCGAATTTCTGGGTTCTTCAATTTAATTCGATTCGATTCTGGGTTCTTCAATTCGATTATGAGTTCTTCAATACCACTAAGAGCATAATAGTCATTTCACAATTCAATAATATGTTAAAAAATTTAATTAACGATTTACTAACGGAATAATCAATTAATCACATTGGGAAAAATTGGGTAAAACATGTGTAACCAATTAGTCACATAGCAAAATCAATTAATCACATTTTGAAACATGTGTAACCATTCTGCACAATGGTGAAACATGTGTAACCAATTAAGTAATTAACCATATTTAATATATGCGATTAGTTTAGGACTTAGGTCAGACTCAACTCAAGATTGGATTTTGATTGGATTCAATCAAGATTATTTTTGGTGATATTTATTTTTGTTATTTTTCATAGGGTTAATTACTTAATTGGTTATTACACATGTTTGACCAATGTTCAGAAAGGTTACACATGTTTCAAAATGTGATTAATTGGTTTTGAAATGTGACTATTTGTTTTTTTTACTGTTCACCATTAGAAATCACAGTTAAGTCACTATTTAGATACGTAAAATGATGAAATTACCCCTAGAATCATCTTCAAGAACACATCATCATCTTCAAGAACAAGAATCGAAGAACCCAGGAACAGCATTTCTGGGTTCTTCAAGAACCCAGA